>CM057454.1:502656666-503888333 GCA_016271365.2 Neoceratodus forsteri | reverse complement strand
CTAAAGCCTTCAACCCCATTAAAGCCATGCTGCACCAACGGGGGACCATACATAGATACATAGATACATAGATACATAGACAGTGTCGGCAGATAAGGGCCTATGGCCCACCCAGTCTGCCCATTTGAGCTTGTAAGTTCAGTTTGTTTTCCTAGAAGTCTGTTGCCCCTTACCCCTGACCTCTAGAATTCCTTTATGTCTATCCCATGCATTCTTAAATCCCATGATTGTTTCAGCCCCCACCACTTCCTCTGGCAGGCTGTTCCACTTGTCCACCACCCGTTCTGTGAAGAAATTCTTTCTCATGTTTCCTCTGAATCGTCCTCCCTCCAACTTCATCCCATGCCCTCTAGTCCTGGAACATCTTTTTCACTTAAAAATAGTGTTTCCTGCACCCTGTTCCTCCCTGTAAGATACTTGTATGTCTCTATCATATCACCTCTCTCCCTCCTCTCCTCCAGGGAGTACATGTTCAGTTCCTTCAACCTGTCTTCATAGGACTTGTGCGACCAAATTCGCATTGAGATACCCCGCCATCATGCGCCTATTTCTGGGGGACTCATTTAAAGATTTTCACACCCCCAATGCACTCGCTACTTTTCTTGATGAGGCAGTGCCAATAATCAATAATTTTGGAAGCTCGGATTCAGTTCTTCAGCCCACCAACAATACAAGCCCACAACCAGGTCATCATATTCATGTAGTGGCTACAAATCTTAAACATACAGAAGAGCATGTAACATTGCCAACCTCTACAGTTTCTACAGTTCTGAATTCTGTTCGCTTGCAAGACAAAAACAGTTTATCTGCTCATCCCTCCAAACATACCTGCTGTGAAGATGCCACAACTTCAAGCTCTTCCTTGCAAATTGGGAAGCATGTCGATTTTGTATCACCGCTTGCCCTCTCCAACAGATTCTCCCCACTGCACAATGACTTGCACTCCTCGCAAGAAGATCACTGTGCTGCTGCTATGGATCTCGCCACCAATAATCTCCAAGATCCGCTGCAATCTGCTAAATCCCCTGATTCCTCCTGGGCTGAACTGATTACTAGCTCCCCCTTCAAGTCTGATGAATCTCCAAAGAAGAAATATAAGGGGAAGCTAAAAAAACAAAGTGATAGATGCCTCCTATAACATGCGCTATCACAACAGAAATAATTGATAACAGGACACTTACTCTCTTGTTTTTTTTTTCTGCTGGTACCTCTTGAGATTGGAGACTTCAGCTAATTGTTAGCTCTCTGAACTCTATCCAGATCTGATGGCCTTGTAATCGTGTAGCGCATTCACTGTGTGTGCCAATATCGCACCCAACTGGTTTGGAATACGCTAAGCTATAAATCACGATTACAGGTTCCCGGTTTAAATTTATAGCAAACTATTTTGACATCATCCTAAGACAATCTAAGCATTTTCTTCTTTAATGCTATGTTTGTTATAGCATTTATTTAGTTACTTCTGTGTCAATCACAATATCAGTCTCTTAGTATCCCTAATGTTAGGCTAGGTTCTATTCCTAAATGGTAATTTCCTATACAATGAAAAACCAATTCATAAGTGCTTACTTTTTTTTTTTTATATACCTATCTAGAGTTGTCAATTTTTCCTTTTGTTATCATGTTCTTCTTATATAAGCATTATGGGTAGATGCATATCTAGCTATTTAAAGACCCAGTATTACCCCACATATTTCTTACCATTCAAATTTAATATAAATGTATGACATATTGATAATACATTAATGAAGTGCTCAATTACTTATTCCCACTTTCCACCACTTCATCCTAAACTAACATCTAACCTTTTAACATTTTCTATACTTCCCCTTTTCCATTAGCCCACTCTCACCTAAATTTCTAACCCCACTTTTTCAGTTATGGTATACCAACTCCTTGCATTATTTTATTTATTTATTCAATATTTAATCTCCAGTCTTATCCTGTAATTAGGCATTGCAGGCTATTTTTGCGGTGTCTCGCCTTTATTATTTCACTTAATGGGTTATAATTAATAATTGATAGCACAATCTGACTTGAAGCCCTTAAGATATGAGCTTTTTAAGCCTGCACTGTAATCTTATAGCTGAGTTCGCTTGACCCTCTCCAGGTCTGGTCATCTCACTATATTAATGTAGTTTCCTTTTCTAAGAGTGATTTTTGGGTCTGCGCTATCACTGTTTACCCAACTTTTATTATTTGTATATGCAATCCCTTGAAGCCTGAATAAACCCAATCCTTATAAATGCTATATTGCCAAGGTGATTTTGTATACCTGTTTAATCCATTATTCCTATTTTAAACATACCCTTTTTTTATACAAATTGGGCCTTACAATACTCCAATACCTATAAATCCTTATAATATCTGAACTCTGACATTTTCACTATACCTAACCATCCCCCTTATATAAATGCTTTTGTGTCTATCATTATAGTTATATGAGTAAGTACATAACAGATGGCACAGCTATAGTTGATTTGATAATTTTTTTAGGACCTTACCAAATCATGCTACACATTCTATATATTGCTTAATACTGTTTATACTAGCTTTTTCTTCTAATTCAACTTAGGTTCAAGAAATATTATTATGTCTGGGATTGCACTTTTTTTTTTGTAATCCCCTTTTCATGTATGGTAATGATGTTTATGGTTTCCTCCAGGGGATTATATTGTTCACTTTAGTACTAATTACAATTGCAACTCAATAGAAAAAATTGCTTACAGTTTGTATTTTGGGTTTAAGATTACTCTCTCCCAAGATTTACTTACTATTTTCTTGAATTGTAGTGTAACAAGTGAGTCTAGGTGTTTTTTCATCGACTCATAGCTTGCTACACCACTTAAAGATTTAGTAGTGTGTTACTATAATCATATAGATTTTGTTTAGCAAATATATATATATATATATATATATATATATATGTGTATATATGTCTTATATATTCTTTCTACTATCTCTCTTTTTTGCAAGACCTAATGGATATATTCACCCAGGATCTAAGTACCTCTGTAGCCTAATTATCCTGCACACATTTTATTACGTTAACCCTCTCCCTTCTGGGTCTGTGGCATCCTCCATTTTTTTCAATATAAGTCCCTTTCTTCCAACTTGTACTCTCCCACACATCCCTCCATTAACATGAGTGGTCTAATTTTGCATTCGTGGAATGTTAAAGGACTCAACTCACCTTGTAAACGAAAGCAAATACTTTCTTATCTCAAAAAACATAAAACGCATATTGCTTTCTTACAAGAAACTAAACTTTTATTGGTGGATGTCGACAGACTCAGAAGGGACTGGGTCGGTCAAGTTTATGCATCTTCTTCCTCTAGAAAGCGGGGGGTCGCTATTCTTTTACATAAATCTCTCAACTGGACTCTTATCCAATCTTTTTCTGATTCAGATGGTAGATGGATTATAACTGAATTAAATACCCCCACATGCCCCCTTATGTTAGTCAATGTCTATGCTCCTAACTCTGATGCACCTCAATTCTTTCATAACTTGGCCCAACAAATTTTGAACAGTAATACCAACAACTCTCCCATACTGGTAGGTGGGGATTTCAATTTTGCTTTGGAGGTGCAGTTAGATAGAAGTAACTCCTCATGTGACTCCCACCCCAGAAGTAATGCTGCACTCTCAATTCTAATGAAAGACCTGGGTCTTACTGATATCTGGAGGCTACACCATCCTAGACAGCGCAACTATACATTTTACTCTCCACTTCATAAATCGTATAGTAGAATTGACTATTGATTTTCATCCCCTTTTATTACTGAAAAAATAATCTACACAACCATCCTCCCCATCACTGTATCAGATCACTCCCCTACAAAATTACATCTTATCTAGGGTCCACCCCCATCCAAATCCCCCTCCTGGCATCTAGACCCACTACTATTGAAAGACCCTGATTTCCTACCTTGGGTTAAAGTCCAAATCCAAGAATATCTTTCCTTTAACAACACTCCCGATGTATCCCAAGGGACTATCTGGGAAGCACTTAAAGCAATGATTAGAGGGAAAATTATAAGCTTTGCAGCACATAGGAAAAAGCTAAGGGAACAACAACTGGCCGATTTAGAGAAATCTCTTAAAGAAAAAGAAACCCAATATTATAAAATTAAAAACCCAGATAACAACTCACAAATTCATCTTGTAATTCTTCAAGTTAAAATCAATTCATTAATATCCAGGAAAGCTGAACTTGCCCTCCTAAAACTCAAACACCAATATTGGGAACATGGGGATAAATGCGGGAAGTTACTTTCCTATCAACTTAAGAATCAACAGATGGAAAGACATATTGCTGGTCTGAAAGACCTTTCAGATAAAATACATACAGATAACCCTTCAATTAACCACATTATGCAAACCTTCTATCAACAATTATACTCCCAACCCTTCTCCCCACTACTTGAGCATATACAACAATTTCTGGACAATTTACAATTACCATACATCTCCCAACAAGATATGGCTATGTTAGACAAACCCTTTACCCTAAAAAAGATACAAACAGTTCTAAACTACCTAAAATCTGGTAAAGCTCCAGGGAGTGATGGATTTTCTGTAGAATTTTACAAGCCTCTAGTGGATGATTTATGCCCCTTACTTTTCGAAGTCTTTAGGGAGGCTTCTACACAAGGTAAACTTCCCTATTCTATGACAGAAGCCATTATAACTGTCTTACCAAAAAAAGACAATGACCCACTCCTTCCATCCAATTATAGACTGATATCACTACTTAATATGGATGGGAACACTTTTGCCAAAATATTAAATACTCGTTTAGAATCAATAATTTCAAAACTCGTCCATATCTTTCAAGCTGGATTCATCAAAAATAGAATGGGCTCTGATCATTCCCGCTCATTAATTTAATTTACAAAGCAAAATCTCTTAATTCACCAGCCGCAGCTATAGCCGTTGATTTTGAAAAGGCATTTGATTCTCTCAACTGGACTTACTTGTACTGTGTTCTATCCTATTTCAGTGTCACTAATAAATTCTGTTCATGGATCCAATTACTACATACCCACCCCTCCACTCAGGTTCTCACTAACTCTACCCTATTGTCATCCTTTCATCTGGCAAGAGGTACCAGGCAAGGTGTCCCCTTATCCCCCTACCTTATTTATTCTGGCTATGGAACCCCTTTCAGCATCTCTTTGGCAATCCTCCATGATTCAGGGTATCCCTATTGGTAACTCCCACTACACTTCATTGTCCTATGCTGATGACCTCTTCATTTTACTCAAAAACCTTGAAATTTCTGGACCTCCCTTAATTAAGTTACTTAGTAACTTCACTTCACTCTCTGGGCTGGCTCTGAATCTAAATAAATCAGAAACAATGCCACTGAATAATTTCTGTAAACCTTTTATGAATACATCTTTGGGTTTTTGTTGGGCCCCTCAGGGTGTTTCTCACCTTGGAATCCATATCACTCCAAATCTAGACAAGATATGGGATATTAATCTTTTCCCTTTACTAACAAATATTAAAAGTACTCTCAACAGATGGAAACTGCTTAACCTTTCTTTTAATGTGAAAATCTCCGCTATCACAATGGCAATAGCTCCCAAAATATTGTATTTATTTTCTAACATTCCTTTAACCCTCCCTACCATCTTTTTTGTTAAAATAGATAATATAATTGGTAACTTTATATGGAAAGGTAAAATCCCTAGATTTAGCCGTAACAAACTATGCTCTCACTGGTCCAAAGGGGGCTTCTGACTCCCCTGGTTTCAAGCATGCTTCTGGGTCTTCCGCACTGCCCAAACTGTCACGTGGTTTAACAAACCTAGCAATAAATCTCCACTGTGGGTCAATATGGAAGCATCTCTATGTCCTGGTAATATCACCACTTTCTTCATTTATAATCCTCTACCCCCCCTAATTTAAAATCTCATCCTACTATAGCAGCATCCATATTATACTGGAAAGTGTCTCATAAACACCTCAAATCCAACCCAATCACCCTATTTTTTGTTGTAATTGGAAAAACAAGGGTATATTTTTTGGGGGGGTTATAATTATACCCCAGACATCCAAATTAAAATCTTTTTCTGACTTGTGCAAACAATGAAATCTTCCTTATCAAGATTTCTGGAAGTATCTACAATTACACACAGCATGGAATTTGTACCTTCCTACTATCCCTCAACAATCTTCTTATGACACTTTCATTTCCAAATGGATCAAACAAACTCTAACTTAAATAGTGTTATCTACAAACACATTAGAGACACACTTCCAGATCAATCTATCATTACGAAAAATAAATGGAGTACCCTTTTAGACTATAATATAACCAATACACAATGGCATAACTGCTGGCTTTTTTGGCACAGATCTTTCAAAGATAGTCGTAGTTCACTTATACAGACTAACATTTTACATCTATGTTATAGAACTACTGCAATTTTGCAAAAAATGGGCTTAATAAACAACAATGATTGTTGGTGCTGTAACTCCCCTAATGGCAATTTATTACATATCCTATGGTATTGTCCTCCCATATATAAGCTCTGGTGTTGTATACATCTCTTTGCAATGAAAGTAATTGATTTACCCTTCGCATTAGATCCAAAACATTACATACTTGGTATATTCAATTTTCGCTCATATAAAATATCCCAATCACAGAATAGGTGTTTATCCTTACTATTCCTTCAAGTTAAGCACCTTATATTAATACACTGGTGATCCAATATCATTCCCTCCCTCCCGGATGTTCTCAAACATTTATCTCAATACGCTACCCTTGATCGTATGTCACATTTAGCCTCTGACCAACTCGCTTTTTACAATAAATGCTGGCAGGACTACTTTAAATATTTAAACACATCTACATCTAGTGTTACCTAATCTATGGGTGTTATATAGTCACATCGGTATCTCGCCTCTTTTTTCTTGTCCCTTCCCTCTTCCCTTTTGTATCCTTTCCTTCTTCCCTTTCTTCCTTTCTTCTCTCTACTTTTTTTAAATATCTTCACCTTTTTATTTCTCTCCTCTATACAATTTTATATATACCTGTATTAAATTATAGTATAATATTGTACAATCATGACTGTTCATATCTCTTGTTTGAAGCTACTCCTTCTACCCCTTGAGCCATATATTGTGTTAATTTCTCTCAGTTATACAGATTGCACGGCTACATATTGTTTTCTTTTTTCAACATGTATCTTTCCCTTTACTTCTATTGTATAATACCTCAGACAGCATAATATTTATTTTCTCCATTAAGAATTCATGTAATTGTATATTGGAGAATATAGTGGGTATTTTTGGATGTATAATTATAATAATAACAATAAAAAAATTAACAAGAACAAAACACCTTATTGTATAATTTACAAAAATGTGAAACCATTACTGGGGTAGCAGCACATAGTGAAGACCAAGATGTTAAGTCTATTTCTTGTGCAGATGATATGTGTCTGATATTGGTGGAGCAGGTATCAAGCAAGGCAGCTAAAGTTATAATTCAGACTTATCTGGATATTACAAAATCGGATATTAACCTCAATAAATGCCAATGTCACCCTATAGAGTCCTTTACTGTTATTGTGTCTGAATTTTTTCATTTCCTAGTGCAGACAGGCCCTATTAAAATATTGGGTGTTTTTTTTGGACAAGAAGATATGTGTACATATAACTGGTCCTTATTGGTACAAGAAGGCCTTACTAGAGTGCGACATTGGAATACTTGACAAATGTCCAAACTCAAAAGAGTTTACATGATTAAAATATTTTTGTTGCCATTATTTTTACATCTCTGTTATGTATTTCTCTTCCCAAACAGTTAGAAACTTCTGTCTATAGTTATTTTTTCCAGTGCCTCTGGGGTAGTCGTCTCAACCCCATAAAATTGGGAATTATGTACCTGCCAATTCTACAATGCGGTTTAAATACGATCCATCCACTAGTTTTCTTTTTTTCTATGTTTATATATCATAATATTCAGCCTACCCTTCAAAATATTTCCAAAGTTTGGAGTCCATAGGTCCAGGATCATGTCGACCCTTGGATACATCCCTGGGACTTAACCTCTCCAATTCCCAAAAATCCCTTCAAGGTTTGCCCCACTATATGGTATATGCCTCTGGGAAATTAAAAACATGGGATATTTCCAAACAACTAGTGATGACTGTTACTAGAAAAGAATGTTATTCTTATATTCTTAGTTTAGTTTATTAGTCTAGGAATTAATACCTTTGAGCCAGGGCTCTTTTACAAAGGTTCCACGTCACAAAGAACATTTAACAAAGCACGATACACATTACAGGTAAAACCAGACAGGAAAGTTACATCATAAATTTGCTATTAACAGTTTAAGGCAGTAACGTTTTTAAGTTTCATAGAAAAACAAGCTATAACAGGTTCAAGTGAGTAGACGATTTCGAGGCTAAGGAAACTTCCAGGGAGAGGGTGATCATTAGGTGCCAAAAGGAGGCTAGAGAGGAGGGAAAGGTGGTGAGCGGGAGAGTAAGTGAGAGGGGACAGAAAAAAAGGGGGGGAGTGAGTTTGGGTGGGAGACAGGAAGTAGTAGAGGTACCAGAGGGTTCATTGGTCAGGGAGGAAGAGGCCTCAGATGTGAGGATGGACATGAGGAGTAGTAGTCTTTATCTAATGCAGTCACAGTTGCTAGTGGTGGTGAGGTGGGCATAGAGCATGGATTTGAAAGCTTCAAGCGAGGTTGAGGATAGAGTAGGTGGACTAAGCGCATTGAACCATGTCGGAGCCATGTATGCAAAAGATCTTTGTCCCTGTGCAGTCTGGCATCTCGGAACCAGGAAAGGTTGGCGTTCAGATCTGGTGGAGGGTCGTGAGCCAGGATTCAGTCGGAGTAGGTTTTGAATACATAATGGAGTTAGTCCCAAGATAGATTTTTTTGCCATTGTGCAAGTGAGATAAATAAGACGATTTGATAGGTTCAACCAGCCTGATTCATAGTACAGATCACATGTGTGAGTCAGTCTTTGAGCCCCCGTGAGGAGCCGGCAAGCCTTATTTAGAGTGAGTGAGATATGCCTTAGAGCAGTGGAGGTAGCTGAGCCATAAATAATAAGGCCATAGTCAATGATTGAGGTTATGGAACTCTGTATAGCTATTCTCAATGCCGCTTGATTTAGAAATTGACAGTTCAGGAATAGTATTCCAAGGCGTTGGTTCACTGTTTTCGCAGTGTTGTCAATGGGTTGCAAAGGTGAGCCCTTGGTCAAAAGTGATGCCAAGGTATTTGAAAGTATTTACTTGGTCCAGTGTAATTCCACAGAGGTTTGTATGGTGAGTGGAGTATGCCTATTTTTGTTTTGGTGATTGGAGAAGAGCATGGCTTTTGTTTTATTGTGGTTTAGCACAAGTTTACTATCCAGGAACCACCTTTCAACACTAGAGAAAGCAAGTTGCAGGCTTTTTCGTAGGGAGCTTGGATCCTTGTGGGAAGAGATTACAGCATCATCAGTGTATAAGATTATTTTCTCCTGGCAGATATCTGGGAGGGAGTTAAGGAACAGGCTAAAGAGGAGGCGGTCCAAGAATTGATCCCTATGGTACACCCGAGAGAACTGGTTTGAAGTCGGAGAGTTCATTAGAGATTTTTACAGCCTGTGACTGATTGGACAGGTAACTTTTTACCCAAGCACAAGGACCTTCGGCCAGGCCTAGGCTAGAAAGTAGGGAGGTAAGTAGGCCATGATGGACTGTGTTGAAAGCTTTTGTAAGATCGATAAAGACTGCACCTGTTTGGCACACTTTGTCCAGGGCTGAGTGGACTTCTCCAGAGAAATCAAGTAAGGCTGTTGTTGTACTATGTCCTTTCCTAAAGCCGTGCTGTTGATTACAGAGTAGATTGTATTTGTCCAGGTAATCAGAGAGTTGGTCTGCCACTATTCGTTCAAGTGCTTTGGAGAGGGGAGGGAGTATTGATATTGGTCGATAGTTTCCTGTTGAGGTTTTGTCCCCCTCTTTGTGCACTGGCGTAACTATGGCAGATTTCCATTTGTTGGGAAATTGACTTTGGCAAAGTGACAGATCAAGAATTTTTGCAAGGGGGGGAATTACTTCATCCAGGGTGAGAGACAGGATTTTAGATCTAGTGTGTCACTACTTGTTCTGGATTTGGAGCAGGCCTTTCTTATGTGCTTGTGTGCTTCGTGCACTTTGATTTTCTTGAAGTAAAATTGTGGTTTGTCACGAGGGGTGTTTTGTGATACTAGGCTAGGCACAGGTAAGTCCGAGAAGAAATCTGGGGGGAGGACCCCACTAAGGTCTGTGAATGTCTTATTAAGCGCATCTGCAATAGACTTTGGGTCAAGAGTGGTGGATCCTCAACTTTCATAATGGTAGGTGACAATTTTGATTGTTTACCCATTATGTTTCGGATGTTGTCCCAAAAAGCTCTTCCATCACCCCAGGTGGATTCAAGGGCATTTTTGAAATAGGCGCTCTTCATTTGCCTAATTTGTGAGGTACATCTATTCGTGCCTGCTTGTATTTTAGGGTATCATGAGGTGAGCCTGTATCTCTGGCAACTGCCCAGAGGTGGTCCCGAACCTTGGGCTCAGCAAGTAGTTTGGCAGTAATCCATGGATTTGATCGCGCTTTAATTTTACGTTTTTTTACTGGGGCGTATAAGTCGCATGCAGAGTTGAAAGATTTAATGAAGTATTCTGGTGCGGTATTAATATCAGTTGATTCAAGGACTGGCGTCCAGTCCTGTTGTAGGAGATGGGTTTTCAACTTGATAAGATTCCCATAAGGTAATACTCTGCTTGTTATAACTTTGGGGGGTGGCTTGAGAAATTTATTAGACCAGGTACAGGACACTGGGGAGTGGTCACTGGGGAGTCAGGAGGACTTTAATGTTTTTATCCGGTCAGGGTGATTTGTGAGAACCCAGTCAATAAGTGCTTGTACCAGTTTTGTAATTTTTCGGGTGGGGAGGTTACCATCTGAGTCAGGTTTGCTGCTAGGATGTCATCTTTGTAAGAGCCAGTGTCAAGCGAGCCAGTTTATGTTGAAATCCCGAGGAGGAGGAGCTCATTTTCAGAGGGCTGCAGACTAACAAAATCAAGTACAGACTTAATACTGGCACGGTGGTCTTTGGAGGATATAGACTGTGGCCACTGTGAGAACTTTGTTTTGTGCACCAAGAAGCAGTTTGATAGGGAGGAGTTGCATCAGTATTTGTGGGGGTGAAGCTGCCGCGTTGACAGGAGAGGTTGTCCTTTATGTTGATAGCAAGCCCCCACCTTTCTTGCTTGCCGGTCGAGTCTGAAAAGATTGTAGCCTTCAAGCGAGACCGCATGATCAGGTGCTGGGAGATAGCCAGGTTTCCCAATGGCTAGTATATCAGGTTTTTTGTCCAGCGAGAGTTTAAAGAGATGCCAATTTGGGAAGGAGGCTGCAAATATTTAGAGTGATAATGGAGAGACCACTACCAACTTTCCCTGTTTTTGTCGGCTTCAGTGCAACAGGACCAGGGTTTGGGTGTATCCCACCAGATATTAAAAGTAGGAGGAGCAGGAGTTTCAGCGATGCCATTCGTAGTTCATAATAGGTTGGAGTGAGTTTCTGCTTGTACTTTTTAAGATGCTTGGATTGTCTTCTGGAGTCCCAGTAGAGGGTGATCGTTAGTGAGTTATAATGATGTGGCAGTTTCCAATTAGGAAATATGGCTCTTTGCACCCAGGTATTAATTGGGTGATGTTTGTTTAAGACTTCCAGAGTAAAAGCCATGGTACAATGTTTCGGGTAGTAGCATAGAAAGGTGAGAGTAGGTGGAGGGGTAGGGTAGGCGGAGGGGGGAGTTGGCATAAAGGGAAAAGGAGGGTGAGGGTGAGCAGGAACAGGTGGTGGGGACTAAGCCAAAGCATTTTTTTAGCGAGGCAGGAGAGAGCCGAGTAGTGTGGGCTGAAGCAGTCGGGGGGTGGCGAGCAATAGGAGGTGGTGGGAGTGCAGATTTTAGTGGGCTAAGGTGGATAGCTAAGTACTATGGCGAAGTACAGAGAAAAATGAAAAAAAAAGACTGGGAGGGTTTGGTGCCAGAGGGTTTAAGAGAAGTACTATAGTACTGTTGAGATCCAGGATCACATAATATGTTAAAGTTCCTGAGGTGATAAACTGTGGCCTAGGCATATGCAATGTGTAAAATCCTTTTGTCTATATGTTTCCTTTGTTCTTCAAAGTCCTCAGAGATAAGTACAATGCCTTGGGAGTAGGTCAGACAGTAGGCATATGCAATGTGTGAAATCCTTTTGTCTGTATGTTTCCTTTGATCTTCAAAGTCCTCAGAGACAAGTACAATACCTTTGGAAAAGGTCAGACAAAAATGTTGATTCAGTCACAAAATGTGTTAAAATTCCTTTGTTCTTTAAAGTCCCCAAGTGCAGTTGCTTTAAGAGTGGTCAGATGAGAATGTTGAAAATGTTGATTCAGTTGCAGGACCCAGCATCACCATGTTTGTAAGACTAGTTGTAAGGCATATGCTTCCTTGGGAGGCTTCAAGAAAGCTGATTTAAAATTAAAAGCTGATACCTGATGATGGCGATTTGCAGAAATTCAGTCCAGGAGACTTTCACCAATGTTGTGTGCAAGAATGGCACAGGTATTCCCAGCAGAAAAACATGTAAATGAACAAAAACTAACCTACAGACACAGACAAGCACAAACAGCCACCCACACAGCCCCAGGAGGAGGAGCATGAGTCTTAAGACTTAATTTCTCGAACACCCTATTTTTTGGAATAAGTCTCCAGCTGAAGCTAAACAGATAGGTACTATGTTGGGGAACCATAGACTACATGGTAAAATGTGGGATGTTCTATGGTTGTGCACCCATGATAAAGTAAATGTCAGAAATAACCTTAAGCATAAAGATATCTCGGAACAAGTCTGCCCCGTGTGGGGGGGTGGAGCTGTTCTGGTATACTGGAAACTATGGAACACATATTTTGAATGTCCTTTTATTTTACCTTTTTGGTCTCTTTTCTACACTAAGTGGACCAACTCCCCTTTCAAATTACTGACTAAAGATATACTGTTTCTAGGTATTTTGCCCACCTCTCGGTCAAAGTATGATGACAGTACAATGCATTTGATCCCGTTTCTCATAAAATATGTTTGGCATGTTCATTGCCAGTTTTCTCTTTATAAAATATTGTTATCTGCAGAACAAGTGTTTTGGATCATACATAATGCTGCATTAGAAGTGAAATGTAAAGAGAAACTGTTGGTTTCTAAAGGCTTGTTTTGATCCTGGTGGAGAAATATGGAGTGGATGGAGGAGGTATACAGAACCTACGTTTGGCTTACACAATAGCCTACTTTTGATTCACTGGTGGAAGAGTTTTTGGTTTTGCCATTTCATTAGTATGACTTCAATACTGAACGTTTTTAGTTTTTTTTTTTTTCATTCGTTACATTTCTTTTTTGTACACTTATGATACATCTTTTTCTTTTGATATGTAATCATGTGAATTTAACATGCATTGCTTTTGTTTTTCTTTAGAAACATGAAACATAGAAGTTGATGGCAGAAGGAGACCGCTAGGTCCATCTAGTCTGCCCATTTGTTTTAGACCTTTTTGACACTCTAGTTGCCCTTTGTAGTCAGGGCTTCCTTGTGTCTATCCCATGCATTCTTGAATCCCCCCACAGTGTTCACCCCCACAACCTCTTGGGGCAGGCTGTTCCAAGCGTCCACCACTCTTTCTGTGAAGAAAAACTTCCTAGTGTTGGAAGAGAACCTCCCTCTTTGCAGCCTGTGGCCATGTTCCCCAGTCCTAGAGCTCTTCTTAAAGTGAAAAAGTTCCTGTGCCTGTACCTTGTTAATGCCTTTTATGTATTTTATCTACGTGAATGTTTCAATCATGTTCCCTCTCTATTTTCTCTGCTCCAGGGAGTACACATTCAGTTCCCTAAGTCTTTCCTCATAGAACATGTACTGCAAACCCTGAATCATTTTTGTCACCTTTCTCTGTACTGTTTCCACCTGCTCAATGTCCTTCCTGAGGTGAGGCCTCCAGGATTGGACCCCACATTCCAGGCAAGGCCTAACCAGCGATCTATACAGTGGTAGTACCACCTCTCTCTTCCTGCTCATTACTCCCCTTCCAGTGCAGCCCAGCATTGTGTTGACCTTCATTGTTGCCTTCTCACACTGCTTACTAACCTTCAAGTCATCTGAGATTATGATTCCCAGATCTCGTTCCTGGTTTGAGGCTGCCAGCCTTTTGCCTCCTAGGTAATACTCCTTTCTTGGATTTTTCTTTCCTATGTGCATGGCCTTGCAATTTCTGGCATTAAATTTCAGCTGCCACACTCCAGACCATTCTTCTAGTTTCTTGAGATCAACTTTCATCTTGCTCACTCCTTCAAGTTTCAATAAAAATTCCCCATCTGTTTTCGAGAAGTGCCATGGGATCTTTAACATCCACCTGAAGTACCAGCAGAACAGGTAGATGGGACTTCGGTTTAACATCTCATCCAAAAGATGGCACCTCAGTAGTACAGCACCCCCCTCATGCTACACTACAGTGTCAGTATTGGGATTTAACCCAAGTGCATGGAGTGGAGATAGAACCCACATCCTTCTGATCTTCCAGCCTCAGAGGCGAGTGTGCAACCTGCTGAGCCACTAACACATAACATCCGGCCTCCTGGATTCTTTAACAGGATAAAAAGTGTGTGTGTGTGTGTGTGTGTGTGTGTGTGTGTGTGTGTGTGTGTGTGTGTGTGTGTGTGTGTGTGTGTGTGTCTAGGGGCTCTAGAGTGGTCATGAGCAGCCATGACAACCACAGAATGAGTTTCAGGCTGGGAAGCATAATACAGCTTAACAGATGGAGCAGGGTACTGTTTATCAGCCTTCCTAGGCACTATAGCCAAGGCATTAGGCCTATGTCAGGCAGCAAAGGTAGCATCCACTAAGGAAGGAAATACAGGAAGAACTACAGTAGAGGGTGCAATGGGAACCTCCAAAAGCTCCACTGAGTTTTTCTTGCTGGATACCTCCTCCTCAACATCAAATCCCATGATATTTTGGATTTGTCTGAGTAAAGTCTGAAAAGAGGGATCTTCGAGAGGAGACCTGGTGTATACACTACACAGTCTTCACTGCAGGCGAAGAGGGTAAAGCTTGTCCTCACTGCATGAGGAGAGGGTAGAGCTGGAAGAAAACCACCTTCTTAGGGATCATTATACCTTTCTTCATCCTCCAAATCCTCCATCATAATAAGGAGATCAGGATTATAATCCACCTTTTCATCTGAGATGATGATGGAAGCAATTGATGGAGCTGGCAATGGAGGAATGAGAGATGTGTTTCTGGATCCAGGTATTGATGATGGTGCCAACAGGAAGGCCCAGTCGACTGGATAGCCATTATCGTTGGTGGGAGTGGCAGCAGCAGGCATCTAAATATGGTAGGTCAGAGAACAATGCTAGCACAACCTGTGAGTCTATGCCACCCTATAAAAGGCCCAGGAAAACCAAAGTTGAGGTGTAGAACCCAATGACAGGGGCTGCATACCATCCGTAGTAGGTACAGCAGTGTCAAATCCAGATCATGACCTTGGTGTCTCATTGACGGGGCTGTAGTCATCACCACTGGATCAGGTGATGAAGAGGACTTACCCCATATAGTTTGTGTTTGCTGTTTGGGACCAAACAGCAGACACAAACTATATGACCATTGTCCTTATAGAGCTTGCAGCCACAGGTACAAAACCTAAATAAAGGTTCTTTCAATGGCAGCGTAAAAAGACAGTGTCAATACATTAAAGTAAAGTAGTAAAAAAATAATAAAGTTAAAGAAACAATGGCGTTGTTACTGTGCAGGTCCAATGAGCAGTTGACCTGAGGAGCAGTGGTGTCACCCATGATTATATAGGTGCAAATGTTGCATGTCACCATGGGTGGCCCCCTGACTAGCATAAGTTTCCATGTGGTGCTGACACCACTGGCTTACAGTTCCTAAAGTGTGGCCTAAAAGAAGAGATATCCTCTATGAAGATGTACTGCCCTATCTTCCTCCTCCCCTCACTGGCCCAACTCCAGGAACACCTTGTTCTCCCCTTACTCTTCCCTTTCCTTGATTCCTCCTCCTTCTTCACTCCCTATCTGTCAGATATTAGGAAGTCCCACTTCACCTCCACCTCCCTACTGCAACTCATTGACTCTATCCTTTCTGGTATGGATCAGGGCATGGTCATGTAAGCCATTTTTGTTAACTTGGCCAAAGCCTTTGACACTGTTGCCCACATTCTCTTTCTGGAAAGGCTTAAGGCAGCGGAGCTTTCTGCTCATTCACTTGAGTGGTTCCACTCTTATCTTGAAGGTAGGTCTCAAGCTGTTTGTATTGCTGGTGCCTTATCCCCTCCTTTCCTTACTTGCTCTAGCATACCCCAAGACTCCCTCCTTGACCCTATTCTATTCTCCATGTTCCTGAACAACCTTCTGTCCTACTGCTCCACTGTGTCCATTCACATTCAGGCAAATGACAAGGCTCTCTATGCCTCTGGATCCTGTGCCTCTCTGGGCTTCGCCAACATCCAACACTGGTTCTGAGCAGTGTGCAGTTCACATAGCAAATGCACAGTGGTGAAATCCCTCACAGCAACAGTCTTGACAGGTTTCTATATTGTTGCTCTGAGGGACCTGAGGGTGAAATTTCACCCTTTTGCCAGTGTCCCCCCTTTCAAAGCCACTCTGACTTAGGGTTAGTTATAATAAGAAGGGGGCAAGGGGGCACAGCCCACTGACACAAAACATACATTGTCTGACACATGAAGTTTTGCCTGTCAACACTGGTGATCTCGCCATGCCGAACTTCAACAACACTGTTATCGTTTCGGCATGGTAAAACTGTTCTGGGCTAATCCACTATCCCTCAGCACCAAGAAGACAGCCTTCATGACTTTTGGCACAAGACAGACCAATTAGGATCACTCCTTTCCCTTTCTTCCATTCCCTTGTTGGTGTTAATATCGAGGATGTTTCCACCTTAAAAGCAGCGATATTTGTTAGTCAGCAAAAAAAGTAATCATCTAGTTTTTAAGCAAAAATATATTTCTGACATTCTAAGATTCATGTTCAGTGTAGCTTTAGTTTTCTCTGATATGGATAAAACAGTTTTTACAACTAATTTTGTAATTAACGACCCACATCATTAAAGCTGGCCACCACATGTAATGTTTAAAAATCTCTTCGGCTGAATTAATCTGTTGAATGTATATGGTTGCTTCATACTGTGGATGTATTAGGATGGTGCTACCTCATGTTTCTAACAGTAAACAGCTCAACTCTGCACCAACATATTTAATGTTTTAATGGCAGGCATGTCATGGGATTGGAAACTTTAAAATCAGCCAGCATAAAACACAGACTGTGAACTTACCCCAAAAATTGGGAGAAGGTACATGTTCTCATGCATCTGGAACCACCACAACCATAGAAGGCTATGGAGTTTGAAGGAAGTATATATTTGGGGCTATACTCAGATGGATGAAGTTAAATGGGACTGCACTGCCATGGGTGATGCTTGGTCTTTCTGGGGGTTAGTGAGTGTCTAGGCCAACTACTATAATGTCAGCAATAATGTGTATTCTGATTTGAATGCCTTTATCTACATTCTGTAATTACTGTGATCCTTTTGTGCACTGAAGCAGGGAATGTTGTGTTGGTCCAGAAGTACTTGACTGTTGCATGTCTGTCCTGTGAAAAACGAAAAATCTTTCAAAAAAGTGCATTTAATGCAAAAGAATCAAAATCCTGTATCTTGGTTCAGGAATGAAAGAAAACAAAAGGAAAAAGTGTGTATCTTGAAATGTTTGCCAAACACTGTTGCCGAAAAACTGTATCATTCCTAACAAATACTGCTGCTTTAAATACCTTGAGGTCTGACTGGATCATCACCTCTATTTCTCAGTTCATGCAGATGTCATCCACTAGAAGCTTCCCCCTAAACTGAGTGCACACAGGAATGAAGCGAGTACCCAGCTTCCTACACTACCTGCTGAGAAATAAGCTTGAAGATGATGCTCCCTATCTTCAATTATGGTGACACTGTTTATAGTGCTGCTCCCAAATCAACCCATGCCAGATAAGCCCCATTGCCCCTCTTGAACCCATCACTGCTCCCTCTACTTCTCCCTCTACTTCTCCCTCTCCTTCCCCTCCCTTGATGCCAGGTGCCTCACTGATTATGTAACATTCATCTCCAAATTCTGGCTTGGGTCCCTCTCCCCTTATGACTCTTCCCTTCTCAATTCCCCCCTTCTATCTCCTACTACCTTCACAGCTCAGGGCCTCTCTTTTGTGCTCTCCTCTGTAAAATTCACTGCTGGCCAAGTTGCCTTCTCCATCCACTTCCCCAAACTATGGGGCTCTCTTCCCATTACCATTCATACTACTCCATCCTCCCACTCACTCAAACATCTCCTCCATGAATTCACTACACACTACTGCAGCTGTCTGATCCTGTGCTGTATTTTGCCACCCTACAAATCTCCACTCCACTGCCCCTGCCCTAACTTACTCCCCCTGCCTCCAGTTCCCCATCCATTCCTGCTGAACAATGCACCAACAGTGCTTGATATTACCCTTCAAATTGCTGCCATTCACATTTAACCCCGCACCATGCAGTGCCATGTCATACTTCAACTGTGTTCTAATTTGTATTTCTATTGCTTGTTGCTCCTGAGATGGTTTGCCTAGCTCATCTTGTTAATTTAGGGGCATGGTCATGCCCTATAGTTAGGATTGAACAGTCACTTTTGTGTTAAACTCAAAATTTTGCACTTTAATAACTTCACAACTGTTAAACTGATTTCATTGAATCATAGAATCATAGAACTCTGACGGCAGAAAAGGACCTCACAGCCCATCCAGCCTGCCCGTAACCCCCCTTTCCTCTAAGAGGACCCTTTCTCCTCATTCATGGTCCACCTCCTGCCCATTAGGCCAATGTGCAGATCCCAGACTCTCTTGGTGTATGCATTGTGGTGCTTCTGTGGTAAAGTACACATCGCAGAAACCACAAGAACACTTAAAGAGCATATTCAGGAGCATTTTAGAGCAATACAAAAACTGGACCCTGACCAGCCAGTAGGAAATCATATGTTGGACCAGTCTCATTTTTAACAACATAAAATTTGGTACATTGACATAGATCATGCTCCATGAAATTCAAGAGGGAGAGACAGAAATTCAGACCTGGAAAGAAAAGAGTCGATGTGGATTTTTAGGTTGTTAACTTTAAAACCTCTAGGGTTCAATGATCAAATGAATTGACATCCTCTTATACATTAAAAAGGGTTAGAAAGTGCCTGAATTGATGTTGGAGACCAAAATTGATGGTAATTGAAAAAATAAAAAATAAGGGGTAATATGTATTTGTATGCTTTGTTATGATATAGTTATTCCTGTTCCCTTAGATTAAAACTTATAATGGGGAACCATTTTTATTCAAAATTAGGTTGTTCTAACCACTTTATGCTTAGTGTACTTTTTCATTAAGGAACCATATGTATTGTTTTGTATTTTATATTTGCCATCCCATTTGTGTTCACATTACACAATTGCTTTTTCTGCCCTTTATGTATGTAATGCATTCTTTAAAGATTGGAACAAAAAGTAAAGTTCCTTATGTTGTGAAGTATTATTTTGCTAAAGTATGCATAACTATGGTGCCATAGTTTTTTAGTTTGTTAATATTATGAGTGTTTTGTCATTTCCAGTTAAATATATTATGCATTTCATCAAGTCCAACAGTGATGCAATGTGCAATATAGGAAATATTCCTTGAAATAATTAAATGAACACACCGCATCACTAATGAGAGCGGGGCTGGATGGAAAGCTATTTTATAAAAGAGCAGGAACGTCACTTATTGCACTGATGTCACTTTATATATTCACAGTATTAGACTGATGGCATCTGTATCACTATGTATTTAAATTGCTGATTCATCAGCTTGGTCACACCTCCTGAAGAAGGGGAGTTTGTGCCCCGAAGCACTGATTTTTAAGTTTACTACAATGTGTTATATATATTACAGTTACATTTTCTAAGTAATTGTTATTTAAAATTTTTATCAATAAATATACCTTCTCTGAATTTTTGGGCTGAGTCTGGAGTGCTGGATTTTTCAATTTCTCTTGAATTTCTCCTCTGTATCCATCTCTACCACCCATTCCAGCAGCTTGTTCCATGGCCGTACTTCCCTCTCAGAGAACCCCCCCCCCCGATGTCCCCTCTGAAGCTTCCCTCCCTCCAGCTTCTAGATATACCCCTAGTGGAATTTTCTTACTCATCTTAAAGATGCTGTCGACCCTCACCCTGTTTTTGCCCTTCAAGTACTTGAATATCTTTACCATATCACCCCTCTCCCTCCTCTCATCCAGTGTGTGCAGGCCCAGTTCACTCAATCTTTCCTCATATGACTTCCCCTGCATCCAACTCATCATCTTGGTTGCCCTTCTCTGGACCTTTTCCAGCCTGTCCTTGTCCCCTTGCAGGTAGGGCCTGCAGAACTGGACCCCATATTCCATGTGCAGCCTGACCATGGTTTTGTATAGTGGTAGGATCACCTCCCACTTCCTGCTTGTGAATCCTCTCCCTATGCATGCCAACATTCTGAGTGCCTTCCCAGCTGCTCTGTTGCACTAACCCTGGACCTTCAAACTGCCTAAGATTGTGATCCCCAGATCTCTTTCCTGTGCTACTACCTCCAATCCCCCCACACACACTCACAAAGTCGGTATGCTGCCTTTGGGTTTTTACACCCTATGTGCATAATCTTGCACTTCTTTGTATTGAACTGCAGCTGCCACCTTTCTGACCACTCCTCCAGCCTAACCAAGTCCTCCCTCACATCCTCCACTCCCCCGTCCTCTGTGTCAGCCTTATTACTGAAAATCTTCCTATCATCAGCAAACATAAGTACCTTCCCTCGTAGACCCTCTGTGATGTCCCCTATGTGTATGTTGAAGAGTATGGGTCCCAAGACAGACCTCTGGGGAACCCCACTCCTCACCTTCTCTTCCTTGGAATGCAACCCATTCACCACGACACTCTGTGTCCTCCCCTCTAGCCAATGTTCAACCCATTTTGTGAGCTTGTTCCCCACTCCCAATCTGTCTACCTTGACTACCAGCCTCCTATAGGGGACAGTGTTGAATGCCTTCCTGAAGTCCAGGTAGGCCATGTCCACTGCCCCCCATCACATATCTCCGTCATTCTGTCAAAGAATTCAATCAGGTTGTTCTGGCATGACCTATCACCTGTGAATCCATGCTGATTGTCGTTTAGGAGGTCCTCCCCTTCTAAATATTTGATCAGCCTTTCCTTAATGAGTGCCTCCATGAGCTTACTGACCACAGAGGTAAGACTAACTGGGTGGTATTTTCCCAGCTCCTCCATTTCTCCCTCTTTGTGTAGGGGTACTACCATGGCCCTTTTCCAGTCCCCATGAAACCTGCCCACATGCAGTGACAGGTTAAATAATTTTGTGAGAGGTACCATTAGTTCCTGTTTTAGTTCCCTGAGTACCCTCAGGTGGATCCTGTCCAGGCCCATCGCTTTATCCGTCCACAGCTTTCCTAACTCCTCTGACACCCTCTCTTCCATGAAGGTACTGGACTCCATCTCCCTACCAATCATTCCCCTGTTTTCCAACTTTGGCCCCATCACCTCCTCAACCGTGAAGAACAATGCAAAGTATTTATTCAGGACCTCCACTTTTTCTATATCATTCTTCACCAGAGCCCCTCCATCCCCTTCCTCCTGTTGCTTACATATCTGAAGAACCTCCTGTCCCCCCTTTGCCTCCCTTGTTATTTGCTCCTCCATTTTCACCTTCGCCCACCTGATCACCCTCCCTGTTTCTCACTGTTTTACCTTGTATAACTATCTGTCCACCTCCCTTTGCAATTTGCATGTCTTAAACACCCTCCTTTTTCCCTAACTGCAGTCCTAACTTCTGGTTTGAACCAGAGTGGATTCCTCCCCCTCTTTTTTTTTGGTCACCATCCTAATGCATAGTTCCATCACCTTCAATATTCCTCTTTTAATTCTCTCCCATAGTTCCTCCATGTCCTCTAGGTCCTCCCTCCCCTCCAGTTCCTCCTTGACCACTGACCTCATCCTCCTGAAGTCTGCCCTTCAACAGTCTAGTACCCTAATGCTGGTACTGTTCTTATCCTGAACCTTCCTGATCTGGAATTTTACTGTCCTATGATCATTGTCACCCAAGTACTCCCCAACTTCGATGCCCTCAACACTGTCCCCATTTATCATAACCAGATCAAGTAAGGCTCTCGCCCTGGTGGGTTCCATTACCAGTTGGGTGAAGAACGCCTCCTGCAAAGCTCCCAGCATCTCTCTGCTCCTCGCTGTGGATGCCTCTGGAATGTCCCAATCCATGTCCAGCAGATTTAGATCACCTACTACCACTACTTCTCCTTTGCTGGCCATCTCCTGTATCTCCCTCTCCAGCTGCTTGTCTACCTCCTCCTCCTGACTTGGCGGTCTGTAGACTACCCCTACCTTTACTATTTTTAACCCCTCTCTGCCCAACGTGACCTAAAGGGTCTCTACTTGTCCACTTCCCCTCCACCACACACCATCACCCTAATACCTTCCCTTGCATAAAGGGCCACTCCTCCCCACCTTTTCTCTGTTCTGGTCCTGTAGAGCATATACCCAGGTACTGTATTTCCACCTCCCAACTGTTTTTTTGGGTCCACCAGGTTTCCATAACTGCAACTAGGTCCAGGTCATCCTCCACCATCACCGCCTATAGCTCTCCCAACTTCTTCCTCAGACTCCTAGCATTTGTCAGTAATCCCTTCCGGTAGCCCTCCTCATCTGTCTCCCCCCTTTTGTCTTCCCTAGCCCCCTTCAGTGGGGGACAACAAGACTGGGCAGCTCTTTCCACCTTCCCCCCAGTCTGCCCCTATCTTCGTCCTCCTCCTTTCCTAGTATAACTCACTCTCTAGTATTTTGCGTATGTATCCCTGTAATCTCCCCCTCAGAAGCCTAGCCCCTTCATCATTTATATGCAGTCTGTCTCTCACATACAAATGCTGATCCAACCAAGTGCTCCCCTAATCCCCTATACACTCATAGCCCTCCCTCATGCACCATTGCCTTAGCCAGTGGTTAAAGTCTTTGATTCTCAACTGCCTGGCAGTACTGGCACAGTGTACTGGCAGAACTTATGAAAAAGCTATGGAACCCACCAACCCTTGACACCTTCTTGCTAGATCTATAAATCTCCTCTGCACTTCCTCCACCTCCTCCCCAGCCAATTAATTTGTGCCAAGGTGCAAAACCAAGTGAAGCTTTCCCCCAATCTGCCTAATGCACGCTTAAATACCTGGGAGTGCCCTGCTCACATCCATCCCTGACTCACAGAAAACCAACCTCCCTTTAAAAGCTACTCCCTTTCTTAACTAGTGGGCCTTTGATAGTAGGTCCCATACACTATCACCTGTGCTAACCCCAAGGTGCCTCTGCAGACCCTCTTGAATTCTTCTTCCAACTCTTGGCTCCCGAGCCCCAACCTACCAGCCTTCACCCTCTGTCCCCTTTTCCCTTGTTCTGTTGGATGATTATCCCACACCTCTTCTCTCCCCCTGTGTGTGCCCCATCCTGCCCTCATCCATTCCATTTCTGCTGTCCCCACTCCCTCAATGTAACCTAGCCCTCCTGAACACCAGTGCACAGTGCCCTTTCTGGTCCCCCAGGTCATCCCCCAGTTGACCTCCCCTCATATTGTCTCCCGACTGGTGCAACCTTTCTTCCCCCACCATCATCCCCTTGTTCCTTGTCGACTCTCACTTCATTTTCATCCCAGACTACCACAGCATGATTAGCCCTTGTTTCTGTCTCCCCCACCTATCTGGGCATGACTCCTTATTTCCTCCAGTCCTTATCTCTTTGACTACCTCCTTCCTATCTGAGCATGCCTCCTTATTACCTCCAGTCCTTGTCTCCTACTGCTCCATCAACCCTGTCAGGATACAATATCTGTTGGATCCGGTGATGTATCTATGCTCAACTCCACGACCTCTGCCCATCGTGCCCCTGTCACCCAAGCTGGGTCTTCCCTCTCTGTCTTCCTGTGTGACCTGATCCCTTTCTCTCCAGTCCCCTGGTTTGCCTGCCCCCCACTGTCTGCCTGAATTCTCTCTGTGAGTCTGCTAACTACTTCCCTCTTTGCCCAGGACAATTTCTTCTTTAACCATGCTAGCTCAGCTTCCAGTCTCCCCAGTCACTGACAAACTGGGCAAGCTCTCTGTCTCTATAAGGTGATCATGAACAATGCTTCACCACAGTAATTGTACCCCACAATCTTGCCTCCTTCATGTTCTCTTCCCCCCAATATTCTCTCTCTCCTCCTTTGCTGCCTCAGGCCCATCCCTTGTCATATCCCTCCATACTGCTCCCTCATCTGCCACTGCCATTGCCCTTTCCCCATGTGTGCTCTTTCTTACTGCTCCATCCTCCATCCCCAACCCCCTTTCTCCAAATCCATGCCCCCTTGTTCCCTTTCTCCCCTCCAGTGCCATATTTCTAGTGAGACTTCCCCTTCTTAGACTCTGAGTACCTGATCTTTTCCTACTTCCAAACACAATATAGTACCTTAGCCCCGTCCCAGTCCTTTTATAGGAGCCCTGACCCAGTCTTCCACTTCCCTTATCCTCGAACTTGCCAGCCCCCAATCACTTCACCTTGTCCTGTTAGCTGAACCTTCCAATACCCAGCTGAAAGCAACCTACTTCTCAGCGTAACCTTTAACCTGGTCCTGTTAACTGAGCCTTGACCCAACCTGCCCGCACCCAGCATAAAAACAGTAGCAACAGTAAGAAGAAGCACCCAGCATAAAACAATAGAAACAGGATGAAGAAGCCCTTTTCCCTAGTTTGCGAGTCCAATCAGGAAATACTTCTGGTGTCTAAGCAGCAAATAAATCCGATGCTACTCCCTAAGAGCAACAGTAAAAACCCTTTTCCCCAGCTCTTGTGTCTCTGATCAGTTCAGTTGCTAGTGGACTCCTTTCCCCAACCCTTGTGCCCCTTCTCCCTATTTTATGCCCAATCAGTTAACAGTAAGGTGCCCTTTCCCTCAGGCCCTGTGTCCAATCAGTTGCCTGATGGATTCTTTCCCCAACCCTGGAGCCCATCCCCGAGCCCCTTGTGTATTTCATAAAGATCAGAGGTCAGCCTGGTGGTGCTGAGGGTTGAGGTGCTGGATACCACACCTTACACCATGCTGGTGACTCGAGTTATGGAGAAAGCTCAGGTGCTGAGGGTCGGCAGGGAGGAAGAAGGATTGAGCACCCACAGGGCTGATCTCCTCTCCTGGGGGAGGAGGTGGGATTGCTCGGTGCTCTGGTGGCCTCTGGTGGAGACCGGGGACACCACAGAATGTCACAGCTGCATGTGAGGGAGCGTGGCTGATGCAAGCAGGGTTGCTGTGCACCATTGCATCAGATGTGCACCATGCACATGGGGGGGAAGTACTCACAGAAGAAGAAAAGGGAGAGAAATACCCCTCCAGTCTGGATATGCAATGGCCCTGCCAGTGCCACTACCACATGTCCTAAGCTGGTTCCCCCCACTGACCCCTGCAGTCTCTCTGATTTGCCATCCCCCGAACTGGAGAACTGCGCTGAACTTGAAGATGGTGGAGGGACACAGCGGATGGTAGTGCAACTCGGTGAGAGCAGTGGCCTGAGAGAGTTCTAAACTGGAGGGCTAGAAAGAGAAGTGTAAAATAAATAAATAAATAAAATAAAGGTCTGAGATGGGGGAACAGATGAGGGGGCTTTTTCCAGCAGTGCAGTCTTTGTTCTCACCCACCAATGAGGGCATTGCTGCTGCTTCCCAACCACCAAATGAGGCAAAGTGCTCTCTGGTCCCCACCTGCTGCCAACTGCTGCAAAGAGATTCCTTGGCCTGCCACTGACTGTGGCAAAAAAAGGCTCCCTTGGTGTGCAGCTGGGTTCTGGCTATTTAAGCCCAGTCGCAATTTAAATTATGGCACCATGGCCACTGATTGGTGTAGTTTTGGTCCCCGTCCACCGGTGTTGCTACTGCTTCCCAGCAGCCAAGTGCAGCAAAGTCCTCTCCAGCCCCGCCTTCCGCCAGCTGTGGCAAGGAGATCCCCTGGCTTGCCTCCAACTGCGGTAAAAAGGCTCCCTTGATTTGCATGAATGTTTGCATACTCCATCAGAGACCAAAGATCTCATGATATGCCAAGTTTAATTATGTGTGGTTCATAGCTCAGTGCTTATGTAACATATATAGTGCAGTGAAGAAGATGGTTGTTTAGATACAGAGGCCAGCATTAAAAGGACAATGTTTACTAGGTAGTAGTATAGAATGATTTGTGCTTAGGTACTTGGATGCTTGAATTGAGTCTATTGATAATATTTGATGGTTTTGGCCTTTCTCTGTATCTCACCTGTAGGAAGGAAGCTTGGTTTAGAATTATGAAAGCCCCCCCCCCCCACCAGTGGGATAAGAGTGCTAGAGAAGGAGAACGTGTCAGGGAGGATGGGTGAGTACGACTCGCTCTAAGTGGAGCAGAAGTCAGCTGGTAGATTTAAATAGGCTGTGGGGGAGGAGCTCTTCCCCCACATAATCACAGGCTAATCCCTTCAATTATGTGTGGTTCATAGCTCAGTGCTTATGTAACATATATAGTGGAATGAAGAAGATGGTTGTTGAATACAGAGGCCAGCATTAAAAGGACAATGTTTACTAGGTAGTAGTATAGAATGATTTGTGCTTAGGTACTTGGATGCTTGAATTGAGTCGATTGAAAATATTTGATGGTTTTGGCCTTTCTCTGTATCCCACCTGTAGGAAGGAAGCTTGATTTAGAATTATGAAAGCCCCAAAAAAGAATAGATAATATCAACAATTGTTCTGTAACTGAATGCTGAAGAAGTCATGCATGACAACACCTAATAATGATAGGAATAGATGATCACCTCCTCCAACTCCAGAGAGTGTGACCAGCAGCACTCAGGAGAGGAAAAACCCCCTTGGGGGGACCTCTGAGGACCCATGGCTACTGACCTGCCCATCCTTCTGGGCATACTAAAGGAGAGAGATCCTAATTAAACTAAATTAATCAGCTAATCTGATTTCTAATTTGTTGAATTTAATCCAGATAAATGGAGCTTAAGCAAGAACTGAATTGTAAATGTCCAGTGAAGTAATTTCCTCCTAATATCCATGTACAATTCGGAATAATGGAGAGTAGATATATTGAAGAACCGTCTTCCGTACTTCAGTTGATAGAGGGCATAATCCATGGAATTGTATGATGGTGGAGATGAAGTTGAAGTCTGATGAACTCAATACAGGAGACCAGAAGATAGCTGCATCCAAGCTTTGACATCAATGAGGCAGGACGAATAGAAGTAGTACGACTTCCAGGTTTCTAATAATAATAGAGGGCTTGTATAGTACAAGGAATGAGAGAAGGCTTGAGGCCAGGCTATCGAGTGATGAATCCAGTTCTGATAAGTAAAGTATAGTCTTCAGGAATTGATATGAAAGCAACAGCTGTAGAGTTGAGCTTGAATAATGGCAGGCTATATAGGATAATTGGAGATACTGGTGCGACGTTATGAAGCATGCAAGTAGTAGAATATGGCGAGCCCAAAAAGTAAATAAGTCAGTTGGACTGCTAATCTGAAGTGAGAGGTAGTAGGAGCAAGGAGTACACCAACGAAGGCAGATGATAAGGAACAGGACGTGGCAACCAGCCCCTGAAGAAAGCGCAGCTGAACCGGTAGCTGGTGAGGTAGGAGAGAGGCGGCTGATTCCAGTATGTGAAGAGCAGCCAGATCCAAGAATGTCTGCTGGCAGAAACTGAGCATGGTAGAGAGTCCCTCGATGAGATGCACAGCAATCCATCAGCTGGAGAGGTACATAGAGAGGCAAGTAACTCTGGAGACATGAATGCAGCTATACCAACGAAGGTCGGCTAATAGAATAAGTGTGTCATAGAGCCTCCATGAGATGCATCTTGAATCATCTTTGAGCACAGCAGTACTGCAGCTGTAAAGCAGACCTAGATAATGTAATGATGCTGAGGACCGGTGTATCGAGATCAAGGAAGGCAGGGATCACATGGAAGAGACTGAGGCAGAGATAAGGAAATTGGATGAGAGGAATAACATCCAAACTGAAGGTATGCAAAGTCCAATGTAGGAAACCAGACAAGATCTGAAGAGTTGAAGAGGCTGAATTAAATGAAGTAGCGGGGTCACAGGGTCTGAATTTAGTAGAGCACAATCATGATAATGAAAGCCTGCAGGGGACGCCAGCTAAGTGTCCTGGAAAGTGAAGGAGCAGTAATTCCATGGCTGAGGCAGCAGGGCAAACATCCAAGAACATATGAGGAAGAATAAACGTCAGGTGTTATCCAGTAAAGGACCTTCTGGTCAACTGAATATGGCAGTAAGTAGGTGCATAAGAGAAAGTGAGGATCTCCAGGCCCTGTGCAAGGCGAGGCAGAAGAGCAGAAATGGGTAAACCTCCCAGCCCAAAGGGCGAAGGCAGATCAAAAGCTGAGAATCTCCAGGCCCGAGCTGAGCAAGCAGGCAAGAGTAGAAGTAGGTAAACCTCCCAGCCCGATGGGTGAAGGCAGGTCATAGAAGCAGCAAGTACATTGAATTAGTATATATAACAAAGGATCTCCAAGGCCCAGAGGGGCACAGGTCTGACAAAGGCAGTAAGCATCCTGGAACTGAAATTATTTGATATAGGAGGTATTAGTTCAAACAGGGGAGACAATAAGAAAAGTTCAGCAGGGAATACTGGCTGAGGCGGCAGTAGTAACTCCGGGAATTTTGAATTAACATGGGAGGAGCATCCAATGTTGCAAAGTTAGGCCAGAATCAATGAGCATCTCAATAGGAAGCATCCAGGGATATACGAAGGGAGTCCAAATAAGGTGAGGACGTGTGGCTGAACCACAAAGTTAGCTGAGGAGCGGTAGAAGGTAGGAGTGAGGATGTTGTGCAAGACAATTGAAAAGGGAATAGTAAACAGTAGCTAATCCCCCGAGGCTAGCATACAGCTGGACTCCCCATAAGCCAGCTGGTAAGGCAATAGAGTGGCAGCTAGCCCCACGCAAGCTAGCAAGTGCAGCTGTTACCGTGAAGATCAGCTGGTAAGATAAGTAAATATGGGCAGTTAAACCCCACAAAGGGTAGCTGAGTATGGCAGGCCAACACGTACATCAGCTGATAAGTGAGTAGAAGAAACAAACGTAGAGCAGCAACATGGGAAGCATCCAGGAACATGAAGTAAATCTAGAGATGTAATGCAAAGTAAATAAACAGTGAGCATCAGTGGAGGAGAGAGTTGCAGCATCCCGGTCTTGAGAAGCATGGCTGAATGCAAGACATCTGGGAGTGTCCAATTCTAATGGAACGCATGGATGATGGTCAGCAGAAAGGATCCGGAGCAGGGCACAGAATGAATGATTAGGCACATAGTTAAGGAGCATGGCAGAAGTCCAGAGGTCGAGTCAATGAGGCAACCAGGCTGGAACATGAGCAATAGCACGGAAGCATGTTCTAAATGCAGAGACGGGAAGCTACAGCATCGGCAACTGCACAGCTCACCAAGCAAAGTTGAGGCTTGTGGGATAGCCTGACCTTGCATAGGCCAGACGGAAACATATAAGGTAGAAACGGAGTAGGTTACTGAGCTTGATAGGAAGTATAGAGTAACAGGAAGGCCTTGCGTGGAAAGTCCCAATGAGCTGTAAATATGGAAATAAAATATAATCCAAGTACTTTGTTGTACAGGTCCAAAATATCCTGGTAGCCTGCCATATATAATATGAATGGTAAATGACATGTAGCTGATCCTAAAGTAGAATCATGTTGAAGGGAGGAATAGCACTGCAGAAGCATAGGCGATATTTAGCTCCAAAGAAGCCCCCATCCACTGTGCCATAAATAACGTAACAGATGTGTGAGCTTCACTAAACAACTGCCACATGGCTGAGGTATAAAGAAGTACATAGAAACCTTTTATAGTCTAAGGTAGCGTACACAAAGGCAGAGCAAGGTAATTATGAACAGTTATAGAATGAGGGAAACTGTATGCTAACCACCCCATGAAGCTCAGGAAGGCCAGTCTCCCATCGATGTGTAATAAAAAGCCACAGAGTGATTAGCTGGCATCTGCTTCAAAGCATCATAGGTCAGAGTCCAAAAGTCGACCAGCCAGGAATGCACAGAACAAAGAGCCAGAGCAAGGAAAGGTGGCGATGGTAGAGCACTGAACTGTACTGGGAAGCTCCAGGTGTTAATAGGCTGTGGAAGGAAGCGGTAACTCCTAAATAAGTGGCGAGGTCATGCAGCATACCGAGCAGGAGGAATCCATTAGGTAGCCAGGGAAGCGGTATACAGAAGTGAGCGTACAGCTACAGCTGATGTAACGACCAGTAGGTGGCGAATCCACGATGGGAAGGCCAAAGCAGAACAGGAGAGTAAGGTAAGCAGGTCGCAACAGTCCAGAAGTGTAGGACAGGAGGCAGAAGATCCAACCGAGGAGCAGAAGTGGCAAACGAAATGACGGACTACGGCACTGCAGCAGGAGGCGAGGCAGAACCCTCCCTAGAAGAAACAAATGGGAGGGAAGGCAGGAAGCAAATAACGAAGGAAAAATACATCAGGAGAGAATTGGGAGGGGAGGGGGAAGCCAGCCCCCACAAGAATAACTGAGCGAGCACAGCGAGTGCAACTCGCTCTAAGCAGAGCAGAAGTCAGCTGGTAGATTTAAATAGGCTGTGGGGGAGGAGCTCTTCCCCAACATAATCCCGGGCTAATCCCTTCAATTACAGTTGAATGTGTGGGTGCGGAGATATGGAGTGTGAAAAAATGTGAAAATTACATTTTTTTTTTAATTTTTTGTCACACTGCAGCACAGACATGGCTTGGAATTTTGATCTAAAATTTTTAGTGTGTATAGGTCTTGAGTCACAGATGTGCCTTTTGAAGATTTGGTGAAAACATATTAATCTGTTCCAAACTTGTTACATTTTAAAATTTCCTATTATTTCCTATGGGAATTTCACTTTCCAGTTAGATTTGAGCCTCAACAAATGATTCCTTGTCACAGATGGGTAATCCTTTGTCTCAAATAGAGAATCTTTTTGTCGTGCTGCCATCATCTTGTTTTTTTCTTAACGAGGCAAACAAAATTAAAAAAACTGAAAAAAATTATGCTTTCAGAAGTAACCAACTCATGTTCTGCTAATCAGGACTCATTCAGTTGGATTCTGCTGTTAGTTTTTTGATAAATCACCTGGAAAATGAGTTTTATGAACATGCCGAAATCTTTTTCACATATTGCAAAAAAAGAAAAATGAAACAGAATTCTGTTTTGCAATTTGAAAAAAAGGATTTTTTTTTTCACAAACTGCAAAAAAGGAAGTGTGAAACAGGATTCTGTTTTGCAATCTGTAAAAAAAAAAGAATTCTATCACAGCTGTTTCTTTGTTACTGCACACTGAGGAAATGGTTTGGAATTTTGATCTGAAATTTTCAGGGTACAAAGGGCTTGTCCAACAGATGTGCTATTTGCTGGTTTTGGGAACATAAGATTACTTTGCTCTCGAGTTCTGTGGGTTTAAATTTTGCTTTCTTTCCTACAGGATAACATTGAAATGTAAAATATACACAGTTGTTTCTTTGTCACTGCACTGTGAAGAAATGGTTTGCAATTTTGTTCTGAAATTTTCAGGCTCCAAGGGCTTGTCCCACATATGTGACTTTTGCTGGTTTGGTGAAAAGATATTAATTTGATGTGGAGTTATATAGGTTTCAAATTTTGCTGTATTTCCCATAGGATAACATTGCACTGTGAGCTGTGTCTTTGGCACTGTGCTCCCACATGCAAGTACAGATACCATTATGGACTGATAAGTGCCACAGGGAAATAAGGAAATGATTACAATATCTAAAAAATGATTGATGCAGGAAAATAAGGAAATGCTTATAGTATCTCAACAAGAAAGGACATTCTTTGCAAAAAACTTTGTTAATGTACTAGTTAGTGTTGGTTACAGTGACAAAAGTAGGGAAATGTGGAGTTAGGGTTTCCAACCACTACACCCCACCTCCACCCTGCAGGCAGAAACAGGGGTGGGGTGTGCATTGTGGTTCTGAACCCTAACGCTCACCCCATTCTTCTATACTGTACCCAGCTCAACTTATTTATGCAATGGAATGGAGTGAACATTAGAGTTGAGAACTCCAAGGCACACCCCACTCCTGTTGTTGCCTGCAGGATGGAGTGATCGAACATTATAAGTGCTCACAAAATGTATCTGATTTAATATTTTACTACCCACAGTATTGGTTCTGCTTTTACTCAACAGTGACTCCCTGCTCTGTTCCTCACAGGCTGACCTTGCTGCTCTGATAGTGGGTTCGGTATATCCTCTTTCTCTGAATCGTCTTTCCAAGGCCTCAGACTCTGTGGTTCAACTCCTGTGAGCTTCTACTCTGGGCATCACATATAATTAGAGTAGGCACAACTGTAAAGCCTTAGAAGTGTGCTGGTTCTCCCCTTGGTCCTTTTTGTCCTTTCCACACACACACACACACCCACCTTTTTCTTTCCTTTCTCCTATGGGACCCTCTCCTGTTAAAGATGCTAATTAATACCTAGGTGAATATAGAATCTATTGCTTTATTTAAGGCATACATATTGTAAAAATCTTTGAAAAAAGTTCTCTTCAGCATATGGATTTAGCTCCCCCTACACAACGAAATTAAAAAGGAAAGTCCCTCTTCATTAATTTGTTTAAAAAGTGAAATGGGATGTATGTGAAATACCAATGCAATGAAATAATGTTTTATAAATGTGTGTCTTTTTTGATGTGTGCAAGGTATTGTGAATGGTAAAAAGTGTGATTTTTTTAAACTGTCACTTTAAATTATGAATTTCATTAGGGGTAAACTTGCTATAAAAGGGATCTAACTCCTGGGGGCACTACCTTTGATGAAGCCTGTAACAGGTGAAACATCAGTTGTTTGCTTATCTCCTGCTGTGCCATTTTGCTTTGAATAAACTGGAAGTTTTTTTGCAAATTTCATAAATGGTCTCCCATTTGTTTTTCCTGGAGGGTGAGTGCCGTGACTTTAATTTGACTGTGTGGAATCATTGTCACTGGGCACCCTGTTCTACCTGAGAGACTCTATTGATACATTGTCTTTTATACAAGAGGCACAGTTGACTGAACTTGAGCATACTAAATGATGCCATTCCTGGGTGGAGCAGGCTGTAGGGACTTCCATAGCCAGGGGTAAAAGAAAGCAGGACCTTGAACTCTCATCAGACGGGGTTCACCTTTATGATCACCCATCAAGAGACTGGCATGGAGGGTAGATTTGTCATATTGTTGGGATCCATGGAAGAGAAGGCTTACCATTTGGTTAATCTATGTACCTCCAGTACAGGGGCTGGAGACTTTTTTTTAAATTTCTTTATTTCCTTGGCTGGGGGGGTTGTACCTTTGGTTCTGCCTTCCAGCCAGCCTTCACAGACCCCACTCTGGTTGGAGCCAGAGCTCACTCCCCACTGCTGCAGCCCTTCCCAGGCTGCATCGCAGCGGGTACTTACCCCACCACTGTGGAAATCTGGAGGGCAAGCACAGGATGGAGCTGACTTGGGCACGTCTGTGGCAGTGCCATCAGGGCAGCCATCATGCTGCAGATGGATTTTTTTGTGTATTCCCCACCCCCCTCAGCATGGGCATGCAGTGGCATCAGTGACACTGCAACACACGCTTCCATACATTGCATATCTAATGCCACCTATGCCGCCCCATCCAATTGGCCCCAAGGATGCACCAGCCCCCAGCCACTAGGAACTGGCACCTCGGCTGACCTCCATACCCACCCTCCCTGGAGGAGGAGAGCTGTCCATAGGATACTTAGTCCTCCTCCTCCTGGCAATCAGTGTCTACTCCCAAACACAGGTTACCAGAGTGGTGCAAGATGTGGCATCCAGCACCTCAACCCTTAGTGCCGCTGGGCCAGCTAGGGGCTGGAAATATAAAAAAAAAAATATTTGATAAAACTGCTTTGTTACCCAAAGGGCAGCTAATTCTGGAACTGTGCTTTGCAGCCTATGGTCAATAGATTGAGCAATAACTTAGCTACCAATGCAGCAACTGCTAAAATAGTTGGACAATATCTGGTGGAGCTGGGCCTAGAGGTCATATGGAGTGACATGTGTAGTGATGAAAGAGACTAGACTTTCTAGTCAATAGCACAAAAAGCATAATCTCACATTAATTTTATACTCACCCAAAAATCCTTATGGACAGAGTGGCTAAGTGTGACATCCTTCTAATAACACAGTCGGAACACGCACCCATAGCTCTTACTCTTAGGCTCAGGTCCTCACCTAAAACATTATTATTGAGGATTAACACTTCACTTCTTAATGTTGTAGGGTTCAAAGAGCTGATTGCAAAACATATACAAGAAACATATGTGCTAAACGCCCATAGTCAACTTCTTGAGCCCTTAATCTGGGATACATTGAAAGCAGTGGTTCGAGGTCACATAATTGGCATTGCCTCATCAAGCAAAAACAATTCATAGAAGCTATTATTAAACTAAAGGCAAAAATACAGGAATTAGAATGATCACACAAGGCAGGAAATGTAAGCCCTGCAATATCTCAAGCTACTTTAACTCAAGCTATAAAAATGCTAAACAACTAACTGGAACCGAAGGTGGAGGGTTACTTGCGTTACACTAGCCACAGATACTACAAGTTGGGGGGAAGCCTCCAAATTACTGGTGTATCATCCAAGGAAACTGGAAACTGATAGGACCATTGCTAAAATTCTGGATCCCCAAGACCCGGGAACAATGTGGGTCACTCCAGATAGCATTGTTAACAGTTTTAGGAACTTTTGTTCCTCCTTATATGAGGAATCCAAAGAACCAGTTCAGGTACAGTACAAACCCAGTCTGGTAACTTTTTAGCCACACAAACCTACCAACTCTAAGAGAAGAATCTAAAACAATGTCTGACTGACCAGTAGAACAAGCTGAAATTGATTTGGCTATCAATCGTTTCCCCAGGAATAAGGCACCAGGACCAGATGGCTTTAATGCGGATTATTATAAAACGTTCAAGAAACCTTTAGTACCGTTTCTGCAGTGAGTCTTTCAGGCTTGTATGGATGAAGGCAGTATACCTGACTCATGGAATGAAGCACTTGTTTCAGTGCTGTGAAGCCTGGTAAGGGAAGATACCTATTGACAGCATACAGGCTTATTTCGCTTCTGAACCAGGACATGAAATTGTTCACAAAGATTCTTGTAAATAGGTTACAAAAAACAGCAGGTGCTATCATGCACTTGGACCAAACTGGTTTTATACCAAAGATATTTAAGTAGCAACACAAGATGTTGTAATATCATGCCCTACCCTTGTCCAAAAAACATAACGCAGATGGCACTGTTTTTAGATGCTGAAAAGGCATTTTTTTATTTGTTTTTTATTCAAAAATGTGCTAACCAGGTAAACAGCACTGGGCCACATGGCCCTTTTACAGGCTCAACCCAGATTAATTAAAACACACATGTATAAATCTACAGTACAAACTGATTGAAGAGAAGCATGCAAATATAGAGCATACACCCACATATTATATACAGTCTTTAGGATGCACATAGTGCAAAGAACAATATTCATGATAGGTTACATAGTACAATATCAACAATATGACAAAGGCATTAGACACTGATCTAGACCATGAAGAACACTTATTCTATTTCAGTCACCTTAATTGGGCATATTTAAAGGAAACTATAATGGCGATGAGCTCTGTGGGCATTTCATGTCCTGGGTTCAAATAGTATATGCACAACCTAATGCCAGGTTTAGAGTTAATGGATCACTTCTAGAATTCCTTAATCTTCATAGAGGCACCAAGCAAGGCTGCCCCTTGTTACTCCTTCTGTTTGCAATCGGCATGGAACCCCTGGTTGTGGTGGTCTGACAAACAACAGATTTACAAGGAATTATTACTAACGGAATAGGCAACCATATTTCACTTTATGCAGATGTTACACTAATATACCTCTAAGACCCTCAAGCTTCCCTACTACCTTTGATGGCACTCTTCAGAGTATCTGGTAATATTTTGAGGTTCAAAATGAATCCTGAGAGAGCTGAGGGAATGGTCTTACATGACTCATTACCTCAAACTTTCCAGGCTTTCCTCCCGTAAGTGAGTAAAAGGACAAAATCAGGTGTTAAGGAGTGTAGATCATGTTGGTAACCTCAACAGTTAATTACACACTCATAAAACAAAACATATATTAGATTTAAAGAGGTGGCAGGTATTACCATTAATGCCAGACTAGATGCAATTAAACAATGTTTTGCCAAGTTTTCTTTATCTATACACAGCCTTGCCTATCCCAGTTCCCAGTGGAGACTGGAAGGAACTTTGTAAGCATTTAGCAAACTTTATTTTGGGAGGGAGAAGGCCGAGGACACAATGGGCAGTCTACACACATCTTAAAGCTGGGGGGATGGGTCTTCCCTGTTTCAAAGCATGTTATGAGGTGGCTCAGATATGGAGCCTATTGGATACAATTGTGGATTCTCCAGTTAATTGGTGGACATCTTTGGTACACAGGGCCCATACACATATACCATTAAGATACGTACCCTGGGAAAGGGGTGACTTTGTTCTACGAGACATGTCTAACAAATGGACTAGGCATACTTGAGGAATTTGGCACCAGGTGAGAGCTAGCTGGGAACAATAGGTCCAGTGTGGCACAGACTTCCTATTTTGTGGATGCCCAAATTTCTTCCAGATGAACAAAATGGGTGCTGTGATACCCTTTACTGGACAAACAAAAGATTTACAAAATTTTAAAGCTTTCAGACTCACAGAATCCTTCATCAGAAACACAGTAGTTAAGGAAAGATATCACTTTAAATACTCAGTGCAGATTTAGAAAAAAAAAGAATAAAAAGAAACTTTCACACATGGATATGACAATTCAGCTAATAATCAGATCTAAAACAGAGACCGAAACCAGAGATAAAAAGCCAGTCCTAAGGAACCTAATTGGGTGTAAATCATAACTTCTTACAAGGATTGAAAGCATGTAACAGCAGAAATCTATAAATTATCGATTCCTAACTGCCTGCCTGAAACTGACAATAGACTGCGTGTGTATGTGTGTGCGTGTGTGTGTGTGTGTGTGTGTGTGTGTGTGTGCGGTCAGCATTGCAGTATTTGGTGTATGTCGGTGGCTCCAGCAGTGGGAAGGCTTGGCATGCCTGGGGGAAGGCACGCTTGGTCCCAAGTGCACCGCTGCTGCTGCCTCCTGGTGTTTATTTCCATGCTGCTACTGCACTTTATGATGTGTGCTCATGGGGGTGAGAACATGTCCAGCCACTGATCAGTGGGACTGGTAGCAGTGCCGCTCACAGTCCTGCCAGATAGTAGATGTTGGCAGACTCAGCGATGCTTTGGGTGTGGTACAGACAGCCCGACATCGACTGGCTCCATTCTGTAACTGACTCCTCCTCAGCTGGGTGGGCAGGCTGGCTAGCAAAAGGAATTATTTATTACCCAATGCCATGGCCGGTGGAAGCGAGCAGAGCTGAAACCGAGGGCTGCCCTCACAGCCCAGGAATGGAGGGATAGACAGCGGGACTAGTTTGGTCCCCTCTTATTCAACTTGGATATCGGCTGGGAAGCCGTTTCTCAGACTTACACATTTTGATGCCAATAAGATGCGACAGAAGGCAAGGAATAAACATAACAACCTCCATGGGCTTTATATCCAGGAAGTTATTTCAAGTTGACACTGGGGAACGTTTGGCCTTGACCGACGGTAACTTAAAATGTACAACATACTGTAATTATAAATACTCAACTGCAAAGGGTATGGGATGCTGCTGGTTGTCGCAGCAGCACTTGGCAATCTGTCTTTGGGGAGACTATTTGAGTTTTTTTCCCGTGAGAAGGAGTTTCAGAGGGTGTGGATTTTAAAGTACTTTTTGGGGAGTGTCAGTCCAATGAAACAGGAGACTGTCCTCACCTGGATACTGAAAATATAAGGAATTGGTGTATAATTTTATATGGTTCCCGACCGCACTAAGTGGACCAGGGTGTCTAAAACCAATAGTGGAACAAGAGAGCCTTCCTGGCTGCACGGAGCAGGCCAGGGCTGTAAGCAGCAGGACCAAGGGATTTTTTTCCTGCCCACACACCCCGACCCTTACCTCTATTAATTGCTCAGGGAGGGCGGAGCTGATCAGCAAAGAGGATCCCATTGGCTGAAGGAAATCAGGCAAGAAGGAGCTGTGCACTGCAACCAACAATGGAACAGGAGTCAGACTACGGGGGGAGTGAATTTGGGGAGTGGGGCTGCAAGCATTGCTGCAGTTGGGATGGGGGTGGTTAATTTATTTTAGGGCCTGTATCTGTGCCTTGCTGTGCATGGATAGTTTTTCTACCACATCTGTAAGGGCAGTCTTTATTTGGTAGCTGGCCCAATGGGCATTGGAGGGGGGGGGTTCGATGTGCTCTGGCACTGTTAGGACAGTTGTGGATGGGGCAGCTGACTTGGAGAGAAATGGGGCAGGGTCCACAGAGTATGAGGGCTGGTATCTTTGGAAGGCTAGTGGAGTGTGTAGGGTGTGGGTAAGCCATAGTGCTAGCCCTAGCCTGGAGAATGGGAGGTTGTATGGTGTGCCAATGGTTGGCATATCTCAGGGAGGAGGTCAAGTGGCTAAGATAGGTGTTGGGGGAGGGGTAAATAAGAAGGTGACTCTGTGGGGGGCTTGGGGGGCAGTAGGGGGACTAAATGGTAGTGGGTTCAGGTGAGGCACCCAAAATGGGAGGGAACAGACAGGAGAAGGATGGCACAAGTGCAGGAGACCACATTACCATAATGAGAGGTGTGGGAGTGGACCCTGGAGGAAGAAGGGGAGCACCAGGTGGCATGGATTGGGGTGGTCCTAAGCAAAATAAGAACCAGAGGATCTGGCACGAGGTTAGCAGAAATAAGAACCAGGGGGCCTGGCAAGATGTTAGGAGAAGAGCACTGGAGTATGGGCAAAAGAGAACTGATAAGGGGTGTGAGACAGCAGGGGGAGTCAGGACAAATGGCATAGAGCATGATAACAGATTCACACCCCTGGCACTGTCAAGTGAGGGGGGGGATTCTGGAGAGGAGGAGGCTCCTCTGGAAGCAGGTAAACAGGGGATGGAAATGGGCTCAACAGGCAAGGAAGGGGGAGGAGATATTCCTAGGCACAGAGTCTCGGGGGGACAGGATACAAAGGATGTACGAGCACCGGTAGGAGGAATGGGAGTCAGGAAACAGCGGGGAAGGGAGGGGACAGCAAGGAAGGGGAAGCTTGGAGTGGGGAGGCCCAGGGGAGAGAGAGGGACCTAGTAAAGGACATGGGTATAATATGAGGAGATGAGATTATGCAGGAAGGAGAGAGAGAGAGAGAGGTATGGAGGAGGGAGGCAGGGCGGTGCATTCCCTGGTGATGGGGGTCCCATGTCCCTGGGGAAATACTGAGTTAGGTGGCAGTAGGAGGAAGGGAAGTGATGGTGGAGAACAGGTCTGAGAGGAAAAGAGCAGGGTGGGGGGGCCCTTACTTGGGGAGATACGGGGTTGATCCTGGGCATAGCAGGGGGAAGGAAAGTGACTGAGGTGGACAGATCAGTGAGAAGGAAGACCTGGGAGTGGGGGGGGCTTGCTTCTGGGAGAAACATGGAGATGGACCAGAGTGCTATAGCAGGAAGGGAAGAGGCTAGGGAGGTCAGGTCAGTGAGAAATAAGGGTTGGAGTGGAAGGGACAGGTCGGAATTTGGCAGGAGGGGACTTACATTGTAATGTGGAAGGAGGGGGGTAACTGGGATAGTGAGCAGGCCTAGGGAAAAGGAGTTGGTAAGAGTGATTCTCCTGTGGAACTACATGATTAGGGGGATCACATGGTGGAGAGGGGGAGAATTCCTGTAGTGTTAAGACCAGGAGTATATCTGGCTTGATGGAGCAGCATGCCAAACATCTGGTCTATACTCTAGCGAAGGAGTGTGATGGGACCCCTTACATATCAGTGCACCTGAGTACAAACAATATAGAGGGGAACAGTGGGCTGGAGATTCAGGCTAGGTTTAGGGAGCTGGCCAGTGTCTGTCAGGACAAGGGGTGCTTAGTCTCCTTCTCGGAGATACTACTGGTGCTTAGGACCAGTGTGGAAAATAAGCAAAAAATAAGTGATGTAAATATGGCTCAGGGAATGGTGCAAGTCTAGGGGGCATGGGTAAGTGGGGGACTGGGGTACGACCTGGGAGGACAAGGAACTGTATGCAAGGGATAGGCTCCACCTTAACTCAGAGGGGAAAGAGGTCCTGCAGCTTAGACTAGCAGAATTCATCCATTCTGGGAGGGGTTTAAACTTGTGAGGGGGAGGGAGGGGGATCCCTGACAGGCCAGGCCAGGATGGCCCTAGCCTTCTTCTACAAGTGGGGGGAGGTGGCACAGGTCAGGAGCACCTGATAGTGCATGAGGGGGTTCATGTAGGCAGGGAACTGGGAAAACCTCAGGGCAGGGGAGGGGGGCAAGGGGGCACGTTGGAGGGTTGTGGTCCTGATTAATGCCAAGAGCATGGGAAAAAAGATGCTAGAGCTTCAGGTGCTATTAGTGGAGGGGAGTGTGGATGTGGTGGCTGTCACAGAGACTTGGGCCACTTCCAGACATGCTTGAGACCTAAACCTACTAGGATACACCATGTGCAGAAAGAATAGGGTGGTGGGAAGGGGAAGGGGGTCAGCATTTATCATTAGGGATGACATAGAGATAAGCAAGGTTGAGGAAACAGGAGGTCAGGTGGAGGCTTTATGTGTCACCCTGCAGGCTTCAGGGGTAAGCAGATGAAGGTGGAGGTAGGGAGAGGAACAGGAGGAAGGCCTGGTGGCTAACCTTAGGAATCACTGTGGTAGGGGAGAGGGCAAAATGGTGGTGCTGGGAGACCTGAATATGCCAGAAGCAGACTGGGGAACTATGGTGTCCTCACCGGGTAAGGAATAGTGCCTGCTGGACATCTTCCAGGATGCGTTTCTTGACCAGTTGGTGACTGATCTGATGAGGGAGGGGTGCATCCTGGATGTGGTCCTTTCAGACAGCATGCTTATCATGGACCTAGTTGCTGGGGACGCACTGGCAGGAAGTGATCACGCCACAGTTTGGTTCTCCCCTTGACCTAGGGGGCAGGGTAGAACACACACAAAAACATCAGTGGTTGATTTTAGAGGTGTGGACTTTGGGGGGATGGAGCAGATCCTTAGGGCCTACCTAGATGAGATCAAGCCAAACGTGGGCACTGAGGTCTGGTAGGAAATTATTAAAAAGGGGTTTCTGGAGGCTACCAAGGCCTACATGAAGGAGAGACGCAAGTGGGGCAAAGCTAAGAGGTCGAGCTGGTGGACAAGGGAGGTCCAGGATGCAGGAAGGGAGAAAAAGGCTGCTTTTAGCCAATACAAACATTCTTGGGGGGCTATATCCAAGGCAGAGTATGATAAGGTAGCCAGGAGGGTCACTACTGTGGTGAGGTCGGCCATAGCAGGGTGGAGCTGAGACTGACAAAGGGGATTAGAAGGGGTGGGAGAGTTCTTCAGGTATATCAGGGAAAGAAGAAAAGGGAAGGGGCAGATTAGTAGGCTGAGGATGGGGGGTGGGTGGATGGAGGAGGCGGGGAAGAAGGCAGAGGTACTAAATTACTTTTTTGCCTCAGTCTTTACCAAGGAGGATGAGGGTGAGTGGCACTGCATGGGGAAAGGGAAGGGGGACCAGCAGATGAAGTGGAGGAAATGGATGTTGAAATCCCCAGTGGAAGGGTGTGGGATGCCCGCAAGGCCCTAAGAGCAGATAAAGCACCAGGCCCAGATGGGATCCATCCCAGGGTGCTTAAGGAAATGGCTTATACCCTGGCAACACCCCTGGTGGACCTTTTTAACCCCTCCCTTCAGTCAGGGTGGGTGCCTCATGACTGAAGGATGGCTCATATCATGCCTATATTCAAGGGTGGCTCGTGAGAGGAGCCGGGAAACTATAGGCTGGTTAGCCTGACATCAGTAGTGGGCAAAGTGATGGAGGTTATCTTGAAGGAGAGGCTGGAGGGGGTTCTGAAGGCATGGGGCCACCTAGATGATCGTCAACATGACTTTGTTAAGGGCAGATCATATTAGACCAACCTGGTGAAGTTCTATGAAGCGGTAATGAGTGCGCTGGATCAGGGCAGGCTAGTGGATGTCCTCTTTCCAGACTTCAGTGGGGCGTTTGACTTGGTGCCACATCCCAGGCTGCTGGGAAAGCTGGAGGAAATGGGAGTGGGGAGCAGATGGTCAGGTGAATAGGAAATTGGCAAGCAGGACATGTACAAAAGGTGAGGGTTGAGGGGGAGGTCTCATCCTTCAGGAGAGTCATTAGCAGGGTCCCACAAAGATCAGTCCTGGGCCCACTCCTGTTTAAAACCTATATCTCAGACATCAGAAGTGGTATCAGGAGCGGGATGACCCTCTTTGCTGATGACTCGAAGCTGTGGGCAGTGGTGGAAGGGGAGGAGGGGAAGCTGTCTCTCCAGGAGGATCTGGAGACTCTGGGGAGGTGGTCACGTGCCTGTAATGTTTAATACTGGGAAGTGCAGGGTTCTTCACCTGGGGGCCAAAACACCAGCTCACGTATACACCATGGGGGGGAGGCACAGCAGGTTTATTGAGGGGTGAAGGACCTTACGGTGGTGGTGGATGCCAAAATGAATAACTCAGAGCAGTGTAGAAGGGCTGTGGTCCAAACAAATAAAATGCTGGGGTGGCTAGCCAGGGGGATAACCTGAAGGAGTCAAGAGGTGCTCCTTCCACTGTACAATTGCCTGGTTAGACCACACCTTGAATACTGTGTGCAGTTTTGGTGTCCTTACTTAAAGAGAGACATTGATCTTCTGGAGAGGGTCCAGAAGAGGGCAACCAGGATGATACTAGGACAAGGGTAAAGGCCCTATGGGGAGAGACTGGAGAAGCTCAACCTGTACTCACTGGAGGAGAGAAGGAACAGAGGGGATATGGTAGAGGTCTTCAAATATCTCAAGGGAATGGATAGGGTAATCCTTGAGGGAGTTCTTCAGCTGAGGGAGGTAGAGGCCACCAGGGAACACTCAATGAGTCTGGTCGGGGGAAGACTGAGAGGGAAAACAAGGAGACGCTACTTCACTGAGAGGGTGGTGGAGCCTGAAATGTGCTGCTCGGGGAGTTGGTGGCTGCTACAACTGTGGAGAGGTTCAAGAAAGGCTGGGATAGGTATAAGGGGAAGGTGCAACCCAGAGACCTGCTGCAGGTTGGAGATGGGAGACCTTGTAGGGAGGGTGGGGGAGGCTATGGGGACCAGACCTGAGCACATTAGTCAAGATGTGGTCTCACCAAGGAAATATATAAGGGGAGTAGCATGTCAGTCCTTCGACTAGAAATATGCCTAAGTATACAATTAAGATTTTGATTAGCTTTGTTAATTTGTGTCCTGCAGTAGGTTCTGAATTTTAAGTCGGGGTTCACAATTATATCCAATCTCTTTCCTGGTCAGTTTCCAGTAGGACTGTATTCCCAAGTTTGTATTTTTGATGTTTGTCATGCATACCCAGGTGCATAACTTTGTATGTTGTGGGATTTAACATTAGTTTGTTAATACTGGCCCAGTTCAAGATTTTATCCAAGGCAAGCTGAAGTGCTGTACTACTTTTTGAGTTGTTTAACACAGCACCTATTCGACAGTCGTCAGTGAATTTTAGTAACCATATATTGGGTCGCTGATAGTTAAGGTAGAGATGTAAATATTGAAGAGACATGGTCCCAACACAGACCCCTGAAGGACACCTTTGGTAACAGGAGCCCAATTAGAATACTCTCCATTTATAGTGACCCTCTGCTTTCTTCCCTTTAACCAATTTATAACCCAGTAGACTATGTATATGTTTAGATTATATGCTCTCAACATATTGATAAGTTCATTATGTGGCAATTTATTGAATGCCTTAGCAAAATCCAAGAAAACAAGGTCAACAGATTTACCTTGATCAATTTCTTTAGTTACTAACTCATAAAACAGGGTTTTATTTAACTCCAAAAATTGATTAGCGTTTTGCTCATAAAAGAGCTAAAACATTGTGAAAATGCATAGCAGTTGCCTCATTGTGTTTAACAAACATAACACTTCTAGAAAACCTGTAGAAATACTTTCTGTATAGTTATCATTGTCCCAAGAAAAAAACTGCTAATCAATTATTTAAAACCCTGTAAAATGTTAATAAGTTAGTTTGACAGGATCTAGTTTTGGTCAGCCTGTGCTGGAGTGGGTCAACTAATCCAAATTTATTAAGATACTCCTGTATATATTCTTTGATGATGCTTTCAAGTATTTTTCCCATTAGAGAAGTTAAACTAATAGGTCTATAATTCTCTGGATTAGTTTTAGGTCATTTTTTATGGATAGGCACCATAGTAGCTACACACCAGTCTTGTGGAACTTCCCCAGTGTTAAGTGAATGTTGTAAAATGTTAGTAAGAGGAAGATATTTTTGGCAAGCTCTTTTAATACCCTAGGGTGAATTTCATCTGGGCCCGGTGATTTATTTTCATCCAATTTAATTAGCTTGTCGAAGACTACATTGGGTAATGTAATAAGTTCTCCTATAGGAGATGGATCAACTGTGTTCTCTACCCAATCTTCTCTTTTATTGAATACAGTACAGAAGTACTGATTATGGATATTGGCTGCTTCTTGATTTGTAGCCAGTGTCCCATCACTATTTAAGAAGGGTGCTATAGTATTTACCTTCCCCCTAGTTCTATTGACATGAGCAAAAATTTTTTTTTTGTTATCTTTAACTCTGTAAGCCAAGTACAGTTCATACTTAGATTTTGCAGTCTTGATCAATTTTTTAATGTTTTTAACTATTAACCTGTACCTAGGTATAAGGTGTGTATACCCTTTTCTTATTTTCCAGAAGAGTCTTTTTTGTTTGTTAATCATACTTTTAATTGAGGAATTAAATAATAGAGGAGTTATTTTGTAACTATTATTATATATTTTTTTGTTTTAGGGATATTGTTATTAATGAGGTTTTTAAGTATTCCAGTCATTAATCCCCATTTACCCTCAACTGACTGGTCAATGGATTCTTCGGGCCAATCCCAGCGTTTGAGACTAGTTTTTATATTTTCAGAATCAGCTTTGTGAAAATTCAAGGTTTCAGTTAACCCAGTGGCTGTCTGTTTGAGATTCCCAGTGACCTGAAAGTAAACGATGTTGTGATCACTATTGCCCAGGGGCCTACCTATATTAATATTGGAGATATAATGCTCAGTATTGATTAATATGATTCTAATATTTTATCATTTCTTGTAGGGTATTGTATTTTTTTGTTCTAGACCCATTTCCTGAAACAAGTCCAAATAACAGCCTTCGGTTTTGCTTGCAGTTGTGGCCGTAGGTCACTTGATATTTGGTAAATTAAAGTCACCAAGTATCATAAGGTTAATAGATGGATCCAAGTTGCCTATATAATTTAATAATGCACTGTCATTTTCAGGAGATATGGAGGGGGGTCTATATACCAAACCTATAATAAAGGGGGGACCACTCTGAGGTGACAGTTTGATCCACAGTGATTCTAGGTTAGGAGAATCTACTGGGATTTCTTCGCTTATTATATTATTTTGTAAATAGATGGCCACACCTCCACCTTTCCTATGAACCCTACTTTTAGAGTATACATTATATCCCTGGATGTTTTTTCCCAAAGATCATTTGCTTCCCACCAAGTTTCCATGACCAATGCAATTTGAATGTTATTTATTTCAAAGAGGTATTTAAATTCTTTAAATTTATTGGTTAAGCTTCTAGCATTGATTAGTACTCCTTTCAAGCCTGTGTTGTTAAAGCTATGTAGATTGAAAGATGTGCTTGGTTTCATATAATCACTAGGAGCCCTCTCCCCATAATCCAGTTTAAATGGAATTTGATAACTCTGTTGATTTTTTTCCCCAAAATCCTGGATCCAAAGTGATTGAGATGCATACCATCCCCCTTATAACAAGCTGGATTTTGGAAGGAGGTAGAATTGTCCATAAAACCTATATTTTTTTTACAGACAATATTGTCTTAGCCAGTTGTTTACTTTGTGGATCATGTGTTTTTTTTGTAATTTTTTTCCAATGGTAGGCAATAACCCAGACATAATTATTTCACCTCCTCTATTCGTAATCTGATCAAATAAATTTGTAAAGTTTGTCTGTATGTCTGAAAATTCATACATGTACAGGTAATTTATTCCAATGTGAATAATAACTAAGGGCTTGAAGATATTTTCAAGTAATCTTCTAGTAAGCCAATAATATCCCAAGTCCTGGCCCCAGGAAGCATGCTCACTGTGGAAGTTTCCTTTCAGCTTTCACATACCATTGCATCAACCCCCTCCCCCCCCCAGCATAGAGTCACCAATTATCACAATATCCCTGGTATAAGATAAGTATGTTAGTATGTATTTCTGTGTGTATGAATCTAAAACAAAAACACGAATTATAATTAGCCATATAAATAGACATTGTAATATATACATATACATATATATATATATATATATATATATATATATATATATATTGCAAAAACTTCATTAATGCATCACGGCAGCATGGATTCACAGTGGGAAGGTCATTTCAGAAGAATCTAATAGATTTCTTTGACTGGGTGACCAAAGTAGTAGACCAAGGAGGGGCTGTGGACATGGCCTACCTAGACTTTAAGCAAGGCATTTGACACAGTCTCACAGAAGATTAATAGTCAAATTAACCAGCCTGGGAGTGGGTCCCAAGGTGGTAGCCTCGTAAAACATTGGCTGCACAACAGGACACAGAAAGTAATTGTAAATGGAGTCCACTCTGAAGAAAGAGAGCTACTAGTGGGGTACCGAGGTTCAGTATTGGGTCCAGTCCTTTTAATGTCTTCATCAGTGACATTGCAGAGGGACTGGAAGGAAAAGTATGCCTTTTTGCAGATGACACAAAGATCTGCAACAGGGTTGATACACAAGGAGGCATGGAAAGGATGAAAAGGGACTTGGCAAGGTTGGAGGAATGGTCAGAAGTATGGCAGCTAGGGTTCAATGCAAAGAAGTGCAAAATAATGCACCTGGGAAACAAGAACCCAGGGGAAGAATACACAATGGGTGGGGAGGTAGTAACAACAACAAAAAAGGAAAGGGACCTGGAGGTAATCATATCAGATGACCTTAAGGTTAGCAAGCAATGTTAGAAGGCAGTAGGGAGGGCTGGGGGTATACTGGGATGTATAGTGAAAGGCATCAGCAGCAGAAAACAGGAAGTTGTTATCCCTCTGTACAGACAGTTGGTGAGACCCCATCTGGAGTACTGTGTCCAGTTCTGGAAACCCCATCTCCGCAAGGAAATAGACAGGATAGAGGTAGTCCAGAGGAGGGCAACTAAAATGGTGCATGGTCTGCAAGAGAAGCCGTATGAGGAGAGACTAAAGGAGTTTAATTTGTATACCCTTGAGGAAAGAAGGGAGAGGGGGGACATGATAGAAACTTTTAAGTACCTCAGTGGAATCAACAAAGTCCAAGAGGGTAGCATCTTTCAGAAAAAGAGACTTGCAAGAACAAGGGGACACAATTTAAAGATAGAAGGAGGGCAATTCAGGGGCAATGTGAGGAAGTATTATTTCACAGAAAGGGTAGTGGATGCATGGAACAGCCTTCCTGAGGAGGTTGTGGGGTCTAAAACTGTGGGAGAATTCAAGAATGCATGGGACAGACATAAGGCAATTCTTGTGGGGGGTAGGAAGAAATAGGCTGTTGGTTAACTAGGATCTACGGCCTATCCTGTAGGTAGGGAAATGGGCAGACTAGATGGGCCAAGCGGTCCTTATCTGCCATCAAAGTCTATGTTTCTATGTTTCTATGTTTCATCAGTTACAGTTAAAGTGACAAAAGTAGGGAAATGTGACATTAGGATTTCCGACCCTAACACCACATTTTCCACCCTGCACAGACCAGCAGGTGGGGGAGGGGGCTATCTCAGGCCTTGCGAACCCTAATGCTCACCACATTCACCTATACTGTAGACATGTCACATAATTTTGGAATGGGGTGAGTGTTAGGGTTTGCAAGGCCCAAGACAGCCCCCTCCACTGCCTGTCGGTTGGTGCAGGATGGGGAATAGGGTGTTATGGTTGGAAACCCTAATGCCATATTTCCCTACATTTTTTGCCTTAACCCTAACTGGTGCATTAACAATTGCCCTTTGTCAGGGATATGGTGGTCAGGTACATGGCTCCCACTCACTTCTCTAGGACCTCATCCATCCTGGGCATGGGGTATGCAACCAGCTCTGTACAGCTGTTGATGAGCTTGCAGTGGTCAACACAGAATCTTGCAGTCCCATTCATCTTGAAGATCTGTACTATAGGGGAGGCACAGGGTTGCTGGACTCATGGATTACTCTAAAAGACCGCATTTCCTAGCTCTTCTCCCAGTGGCATGTTTCACTCCCTCAGGAATTCTGCATGGTGGCTGCCTCACAGGAGCCTGAGATACTGTATCCACATTGTGTTCTACCAGTGTGGCATACCCTGGTTTCCCCAGGAACATTTTGGCAAAGGTATGCAGCATCCCACACTTTTCAGCAGCTTAGGCCAGTGTAAGGAGCTCAGAGAGGATGACAGTGTCCGGTGAGGATTCTCCTTCAACCTCCACCAGGGAATCCACCAACACTCCTGCTTCTGCCTCCTCCAGGTAGCAGCACATAACCAGTACCATCTTGTACCAGTCATGGTTGGGCTTTATCATGTTTATGTGGCAGATTCACTGCTTGCACTTCCAGTCGAGTAAAATTAACATCATTCACCCTCCTGACCACCAAGTAAGGACCCTCCCAAGCTGCCTGTAGTTTATTCTTTGGACAGGGATGAGTGCCATCACCTGTTGCCTGACTTCATGCTTCAGGGCTCTGGCTACAAGGTTGTACCACATATTTTGTCTCTGTTGTGCACTGGGTAGTTGCTCCGGTGTGAACCCCATGAGCTTTTTGAGACATGACCTGAAATTCAGGATGAACTGTACTCTATAGCAGATTCCCCTTGGGAAGCAAGCTCACCATCATCATCATCATTATTTGCCAAATCAAGGGGACCTCAAATCATATGGCCAAACAGGAGCTCAAAAGGTGGGAGCCCTGTGGATTACAATTTTCTTTCACAAATAAAGCTATTACCCATTAATTTGCAAGCACTCACCTTTCATTATTTCTGTTCTGTAGCTGAGATAAAAATATATTTCCATTACTCAATAATTTACAAGAGTGAAAGGGAGCAGCTGAGGGGAGAGGAGGAGTCTGGGCAGGTAGAAACCCCAAGGGCTCCAAATTAAGACACATGAAGAACATGCATGCCCCCTATGTTACTGTCCACTCCTTTTAAAGAAAAGTTTTTTTCCACCAAGGTATTTTTCTCACAAATCGAGATATTACCCATAAATTTGCAGGCACTCACCTTTCTTTATCTGTATTCCAGAAATGAGATAAAAATATATTTCCATTACACAATAATTTACAAGAAAGAAAGGGAGTGGCTGAGGGGAAAGGAGAAGTTGAGTGAGGAACAAAGGGTTCTGAATTAAAATACATCCCTAATTCATGGTTGCATCGAGAATCCTAACAGCCATCCTATATACTGTATACTTCCATTTACAAATTCAAATTTATAAATAGGGATCTCAACAAAGGCCTTAAATAATACACCGGTATAAATATATACAGTATGTCTCTAAAATGTAAACTTTTGATGTTACTTAATGGGAACATATAGAAATAGCTAAGGATCAAAAACATAGGTCAGTCACTGAAAACATTGGTACTAATAGGTAATCTCAGAGACAACACTAAGAGCCTACAGGAATGATTTGAGATTAAAGATCTCATTTAGCACCCCAGGTTCCAGCAAGAACATCCACTCTAACTCTTTTCTGTCCATCTTATTAATTCAGTCAACTCCTCGCTCTGATTTTTGGGATACACTCCAGTGCTCAAAATTTGAAATTGGGGACAGCTATAATGTTGATTTTTAATGCTTACAGCCTAGTTTCTAAATTCCATGAAGTTGAAGCATGGGTTGTAAATTACCAACCAGGTGTTCTTGCAATTAGTGAAATGTGGTTGCAAGCTTCAGTAACTAATAATGAAATAAATATCCCAAGGTTTAATATTTACAGGAAAGATAGGTTGAATGGTAGAGCGGGGGTGTCATGTTTTATATAAAGAATTGCTATACTGTTAATGAGATGTATATCCCTCTGTACAGACAGCTAGGCTGCAATTATTATCCCTCTGTACAGACAGCTGGTGAGACCCCATCTGGAGTACTGTGTGCAGTTCTGGAGACCCAATCTCCGCAAAGACATAGACAGGATGGAAGCTGTCCAGAGGAGGGCAACTAAAATGGTGCAGGGTCTGCACCAGAAGACATATGAAGAGAGACTTAAGGAGTTTAATATGTATAGCCTCGAGGAAAGGAGGGGGAAGGGGGACATGATAGAAACTTTCAAGTACCTCAAGGGAATCAACAAAGTCCAAGAGGGTAGCATCTTTCAAAAAAAGAGGTGTGCAAGAACAAGGGAGCACAATTTGAAGATGGGGACCAGCTCAGAGGTAATTTAAGGAAGTATTTTTTCACAGAGAGGGTTGTGGATGCATGGAACAGCCTTCTGGAGGAGGTTGTGGAGTCAAAAACAGTGGTGGAATTCAAGCATGCATGGGACGGTCATAAGGCAATTCTAGGGGGTGGGGGTAGGAAGAAGTAGGCTGCTGGTTAACTAGGATCTGCAGCTTATCCAGTAGGTAGGGAAATGGGCAGACTGGGTGGGCCAAACAGTCCTTATCTGCCATAAAATTCTATGTTTCTATGTTTCTATATCATGGTTAACTCCCCCCCAATACTATGAAATGCTGACAATTCAGATTGCCATTGGCCAGGTTAAAACAGTAACAGTCTGCTGTGTGTATATACCCCTAAAGTGAGTACAGATGGCTTATAAGAGTTTTCAGAGTTGTTGTCCCTAAGTGCTGTGGGTGAAACCATTGTGCTTGGGGACTTCAACTCGAACTGGTCTGGTAACAAAATTCCCAGGCTGGTTGATGTTTTGTTGCATACTGGCTTATAGCAGTTTATTGATACACCTACAAGACTAAATTTAAAAACAAAGAGGCATATTGTACTTGACTGGCTCCTCACAAACAAAGTAAACCATAGTTTAAAATGTGGCCTAATTTCAGACTCACTTAGTGATCACCACCCAATATTTTGTCTCTGGAAACACTCATACAGAATAACGTCTAAACCTAGGGTTTCAGAATTTATAAACTTCTCTGGGTTTGATGCTTGTAATTTCAGAAACAGTTTGCAAAATATTGATTGGTCTTATCTTGAAATAATTCCAGACATAAACTGTGCACTGGATTATTTTATATCAGAGTTCACAAAGGTAGTGGACTCCTATGCCCCTCTTATTAAAAGACTAGTTAGAGGTACTGAGTCTAAATGGTTAACATTGTCTCTGTTTAAATTAATGAAAGAAATGGACAAGGCGTGGAAGTTATATAGGAAAAGTCAAACACCTGTGGATCTTCAAAATTACAGGTGTTTGAGAAACAAGTGTAAGGCTGAGGTTTAAAAGGCTGTTATTTATGGACTAGCACACCTGATTGGCTCCTACCTCACAGACAGTACTACCTGTAGGTACACGTACTAATCTTAGGACATAGGCACTTATTGTATAAGCGTAAGTGTCAAGATCTGAGGTCTACTGTATTTTTACTGAGAATGATAATGCCTTTGCTACTATTCTGATGGTAACACTTGGGAGATACTTCTATTTATACCATTGTATAATGGTTAGTTAGGCAATACTGCCATCTTTAGTGATAGTGCAGAACTGTAACTGCATATGTAACCGCAAGTGTCCATCATGATATACAAGACCTATTGTCTTAGCTATCTGTTACTTTCTGCTAGCTCAGCATGCTTTCCCAGGCTAGTGAGGAGTCAGGTCAGTCACCACTGGCCAATTATAATGTTTTTATACGGTATATGTTTTCAGCAGTTGCCATGACAATTATCAGAGGTATAAGACCCTTTGCATTGCACTTTCTCTCTGAGAAGAGATGTATTGCTACCTATAGGTAAGAAAGACTGGAAGTATTCTCCTGGTGGTCACACTGTTTGGTTGTAAGCCTGCTTTATATAACAGAAATAAATCACTTTTGGTGCTGGACACCACTTGTCTGTTGTTTCTTCACTTTAGTGCAGTTCTAACAAGAACATGAGAAGGTGATGGTTTTGCCATCCCATTACATTTGGTGACCATGTGCAGGTTGGAATGTACAAAGTGAGGATTCCATTCAAGTTCATTGAACTGAATGTCGAGTAGTGTGGTGCATTTTTGCCTGCTTGGACCTACTCGTTCTTACAGTGGTTGTTCTCTTATGGACTTGTTCCATCTCGGTTTTGGGCATGGCAGACCTTCATGAAACCACAGCATACCACCTTGGCTCCACCATTTGCCCACAGGGGACTGGAAAGCCATTGGGTGATAGAGCCAAGGATTAGAGTCTAGTTTTTTGACTGTTTTCTTTGTTTGTGTGTCTACCCCTTTGTTTGACATGCCTGAATTGTGCACAGAACTGGGACTCGATGACTCAAACTATCTTACCTCCTATGGAGGCTGGACTGATTTCATGCTGGATGCAAAATTGGCAGAAGACCCCTTGCTTACGACCTCTGATCAATATCGAGAGTCAAAGCACAAAGCCAAGAAATATCACACCAAAGGTCTCTTGGTCGCGGCTTTACATACAGCCATAGAAAGTTTGATAGCATGATGTGCCTCTCTTGAGCTGCAAAACGCATCTCTAAAAAAGAAAATGGGCTTGCAGGCATCAGAGTTACTGAAAAGGGAACAGAAACTAGTGAAGAAGACACGGTCACTCCGTGACCACAATAATAGACTGTTGCACTGTACTGCTCAAGACTCTGAGCGTGAATTACATACGTTAAGAGTGACAATGAAAGGTTGAAATGTAATAAGAAGCAGCTATCGTATTTGAATGACATTTTGAGTGACATGAATGAAAGTTTGAGAGAGGATAATGTTGAATTGAAGGAAGAGAATGTGAGGTTGATGCATGAGCTAGACAACGAGCTCAGGAAGAATGTCGAATTGGGTGTCGCATACCGAGTATTGCAGCATGAGGTTGAGAAGGGTATTGAGCAGGGCACTGCAAAAGTTTGTCATAAGAAATGTAGAGAAAAGATGGCAAGAATGTGCCATCAGTGAGAGATTCTCACTGGCCGTGTAAAAGCCATGAATGGTTTTCAGTACACACCCATTGACATTATGTCATTGGGCGATGACGATTCTGATTACAAGGACATAGGCCGCCTCGTCACATTCAAAACCCCACCCCACAGGGCAGTGGCCTTTACCAGCCATTCCCAAGATGGTGGCCACATTAGCCCATCCCCTTGCCACGTGGGAATGCCCTCTATGCTGCCACACAAAAACAAACATAGCAGCCCCATGATATGGGAGGCCAACAACCTCTGAGTAGGAACCCGCTTCCATTGGCTCCCCTTTCCAGGGAAGACAATTCAGAAGTATGCGGCATGATACAGAAGGCCTTCATGAATCTAGCAACATCAGATGGACAGTCACCCATGCAAGAGCAGATTGAGTTGATGTTTGAAAATGCTGTAGCCCAGGAACATGCGTTCAAAGCAGTTGCTGATGTGGCAGTGGAAGCTGCCCTTCATGGTGCTCTGGGTCATGCGGAACTGGCTACCATTCTCCATAAACCCACATCCAGTCCTCTACAGGTCACTCACTCTGTTCAGTAAATTGCTCAAGGCATCGGACAGATGGGCCCGACCGACAACCTCAGTTGTCATTAGGAGAAGGTGCACTCCCTATGCGAGAAGCTTTGTCTCCAACCTGAGCACCAGGTTCAAGTCCTGAGACAGACCATCAAGCCTACCCTCTGGGCCAAACTCCCAGAAGGTGTCCGCAACTGCGAGATGATCAATTACAATGATATCTCACAGGCACTTCTTGCTGCCAATGCCCCAGGTATTGTTGAAGCCTGCTTGGCCTACAAGGTTAAGCCAAATGTGAAGGAAAGCCCAGCGGCTTACCATCAACAGTTGTGGCTCACCTACGAGGTCAGCAAGGGCCTAGGGAGTGAGAACACCAGCAAACATCAAATTGAGTACAAGAATTTGTACATCCGGAACATGACTCCAGCTCTTTGGAAAAAGGTTGAACTCAACGTTTACCCATAGACCGATACTTTTGATGAGATCCTTACCAAGACAGAGTGTGCCTTCCAGGTCTACCTCCATAACCTAGCTTCCGGTAAAAACCAGTGGCGTCACCACACTGATTTTGGGGAGGCTACAGCCCCCCAATCGAAGTTAAAGCCCCCCCAATCATTGAAGGGCAAACCTACCTGGATTAGAGGATAATAATGGGGCATTGTATTGGGCCTACTGTTCTGTTCCCGTTGCATTGCATTGCTGTTTTTGTTACCCTAACCTTAAACTGGCTATCAAATTTGAAATAGCAGACACCGTGTCTGCTACTCTGCTGAACTAGCAGCAGCTGAGCTGCAGCGTGAGCCTCAGCCGAGCCGACTCTCCTCCGATTTTTTACCTCAGTCTTTCTGAACTGCATGCAGATCATTGATCTGATTCTGCAGCATGCAGTTCAGAAAATGAGTATCTAAATGTATTTTTTGCACAATTAACTAGAGATTGTTGCTGTGCTTTGGCATTGGTCATAGAGTTCCAGCTTGAAAACTGAATGATCCCAAGGATCAGAAATTAGCAGAATTTGAATACACATTTAGTTGTCCATCTGCATATATTCTTTTATTTGCAAAAAGGGCCATCTTTTAGTGCAACAGTAATGGCTGCAGCACAAAGTTGCAAACAAATGGGAAATGTGATGGTTCAGAAAAAATTCTAATGAAACATGATAATTGTGTGACACAATTGTTTGTGTGGTTACGGTATGGTGTTCCTAGGGTTTGAACTTTGTCTTGATCAGCCCCTACATACCGTATATTGAACAAACCACTCACTGCAACAGTCTTGGAGGGATTCAGAACTTCAGACTGAGCCTTGATAACACTGACTCTGTACAGTTCATGGGCCAAGAAGAACATGCCCGTAGCCCCGCGCTGACCCGACTCTCCTCCGATTTCACCTCAGTGAGTCTTTCTGAACTGCATCGCCAATCTAATTCTGCAGCATGCAGTTCAGAACTTCAGACTGAGGTAAATGATGTACACTGTGACTGTTCATTCATGAAGCGCTGCCCTACTAGCCAAGAAAAACGTGCCCGTAGCCCCACTGACAGCGCTGACCCTTCCATCCACCAGCCGATCCAGGTCTCTCAAAGGAAAGCCACTGATCTGCCCGCCTGAATGAAGTCTCAGTCAGGAATGAGCAGCTGACGCACCTCATTCCACCGAGAAGGAGCATCGGTGTTGTGACGTGAGTACTGCCCAGACAGTGCTATCTTGTGTTCGGGGACAGGGGGGCACACTGGGGCCCAGGATAGGAGGGGGGCACTGTGTGGGGACAGGAGGAAAGGACGGAGCACTGTTGTGTCTATGAGGAGGAGGAGGATTGAGGAGTGGGACAGGAGGTCAGCCCAGCCAGCTTTGGATGAAACAAAATTAAATAGCTTTTGTTTTCTTGGCAAGTTTGGCAACATCTTCTAATCTGCAATGTTTTTTTGGGCACACTTGCTGTCCCAAATCACTGTCATGCTCCATGGGTTCACAACATGGCTGTTGATGTTGTTCCTGTCCAAACAAAAGTATGTCCCTCTTACTGGCTGTTCTGGTGTCTTATTTGCTCTGGGGTCCTCCTGCAACCTGTCCTCAGTGGACCAGTAACCACATTTTTCCACGTGTACCATATTAAATATATGGCTGATGACTAGGCTTCTCAAACATATTTTTCACCACTAAAATGTAGGAAAATCCACCATTTGAAAGTAAAATTTCAAAATTTTATGGGGGGGCATGCCCCCGGACCCCCCTAGTTTTGTTAGAATTTTGACTAAGGGGCATTAGCCCCCCCAACTTTGTACCCCTGGTGACACCCCTGGTAAAAACCCCAACAAGGCCGCTGCCATCCAAACTCCGACAGTCAAGACAGCCTCAGCTCAAGTTGCCACAGTGAACCCTACCGCCACCCACTATATAGTGGAAGGTAACAATGATAAACAGGAAGCCCCTTCTGATGACAAGCAGTCACACAAAAGGGGAGGAACTGGAACCATAAGAATAATCAGAACTACAACAATAACAACAACAACAATAACAACAGGAATTGGAAAAACTCCAAATTCCAATGGCAAGTACCACAATGGGCCTAGCTATCAGACCCTTAGGGATGAGAACGAGACCCTCCGAAAACAACTGGAGGAGGCCCATACCGAAAAAGAGGTCTCATCCACATGTTCTGTGGCAGCCCTGGCATTGGTTAGTAACACCAACCCTTTCTGGCCTTCAGCTATGGAACAACTGAGCCACTGAGGGATGAACCCTTTCACAGCATCGGCACTGGCCAATTGAACAAGCTGAGATCATGGCCCTGTCATCACAGGCACAGTATTCATGTCCTGTAAAGTACCGAGAGGAGGCACAATGAGCTTCCGTAGACCTCAGGTCACAGGAACAGAATGATGAAGAAGAATCCAAGAATTGAACTTCACCGCTTGACAATTACAGGCCTCAGTCTGGATTGTGAATGACTTGCTTGTCGACACAAATGGACGGCCCTGTGTAAGGGCCACTGTTGGGGGCCACCAACTAGACATGTTTCTGGATACAGCAGCAGCCATGACTGTGCTTCATAATGAGAACCCAGCCATGTCTGCCTGGTCTACTGGCTGGAAGACCAGCACACAGGGTGTAGATGGTACTCAACTACCCACCCATCAATCTGTATTTCTACCTGTGCAGGTAGGCCATCTCGACTGATTTTGTCTTTGACCTCATGGTATTACATCATCACCCTAGCATACTGGGAATTGATTTCCCTTCACAGCATGGCTATGTTGTGGACCTAGCTAACAGGTTATTGCTAACGACTTACATGTGGTGGCAGCCATCTCCCATAATAACAAGGAGTATGACGTCATGGCTCCATTCAAAAGTCATGACCTGTTTTCTGAACTTTCACCTTTGTTACAGGAACACATTGATGTGTTTGCTACCAACAAGCATGACTGCGGTAGGATGCACACCACCATTGAGATTCTAGGACCTAACCCTGTGAGGCAGAAGCAGTACCCATTCCCTGCTGAAGCCTTACCCTCATTGAGGGAGACCATACAGTCACTACTACAACAAGGAGTGATTAGGGCTTATGTCTCTGCTGTCAGTTTGCCCATTTGGCCTGTGAAAAAGCCAAATGGAGCTAGGAGACTCACAATTGACTACAGGAAACTCAATCAAGTTACCCCAAGCTGTGCCCCAACTGTGGCATCAGCTCCTGATGTGCTTAAGCTGCTGACGCCTGACAAAAAGTGTTTTTTAGCTCTTGACATCTCTAATGGGTTTTGGTCACTTCCATTAGCATAAGAAAGTCAATACAAATTTGACTTTACCTTCGATGGGCACCAGTATACCTGGACCTGTCTGCCCCAGGGCTTCCATAACAGCCCTTCCCTCTTCCATCTCCACATGATGGATGCCCTGCAGAGGTTTTACACACCCCAGTGTCTCCTTCAGTATGTGGATGACTTGCTTTTAGCAACTGCCACAAAAGAAGAATATTTAGCCCTTCTAGACAAATTTCTGACACTAATCAGGAGAGCAGGCCTCAAGTGCAATCCCTCCAAAGCACAATTATGTGAAAAAGAAGTAATTTTTCTTGGCCTACATATCACAGACCAATGGAGAAGCCCAGCTGTCAAGAAGATCCAAGGCTTGCAAGATCTTCCACTTCCTACAAGCATGGCAACACTCAGATGCTTTTTAAGAATGGTAAACTATTCCAGGGACTTCATCCCTGACATTGCTTCGAAGGCTGCTCCCCTGTATGAACTGCTGAAAAGGGATGTCCCATGGACATGGGGCCCCACACACACTGAAGCTGTTACACAGCTTAAACAGGCCTTAGCCTCAACCCCAGCACTGATAAACCCTAACCCAAGATTATCTTTCCATTTGGAAACCGCCACCTCTGATATGGCCATGTCTACAGTGCTGGCTCAAAAGTACAATGGGTATCACAGACCCATTGCCTATGCATCCCAGATGCTATCCCCCATAGAGATAAAATACAGTCTTTGTGAAAGGACACTCTTGGTGACCTTTTGGGCTGCCAAGTACTTTCTGTACATCATTGGGTATGCCCCTATTATCTTACATACCTGCCACACCCAAATTAACTTTTTGTTTTCAGAGAAAGTAAAAGATTGATCAGTCTCTAACACCAGGCTGACCCATTGGTCATTGCTTTTACAGGACAGGAACATCAAGGTACTGCCTGCTAAAATGCCCTCAATCTGGGCTCATGGCCTACTCAGGCATGCCTCATGACTGCACCCTCCAACCACCAGGACCTACCTGACCCAGGACCATTTTTACCAGCTACACCTGAGGTCCTGTAAGATGCTACCATGTTTCACATCTTTACAGATGGCTCTGCCTCCTATGTGGATGGAGAGCAGGTAGCAGAGCTTGGAGTGCTCATTCTGGATCAGGAAAGTGATTTCAGGTGCATTTCTAGGAAATGCACTGTTATCTCTTCACAGTATGCTGAACTGGCAGCTGTGGCCTGCGCATTGTAGAGCATGCCCCATGGTGACAGGGAGAACATAATTTTTGTAGACTCCAATTGGGTTTGCTAATCACTCACTGAGTTCTTTCCATTTTGGCAAAAGAACAATTTTACATCATCTGATGGTACCCCTGTCAAATATAGGGAATTGTTTGTGTACTTACACACCCTAACACAAATGTTTACTCATAAGCTGTACATTCACAAGGTAAGGGCCCACAGTAAATCTGACCCTTACCATGAGTTCAATGATCAAGTCAACTCACTTGCCAAAGCAGGCGCTTGAGGAGGGGAGACACGGACAATGACTCACCCACTAGGAGTAGCAGCTGTTGTGGTATCTATCATAGCTGCCAGCAAATAATTGGTAGCAGAACCTCCACTGGACCTCTCTGTTGCACAAAAAGCAGATCCCAAAATAAGAGATGTGTTCAAATTCCTAGACAAAGGAAATGAACAGCCACTGCCTTATAAGAGGCACTTGGACAATATACACTTGTCCAGTGATCGGAAGCTCATCTGGTATCACAAACAGGATACAGGTGACAAGTTGTGGGTTGCACAACAATCCCTATGAACCAAATTTATTTATATGGTTCATGACACTCCCACTGGTGGACACCAGGGAAAGAAAACACCCTTCAGAGACCCAAAACAGTCATCAGGTGGCCTGGTATGGCCAAAGATGTAGAACACTGTGTGGACAACTGCATAATGTGTGCTCTTAACAATCCAATATTGGTAAAAAGAAATGCCAAATTGCTGCCCCAACAGCAATCTGGACCATGGAATATGATACAGATCGATTTCATTGGCCCTCTTACCAACTCCAGTAATAACAACAAGTATGCACTTGTTGTCACAGATTTGTTCTCCAAGTGGGTAGAAGCATTTTCCACTAAGAACAACATGGCAAAGACAACTGCCAAGATCCTGGTAGGTCAATTGTTCTCCAGGTGGGGTCTACCCTTAAAGGTGGACTCAGACCAGGGAACTAGCTTTACAGCTGAGCTGATGCAACAGACACTCCAACTTCTTGGAGCTGATCAAATATTCCACATCCCTTACCACCCTCAGTCCTCAAGCCAGGTAGAAAGAGCTAACAGATACATCAGACAGATGCTATGTAAATTCATCAAAGGTAATCCCAAGGACTGGGACTCCCTCTTGCCACTGCTACTGATGGCAATTGGGGTGCACCTGTAGCCACTACTCAGTGTACACCTTATTAGGTTATGACTAGTAGAGCTATGAGATTATCTGAGCACCTTCTGATTGACCTGTATACCCCTACTGCAGATAGAGTATTTGTAGACAAATACATTGAAAAGCTTCATGATGACATCATGAAGACACACCTGTTCGCTGCCAAGCAGATGTGCAATGCTCAACAACAAGCTAAAGCTCATTTGACAAGCATGTCAAAGAAGTCGACTGGCAAGTTGGAGACCAAGTTATGCTACTCCAATACAGACAACCCATACATTCATTTGCCAGTAAATGGGACAGTCCCTATCCCATTGTCAACAAACTCAGCCCTGCTGTGTATCAGGTCAGAGTACAATAGCAGAAAAAGACTGCTGACAAGTAGTTCCATGCAAACCAACTTAATTTGTATAAAGGTGACTAAATTCACTTTTCCTAACCCCTCTGGATGGAATAGTACTTGCACTTACCTAATCCTTTTTGTTTTCTTATAGGTATCAGCAATATGGCTATCTTGCACCCCTTTCTCCTACTGGTAGGACTACTGACTGGTACTGCACCCCCACATAAAGCCCCACAGACTCATAAAGAATGTTTGCAACACTTCCTTGGTAAACTTGAACATTCAGTCCCTATCAGTGTACAGATTAATGTTTTCAACAAAATGATTAAAGTTACTCAAGGGTCAGATGCCTTTCTTGATGCTGTAGTGGTGGCCCCAGATAAATCTTCACTCTCCATACAATGGCCAACTGATGCTATGGGCTATACAATCCCTGTAGCTCATCTGTCCAAGGGTACATTCCATGGCTGGCCTAATACTGACATTTCTAAAAATGGTACACTCTCCATCAAACAGGCCACTCCTAGATATACTAGTCAGTACAATCTCACTGCTTTAATAGATCCTGCCTATTGTGACTGCCTCTCCCTAGAGGAGGCACGTGCCTTCTGTCTTCAAAACTATGCAGCTTCTGAAGTTCTTTATCTTTCTGTAGTCCCACCAAGTCAGGAAGAACTCACTGCCTGCCCTCAACAGGAGGATGACCCTCCTAGTAGGTTGACCATCACATCACTACCAGGAGCCCTGATTAATAATGTGCAATTCACACATGTCCCAGTTATTTTTAATCTGACACATTGGAATATGGCTGGATTTGGTATCTGCAACACAACCAATACCTCCAAATGTTACAGTATGATGTTTACTGATGTCATTGTTGCTTATCAGACATGCACAAATGATCCCATAGGTGGACCTCATACCACTGAACATGTTGGAGTCTTAAGACCTGCCCCTACAAACTATGTTAAACCTAAATCACGTGCATGCACCAAGAGGGATGCAACTGGCATAGCTAGCGCTGCCGGATCTGTCTCTGGCGTAACTGGAGCAGCTGGTACCATAACTGGCCTCTTTGACTCAAGTATGTCCATTTGGAATAGAGCAGATGCTGCTTCCATTAAGGCTTCGACCCTTAAATTTCAACAGACTATTAATAACGATGTAATGCCCCCTATTTTACAAGATGTAAATTCTCTCAGTAATGAAGAATGTTATACTGTGTACAATATGCAAGAGATTGCCCAAGGCATCAATGATACTAAGCATAAACTTAATGGTCTTACTTTTCAGAATAACCGCAAGGCAGACAAGCAATATGTTGGGCAAGAAATTTTATGTTCTGCTTATGGCTGTTATGTTATATCTACTGTTAAGGCTCTCTTCAAGGATTTGGAATCAGACAAAATTCCAGATATAATACATGATCTCAGATTGGGTAAATGGTATTGCCCACATTGCAAAACCACTGGTTGCATACGTGCTTACATAATATTCTAAACATCTCTGTGGCTACTGTTAGAAATATTGGTTCTGTTTCTAGGTTTCCTAACCAATCACCTTGCTATTTCACTAAGTCCTGTTCTATCAAGGAAAATATGTTTATAACCTTTATTGTGTCTTTACCCCGTTTTGATCCTGCTATGGCTGTCTTTAACAAATTGGGCAGCATTTATTCCATACGCTATCTTAAAAATTACATTTTCTGTAAAAGAAATGAATTACACTCCATGCTTGTATATCATCAAGTCCTCCAGACTTGGGGTGGAACCCCATATGAACTGCTGCGCAAAGAAAGGCTACTACTTCCTGTCCTGATGTGACATTTTTCAATATCATCAAACCTGTCTGTGGATATGCTCCTGAACATCTTGACTGGGCACTGACATTGGGTGAAGAATTGCCATCCAGTCTCACTGATGTTGATCCAGATAATGACATCCCTCATGCTGCATCTTCAGCGTAAGATGCCAAAACAGCTCCATCTCGAAGCTACCTTGACAAGGTACATCACTTCACTACATGGCTCATCATTCAGTCATTTTCATAGAAACATAGACTTTGATGGCAGATAAGGACTGCTTGGCCCACCTAGTCTGCCCATTTCCCTACCTACAGGATAGGCCACAGATCCTAGTTAACCAACAGCCTATTTCTTCCTGCCCCCCAGAAGAATTGCCTTATGTCTATCCCATGCATTCTTGAATTCTCCCACAGTTTTAGGCCCCACAACCTCCTCAGGAAGGCTGTCCCATGCATCCACTACCCTCTCTGTGAAATAATACTTCCTCACATTGCCCCTGAGCCGCCTGTCCAGTACGTCTACATCGATGGCAGGTGCCTTCTGTAAGAGTTATCTATACTTCTGATGGACAGTATTGTCTTGTTACAAATTATCCCAGCTTCTCCTGTGGTACTAAGACTTGTCCAATTACTAAACCTAATTTTTGTTTTACTCCACAGAAAAAAAACAGTTATTGGTCACACTGTGATCACACCTGTTCCTCTCCCTGACCCAGACGTTATTGATACTGATCCCCAATACTTGCTTGCCCTGGGTCAATATTTTCCTGTTTTTAATGTACACATTGATCCCTTGACACTCTCTTTAAAGTCTCTCTTAGCTAGAAAAGATGCTCATTTGATTTATATTAGTAATAATATAACCAAGGCTGCTAATGCACTTAATGACCTTATCCATGATGGTAATTTGAATCTTGCCATTGGCAACACTTGGCTAGAACTCACTTTTAAAGTTTTTGTTGTGATTCAAGAATTTTTAATTGTCTTTCTTATATGCACTCTGTGCTGCCTATGACGTACCCTCAGACAATATTGAGAACAGCTTGAATTCCTTTACAAGGCTCATACATCAGGTCTGTAAATGCCTTTTTTAGCTCCATCACTACCAGCTAACTTGGGACTGTTGCCCCTTCTGAGGCAACAAGGGGGGAATGCTATCCATGGACCAGCACCCCTGATTGTCCCCTACCTCACAGACAGTACTACCTGCAGGTACACATACTAACCTTAGGGCATGGCACTTATTGTATAAGCATACATGTCAGGATCTGAGTTCTACTGTATTTTTTACTGAGAATCATAATGCCTTTGCTACTATTCTGATTGTAACACTTGGGAGATACTTCTATTTACACCATTGTATAATGATTAGTTAGGCAATACTGCGATCTTTGGTGATAGTGCAGAACTGTAACTGCATATGTAACTGCAAGTGTCCTTCATGATGTACAAAGCCTATTGTCTTAGCTATCTGCTACTTTCCGCTAGCTCAGCACACTTTCCCAGGCTATTGAGGAGTCAGGTCAGTCACCACTGGTCAATTATAATGTTTTTATATATCTTTTTAGCTGTTGCCATGACAATTAACATGGGCATAAGACCCCTTGCATTGCACTTTTTCTCTGAGAAGAGACGCACTCCTACCTATAGTTAAGAAAGATTGGAAGTATTCTCCTGGTGATCACACTGTTTGGTTGTAAGCCTGCTTTATATACACCAGAAATTAATCACTTTTTGTGCTGGACACCACTTATCTGTTGTTTCTTCACTTTAGTGCAGTTCCAACAAGAACCTGAGAAGGTGATGGTTTTACCACCCCATTACAAGGCTAAGGCCCAATACCTGAGGCAATGACTGACAGAGGGATTGACTAACAGTGCTAAATTTTGGAAAGCAATTAACAGTATGATTGATCCCAGGATCAGCTTTGAGGTTACCATGAACAAGGGTGATGAAAAGTTAAGTGATCCACTTCTAACTGCTAACAAGTTTAATAGAATGTTTGCTAATTTGGATGATTATAAGGCTGATCCTGGAATAAATCTGATTAAGACCAAATTCAAAGAATGTATGGGCAGACCCAAATTTTACATTAAGGCAGTAACATATCAAGAAGGGTATAACCTTTTGAAACAACTTAAAACCGAAAAATCCTGTGGATTCAATGGTTTATCTCCCAAATTGCTGAAGTTGGCCTCAGCAGAAATAGCATAACTAGTTAATTTGATTTTTAATCTGTCGTTTTGATCGGGGAAAGTTCCTGATCTATGGAAGCATTCATTTGTGATGCCTATTCATAAAACAGGTCCAACTTGTGAATTTACTAATTACAGACCAATTTAAATTTTATCAGCTCTGTCCAAAATACAAGAAAAAATTGTATTTGGTCAGTTAATAGAGTATGTGGAGACATATGGTTTGTTATCACAATGTCAACATGGATTTAGAAAGGGGAGGGGGACAGAGACAACCTTGGTCGAGTTCACGAGAGTGGTCCATGAGAGCACGGAGAGTGGCTACCTGACTTGTGCCTTGTTCATGGACTTGACCAAAGCATTCAACTTAGTGGACCATTCTCTTCTAATAGAGAAATTAGAGTCTATTGGGATGGGGACTCCAGGATTGGGATGGGTATCCAATTATTTCTCAAAAAAGTTTCAAATTGTAAAGATTGGAGGCTGTGTATCTGAGAAAGCACCAGTCAAGTGTAGAGTCCCACAGGGCTTCACAGTGGGACCATTTTTATTGTCCATATTTTTTATTCTGTTACAACAGCAATTAATAATGCACACCTTATTATGTATGCAGTTGATGCTGTTGTTTATTGTTAGGGGGTATCATTGTTTGGGCTTAACATAACACTGACCAAGGAACTCAGTTCCATGCAAGAATGGTTGATAAACAATAACCTGGTGTTGAACAAACAAAAAAACAAAACCATGATATCTGGCACTTCAGCAAAACTAAAAGAAATTGGTAATAGTTTGCAAATTGGGTCATTGAATGACACTGTTTACAAAAATGATAATAATATCAAATATCTGGGGGTTGTTTTAGATCCTACATTAAAGTATGCCTCATATATACAAGCAATTACAGCCAAAATACTTCCTAAAATTGCCTTATTATATAGGCTACATAGTTTTCTCACTGATGATGCATGTTTGGTAATTGCAAATCAGTGTCTGTTGCCAATGTTGCGGCACCCGTTGGTGTTGTGAGGCGCAAATCTGTGTTATTAAATAAAATGGGAAGATTTGCACTTTCAGCAACGAATAATGTTCACCACTGTAACATAATTGAAAGCCTTGGGTGATTACCAGTCAAACCATATCATAAGTTTGTTATGGCCAAATTTACTGTATATACAAAACACATCAAACTGGCATACCCCTTACCTTAACAAGCATTTGTCAATGCCGAATGTTAGCTTGTTGGTATTAGCACTGGAAGTGTAGGAGGTAGATAGATGCAGAATAGGGATGGCAGTGAAGTATTGAACTTCACGTGAACTTCACCTCCACCCTGCAGAGATGGACAGGCATTGGGGTATGTCTTTGGGTCATCGTGCATAATGCTGATGCCATTTCACCTCACACTATCCTACAGACACTGACAAGTGTTGAGGTGTGCCTTGGGGTGTTTGGCTTTACAGTCACCCCATTCCATAAGGACATATGCTGAAATGGGTGCAGTTTAGGAGAATGGGGTGAACTCTGGGGCCAAAGGGTCCAAGGCATACCTTGATGCCTTTCACTGGCTGCAGGATGGGGATGGAATGGCATGAGCATTACAGCCAGCAATCCAAAGGCATGCCCCTGATGCCTGTCAGTCTGTACAGCGTAGGATGTTATGGTTATAAACTGTAATGCCCCAGGCATTTGTTAGTATTTGCACTACAAATTTTCAACATGGCCTTTTTGTGACCCCCCCCCCCACTTCATGAAAGCATTTGGTACCTTTGCTCATGAACAGTGGCACTGTGATTTTGTTAATCTGTCTTGAATGTTGATTTGCTACAGTGACCATGCCATTCCATGCCAGATGTGTGAAAATGCAGTTCAGGCAGGATGTGAAAAATTACAGCTGTCCTGTTCATCAGGAGGTGTGAAAAAATGCCAAAGTTGAAAATCTGGAGTGAAAAGGCAGTGGAGCAGTATAGTGTGGTGGTTTAAGGCTCTGACCTGCAAATCTGGAGATCTGGGTTTGAATCCCACAGCCTACACTTTGCGTATACTGTGTGACCCTGAGCAAGTCACTTAACTTTCCTGTGCTCCCAGGTTGCACCTGTAAACAAGCTTTCAGCTTAGTGTGCAACTCCTGGTTAAATAATTGGAAGATAATTGGAAGAAAATATAAAAAAATTCTCAAAGTTACGAGCATGTGTGGAAACTGTGCAATTCACACTCATAATACAGTCATTTTGTGAAAATTTTTTTTACCAAATTTTCAACATAGGCATTTTGTGACCTTTGCTCATGAGCAGTGTCACTGTGATTCTGTTAATCTGCCCCAAGCGCTGATTTCCCACAGCGACCACGCCATTGTGTGCTACATTTGTGAAATCACATTTTGGGCAGGATGTGAAAAATGACAGCTGTACTGTTCATAAGGAGGGTTGAAAAAATGGCAATGCTGAACATCTGGAGTGAAAATATTAAAAATTCTCGGAGTTACAAGCGTGCGTAGAAACTGCACAATGCATGCTCATATCATAGTCATTTTAAGGAATTTTTTCACCAAATTTGTAACATAGGCTTTTTGGGAGCCCACCTCATGAACAGTAACACTGTTGTTTCATTATTCAGACCTGAAAGCTGATTCCACGTAGTGGCCATGAAATCACCTTTCGGGATTGAATAACGACATGACAGAGATTGAATTCATGAGGTGAGGTCCCAAGAACCCCTCGTTGAAAATTTGGTACCAAAATTCACAAATATGGCTCAGATATCCACCTAAGTTGAAAAAAAAACATTTATGCCATTATACAGCTTACCGGCATTTCTTCAGTTCACAGTCGGCTTTTGAAGAGTGCAGACGTGTTGCCGGTCCACTGAAGATCATCGTACTGGACTCCAGAGGTAATGTAAAAGGAGGGATGGGTGCAGAGGGTGGGTGTGAGTTGGGGAGGCACCGGACATAACGAGGGACCATTTTCTACTTTTCAGGTAAAAAAAATTAAAACCATCGCAGGAAGGTTTTCTTTTTTTGCAGGTAGATTTGATACACTGGGGTGGGCTCCCAGCATGCCACCTGACTGTTTTTTTTGGGGGGAGACTGGATCCAGCAGGAATTGGGCCCCCCCATCAGCAAAGAAAAAAGGATCTGTGTTTAGGGGGGAGACATGATGCTGAGAGGGATTGGGCACCCCCCCGGCAAACAAAATGTATGGGGGACATTATGCTGATAGGGATTGGGCTCCCCATCGGCAAATGAACTGGGGAAGGGGCATGCCAACAGGGGGATTGGGCAACCCCGTCAGCTTTCATGGATACTCTGAGGCGGACGGCGACAGCCACCACCATGTAAATTGAAATGTTACACCAGGCAAGGCACCGCCCTGCAATGATGGGTCGCTCCTTCATTGCAGCAGTGAATTCGTTTCAAGTTGGTAGCATGCTTGCTGAACTAGTGTCAGTAGTAGTGTGCCACCGCATTGGGAAAAGAGGGCCAAGCCTCAAAATGCAGTGGGGGCATTGGCCGCCACAGTGCTGCACTGTCAAAACCCCGCTTCTCTCCTAAGCTGTCACAATTTTGACTGGAACTTCTAGATCCAGTCATATAACACCTGTGCTGTGTGAACTGCATTGGTTGCCAATACAATGGTGGATTACCTTCAAGGTCGCATTGCTGACCTATAAAGCCCTATGTGAGCAGGGCCCCCTCTACCTGAAAGAACTCCTGTGTCCTTACTGTCTGACCCTCTCACTCCAATCCTCTGGTGAGGGATTGCTGGAGATTCCCAGGGTGTCCCTTAAAACATCTGGGGGAAGATCCTTTGCCTTTATGCCACCTATCCTGTGGAATTCTCTACCTCACCAGATACGAGATAGCCTGACAGTAGAAGGTTTTAAAAAGTCATTAAAAACCTATTTGTTTAGACAGGCATTTTCAGGAACTCATTGAAAATGTGTATTGATGTATTTTATTGGTATGTTTTAATTGTTTTAAGCTGTAATATTGTGTTTTTAATGAGTATTGTAAAGGCACCCTGAGCACCGGAAGAGCGCCTTATATAAATAAAGTGATGATGATGTTTCTTGCGCATGCACGCAAGCAAACATTAAAAAATAACTTGTGGCATCTTACACAAAACTCCATACAAGATCCTCAGGGGATCAAACCCTGCTGAGAATTCCATTTAGGCGTACATCAAGTGGTCAGTGTTCTTTTGCATTTGCTGCGCCAACAGTATGGAGTAATATTTCTGCACAAATTAGAAGTATAACAAATTATAAGTTGTTCTCAAAGGCACTTAAAATACATCCCAGGGATTTATCAAAGTGTGATTGTTTTTAGGAACAGTTTTTATTATGACGTGGAATTTGCATTCCTATTTATGTAATTGTACATAATGTAAAAGATTTTTTGGGTGTTATGTGTGTATATTTTTTATTGATTATGGGTCGTACCTGAAAAAGGAACTGTATCTCAGAGTGCTTACCCGTATACAAATAAAAATCAAATCAAATCAAATCAAAATGCTTACCAAGGGTATTTTGTGCACCTCCATCATAAATCATTCTGATATCCTCTTGGATTCTGCATTGTTAATTGTTGCTGGGTTCTGCCTACACATAATACCCCACATAACCTACATATGTAGTTCTACAGTTCACATAAATGATAGATGGTGTAACTCTCCTTTGTTTCTGGATTAAAAAAATGAGAACATAGGACCACAATTTTGCAAATGTTGCAATTGTAATATTTTTTAAATGTTTTTTGGAGAGTAATTTTTCCATTTCTATCTACATAATGACTATGAGTTACTATGTCAATGACATTTTGCTCTCTCCTGAAGGGCTTTCTTGGTTTCAGTCCCACCACTTGACACTACATGGGGTCAGAGGTCAAAATGTTCCACCTACTTTGGTTACTTAGGTTTTGTAAGACAAAAGTAGGCTATATGCCCACCAGGATTGTCTCCCACTCCAAAGTGAGTGAATTATACCCTGTTACGTTGTTTTCAAATAGATATCCAGACCTCTCTTGAAACTGCCAAAGTTATTTATTTATTTATTTTATTTCTTGGATTATAAGTACCTTTGAGCCAGGGGCTCCTTTACAAAGGTTCCAAGTACAACAGGTAGACATAATAGTTTGTACATATATATATATATATATATATATATATATATATATATATATATATATATACACACATATATATATATATATATATATATATATATATATATATATATATACAAAGAACATTAAGTAATAGTGATTAACATCATAGTAAAAAATATGTTAATACAATGGAGCATGAGAATACAGATATGGAAGAAAATTACAGCAAATAGGAATTTTTAAAACAGCCAGTAGATTGGCTTTGTTCGGTGTAAGGGAGGGTTAGGCAAAAGGGTGTAGAACATAGTGATTAGGAGGGGGTGGGTTGGGGTTGGGGTAGGGGATTTTCATTGTATTTTTTATATATTGTTTTTATTACTTTGTAAATAAGAAGTAAGAGACAGCATGGAGCAGGTAGAAGACTTAAGGTGGACAATCACAACAACTGAGTGTAGTGAGGTGTTGGTGTAATTTAAGTTTAAAGGACCCAAGGGTTGCAGCAACATGAACCTCTAAAGGGAGGCAGCTGAGCCAGGAAGGGGCTCTGAACTGGAATGATTGCTGCCCTTGCTCTGTTTGGCAAAAAGGGACAGGTAGTACATTGGGAATGTGCTACAAGTATTATGGGAGTTTAGGGGCAGCAGGAGAAAAGGTGTGGTGACCGGGAGGGGGTGTTTGTCCAAGGGTAATTTTGCTCACGAAAAGACAAGTTTGGTAGGTGACCCTGCATTTGAGGTTCAGCCAGCTAGTTTGTGCCTTAAGGTCATAAGTGTGGGTACGCCTATAGGCAACAGTCACAAGTCAACAGGTTATGTTCAGAACCATTGCGATTCTGTTCAGTGCAGTATCAGAGGCTGCACCATATATAATCAATCCATAATCGATGATGGATATAACTGAGTTGGTGACAGCTAGTTTGAGCACCTCAGGAGTAAACCATTGTTGGTGGTGATATAGGAGGCCAAGTCTTGAGTTAATAACCCTGGATATTTAGTTTATGTGCGTGAAGTAGGACAGGGAACTATCAAGGGTTACACCTAGATACTTGAAGTTCTGGACTTGTTCGAGGGGTAGGTTTTGATTGTTCAGGATGGTAAGGCAGGCTGATTAGTTTTTGTTATGCGGGTTGGTGAAAAGCATAGTCTGTGTTTTTTATACTTCATAAGTAATTTATGCTCACTGAACCAGTGCTCGACTGCAGCAAAACTAGACTGAAGTTCTCTGGTGAGCAGGATGGCATCAGTCTGGATAGAGAAAAGGACAGCGTCATCTGCTTAGAGAGCTAATTTATTTGGGCAGACTCTTGAGAGTGTGTTAATAAAAAGGCTGAACAGCAGGGTCCCAAGGATGGAGCCTGAGGGGACTCCTGAACTTACTGGGTGACGGCTGGAAAGGGTATAGTTGATTTTGACTTGCTGAGTCCTTCCCTGGAGGTAGCTCTTGAACCAGCCTATGACCTCATTGGAGAGACCGATGGATCGGAGGGAGTGAAGTAGGAATGAATGGTTCACAGTGTCAAAGGCCTTGGTGAGGTCAATGTAGATTGACCCCACCAGTTGACACTGGTCAAGTGCATTGTGTAAGAAGACCATATATTCCAGCAGGGCAGTAGTCATGCTATGCACTTTCCTAAATCCATGTTGTTTTGGGCATTGAATGTTGTATTTAGCCAGGTATTTGTTCAGTTGATCGATGACTATACACTCTAAAGCTTTAGAGAAGGGGGGATAGAGATAGGGCAGAAGTTTGAGGGCAGTATTCTGTCACTGCTGTTATGGACTGGTGTGGCTGTGGCTGCTTTCCATTATTGTAGGGATTGCTCCCTGGAGAGAGACAGAGGTTAAGGAGTGTGGTAAGGGGCTTAAGGATAGAGGCGAGGGTGAAGTTAAGGGGATTGAGGTCTAAGGTATTGTTACTGTATCTGGATTTGCCAAGAACCTTTAGAAGGTATTCTTGGCATCTTTCATGGTGGCTGTCTTGAAAAAGAAGGTGGGGTGTCCGGGTGGGTAGGGCCATTGTCGCTGAGCAGATTGTCAGGCTCATTAAAAAAGTCAGAGGGTATGCCACTGAGATTCGTAGAGGCATTATTGAGAGAGCCCATTATTTGTGCAGGGTCCTGAACTGGAACACAATTTGAAGTAATTAGATTGGGTATGTTTTAGAGGGGTTCCCTGTGAGGTCCTTAATGTTATCCCAGAGGCACTTCCCCCATTGCCCCAGGAGTTCGCGAGTTCCTGCTTGAAATGTTTCACTTTGGCCAGGCAGATTTCCTAGGTACAGGAGTTTCTTGCAGCCTTGTAGTGTTGAATGTCTTCTTGTTTTCCTGAAGTTATCACCCCATGCCAGAGAGTGTCCCTGTCATGCATAATTTTTAATAGAGCTGGGGTGATCCAGGGATTCGTAACACCTTTGATTTTCTGTTTACGAAAAGGGGCAAATATATCACATGGTTTATTAAATTGGTCAATGAAGTAGATGAGGGCAGCATCAACACTACTGGCCTTGGCCATTGGGGACCAGTTGCATTACTCAAGATACTGCTAGTTAATTTGACCAACTCCTGAGGGAGTTTATTCCACGCTTTTGCTACTCTCACCATGAAAAGACAATCCCTTCTATTTGTGTTTGCTTTGGGTATTATGAGCTGTTTATCATGAGACCTCAAATTTGCTGTTCTCTTGGCATACTCAAATCCACATTGAATCAATAATTGATGGTTTTGTAGACTATGAAACAGTAGCCATAGCTCTTCCTTTTTCCTCCTATCTCCAAACTGAATAATCCAGTTGCTGTCACTCTTCTCCGAACCCTTTCCACCATATCAATATCACATTTCAGATGTGGTTTCCAAAAGGGGGACCCATAATCCAAATGAGGACATACGTATGCTCGATAAATGGGTAATATACACTGTTTGTTTCTGGAAACAAAAGAACGTTTGATGTTTTTGACTAACCAGTTTGTGTGGTTTTCCTGCAATGGTCTGATGCTGTCAGTCTAATATTTTTATAATTCCAAGGTCATGTTTCCTTTTTACTGCCTTAATTGGTTTATTGCCAAGTGTATATGAATAACAGAGATTACTTCTGCCAAAGTGGAGTACTCTGTACTTATCATAATTAAAATCCATCTCATTATTTATTGCCCATTGCTCTATATTTTTCAGATCCCTCATCATTATGGGATATTTGGTTGTGTTATCTACTTCACTGCACAGTTTAGTATCATCTGCAAATTTGGAAACAACGTTTATAACTCCATCATTCATATCACTTACAAACAAACCAAATAGTGTGGGGCCCAAGACTGAACCCTGAGGGACCCTGCTACTGACTGGTACTTCCGAGAGAAATCCATTTATTCTGACCCTCTATTTATGATCTGTTAACCAGCTTTGACCCACTTAACCAAACATGGACTTATGCCCATCTTCCTGATCTTGTCCATGAGTTCCTCATGTGGAACTTTATCAATGGCCTTACCAAAGTCTAGTAGGACCACATCCACAAAAGTGCCATTACTGAGTCTTCTACTGATGTGTTAATAAAAAGTCACTAAATTGGTGGTGCATGATAGGCCATTCTTAAAGCCATGCTGGCAACTATCAGTCAGACTTCGTGTTCTTATTTTTGAGTCTATATTTTCCTTTATTGGCCGTTCCATATCTTTACAACATAGGGAGATTAGACTGATTAGTCTAAAGTTGTCTACCTCTTCTGTATGCCTCCTTTTATAAATAGGGATCACTGTATCCATTCTCCAATCTTCCAGCACCATACCCAACTCCATTGATCTATTAAATATAATCATTAATGGGAGAGATAAAACAGAGGTCATTGCTCTCAAGATCATGGGGACGATATTATCCGGACTGGGGGAAGTATTTATCTTTATTGTACTCAGACTAGAGAACACCTCTTCAGAGCTGAAGTAAATAATAGGTGATAGTTCAGAGTTATAGTCACTGTTATTCAACTTTTTATTATAGACTGAACAGAAATATTCATGGAATGAATTTGTTATCTCAAGATCATCATTAATCATGTTATCATTTGCCCAAATTGGCCCTATCTTTCCTATGCTGTTTTTAATTTTATTATTGTATGTGAAATATTCTTTATTATTATCTTTCCCATGAGCTATTTTAAATTCCTTCTTTAATGTTTCCCTCTTAATCATACTTTTCAGTGTTCTTAATTCTGAGCTATATTTTTTTTTAAATACTTCAGAGGGATCTTGTTTTAATCTAGAGAATGCCCTTTCTTTCCTTTTGTTTCTTTACTCTTGAGTGAGCCAAGTCTGTATTTTATCTTTGTTATTATACCTCTTTTTTGTAGGTACATATCTCTTTTCAAGATCTAGAATTCATAGTTTTCAAAACTGACAGGATTCCTCAACAGGAAGACCATTCATTCTTTGTGCTCAATCTATTGAATTAATATTATTCCTGATAGCATCAAAATGGGCCTTATCATGATACCTGATTGTCGGTTGTCCTACCAGTTTTGTTTTACATGATATTAAGGTACACTTGACTGTGTTGTGGTTACTACTACCTGGAGGACTTCCAAGTGAAATATCATGGTCTATACTGGTAATAATTAGATCCAAATTGTTGTCTCCCCTAGTTGGATCAGTTACTAGCAGTTTGAGTCCAAGCCCCAATAAGTTATCTACAAAAGTCCTTTCCAGTTCGCTAGTACTTGTTAGATCTACCCAGATGATTCCTGGCAAATTAAAATCTCCAAATCAGATTATACCACCTCCATTTGAAACTTTTGTTTCTTAAATAAGCTTATCATAGTACTCATTAACTGAGGATGGGGGTCTATAGCAATGTAGTTGGACCCAGATACTTTCAACCTGTTGTAATGTGTCATCCTTTATATAATATTGGTGACAATTGATACTGTTCTTCACATAGGTACAAACACCACCACCCTTTTTACCGATTCTATTCTGATGGAATAGATGGTATCCTGGGATATACATCAACCAGCAACTGGTTTCATCACACCATGTTTTGATTATAGCTACATCCGCCCCTTCACTAAGTAAGGTTGCTTCTAACTCAGAATTTTTCAGTAGGTTCAGACTTCTTGTTTTTGCCTGTAAAAACCTACATTCACTATTAACTATTAAATTGCTTTCATGGTGCCCAGAAATGGTGTTTTTACCTTTCCCCCCTTGTTTTTCAGTTTAAAGACCTAGCAATAAACTGTTCCAGTTTTTTTAAAGCACTGTACACCGGCTCTTATTCAGATGGAGTCCATCCCAATGAAATAATCCCAGTTATTTTCAAATGATTCCCAGTGTGTTGGACCCTATAAAATGAGTACTCCTGTCTATTTCCAAAGCCACTCGCTTACAACCTTTATTTATTTTTTGTTTTACTACACCAGCTCTTGGGACTTGTAAGATCTCAGAGAAGCATACTTCACAGCCCTCTCTCTCTTACTCTTGCACCAATCTTGATATAGTCACTTTGGGTGTCCTCAGCCCTGAGACACTTTATAATGTTTGCGCCCACATGTATGATATTTTTTTTTTTTTTTGAAATTTAAGTTTATTAGTTTCAAAGACAATACAATCAAAACAATGCAGACAAAGTACAGACCAGTAAGCCATAACCACACCACCCCCCCCCATAAACGAAATATATAGGATATCAGGGAACCTTGAAGGTAAAAAAAAAAAAAAAAACATGAAAAATATAGTCCCCAGCCAGAGTGTAAAAAAAAAAAGAAAAAGAAAAGAAACACAACATATCCCTTCCCCATCCCTCCCACCCCCCTCCCAGGGTGCACCCGCAAATAACCTACAGCACAAACCACTAGAGTCTGATATCATCATCTCATTACATAATGATTGGTATCCTGACCAACAGCCCGATTTGTTGTAACGAGAAGATAACAAGTCCAACATCCATTATAACACAAAAGAACCATAGAGTTAGCATCTACTATACTATATGGCATGAGGGTCAAGGGATCGGGTCATCAGGCCTTATCCTTTATGGTAAGCAAAGGGATTGGAGTTTACCCCATCTTTTATGAAATAGGTCCAAACGATTCTTATAGCTGGCAATCAGGTTTTCAGATTGGAGATATGACATCAACTCCTTTAACCAGTCAGCATATGATAAGACCAGCTGGTCCCTCCAGTGTCTTAAAACCAGCTTCTTGACTGCCATAGATACCAGGGCCATATAATATCTGCACTCCACGCTATCTACGTGAGAAAAATCCCCCAAAACACAAATTTCAGGGCAAAAGAACCCACTCAGACCCAGAAGGGGATCCAAATTGTCCCAAATCAAGGACCACAGAGGGCAACTTTAGAACATTCCCAGAAAATGTGATTAAATTGCCCTCACCTTCTACACCTGAAACAGTCTGGGACGGAAATTAATTTACGCTTAAAAAGTTTAACAAGAGTATAGTAGAGGTTATTGACAATGTTGTACTGCACTAACCGAAACCTATCTTGAGTGTAATATTTGTGTAAGTTAGGCCAGAAATTCCTCCAAAGCGGGACATCCTCCGGAAGGAGATGCGTCCAGACCCGGGGACCCCCAATCTCCTCCCGCAAATTGAAAGTCAGGAGATAAGAATAAATCTGTGAGATTGAATGGGGCTGAGAGGCCAGTGTAATAATATTAGAGAGAAAAGGGTGAACCACCGATTGCTTAAACGTCACACCGAACTTACTACCCACCAGGTGCCGGAGTTGGAACACCTTAAAAATATCTCTGCTTGATATACCAAACCTAACTAAAATATCACCAGAGTCAAGGAGCGAGGTTTGACCGAACAAGTGCTCAACCATGAGATCTTTGAGTTGTGGGAGCCAACTTGGCCCTATCCAAGAGTCTCCTAATTTAATGTTGGGATTAAGAGTTGTCGGCTGCCCTAAATCCAAGTGATTGGAAATCCGAAAAGACTTGAGACATTGAGCCCACACTCTAAGGGAGACTGCCACTGCGTCATCCGGGATCAGTTGTGAAAGTGTTTTCGGGGTCTGGTAAAATAAAGCTGACATATCCACTTTAAGTTCTGAGAAAAAGGCCTTTTCCAGCTGAAGCCAGCTTGGGTGAGAGCATTCAGTGTTCGTAGAAAACCATCTTCCTAACTTGGACAGGTGGGCCGCCCAGTAGTATAACAGGGAGTTAGGGAGTCTCAGGCCACCTCTTTCTTTAGGGAGTGATAGGGTACCATAAGAGCAACGTGCCCCCTTCCCCCGCCAGATAAAAGTAGAAACCAAACTATGAAGCTGCCAAAAAAAGGAATGGGGGACCCAAAGATTAGTAAGGTTCAATGGGTAAAAGATCCGGAGAAGGACATTCATCTTAATAATATTGATTCTGCCCCACAAGGAAATAGGGAGCACTGTCCAACGTTGCAAGTCTTGGCTGATCGAGTCTCTGACTTTGGTTAAGTTTAATTTTTTGAGAAGAGAAAAATCGGTAGAGAAATAAATCCCCAGATATTTGATTGAGCTGGAGGTCCACCTCATCCCAAAGAAGTGAAAATCCCGCTTGAAAGTATAGCTATTTAAAGGAAAGATCTCACATTTAGAGATATTTAATTTATAACCAGAAAAGGAACTAAACTGCCTAATGATACCCAAAGCTGCCTCTAGGATGCTACTGGTTCCACTAAATGCAGCAAAACATCATCTGCATCGCCCGATAAAACTAGTTCGATTTTGGAGCCTGATACCCCTCACCTGGGGAAGACTTAAGGTTAATCAACAAGGGTTCCAAATATAAATTAAACAACAGGGGAGACAGGGGACAGCCTTGCCTAGTTCCGGCAAAAAGACAGAAGGAGGGGGACAAGACCCATTACAATAAATTTTAGCAGAGGGGCACTTATAGAATACCTGTATCAAATTCAAAAAAGAAATCGGAAAACCTATTTCCTCCATTACTGTCCATAAAAAGGACCAGTCAACCCGATCAAATGCTTTCTCCGCATCAAGAGAAACTAGGACGACTGGGCCTGAGGTATTCCGAGCATACTGCGAGATATGGGACAAGGTCCTCAGATGGTCAGCCGCCGACCTTCCAGGAACAAAACCGGCCTGCTCAAGGCTCAGAAGACCCGACCAAATCTTTTTGATCCTTTCGGCTAGTATTTTGGCCAGTATTTTAACATCATAGTTCTGGAGAGAAATTGGGCGGTAACTAGCCGGATCAGAGGGTTCCTTGTCTGCCTTGGGAATTAGAACTATGGTGGCCTCGAATAAAGCAGGATCAAGCTCGGGTGAGACCAGGAAATAATTATATAACTCAAGAAGGATAGGAGTGAGCTCCTTGACAAAAACTTTGTAGAAGTTTTCTGGGAATCCATCTGGGCCCGGTGCCTTGTCTGGAACCAGAGAAGCTATAACACTCTTTATTTCCTCAGCTGAAATAGGGGCCAATAGGCTCGCATTCTGAGATTCCGATATGCACGGAACACCGATTCCTCTTACATATTCTCTGATATCCGCTATCGGATGGGATGTCGGGGAACGACTATAGAGACTCGAATAGTATTCCTTAAAAACCTGAGCAATATCTCTGGGCGAGGAGACAGTGTTACCAGATGGGGAAACCAAAGAGGGAATAATCCTCGAACTCTCAAGTGCTCGCAAGCGCAAAAGCTAGTGGTTACGGATTTTCACCAAGATCCAGATATCTAGCCGGGTTTCACCAGACAGTACTCTGTTTTTCCTTCAGAAGATCCGAATATTCATTCTTAACCAGAGAAGTTCCTTAGGATCTGACACGAGGAAGATGATGAATACCTAGAATCTAACTCCTAATCCTACCAACCAACTCCAGTGATCTAGCTAACCGTGCCTTCTTCCTAAGGGAAGCCATTTTGATAAGGTCACCTCTGAGATAGCACTTTAAGGCTCCCCATATCATATCCACCCTGGGAGTGGAGCTCATATTATCGGCCAGAAAGAGAGATATTCTAGAACTAATTTCTGAAACGCATTGGGGGTCCTTTAATAGCTGAGTATTTAAACACCACATGGAGTCACGAGAGTAGTCAGGATCTAGAGACAGTTGTATCCAAACCATAGCATGATCCGACACAATAATCGGTTCCAAGCCAGACAAAGGGATCTTCGGGAGGAAAGAGAGACTAACTAATATCATGTCTAATCTTGATTTAGTACCATGTGACTGGGACTGGAAAGTAAAAGCACGGCAGGAAGGGTTTGCCAGACGACACGGATCACCCAGACCTAACAATGAAACCATTTCACAGAAGGCTTTCCGGGCCGAAGTAGGCGTACGCCTGTCTTGGGGTTCCTTATCTAACTTCAGGGAGAAAGGTACGTTCCAATCCCCACCTAACACAAATTGAGTGGGCAAAAAGCTGGCCAGCTTATCCACCAGTGTCATAAAGAACTCAGGGTTCCCTCCCATCGGTCCATAAACTGAACCCAGAACCACATTTTCTCCATTTAGATTACCTTTAACGAAAACATATCTCCCTTCTGGGTCTGAGAGAACCAATTCTTTAATAAATAAAACGTGTCTTTTAAAAAGAATCGCCACCCCTTTACTAAAACAGGAATTCCCGGCAAGATAAAATTGAGAAAACCCAGATCGAGAAAGCAGTCTAACTTCGTCATGACATAGATGTGTTTCCTGCAGAAAAAGGATGTCAATGTGGAGTAATGAGCAATGATTAAAGACCTGTAGACACTTGACCCGATCCCTAAGCCCTCTGACATTCCAGGATGCTATTTTAACTGTATTTCCAGCCATCTTATGTGTATCAAAACAGTTAGACATCCAGACAAAGTACATATTACCTACAGTAGCAAGGTGCACCTCATGTATACCGACCAGAAACCCTTTCATAACTCCCCCACCCTCCCCTCCTCCCAGCAGAAAACCCCCCATCTGAAAAATTAAAACAGACCAATTCATGAGAGACCCTCCCCCACCCCCATCACCCCAAAAACCATATCGACCCAAAAAACATCTGTACAAAATTGTCCAAAGTGCCCAATAGTTAGAGTGGAGTAGCCTTGTAACCCCACATCCACCACCCTTCTCAAAACTCTAAACCTCACAGAACACCAGATAACACCAGAAAGGACCCTAACCCCACTAACGAGACCAGAGAAATCGATACCATAACCTGCCATATTCCATCCCCCCCCCAAAAAAGTGTCCCAAACCACAAACCCACCAAAAACTATATACAAGTAGGGGTTCGTATGAAGGTAGTCCTAAATGCAATTTGTTGCCCCGTCATGAACCTCCCTAATCCCCACGCGAACCCCCAACCCCCCAGAGCCAGAACCAGATAACCATATGTCAGAAAAAACAGGTACGTCCTCAATACAAATATAACCTCAGCGACAGTGAACCTGTTCTTACCCCGAGCCAGCCCCAGGCAGTTAGCTACCCCCAACACACGGCTCACAATCCTGCATCCAGAGAGCAAGCCCACTAAGTCCTCCCTCCCCCATAGCCGCCCCCAGCCCACAACATATAAAAGCCAAGACCAGAACAGAACAAATAGAAGACAGGCATGAGGGGAAAGGAACAAAAAAAAAAACAACATAAGAAAGCTTACATCTCAAATTGGGGATACCATTTAAGCCCTCCCATCCAAAGCGCCTAATCCAAACTCCGTTCACCTCCCCATCCCTGTAATGGTCAAGAAAACCTACCGAGTCGCGCCGATTATAGGCGGCGAAACCTGATCCTCGCATGCCATTCCAGCTTGACCATGGGGAGAAAAACACCAGAGGCTCAAAACCATGGTTGCCATTTCTGGGGGGACTGTTTAAACTGCAGAGCACCCAGCGGTCCATCCCCCAGGAAGTTCCCACCCGGAAACCGCAACCCTCGAATAAAGGTTCCATCGTCGGGACGCCCCCGTAACCGCGGAGCCAGGATACCGAACCGGAGCCCAAACCTAACGCTCTTTCACCCTCCTACCCCAATGGCCAACCCACAAAGAGGACCCAGAAAGAAAAATCCAGGACAGCCAGACCAAGACAAAGAGGACGATCCAAACGGAGCAAACACAGAGGTAGGTGGCAGGGAAGGTAAGCGAAGACCAGACAAAGGACGGGAGGAAATACAGCCAGCCAGAAAGGGAAAGAAAAGGAAAAACAAACAAGACCACAAACAGGAATTTAGCACAAGCGCATTAGAGCAGTTCGTCAGAGTCCACAGCACAGTCCTCATCAAGTCCCTTAAACAGATCAGGCAGTCGGATTGCGAGGTCCTTATGGGCTGCTTGAGGTGCCAAAACTTGTAGCGATCCACCAACAATCACTTTTAGGGTAGCAGGTACACCATCCTAAATGGAATCGCTGCTGCTATTAATTTTGCACAATCTGGTGGTATGCAGCCCTCTTCTCCCGGTTTCTTTGGGAAGGTCCTGGGTTATCGGATCCTGAAGCACCCACAGAATCTCCTTCAATTCCCGGGCCTTCAGGTAGACATGTTGCCTTTCTAAATAACTTAGGAATTTTATGATGATCGGACGGGGGGCGATCCAGCTGCAGGTCGAGGGCGCAATGAGCGATGTGCCCTTTCAAGATGGTAGGAAGTATTTATAGGAGACGGGCCCACTATTTTGACGAGGAATTTCTGTAGAAAGGCCATGAGGTCTGGGCCTTCTTCTAGCTCAGGAAGGCCAATTATTAGTAAATTATTTTGGTGGTTTCGCCCTTCCAGATCCTCAGTCTTTAATTGCAGCTTCTTAACTTGCTGCCTAAGCTCGATTATTTCTGTTTCAGCCTTGGCTCTCCACTGCTCCGAGGAAGCAACCCTGACCTCCACATCTGAGACCTTTTAGACACAGTGAAGAGGTCGCTACATAAGATTTAAGTTCTTCATTCAACTCTACCAGTAGCTCCTCAAAGTTGATTTCCTGGAGGAATTTATCCTCAGACAGTGGCATAGGTTGTGGAGCTTTTCTCCTCCATGGTCCGCCTAGCAGGGGCCTGGTTCCTTCTTTTGCTGCCTTCTCAGGAGATGCAGGAGGGGTATGCTTTGTGAGGGCCTGCTTTCCATCCACATCCATCTCGACCCAACAGGGGTTCGGTTTCCCAAAATAAGATCCTCAATCGATGCCAGGCTATCAGCACACTTGGATTTTAGTTAAATTTCTGAAGAAAACCGACAAAAAGCACTATAAAATTCTCAATTCAGGCGGCCAGAAGGGGGAGCTCAGTATCCCAGCTGCTGCTTAGATGGATGCCATCACGTGACCTCTCGCCCACATGTATGATACCCGGGGGATTATTTTTCCAAATGCTATTTGTCATTTTAGCAATGTCAGATATTAGAGCCCCCTAAAACTGCTGCAAGTGTGGTTTGCCTTATCTGGTTTACATACTATCTTATCAACATATTCTGCCATTGAATCCCCTAGAACAAATGATTGTCTAGGGAGGGCACTTCCATGATCCCAGTTCGTATGCTCCTGATCCATCACATTTGATTGTGCAGTTGAGGGTACAGTTCCTTGTAAGGTGGGTTCAGGCTGGGGTGTATTGCTGGACTCCATTCCCAGATTAGTAATGTCCATCCTCTCCCCATTCTTACCATTATTTATGTTATTTCTATGCTTACAAGTTTCTAGCAATAAGGACATGTTTACTGGCTCAGTAATATTTGTCCCTCTCTGCTGTTCCTCAGCTGCTGCAAGCACCCCATACTTGTTCTGTAACTTTTGTTTATTTGCATCCAGGTTCTGCCATTTTCTGTGCTTAGCATCACCTTTTACAACATTCCATTATTCTGTTCCCCCAATCATCTGATTCCTGTTTCTCTTCATTTTTATCTCACTTCCTTTTCTCTAATGTTGCCACATTTACAATGTTTTCATCTATATGTCTATTTTCCATACTGTAATTACTTGACTCCCCCATTTCTTGGGCCACATTATCAATACATTTCTCCAGTGTAAATATTTCATTGTGTTTATTCAATCTTTTAATTAAGCCTTCTATCTTTTGTTGTAGCATTCCTACCAGCACATATTTCTTGCACACAAAGTTTTCTATTCTTTTCTTCTTTATAAACATCCTGCAAGATTCACAGACATTCATGTTATCCTCCATTTTTGAAACAAATCTCTCTTTCAGGTATTGGTTTACCATTGCTCTGTCCCCTCACAATCAGTTAGTTCTGAGAGTAAAATTAAGTGATATTAGTATTGGTATATCAGGATATAGAATCACACCTTAACCCTCATTTTGTTTTTGTTTGATTTGGGTTTTTTTAGCCTAGATAGACCAAAAAATAACTTAAACATGTATCTAAGTAATGTACACAAAATGCTGAACCCCTTAAGTACTAGTGACCACTGTTCCATCTCATTTACATAAACCTTCAACTACCAACTGAACTTAAGTCCCTCTGAATTCAAAAAATATGACACTGCTAATTTTAATAGCATTAATGAACACTGAAACAGAATCCCATGGGAGGAAATTGTCCTATCTCTTTCACTTAAAGAAGCCTGGAGGTAACTGAGATTCATAATTTACCATCTAGAAGAAACATTTGTCCACACAATTAGAAAATACAATAAAAAAGGGGAAGATTCCACTACGGCTAAATGGAACTATAAAACAAATCAAAAATAAACAAAGGTTATTTTCTCTACTAAAAAAGTATAAGGGTGATAATGAGGAACAAACCTTACTTAAATATAAAAAAGCAGCAAAAAACTTGAAATTATCATACATTCTAAGAGGAGTTCTGATTATCACATTCCAAAGACAGTTATAAATTTTTGTTTTCCTATCTCAGTAATAAAGAAGGGAACAGTAGATACATGGGCCCACTGATAGTTGGCAATTATATTATATCCTCTGACAAGGAAATTACTGATGCTTTTAATGATCAGTTTTGTTCTGTCTTTTCCAAAAAAGAAGTCCCCATGTTTGAATAGCCCACAGTTAGTGCTTCCACTAATTACTTAATTTTAGAAGCTGATACACTCAAGGTTTTGTATTCACTGAAAATGACATTAAGTCTGGGACCAGTTAATCTTAACCCCAGATTCTTTTTGGAGACAGCCGAGGCCATAGCAAAGTCCCTGATCCTTATTTTTAAAAAATCCCTCCAAGAAAGTCCAATTCCCCAAGACTGGTTAACTGCCACGGTCATACCCATCTTTAAAAAAGGTAACCACTCCAAGCCCAAAAACTACCGTCCTATAAGCTTAACGTTGGTTATATGTAAGCTAATGGAGAAAATTATTAACGACATTTTGGAAAAAGAAATAATCTCTAAGAATATCACTGACCATATACAACATGGGTTCAAGCAGGGGTATTCCTGTACCACTAATTTGGTATCCTTTTATAATTATATAAGTGAAGGACTTGATTCAGGCAACCCTATGGATGTAATCCTGCTCGATTATAGCAGGGTCTTTGACAAAGTGTCTCATGGTAAACTTATAAACAAATTGCTAAAGCTGGGTTCTTCTCCTATGATAGTCAAATGGGTTAGCTGTTAGACAGATGACAAGTTAGAATAAATGGCATTCTCTCTGATGTGGGAAATGTGACTAGTGGAGTGCCTCAGGGACTGGTCCTTGGACCGACCCTATTTAATATATTCATCAGCGATATGCAGGTTAGCGCAGATAATTTCCTTTCAAAGTTTGCTGATGATACAAAGCTAGGGGGAAGGGTGAATACTGATATTAATAGGTCCATACTTTCTAGTAATTTGAAAATGATCGAAAAATGGGCACACTACAATAGTATGATGCTAAACCCTGACAAATGCATTGTGTTGCACTTCGGTAAAAACTATCTCCTACAGAACTATTTCCTAAATGATACCTCTCTCAAAGTTTCTGTAAATGAGCACGATCTTGGGGCAATTATTAATAACAAACTTTCTCATTTGACCAATGCATCAAGGTAGCCAGAACCTCTAATGCACTGATTACACACATTTGATGTACATTTTTAACTAGGACCGAGGAATGCATTATTCCCCCATTATAGGACCCATGTCAGGCCCCACTCCGACTATGGATCTCCATTTTGGAGCCCTTATCTGAGAAAAGATATTGATAGGATTGAAAGAATTCAGAGAAGGGCAACAAAAATGGTTCCTCGGTTGGCAAATAGCAACTATCATGTTAGATTGCAGGAAATTAGGCTCCACTCCCTTCAGACCAGAAGAAGTAGAGGTGACCTGCTCTTTCTCTATAAAATCCATAAATCTCAGGATATGATGCAGCAATGTGGTCTAAAATTCTCCAAAAGAAAGATTTTTCCATGGCTCCACAACAAACAGATGATGTAGCTAAATCAAGAACCAATAAGAGACTAAATTACTTCACGGTAAGAGCCCCTAGATTATGGAATTGTCTTCCACAAGATTTGGTTGACAGAAATTCCTTTTTGTCCTTCAAAAAAGGCCTAGATTTATGGATAGAATCCAATAACCTTTGGATGTAAATTCCAACCTATGTGGTTGGGGACAATCTCGATGGGCACCAGCCTTCTTTTGTCCTTTCTAACCCAGTAAACCTTTATGTTTGATTATATATTCCTATAAAATAGAAGACTGGTTACAGACCTTTTCCATCCTTTTTCCCCACTTGCACCATGGACACTGCAGACATGCACAGAAAACACAGGCATCCAAGCGTATCTTTTCCTTCAGACTGTAAGCAATTGACTATAGGGGGTGTTCTCCACCAGGGATCTGGGGTGGGCATTCTCCACTCAAAGTAGTGTGATGTCCAAAATGGATTTTGTAACTTGTTCAACTATCACCACATTGTCCCTGTTTAGTAAACAAATGCCCAAAAATGCAATACTCTTTATATCACAGTAAAAAGTAGAATGAATACTGAAATGGCTCTTATGCAGCCATTCAGTGAACTAGGGGACGGATTCCACACCCCCATCCCAGATACAAATAATATCATCACTAAATCCACAACAAAGACTTGTGTGTCTGAGGTGAGGCCTGGAATCCATGAAGACCACAAGTTTCTCCCACCAAGCAAGAAACATGGTGGCATAAGGCAAAGCAAGTGAAGCCCCTATAATTGTACCCCTTAGTTGCAAGTAGAACTTTTGATCGAATAAAAAGTAATTATGGTAGAACACAAAAGTTAACAAATCTAAGTTGAATTTCTGAGGTGCCAACCTAGATTCATTGTCTCTTGTCAAAAAACTCTTTAGCTGCTCTAATGCCATGTTGATGACAAATGCTCATGTCCAATGACACAATATCAATAGTTAGCCAGCAAATGTGGTCCTGCCAGAGGGTAACCTCCAATTTCTTAATGACATGCATTGCATGATGTTTGTAACTCTGTTTTTGCAACCAATTTCTTTAAAAAGTGGTCCACAAACTGTGAGGGACCCTCACTAAGAGACCCCCTATCAGAAAGTATGGGTTGCCCAGGAGGGTTCACAGCAGAACTTGTGAACCTGAGGCAGGGTGTACAATGTAGAAGTAACAGGATGGTTAGTTTTAAGAAAACTACATTCATGATGTCCTGTAATGGGACCATCCCTATATGCGTGGTCAATCATACCACCCAATATGGATTTGTATGGCCATGTAGGATCAAAGGTGAGAGACTTGTAACATTGTGTATCCTGCAGTTGCCGCATAATTTCTTGCACATACTTCTTGGTGTCCTGTATCATTATCATGTTACTTTTATCTGCCTATTTTATAATTATATTTGGCACATTCTGAATTTCTCTTGCAGCTTTTTTTTTCTGTATAAGATGTATTGAAGAGAGAGCATCGTGTTGGACATTGTGCAAGTTTTGCTAGGCTCTTTTGACCATCTGCTCAAACATGCAGACTGCTGGATGCCTTTAAGAAGGAAAGAACTTACTATTTGGACAGAAATGTGCCTGTGCTCTTAGCATGGCATGGCCTTTCAGCCTGCTCCCGGGAGGAGTACTCTCCTAAAACAGTGAATTCAGTATTGCTAACCCCACCACCATTCATATTTCTAGACCCAAATAATGCAGGTAACCTAATCAGCCCAAAAGTGTCATTTTTTTGATGGGCCGCTTTCATGCTGTGAGTGATTATGTCAGACTCTGATATTTGATGAGCAAATACAAAATGTGACTTACTGGCCTCCAGGACACTTGAGGAATGCCTCTCTAAATGAGATGTGCCTGCATAGGGTAAGGTTTATTTTGATAACCCATGCCTGTGGTTGTCCATACTGTAAATAAATCATTTGAGTACTGAAACTTAGTGTATTGGTCATGTTTGTTCTGGCCTAATGCTGGGAGACAGACTGTGTGAGGGATGCTATGATATGGTTAAATGCCACTTTATAATGTAAGTAAAAAGAAATGAATCTTTCCTGTGTAGCAGGAAGCCATTCATGTGGTACTGAAACATGCTCGACCATGGTTCCAGAGCAGCTCTGGAGACACCCCTCATTGCCAGTGTCCATTCTTTTCAGCAATCCAGCTCACCATGATAATTACTACTGTGTGTAATCCACCATGCTCAGTTGTCCCTGAATACTACAGTGTCCTTGAGCCCTCTCCAATTTTGCCTAGGTGGAGGCACCACACTATTTATGTTTACCTGCTCCCTGAGAATCAGAAGTAACCACGCTGCCTCCCCCCCGGAGTAAAGTGTATACCTTTGACAACTTATTTCCCTCATTTTCATTCCACTTTCTTTGCTTATTGTACTTTTGTTAACTTTGTACTTTGTATCACTACCAATGCCCATGTGTTATGTATGTGTATGCTGATGGAATTGTATTGCTATTTTTGTTGTTACCCCCATATAGTGCCTGGAAATTGGAATTTGGGTATCTAGTGCTCTTACCTGGTAAACAAAATTAAATAAATAAAATAAATACATTTAAAAGAAAGGGATGTGATCCCAGCCTAGCAGCAGGACCACCCGACTGCCTGACTCTGTGCAGGTGAGGATCCATCTGCATTGTATTAGAAACATTTTAACTGAGTACTACTTGAAGAAACATAACACAAAATCACCAGAAAATGTATCTTAAAACCCTAAGCAAGAAAGTAAGCAACCAAGTGCATTGAAATACCATCTGACCATGTTCGCGTGCTTTAAATGTGATTTCCCTTCTGACTGTGTCTACAGTTTGAGCATAACATTGAAACAGATACAGAATAAAAATGTCAGTTCTTCACCTGTAAAGAAGAAGCCCGCAGCAGCAAGTAGAGCAGGCTCTGTTTTGGCATAGAAGGGCCAGTTTAGAAAGGATTCCAGTCTAGCCTCCTCTTGCTTGTATTTGTTCATGTTCTCAGTTGGAATGCTATCTGGAATCTGAACTCGCACATCATACTTTGGGATGTTACCCACATCTTTCCCTTGAACAAAAGGGCACTCAGGCTGGAATTTCTGATGTTGAGCAAATGGTGAACTTCTGCAGCTCATTGTGTTAAATACCAACCCACAGCAGAAACATTGGTAACTCAACTCCAGACCAGTGTAATAGAAGCCAGCACTAGCCATCTCCTGGGGTGAATATGTAGAATTCTGTTCAAAAGTGCTGAATGTTTTCAGTCTCTTAAGCTCACTTCTCATCTCATGATCATAGCTTTTCCCCCTCTGTTCACGTATTTTTTGAAATTGTTGTTCCATTTCTACTACATGTCCTTGTATATCCCAGTTAAAAGATGTCAACAGAGACTGGAGGTAAGCGGGATCTAATTCACAGATTCTGTTGTCCTCAGTATTTACAGCAGAAGATGGGTCTATGCCTTTATTTGCCATGATCTGAAAGTGTTAAATAATAAACAGTTGGTAATATTTAATACAAATTTAATCCAACTATCATGAAGAAACATGATACATTTTGTGGCTATTAAAATATTTTCATGAGATGCATGCTAAAATGATCCTCAAATCATTCAATTTTGCTGGGAAAAAAAATGAGTAAGTACTATAAGTTATGGTACAACCTCCCTGATACCCTCTCCATTCTCTTTCAAATATCTCCTTCACAACCACTCTTCACATACTTGTTTCTTCACCTAGCTCCCCTTATGTTCCCCATCCTTTTTCCTTTCCTCCATCAGTCTCCTCTCAACCTCTCATCACTTCTGTCATTGCCCTAAGCTTGACCCACCTCCAGTATTTAGTCTTCCTCTGTGACCCATACTTCAGATCACTCTCTGGACCTGGTCTTCCTGCTAGGAATGGAAAGCATCAAGTTGGTGATGGAACCAGTCAGAAGGGCTGACCATCACACTAGCAGGTTTAGTTTCCAGGCACGCCCCCATAGGTTTACTATATATATATATATATATATATATATATATATATGGATATTTCATTCAACTATCATGAAGAAACATGATACATTTTGCAGTTACTAAAATATTTTCATTGATACATGCTATAATGATCCTCAAATTGTTTGATCTGGATGCAAAAAAAAAAAGAATAATTACTATAAGTTATGGAACAACCTCCCTAACACCCTTTGCTCTTTCTCCTCTCCATTCCCTTTTAAATATATCCTTCACAACCACTCTTCACATACTTGCTTCTTCACATAACTCTCCCATAACTTCTCCCTCCCTGCTTCTTTTCCTCAATCAATCTCCATTTGACCTCTCTTCATTTCTCTCATTGCCGTAAGCTTGACCCACCTCCAATATTTAGTCTGTTAGTTCATTCATTCCCCTTTTATTTGTTTGACTGTGGGTCATTACAAGTTCACAACAATATGAATAATAAATACAATAAATAAATGCAAGTGGTACATAACAAGTTTACATTTAAAATATGGTACATAACCCATTCTTTTATGTTTGCATTTTTCAGGTTCACTGTATATAGCTTACTTTTAATCGTATTTTGTATGGGACACCTCTTAAGTTGATGTTATCCCTTCGCTTGATTATAATCATTGCCTTGCATTTGTTTCTTATTTGTACTTTTTTGCATTTTGCATTTTTTACCCTCTCTACCATTCTGTGTTCCCTTCCTCTCGGTCACACCTCAAAATGAGTTTCAACTCAGGGTAAATTTCTCAGTCACCAAATTAAAACACAAATAAAATAAAATAAACCAAATATATTCAAGCCATTCTATGCTCTTTAGCTCTTGCAATAATCTATTGGAGATTAAGTGAAAGGCATATGGATGTTGTAAAGCTGATGCTAGCTGGAGTGAGGAAAATGCTACTGTTATTATTGTCGACATTCCTATTACTTCCTTTTTTGTTATTCTACCAACCCACAAAATCAGAAATAAATAAATGTTCCTTGATACTGTTCATCTATCTAATGTACTGTATGACAGTTAAAACAAGTATATTTCATAATTTTGATAAGGCAAGCTCATACAGATTTAAAGCGGATTCTCACTTAAGCAATAATATGCACTAGGGTATGGTATATCATAAGATAACATCATGCCTGGGTTACATTGTGAGGCACAAGGCAACACAGAATGTCTTCAACTAGGACTTCTTGGAATTCACCAGAGGAAATTATAATCCTTGGATTCTTATCCATTTGTATGATTTAGGAATTTAAGATTTTGGACCCCTTAAAGTCCAAAATCTCAAAATCGGAATCGGAATAGGATTTTAGAATGATTCTGTATGATTCTGAAATCCAATACTGCCGCATTTGATCTGCAGACAGGAAATGGAAGCCTGTACTGTAGAGCTTCAGGGTTTTGGTTGGAACAGTTCCAAGAGCAGGAGCTGACAGTGCAAGACTATTTGCTCCGTACAAAAAACCTGGCAGAGCAGCTATCATGGTGTCATCAAGTGGCTGGGATACGGTGAAGACAGTAGTGGATATCTTAGAAACTTTTAATGGTGTTATAGGGAAGTTATTTCCACCTCATCATGCAAGAACATAAATTTGCCACATGTCAGATTCCTACACATATTCCTAGAGAAGAAGAGTGCCCAGTATGGCTGTCATGCTGCATCTCATGGTGTGAAGGCAATTGTCAGCTTATTCTTTATTTTCCTGCATTGCAACAAACAAGTACAACATATGTTTGAGGAGGACCAGTATGTTTTCTCTGTGGTTTACCTATGCTGACATGACAACAATGTTGTTGACGTTCAGCATGGCAACAACCCCGATGTTGACAGGTGGAATTTCACCTGTCAGACATCGATCTGTGTTTCTATAGGGAGGGCTGCACCCCACACGTTCCCCCTTCTATTGATTAACTCCAAGCCAGGTTAACATGAAGGGGGTGAAACTGGTGGCAAGCAAAATTTCAATTGTCGGTCCCCCAGTGACATTTTAAAATTGCCAAAAGTCGCTGTGGGGATTTCGCCAATGGTGTTTCACTCTTGTGTCAGTACATCTTTCTCCTTTACATTGGACCATGGTTCAAGGATCAGCTTGAAAATATTTTGCCTCCCAGTAGTAACATGGAACAATGGAAATATGTTTTGCATCACCATTTGGTGAAGATGACTGATTCTTGTCCAACTGAAGACGATGAAGTCCAGGAACATATGGGAAGGACTGAATAGGATTTGGACAGTGAAGACAATGAAGAGGAGCCATCACCTACTCATGGGACATTGCTATCGGAATGTATGTCTGTCATGAACCTAATGGAAAGGATCACAAAGAAGCTGACACTAGCCTCACATAAATCTGTAAACCTTGATACTCAGCTGGAGCAGTACTTAAGAGACTGCTCTAACTTCAGTTGTGGTTCTGATCAACTCCAGTATTTGGAGCTTCAAGATATGTGTGTGGCCGGAACTATTTCATCTGACTACTTTGGTTTATCCTACCTATGCTCCAGTGTGAATTCAAAGTGTTTCCAGTGCCTCTGGAATCCTCATTAGTTACAGTCACACAAGGTTAGGCATGGGAAATATGGATATGTTCACATTCATGATGATGAGTAACGACTTTGGCTAACACTCCTCTCATCTAGTCTTGCTAGTTCTACCTTAGACAGAGCAAGGGTGTGTGGCACTGCAGGCACTGGATGAGAAAATGAAGATGATAAGGCAGTGTAGTATTAGCCTTATTTGGCCCTATAGCTGGGAGACAGTGCCACAAGTACCACCATGTCTCATCTTCTGAATCCACCATCTGTGTTCTTCTGTATTGTCATGCTCACAGATTACGAAAGTAACCTCTGTACCTAGCTGTACATACAGTAATATCCTCTCCTGTTGTACAAAAGACCACTCATACCAAGTCATCTCTGTGTGCACACGGAAGGATTTTGATTTCAGTCCACCAGTTATACAGAGGTGTCCCCACTCTCACCTTTGTGTATTCAGTATGGCAGTCTTCCAGTATTTCAAATCTGCCATCTCATCTGGTTGTACTGTATGCATCATGCAGTGTTACTTCTATAAATACATGTAGTTATATGTATTCTATTGTCTTTTGTGTGTTTTTTATTATTTTTTTTTTTTTGCTCATGCTAGAAGCTGATATGGCATTTGGTAGCATGCTGGTGCAATATATAATTTGCCACATGCAGGAATACGTTTATTATTGAAGACACTGTATCTTGTAAATAGATGTTAGGTTTCATGGTGATTCATGACATGATAAGATCTTGTAAATATTTAAGCAACAGGGCATGACCAGGGGTTAGAGTAACGGTCTGTTAATCACCCCCTAGGTGTGCAAGATGGCATGATGCCCAGCCATGTGCCATATTGTCCCTAGGGGTGAATAAATGACTGTTAATCTAACTTCTGGAAGTACCTCATTGTTATTATAAAAACTCATTCCAATAGAAAAGTGTTATAAGTGTACCTTTAAAATGTATTCCTCATTGATTGGAGGTTTTTTTAATAAAATAGTTCATCCACCAACTGTTCAAGAATGTGGATTCAGAAGAAGAATGCATAGAAACGTAGACATTGGCCCCAATATTCAGACGTGCACCTGGCAATGGCTCATGTGGTGGCACAGAGCAACTGTGTTGAGCTGGTGCAATGCAATGGTGCATCTCCTCTGAATATAACAGATAATGCACACTGCACAACTACCATGCACTGGAGCATCCCCTCCCCCCCCCAGACAGGGCTGAATACAAGGAATGGGAACAGCACCAACACAACAGAGTTACGGTGTGTGCAAATTCCTGATATTCAGCCATCAGTATGCAAATGGGCCATAATGTATGCAAGGAGTAAATGGGGCCATTTGCATGACATCATAGCCCCATTTGCATGAGATATGCAGGACTGGCCAGCAAAATGTGCATGGTGCACTGCACAGCGAGTGATGCTGCTAGAGGGGGTTAGTGGCACCCCCCACCCTCCCCATAGCCGCAATTGCCTGTCAATATGAAAATACATGATTCCCTGGTAGTCTAGTGGTACTCCCTCCCTGCCTCCCCACAGCCACAATTGCCCATCAAAAGGAAACAAAAGGACTCCCTGGTAGTCTAGTGGTACCCCCTGCTCACCCCATAGTCACAATCATGTCACAATGCAAAGACATGAAGCTCTGGCAGTCTAGTGGCACCCCCACCCCAACCATACCCTTGATCACAGATGCACCCCTACATAACGTAAACCCTGTGGTGGTCAGCAGACCTCCCACCCAGCTCCCCATCATGGCGGGCAGCAACACACCCCACCCCATACTGCCCGACTGCCCGGCTGAATGACAACTAACAGTATTGGCTGTAGCCCATGGGTCACACTGTGGACCAAAGGCCTGTAGCTGATACTGTTAGCTGTCATTCAGCAGGCAACTGGGTGGTATGCAGGCAGGTGTGTTGCTGCCCACTGATGATGGGGAGAGCTGTGGGCAGAGGTGGGTGGAGGAGTGGGGGTGCTACTGGACCACCAGGGTTTACGTTATGTAGGGGTGCACCTGTGATTGGGAGTACGGGCAGGGTGGGGGTGCCACTAGACTACCAGGGCTTCATGTCATTACATTGTGACGGGAGATCATGACTATGGGGTGATCAGGGGGTACCACTAAACTACCAGGGAATCCTTTCTTTTCATTATGACAGGTGATCGTGGCTATGGGGAGGGAAGGGGTACCACTAGACTACCAAGGAACCATGTAGTTTCATATTGACAGGTGTTCACGACTATGGAGAGGGAAGGGGTACCACTGGACCACCATGATGATGTGTGGGTGCTAGTGCGCGGTGTTGGGGGGGGGTTGCCACCCACGGCCGATGGCTGCTGTGTTGCTATTGCAGTAAAGCAGCTCACCTGTGGGTGGCCACCATTTGAGACTTTTTTTCCAGCTCAGCTATGCTTAGTGGTATGCGACGCATCTCAAGTTGTGCCAGCATATGCACCACATGTCCTGGACTGACTATCAGGATGTGCCACATATACATGTGCAAGCCCCCTGGAGATGCACCGCATATTACCTTAGTGCCCTGGCGCATCGGGACTTGCACAGCGCAAGTCCTTCCTTTTAATATTGCACCGGGGCACATTGCTATGGTTGCGCTGGTGCAACCCCTTTGAAAACTGGGCCATAGACTTTGACAGCAGATAAGGACTGCTTGACCCACCCAGACTACCCATTTCCCTACCTACTGGATAAGCTGCAGATCCTAGTTAACCAACAGCCTACTTCTTCCTAACCCATCACCAGAATTGCTTTATGTCTGTTCCATGCATTCTTGAATCTCCCCATTGTTTTTGACCCCACAACCTCCTCAGAAAAGCTGCTCAAAGCATCCACTACCCTCTCCATGAAAAAATACTTCCTCATGTTGCCCCTGAGCCGTCCCCTCTCTATCTTCAAACTAAGCCACCTCATTCTTGCACATCTCTTTTTTTGAAATATGTTACCCTCTTGGGCTTTGTTGATTCCCATGAAGTACTTGAAAGTTTCTATCATGTCCCACTTCTCACCTCTCCCTCCTTTCCTTGAGGGTTATAAATATTAAGCTCCTTTAGTCTCTCTTTGTATGACATCTGGTGCAGACCCTGCATCATTTTATTTGCCCTCCTCTGGACTGCCTCCATCCTGTCTATGTCTTTGCATAGATGGGGTCTCCAGAACTGCATGCAGTACTCCAGATGGGGTCTAACCAGCTGTCTGCACAGAGGGATAACAACTTCCTGTTTTCTACCGGTGATGCCTCTTCCTATGCATCCCACTATCCCCACCCCCCACCCCTCCTTACTGCTGTCTCACATTGCTTGCTTACCTTCAGGTCATCTGATATGTCTACTCCCAGATCCCTTTCCATTTTTGTTGTTGTTAGTACCACCCCCCCCCCATTGTGTACTCTTCTCCTGGGTTTTTGTTTCCCAGGTGCATTACTTTGCACTTCTTTGCATTGAACCTAAGCTGCCATACTTCTGACCATTCCTCCAAACTTGCCAAGTCCCTTCTCATCCTTTCTACCCCCGCACCCTTGTGTATCAACCCTGTTGCAGAATTTTGTGTCATCTGCAAAGAGGCATACTTTTTCTTCCGGTCCCTCTGCAATGTCACTTATAAAGACATTAAAAAGGACAAGACCCAGTACTGAACCCTGTGGTACCCTCTTAGTAACCCCCCCTTTCATCGGAGTGAACTCTGTTTACTATTACCCTCTGTGTCCTGTTGTCCAGCAAATTTGTTACCCAGGCTGCCACCCTGGGACCCACTCCCAGGCTGGCTAATTGGTTTAATAATCTTTTGTGTGGGACTGTGTCAAATGCCTTGCTAATGTCTAGGTAGGCCATGTCCACAGCCCCTCCCTGGTCTACTGCTTTGGTCACACAGTGAAAGAAATCTATTAGATTCATCTGACATGACCTTCCCAATGTGAATCCACTCGGCCTTGGGTTCTGTGCCCCCCAAGCCTCTAGGTACTCAACAATTCTTTCTTTCAGAAATAATTCAGTCATTTTCGATATCAAACTAACAGGTCTGTAGTTTCCTGCCTCTGCTTTGCTCCCACTTTTGTGAAGGGGAATCACATCCACTCTCCTCCAGTCCTTAGGTACCACACCATCCTCCCATGATTTGTTAAAAAAGGTAGACAGTGGTGTCACTACAGTAGTTCTCCCCTTAGTTCTTTTAGAATTTGTGGTTGAATTCCATCAGGCCCCATTGTTTGTCCACCATCAGTTTTAGGAGTTCTTTCAGAATCTTTTCTTCTGTGAATGGACTGGCATCGACCCCCTATCCAGAGTGCCTCTATTGATTGGAATAGGTACCCTCCCTTCTTTTGTGAATACTGAGCATATGTATTGATTCTGTATCCCTGCTTTTTCACTGTCACCCTCTCCACCCACCTCCCCTTTATTGAGCCTCACTAGCCCTCCCTTGGTCTTTCTTCACTCCTTTATGTACCTATAAAAGGTTTTATCCCCCTTCTTAACCGAGTTGGCTATCTTTTCCTTGGTTTGGGCCTTTGCTATTCTGACTGCCTTCCCCACTTCCTTCTGCTTTAACTGGTACAGTTCTCTGTCCTGCTCTTTCTGTGTTTCCTTATACTTCCTGAATGCTATCCTTTTCTCCAGAACCTTCCCTGCCACCTCTTTTGAGAACCATAGTGGTTTCTTTCTTCATTTTGATTTGCTTATTTGCTTCACACAAAGACTTGTTGCCTTTTTGATGGCAATTTTGATGTTTCCCCATTGTTCCTCCACCCCTCCTTCTTGCCCATTTGCTAGTGCTCTTCTGAAGCACTCTGTCATTTTGACAAAGTCAGCCCTCCTAAAGTCCAGTACCCTCACTTTTGTATGGCTTGACTCTACGGTTGTGTTTATCATGAACCACACTGTTTGGTGGTCACTTATTCACTCACTCCAACCATTCAGCATGCTGGAGCATTGAATGTTGTCAGGAAGAATTCATGCACCATGGTGATTAGGCTATACATGACAGTGTAACAAAAACTAATGTAAGGCTTGCACAGTACTGACAGTCAACCAGACTGTAGCATTTCTGAGACCCTTTTTCTATGAAATGTATGTGACTTTTCAGGTGACGTGCAATTGTGTTTGGAGTGATGCAGTCTGTGTAGTCTGAAATTAATAATGTGGAGTTAAGGACAGAACTGCATGAGGTTCCCCTAAATAAAAACACCAAATAAAAAGACTTAAAAATACCAAACAAAACACCACAAGAAATATATTTAAAACAAATTTAGTTGTGTGTCATTGTCGTCATAGTATTGAAAGCATACCTTGTATTGTAAATACCTGATTTCATGTTACATGTTCCTTTGAGTCTTTCTTTGGTAACATTACTCTAGTTTATCATCTGAGTTGCTGACTGGCTGTTACAGATTTCTTTTGTGGGACTGAGAAATTAGCTTAATTTAGCAATGCCATATGTGCCTCAATGTATGTGGCTTACAGCCTTACAAATGCTGAAATCGTTGTACAGAATTATTTATAGAATGATTTACCTTGCAAATGACAATGACATTTTGTTCCTGACTCATGAAGGTGAGCATTTATTGCAGCTGGCTATGGAAAACTCTCATGTGGTGTTAAAGATTTTTATGATTTTTTTTTTGGGGGGGGGGTTGTTTGTTTGTTTGTGTGTTTATTTATTTTTGTTAATAAAACTGGCTGGCCTGATAGACCTGAACATTTTGCAATATAACTGTGCTGTGTTACAATTGCAAATCACAACTTTTGCAGTCCAAAAATTGCTCTGTCTTCTTAAAGCATCAATGAAACATAGTGGTAAAAGTTTTAACCTTTACCTTTTTATTCTATTTCAGATTGCCTCTTATCTCCTGACTTGTATTTTACCCTTGTTTCCCCATTTAGTGTCTGTTTACCACATTTTTATATAGTTGAAATAATAAAACGGCACTCCTTTTAATATGGTTCTGACCAGGGCCCCCATATTCAAAGGAGATGTGTGGCACATCTCGGCAGAAAAGGGAGACGGGTCACACAAATCAAACAATGCACTGCAGGGCGATATTCAGAGCAGTGAGATGTGTCCCCCACATGGGAATGGGCCGGTGCACAAGATAATGTATGCCACGGTAATGGAGCACCAGCATATTCAGAGGGAATGTGCCCCTCTCTGGCAAGAAATGTGCAGCCCAAAGTTGGCTGCGAAAAGCTGACCTAAGTCAGTTAGCCACCTATAGGTGGGCTCTGGAAGTGCACACAGGTGCACCGCAGCCTGTCAGACCCAGTGGTCTGGTGAAACCCCCTGCCTCAGCCCCGATCCCTAATTGCAGCAGAATCAGTGCGTATCCCCATTTGGGACAAGGGCAGCAGCCCCCCCTCCTCATCCCTGATCACACAAAACTGTGTGCCATCCCAACCCATTCAACAGTGTCAACCCCCCTTCCTTCCACGAACCCTGATAGGGGTAGAATAATACCCCATGCCTCAGTCCATAGTGCACCGGTACCCACCACCCATCCCTGTTCAAAGGTAATATTATCTCTGAGCCAGTTTCCATTGCATAGAGGTACCCCCTCCTCCATCCCCGAACCCTGATTGCAATATACACATCTGTGGGCCCCTTTCTATAGTGTAGTGGCCACCCACCCACTCAGGTACCCACATCCCACCCGTCCCACCCTGGCCCAGCATGTTCAGGCAGCCAGTGAGCAGCACAGCCTCTATACACCACCACAGCTGCCCTACGACTGCTGTCTGTGACAGTGTACAGTATACACTACATGCCCATTGAACCAATGGGCATGTAGTATAATCTGTACACTGTCACTAACAGTGCAGTTGGCAGGCAGCCATTGTGGTGTGTGAAGGGCTGTGCTGCTCGCTGCCTGCCGGGACGGGGGAGCAGGGGGGGATGTGGGTATCCGAGTGGGTGGGGCGCCACTACACTATGGAAGAGAGTCCACGGAAGTGTTATTGCGATTGGGGATGGGAGGGGGACAACACCAGTGGAGTGTGGGGGTGTCATCTTCACTATGGAATGGGGGTACACCACCATTTATCTACTGTCAGGGATCGCAGCTAGGCAGGGGTCCACTAGACTATGGTTCCACCAAGCCACATTGACACCAAAGTTGTCAACAGGTGAATTTTCACCTATCAGACACTGTGTTTTTTGTATTGGGGGAGCTGTGCCCCTGAACCCCCCCATGTAGGGGGCTGTGTCCCCTGCACCCCTGATTTCTATATAACAAACTTCTAGAGTTTGTTCGAAATGGGGGGAATCATTGTCAAAGTGACAAAATTGCACCAGTGGTCTCGAGATTATCGCTGTGATGGGTTTTTCCATCGAAATTTCATTGTGTCGATGATACACCTAGACTACCAGGGACTGGGGTGTGTTCCCACCAAGAACTGCATTCTGGTCTGGGGCAGGGGGTCCACTAGCCTACCAGTGAGGTATGGTGCAGGTATCTGCACCGATTTTGGATAAGGCTGGGAGGGGGGGTGCCCTGCTATGGCCTTGCGGGGCAGATGTATGTTAGCTATTTCTTTTATTTACATTGGGTAACTTCTGCCCTCCATCTAATCCCTGTCAATGTGCTGCAATCTACCTAGTGCACGTGCCCAAAGTCCCAGTGCATCCCGGCCCATGCAGATATGCAAATGGAACCATAATGAGCATGCATGGGACCTGTTTGCTCCATGCATGCCTCATGGGCTCATTTGTATAGTCTGGCTGAATATGGCCCTTGGGGGTGCAGCATATCTAGGATGCACCAGTGCAGCCCACATAGCCAGTATGCAGCCCATTCCCAGGCTGCACTGGGTGCAATCTTGACCACCACCCCTTTTGCGCTGCATGCCCAGGTTGCCATATTCAAACAGGATGCATAATCTATTGGGATCACGCATCTTGTTTGAATATAGCATTCAATTGCAATGGCACAACTATTAGGGCGATGCATTCAGCTGCGCCGTGCATCTCTCCCCTTTTGAATATGGGGGCCCAGCTTTTCATCGGTATTCTCAGCTGTCTTTAAACACCTATTGTTTAGCATCACTCTTCTTGTGACTAAAGTGAACTAGCATGCAGCAGACACTGCTTGCTCCCTGATCTTATGGGACAACAGGTTAACAAAAACAGCTGAGAATATTGATGAAAATCTGGTTCAAGACATATTAAAAGGAATGCTCCTTTTATTATTTCAGGCATGAAAAAGTACTAAAGCATAGCTAAATTTGGGTGAAAGAAGGATAGCATACAAATCCGGAGATTAGGGGCAACCTAGAATAAAAAATATAGGTAAAAATGTTCACCGTTATCATGCACTACTGCTTTAAAGGGACATTTTCCGCTATTTTACAGAATTTTACTCCCTCTCCCATGTTTAAAAGGTGCCTGCAGCCAGCTATATGGCTAGAAATGCTACAGGTGGTCCCAATTTTTTTTACATTCACTTGCACACATGAGCAAGGGACGTCTTGGGAGAACGGGACACTTTGGAGGTGTGCCTGTCCTGTGCAATCCCCTGCTCCATTGAGCAGGTGTAGTAGTCCTGCAACAATCGATGTGGGCGCTGTGTATGACAGCAGTGGTCTTCACTTCAAAGAAAACCATCGCTGTGTGCTGGCAGCGTGTCACACCCCCTCAAATCTTTGGTGCCACGCTGGGAGCCCACCCCAGCGTGGCAAACGTCCTGCTTCATCTGCCGACGGGGTTGCCCAATCCCCTGTCGGCTCCACCTCCCCCCAAACAGCTTTCCCTGCTGCCATGCTGGGAGCCCACCCCAGCATGGCAAACGATCGCGTCGTCTGCCGGGCAAGGGAGTGCCCAGTCCCTGTCGGCTCCACCCTCCCAAACAGCTTTCCTGCCATGCTGAGAGCCTGCCTGAGCGTGGCAAACGCACCCGCCGTCTGTCGATGGGGGTGCCCAATCCCCCGTCGGCTCCACATCCCCCAAACAGCTTTCTCTGCTGCCACGCTGGGAGCCCACCCCAGAGTGGCAAACGTCCTGCGTTGTCCGAGTAAAGAAAAAAAAAAACCTGTAAAAAAGGAAAACCTTCCATCACTGTCTCCCCACCCCCCTTCCACAACCCACACCCACCTACTGTGCACCCTGCCTCCCCACACCCCCCCTCACCCCATACTTACCTCCGGAACCTCGGCGCAATGATCAACGCTGGACCGGGAACATGTCTGCACTCCTCAAAGCCAACTGCGAACTGAGGAAATGCCGCTGTATAATGGGCTTGATGAATTTTTTTCAACTTTGTTGTATATCTCAGGCATTTTTTTGAATTTTTGCACCAAATTTTCAACATGGAGTTTTTGGGACCCTTTCTCTTGAATTCTGTCACTGTCATGGCATTATTCGGGCCTGAAGGGTGATTTCACAGTCACTGCGCAAAATCACCTTTTGGACCTGATTAATGAAATGACAGTGCCAGAGTTCATAAGGTGGGCTCTCAAAAAGCCTATTTTGAAAATTTGGTGGAAAAATTCCTAAAAATTACTGTTTTACGAGCGTGCCTTGCGCAGTTCCTACGCACGCTCGTAAGTTCGTGAATTTTCAATATTTTCACTCCAGATTTTCAACATTGCCATTTTACCACACCTCCTCATGAGCAGTACAGCTGTTGTTTTTCACATCCTGACCAAAATGTGTTTACGCCCATGTAGCTCACAATGGCGCAGTCGGTGTGTGAAATCAATGTGTGGGAGGCAGTAATAAAATCACAGTGACACTGTTCATAAGCAGAGGTCTTAAAATAGCTATGTTGCAAATTTGGTTAAAAATTCCTACAAATGACTGTTTTTTCTGATGCGTTAGCAGTTCCTCACATGCGCTAAGTAGTTCATAATTTCAATATTTGCACTCCAATGACTTCCAAATACCTAAACAGCACATAGAAGCAAGCAACATTCGGCACTGACAGATGCTTGTACTTCTTTGTCACTGATTTTTTTTTAAGCCATGTCCAAGTGCCAAATACCACTGCAAATACCTGCAAGTGAATGTTCGGCATTAACAAATGCTTGTTTAAACAGCTGTATCTTTCGATTTCATACCTTTCTACATTTTACTCATCCTGACCTAATTTCTGGCCGTCCAGCGGTCCCATGCATTCCTGCAGCAACATAGTGTGGACCAGATAGTAAAATCGTATATGGACAGGTTTTTGAGTTTCCATGTCATGCTAGAGAAAGACTTATTTTTATATTATGTATTTAGTTGATCTGTATTCTCCAAGTCAAGTGTTGACATGTGCACTGAAACACTGGCTCCACTTTTTAACCAGATATTTGACCGGGTTCCAGAACTCATTTCAACACAGAACATAGAGAATACAGATCAGCTAAATGCATAATACAAAAATAAGTCTTTAGCATGACATGGAAACTCAAAAACTCAACCATGTACAATTTTACTGTCTGGTCTGCTCTATGTTGCTGCAGGAAGATGCAGAACCATCGGGCAGCTGGAGATTAGGTTAGGATGAGCAAAATATAGAAAGGTATGAAATCTAAAGATACAGCTGTTTAAAAAAATCTGGGACCACCTGTAGCATTTCTAGCTATATAGTTGGCTGCAGACACCTTTTAAACAGGTTGTTTAAAATTCAGTAAGACACATGACAGTGTCCCTTTAAATCTACTGTTCTAAAAAAAACATTACATGCAGCTGCTGGCAGGCATCCAACTAGGATATCTCTTCTCATTTCACCACACTGTCATTTCTGTTCATTACGAAGGTGTGTCTGTTTACACATAAGACAATATTTGCAAGTTTTTACATACTGTAACTTTGAAAATCTGAACTGAAGCATGTTCAACATTTTCCATTTTATGTCATGCTGGCAGAATACGTGAACGTGCTGTCATGTAAAGTCTGGACTAACTATACCAACGCAGTCTCTGATACCAGCATGGGATCAGTGGCCAAAAAGTAATCAGTAGCCAGCCAGCAGCACTACCTCCAGTTATCCGGTCTCTAGTACCAGTGTGGGACCCACGACCAGAAAAACAGCCAGCAACAAACCAACTTGCCAGAAGCACTACCTCCAGAAATCCGGTCTCTAGTGCCACTGTGGGACCCATAACCAGAAAAACAGCCAGCAACAAACCAACTTGCCAGCAGCACTACCTCCAGCAATCCGGTCTCTAGTACCAGTGTGGGACCCATGACCAGAAAAACAGCCAGCAACCAACCAACCTGCCAACAGCACTACCTCCAGCAATCCAGTCTCTAGTACCAGTGTGGGACCCATGACCAGAAAAACAGCCAGCAACCAATCAACCTGCCAGCAGCACTACCTCCAGCAATCTGGTCTCTAGTGCCAGTGTGGGACCCATGACCAGAAAAACAGCCAGCAACAAACCAACCTGCCAGCAGCACTACCTCCAGCAATCCGGTCTCTAGTACCAGTGTGAGACCCATGACCAGAAAAACAGCCAGCAACAAACCAACTTGCCAACAGCACTACCTCCAGCGATCCGATCTCTAGTACCAGTGTGGGACCCATGACCAGAAAAACAGCCAGCAACCAACCAACCTGCCAACAGCACTTCTTCCAGCCAGCAATCCGGTCTCTAGTACCAGTGTGGGACCCACGACCAGAAAAACAGCCAGCAACCAACCAACCTACCAACAGCACTACCTCCAGCAATCCGGTCTCTAGTAGCAGTGTGGGACCCACGTCCAGAAAAACAGCCAGCAACCAACCAACCTGCCAACAGCACCACCTCCAGCAATCCGATCTCTGGTACCAATGTAGGACCCCTGACCAAAAAACAGCAGACAGACCACCAGTCAGCAGCACTACCTCCAGCACCACTTCTAGCAACCAGGTCTCTGGTATCAAAGCAGGATCAATTGCCAAAAATCAGCCACAAGCCAATAGCCAGCAAGAAGTACTACCTCCAGGAACCTGGTCTCTGGTACCAGCATAGAACCTGCAACCAACAAAACAGTCACAAACCGCCAGCCAGCCAGCAGTATTGCCTCTAGCTACCCAGTCTCTAGTACTAGCATAGGGTCCATGACCGAACAACAGCCAACAACCAGCTAGCCAGCCAGCCAGCAGCACTGCTTCCAGTACTCCAGTCTCTGGTACCAACACTGGATCCATGACCAAAAAGCAGCCAGCAGCCAGTCAGCAGTATAACCGTCAGCAACCCAGTCTCTTGTACCAACATAGGACCAGTGACACAAAAAAGCCACTAGCAGTAGTAGTACATTTTATTTGTTTATGGCACCCTTTCCTGGAGGCTCAGGGCAACAGTACAATAAAACAGAGATAGCAACAAATCATAAAATAATCATAATCCCAAATAATAATACCAATAAATAGCATCTCATTATACAATAATACCATTTCCAGCAACTAGCTATAATGTACTGCAAAACCGTATGCCAACTGGACAACGATTCCGGGACGGAAAAGTCCGTAACATCGACCAGGTCGACAGAATTTGACATTGTCAATGTCAAGGACCCAAGGGGGAAATTTTAACCTTTCACCTCTTTTGCTCCCCCTTCAAACTAACTCTGACTCGGAGTTAGATATCTTAAGAAGGGGAGCACAGCCCCCCACATTGGGGGTTCGGGGATGCAGCCCCTCCTGATAGAAAACACACAATATCGGACAAGCGAAAGTTCACCATTTGACATTGGGGATCTCGCCATGCCAAACTTCAACAACACTTGTCATTTTGGCATGGTAAAACCCTGCAAAGCATCTCATATTTTTCACTATAAAACTAACAGGGACTCTCACTCCCCATATGTGTGTGCAAACAAGTATGTTTTAAGACACTGTAAGCCCTCTTAAAAGAGGGGCTTATGCTCCCACTTGAGGGAAACCCTTTCCCCCTCCACCACCCCGAGCTAGAAAATTAGGAAATGTATTAGTGCTCTGGGGAATTTTGTCTGCTAGATACCTCAAGGGGGCAGCAAAGAGCAGGTTTAGGAAGTATGTAAGGGAGCAGACAGGAAGTCTCAGGGCCTTTCCAACCCGGGCAGTAGGCAGGGCTGGAGGGGTGGCTGGAGGAGCAGAGATAGGTGGGCAAGTAAGGGAGATCAGCAGTCCTGGTGGGCCAGTGAGGGGACACCCCCAAGTGCAAATATGGTGGTTTTCACAGTGTTGTGGTGACAAGGAGCAGGGGGAATGGAGTTCCATGGGGGAAGAATGGTTAGCCAGGTCCTGCATCATTGGGGGTAGGGAATGTAGGTGGCCAAGGGGGGTCGGGAAAGTTAGGAGCCCTTAGAGACCCATTCTAGTGTGTGATTCCTGGGCTGCCAGGGCTGTGGGGTTGTGGGGCAATGGCAGGGTCCCCACAGAAGGGGAGTTAATGGTAGTGACTTTCCCTCATTCCTGGAGTGTCAGGGCAGCCTAGGAAGGGGCAGAGGAAGCCTGGGGGCCTTTAACCCATTCATGGGGCTTGCTTAGAGGGGCAGGTCCCAGGACGCTGACCCGTGGAGGCCAGGTGGGTGGCAGGTCACTAAGATAGGCCTTGGAGGGTGGCCCTTGGCTGGAGCTTAATGCAAGCCCAGGAGGTGGTGAGAGGATGTGGGCCTGGCAGTGATTCCCTAAAGAAGGAGAAGGAGAAGGTCAGCTGGAAGCAGAGCTAATTTGGGCCACTACATCTGTGAAGGCAGGCTGTTTGGAGGGACTTGCATGGTGGCAGTGCCCAGGGGCTTTCCAGTGGCATAACAGCCAGAGGCAGAGGCTAGAGTACTGGAGCAGGGCCGAGTTTTGGGGCAGCTGCACCAGTGGAGCTGTGAAGATGAGAGGCTGAGCAAAATGAGGGAGCAGGTGCTGAGGGTGTAGCACCAGTACAGAGCCATGGTCTAGAGAGTTACGAGGCCTGGGTCATAAGGAAATAAATCCTGGCACCCCTTGTGGCATGGGCCAGTGCCCAGGGGTCCAGGTTGGAGAAGCAGCCCACTTTCCTGTGCCAGAGTTGGGGCGATGACCAGTGCTAGAGTGAGAGTGGGTAACCCAGCGGTAAAGAAAGAAAAAAGGTTTGGCTTACCACATCCAGACAGCCAGGAGATTGAGAGATCAGAGTGAGGAGATCTTTGGGTAAAGCATGCAAGATAGAGAGAGTAGAAGAATTCTTGCTTGTTAGTGCCTTAAATCCATAACTTCTGCTCCTCTAAATGTCTGGCCAGTAAGTTGTGAAAAGGTTCAACTAGCCCTAGGAGCTGCTTTATTTATTTGGATAATGTATGTGACCCCTGCATTGCTGGAATCATTTGCTTTGCATGAGTTAAATAAAAAAGCTAGTTGGAAGAAGAATAGTGGTGATGTGCTTTATTTAAACTGAAGGGGGGGCTAAAGAAATGGAAACTTTTTTCCCTTTTCTTTGCAGCCAAATTTATTCCTCAAAAGTTTCAATTACAGATTAATTTTTCCATCCTGTTTAGGCAGGACCAAGGGGCTCTGGGGGCTCGAGAGACTCAAGAGGTATGCAGCATGGAGTTCCTGCTCTGGTGCAGCATTTTGAGAGAATCTCGTGAGACTGCACAGATAACTGAAGACACCAATAAGGTTGGCCACATCTTTTCCTGCCTTGTCTCGGTACTTAGAGCTTGAGGTGGCCCCCTCCTATATGACCCAGGAAGATCTGCAATGTATATGCCCCTAGACGGGGGCGGGGGGGTGGTCATAGCACCTTTTAAAGGCCTCCTTTAGGTAGGCCTCCTTTAGGGTCCTCAGGAGTAAGTTCCAAAGAACTAGACCTGTGACCTTGAAGGACTGGTCCCCTGAGGTTTTAAACCTAACCCTGGGAACAACCAGGAGACCTTCCTTAGTGGAGCAAAGGTGGCATGCAACATGTAAGGGAGCAGGAGATCATACAAGTAACCCGGGCCCAGCCTGTATAATGCCGGGGAGATAAGATTCAACCTCAGAAGGCCAGTCAACAACCTAGCAGTTATGTTCTGCACTAGTTGCAGGTACCACAATGTACCTCCACTGACCCCAAGGTAAACAGCATTACAGTAGTCTAACCGTAAGTTCATTATAGCAATACACCAGTGAGGGGAAGTCCTCTGGGGGATAAGGGATTAAATTCAGCTGATGTTCGCCAGCCACTAGCCAGCCAGCAGCACCAAAAACAGCACCACCTCCAACAATACAGCCCCTTATACCAGCATAGAGGCCTTCACCTTAAAGACACACCGCCAATATTAGCTTCCCTGCAGCAACCCATTGTCTTGTGTCAATATAAGACCAGTTACCAACAGGCAACCAAAAACCTACCCCAGTCAGCTGATAGTACCACCAACAGCACCATCTTCAGCAACCTAACTTCTTGAACCAGCATATAGAGATCATTACCTTAAAGACAACCTGCTAATGTGAACTTCTCTTCAGCAATCTGGTCTCTTGTGCCAGTATGAGGATGGGCACCAACAGCCAGCCACGATAAATTTCACTCCAGCAATCCCATCTCTTATGCCAGCATAAAGACTGGCACCAGCCAGCCTTAAAGAACTCCTCCCCCCCAGCAATCCAGTCTGTTGTAACAGCATAAGGACTGTACCATAAACCAGCCAAAATGAACTTCCCTTCAGCAGCTCAGTCTCTTGTGGATGTGTAAGGACTGGTGCCAAAAAACAGTCATGAACGAACCTCCAGAAACCTGGTCTCTTGTGCTAGCATAAACAAAGGGGCCAACAACCAACTAGAATGAACTTCCTTATATCATCCCATTCTACTTTGTCACTAAAAGGACCATCAGCAACAGCCAGCTAAAATGAACTGCCACCCTGCAAACCTGGCCTATTGTGTGTATAGACTGGCAGCACCAGCAGCAAGCACCAACGCCTCCAGCACCAGTGTCTCTCCCAAGGGCCTTTCTTCATCTACTGCAATGGTGAGTCTAACTCAGTTTCCCAAAACAGTCATTACCAGTGGTGCTTCCTTCTGCAGGATCTTCCCAGGAATCAAGGCTGTTAGTGTCCCCTTGCTAAAACTGTCTTTTTATGTCCATTTGAGTATACCTCTCCTGCAGGTATAGCCATTGACAGCAGGGAAAGCAAAACCTCCACCACTACCACCTCCATCAAAGCCAACATTCAGTACCAGCATAGTGACTGATATAACCAGCAGTGAGCACCAAGTCCTCCAACATTAGCCTGTACCTTAAGAACCTTTCCTTCATCTGTGTGATAGCGAGTGTCTGAGTGAGAAACATAAAAACATGGAATATGTCATCAGAAAGAGTAACTTGGCCCACCCAGTCTCCCCAGATGGTCCCTGCACAGTCTGTCTTCACAGACCCTAACTGGTCTCTGGTGATCCTCCTGTCTCCATGCCTGTTCACTAATATTCTCCTATGGCTATCCCATGCATGCTTGAAGGCTTGAAGCCCCTTACTTTTTAGCCTCCACTGCATCCGCTGGCAGTATATTCCAGGTGTCTACCCTTTTTCAGTGAATTAGTAGTTTCTCACATCCTTCGTTAATGTCCCCCCAGCTTCATCACATGCCCTCTGTTTCTGTGCTCTTCCTCCTTTGAAAGAGACTCCCCTTCTATATGCCCCTAGACCCTGTTTACCCCAGGAGGTACTTGTAGGTCTTTATTATGTCACCTTTCACTCTCTCCTCTTCCAGGGTGTACATCTTGAGCTCCCTAAGTCTTTCCTTGTAGGGCATTTGGTGCAATCTCTGGACCATTTTAGCTGCCCTCCTCTGGACTGCCACCACCCAGCCTATGTCCCTTCTGAGGTGCAACCTCCAGAACTGGACACAACACTCCAGGGGGGGTTTGCCAATAAGCGATAAAGTGGCAATATCACCCCCTGCTCCTGCTGGAGATACCTCTCCCACTGCAATCCAGCATTGCACTGGCCTTACCCATTGCTTGTCACAATGCCCTGCCACTTTAATGTAATCAGATATGATAGTCCTAAAGTCCCTCTCCTGTTCAATGACTGAAAGTACTTACCCCTAATCCTACACTCAGTTCCTAGGTTCCTAAGCCTTAGGTTCATAATTTCACACTTTTTGGTATTGAACCCAAACTGCCATGTTTTTGACCTATTCTTGGGTTTCCCAAGATTCCTATGCATTGTTTTCATCCCTTCCTAGTTGTCCACCCTATTACAGATTTTGGTATCATCTGCAAAAAGCATGCATTCCCTTCCGGTTCATTTGCAATGTCACTTATGAAGACATTGAAGGAAACCATTCCCAGTACTGAGTCCTGCAGCACCCTGCTGGTCACTCTTCCATCTTTATTAGAGTGAGTGCCATCAACCACCACCCTCCATATCCTATCTTTTAACCACATCCTATCCGTTAACCCATTTCTAACCCAGTTCACCACTTTGGAGCCCAGCCCTAGATTGCTTATTTCTTAATAGGTCTCCTGAGCGCAGAGTCAAAGAAATCAATCAGGTTCGTCTGTCATGACCTCCCACTGTGAATCCATGCAGACTTTGGTCTTTCAGACCACTGGACTCAAGATACTCCACCAACCTTTCCTTTAACAGTGTTTCCATTAATTTCCCCACCGTTGAGATGAGGCTTACCAGCCTATAGTTGCTAGCCTCTTCCCTGCTGCTGCTCTTATATAGAGGGATTATTTCAGCTCTCCTCCAATCCTCCATACTCACAACCAGTTCTAGTGAGCTGTTAAATAAGTCCATCAGCAGGGCAGGCAGCACCTCCCTTAGTTATTTTAGTACCCTTGTACATATTCCACCTGGTCCTAGCCTTGTCCATTTTCAAAGCTGCAAGTCCCTTAAGGACTCTTTCCTCTGAAATGGACTTGAGTTCACCCTCCCCACCTTGTTTCTGCTGCTCCATGGTACTCCTCCCTCACCTCCACTGTGAAGACTGAGCAGAAGCACCTGTTTAGAAGGTCTGCTTTTTTTTGGTCCCCTTCTGTTCAGTCTCCCTCTGCTATCTTCCTTATCCTCAATATCCATCTTCTCACTTACATACCTGAAGAAAGTCTCATCCCTCTTTTGCTACGCCTTTTATCATCTTTTCCTCTGTCTGAGCCTCTGCCTCCCTCACTGCCTTACTTGCTTCTCTCTGTTTTTCTGGTACACCTTCCCATCTTCCTCACTCTACATCTCCTTATACCTTGTGAATGCCACCCTTTTTTCCTTCATCACTGTGTTCACTTCCCTAGAGTACCATAATGGTCTCTTTTTCCTTTTGCTGTTACTCACTTCCTTCCAGTGGAGGTTATTGCCCTGCCAGGGCCCTATGCAAAACTGGATGCCAGGGCCCCAATAGACAGTGTTACCAGCAGAGATTTGGGGGGCGGTGGGACCATTCCCTCCCAGCCGTAAGGATAAATCACCATGACTCTCCTCTTTTTCACCTCTCCCTTTTCTTAGTTCATTGTCTGACATAACCATGGTGGTACATCCAGACAGGGGTTAAATTGGGCTGCACCCAAAGGAACTCAGTTCCACCTCCTGTTAAAAAACTGTATGACAGTTCCACCACCTCTGCTATCTTTCTCAATTAACTACTACTACTATAGGACAGATCCACCACATAGAAATGACAATTTCACCATCCTAGAAATTGAGAAGTAAAAGTTCCCCCACCTAAACACTTCCAGTTTATCCACTGCATCCCGATCAAAACAAGATTTGCCGTACAGAGGTTTCTGCAGATAACATGTACGCAGTTCTCATTGTCATATTATCCCAGAAGAGTCAAGGGGCACATCATTTGACTGTCTTGGTGGATGCAGAAAATAACTATAATTGGGTAACTGGCAATTTTTTAAACAAATGCTGAAGGGCTTTCAAATTCCCAAATGTATACAGTAGGCATCATTTTGGCCCTTTGTGAATGACCAGAAATGGTAACTAGTGAGACTACAATGTTAGTTCAGGCAGGCAGATTTGCTCAATCATGGGTGATGAAGCAGGAGTGCATCCTTCTCTCATTCATACAAAGAACATGTTGAGCCTGCAACCACTAGGAACCTCTTCACGTTCCCTCTGCTACATGCCTTCCAAGTTATGTTGTGTTGTGAACATGCTACATAAAATTTGAAACATAGAATTTGATGGCAGATAAGGACCATTTGGCCCACCTAGTCTGCCCATTTCCCTACCTAATGAATAAGCTGCAGATCCTAGTTAACCAACATCCTACTTTCTCCTACCCCCCACTAGAACTGCCTTATGTCTGTCCCATGCATTCTTGAATTTCCCCACTGTTTTTGGCTCTACGACCTCCTCAGGAGGGCTGTTCCATGCATCTACAACCCTCTCTGTAAAGAAATACTTCCTCACATTACCTCTGAGCTGTCTCCCCTCTATCTTCAAATTGTGCCCCCTTGTTCTTGCACATCTCTTTTTCTGAACAATGCTACCCTCTTGGACTTTGTTGATTCCCTTGAGGTATTTGAAGGTTTCTATCATGCCCCCCCCCCCATTTCCTCAAGGCTATACATCTTAATTTCCTTTAGTCTTTCTTCATATGTCTTCTGCTGCAGACCCTGTACCATTTTGGTTGCCCTCCTCTGGACAGCCTCCACCCTGTCTAAGTCTTTGCGGAGATGGGGTCTCCAAAACTGTACACAATACTCCAGATGTGGTCTTACCAACTGTCTGTACAGAGGGCCAACAACTTCTTGTTTTCTACTAGTGATGTCTCCCTATGCATCCCAGCCCTCCTTACTGCCTTCTCACGTTGCTGGCCCACCTTTGGGTCATCTGATATGACTATCCCAGGTCCCTTTCCATTTTTGTTGTTGTATCTCACTCCCCATTGTGTACTCTTCCCCTGGGTTTTTGTTTCCCAGGTGCATTACTTTGCACTTCTTTGTGTTGAATCCAAGCTGCCACACATTGGACCATTCCTCCAGCCTTGCCAAGTCTCTTTTCATCCTTCCCACCGTCCCCCCCCCCGCATACCGCATATCAACTCCTTGTTGCAGATCTTTGCTATCTGCAAAGAGACATACTTTCCCTTCAGAGTTATCATTTTTATTCCATGATTTTTACAGCAAGCAAAATGCTATTGGTAAAAGTAGTTCAACTTCTATGTTCTGTTTGAGTATCAGAAATATATATAGTTCTATATTATTTATTTAATATTCTGATAACATACGTATCAGGAGAATCATAAATATTCATTAATTATTTGACTTAGCTGCCTCAACATCATCAGTATTACAGCAGGAGCTATGGGGACACTGACAGCAACAGCAAAGTACAAGTCAGCTGTCAGTAGTCGGTGCATCCAGGACAACTTAAGGCTGAACCTTCACAAACACAACCACACACACATACCCCCACCCCAAGATAATGCATCACTAGTCTTTTACCAGATGACAGCATTCAAAAGCAAGGACAAAGACGGATGATAAACCCTCTGCTCTGTAAATTTCAGGAGCAGATAACAACACATACAGCAAATAATCCCATTGGCAGACTAGGTGGGCCACGTGGTCCTTATCTGCTGGCTACTTCTAAGAATATATGAATCTATAAAAATAACATATAGTTTTTGCAAATGACAAAATGTAATACAGTGCTCTCATTTCTTCTTAACCATATACAGTAAGTTTACTTACAAAACTGTAGTGTACAGAATCAATTGAGCTAATATATTTCCAGATATTACAGGTTATTGTTGTCACATGTAATACATCAGTCACCCTTCCAGAGCTCCCTTTTCTCTCTTTTCCTCTGTCAGCATACACTACATCAGCCATTGCAATCATTAAAAAAAAAACAGGTCTGTGTAGGAAGACATCAGACATGTGGGAGTCAGGTGAGCAGCAGTGCAGTTAAAAGTGACAAACTCTTAAAGGATGACTCTGAGCTTTAAGGCTGAAGAAAATAGTGGGCTGTCCAGTTGTTCTCATTAAATTCTTTTTCTTGCAGTTGGTTTTCTTGCAGTAGGTTGCCAGTTTATATTCAGGTCAGGACAGTAGGGCCGGGGGGCCTCTTGCTGACTGGGGGCCCCATGCAAATGCATGGGTTGCATGTGCCAAACGTCTTCACTGCTTCCGTCATGCAAAGGCTGATTACCTTAATTATGCCCTCCGTTATTTTTCTCCACTGTTCCTGTTCCCCTCCCTGGCAATCCCCCTCTATGAGGCAGTTCCTGAAACAGTCTCCAGTTTCTTTAATCCACCCTCCTGAAGTCCATGACCCTTGTCTTCATGTGGTTCGCCTCTGCTCCCATCTTCATGTTAAACCACACTGTATGGTGATCACTGATACCTAGAGGACTTGCCCACTGTGACATCTGCAATGCTGTCCCCATTTATAAGCACCAGGTTCTTCACTGCCCCTTCCTGAGAGGGTTCATTGGCTAGATGCCTAAAAAAATTCCCTTATAGAGAGTCAAGGATGGCCCTGCTTCTTCCAGAAGCTGCAGCTTGCAGATTGAAGTCCCTAACTAACAGCACATCCCCCTTATTTGCCATCATGATGATATCTTCTCCAAGTGCTTTATTCAACTCCTTTCCCTACACCGGAGGTTTGTATGAAATATCTGTATGGAGAGCAGTCCCAGCGCCTGTCTCCAGGATGACACAGAGCACCTCTAGCCCTTCCTTTTCCTCTGGATGCCCCTGTATTTCTGCAGCCTTAATTCTCTCCAGCACATATAGTAAAACCCCTCCTCCCTTCCCAGTCTCTCCTGAACAGAGAGTAGCCTGGTATGGTCATATCCCAGTCATGACTAAATGAGCACCATGACTGTGTTACAGCCACCAAATCCTACCAAGCCTTTTCCATGATAGCCTCCAGGTTCAGAATTTTATTTCACAGACCCCTTGCATTGGCCCATATGACTCTCCATATCTTACCCCCTCCCTGCCTTCCTGCTTTCTCCCCTCCTCCTGCCTGTGCTGCTCTCTGAACCTCACCCTGATCCACTATTCCCTTGTTACCCTTTCTGTTTCTTGTCTGTTTTACACTGCTCTTCTAGCATTCTTGATTCATAACTCCCTTGTCCTCTGCCTCATCCCACCCCTTTTTTCTAGTGCCCATGCCTATGGGGGAGCTTTCTCCGTATGGGCCCTCTCTTCTTGTTGCTTCACCATGTGGGAAAGCAACTTTTGCCTTCCTTGGTATTACAGTCCCCTCCACCCTTGGATAGTTCAAATGCTCATGTAAGTAACATTTAAACCTTCCACTAAGGACTTTGGTCCATCCTGGAAGGATGTAGGCCATCTCCCTTATAGAGGATGATATCCTCCAAGGCAGGCCCCCAGTCCTGCAGCTAAAGCCCTTCTCCATGCACCATGCATTCAACCAATTGTTAAAAGCCCTAGTACAGAGTGCCCTTTCTTCTCCCTGGCCATACACAGATAACACCTTAGCAAATGCTACAGTGCATGCTACCTTCTCAAGGCTCCTCCTCAACTTCCTGAAATTACCATGCACTGCCCTTACCCTATCTCTCGATATTTCATTTTTCCCCCAGGGGTCAATGACATCTAGCTGCCTTCCATCTCCTGCTGCCATAGCAATCCTCTGGATCTGTTTCCTATCCTGTCAGAATCCCAGCAAAAAATTAATATTACAGCACTATTACAGCACTTTCCCCCAACAGGTTTATTCCAGGAAGACAGGCGGAGGGCTTGAAGCTCCCAAATGTTTTTCCTATTCCCTTCTGTGTCTCTCTCCTGCATGTATTATCATTGACAATGGTAACAACTAAAAACCTCTTCCAGCACCAAAGCCTCTTGCTCTTCCTAAAAATCCAGCCTCTTATGCAAGCATATAGACCAGCATCACCAGCAGTGAGCACCAAAGCCTCCAGTACCATCACGTGTCCTAGGTGCCTTCATTTGTCTGCTGCAGTGGTGACTGTCTCAGTGAGGGTCCCAGCAAACAAGGGCTATGTATCAAGTGGCACAGGGTATGCACGAGCGGCATGTACCTTGCCCACATGGCCCCAAACCCACAGGCAGGCGTTTGGTGGCTGACATTCATGATTGCCGGCCACCACCCATCACCTGTCTATGGCCCCACCCCCCCACCACACAGGATTGAGGGGGTGGATTGGAGGACACAGGCTGGCATTCAGCCAGATGCCCATCCTGGTCTAACAGTAGATCTCCTGCTCTGCAGTGATTATAGGATGGCGCAGGTGTCTGATATTTGAAAAAGTCAGGCGAGTGCCCAAATGGCTGCCCCAGTCTTCTCTGCTTGACCAGAAAGCTGGGCAGCATAGCAGGGGTGTATCATCCCACAGCAGGCAGCAGGTGTAATCTTTGGGGGATGCACAACAGATGCAGCAGGGTTCCTGGTGCTGTATCTTGCACCCCCACTTCATTCAGCACTCCATGCCTTTGTGAATAGCATAGCGTATGGACATGCCTCCTGACACTCCCCTGGACTGCCTGTGTATGTAGCTGCATGAACAGCTGGTGGATTGAGTGCAGAAGAAGAGTTCTCCTTCTGAGAATGCCACCAGGGGTCTGTGGGACCCCCAGTGCATGGCATTCCAATGTAGGGTTGCCTACGCACCATACATATGCAGCGAATACTCAATCCATTTGTTTGTGTATTGATGCCCTGATTATTAATAGCACTTTCACTCCACTGGTTCATCCTAGGAATCCAGGCTGATGGCTTGTTTCTCCCTCACTAAAACTATTGTTTGCTGTCCCCTTCTGTCTCCCTATCCTGCAGGTATAACAATGGACAGTGGCAGCCAACCACAGCAACCCAAAACCTCCTCAAGCACCACAGCCTCCCATTCCTCCTTCAAGGGCAAAGCATGACAACAGATATCCTCCAGTGTCCAGTCTGAAGATGACACCAACACACATGTTACTCCTTCTCCTACAACTCTGGCTGTCTATGTGTGCATATAGACTGGCAGCACCAGCAGCAAGCACAAAAGCCTCTAGTAACAGTGTAGTACACAAAGGCCTTCCACTGTCTGCTGATAAGGTGACTGAGTTAGGGGACCCCAGAAAACATTATTACTAATGACATTTACCCTCAACAGGTTCCTCCTTGGAATCCAGGCTGCGCAAACTTAGTGTCCCCTCACTAAAAATGTTTTCTGTCCCTTTGTGTCTCCCTCTCCTGCAGGTACAGTATAACCACTGACATTTATAACTGATGATAGTGACCAAAAACTTGCTTCCATATCACAGCCTCCTTTTACTCCTACACAAACCAAAGAAGGGCTCTGCACTCAAGTCACCTTGCCCCAACAAGAACTGGACTCACATACTGTACTAACACTTATTACAATGTTATTTGTGTTTATTTAAGTGCTCAGATCCATTCCTGTTGGGCATATCAATTCTCCATGCTCACTATGCCTCGGCACTTCGCTCACTAGAGCTTTCTCAGGAGGTGTGTAGTTTGTGTAGTTGCAATAAGGGTGGGTGCCCTTGACTCTGCACCCATACTATGTACTGCTGAGTGTGTTCAGTTTTATGTTTCTGTCCTTTTACTCCTACAAGGGCAAAGCATAATGGGTGACAACCTCCAGTATCCAGTCCATAGACTCCGTCAGAGCACATGCTAATCCTCCATCCTCCTACAGTCCCAGCCTCTTATGCCAGTATATAGACCAGCAACACTAGCTGTGAGCACCAAAGCCTCTGTCACCAGTGTAGTATCCAATGTGCCTTCCTTTGCTGTGATGTTAAGTGTCTGAGTTAGGGAGTCCAAGCAAACGTTATTACTAATGGCACTTTCCCTCCAGAAGAAGGTCCAAGGACTTCAGGTAGTGCAGAGTTAGTTCCTCCTAACTAAAAATGTGTTTTCTGTCACCGTGTATCTCCCTCACCTTGCTGGTATAACCATTGGCAGTGGTGACAACAACAACCAAAAACCTTCTCCATTACCACAGCATTCTTTTCCAACTACAAGGGCAAAGCATGATGAATGACGACCTCCAGTATCCAGTCCAGATAACACCAAGATGGTTCCATGTCATTAACGTGACCACAGGAGAGTGACAGTTGAATGCATGCAGGCACAACACCGCATGTGTGGACTGCAAGATGAAAACTTCAGCAACCGTCAAAACCATGAATGCCCGATTTAAAAAAAAAAAAATGCTACGAACACCACTGCAAACGAAAGGTAGCCATGGAGACGAGGGCATACACAGAAATGGGACCAGAGGGCACAGAACAGGATGGGACAGACCCGGAAGCATGGCTAAAGTGGCACAAGAGAAACAGTGCATACCCTCTGGTGACAGGGTGCACAGGATGCGACGGGGTACGGGTGTGTGTCAAGGGCGATGCACCTCTACAACGGGTGGGGGAGTGCTACATGCCAATGGGTGGGGAGGTACTCCACACAATGGGTAGGGAGGTGCACCAATACAACATGTGGGGAGTTGCACCCACGCAATGTGGGGGATGCCCCACTGCAATGGGACACAGGAGCAGTGGGTGGGTCCACTGTATACTGGAAGTGAGCATTGGGGTGGTCCAAACCATAACATAGCTTGGGGGCGCCATTGCCACAGGTGTATGATACATTGACAGACACCCCTAGGCAACACAGGGCCAGCTGCACAGATGGTAGAGTGGATGATACTACACCTGCAGCTGGAAATTCTATGCATGCCCATGCAGGTAGCTGGCTGTGCAGTGCTCACCGTACTGGCCCATAATTGCCTCAATGCAGAGTCAGGTCCCTGTACGTCTTAGTGGCACCACCAGACCCAGACATCAGCTGCTCAGTCCTGATGTCACTGAGCTGCTGCTCCTCCCAAAGGAGATCAAGGAAGCGCCAGATGCTGGAATGGCTGGCACCGAGTTGGGTATTGAATCCCCAGTGCCACCCCTCCACAGCATTGTTTATCCATACCAGTCCTGCACAAGTGGCCTTGTACATGTTCCAGGTAGCCACCCGGAACAGTGGTCACCTCCTGGCCATTCTCCCCAAGGCACACCCAATCCATGTGTCCTCCACATAGTCAAGGACAGGGTGCAGGAGCTCCTGATTGTCCTGGAAAAAGGGAAGGTCCCTGAGCTCCAAATCAGTGTCTGCCATGGCATCAATGGGTACAAATGCCAGACTGGTGAGCATGTGGAGCTGCAGTGCAAACTCCTTATCCACTGCATACCATGCGTACACCTCCGGAGTCCATTCTACCTGCCGCCAAACTGCCTGGCAAAAAAAAAAAAAACACCCACAGAGCTCAACGCACTCGAAAACCACTGCTAATGCTCGCTAGGCTGCCCCCTTGAAGTCAAGGAGCACAGTCTTGGGAACCCCACTTCCCAGCAGCCACTACAACTCCAAAAACATATGGCTGAACACCTTCTCAGACCGGGTGCATATCAAGACATAGACCGTGGGCATGGCAACATCTGACTGCATATTGTGAATGGTGTAGAGTTGCCTGAATAGCAGTGGTGAGGAGTGGAAGGTGCCATCGAGGAACCAGTCCTTGAACTCCTCCAGGAATTGCAGTGAGTGTTGGTTGGTGAACACTAGCACCATGTCCCCTGCAGGCCCACTGTCATGCTGCAGGAATGTCTTCCCTGCCCCAGTCATGGTTTACTCTGGGGGGAAAGTGGAGGCCAGCCACTGTGGCTGGTGCTGTGGGACAGCCCCTGGCAGCCTGGTGCACACACTAGACCATTCTCTTCAGGAGTGGTAGTGCCAGCAGCCTGCCCACCCGCCACAGCATCAGGCACCCCTATGGTGCACTACACAAGCACCTGTGAGGTGCTCTCCAGGCTGATCAGTGTCCAGTCCCTCACATTGCCCAGCACTGTCGGTACACTGACCTCACCCGCATCTGGCACATGACTGTGTGGGCAGCCGGTGTACACTACACAGTCCACCTCCATGTGGACCCTCGCAGGACACTGGTATTTTCTGTCCTGCGCAAATCTCCAGTACACATTTTCCTTGTTCTCCTTGTCACTGTGGTATATGTACCCGCGGTGGGACAGGAGCAGTCTCCCCTTTTGGTTTGTGAGAAATGTGGTCCCTTCCATCTCTGCATTTGCCATCTTTGGAAGATGGCTACACTTCCGTGTGCAGGACCTTTAGCCTGACCAGGGAGGGTCAGGTGATCCCGCATCTGTTCCACATTCTTGTGTGCCCACCACACACCTCCTGCAGCAGATGATAATAAAAAATATGTGCACTGGGGGTTGACCTATACAGAGCAGTTCCCATGGTGGCTATGGCTACACAGGGACACAAACAGCTGTTGCAGCAGTCATAGTAGAATGCACACAATGCACGGTGGTGAGTAATGGAAGGCAGGGCGCTTCCTGATGACTTGCACTGTGTATGTTACTGTGTCTTTTGTATGGGCATTGCAGTGGTGTACTGGGGGGTGCAGTGGTGGCTAGGATTCAATCCCACAGGACACGCCTCCCCCCTTCTGCTGAACAGTAGTAGTCTGTGGCACAACAGCCCATGTCATGATGGCAGCATGTTGGTTAGTGGTCGCACAACCCCCCCACATTGCAGTTGGGGGGAACACAATGCACAGAAGGGGCTGATGCCAGGTCTAATGGATGATCATGGGCTTGCTGGGGTGGGCTGGTGCACAGGGGGGCCGATGCCAAGTCAGGTGGGCGCTCAGGGTGTGTGTGGGCAGGGGTGAGCAGGTGTTTGCTGTACTGGTGCCGCTGTCAGTGCACAAGTGCATCAGGGTATTCCCATTCTGTGGCTCTCTCTAATCAAAGTCAACCATTTACCCCCTCGCCCTGTTGTGATTCGTGGAACTTCCCATTCATCCTTTTAACATTCCACCATCCGTCATGCTGTGCCTGTGATGCTGCACTGCTCTATTTGGTCACTCACCCATCTGATGGACGCTGATGTTCACATGCTCATTTTACTTGAGCTGTAGTTCATTAGCTAACATCACTAGATACCCACCAGGACACATTCTCCTCCTCCTCTTCCTCCTCCAAACCCAGCCTCTTGTAGCACTATAGGGACTGGAGGCACCAGTACCAGCATGCTGTTTACCATAAGGGCTTTCCTCAATCTGCTGCAATGGTGAGTGACTGAGTCAGGGTCCCAGCAAACATTATTATTATTAATGGTGCTTTTTCTTAGCAGTCCCCATTTTCCCCTCGCCCCAAGCAAAGGAGATGTACACAGTGCTTTGGAAAAATGGCCACAGCCGTGATTTATCGAAGATAACAAAGATACATCTGATGTGTGCAACCACGGGGTCTCAACAAGTCTTTGGTTAGTCAGTGCCATAACCAGTCCATCCCCTACTCCACCAGGGACCATCTGGGTGAACCTCACACTCTCTAAGGGTATGGCCTCCAGAAGGACACATAAGGGATGAGGCGTAAGGAGGTGACTCGTGGGCCATGTGTCATGCAACCCTCTCCCTTCAAATGATGCTTCACACGCAGGCCAAGCCCAAAGAGGCAGTCCCCTGACTGGCCCCTGTGGGTCCTCAGTCATCAGGGCCTTGCCTCCTGCCAGCCTTTTGGGAAACAGAAGTAAGTTCCCATGTTATCTCCTTACTACATTCCTTGCAAATCTGCCATGCCACCATGTTTACATGACTGTGACACCCTAACTCTACTCCTGCGATGCCTTTTATTCCCCAGCTGAGGAGGTGAAAGCACAGAAAAAACAGATGTGGAAAAATGGGAAAATTCATCCTCAACCCCTAAAGTGATGCCCCCTAATGGGAGAGCAGGGTTACCTACCTACTCGTCCACCTTAGTTCTGCTTTACAAGGGTGGGAGAGTGGGAATTCTGACCACACTGGAGAACAAAAGGGGGATCCAGCTCCTGAGCTGCTGATTATATAATCCTTTGCTCCTCCCCCAGACACAAGTCTCCTGCCCCCAAGAGGCCCTACCTGCCTACCTAAACCCTACCCAAAAAACAGGTCCCAGACTACCAGGATAACCTGCCAGCTTGGGTGTCAGGGAATAGTGGCCACAGATTAAGTTCCACCTACTGCGAGGTCCCCTTGCAGACAACCTCTTCTCTTAGCAGACCTCATTTTCCACTCCTCCCCAAACCAGGGAGACATACACAGTGATTTAGAGAAATGGCCACGGTCGAACCAGGGAGACATACACAGTGATTTAGAGAAATGGCCACAGTCGAACCAGGGAGACATACACAGTGATTTAGAGAAATGGCCACGGTCGAATCAGGGAGACATACACAGTGATTTAGAGAAATGGTCACGGTCGAATCAGGGAGACATGCACAGTGATTTAGAGAAATGGCCACGGTCGAACCAGGGAGACATACACAGTGATTTAGAGAAATGGCCACGGTCGAACCAGGGAGACATACACAGTGATTTAGAGAAATGGCCACGGCCATGCATTTATTGAAGATAACCAAGATATATCAGTAGTAGTGTGTGCGCAGCCTGGGAGTCTCAGCATGCCTCTGGTTGGTCAACGACTTCACTGGTCCACCCTCTACACCAGCAGGGACCATCCAGATGGACCCCACACTTTTTATAGCCTGCAGAGGGACACTAGCCTCTAATGGGATTAAGAATGGCTCTTGGCCAATGTGACCTGCCTCCCTCCCATACTGGATAGTGCTTCACAAGCAGGTAAAGCCCGAAGAGGCTATTCACTGATCTGCCTCTGTAGGGTGCTCGGTCATATGGGCCTCGCCTCCTGCAGCCTCAGTGAAAGCTGTCTGCATTAGGAGTGTATACCTCAAACTTAAGCAATGGAGCATCTTTCGTATCTGATGAAGGGTAAGGGGAATGGTTCTCTTCAGTTTGGGAGCCATACTTGAATCACCTGCAAAGGCTCAAATCCTGAGAGAGGGCCTAGTATGATTAAATGGATGGGTGATGGATATTCCAGGGATGGGGTTCCCCCTGCCCACCCTCCTCTTGCTTCTGGGGTCCCTGTCTTACAGTTCCAGGGGGGCTCCCTCAATGTTGGTAGTTGGGTGACTTCACAGCAAGGCCCTGAGGTGAATACCAAGAGACCCCCACTCCTTTTGAAATCAAATTAGTACATTGCCAATCCAGGCTGAAAAAATATGTTTATTGCTACATTAACCCTTTTTGGAAGGGAGTGTGTGTTCTTGTTTGTTGTTTTGTTGATGTATGCCATATGCAGTAGCACCTCTCATTTAGAATCCTGTTTATAGTTTGTGAATGAGCAAGGGTGAGCAGTTAACATTGGATAGAGTTTGTAAATGGAGAAGTATGGCTTTCTCATTTAGCTTGCTTCCCACCAGTTACCTGCACATTGGCTGGGGACCACACCTTAATAACGCAAATTTTAGGCAGCTGCACCCTATAAAGGTAAGCCATTCTAGGCAGATACAGTTTATAGTAGGGACCCAGCTGATGGGTGGTCTACTGCAACATTGGTAGCTGGGTGACTTCACAGCAGGGCCCTGAGGTGACTACCAAGAGATCCCCACTCCTTTTGAAATCAAATTAGTAAGTTGCCAATCCAGACAGAAAAAAATATGTTTATTGTTACATTAACCCCTTTTTTTGTTTTGTGGGGGGCAGGGTGTGCTGTGACTTGTTTTTGTTGATGTATGTCATATGCAGTAGCACCCCTCATTTAGAATCCCATTTATAGTTTATGAATGAGCAAGGGTGAGCAGTTAACACTGAATAAAGGGCCCCCTCTTGGCCTTTTCTATGAGACCACTGAATAGTAAAACCAAATATTGTATTTACTTGTGTAGCACTCAGGTTGATAGTAGCATTAAGTTAAAGATAGCTTGTCTGTACTGGAATATGTACCGTCTGTAAATAGTTCATGGATGTTGTTATTTTTATTATATGTCTTTTGTCATGTATGTTTTTACTCAGCTGAAAAATCAATAAAAAGAGCATACAAAAAAAAGAGAAAGAAGCGTGTACCTCCACTACGTCCTTTATACACTCTTTGCAAGAACACCGTGTCACCATGGGGTGAGCGATCCTCACCCCTCAAAGCACCTCACACCACACACTAACTCTTCAAAGCACTCTGTAGGTCATAGAAACATAGAAACTGACAGCCCATCCAGCCTGTCCCTTTTCATTGTGATTGCAATTCACTGCAGACCCTTCTTGGTTTACAGCATTGCCTCTTCCACCCCTTCCTTTCCTTTATGATTCCCTTGTGCCTATCCCAGGCTTCTTTGAATCTCACCACTGTTTTTGCCCCCACTGCCCCTGCTGGAAGGCTGTTACAAGAATCAACCACCCTTTCTGTGAAGAAGTATTTCCTCACATCTCTCCTGAACCTACACCCCTACAGCTTCATATCATGTCCCCTTGTTCTTGAGCACCATTTTTCTGAAAAATATTCTCCTCCTGCACCTTATTGACCCCTGTGAGGTATTTAAAGGTCTCTATCATATCTCCCCTTTCCTTCCTCTCCTCCAGGGTATACATATTAAGCTCCTTTAGCCTCTCCTCATAGGGCTTTTGATGCAGACCCTGCACCATTTTGGTAGCTCTCCTCTTGACTGCTTCCACTCTGTCTTTGTCCTTCCAGAGATGCATTCTCCAGAATTGGCCACAGTACTCCAGCTGGGGTGTCACTAGTGATCTATACAGAAACAACACCATCTCCCTTTTTCTGCTAGTGATACCCCTTCCTATGCACCCTAGCATCCCACTAGTCCTCCCAACTGCTGTCACACTGCCTGGTCACCTTTAGGTAATCTGATACGATTTCCCCCGAATGTTTTTCCTGCTTGGTTATGTCAGTATCTCTCCACACATTTTGTACTCCATTTCAGTGTTTTTAAGTTCTAAGTGCACTATTTTGCACTTTTTTGCATTAAAACCCAGCTGCCGTATCTTGACCACTCCTCCATTTTTTCAGATCTCTGTCCATCCTTTCCACCCTCCCCCGGAGTGCCCATCCTGTTGCAGATCTTGGTGTCATCTGCAAAGAGGCAGATTTCCTTCCAGCTCTACTGCAATGTCACTTATAAAGACATTAAAGAGAACCAGTACTAGCACTGAACCCTAAGGTACCCCACTGGTCACCCTCCCTTCCTCAGAGCGAACTCCATTTTCCACTACCCTCTGTCTCCTATCCCCTAACCAGATTCTTACTCTAGTTACCACCTTATTTCCCACACCAAGCTACCCAGCTTGCTTACCAGTCTCCTATATGGAACAGTGTTGAAAGCCTTGCTGAAATCCAGGTAGGCCACATCCACAGCTCCACCCTGATCTAACTCCTTGGTCACCCAGTCAAAGATTTGTTTGGCATGACCTCCCCCCTGTGAATCAATGCTGCCTCAGATCATGTAACCCTTTGTATTCCAGATATTCCACAAACCTTTCCTTTAGTAGGGTTTCCATTGAATTACTCACCACCTATGTCAGGCTGACAAGCCTATAATTGCCTCCCTGTTCTCTGCCACAACTTTTGTGCAGTAGGACTACATCTGCCCTTCTCCAGTCCTCTGGGACCACTCCAGTTTTCAGGAATCTGTTAAATAGGTCTTTCAGAGATGCAGTTAGTACCTCACTGAGCTTTCTCAGCACTCCCGGATGCACCCTGTCTGGCTCCATAGCTTTATCCACCATCAAGTTTGCAAGTGCTTTCTGGACTCTCTCCTCAAAGAAAGGACTAGTGTCTGCTTCCCCTCATCAAATCTCCTGATGCGTTTTCACAGTCCCTCCCCTTCCACTGTGAACACTGAACAGAAGTATATGTTCAAGATGTCTGCCTTTTCTTGGTCCCCCTCTGTATATTCCCCTCCTTTCCCACTGTACAGTCCTCTTCTCTCCCCTTTTAACCTTGTCATCCCTCCCTTAGTCTTTCTTTTTTCACTAATATACTGTACCTAAAAAATGTTGTGTTACCTTTTCATACTGCCTGAGCTATTCTTTCTTCAGTTTTCACCTTTGCGCTCCTTATTACTTTCCCTGCCTCACTCTGTTTTCCCTAATACACTTCCTTATCCTCTGCTCTCTGAGTTTCCTTATACCTTCTGAATGTTAGTCTTTTAGCCTTTACCTTTCCTACCACCTCTTTCAAGAACCATAGTGGTATCCTCTACCTTTTGCATTTGCTTAATTACTTGCTTGATGCAGAGGTTTGTTGCCTTCACTATGCCATCTTTTACTTTGTTCCACTGTCTCCCCCCCCCCCCAAAGTCCTCTACTCATCAGCCAAATAATTCCTGGGGCATTCACCCATCTCTATAAAATCAGGCCTTCTGAAGTTCAAGACTCTTTCCACTGTGTGGTTGGATTCCGCAGCTGTTCTTATGGTGAACCACACGGTACAATGCTCACTGGTCCCCAGATGGCTTCCCACCTTGATGTCTGCAGTGCTGTCTCAGTTAGTAGGTACCAGGTCCAGTATTGCCTCATCACAAGTGGGTTCACTGACTAGCCTGAGGAATGCCCCCTGTAGGGAGTCCAGGATGTCCCTGCTTTTAGCTGAAGCTGCAGCTGGGAAGCTCCAATCTACATCTGGCAGATTAAAGCTCCCAACCAGCAACACCTCCCCATTTTCAGTCATTTTGCCAGTTGCTTCCAGCATTTACTTATCTAACTCTTCCCCCTGTGCTGAAGGCCTGTAGATCATGTCTATCCAAATGGCAGCTCTGTTTGCTGACTCGAGAGTGACCCACAACACCTTTGTCAAACTCTAAATTCCCTATATTTCTGTTGCTTTTATGCTTTCGTACACATAAGGTATCACATCCTCTCCTTTCTTTCCCACCCTGTGCTTTCTGAACAGCATGTAGCCTGGTATGGTCATGTCCCAGTCATGGTTGTCAGTGTACCATGACTCGATAATGGCCACAGTATCTATTTCAGTCTCCTCTATGATGACCTCTAGGTCTGGGATCTAGTTTCCCAGACTTCAAGCATTCACACACGTGGCTTCCTAAATTTTGTTTGCTCTTTGCTTGTTGCTACCCCCTTTTTCCTTTTGTTAACCCTTTGTCCCCCTTCTGCCTGCTTCTCTGATTAACTTGCACTCTGGTGGGACTCTCTCCCTGTTGGGATCTCCCTACTATCTATCTCGGCCTGAGGGAGGCAGTTTCTGCCTCCCCTTTTTCCTCCACCACCCACCTTGTCTAGTTTAAATGTTTATTGAAGTAACATTTAAACCATCCATTGAGGACTGTGATTCCCCTTCTGGATGGATGCAGACCATCACCTCTGCATAGGCTCTTATCCTCCCATGTGGGCCTCCAGTCCTCAGTGTAGCTGTATCCTTCCTTTCTGCACATTTTCTACAACTGTGAGTTGAAAGCCTTGGCGTAGAGGTCTCTCTTCTTCCACCATCATACACAGGCAGCACCTCTGCAAAAGCTACTGAGTGTGCTACCTGTCTAAGACCCCGCTCCAGTTCCCTAAACTCTCCTGGCACTATTCCTGCCCAATCCTTAGCCAGGTCATTTGTCTCCAGCTGGACGATGACATCCAACTGCCCCTTCCTTCCTTCCTGCTGCCCTAGAAATCTGTAGAATATGCTTCCCATGCCTCTGGACCATGGTGTCGGATAGGGACCTGACTTCCCTCTCTGCCCCCTTCCCATCCCCAACTCTACCCACCTGAAAATTGAGTCCCCCACTAGAAGTTGCTTTCTTCTCCTCTGGGGGCCTCTTCCACCCTGTTTGGGGTCTGCAATAGGGAGGTCCCCCACTTCCTCCCTGGCCACCACCATGGGTGCCTCCTCTGGGCAGTGCCCTGCTTGAGTGGCATAGAAATTCTGTAGTGGTACCGGTTGAGGAATGTGCCCTCAACCCACCCCTCAGCCTTCCTGATACCACCACCTCCACCCTCCTTGAGCCCACCATAGCATCACTCCTCCTATCTAGCATCCCTTGGGGTAACAGTCTTAGACTTGGTGACTCCTGGGTGGGGAGGAGTACTCCCGACTCTCAGCCTACTTGGCTCAGAGTCTGGCAACCTTCTCCCTCAGTCCAGAGAGGTGCATGTAGATATGGCAGCGCCGCAGTTTCCAGGGGTCTCCTTTAAGACTGCTGCCCCACAACTACTGCACCACTCCCCACAGTCATTATTCCTGCTCTCCCTGTGTCTCCTAACTGCCTTTCCCAGAACCCAGTAAAGGCTAAGCTAAGCGCAGAATGAGTTACTCTGTCACAGTATATCTCTGCTGGGGCACAGTTTTACCAGAGTTTTTTAAATCCAGAGGTCTAATGTAGCTCTGCCCGTGATTGCTCCTTGGTCCACCTGATTGGCAGTAAACTACCAGACCCAATGGCTGCTCTAGTTCCTTTTCAAGGGGAAGGAGCAAACACAGCTCACAAGCAAGCGTGCTACCTCTTCCTGTTACAGGTCCCATGATGTCTCTCTGCTAGGGCAGAGATTTTTACTGAAGTTTTTCAAATCCGGCAAACTAATGGAGCTCCACACCCCAACTAATTCTTGGTACACCTAACTGGCGGTAAACTACTAGCCCCAACAGCTGTTCTGCTTCTTTTTGGAAGGGGACGGAGTGAATGCAGGTCACAAACAAGCACACTCCCTCTCACTTTTACAGGTCCTGCAGTGTCTCTCAGCTGGGGCAGGGAGTTTTAAAGGAGTTTTTTAAATCTGGTGATCCGCTGTAGCTCTGCCCCCAACTGCTCCTCAGTCCACCCATTTGGCAGTAAACTACCAGCCCCAATGGCTGCTCCGGTTCCTTTTGCAGGGGAAGGAACAAGTGAGGCTCACAAACAAGTGTACTCCCTCTCCCTTTTACGGGTCCCACTGTGTCTCTTCAAGGGAATGACTGTGATGTCACAAGCAGATGATTTTGACATCACATAGGGACTCTGCAATGGAAGCTGAGGAATTGTAAGTGTTTTATACTGCTTCACCACTAGGAGTCACTGTTAAACATACTAAGTTACACTGTATTCTTAGCATAATTTAACCCTTTCTTATTAGCTCATAGCCGTATCCTGTGCTAGCTCACTCTTAGCAGCTGCATTCCAAGTGTTCCTCTCTACCTCATCTCACCGGGATTTGAACCCTCAACCTCCCGCACCATAGTCTGTGGCCCTAATCATTAGGACATCCAAGTGGCTACACTTTATCCAAGTTTATTATGCCCCTTAAACCCCATTAGTTCATACCAGTCCTAGACCCTCTTGTGCCACCACGCTCCCCCATTTCCATTACTGATCCTGAGTCACCCAGCTGGTGTGTTAGTGTATCACTGCCCTACGTCCTCTACTCTACTAAGACTCACTATTTAAACCTGCATTGGAGTACTGCTCCACCCAGCACCCCTATACACTCTTCTGCTATACAACTACCATGCAGGACCCTAAAGGCTTAATAATACTTGCCCTGATCACAGAGGCAATTATCCCTACATGCCAACACAAGCACCAAGTGAACTGGCACTGCCCTCCCCCGCAACTACATGCACCCTTCAAGGCCTGCCACTATGTGCAATATTACTGGTAACAATCATCACCTAACCAGACAGCCTAGTCACATTACCAGCTCACTGTACTCACCCACCATCTCCTTGCTAACCCAACTCACCCTGCTGCTATGCTACAAAATGCATGGGTCGAATAGTAGGTTGAAGCAAAAAAAAGCTTAAACTATATAAATGCTTCCTACTAAAGACAGTCATGATGCTCCTTCTCTTATCAGGTAACATCCACCCAAAACTCTGCCCAGTGCAGCAGCAGCACCAACATGGATCTAACTCTGGAATGCTAAAGCTAGCATCAATCAATATTTGCAGCATCCTGGCCATATATGACACTATGCAAGTGTTGCACATGGGTTATGCCCACTATCATCCCACATACACCTTACACTGTATTCCTGGTCTATTATACTTATACTGTGATACTGCTATTTTGCACTAACATGTAGATTTAGTCACCCATCATATAAGCATGAGTGCCAGGAATGTGCTTTGCTGCTAATATATGCTAATGTTTATATCCTTTATAGGATTAATTCATGCATGATTATTATACCTCACTATAATGCATTATGTTTGTCCTTTACATATATTCCATATATAATCTACCTAATCACTGATAAGATGACTCCAAAGGATCATCAGTGATTATTGTACACACTTATATTCTCTTATAAAATGGGTAAAATTAATCCTTCACCCTGATTGGTCAAAAGGCGTGTCCTTACCTGTCAACAAACTGAAAGGTGGCACTACTTTCCTAATACCTTAACCTCCATAGGTGAAAGGGCAGCAATATCATTGAGCAACTGATGTCTTCCATCAGTCCCTCTGCAACCAGAACTGATCTTCCATCACACACATGGCTGCTACCTTTACACTGTAAAAACCTTCAACTGGGCCCTAAAAATAAAACTACCTTAAATAAAAAATGAAACAAATTAATTAAACATTATTTCCCTGATCATCACACTCTCCTTACACACATAAACAAATTAGAAATATTAAGTATTGTTTATAGTTTTCATTACAACTGTTTCTTTACTAACAGTGAAAAATTCCCCTTCTGTCTTTACCTGTTCGTCAGGGAAATCTCTTCTGCTTGCCTTGACAGTGAAATAATTGAGTCACTGACCCTAAAACAGGCCTTTGTTGTATGTGTGTACAGTATGTCGGGTGAGTAACATTCTACTAGCAGAACTGAGCAGAATTTTGAATCCCAGTATTCCATGGTAAACATTCCATGATAAACATTATGTGTCTTGAATGAGGGGAAAAGTAGAAAAAAAAACAGGATGAAGAAAGTAGGTAATACAGTAATACTTTATAAACAAAAAGAAAAGGTGGGAAAACACAGTTACAGAGGCAGACCCAAACTGCTCAAATAATATATTGCTGTCCCTCCAACTCACTGGTTTAGCATTTTTCAGTGAGTTGCTATTCAATCAGTTTTATCACTCCTCTATCCAAGTCTGGGGACTATTTTTCACCATATTTAAATAAAATAACATACTATTATTAAATCTTTAATAATGCATCCAGAGTTTTGTTTGATTGTTATAGAAATAGTTGTTACCCATTTTATAAGAGCGGTAAGACACTTCAGGATGTGGGTTGTTGATTGATAAGAGTACTACCCAGCTGCTGTAGTCACTCAGCACAAGCACCTCATGCCTAACAACGCACCTGGGGGCGTGCTATTATCAATCAACAACCCACACCCTGTCGTGTCTTATTGCTTTCATATAATTCTCATATAATCATATGTAGTGTGTGTTTTACATGTAGGCAGACATGCACATGTAATAGTGACCAGTCAGCATTTTTGCTTTATGCTGAGAGAGATAAATCCTTTGTCTCACATCATACCCATTAGTAATTCTGTCTCCTAAGTCATTATCCAATGGAGAATGTTTTATGCAACATTGTTTATAATATGGAACCAACACATTTTGTTCCTCATATCTGTAACTATGATGTAATCTTTGTTGCTATGATGTTATCTGCTACATATAACCTTGTGTAAACCAGCTCCTCGTGGGGATCTTGGAAATTCTGGAGATTTTGTACATTCTTCAGGAGACTGGTGAGAAACCCATCTCTCTTGTGATTTCCTCTGTCACATGCTTGGTGTAAGTATTGTAATAAATTATCATTATTACTCCTGCTTGTGTAGGTGTTTCTTTGGCCAACACTGTAGACATACAAGTGTAACCCCCACCCAGGTATGCCATTTCCATCTTGAAAGCAGTACCAAGTGGACTGGGTTCAGGGAGGAATATGTCACTGGGCACATTGGCTACGTTTGGCTACTCTGCAACAGGGGCACCCAAGTAACTCCCGGACAAAGGAAACAATAACTATAATGTCCAATACCAGAAGTGGGATTCTAAAGTGTGGCTTTTATTCACATCCAACTGAATAAACAAAGCATAGCTGGACCCCCACGGAGATACACTCCTGGTAATGCAGATTTATGGAGATCAGAACACATCCTTATTCACTTTAGCCCTCAGGCTCTGAAACACACTGTGCACACAGCCCAAACTTGTACTCTGCTCTGGGTTTTCCCTGGCTCAGCTCCCTTGCCAGCCCTTTGGACACTTTCTATATAGCATGGTAACATTTACTGGTGGCTCCCTAAACCACCTATAAGCACTTCTGCTCCATAAGGGAATTTTCCTCATCCACCCCTCTTCTGGGTACTTTTCTCAGGCACTGGCCAAGTACCTGAAAGGAAGCAACAGGTGTCCCAAAGTAAACCTGTAGAGGTGAATTTGGTTACTACTGATGGGGGGTCTCCCACTTCTCACTCCCATAATTCATACCCAGCCATTTCTCTAGACTGTAACACCTCATCCTTTTAAAATGTATTCACATTCAATCTACTGTCTTACATCTCATTTGTGCTGAACTTGAAAATATTTAAATAAGTGGCTGTGTCCATTACTCTAGACCCCCCACAGAGTTAAAGCAGTCCAATCCCCACATACTCCAAACTGTACTTGGCTGTCTTTTCCTGACCCCACAGTAACAGTCACTTTAGTTTTCATTTTGTTTCAGGTGAAAACACATGGCCCTTTAGCAGAGCAAACTCATCCCTTGGTTGCAGGTGCCCCACAGGCATTTTCTCCTCAAAGGAAATTTCATCCAGAACTTCTGGTGCCTCAGCACAAACTTAAATCAGGCAGCTTCTTTTCTCCCTAGCCAGACCGGGGGCATTGCCCCTGGAAATAGGCTGATTCCTTCCCTCCATCCCCGCAGGGATGGGGCCCTGAACCACTGAAAGCAGTCTCAACCACTTTAATGTGTTCTTCTTGTGTTCCTCTTCAGGTGAGAACACACACCTATAAAAAAAATAGCTCTTTGACAGAGCTTAGGACTCTGAGGGCCTGCTTACAGGAGAGCACCTCCACTACAGACTGCCACAGACTCTACTGCACTAATTTCAAATCCCCATATGTTCTACTCTAATCTCCAACTCAACATTCCAGTGTGGCTTTTGCAGCTACGACAGTTCTAAAATGATGCTATCCCTCAGTCTCAGCTGAGACTGAGAACAGAGTGTGACAGAGTGAAATCCATTTAACTGGAGTTTCACAAGTTGCCTTACCTGCCTACCACTAGGTCTTACTGGGATTCTAGTAACCCCGAGTAACAGGGGGGTTACACAAGAATCTTATTATTTACTCCAGAGCTGGTTTCTGGATAACAAAAATAGCGACCGTTTGGCAGGTGTCTGGGTGTTAGCCAAGGTTACATTTTAATTTCCTCTGTAAATGAAAACACTGGACAAGAAATTCCCAGTGATAAACAGCTGAGACTGTCTTCTGTTTATATCTTTTCAGTCTGTTGTGTGTTCCCCAGTGCAGACAAAACAAATCACTTGCCAGATATTCAACTCTGAGTAGTGAGCTTGTTTTCTTTTTCTTTTTTTTTCTCTTCTTTCTCTGTGGGAACACATAGCTGTAAAGGGATCTGACCAGACAGGTAGACTGCTTGCATTTGTGATTTCAAATCCTAGTGGGTCTATACTCATTTAGGAGTCCAGATATGCCAAAGGTTGTCTGTGCGCTCTTAGGAATTTCAGTTGCAAATGAAGTCCTTAATCCACAAACAGCTAAGGATTTCTCATTTTATATGACATGTCTAAAAAAATTAGTACTGAGTTGAGGCTGTATGCCTTACAATACCAAACTGGTGGTTGGCAAGACTGTGCAGATGTAGCAAAAGACAGTGATACTCCTTTCATGGCTATCATTGAATACTACAGTAAATTGAAACATGGTACCAGAAGAGTTAATCCTGAAGGATTACTATTTGCAACGTTGTTTACGTGCTTTGATGCAGTTTAGAATGAACTATCTGTTTTGAAATCTGAAAAGGCAGAACTTATTAGAAACAAAGTTTTTCAAACGAATGGTGTTCTAGCTAATACCAATAATAACGTATGTGTTGAAAATGAGGAACTTAGGGATGAGATGTCTGTAGTAAATGCTGAAAGAGTTAATGAGCTGGCATTTCAACACCAGACATTGACTAAACATGAATCATTAGGTGATTATGATAATGGCAGACCAGAAGTGAATACTTTGAATATAAACTGTGATAGAGCTTCTCTTGATAACAGGCAAGTTTTACAAAATGACAATGCCTTGCAATCTGAAATTAAGGTACTGCACAGTGTGCTAACTCATGTATCTGAGGAGCTAGAATGTAGGAGTGAAAAGTCAGATATGGTGAACTTGCACCACCAGCCAGAGATATTGGCAGGGCATACCACCTTAATGCCCATATACCTTGCCTTTTCTGATGTTGAAAGTTTGATTTTGAACACTCACAGAGTGCTGTGGGATGGACTAGAACAAAGGCTATCCACTTGTTTTTCTGTGATTTACATGTAACCCTCTTGTCCCCAAGGGTTACAAGAATCCCACTAGAGTTAGTGGTAGGCAGGGAAGGCAGCTAGTGATTTGCCAGTAAATTAATTTCACTCTGTTCCCCTCTGCTTCTGGTGTCAACTGGGAGCTGGAGAGGTGATGTCACCTTAGAACTCTCATGTAAGCAATAATACCCGACAGAGTGGGCAGTATAGCACAGTGGTCTAAGGCTCTGAGCTGCTAATCTGGTGACATCCAGCAGACCAGACCTGGGTCTGAATCCCACAGCTTCCACTTGCATACTGTGTGACCCTGAGCAAGTCACTTAACCTCCTTGTGCTCCCAGGTTGCTCCTGTAAAAAAGCTTTCAGCTTAGTGTGCTATACCTGGTTAAACAACTAAATAAAAAAATAAATAAAAAATATCGGACTGCCCAGGGACATAATGGGGCCCGACGCCACAGGCGGAGGGCCTTATAGCCCCTGGAAGGTCCAGTATTTCCCAATAATGCCCACTCTGGATGGTATTATTGTGCTTAGATAATGGCCCATTGGAGAATGTTACTCTTTGAAGAGGCATTTGGACTGGCTTTTACTTTAAGCTGGGCATCTATTGAAAAATAACTGCCCAGCTTGGAGCCTGTCTCAGCCAATCAGGTTTAAGAATTGATTGTTGCCATTTTCTAAGGCAGCATAAGCCACACAGCCAGTTGCTGTGAGTGGGGAATTTAGAATTCTAGAGTCAGTTCGGTAGTTGGAGCTCAGTGTGAGCAGTAGTCCGTAGTAGCAGCTCCGATATAGAGCTGCAGTGTTCCAGTTTTCACACCGTAGTGGAGTACAGCAATTGTCCAGCTTGGTCTAAGTGGTAGAAACTGTCTCCAGGGATTTTCCTGTTCTTCATCCCAGTATGAATGGAGCAGGCTGCCAGGATGTTAGGGGCAATCCCCTGATCCTATCAGGACATTATGAAGCTGCCTTGTGTGACAACCTCTGTGAGTAGTTTTGTTTGTTTAAGACTGCCTAGGTGTACCTGCATGCTATGGATGAATTCTCTGACAAAGGGACCCTGTCACTTTAACATTTTAAAGGTCGGCTGTTCCACAGTGGAGTCCTGTCTGTGACTGCCATGTGAGCAGGACATTTATTCTTGGCACCCCTGTGGTATCCTGAGAGGATATTAAATGTGAAATACATTTATAGAAAGCATCATCAGTACATTTTGGATGATGTTAGGTGTATTTACCAGAGGGATGGCTGAGTATGAACTTGGAAACAAAAGGTGGGAGATGCCCCATCTGGAGTGACCAGTTTAGCACTCCCGGTTCTGAAGGGCACCTGTCTTTTCTGTCAGTGCATGTGGCTAATGCCTGAAGAAACCTTTACCCCAGTGGGTGAGTTTTCTCCAGTTTTACTCCAGTGAATGGGTTTCCTCTGGTTTCCCCTTGATTGTGGATTCTCCAGTATTGAGCCTTTAGTGCTCTGACATGGTTTGTGTGCCACAAGTTAATTCTATGCAATATGGAAAGTGACCTAGTACTGGCTGTATATGCCATTTCCAGGAGAAAGTGTGTGTTCTACAGGTGGCTAGTCCACAATTTCTACAGTCAATCTATGCTAAATGGGAATTCTTGGAGTTATGTACCTCAAATGTCTGCATTTACCGTGTGTGTAACCCTTGGGAGTCCATCTTCGCTTTGTGTTGTTCCTACTTTGTTACGGAATAAAGCCACACTTTAGAATCCCAGCCTGGTATGGATATTTATGTTATTGCTTCTGTGTTGGTGTTACTTGGGTGCCCCTGTCCAGAAGTGCAAACCTAGCATTGCCCTGAGCAAACATTTTCTCCCAGGGACCTGGGCTCTGGCCATGTTATTGGTCCCACTAGTTGTGTTCCAGGCAGTAGCTGCAATTCGTTTGTGTTTTATATTTCTACTCCATCTGCATATCCCACCTCATCTACGGTGGCAAAACAATGTAACCCCCACCCCACTCTTTTCCCCTAGACTATGATAGGTGTGCCTGCTGGTTATATAAGGGACTGGTGGGGGATTACACACAAAATGGAGAATTGTTAGATTCTCAAAATGGTGGACACACATGTCATAACATTGTGTCCCTATGCCATCCGCAAGATGGCTGCTCATGGCTATGTGATGATGATCATAATACAGTAACTCAAGATGCCCGTGAAGTAATCCAAAATGTCCGACCACCACATCATGGAGTTCGGATCATGCAATCACAGGAAACTGTGATTGCTGTCTTAACCAAACAAAACATACCGGAGGTTTTTGGCATGATTCATAATGTTATCAGTAAGACTAGTGTTTCTGAGGGACAGAAGATTCTCATTGAAAATGATGTTGACGTACTTTTCAATGAGACTGGTATGCATCCTAATGTTATGAAATCAGTGGCTGACACTGCAGCAGCAGCTGCACTTAACAATGTTTACTGTGCTAGCATGTTCTTGGTTAAGGAACACATTGCTGTAAATTATGTAAAATGTAATTTTTTTTCCTATGTAATTTAACATCAGCCCTGCCTGAGAGGATTGAATGTGCTGTTTTCCTAACACTAACAGCATTGGGCACATGCAGGCCACTAATAATTAAAGCTGTCACCTTAAAAACAATGCCGCTACCATCCAACAACCTTCCAGTGGGGAAACTCACTTCACATTTGATGGGGGAAGGGACAACTCTCATTCTGAAAGCCCTGTGGCTGTGATATTTTCGGAATCACAGGCCATGTTGTGGGGGATACAGGTTTGATTTCTGAATCTATGCTGACAGCTGTTCCAGTACTACTTTCTCCAACCCTGATGGCTACTGAATCACACTCCATAGCTGTAGAACTATGTGCAACTTGCACACCACTTTTCTTCACTATGCAGGCACCCCTGATAGTGCCAGCACTGCCTGCACATGATGCAGAACCCCCTCCACCAGTGACACCGGATCATCCCATACTGTGGCTGCAATAGCAGGCACCCCTGATAGTGCCAGCACTGCCTGCACATGATGCAGAACCTCCTCCATCAGTGACACCTGGATCATCCCTTACTGTGGCTGCAATAGTAGGCATCCCTGATAGTGCCAGCGCTGCCTGCACATGATGCAGAACCCCCTCCATCAGTGACACCTGGATCATCCCATACTGTGGCTGCAATAGCAGGCACCCCTGATAGTGCCAGCACTGCCTGCACATGATGCAGAACCCCCTCCATCGGTGACACCTGGATCATCCCATACTGTGGCTGCAATAGCAGGCACCCTGATAGTGCCAGCACTGCCTGCACATGATGCAGAACCTCCTCCATCAGTGACATCTGGATCATCCCTTACTGTGGCTGCAATAGCAGGCACCCTGATAGTGCCAGCACTGCCTGCACATGATGCAGAACCCCCTCCATCAGTGACACCTGGATCATCCCTTACTGTGGCTGCAATAGCAGGCACCCCTGATAGTGCCAGCACTGCCTGCACATGATGCAGAACCCCTCCATCAGTGACACCTGGATCATCCCATACTGTGGCTGCAATAGCAGGCACCCCTGATAGTGCCAGCACTGCCTGCACATGATGCAGAACCCCCTTCATCAGTGACACCTGGATCATCCCATACTGTGGCTGCAATAGCAGGCACCCCTGATAGTGCCAGCACTGCCTGCACATGATGCAGAACCCCTTCATCAGTGACACCTGGATCATCCCATACTGTGGCTGCAATAGCAGGCACCCCTGATAGTGCCAGCACTGCCTGCACATGATGCAGAACCCCCTCCACCAGTGATACCTGGATAATCCCATACTGTGACTGCAATAGCAGGCACCCCTGACAGTGCCAGCACTGCCTGCACATGATGCAGAACCCCCTCCATCAGTGATACCTGGATCATCCCATACTGTGACTGCAGTAGCAGGCACCCCTGATAGTGCCAGCACTGCCTGCACATGATGCAGAACCCCCTCCACCAGTGACACCTGGATCATCCCATACTATGGCTGCAATAGCAGGCACCCTGATAGTGCCAGCACTGCCTGCACATGATGCAGAACCCCCTCCACCAGTGACACCTGGATCATCCCATACTGTGGCTGCAATAGCAGGCACCCCTGATAGTGCCAGCACTGCCTGCACATGATGCAGAACCCCTCCATCAGTGACACCTGGATCATCCCATATTGTGGCTGCAATAGCAGGCACCCTGATAGTGCCAGCACTGCCTGCACATGATGCAGAACCCTCCATCAGTGACACCTGGATCATCCCATACTGTGGTGCAGTAGCAGGCACCCCTGATAGTGCCAGCACTGCCTGCACATGATGCAGAACCCCTCCATCAGTGACACCTGGATCTTCCCATACTGTGGCTGCAATAGCAGGCACCCTGATAGTGCCAGCACTGCCTGCACATGATGCAGAACCCCTCCACCAGTGACACCTGGATCATCCCATACTGTGGCTGCAATAGCAGGCACCCCTGATAGTGCCAGCACTGCCTGCACATGATGCAGAACCTCCTCCATCAGTGATACCTGGATCATCCCATACTGTGACTGCAATAGCAGGTACCCCTGATAGTGCCAGCACTGCCTGCACATGATGCAGAACCTCCTCCATCAGTGATACCTGGATCATCCCATACTGTGACTGCAATAGCAGGCACCCCTGATAGTGCCAGCACTGCCTGCACATGATGCAGAACCTCCTCCATCAGTGACACCTGGATCATCCCATACTGTCACTGCAATAGCGGACACAAGCCAGGAACAGTCTGGGTTATTCCCAGCACAGACATTAGCAGGCACTTCTGGCAAGAAGGTGCAAGATATTGTAATGTTGATATCATTTTCTTTTGGGATCACTAACCATGGCCCCAGCATTGGTTACTCCTAACATAGCTTTAGGGTATCATTTTGAAACTGCTACAGCAGTTTTAGCCAAAATAAAATATACAGTGGACATATCAGACCCATTGCTTATACATCCCAGATGCCCTTCCCAGTGGAGCTGAAATACAGCCTTTGTGAAAGGAATCTTTTGGCTACATGCTGGGCAGTGAGATACTTTATGTACATCATTGGATATGCACCCATTGTGCTGCATTCCAATCATTTGCCAATTATCATTCTGTTGTTAGACAGAGTAAAAGATGACTCTGTATCCAATGCCAGACTTACACAATGGTCTCTCATTTTACAGGATCATGACATTACTGCCCTTCCTATCAAAACTCCATCCTTGTTGGCCCATGACCTACAGTTTACAGGAGAGACCCATAACTGTTCACTCCAACCCCTGACCTACCTGTCCCAGGGCCCTTTCTGACAGAACCTCAGACAGTGTTAAAAAGCACCACTGTGTGTCACGTTTTGACTGATGACTCAGCCACACATACCAACGAGGGTCAGATAGCAGGTTTGGAATTCTTATTGTACATCCTAATGATGACAGAGTTTGCATCATCATTGATGTATGATTCACAGACATTGTCAAAACAAGCCTGGCAAATAAAATGTAAAGCAGGGAGGTGAGGAGTTTCCTTATAATTATCACAAATGTTTGTGAATGGTTTAGAGAGCTGGAAAGTCCTTGAGAAAAGAAACAGCTTGCATTAAGAGAGAAATACAAAGATTCTTCCTCATATAACATGACACCAGCACTCCATGAGATGGTTAAGTACTGCGCAGTTTAAGAAATGGCCTTGTACTCTGTAATTACAGAAAGACTGTAGACACTATCTTTTTATTACAGATTTTAATTGGGTCTGTTTATCCCTGACTACGTTTCTACCCTTTTGGAAGAAAACAAACTACCAATACTCTAATAGTACTCCTGTGAAATAGAGACTTGTTTGTGTGCATCACAACACTAACCAAACAGTTTAAATACTGCACTGTACATTCATAAGGTTCAAGCATACTGTAAACATGAAACGTATACTCCTTACAACATCCATGCCTATTCACTGGCAAAAGATGGTTCCTGAGGAGAGGACACATGGAAAATGAAAACTCCCTTTGTCCTAGCTACACATGTATTGCTTCCTTTAATAAAGACACAACTCCGTTTTGAGCCCATAGATCTAGTGTCCACACAAAAGAAAGACCCTCTTTTGAGGGCAGTGTATAGGTTCCTTGATAAAGGAACTGAGGAAAATCTCCAGAAATAAGCCCCTATAAGAAAGTGAAAAATTACCTTCACCTATCCAGTGATGGCTTACTCATTTTCTATCACTGCCGTAACACTCTTAAAAAGTTATGGGTAGTTCCTGAACACCTGAGGGCAGATTTTATCTACCAAATACATGATACTCCAACTGGTAGACACCAGGGAGTCGATAAAACTCTAGACAGAATGAAATCCTCTATCTGGTGACTCACACATGAGAAATGATGTAGAACACTATATCAGTAACTGTTTGATCTGTGCACAGAACAATCCTATACCAGCTAGGAGAAATGCTAAATTGTTACCCCAGAGGCACCTAGACCCCTAGAACAACATCCAGATTGACTACATTTGCCCTTTGCCAATCACTAAAAACAACAATAAGTTTGCTCTAGTGATCACCGACCTATTTTCCAAATCAGTTGAAGCTATCCCAACACAGAACAACACAGCCAAAGTGACTGCAAATGTCTTGGTAACCCAGTTATTTACTAGGTGAGGTTTACCCCAAAGGTAGATTCTGATTACAAGGAGCCAGCTTTATAGCCTAAGTAATACAGGAAATTCTGGATTTGTTATGGTTAAAACAAGTTTTATATCCCTTACCACCCACAGTCATCAAGACAGGTGGAATGGGCTAACAGGCAGATCAAAGTTATGTTATCCAAACGTCTTCAGAAAAACTCCAAATAAGGGGATTCACTATTGCCTTTACTCCTTATGGCAATAAGAGAGACAGCCTCTACAGGTACACAGTGTACCCCATTTGAAATCATGACCGGATGATCCATGACACTCCCAGAACATTTACTTCTGGACCTGTGTACTGCCACCGCTGGTGGAGCATCAGTAGATAAATATGTTAAATATCTCAAACAAGACATCCAACAAGTACACTTGTTTACTGCACAATGTATGGGCAAGACCCAACAACAGGTCATATCCATTGTAAGAAAACTCAGTCCAGCAGTCTACCAAGTTAGATTGCCTCACAATAAGAGTCATTGATAGATGGCTACATGCCACTGAAATGAACTTGTTTAAAGAAGATTGAATTACTTTTCCATACCCCAGTGGGTGGAATAGTACTAAACTAACTATGTTTTTCTTTTCTCTTTCCTTTTAGGTTCCAGAGAGAGAGAGAGATGCTTGCTTTTATGCGTATTATTCTTTTTAAAAGTATGGGTCTTCTTACAAGCCCAAACTGCACATCTTATTGCAGATAAGAACCAGTGATCTAATCCTAAATAGCTTGTTGAGGTAGAATACCTCACAAACCCACATGATTTAATTGCATCCTGTGGAGTTCACACTAAAGTCCTAAAAGACATGTTCATTGTCCAGGAGGGAAGTGAGGCCCTACTGAATGTTATAATCATTGCTTTGGATCAATTCTAGCAGTTAGACTTGATCTGGACATCTGTTCACATTTTATTGATAATCAGGAATTTTGCATCCAAAATTTTATGGCAATAATAGCTACTAAACCTTAATGTTTTACCCTGTGATGCCACATAGTTTGTGACACCTAAAACTGAGTGCCCAAAACAGGACCCTGGCCCACCCAGTGATCTAACTGCCACTTCTTAATCAGGTACCCTAGTTAATAATGTCCAGTTCACACACATTCCAGTGATTTTGAATCTTACCCTTTAAAACTTGGAATGATTTGTTATATGTTTCACAACAAACATTTCCCCTTTTTTTTAATTAATGATGTTATTGAATACCCTGACAGCATGCCAGGTACTCAGTAATGACCCCTATACAGGAACTGATAAGACCACACACACACACACACACACACACACACACACACACAGGATTTTCACATCCTGACACCTAGTGGTACATCTTATAACAGTAAACCTACCCAAATGCACTAGGTGTTTTTTTTTGTTTGTTTTGTTTTTGTTTAAGAAAAACAAGTTTAGCCTCAGGCCTGTTTGGCTCTGACATCTCTATTTGAAATAGTGCTGATATAGCCATTGTTCAAGCACATATGTTAAAGGTTCATGATAGTATGAAATATAATATCATACCTTCTCTATTGCATGGTATACATGGTCTTGCACATGAAGAGTGATTTACATTTATAATATTAAGGATAATGTGAAGGGGCTTGACCTGACAAAGGTTAATATTAATGAATTCATTTCTGCTTACATTTTAAGCAGATGCGCATCACATAGCTAGGGAAGTCCTTTGCATTGCCTACAGCTATTATGTTCTTATAACCCTTTGGTTATCTCTTCCGGGATCTAGAATTGGGATATATCCCTGATCTCATACATGGCAGACATATGGGTCAGTGGTATTGCCCCAAAGGCACTTCTATTGCATGTGTTAACAAATGTTTATTTGAATCTAGCACTATTCCTTTGCCAATGGCAAGGAACCTTGCGTATGTCACCACACACACACCAGTACTGCTCCATGTTTCAAAACTTAATCCTGCACAATCCTGGAAGCCATGTTTGTGACTCGCACAGTGTCATTGCCACATTTTCATCGGTAAAATCCATCTCTGATCATCTGGCAACTGTCCATTCTATTGGTCATCTTGATGGGAACTTTCATCATGAAAGTTTGAAACTACCTTCTTTGTTTATCATGAGGTCTTGGAATCGTGACTGACTCTGAATTTTGATTGCCGTACCTGAAAGGACTATCACCTTTTATGCAGATGTGACATCTTCCACCTTGTTTTACCAACTTGTGAATACTGGCCTAATAATTGAAATTAGACTTCCTCTTGTGAACTCTCAAATAAACTGTATTCAGTCCAGCCAGTTCAGATTCTACAATCAAGTTCATCGTTATGCATACTATGAAGCCAAGCCTGGGGTGGGGGCAATCCCCTAACTTCAGCAAGAAGACTCTTCTTCATTTGATCTACAATCAAGAAATCCATTTTCTTCACCACTTGTTTTCCAAGCCTGGCTGGCACCTCATACAAACTGAGTACTGTCATAAACTTTTACACTTTGTGCAGCCATGTGATCATCTTCCACCAACACTATTGCTATTCCATTGTAAAACTCAATGCACAATCTAATGTACCCCCTGCTGAGGCCTCTGTAAACACTGCAGCCTCCTGAACATTTGGATCTACAGAGCTGGTTTCTGGATAACACAAATCTTGGTCACCAGCACAGACCAAAAGTGCAACTGGTGGTAGAGACCTGGCTTACCCTTAAGACCCCTGACTCTGCTATATCCCTGGATGTATACACCCTTTTTAGGCTTGACAGGTTGGGCAAAATGGGTGGGGAATGTGCTATCTACCTCAGGAATACTCTACAGAGGCATGCCCTTCCACTACTGGACATAGGGAGAACCATACTGACCATGCCCATACGACTATACCTAGAGACCAATATTAAGACTCTCACTGTAATCTTTGTCTATGTCTCCCCTTAAAACCAGGCCAGTGACATCAATATGATTACAGAATAAATGACCAAACTGCAACAAAATATTGAAGTGGTGCTTCAGGGGCATTTTAATGTGAATTGGCTGGCCCCTGAAGCTGACCCTTCAAGGATGCCATCTCTTCGATCAGTGCTGCACAAATAGTTGATTCCCCTACCAGAGTTAACTACCAGACTGGCTCCAGTACCTTGATGGATCAGATAGTTACCAACTGCCCTGAAAGAATCACGGGCACCACAGTCCTCCCTTATGCGTTTAGCGACCATTCCTCGGTCATTTGCCTCTGGTCGAACAAAGCTACTAAACTACCTGGAAAAATGGTAAAACATTGTGTCCTAAAGCCTGGGTAGGTCAAACATCTCAAGACCTCCCTGTTATAAACAGACTGGACCCCTACTGATGCTGCTCAAAATGTAGACAAAGCCCTAGAATATTTCACTGCTAAATTCAACACAATCTGTGATGACTATGCCCCTGTAAAAAAGCAGAAGATGAAGGGCTTAGTCAATCCTTGGATTATCCCAACCCTCCTAAATGTCATGGCCAACAGAGATAACCTCTGGCATCGTGCTCAGGCCACTTGCAAGCAAGCTGACTTGCAGCAATACAGAGCTGCTAGAAATGCCTGTACAGGGACATAAATCAACCATTTCAAAGAGGAGCTCACAATTTCCTGGGGGATAGCAGGCAGTTCTGGAGTAACATCAAAGACCTCACAGGCAATTCCAATAAGTCATCCCCCTCCATGTTGGAGATAAATGGAGTAGTCACCCAGAACCCATGCTCATTGCTGACACTTTCAACATGGCCTTCTCTGACCTGAGTGGTATACTTCCCCGTGACTTCCTTAAAGTACCAGACAACTCAACTGACACTGGGAGTTGTGGCATCCCTCTAGGTCATCCTCCTTTCCACTTTAAGACAGTTTTCTGGATGGAGGCTAAAATGTACCTGCTAAAGGTGCACGGAAAGTCTAGGTTTAGTAGTGACTTACTAGACCTTAAGCTTGTTAGTTAAACCATTGATGAAGTCCTAACACCTCCCACAAAGCTATTAAATAAATCACTATACCTGGGCCAGTTCCCCCAGTAGTGGAAAGCAGTCGAGGTTACGCTGGTCCATAACAGTGGTGACCATGCCCAGCACACTAATAATGGCCTAATCTCAACCCCCCCCAAAGGTGCTTAAATGTATTGTGGTGGATCAACTACACAAGTACTTAGAAAAGTACCAAATCCATTGCTCACAACAGCATGGATTCTGGAAGGCACACAGCACCACCCCTGCCTTGGTTAAGTACATCTCTTTTACACACAATGCCCTTGACTGAGGGCAGCTTGTGGGGGCAATTTATATTGACCTCACAAAACCTTTTGATATGGTCAAACACACCCTCCTCTTAAAAGCCCTCCATGAAACTGGCCTATCAAATGACATAATTGGGTGGTTTTGTAGTTACTTTGGAAGTACTGTAGGTCCCAATGAGTCAAAATTAGTGGCATCTTATCTGATAGCAGGCAAGTGTTATCCAGTGTCCCCCAAGGCTCAGTATTGGGCCCATTACTCTTTAGCCTCTTCCTCAATAACGTCCCCAAGGCATGCTCAAAATTTGCTGCTATATGCAGATGATGCTGTCATTTATACTAGTCTACCTGACCCACTCCCCCTTGAAACACAGCTTCAGGTTATTTTTTCTGACATTTACTCCTGGTTTAAAAACCATAAGCTGCTAATTAATTACAAGAAGACCAAGACCATGCTCTTCTCTAGCCCACACAACAGGTACAAATCGTACAAATTAACCATGTTGAACAATGAAGGCTCACCATTTGAACAAGTCCCAAATTTCAAGTACCTTGGGATCTTGCTGGGTGCCTCCCTCTCCTATGGTATGCACACTGACCTTGTTGCAAGGGCAGTTAATACCAGGATAGGACTGTTATACAGGCATAGGCATTGCAGGACCCAAGATGTGCTCCAGGCTACTATAACTAACTCAAGTCTATCTATCATTGACTATGGCCTAGTTGTTTATGGAGTAGCCATGAACACCATGCTCAAAAGGATCTGCACAACACTCAACAAGGCATGCAGGTTGATTACCGGAGATCACAGGTTAACACATACTTGTGATCTGTATGCACAGACAAACTGGTTAAACCTGAAGGGCAGAATCACCTATCATGGCAAAAAAAAAAATCAGTCTTAGCCAGTCTAGCCCTGTCACTCAGAAATACCTAATCCCCGCATCTAACTCCCACCAAACTCGGGGCATGTCTGAACTGGTGTATCAAGTTCCTTTCTGCTGCACCTCTTAGGCACAGCATTGCTTTTCATACAGGGTGCCCTGCTGGCTAAACAGCATCCCCACTAATATTCAGGAATACTCTAGGATTGGCCCTTTTAAGTGTAATCTTAGGAAACATCTCTCTGTACTTAGTAGCCGTGACTACCAACTGTAAGTTGCTCCTCTCCCTATGTGGCACCTTTCCTCTCCTTCCCACCCCCTTAACACCCCTCCCTAGCCCCCTTCCCCCTCCCATTCACTCACTTCCCCCACCCTTACCTCACCCCATACCTCAACCCCCTCCTCTCACTAACTCCCTTCCCTTCCTCCCACCCACCTACTGTTGATACTGATCCCATCATGACTACCTTGCCCTCTCAGCCTCTCCTCTAACCCTCCACCTCCATTTGGTATTCAATGTAGTCTCACCTACCACCCCACCCCCTCCCTATCATGCCTACACTCTCGCCTCTACTTCCCACCCCCTTATAAGTGTCTGTCATTTCCCCTGCTCCCATCACACTGTACAGTGCAGCCCCCCACCCATTAACACTGCCTACCTCCGGCAGCATCATTCTCATACTATCACCTTACTATTGTCTTGATCTTATTTTTGGTTATGTCTTTCACAGAATGTATGAATTTGTCTCCACACCTTCATATTCATCTCCCCCTCCCCCCCCGGGGGTCTATCTTGTTTTTTACCACATTTTGGTGCACTTAGGCTATTCTTCTGACTGCATCAACATGACGGTATTCCACCCTGCCTCAATTGTACTTGTCTTGTTGTTATCGAACTGTATGTCAAAATTATTGTTTTTATAAGCCATTGTATTTATATGTTTTTCTGTCATGGAACATTTGTAAAAGAGCCTCTGGTTCAAAGGTATTGTAATTCAAGATATATGTATTTATATCATGGGGGTGAGAGATTTCTCAGTAGAATGTCCTGTGTTATTTCCACTGCAATGAGGATAAATCCTGATCACATCAGCAGAGTGAGGATAAATGCCATTTATCCACACTCTGCTGATGTCACCAGAGTGAGGATATCTTTACTGCAGCTTGCATTCTAAATGAAACTGCTTCAGAAAACAGTTTTTCTTTCTCACTGAAGTTGCAACTTACTCAATTAGCTTTGCAAAACACTCTCACCTGTGTCCCATTGTGTTTCTAACACTCCTAGCCCATTACTGTTCTAATCTCAGCTTCAAAATAAACTGAATTCTAAATTAAACTCCTTCACAAAGCAGTGTCTTTTTCATTGCTACCTGCTACAGTTTCTCTTTCTCACTGAAACCTACAACTTACTCAATTAGCTTTGCAAGCCACACTCACTTGTGTTCCATTGTGTTTCTGACTCCCTGTCCATTCAGAACAACTCTCTCACACACATACACACTCACTCACACTACACACAGAATGATCAGCAAACACACATAAGCAGAAAAAATGTTCCTAAAGCTATCACCCCCATGATATAAACTGCACACATGATTGTGGGATATGGAAAATACTCTCAGTCCTGCAGAGTGAGCAGTGCATTCTCACTCATGCCTTTGGCACTCATGAGACTACAGAGCTCACTCTGCAGGAGTGAGAATATTTTCCATATCCCACTCCTGCCCATCATGTATCCCATACAGTATATATCAATAAATAAAACAAAAACCATGTTTTTTGGTAGTATTTTTCCACCGGTGCTCCCCTTTAGATGCTCAGCCCCCACCCCACAATCAGCCCTGGGACTCACTTGATGTATAAATCCTTCCCAGGCTTACCCCCCAGGGCAGGGCCTCCCGCAGGCACCCCCGACAGAATTTAGAGGGCAAACCCTGGCTTACCCCCCCAAGGCGGGGCCACAGGGGTGAGTCCCTTTGGACAGTATTCAAGAAGCTAGGTTGCCAGCTCAGAGTCACAGACAGAGTGGGATCTAAGTGAGTGGGGCATCTTACGAGGGAGATGACATTTTTAGAATGCTTAACCTTATGGGAGGCATGCATGCAATGATGCAGTGGTGCTGAAGCACCAATGTCCAACACACCTCCCCTCAGTAGTTCAACACCAGTCTGCCATAACCCCCGGCCTCTGCCAGAGGTCAGTAGTGCACCAGACACTCACCTATCCTCCTCCCAGCAGAGGACAGCAGTCCCTTGGATGCTCAGTTCTCCTCTCCTTGGCTGGCCTTCTGACACCATGAGTCCATTCCTGAACTCCAGATGTTGGCATCACAAGTGGATGCCTTGCCACTGCGCCGGTGGGCTGGCAGAACAAAGATCATGTTTTCATGTAAATGTGCTCAGTATTAAAGAAAATGGGAGGAGAAAAACAGAACTAATGTGAAATATAATCTGAACTGTGTCTAAATATTATGATTTATAAAGTTCTTCTGGAGGCGTCGATGATTCTTTAATGGCCCAGCTGAGGACATGGCAAAAAGGATTACAACCAATGGGGTCCAATCTCCAAGTTGAAAAATTTTAACTCCACCACCCATTCTTTGCCTGCAGTACTTTTGTATTTGATCTTCCTCATCCCACTGTGTCCCCTGAGGAGGCCTCAGAATGCACCAGTGTCCTCATGCCAAGTGATCTGTTTTGCTCCTCCAAAGCCACACAAAGACTCCGTAGTGCGTCATCGCTATGCTCTCATCATCGAGGGTCACCATCTCCATAAGCACCTTGCTATGCTGAACTAATTGTAACACTTAAAAAGTCATGCAGAAGGATACAAAGAAGGCTGTGTGGAACAAAACAGCCTCTACCAAGGACAAGAACACCCAAGGCAACTCACCCCATACCTGCTGCAGCAGGCCAAGGCTAAGTGGGCACTGCCATCAACCTGCTTTGGCACCTGCAAAACCATTCCCCCAACATTTTTTTGATCTGAAAGGCCCACATGTTGTTCTACAACCCAAAGACATTGGAAAACCATGAAACGCCCACCAGGTGCAGGCTGACTGCCCCTGGCATGAAACTCTCTCAATTCATTTCGATGGTTACCTGTCAGACCTTCTGTTACCTACCCTCCCCAACCACCCTCTTCGATCTTCTAGTGGTGGCTTCCTGACCATTTCCAGAATGAGGTTAAAATCAGCTGGTGATACAGCTTTTAGTGTTGAGGCTCCCGTTCTGTGGAATTCTTTGCCAGCTCAGGTCAGGGAAGCCCCAACAGTGGATATTTTTAAGGCCCGCTTGAAGACTTTTCTTTTTTCTCAAGCTTTTGATATTTAGATTAGTATATACAGTAAAGACTGTGATTGTATTAGCCTTATTTATTTTATTTTATATAAAATTTTGTGTTTTAATTTTGTGCTTTTAAAATTGTGTTTAAAATTTGTACGGCACCCAGAGCCTCCGGGATTGGGTGTCTTTTAAGTAAATGTTGCCTTGCCTTCCCATTTGTATCAAGTAGTGACATAGTGGGTCTACTAGAATGGACCATGCATTCTGCCAACTCTGAGCCAGCTGCATCCTCAAAAAATTTTCAGTGCCTCTCCCTGGTGCTGGGTGCTAGAGAGCTCCTGAGCAACTCCCAGGCTTCTAGATCACCAACTCCCAGAGAAAAGCTGGAACTTGTCTTGGATGCTCCTCTGATTTGGGTGCCATCTCCCAGAATGTCTGCCACTGCAAATGAGAACATGAAGGGAATAAATAAGGTTAAGGTAGATAGCATCTTCAGAATGAGCAAAAACAGAACCACCAGAAGGCAAGCATTTAAGCTGGAAGGAGGCAGTTTTAAGGAGGACGTGAGGGGGTCTTACTTCTCAGAGAGGGTTGTACAACTATGGAACAGGTTGCCACAGTGGGTTGTGGAGGTGGATATGGTGGAGAAATTCAAAAGAGCCTGGAATAACTACATGGGACTAGGACAAGGAGATGAGAGAGGGCAGCGGGGTAGAAGGTAAGAATGGCGGTGAGGAGGATAACTCGGGCAGACTCAATGGGCCGAATAGTCTTTTTCTGCTGGCATGATTCTATGAGTCTATGAAAAAGAGGGTCAGTAATACTGTTACTGTATCTATACCAGGCGCATGTACAGCTTTGAACTGAATATTTTTTTGTGTGGTTAATCTAGGTATTATGGCTTACTTATATTTCAGACTCCATTGTATAATTAAGCAGTAAGCCAGGAATGTGTGTGTGTCTCGGTGGGAGAATGGCACACCTGGAGTGGGACAAAGCACAAGGCCTAGCACTGAGGATGATTTTGAGTATGTGTGTGTATGTGTATGTATGTGGTGGTGGGGGGGGTGGGGGGACAGAGAAGGCAATGCACGATTAGGTTTATATTATATTCAGATCTATTCAATAACTCCTATGAGGAATGCTGTTGAACACCTTCTGAAGCCTCAGTATGCCACTTCCACCCCTCCCAACCCAATCCACATCCCTGGACACCCAGGCAAAGAAATATATCAGATTTGTTTGACACAGTCCATCTGATGTGAATCCATGTTGCCTCAGATCTTGTGCTCCGCTGCTTTCAAGGTGCTCCTCTATCCTTCTCTTTAGCAATGACTCCATAATTATTCTCACCAATGTGGTCAGACTGACAGGTCTATACTTACCAGCCTCCTCTTTGTTCCCACTTTTGTGGAGAGAGACTACATCTGCCCTTCTCCAGTCCACTAGAACCCCTCCCATAGCCAGCAACTTATTGAACAGGGCTGTCAGTGGTGCTACCAGCATCTTCCTTAAGTCCTTTAATATCCTAGGGTGTATCACGTCTAGTCCCATCAACTTGTCCACCCACAGTTTTGTGAGTTCCTTTAGGACTCTCTCTTCTATAAATGGTGGACTGGTGTCCACTTCCCTTCCTATCTGGTTTCCTAACTGTGTCCACCCCCCTTCCCATTCTACATCTATCCCTGGTGTCTACTGGCACCCCCACCCTCTGATCCTCATATTCCACATGTTTTTATACATAATTTTGTTGGTGAATAGTGTACACCCCACCCACCCTCCACTCCCACCATCCCATACCTTTCCCTGTATCTAGTGGCACCCCCCCTCTCCAGTCACCATATCTTGTTGTGTTTCTTTCGTTGGTGGTTAGTGGCACCCTCTTGTATTTATTTATACCTGCAAAAAAGAAAACCATTCTTCAATGTATATTTTGTTTATTTTCATTTAAACCTGTAAAAAAAAAAAAAGTCCATTGGTGATCACACCCTCACCAGCCACCTGACCTCCCACGATGCAGCCACATCCCCTCACCCCACCCCAAGTACACCCCCACAAACCCTCATTCACCTGAACAGATCCCAGTTTCGAAAGCCGCTCTCTGATTGAAGACACGTCTTACTGCTGGAACCAGTGACTGCAATATGAGAACTAAGGTAAATGCAGTTCAATGTATTTTAATGGATGTTTCAACTTTTATTCATGACTTAGCCGTTCACTGAGGACATAGGTCCTATTACTGGAAGGATGCAGACCATCCCCCTTGTACATGCCCACAGTATTTCAGGTCAGTCCCCAGTTCCTAATGAAGTCAAATCCCCCGTTCACACCACTTGTTGAATTCACTGGTGTGACTGTCCCTAACTTACCCTTTGCCATAGACAGACAGAACCTCAGAGAAAGCTACGACGCTTGCTACATACCTAAGGTGCCTTTTCAAGTCCCTCTGAACTGCTTTTATGGCCATTAATTCCCTAGCCAGGTCATTCATCCCTGTGTGGACAATGACATCCAGCTCCTCCATCCTTGCCACTGCACTATCGATCCCCAGGATCCGTCTCATATCCCACTGAGCTGTGCCTCCAGGTAAGCACGTCACATCCCTTCCCCCTTAACTGCCTAACCCTAACTCTATTCCCCTCACAATGGAGTCCCCAAACAGGATTTGCTTCCTCCTCCTCTGGGGTCTCCTGCTGCACCCCTTTGGGTCTCCCTCCTGGAGGACTCCCTCATCCTCCCTGGTGACTACATTGGGAGGCTCCATGGGATCTTCTCATTCTGCCAAGATGGTGTATGAATTTTGTAATTTTGCAGGATGGGGGTGTGCCTGTGACTCCCTCCCTTACCCGCCCAAAGCCCACTGTAATCCATCCACTCGCACTGTGAGGCAACCTTTGGGGAACTGGAAGCTGACTAGGTGGCCTCTGGGTATGGATGTAGGCCTCCTGCTGCCTAGCCAGCTCGGCTCGGAGACTGTTGACCTCTGCCCTCAACCCAGAGAGGTACCAGCATATGGGGTGGCAAAGCAGCATCCAGAAGATCCTCCTGAATACTGCTGCTCTGCATCCACTGCACTGCACCACTCTCATTATTCTTTTTCCTCCTTCCACTATTGAAATTAACCTTTTAATGAATCTGCTGTTGTCCCCTGTTGTTCCTGTCCTTTTTACTGATTTCCTGTGGTTCACCAAATCCTATTTACTGTTCTTTAAATCCCTTACATTTTTTTTATTGACACCAATTCACTTAGAGTGGCTGTGTTCAATTTAAATGTTCTTCATGTTTCATTTTGTTTTATGCTTTACATTGTATTGTCAACCTATTCCTGTTATCAGACAGGAAACTGTACTATGGTAGGTAGGTAGGTAACATTTATTTACATGGTGTCCAATCCCAGAGGCTCTGGGTGCCTTACACAATAACAAGCAGGGTAAGATATGCCATGAGACTACCTGACCTATGAAGATAGATGAGGCTGGGCTCAGTGGGATGGGGAGAGAGGGTGGTTGTATGCAGTGCCTCCTTCTAGCAAAAATAATCAGCCCTGTTCGGCCTGCTCCCTCTGGCTCTCACACTCTGCCCTTCACAGCAGTGTCTCTAACCCAGAGAGACTCAGAGACCCTGATTTACAAGAACAAATAGTACATAGCAATGTTGATGTCAGCTGTCCCGCTCTCTTATTTACCGTTTCTCTGTTAAACTATGCAGCATTTCTATCCAGTTCCCTGCTTATAAGCACCCCTTGTAAATTCAAATCTGGCACCTTTTCTTTTACTGTCTTCTGATTGGCTAACTCAGTACATGGGTCACAGGGTGATTACTTTCCGCCCATGGTCTTATCACTAGTGATCGTTTACAAACTTCCCTGACAAGAAAAAAACCTTTGATCAATGCTCCCTCTTTAGCAAAATACAAAAAGAAACTTTCAGTTTCTGACTCAGTTTGCAGCACTCTGACTGCCCCACATACAGCATGCCAAGGATAGGTAATCATGCATGCCCCTCTTTGGCTTACACTGATGACATCATGTTGATGCCAACTAGTTATCTAGAGGTAAAAAGAATGATGGGAAAATTCTCAGAAGAATGTAAAAAGGCAGACTTACACATTAATTATAACAAAACAAAAGTTATGATTTGTGGAAATACAAATACAAATTATATATATCACATAGAAGGAAATAAATTAGAGGAGGTCAATGGATTTTGCCACCTAGAGATTCATATTACAAAAGAGTTAAATTGGGGAAAACATGTTAAAGAATTAGAACTCAAAACAAAAATATTTTTACCAGCAATGAATACATTTCTATATAAATATGGCAGCTATTCAGTATTAGGTTATATAAATGTAATAAATGCCAAAATAAGTAGACAACGTTTAAATGGAGACGAAATTTGGGGGTGAAAACAGAAATATTGACAAGTGTTTGAACATATAAAAAAAATCTTAGGAATTCCTAATGGTACTCTGTCAGCAGCTGTTAGGGCAGAGTTAGGACTATGTGCAGTGGAAAGTCAGATTAAAATAAGATGCATTAATTATTGGATTAAAGCCTATGCCATGTTAGCAAACAGACTACCTGGAAAATGTACTGAAGAATCCATGGAGTACCTTAAAAAAGGCATAGTATTTCCAAATATACATACAGGCCCAGATATTCAAAGAGATGCGCCTGGTATAACTCTGTTGCACCAGGCAGAACCCCACAATTTGCCCTGGTGCAATATTCAAAAGGGGCACTTGCGCAGCACAAATCCAGATGCACTGGGGTGCATTGCTAATGTATGCGGCACATCTGAAGGGGGCGTGCCCAAACATACACGGCACATCCTGATGTTCAGCCCGGGATGTGCAGTGCATCTGCTGGCACATTTCCCAGATGCGCCGCATACCTGGGCACAAGGTTGAGCTAGGCAAACCGTGGAACAAATGCTGGCCACCCACAGGTGGGTGGCTGTAATACAAGGCGCAACACACCAGCCGCCAGCCGTGGGTGGCCACACACCTTGCAGAAACACCAACCACAGGCATCCAAACCCACCCAGGTGGGCTACTGTACCCCCTCCCATCCTGTATGCCTGATCACAGACATCAGCAATAGGATGACCATCCCTGGTAGTCCAGTGGTCCCCCCACCCACCCGTATGCCCAATCACAGGCATCTTTGACACAGCCACCTCCCCAGTGGTCAAGTGGTCCCCACTCTCCCATATGCCTGATCACAGGCACTGGTAACACTCCTTCCACCCTGATAGTCCAGTGGACCCCCATCCCTCCCATTTCACCTGATTGCAGGCAGTAGTACAGTGAATCCCTCTACCTGGTGGTCTAATGTACCTCCCACCCTCCATTTTGCTTGATTGTGGGCAGTAGTACCGTGTTATCCCATTACCTGGTGGTCCAGTGGTCTACACCCTCCTCCCCTCCCCCTCACAGAGGCCTCCGGCCACCTAGCACCCCTTCCCCATCATCTGCGGGTGGCTGCACCCCACCCACATATCGCCTGGTCACCTGCCGAATGACAGCATACAGTATGATCTGTATGCCTATTGGCCCACAGTGTGGACCCATGGGCTGGCAGATCATACTGTACTACACAGGCATGAATATGTGAATGAACTAGGCCAGGCACATTTCAAAGGATTGCCCTGTGCATCTCATACAAATGGGGCCTTAATGACATGCAAATGGCTCATTTGCACCCTGCATATCTTATGGTCTCATTTGCATGCCCATGTCTGAATATCATGGGTGCTGAGCCCAGCGCAGCTACTGTTGTGCTGGCGTAGTCCGAGTCCTCCCTCCCCCCCCCTGTCTGGGATATACACTGCTGCAGTGTAGATGCGCCGGTGCATTGTAGATGCACCATGCATATTCCTTGCCATATTCAATGGCAATGCACCATGGCACGTCAGTCACCTTTGAATATCTCCCGTTCCCGGCCCCGGCGCATCTCGGTTGTGCTGTGTCCCCACTTGCGCCATTGCCAGGTGCAGTCTAAATGTGCAGGCAGTTGAGAAAATAATAAAACCAAATGGGCTAATGCATTGTCTTATTGATATATTCAAAATGCCTCCAGAAATAGTAATAGAAGAAATTATAACCAGAATTTAGGACATAGCAAAACAGAAGGACGTAATAATTTAGTAAACAGAATAAAAAATGCATATGGATGGTGAAAAATAAAAGAATTCACAAGTTGAAAAATTACCTAATACAAATTAAAGATCCCAAGAAAAGGAAAAGTACCACTAAAGTCTGATTTAAAATCTATGAGAGTAATTGGTCAAATATAAAATATCGAAAATGGGACGCAGATAAAAAAAATATGTAAATATACAGTATGCCAGGATGATCTAGTGAACATGTTGATACTGTGCCCTTTATATGAACAGGAAAGCAATAAATATTTAGGTTAGATGTTGAGGAACCTGAATTATGAACCAAAAGATATGGTAACTTATCTGTTAAAACACACATCCCAAGAGAAATGGACTCTGTGGCTTCCCTCCTCTGCATCATGGAGAAAAAGAAGCTTCATTTGGTAGATAATAAATAACTCACATTTGGCAACAGGCTTTGTCAAGAAGGGATATGGTATAAGAATAAACTTCAGTGTTCTAGAATCAGACTATTGTTTTTTGGGAAACTGTGCAATAATGACTATAGGTAATCAGTCACCTTCAGGAAAGACGTAAGGATGGGGAATTTAAGAAACTCCATAATAATAAAAGAAAAGTTTTTTTTTTTAATGAATGACACATGATATAAGCATCTTTGTAGACTGTCAACATGTATGTTATCATTATTTATTGTTAATATATAAAGTATGTATGGATAAACTGTAACAAACTGAATTGAATGTGTAAACATGTTTTTTTAAATTGTAATGACATTAAGTTGTCGAACAATAAAACATTGAATTGAACTGACCCTCCCACAGACTGGTCAGATTGTTTACCAGCCTGCTATGTTGGATGGTTTTGAAGGCTTCCTCACATTGGAACTTCCAGTGCCCCCCGGGTCTCCATCTGGGAGGGCACCCATATTGTGTTTTGGCCACCATTATGTGTGACTCATTGGGGCAGTCCATCACTGATACATCCACATAGGAATAATGGAAGACAAATAATATTTAATTATTATGTTAATAAATTTAAGACAGTTTTATTTTTAGAGCCTAGTTGAAGGTTTTTAGTGAGTATAGGTGACAGCCACATTTGTGATGGCAGTCAGGGATGTGTGGTACCCTTGATTTTGATTTTGTCTATGGCCTCTAAAAGGAGAAAGAGCCATGGAGTGGGTACAGCTACACTGCGTCCTGCATTGGTGAGAGACAGTGGATGGGCTATATCTATCTATCTATCTATCTATCTTGGAGTCTATCATCAGAATGGTTCAAAAAGGGCTGCTCGATATAGTGAGTTCTGTTTTCTGGCATAAAGCAGTGAAAACTCATGTATTTCACAGGACTCTTTTATTTTTTAATTTTTTATTTTACAGTATAATCGGAATTACAATCCTTTGAGTCATAGACTCTTTTGCAAAGGCTCCACGTCATTTACAGGGGGTAGAGGGAGAACCAAAGTACAAGGAAGACAGACGGAACGAGCAATTATATACAGGTTTCAGTACAGTCAGTTTTTTTATACAATGGCTCCACGGTGGTTACGGGGGTGGAGAGACAGAAGACAATATAAAGCATTAAAAGAAAAACAATTTTTTTTTTTTTTTTACATTTTGATTTTTTCAGGTTACAGAATTGACATGGCACTTGAGAGGCATTTTAAAAGCTTATGGGAGGCATACATGTGGGCCCAAGGCAGAGCTAAATGCAGAGGGTGGAACATAGGGACTAGGACGTCCCAGAGTCAGTTAAGGGGATGGGGGGGGGAGAAAGCAGGCCTTATTGGCATTCACATTTAGAGTTTTCAAGGAGGTGTGTTCGAAGGCCTGTTTTGAAAAGTGTGATGCTGTGGGTCTGGGAGAGAGTAGGGGGGAGGGTGTTGAGCCATTTGGTGGCATGGTAGCAGAAGGATCTCTGCCCTAGAGACATTCAACATGGGGGGACCGTGAAGGATGAGGTAGCCAACAGTCTGGTAGTCCGCCTGTGAGGGGCTGGGCTGACGATGGGGAGTAGACCGGCTGGAGTAAGCTGGAGGTGGATCTTTTTTGCTAAGATGCAGGTTTGATATTTGAGTCTTTGCTGGAAATTAAGCCAACCTGTTTGTGTGTACAGGTCACAGGTGTGGGTGAGTCTGTCACAGCCAGTAACGAGGTGGCAGGCTTTATTAAGTGCTGTGATTATGCTACTTGTGCATATGCTCACTTGTGATTATGCTACATATGCTACTTGTGCATCTTCTGCAGCCAATGTAAGAGAGTAAGAGTCCTGTTTAATGTAATCAAATAAATATGTCTGTGTGTGTGGGGGGGGGGGGCACCATGGGCTGAAAAAAGAAAGACCAGAAAAACAGAATAAGAAAGAAGAGCAATAGAGCAGGCAGAAAAGACAGGAGACAGGAAGAGAGGCAGAAGAATCAAAAATAAGAACATAGAGAAGAACTCACACAGAGGACAGCAATGAGAGAAAAATTAGTGAGTGAGGAATAATGGACTAAGGGACCAAAGGGAGTAATGTTTGCCACCCATAACCCTGGCAGCATGGATGGGTGTGGAACGTGTGTGAGCTGGTATGCCATTCAAACAGCAATGTATAAACAGCAAAGACCATTATAGTGACCGAATCGGCTGTTTGCTGTAATGGTCTGCTGTTTGTCCGACACTGCTGTCTTCGTGGAGTTCATGCCCCTCCCTGAAACAACTCAGATTCTGAATTTAGCAGTCTATGATGTGGGAAGGGCTTGTGGGGGGCAGAAATATGTGTCCCCTGATGGCACAATGCCGGCTGTCAGCATTGTGCCGTCGCTGTAATGCCACTCAACAGGATTCCTGTTGCTGCGGCTTGGTGGAACTGTGTGAGCCCAGTGGATTTCCATAGTTACTAGCCTTGCTGACTAGTGGCTGAAAAAAGATAAAAGTAAGGCTAGAATCAACATGTTGTCAGAATCTGCCCAATTGTTTAAACTTTTCAGATTATGAATCCTGCTACAACAAGACCAGCGATTATAATGCAAGATCTCTGCACATGTACATGTACACGTATTACACTTCATAAGTTCAATAGCAAACATTCCCTGAAAGATCTGTGGTGTCACTTTTAAAGGGTATATGTGTATCTGACTGACCCCATCAGCACTCACCATTTTGAACCAATGAGGACACATTATAAAAAGGGGCTTACCTTACAACTGACCCTGATTCTCAGGAATGCCCCTGTTATTCCCTCAGAATTTTCCTCTGTTGCTTCCTAAAATATTTATGTCATTAAAATGTAGGGACTATTAATACAAAACAAAAGATTTTTTTTATGTATTTATTTTATGAGGAAAATACCTTTGAGAAAAGCTGACCATTTTCGGAGTCACATGATGCACTTGAGGGAGGGAGTAAACAGCTTGCAGTAGCAGCTCCACAGATTCATGCTAAAAATATTTAATTTCTCACTCAGATAAGGACTTTTGGCTATGTAAATTCGAATGATTATCACAGGACGAGACTAAAACTAACTAATATGGAGCCACAGAAAGATGAAACACAGAGTAACTCTGATGAAGAAAGCGAATTGACAGTGAGAGGCCTAGAACCAAAAAGGCCCCGTAGAAATGAGTCCCCAGAAAAAAGCCTAGAATTCTCGGCACTGGATCAACTACAGGAGGATGTTTCGGTGATCAAAGCAGCACTATTCTACCTTATTGCAGACTTCAGGGAATGGAAATCATCCATAAATGGCTTAATAACCAGGGTCACCGATGCAGAAGCACGCATCTCCTCTATAGAAGACAAGATGGAAAAAGTCCAGACGGAAAATACAGCCTTAAAAAGAACTGTCAAGAAGACAGAAGATAAGCTGGATGACCTCGAAGGCAGGTCTAGGTGCAACAACCTAGTGCTTTTGGGCCTCCCAGAAGGGGAGGAAGGCACAGACACTGTGAGTTTCATCCAGAAGCTGTGTACTCAAGTGGCAGGTTCATCACCTAACAGCCCTACTTATGTGATAGAATGGGCTCACAGGGCAGTCAGGCCGAAATCTACAGCAGAGCAGTTACCTCATCCCATCATATTTAAAGTATTGAATTATTTGGATAGAGACCACATATTAAAAGCGGCAAGAAGTGCAGAACAGATAATCTGGGAGGGTAAACAGTTACGTCTGGTCCCAGATCTTACCTTCAGGGTGCATCAAGAAAGGGCATCTTATAAGCCAATCCAAGCTAAACTATTGGCAGCAAAGATTAAACATAGAATGATGTTTCCAGCTCACTTGGAAGTTTCCTTACCTAATGGGAATCAGAGGTACGAATCGGCGGTGCAAGCCCTGGAGGATCTAAAGTAGAGATTGCCTGATCTATTTAACAAGGAGGGGTGAGTGCCCCGCTGAATGCTCAAGATGATACAGGAACTTCAAGGATACTGCGGAACCCAAAGAGAGGCCTTGAGGGAGTGCTCCTTACTTTGTGTGCTGCTTAGAATACCTAGGAGTGGCCTCTTATGTCATTAAGATTGCATTTGTGACCGTCAATGTTTTATTTAATTTAGTGCAGAAAGAGGCTATAGATTTAATTTTTGGATGCAACTGGGACTTAATCCTAATATAACTTGTACCCTTTTTTTGCGACCTCCAGTGTTGGAATTGAGGTGCTGGCAACATAGAACAATTCTAGAAGATGTCAATTTTGGTTTTCATCCACCTATAAATCAACAGACTTTCTACGAAGTTCATGACTCTGTCTCGTATAGAAATAGCTTTATAGATGGATATTCTCAGTGCATGATATTGGGAGTGGGGTATGAATGTTATGAAATGAATCTCAACACACTGTTCTATAACATAAGCATAATCAAGACTTAGTATATTTAGCAGGATATTCAAACTGAATCATAATGTCTCTGGGAACACAATGGAGTCTCCTGCGGAGCCACGAAGCTTTGTTAAGACTTATGTGCCATCTCAGGAAGTAAGGTTCAGGCACTTTAATTAAAGAGACAGAATATATGCTCCAGTATTTAATTTTTTTCTAAAGCAGAAATAATGCTATACATATAACATTTTTAGAAAAGAAAACAAATGTTTGGAAGTAGCTGGGATTTAATTCTACATGTTTGGTATGGTCGCTTTGCGCCATCTAGTGGTGCATGCGATCTGTCAACCAAGATGAAGCAATACAATAGTCACGCTCTGGAATTGGATAGTAGCAAACTGTATCGACGGTCAAGTTTGCCATTACATTAAAGTGACTGTGATCTGTTCATTAGGCAGTGAACCATAACAGATAGTTATATGACATAGCATGGGCTAGTTACAGTTGAATTAGATAGATAAATGAGGGAATTAATTAGGGCTTAGACATGGGAATTAGGGGAAGGTGAGTAATAATTGGTTTATTGGAAGACATATACACGTTAAAGGAGATTTTAATCCAGGCTTATATAGGGGATCATATTACATTCCTCTACTGTGTACATGGGGGTAATATGGGAAGGGTTTACAGCTTGGCAGTAGCATGATCTGCGGAGTGGCTCCCGAAGTGCATGATGGCCATAATGTGTAGAAGCAGGCATTCAGCCTGGGAAGAAGGGGGTTGGGGATATGAAGGAAGGGTGGGGGGGTTTGTTATGAGGGGGATAGTTGTAGAGGGAGAGAGGGACTGCACATAAAAGGGTATAAAGGGATACAGAGGATGAACAGTGATGGGCTGGACACTAAAAATGAAGATAACTGTTATAACAAAGCTATGGGAAGCTCAACGTAATGTCATGGAATATTAAAGGAGGGAAGGACAATGCAAAGAAATATAACGTCTTAAGGCATCTTAGTAGATATCAGCCGCATACAGTCCTGCTGCAAGAAACACACATTATTTCAGACTGTGTCTCAACCATGCAGAAACTTTGGGTGGGCCAGGTTTTTGGTGTGGGTAATAGTTCTAGACAAGGAGGGGTTGCAGTATTGATTAACAAGAATGTTCCCTTTCAGGAAAAGGCAACATGGAAGGATCTGGATGGGAGATTCATTATAATTCTAGGGCTCTTGGCAGGGGTAGAAATTTTGCTGGGATATATATATGGCCCAAATGTGGATTCCCCCTCGTTCTTTCTTCCCTTAGTAGACATTATTGAGTCTGCCCCCAACGTACCGTGCCTGTTGGGAGGAGGCTGGAATTTAGTCTACTCTAATGATTTGGACAGGTCATTTAGCAAAAGATTGGCTATATTGCCAGCTCAGAGGGCATTGAGAGAATTCATGGAGGACTCTGGCTTAATTTACCCATGGAGAACTATCCATCCACAAGAGATAGATTATACTTACTATTCTCCATCGCACAAAATGTACTCCTGAACAGATTATTTCCTTTTAAGTAAAATGGCTCTACAGGGTATCAAGGAAGAAGGTATATATCCCAGAGTATTATCAGATCACTCCTTAATTTGGGTAAAATTGAAATTTCAAAACCATCCAAAGGTCTCCAAATCATGGTTTCTTAATAAGCAGCTTGTAGGGGAGGAGGGAATAGTAAATCATATGAGGACTTTTATTAGAGATTCCTGGAACAATAACTAGGAGTCGATGGAGAATAAAGTATGCTTCGGGGGGCAATGAAAGCGATATGGAGAGGAGAGTTAATTAGATTAGCTTCCACGAGGAAGCATAATATTTCGGTGCAAGTAGAAATATGGCTTGCCAGAATAAAATTTATAGAGTCCCATTTGCACCAGACAATGGACGAGTCCATCTGGGGGGAACTTCATGCTTTAAGAGCTAAATACATGGCACATTTGCTTAATCATACACTGAAGGCGGCTATAAAATGGAAAGCTACATATATAGGACAAGGGGAAAAATCAGGGAAATTGCTGGCTCAAAGAATAAAGAAACAGAAGGAAACCAACTGGGTAGTTAACTTAAAGGATGGGGTTACAGGGAAATTAAACTCTAATCTGGTGGATATAGCAAACAGCTTTAGGATGTATTATTCAAATTTATATACAGCTCCTGCCCTAGAAGTAGATTATTTTTTACATTTAGAGAAGTTCTTGCGAAATATCAATCAGATCACGTTAACTCAGCAAATGGAACTTAAAGGAGAAATTTCTATACAAGAGATTGGGAAGCTATAGATAGATTACCTTTGGACAAGGTGCCCGGACCTGATGGCTATTCAACCTTATTTTATAAGACCTTTAAAGAAGAACTTAGCCCATCTCTGAGAATGTTGTATATCTATTTATTCTCCTCCCTTATTAGAGAGCTAGCATTGTTGGAGGTGATAATTGTGGTACTTCCTAAGCCAGGGAAAGATTTAACTAGACCAGAAAACTACAGACCAATTTCATTATTAAATGTTGATATAAAGATATTGGCAAGCATACTAGCATTCCGGTTCAGAAAGGCCTGGGTAAATCTTATTGGACCTAAGCAGGTGGGATTTGTCTCTGGTAGGCCCTCTAGTGATCACTTCAGAAAAATATGGCACCTGCTTTCTGTATCGGGGGGCACTAACACTGATAAAGTCTCGGTGTCCCTCGATGCAGAAAAAGCATTTGATAGAGTGAGCTGGAGATTTTTATTCGATTTACTGCCTAGGTATGGATTACCCCCCTGAGTATATCACATGAGTTAAGGTTCTGTATGCATTCCCCTCAGCGAGAGTCTTTTGTAATGGGGTTTCCTCGGATAGTTTCAGGCTCACAAGGGGCACTAGGCAAGGTTGTGCCTTATCTCCTAAGCTATTTAACTTGTATATCGAACCCTTGGCTAGAAAAATTGATACTGTAAAGGAGATAAGGGGTATAACTATAGGAGAAGAAGAATATAAAATGTCAATGTTTACGGACAACATCCTCTTGCATCTCTCAAGCTGGCAAGTGTCCTTAACAGAAGTGTTGAAAACAACAGGCCAGTTTAGTATTCTGTCCAGATATAAGTTAAACCGTAATAAAACATTAGTTATTTCACTGAATTCAATTTGTTCTAGAAGGGATGTAGAGGAGCTGGGACTGGCATGGGCATCCAAATCAATTACTTTTTTAAGAACAGAGATTGTCTCAGAGGTTAATACCCTGAAATTAGTAATATATTGACCCTGTGATTAAATGGATGCAACAAGATTTAAAAAGGTGGCAAAGATTACCACTCTCTCTTTGGGGTAGAGCCGACTTGATTAAAATGGTGATATTTCCTAGGATTATGTACCCTCTTATTATGTTGAATGTATTTCTCCCCAAAGCATGGTTTAAAAAGGTAGATTCTATTTGGTCCAATTTTTTGTGGAAGGGTAAAAAACCTAGAAGAGCAATTGGTAAGTTAACTATGGAACGGAAAAAGGGAGGGCTGGGTATACCACACTTATTTCTCTATTATTTAGCATTCCAGGGTAGCAAATATCTTAAGTGGCTGACACCCTTAGAGAACAAGGAATCACAACTGGCGTGGATTAAGATAGAAAGAGTTAGAACCCGGGAACAGTACCTATCAACTAAGGCATTACTATATCTCCCCCAGAATAAACTACCTACGTCTTGGCAAGATACTCCTATAATATGGTCAGTGAGAGCACATGCCCAGTGGTGTGCACTATATAACGTTGATAAGAGACGGGACCTTGGGCAGCCAGTATGTCACAATGGTAATATGCAAATAGGGAATAAACCTATTTCTTCAATTTTTTTGGTATGAACTTAAAGATGTATCAGTGTCGGATCTCATATCATATAACAAATTTGATTCTCCTAAACAGGTCCAACAAAAATTGGGTATGAGATCCTTACCTGGATTTAAGTATCTACAGCTTAAAAATGTATCCAGTCAAATCTAGGAGTTCCACCCTGGTCCTCTAAGATGATGGAAATTTTAGGGCAAATATTTAATCTAGCAAGTCAACCTAAAGCTATTTCTAAAATTTACAAATTTTTATTGGCAAGACTTTGGCAGAAATATCCCTCAACCACATTTTATTGGAACACTCTGTAGATAATTCATATGATTCGGAAACATGGGAACAGGTCTGGAAGTCTAATTAAAGATGTATAAAACAGGGCAGACTGAGGCTGCTTCGCTTTAATATTCTTCATAATTTATTTTACACACCCACAAAACTTAAATTAATGGGTAAGTTTCAAGAGGGTGTGTGCCATAGGTGTTCACAAGATCTAGGAACTCTAATTCATATGCTATGGTCTTGCCCAATAATTCAGGTCTTTTGGCAACAAGTAAGTAAATTTGTAGATCCATTATTTAAAAGTGTATGCCGTTTTGACATAGAGACCTGTATATTGGGTAACCTTTCAGCCATACCATCTCAAACATACAGATACTACTTTACTCTTATCTCAGCGGTAGCATTGCTTCTTATTCTTAGACACTGGATTAAGGACACTGCGACACCTCTTAGAGAATGGGTTCAAGAAATTTATACAGCTTTTTATGCAGAAAAATTGATTGCAATGCAATTCTGCAATACAATTAAATAAAGGAGAGATGGAAGCAATTTACTGAATTTATGGCTGGGAGGTTCAAGTCACCTGACAGAGAGTAATGTTCCAGTCTTTAAGCAAAGCAGGACAGTGATAAGGGAAAAGCAAACATCTTTCATAAGTAGAGGTGTCCAAGATATCACTATGTAGTACAAGGGATACGCAGTCCGGTATTAGGGGTGGGAGAAAAAGGGGGAGGAAGAGAAAATAGTGGCGAATTACTGAGATGTCTTTGAAGGGGTGGAGGGGAGGTGGGGTGTATAGGGGAAGTGGGAGGGGATGGAGAGTGTGGGCAACTACTCAATGTAACGAGTTAAATGCCAGGGGAAAATCTTTGTTGTATATGGTATTGTATGGTTTTTCCTTTTTTTTCTACAATGTATTTGCTAGAAAAACTCAATAAAGCATATTATAATAAAAAAAAGAAAAGATGACCATTTTCAAAGTCTCCATGTCATGCAACAAATAACATAAGACGTAATATAGTTAACTACAGAGTAAGGACAACATATTTACACACATGCAGCAGATTTACTGAAAGTGACAGTTCTCTGAGGCTAGATTTAATTTGACCTAGGCGCCTCATTTTTACAAGGTGCAAGGGTAGTACTTTCAGGTATTCATAGGCCTGAAACTGGAATGAGCCATGCCCCATTGAGGAGTTACGGAACAATAAAGTTTCATCAAGTTGCACTTGTCCATGCGTCTGATATTGTTCTGATTATCTACAAGCTGAAAGTGGAGTACTTTGTCGTATTACAGAACTGTGCTCCAGAAAATGCTTTTTTTATGCTATGGGCCTGATCCAAAAAGGGTTAAGGAGGCCTTCTGCACCCACATAGATAGGCTGCAGGTACTCAGAGGTCCTGCAATACACAAGCGATGACATTCACTCATCTACAGCTCCCAATGCACCCCCTGTGAAAGCCACTACTGACCAGATCCATGTCACTAGGTGGCTGTTGGGTTGGGGCAAGCATGGTGCATTTTCTTCTGCATGACTGACAGAAAAAATGTGCTGCTGATGGGGATAGCATTATACAAGGGGAAAGCCAGCGGTAATGCTTGCATGCACTCTGTGCCCGGCCCTACAGATCCCGTCACCACAGCTGTTGCCTACAGCCCTCCCAGACAGCATGGAAGGGCCAGGACACTGTCACAGCAGTAATGCCATAGCTCACGATGTCAGTAACTTAATTTCAGAAATGAGCTTGTGAAGTCAGGGCCCAGCAAAGGAGAAGGAGGATGGAGCATCCAATGGACTGCTGTCCACCACTGGGGGGTGAGGGATCCACCTAGGCATCAGTCCATGGCTGTGTCCTTGGGAAGGAAGAAATGGAGAACAACTGGCACTGGCCACACAGATAAAGCCTTGCCTGCCCCCACATCCACTATCAGGCTTCTTCCACCCCAGTTCCTAGAATACTCCTGGGATTCACCTCCACTGTGGGTGGGTGGATATGGGGGGGGCTACAGTGGAGCTGAATGGAAGGCCAGGATTTGGGAAGGGCAAAAACCAAGGAGGCAACAGAGCATTGAGATGCAGGCTGATTGAGGAATCACTGGAATCCAAGTTTGAGGGTCCTCAATAGACGGGAGGTGATGCTGGCAAGGGGAAGATGGCGGTCCTAGCTGGAGGGTCAGGGTGAAGAATTTTGTTGAAAAAAAAAGAAAAGATGGCATGTAAGAATGCTGGGAAGGAAAGTGTCAGTTTTTTCTAAACTATCAGTCTCTGTACAGGGATCTGGCAGCCCTTGGAGAACTGCTGAATACCACAGTAACCTGCTACCCACAGAGCAGGTGATCCACTCATGCACTGGCTTAGGTATGCAATTAGTTGCATTGTGTCTGACTCCACTCTATCCCTCGTAACACCCCAAACCCTTGCATGCTCCACACCACACAAGAGGGGCCAGAGGCTCTGGATTTGGAACTGTGCAGCCAAGTTCCAGGGCACATGAAATACATGCCTGGATATGCCCTTTTCGTGCATAGTCAAGCCTCCTTTGTAGATTGGGCCCCAACTCACATATTGTAACAGCTTCCTGAGTATAGATTTGTACTGCACATGTTTAAGATCTTGTCCCCGATCTTGGTCATTTGACTTGTTACTGATCTCCTACATTTTTGTTTTTAAAACCTTAATCACTGATTGTGCAACAGAGGGCTGAGAGTTGTGATGGGTGGAGGGAATCTCACTTCATGCTGTCTTGATCTCTCCAACAGAGAAGACATCAATCATGTATTAAAATAATACATATTATTTTACACTATACTCCACTGACCATCCCCACTGTCTAAATTCTGCTTTTTTGTGTGTGTGATTATTCTTTTCCTCCCCTTGCCTCACCAGCTTCTGTCCCTTCCACCTTCACCCACCCCATCATCTGACATCCCCTGAACTTGCCAGCTCCAGATCCAAATGCAACTTACCCCTCCCACCATCCATGGTAGTGCGTCAGTAAGCCATGCTCAAAACACAAAACATGATCAGGATGGAGACATGCCAGCTCACTAGTGTAGGCTGTGCAAGTGTTCGGAGGTTCATCAGGCCAGCCAGGTTATTTTGTTCCATTTCTCATAAACTGCCAAACCACCCAACTATATACACACATACCACCCACCTCATCCAAATGCACACACATTACCCACCACATACAAACACACACCATCCACCCATCACACAAACACACACATACATACACGCTAACTCACATGCACACACTGTGCCATCCACAGGTGCAATCCACAACAATCGTCCTTTAGCACCAGGTGATTGCGCTGGCAGAGAGGGGACAGTACATGTTACACAGGGGTCCCTATTTTACACTATGCCCCACTAACCATCCCCACCCTCCAAACTCCAGTCTTGTTTTTTTTTTTTTTTTTGTCATTATTCTTTTTCTCCCCTAGCCTCGCTGGCTTCTATCCATTTCAGCCACCCCCCACCTCCCACCCACACCATCACCTGGCATTCCCTGGACTTACCAGCTCCAGATTCAAAGGCTACTTACCCCTGTCCCCCACCCATGGTAGTGGGTGATATAGAAACATAGACTCTGATGGCAGATAAGAACCACTTGACCCACCCTGTCTGCCCATTTCCCTACCTATTGGATAAGCTGAAGATCCCAGTTAACCAACAGCTTACTTCCTCCTACCCCCCCCCAGCAGAATTGTGTTATGTCTGTCCAATACTTTCTTGAATTCCGCCACTGTTTTTGACCCCACAACCTCCTCAGGAAGGCTGTTCCATGTGTTCACCACCCTCTCCATGAAAAAATACTTCCTCACGTTGCCCCAAGCCATCCCCCCTCTATCTTCAAATTGTGTCCCCTTGTTCTTGCACATCTCTTTTTCTGAAAGATGTTACCCTCTTGGACTTTATTGATTCTCTTGAGGTATGTGAAAGTTTCTATCATGTCCTCCCCCCTCTCCCTCCTTTCCTTGAGAGCATATATATTAAGCTCCTTTATTCTCTCTCTTCGTATGGCTTCTGGTGCAAACCCTGCACCATTTTAGTTGCCCTCCTCTGGACTGCCTCTATCCTGTCTATGTCCTTGCAGAGATGGGGTCTCCAGAACTGCACACAGTACTCCAGATGGGGTCTCACCAACTGTCTGTACAGAGGGATGACAACTTCCTGTTTTCTACTGGTAATGCCTCTTCCTGTGCATCCCAGTAACCCCCAGCCCTCCTTACTGCCTTCTCACATTGTCCGCCTACCTTTAGGTCATCTGATATGACTACTCCCAGGACCTTTTCCATTTTTTGTTGCTGATAGTAACCCCCCCCCACCAGTTGTGTACTTTTCCCCTGGGCTTTTGTTTCCTAGGTGCATTACTTTGCACTTCTTTGCACTGAAGCATTGAATCTAAGCTGCCATACTTTTGACCATTCCTCCAACCTTGCTCAAGCTCTTCTTATCCTTTCCACCCCACCCTTGTGTTTCAACCCTGATGCAGACCTTTGTGTCATCAGCAAAAGAGGCATACTTTTCATTCCAGTCCCTCCGCAATGTCACTTATAAAGACATTAAAGAGGACCAGATCCAGTACTGAATCCAGCGGTACCCCGCTAGTAACAACCCCTTTTCTTCGGAGCGGACTCCGTTTACTATTACCCTCTGTGACCTGTTGTCCAGCCAATGTTTTCCCAAAGCTACAGTACCTCCCTGGGATCCACTATCAGGCTGGCTAACTTGTTTATTAATCTTTTGTGTGGGACTGTGTCAAATGCCTTGCTAAAGTTTAGGTAGACCATATCCACAGCCCTCCCTGGTCTACTACTTTGGTCACCCAGTCAAAGAAATCTATTAGATTCGTCTGGCATGACCTTCCCACTCTGAATCCATGCTGCCTTGGGTCCTGTGCACTGCTGGCCTCTAGGCACTCAACAATTCATTCTTTCAGAAGTGATTCCATCATTTTCCCTACCACTTTTGTCAAAGTGACAGGTCTGTAGTTTTTTGCCTCTGCCTTGCTCCCACTTTTGTGTAAGGGAATAACATCCGCCCTCCTCCAGTCCTCGGGTACCACCCCATCCTCCCATGATTTGTTACCAGGTCAATAGTGCAGGGCCTACACGTGTTATTCCGAGATTCATCAGGCCAGCCAGGTTATTTTCCATTTCTCACTACCACCCCCCACACACACACAGACACACCACCCACTTCATACACACCCCCACACACACCCCCACAAGAATTGTCTGTTAGCACCAGGTGACTGCACTGGTAGAGAGGGGACAGTACACAATAAACTGCGGTCCGCCACACACACACCCCCACCCACCCCCACATAACCACCACACACACACACACACACACACACACACACAGCACACTTCTTCCCCCAGCCCACACACACACACACACACACACCAAACACACATGCACCACTAACATAGAAACATAGACTTTGACAGCAAATAAGGACCGCTTGGCCCACCTAGTCTGCCCATTTCCCTACCTACAGGATAAGCTGCAGATCCTAGTTAACCAACAGACTATTTCTTCCTACCCCCACAAAAATTGCCTTATGCCTGTCCCATGCACTCTTGAATTTTTCCACAGTTTTAGACCCCACAACCTCCTCAGGAAGGCTGTTCCATGTGTCTACCGCCCCCTCTGTGAAAAAAATAGTTCCTCACATTGCCCCTGAGCCATCCCCGCTCTATCTTCAAATTGTGTCCCCTTGTTCTTGAACATCTCTTTTTCTGAAAGATGCTACCCTCATGGACTTTGTTGATTCCACTGAGATACTTAAAAGTTTCTATCATGCCCCCCCTTTCCTCAAGGGTATACATATTAAGCTCCTTTAGTCTCTCCTCGTATGGCTTCTTTTGCAGGCCCTGCACCATTTTGTTGCCCTCCTCTGAACTGCCTCCATCCTGTCTATGTCCTTGCGGAGATGGGGTCTCCAGAACTGGATGCAGTATTCCAGATGGGGTCTCACCAACTGTCTGTACAGAGGAATAATAACTTCCTGTTTTCTGCTGGTGATGCCTCTACCTATATGTAACCCCCCCTACAAATGGGGGTTCCCAAAAAGTCTTCCTTGAGCTTGCCTAAATGCTCACTGCCAGGCTGGTGTCTTGCGTTTTAGCAGTTTAAATGTGATTACCAGAGCCTGTATAGCCTCTGTGTACTGTCTCTGATTGCAGCTTAAGTAATCTGAGAGGGAGCTCTGTTGAAAGATGTAACTATTTATTGAAAATCATTTAGAGTGATAATGATAATGTAGTTTGTCTAACCTGCTTTCTTTGTAGCAAGGTCTGTTTTGTTTGTCTCCATTATCTTGGTCCTGGACTGCAAATTGGACCAAACAGTACTGGTTGGACATAAAATGTAGCTGGACTACAGGAGCTGTCTAAATTCAAAATCTGTAGGAACTGTAGTTTGAACTTTTTATGCCTTTTTTGCAACTGAAGGGGGAGCTCTTGCTTTGACTGACAACCAATTCAGCCAACCAAATCTTTTGGATCTTGGGGAAGTCCTGGGCTGCTTGCAGTTTTCAGTTAGTTCTGAGCTGGAAGCTTAAGAAGAAGGAGCTGAAGTAATTCTGAGCAGTAACCCTGAGTGGATTTGCATGGGAGAACTGGAAAAAGGCTGAGTGTTTGGCTTGTATGTCTGCCTGATGCTCCTGTGAGGGAGAGAAGAGAATTATTTTGGACTAAATCCAAGTTTGAGTGACTAAAGTAAGCTACTGAAGTGGGCCAGGCTCAACCGGAAGAAGACCAAAGATTTTGCTGAATGTGATCGGCCTGTCAGGAGTTCCAGCTACCCCTAAGCTCCCGGAGTGTGCAGAGACTTTGCGATTGTGAGCGGTGAGCGCTTTGCCTGGTACAGTAGAATTCTCGTACATGTAAATGTGCTATGAGTTGCTAGTGGGTTGTGAGTTAGTTCCCCACTGTGTGAACTGTGTTCTGCTTGCTGGAAGCTGTATCCAGCCCAAAATGGACTGCACCCGATTTTGTCTTCATGCGGTCTGGGCCTTGCCAGACTGGCTCAGCCAGACTACCCACTGCACAGAGAAGCCATCGACGAGAGACCTGCCTGAGGACCAGCCCCTTGCTCCATGCTTGAACAGGAACAATGCCTCTGCAACTCATGTGGCCCTGCTTCTCCTAGCATTCCAGATCAACCACCTGCAGTCTCGATTTTCATCCAGCCTGTGTCCAGTCTTGGGTATCGTGAGTAAATACCAGGGCAACTCCCTGCAACAACAGCTTAATCTGAGTGTGTCATCTGATTGTCTTGCTGTTTCATTTCCTTTACAAACTGAGCCCTCTGGCTCCAGATTACAAATATTGTGTACTGTGCATGTTGTGTTTTCCATCACAGGGCCCCAACCAGCTGCAACTCCGGGCAATGGTCCTGTCTAGCCCATCTCTTCTCCATCTGAATACCCAGAGGTGGACTGTGTGAGGGGACTCAAAGCACATGCATATCTGCTTGATTGATAAACCTTTAAGCTAATTAACCTGATTTTGCCCCTTCCTTGTTCAAGTCCCCTGAATAAATCAGATCTAACTTTTTCTGCATGTAATCTGACTGTGGTTCCAGTTTGTGCTCAAAGTACTGTACTGTTGCTATTTGCTGTGCATAACCTTGTTTTACAAGGGGTTTCCAGGGTCAAGCCAGAGGAACCAGCCCTGGTGGTAAGTGCTAACAGTGTGGGCAGTTGTGTGGTTTACCAGGGGTATTGTGAAAGTGATTATTGTATAGTGTTCAGGCCACTAGAGGGGAAAGAAGGGGGTTACAGTGTCCTGGAGGGCTGCGCTCAGGTTAGCTTGACCTTTCGCAACCCTGACCTCCAGGTGGAGGCACCCATTTCAGAACTCAGGCCCCTTAACCTGCTAATAGCCAAGCAGGCAGGGGTAGTAGCCTTTGCGACAGCGCCACCAAGGGGTTACATCTTGGAGGCTCACCACTGGGATTAGCATCCCCTAGTGGCCAAATTTGTGAACTGCTGTTAAAAATAAATGGCTATCCCAACAGAAGTGGTTTTACACCAGTTGGTGGGGCGGTGTACTGGTCAGGAGATCAACCCCCAAAATGCTGTACTTATTCTGGATATTCCCCTGGGTACCAATAAGGACACCATAGAGGGAGTACTTTCCAAGGTTGAATGTTTACAAAACCCCTGTGGTGGGTTGACAGGCTAATCTGCTCGCCCAAAGTTTCATGGCCTTAGCAGAGTGTAAGGACCCAGAAGACAGTTCCAAAGTGCCACGGACTATCACCCCCAAAGGAGTCCTCACTACCTGGAGAGTGACAGCTAAAGACAGTAAAAACCCCTGGGAGAATGAGCACCCCCCCCCCCCCACTATCTGAGACTTTTGAGGAGAAATTTGCTAAGTTGTTGCTGGAAGAAGGGAAAACTGTGGAGGACTTAAAGAAACTATTCCTGCCACCTGGGGGTGTTCCTCCCCAACACCCCCTCCCGCTCCCGCACCCATTATTGCCCCTTCTTCTGTGCCCTGCCAATGCTGGCTTTTATGTCTGTATCTGCCATTAGTCATGACTCTTACCAAAGGTTGAGAATCTTCTCTGGCACCATACCACCCCCAAGGGGAGGATGATTGGGAGACCTGGATAGATTGTGTTGCCCCTTTGGTACCTGAACGGCAGTGCGCAGAGGCTGAGAAATGGAAAAGGATCATAGAAAGTTTGAGGGGTCCCACCCTAGAGGTCATTAAATTTCTGAGGTCCACAAACCCTGATGCATCTGTCCAGAAGTACCTATCTGCACTCAAAGGCAATTTGGGGAGCATTGAGTCAGGGGAGGACTTGATTTGGAAATTTCAAGGTACAAAACAATGGCCAGGGGAAAGTTTGTCTGCATATGTTACTTATCTAGAAAGAGCATTGCAGAAGGCTTACCAAAAAGGTGGGGCAGCCTCCAGTGACTTAAACCATGTGAGGTTGGGGCACATACTGCAACATACAAAGCATTCTACATTGCAGCTCCTTCAATTAGGGCTCCCAGATGATCTGAGTGTGTCATCTGATAGTCTTGTTGTTTCGTTTCCTTTATGAACTGAGCCCTCTGGCTCCAGATTACAAATATTGTGTACTGTGCATGTTGTGTTTTCCATCATAGGGCCCCAACCAGCTGCATCCCCAGGCAATGGTCCTGGCTAGCCCATCTCTTCTCTACCTGGGTACCCAGAGGTGGACTGTGTGGGGGGACTCAAAGCACATGCACAACTGCTTGATTGATACAACCTTTAAGCTAATTAATCTGATTTTGCCCCTTCCTTGTTCAAGTCCCCTGAATAAATCAGATCTAACTTTTTCTGCATGCAATCTGACTGTGGTTCTAGTTTGTGCTCAAAGTACTGTACTGTTGCTATTTGCTGTGCATAACCTTGTTTTACAGGTGGGTCCCCAGGGTCAAGCCAGAGGAACCTGCCCTGGTGGTAAGTGCTAACAGTGTGGACACTTGTGTGGTGTACCAGGGGTATTGTGAAAGTGATTATTGTACAGCGTTCAGGCCACTAGAGGGGAAAGAGGGGGGTTACAATGTCCTGGAGGGCTGTGCCCAGGTTAGCTTGACCATTACCAACCCTGACCTCCGGGTGGAGGCACCTGTTTCAGAACTCAGGCCCCTTAACCTGCTACTAGCCAAGCAGGCAGTGGTAGTAGCACTTGGGATAGTGCCACCTAGGGGTTACATATACATCCCAGTATACCCCCAGCCCTCCCTACTTCCTCCTCACATTGCTTGCCAACCTTAAGTTCATCTGATATGATTACCCCCAGGTCCCTTTCCATTTTTGTTTTTGTTACTACCCCCCCCATTGTGTAATCTTCCCCTGGGTTTTTGTTTCCCAGGTGCATTATTTTGCACTTCTTTGCATTGAATCCAAGCTGCCATACCTCTGACCATTCCTCCAACCTTGCCAAGTCCCTTCTAATCCTTTCCACGCCTCCTTGTGTATCAACCCTGTTGCAGATCTTTGTGTCATCTGCAAAGAGGCATACTTTTCCTTCCAGTCCCTCTGCAATGTCACTTATAAAGACATTAAAAAGGACTAGACCCAGTACTGAACCCTGCAGTACCCCACTAGTAACCCCCCTTTCTTCAGAGTGGACTCCATTTACAACTACCTTCTATGTCCTGTTGTCCAGCCATTGTTTTACCTAGGCTACCACCCTGGGACCCACTCCCAAGCTGGTTAATTTGATTATTAATCTGCCTCTGTCTTGCTCTTACTTTTGTGAAGGAGAATCACATCCACCTTCCTCCAGTCCTCATGTACCACGCCATCATCCCATGATTTGTTAAAAAGGGTAGTCAGTGGTGTCACTAGTTCTCCCCTTAATTCTTTTAGAATTGTGAGTTGAATTCCATCAGGGCCCCATTGCTTTGTCCACCTTCAGTTTTGGGAGTTCTTTCAGAACCCTTTCTTCTGTGAAAGGACTGGGATCGACCCCCCTATCCAGAGTACTTCTGTTAATTGGAATAGGCACCTATCTCCTCCTCTTTTGTGAATACTGAGCAGAAGTATTTGTTCAGTATCCCTGCTTTTTCACTGTCCCTCTCTGCCCACTCACTGTCCATTCTATTCAGCCTCACTATCCCTCCCTTTGTCTTTCTACACTCCCTGATGTACCTATAAAAGGTTTTATCACCCTTCTTAATCGAGTTAGCTATCTTTTCTGCAGTTTGGGCCTTTGCTCTTCTGACTTCCCTCCCTGCTTCCTTCAGCCTTAACTGGTACAGTTCTCTGTCCTGCTCCTTCTGTGTTTCCTTATACTTCCTAAATGCAATCTTTTTCTCTCTAACCTTCCCTGCCACCTCTTTGGAGAACCATAGTGACTTTTTCTTTCATTTTGATTTGTTTATTTGCTTCACCCAAAGGCTTGTTGCCTCTGTGGTGGCAGTTTTGAAGATTCCCCATTGTTGCTCCACCCCTCCTTCTAGTCTGTTTGCTAGTGCTTTTCTAAGACACTCTCCCATCTTGCCAAAGTTAGCCCTTCTGAAGTCCAGTACCCTCACTTTTGCATGGCTTGACTCTGTAGCTGAATTTATTGTGAACCACACTGTTTGGTGGTCACTTGTTCCCAGATGGCTACCCACTTCTAGATTTGAGATCCTCTCACTGTCCCCATTTGAGAATACGAAGTCTAAGATTGCTCCCTCATGAGTGGGTTCCAGAACTAGCTGTCTGAGGCGTGCCATCTGTAAGGCATCGAGAATGGCCCTGCTCTTGGATGTGGCTGCAGCACAGGTGCTCCAGTTAACATCTGGCATATTCAGGTCCCCCATCAACAGTATCTCCCCTTTCTCTGCCATCCTAAGGATGCCTTCTATCATATCATTGTCCATTTCCTCCCCCTGAGATGGGGGTCTGTATACAACCCTGTTCAGACTGTGGTGCCATTTCCAGTCTCTGTGGTGACACACAGTGCCTCCTCTCCTCCCTGTTTACTCTTTTGTTCCATTGTTTTTATCCCTTCCGTTACATAGAGAGCTACTCCTCCCTCTCTTCTCCCCTTCCTGTCTCTTCTGTAGGTTGTGTACCTTGGTATGTTAACATCCCAGTCATGGTTCTCTGTGTACCCTGTTTCTGTGACTGCTACAATATCCAGGCATCCTTCTTCCACCAAGGCCACCAGTTCAGGGAGCTTGCTGCCCAGACCACGGGCATTGGTACTCATTATCCTCCATTTTTTGATGGCTTTACCCCTTTTTGTCCCATCCCTGTCCTTATTGCCTTTGTCATTTTCTCAATTTACCTGTGCCCTTCTCCCTTTTTAAAATCGCTATCTTGGTGTTTACCTCACTTACTACCCTGATTTTTTGGGGGGGGCAAGGATTTATCTGCTCCTTTCCAGTGCCTGCCTCCCCCCTTGGCTAGTTTAAATGCTTGCCAATGAAGCATTTAAACCTATCACCTAGGATCCTGGTTCCCCTACTGGACAGATGCAGACCATCACACCAGTATAGGCCTGCATCCCTCCAGGTGGACCCCCAGTCCCCAATGAAGCCAAATCCCTGAGCTCTGTACCAGGTTTTCAACCACTGATTGAATCCCACAGTGTGGAGCACTCTAGCCTCACCCATGCCATAGACAGGCAGCACCTCCGAGAAGGTTACCACACGTGCTACTTGTCTAAGGCTCCTCCCCATCTCCACAAACTCTTCCTGCACTGCTCTGATCCCTTTCTCAGCCAGGTCATTTGTCTCTAGGTGGACAATGACATCCAGCTCCCTCACCTGTGCAGCTGCTCCAGCGATTCTGAGGATTCGCTCCCTGTCCCTCCAAGCCATGGTGCCAGGCAGACACCATACTTCACTCTCCCCTTCCTCCCCCAGTTCTACCTTCCTAACAATAGAGTCCCCCACCAGGAGTTGTTTCCTTCCCCTGTGGGGTCCCATGCCACCCTCCTGTGGGTCTCCTTTGTGGAGACTCCCAGCATCCTCCTTGGTCTCCACTGTGGGTGCCTCCATAGAAGAACCACACTTTGCCAGAATGGCATATGAATTGTGGAGAGGTACAACTGGAGGAATGCATCTCTGTTCCATCACCCTCACCCTCCCTGAGCCCACTGTGGTCCAACTGCTCCTCTTTCTTGGCAACCTCTGAGGCAACAGCAGTGGCCCTGGTGGTCCCTGGGTGGGAGAGGAGGTCCCCCAAATCCTGGCCAACTCAGCCTGGAGATGAGCAACCTCCTCCCTCAGCCCAAAGAGGTGCCTGCAGATGGGACAACACTGCATCCTCCAGAACATCTCTGGGAAGACTGCTGCTCCACAGCCACTGCACTGCACCACTCCCATCATGTCTTATTTATGGCCCCTTAACTGTTGTTTGGAACACTTACTCTTTCCTCTGCTTATTCATTCATTTATTTTTTTCTCCCTACTTACTTACTGCATCTGTGCCCTTTAATATCCTGATGTTCCTGTTCTGAGACAAGAAGTTCCTATATTTCTCAGTAGTCTCTTTACTTTCTCAGAGTCAGACCTCCAGCTGCTAGGAGGGGATGGAGAGCTACTCTTTTCCTTCTAGGATGGTGAGTCTTTTGTGGCTCTGTGATCACTCACTTCCTGCTCCTAAACAGGAAGTTCCTGTTGTCAGTCAAATCTTGTGCCTATAAAAGTAGAACTGGCTTTGGGTGGGGGGCTGGAAGGGAGGGAAGGAGGGCAATATAGTCCCAGTAGAGAAGTATAATTATAACAGCAGCTCCTTCCACTTGGTGTTCTCTGCCTGTTCACCATCAGCATGCCAGGCTATAACAACAATATCCATAACACAATAGTACTGCTTGCAGAACCTGCCATGTAACACACTGCCTTCACTACAGCACTGACCTCAAAGAATAGCTGCATACCACACATGTGCATGATGAACTAAAAAGGAATGACTGTTCCATCACCCACAGTGTATGCTACTGCCTATACTGATGGTGTTACAGTGGGTCAAATAGTGTACTAGTGATTTAATTTTTACTTTCTACAGCAGTTATAAATCCACATTTTTTAAAACAAATATAATTTTTATTAGAGTTATGTGAAGCACAGCAGAAATCACACTGATAATACAAATAGCAACTGTATCGATATACCGACAAGGTAGTATTGAGGTTACAGAAACAATTACACCAAATGCAGTGGTGTCCCAACTCTTTAAATAATGCAGTAACATAAATTAGACTCTTCCACAAAACTGAACTCCAGTATATAAGATTGGCAACAAAAAAAGATAAAAATATCCAATGTTTTTCCCACCATTTCCTCCCCAGTAAGAGCAGCACCTTCCTGAATCCTGTGGGAAGCCATTCAAGGGACAAAATCAGAATCTTTCTGGGCCATATACCATACCCATCTTTGCCATTTTGGTCTAAAAGCCCCTTACTTATCATGAAGACTGGCCGTCAATTTTTCCAAGTGGTAAATATTCATAACAACTGTCCTCCAGTCACCTACGGAAGGAATAACTGAAGTCATCCACCTTTGAGTAATGGCCTCCTTGGTCACCAGTAAGTATGATGGTAATAAAGATTTATGCCAAGGAAGATGGTGCTGGGGCATAATCAATAACAAAACCATTTCAGCTAATAGTTCAACTGGGTCCCCTAGGCATTCTTGCAATGCTTCCTGCATGGTGCACCAAAAAGGAGTCAGTAATGGGCATAACCAAAATATATGTCCCAAGTCTGCTACCTGACACTTACATCCCCTCCAGCAAACCCCATAAGTTGATGGCAGATATTTTATAAGTACTGCAGGAGACCTGAAATACCTGTTCCGACACTTCCATGCATATTCCCTCCAAATAGAGGAGAAAGTAAGTTTTACTGCTGGCAGGGAAAATTTCACCCATATATCCAAGTGTACTGTGAGACCAAGATCTTTATTCCAACTGTCTAAAATAGATTGAGTTGTATCACTAAGTGTGTCTCAAAAGATTCATTGCAGCTGGCCTATAGGATGCCCCCAGAGACTGCCATTTAGACAGTCTATTAACATAGTTAATAAAGGTGGTTTTGGGTTAGGCAGTTTTACCCAATACGGTCTATGTTGTTGAATGTATGTTTGCAATTCTAAATATCTATAATGATCTCCATGCACCAGCTCATAATCTCTTTACAAAATCTAAAAAGAAATAACACTGTGAAGGTTAAAACTGATACAGGTACTGCAACCCCAGTCAACGCCATCTTTTAAAGTTAAGATCAATCTGGGGAGGTTGAAAATGTTGGTCAGCTGACACTAGTCATAGATAAAAAATACCCTGAAACTTAGGATGGAATTTCATCTAGTGCCAGATTTTCAAAATTCCAGAGGTGAATTTTATGAAGTGGTACGGGCAGGGAGAGCTTCCCCTCGAGGCAAACAAAACAGAAGCAATGTCATAGAGGTCAGTTATAGTAAATTCAATGTCCTTCCAAGGGGCTGTATATGTGGATGTTAGCCAAAGAAGTACTGTACTACATTGGAGAAGGCAGCACTAGCATATAGATCAAAACTGGGCAAACCCCGCCTCCCCCGCCGGGCCAAGGGCAGTTGAAGAATGGATAATCGAACCCTGGGATGCTGGCCTCCCAACATAAAATTTTAAATCATTCCGTTCCAGGAGGTAAAGTAGAAGAGTGGTGGAAAAACTGGTATGGTGTAAAATAGATACAACAAACGGGGTAAAATATTCATTCTTATTATCTCTACTGTTTGAAAAAAGATAGGGTCAATTTACTCCATTTGGATAAGTCCTCTTGAATTGTAAATGTTAAAGGTTCATAATTTACTAGATCTACATTATTAGCTTCTTTTGTAATGTGGATACCTAAATATTTTATTTTGTATAGTTTTATTTTATTGTGTATAGCATGTAACCTGCGAAGGGGATTTCTACGTTTATGAGCTTCCGAGGGAGCAAAATTAAATGTTAGGATCTCAATTTTAGATACATTCAGTTTAAACTCCACAACTCTTTCAAATTTGCTCAACATATCCCAAGCCTTTGATACTGAGGTTTCAGGTGATAGTATAGACAGGAGAACATCATCCACAAATAAAGAGACTTTATACTCCATTTGACCTAAGGGGACACCCTCAACACCCTCCTCTCTCCAAAATACAGAAGCCAGAGGCTGCATATATTGGGCAAACAAGAGCAGAGAGAGTGGGCACCCCTGCCATGTACCGCATTGCAAAGTGATTGGGGAGGACAATACACCATTAATTCGAATGTAGGCTTTTGGGTTTTCATAAATATTTTTTAGCCATCCTAAAAAAGTGTCAGGAAACCTGAAGGCGGACAGGGTATCCCAGAGAAAGTCCCAGGACACCCTATCAAACACCTTTTTAGCATCTAAATTTAACAGGGCTGCCAGGATCTGCCTATCCTGAATGTGTTCCATCAGCAATATTACTCAAAGGATCTTTTCCATCGTATTACTGGACTTAAAAAATCTTGCCTGTTCAAAATGAATGAGGGTAGGTAATATATGTTCTAGACGGGAGACCCAAATAACCATAAAAATCTTATAATCAGAATTTAAAATGGAAATTGGCTGTTAAGAGAAAGGATCTGTCATGCCTTTATCAGGTTTAGGGAGGGCAGTTATGACTGCGTATGCCCATGAAGAAGGAGGGGGCTCTGTGTTTGCTACATCCTAAAACATTAATAAAGTTGTAGGTAAGAGCAAACCAGAAAATATTTTTAGACTATTCTGCACTGAAGCCATCCAGTCTCGGACATTTTTGGGAGCTTGTGGCCTGAATATGTCTAAGGATTTCATCTGCCCGTATAGGGGCCTCCAAAATTTGTCTTTGGTCCTCACGGAGGGAAAACCGAGGCGTTCGAGAAAGGATTGTTGTTCCTTTGGTGTGGATGGGGGACTGGCTGTATAAAGGATCTGGTAATAATTTGTAATGATAGCCTTGATCTCCTCCTCTCTGTACATCAGCCATTTTGTTGAAGGATGTTTTAATTTCAAAATTGTTACTGATCTTTTACGCATTCTCAACCTACGGTCCAGCATTCATGTTCCTCTAGCTCCCACTTCATAGTTAATTGTTCTAAGTACATTAAAGCTTGCTGTACCTTAAAATCCATAATCGTTTGAATTTCTTGCTTAGTTTCTCTAATCTTCTGCTGTACTTCTGTCTCCTTCTCTATATAACAGTTGACAAGTCTGTAACTGCTGCAGTAATGTTTCATATTTGGCCTCTAGATGGTGCTTTTTCTTTACTGAATATGCTTTTATATCACCTCTTATAACTGCCTTTATAGTATCCCAGAGAATAGTGACTGATATCTCTGACAAATTGTTATCATGCAAACTTTCAGGGATCCTATCCTATATGCATGTATGCATTAAATTGTGGATCTTTTAATAGAGAAGCATTTAGCTGTGATAGTGTCTGCCGTTTAAGCTATGCCCAGATCTATTTTTAATAATAATAAAGAATGATGGTCCAAAAGAATATGAGGACCAATAGAAATATCCTGTACCAATATAAAATCTTCACAGGTGATGAAAAAGTAATCTAGTCTTGAGTAGCTCTGATGTCTATCTGAGTAGTATGTACAGTATAAGCCTTCTGAGAGGGAAACATTTTTTGCCATACATCTACCACCCCTAGATGATCAAATGAAACCAGTTAAAATGTAGTGCATTAGCTTCCCTATTTGATCATTGACTCATGGTGTCTATGTCCACCAATCAGATCATGTTGAAATCCCCTTCCATAATCAACTTCCCCTTTAAGAAATCGAAAACTTTGTTTAGAAAAGTTCTCACCACTGGAACTGATACTTGTGGTGGAAGGTAGACAGTACCTAGTGTAACATCTTGTGAAAATTAAGTGCCTTGTAAAATAATGTACCTCCCCTAAGAATCCACAAAGCTTTTCTGTATCTCCAAATGGAGTTGACTGAGGCACCAATACTGCTGCTCTCCGTCATCTGCCGCTAGAATGAGACAATGCATGAACTTCATATCTCCCATCCCATCTTAACTTCATATGTTTGTTCTCAGATAAATTGGTCTCCTGGATAAAGTATAAATCTGCTGGATTTTTCTGAAGATATTGCATGAACCTGGCTCTCTTAATAGGATTAAGTAACCCATTAATGTTTTGTGAAAATATCTTCACAGAGTTGAAGACAACATAAGAACAAAAGAAGAAGGTGAATGATAATCCCCATATCCCTTTCTTCCTTGGAGACTGTCAGCAACTGCGCCCCCCCCCCCCCCCCCAATCCTGTAGCTCTCTTGTGAGTTCCTGCATCCCAGTTGCATTATTTTGTACTTTTTAGAATTGAACCTCGGTTGCCACACCTCGGATTATTTTTCCAGTTTTCTTAGGTCCCTCCTCATTTTCTCCACCCATTCTGGAGTTTCTACCCTGTTGCAGATCTTGGTATCATCTGCAAACAGGCAGACCTTTCCCTCCAGCTGTTCTGCTATGTCACTGATGTAGACATTTAACAGTACTGGCCCAAGGACTGACCCCCGAGGTACCCCACTTGTTAGCCCCTCTGTCCAGATTGGATCCCATTTATCACCACCATCTCTGCCTTTTCATCACAGGTTCTTTTCATCAGGTTTTAAAAAACATATCAGAGAATATAATATACTATAATATAATACAATATAATATAATATAATGAATAATTATTGGACTTTCCACAAATATGAAATAGTACTTATTTCAAAATAATATGCTTATAAGAATTTGTGTAGGTCCAAACAGTGAGATGACTATAAGAGTGGGTATGTTAGATACAAACATAACTAACTGGGTTCTGACTAACTACTAATTTTAACAGGCTGGGCAGGTCCATTATAATGAGATCCCTAAAGCCTAAAGGGAGTGCATGTAGGGAGCATTCACAGGGAACAAGGCTTCAGACAAATGGTTGCTATATCAGTCAAATCCCTTCAAAGGGTATGAAAATCACTGGCCACCTGCTCTTGACAGTACAGGAGTGGGTTGCTCCCCATCACACGGTACCTGGGGCACAAGTAAACCATTCCCAGCTTGTCTCGCAGAGACCTGTCATAAACTGTACTAAAAGAGTGAACATTTAAAAACTCATAGGACTACAGATTATATACATAAAATGACTTGACTTAGAAAGCAATATGCTCTTGATCCTAAGGCCATCCTTTGTCACTTATAAAGAAAGGAGTGATAAACAAAAACAGTCTAATTATACAGTAGAAGCTCAAAATATGTTACCATAGCAGCAAAAAAGTTAGTAGCACACACACACACATATAGTTCACTGTCCCAAATAAAAGTCTTGGAACAGCTCACCTTGTCATGAGTTTTAACTTCAGAGAGAGACACACAATTCACCATCAAGAACATTGATTTACAATAATTAAAATAATGAAATTCCATTTTCAAGACTTGAAATTCTGGGAATAGCGCCGCTGATTTTTAGCTTAAGTTTTGGATTTTACCAGAATTCTGCTGTCATTCTTTTAACATGTGAATAAATATTCAGACTAATAGAAGGCTTAGGCCCCCATACTCAAAGGAGATGCGCGGTGTATCTCAGCTGAAAAGGAAGATGTGCCACGCAATCCCAACAGTGTGCCATAGCGTGATATTCAATAGGGTGCGAAGCACCGCCCACATGGGAATGGGCCAGGTTGCAAGTAAATGTATGCCATGCAAGTGGAGGGGGCCTTCCCTTGCATATGTCACACAGTGGCATATTCAGTGGGAATGCACCCCTCAAAGGCCAGTACAGTGCGGTGCACAGATAGACTAAGAAAAGCTGGCCTAACATAGCCAGCCACCCATAGATGGGCTGCAGAAGTGCACCCAGGTGTACCGCAGCGTGCCAGCTCTGGCCACCATGTGCCAATCCCCTTCCCATCCCGTTCCCTGGGTGCAGATGGTGTAACGGTGCACACCCCATATAAGCCCAGGATGACCAGCGGACCCCCAGCTCCAGCCCCAATCACAGTTGCTGAATACTATGCCCGCCCAATACCCCAGTGGTCTAGTGGACCCCACACCCCATACCCGATCCCTGACAATTGACATAAGGAGGCTTACCTCCAATCCATACTGTGGCTGTCTCCCCATCCCCTCCTCCTATCCTGTGCCGGCAACTGGCATGGCCTACCACTTCCCACCATCACCAGCTGCCGACTGACTTGCACCGGGGAGCTGTCATAATATATGGCGGTGCCCACAGGTTGCTTGCATCAACCAATGAGCATTGCCCTATATTATGACAGCTCCCAGGTGCATGTCAGTTAGTGGCTGGCTGTGGTGGGATGTGGTGGGCCATGCCAGTCACTGGCTCAGGATGGGAGGAGGGGATGAGGAGCCAGACACAGTATGGATCAGAGGTAAGTCTCCTTTTACCTATTGTTGGGGATAGGGTATGGGGCAGGAGGAGTCCACTAGACCACTGGGGTTTTGGGTGAGCATATTATTCAGCCACTGCGATTGGGGCTGGGGCTGGGGGACCACTGATCATCCTGGGCTTGTATGGGACATGTACTTTTACACCATCTGTGCTCATGAAACGGGTTGGGAGGGGATCGACCAGCCTACTGGGGCATTCATTGGCAACTATTACCATGCATCAGTGGAGATTGGGGAACGGGGTGGGAGGAGGGTGACCACTGGACTACGAAGGGGGGTTACATACATAGATACATAGACAGTGTTGGCAGATAAGGGCCTATGGCCCACCCAGTCTGCCCATTTGAGCTTGTAAGTTCAGTTTGTTTTCCTAGAAGTCTGTTGCCTCTTACCCCTGACCTCCAGAATTCCTTTATGTCTATCCCATGCATTCTTAAATCCCGTGATTGTTTCAGCCCCCACCACTTCCTCTGGCAGGGTGTTCCACTTGTCCACCACCCGTTCTGTGAAGAAATTCTTTCTCATGTTTCCTCTGAATCGTCCTCCCTCCAACTTCATCCCATGCTCTCTAGTCCTGGAACATCTTTTTCGCTTAAAAATAGTGTTTTCCTGCACCCTGTTCCTCCCTGTAAGATACTTGTATGTCTCTATCATATCCCCTCTCTCCCTCCTCTCCTCCAGGGAGTACATGTTCAGTTCCTTCAACCTGTCTTCATAGGACTTGTGATGCAATCCGTGCACCATCTTTGTTGCACTCCTCTGAACCTTCTCTACCCTGTCTATGTCTTTACGTAGGTTGCTGCTGGTGTCTGCACTATTCGGGGATCGGTGACGGGAGGGGGATGGACAGGCACACTTCAAACACTAATGGGCTCATAATGAACATGCATGGTGTTCATTTGTGCCATGCATGCCTAATGAGCTCATTGGCATGTACAGGCTGAATATCACCCTTGGGGTCATGGTGTATCCAGGTATGCACCATGCAGTTCCCATTGGAGGCAGTTAGCCCTGTATCTGGTTGCGCTGTGCCAGACCAGGCAGGCAACCACTCTGGGCGGTGCACCCAGAGTCAGATATTCACACAGTATATGCAATCAGACCCAATTGTGCATGCTATTTAAATATCCCATCAGGCCTGGCTGGCGCATCTATTCTGTGTGATGCATCTTTGCATTTGCACTACCAACCGACTCTAAATAGGTCCCCATAATATGCAGATCATTAAATGAATCAAATTGAAAATAGCACAGGAAGCAATTATGAGAAAAATTAAAGTTCTGCAGATTTACTGACCTGGTCCAAAATGTCAAATTCTACGAAATTCTTTTTATTACTGGTGTGAATGCAGTCTAGACTCCAGAATTGTACCAGTTTATTCAGTAAAAGACAAAAAACAGTGGCCTTGTTCATCATCAACAGTCACATTGTTTAGCTGTAAACCAGATCAGAGGCCAGTCATGCAGCACCCCTACAAAACACACACAAGTCAGCTAATCTTTTGGACATGCCTTTGTCAGAGGCTCTCTGATGCAGGCATGTCCAAAATGTTAGCTAACGCATGCATGATTTGGCATGCACACTGTGTGACCAGCCCCCAGTCAGGATTACAACCACATGATGTGAGTGTTTCTCTCTGCTGTTCGTTCCATCACCTACTTACTTACCATGACATCTACTTTATATTGCATTTGAGTATGAACTGTATGCCTTCAGTGAAATTGTTACACAAGACAAGGTGAACTGTTTCAAGACGTTTATTTAGCACAGTGAACTATGGATGTGTGCTACTGAGTCTTTGCTGATACTACAGCAACATGTGAGATTTGAGCTCCATTACAGTGCTCACCAGAATGGATTTTGTTTGCCACAGAAGTAGAACCCCTCTGCGGCCTGGTGGCACTGGGGGTTGAGGCGCTAGACGCCACACCTCGCTCCATGCTGGTGACCCGGGTTTGGGAGCGGACTCGGGTCACGGGTGGGTTGGCCGGGGGCAGATTACTGCTTGAGCGTCCCACGACAGCTTGCCTTCTCTGGGGTTATGAGGAGGAGGGCCAATGCCCACCACACTTGTGTGACTCTCGGGCAGAGGCTCGGCGGGAATGCAAGCCCCAAATAGAAAGGGGATGGGCAACTGTGACATGCAGTGGACATCGGCATCTAATGCCTTGACATCAAGGGTTTGCACTGTGCCAAGAGAAAAAAGCGGAAAGACACCTGTCGGCTCTGGGATGACAGGCTTCCCGGGGCATGCCTCTGATCTGCCCCTGCTCGCCAACCACCTTCAGGCTCGATGAAATGAAGGATTACGGGGGTTCTTACCCCAGCTCAACCTGCTCGGGGGGCACCCCGAAGCTACATGGGGGACTGGGAGGTAGGTACCAGTGAGCAGGTGGTAGGAGGATGACCCCTTAAATAGTATGAGGAAAACATATAATTTCAAAAATGCTGTTTAAAAAGTAGTTATATGTGTCATTTTACTCTTGGCTCTGCAAATGTTGAATGAGTCACGGTCCCGTTCTGATGTCAATAAAGATACAGCACTTCTGTGCACTCTAGCTTTAGCCAATTGGCATTTACATAGTCTGCACATTCCCTCCCCCCCCCCAGGGACCCATGCAGTTTCAGCCTGGAAGGCTTTCTACAACGCTGTAGCTAGTTCATGAAACTATATTTTGAGTTCTGGTTGGTATCACTGCAGTCAAGGCTCACTAACTGTCAAAATGTAATGAGATTAATTTAATAGCATGGTTTGTGTTTAAAGGAGATATGAAATGATTTTTGCATATTTAGCTGCCCTTCCATCTACCTTTCCATGCCAGTTATGTATTCTGATATGCTTTGATGTTTTTTTGATAAATAATTTAGCTTTGAGGTGCCCTCAGATATTCATTGAGTTTCACTCTCCTCACAAGCTACTGCTCTTGGTTTTCATATTTCTAAGACATTCTATGACATCACAGACTCCTTTTCCATGCCATTCATCTGAATAGCCTGGAAAGGAGTTTGTGATGTCATAGAATGTTCAGGCAGTATGAAAAGAGACAGCAGCAACTGCTGAGCAGAAAGGGATTCAAGGTAGTTACAAAAGCAACATTAGATTATTAATTTAACAAAAAAAGGTCAGAAGTATATCAGAATACTGGGTATTCAATAAACGAACAACAAAGAGAGCATCTAGAGATGTAAAAACTGTTTGCTATCACCTTTAAGAAATTAAAACAAATGATTCTTTCACATTTTTATCACAGTAAATCTGGGAGCAGCAAACTATGTACAGATGGAGATAATGGAGGGCTGAGTAATCTGGTGCGACAGCAAATGTACAGTGGGACACTGTTTAAAGAGGTCATCCTATTACAGGCAAATAATGAAGCAACAATTTGATGTCTGATATGAATAAATTGTACTTTGAAGCTATCAGACCAAGATTACTATAAACCTGCATACGTTTATAACTCTACAATATTGAGTTAATGCATTCATTAAAAAAGATTATTTGAAAATATTTATTTAATTTGTTTATGTAAGATCAGAAAGAAGTTATAAACTCTGATATTGCCAGGAATGGATGGAGTGTTCGCTAAGGAAAGATCTACAGAAGAGTGTTGGGGCAACTTAAAACACAGTGTATTGTCTGTTATTAATAAACACATCAAACCTGTAAGGAAGTACAACGGTATGGGGATTGAACCAGAAACATATTAAAATTAATAAAAAATAAGAAGAAATGTTACACAATATATAAGAAACACAATACCACATTAAACTGGGATAAATTCAAAAGTAAACAAATAGCTTGTAAAAATGCATTAAATAACGCTAGACATTGTTTAGAAATTAAATTAGCTGCTTCTGCCACTAAAGAAAATAGTAAACAGTTTTACAGTTATATCAATTCCCTAAGGAACTCTGATTCAGTACTAACTGTAATATCTGATAACAGCAAAACCACCATTGAACCTTCAGAGATGGCCAATGTTTTAAAAATTACTTTTGTTCCATCTATTCTAAGCCTAGTATAGCCTGTTATCAGTCTAACCTAATAATCCATGGTGGTCATAACACTGATACTGATGAAATAGAGAAAATTGGTGGAATAAAACAATTTGGAGACCCTGTATTGGACACCACAGAAGGTAACAGCAGATAAGGACCATGTGGCCCACCTAGTCTTCCCCTTTTCCCTACCTAATGCATTACTGCAAACCCTATTGTGAGAGTACTCTTGTAATATGTCTATCCCATGCATTCTTGTGGGGGGCAGGAAGATATAGGCTGTTGGTTAACTAGGATCTGCGGCCTATCCTGTAGGTAGGGAAATGGGCAGACTAGATAGGCCTAGCGGTCCTTATCTGCCGTCAAAGTCTATGTTTCTATGTTTCTATTCTTGAATTCCTCTACTGTTTTTGCCCCTACCACCTCTGCAGGGAGGCTGTTCCAACCATCCACTACTCTTTCTGTGAAAAAGAACTTCCTCATGTTTCCCCTGAGCCTACCCACTCTAGCCTCATATCATGCCCCCTTGTTCTCGTGCATCTTCCTTTCTGAAAGATGCTACCCTCCTGTACATTGTTTATACCCCTGAGATACTTGAATTTCTCTGTCGTATCCCCCCTCCAGTAAATACATATTGAGATCCTCTAATCTTTCCTCACATGACTTTTGGTGCAGTCCTTGCACCATTTTTTTTGCTGTTCTTTGGACTGCCTCTATTTTGTATATGTCCTTCCGGAGATATGGCCTCCAGAACTGGACACAGTACTCCAGATGAGTTCTCACTAGTGATCTGTACGTAAGCAATAATACCTAACAGGGTGGGCAGTATTATGCTATACCGGACCACCCGGGGTGTAATGAGGCCCAACGCCGCAGGCGGAGGGCCTTATAGCACCTGGGAAGTCTAGTATATTCCATACCACCCACCCTGGAGGGTATTATTGTGCTTAGAAAATGGGCTTGCTGTTATGTTTTTATACGGAATTTAATAAAATAAAATAAATGAATTAAAAATGGAAGAAAAAAACATTTAGATGTTTTTATTGTAAAGTAATCCATCTATTTTTGTTGTTGGTGCCCCTCCTCCCATTCTCTTGTTTTGGTGCCCTGTCTGCTGTATGACTTGCAGAACTGTATCTGTCTCTTTTTTTTTTGTGGGGGGGGTTTATTCATAATGTAATTTTAGGACAGAGAGAAGCTGCTGTGTCAGTTCCCTTTTATTTTATGTGAGTGCTTCAGAAGAAAAGTGAATTTACAAACAGTGAAGCGCATGTCAGTTTTACGTTATACCCGGAAGTTGGAAGACGTGTGAGTGCAAGGGCAGAAGGCAGCGATTTAAATTAGTTTTTTTTGTTACAGCGTTCGGGAGAGAGATTGTTTTTATTTGGGGGCTGTACTTTGTGAGGTGATATCTTGTTTGCTCCTACATCATTTCATGGTTTGCTATGTTGGATGATGGTGGAAGAGTGGAATGCTGTGAGCCGTGGGAGACAGACCGAGACTGGCAAGTACAATTGAGTGCAGTTTAAGAGAGAAAAAAAAAAACGGAAGATCAAATGTACATTGGTTTACTTTGGGCAGTTACTGAGTAGTGGTGCCTGTACTAAGAATTACATAGCAGGTGACTGTAGTGTAACTAAACAAGCATGAGCATTCGTGGGCTAGTCTCTCGCTAAGCGAGAGACAAAAATGGAGGAAAATTTAAAACAAAACGAGGAGGTCTTAACCAATTAGGGAGAAGGGTGCGTAACAGGATTTTGGTGATGGGGTTGGCTGGGTTGGTACTTTTAATAGCTGGGCATCTGTTGTCTGATAGATGCCTAGCTAGACAAGTCCCTGAGCCAAGCAGAAGGCTTAAATACTTTTACCCATTTTCCAAAGTGGCATAACCACCACCTTTTTTCTGTTGGTGATACCTCTCCCTATGCACCCAAGCACCCCACTGACTCCCCCCACAGCCTCTCACATTGTTTGGTTACCTTTAGGTCATCAGATATGATTACCCCAAGGTCCCTTTCTTGTCTTGTGGCTGTCAGTCCCCCTCCCCCAACTTGTACTCCTCCCTTGGATTTCTGTTCCCCAAATGCATGATTTTGCACTTCTTTGCATCGAATCTTATCTGCCACACTCTCAACCTTACCTGAAGCATGTTTAGGTCTTTCCTCATTTTTTTCCAACCCTTCCCCTGGAGTGTTGACCCTGTTGCAGATGTTAATGTAATCTTCAAAGAGGCATGCCTTCCCCTCCAGCCCCTCTGCCATGTCACTTATGAAGACATTAAAGAGGACTGGCCCCAATGGATCCCTGTGGCACCCTGCTAGTCACCCCCATCTCCTTGGATTGAATGACATTTATCACCACCCTTTGAGTCCTGTCACTCAACCAGTTTCTGACCCAGTTTACCACTTTGGGGCCCACTCCCAGGCTACCCAACTTATTTATCAACCTCCTATGTGGGACGGTGTTGAATGCCTTACTGAAATCCAGGTAGGCCACATCCACCACCCCTTCCCAATCTACCTCCTTGGTCATCCAGTCAAAGAAATCCATCAAATTTGTTTGTCAAGACTTTCCTGCTGCAAATCCAAGCTGGATCCTGTGCTCCACTGGATTCAATATAACCCCACAAATGTCAAAACTTATGAAAATTAGCATCAGTCTTCCACTTCATATGTTATTTGAAAGATCCTTAAACACTGGGCAGATAATTAGAGTCTGGAGGTTGGCCAAAATCTCCCCAATTCACAAGAAGAGGTGCAGGCAAGACATTCAGAACTATCGTCTCATAAGTTTGCATCAGTATCATGCAAATTGTTAGAATCAATTGTAAAGGACAGATTGTCCATGCAGACTAAATCCACTGCTGATTTTGATGGGAATCAGCATGCTACAAACCTTATCTGTTTTTATGAGAATATTAGTAATCTCCTGGATGGGTGGGGGAGGTGCAGTGGATGTGGTCCTGCTGGACTTCTGCAAGGCTTTTGACACCGTTTTGCATTGGGCAGTTGTCCAGAAACTGCTCAGATTTAGTGTTGATAAAAATATTGATAAATGGGTAACCAATTGGCTTGTGGACAGAACTCAGAGGGTATCAGTAAAAGGCTACTTGTCAGGTGAGGGCAGGATGACAAGAGGCATTCCTCAGGGTTCAGTCTTGGGCCCCATTATATGCCAACTCTTTACTGCTGATCTAAGTGATAACACACAGAACTACATCACCAGATGTGGAGATGATACAAAACTAGGTGGCCCAAGCAGTACAATGGAACAGATTAAAGAAATTAAGTTGGACCTAAATGTTGTAACTGAATGGGCGTACAGATGAGGTATGTCCTTTAACATGGATAAATGCTGCATTCTGCACATGGGTAGAAACACCTCACAGCAATATGTGCTAAGTAATACTACTTTAAAATTGACCACTGTAGAAAAAGCCTGGGAATTGTTATAAATTCCAACTTTTATTTCAGGGAACAATGTGTCAACACAGTATCTAAGGCTAACAGAGTAATTGGAGCCATAAAAAGAATATTTAAAAGCCATATGGTGGAGGTATTGATGCCACTGTACAGATCTTACATGAGACTGCAACTTGACTACTGTAGTCAACTTTGGTGTCCTTATAGGAGGTCAGACATTGATAGAGTGGAGAGGGTCCAGCATGGGATGACTAAAATTGTGAAAGAATTAAAGTATAATTCCTATGAAGAAAGATTGAAACAACTAAATTTTTATGTTTTGGAGGTTCGAAGGAAAAGCGGTAATTTATTGCTCTTTTACGATATAATGTATGATCCATACTTTATAAATGGGCTGAACTGCTGGCCCAGTGGTGCTGAGGGTTGAGGTGCTGGTCACCTTACCTCGCGCTATGCCAGTGACTTCGTGTTCTGGAATGAGCATGGGTCATTGAAGGTTGTCAGGGTTGGAGAAGGACTGAGCGTTTGAGGGACTGCTCTCCCTCTCCGGGGAGGGGGGTTTGCCAGTGATCGGCGTTGACTGGCTTCTAGCAGCAGCTGGGGGGGCAGTGTGCTGATGCTGTAAAAAGCACTATGAAGCAGGGATGGGGCTGATGTCTGGAGGCAGCGCATGCAGACACATGCGCGCTCTTGCCACTGATGTCCTGCGCACCTCTCTCTGCAGGGGAGAAAATAGAGAAAAAAATTGAGCCCTCATCATGGATGATGATGGTTCCCCCTCACAGTGCCGCCGGGAAGGCACCTCCCCGAACTGGATCCGGTCTGGTGAGTGAGTGCCTCACCACTCCCCAACATGAGGAGTAAGTCGCGAGGGCTGAAGGGGATGGGGTCTGATACCCAGTCGGCGCGGGGGGAGGGACATCAGAGGGTTAAGGCGAGGGGCTCCCAGAAACAACACCAACAAAATAAATAAATAAATGGGCTGAATATTACTTTTAGCGTCATTAACTAAATAATGAGAGGACACCCACTGCAAGTTAAAGCTAGGTGATTCAGAACCTATGGAATAGACTACCTGAAGAAATGGTTGTAAGTGACACAAAGGATATCTTTAAAAAAAAGATGTTGGATAAGTACATAGCAAATGGAGGTCAGTTAAACTATTACATTGGATTATCAGGAGCTACCTACGGGCAACTGCATTGTTGGCTCCTCATGCATTAGTGACATTAGTGACATCACTTGGGTTTCTCAGCAGGATGTGGGCTGGTCAGTGTGCTATTATAAAAACAAAACATTAGTATGATTAACGATCACATACTGGAAAAAACATATGTACGGCATACACAGATAAACATAGACGTATACCTGGTTTGTGAACTTTAATTATTGTATTGTACAGTAAATGGGAAGAGATTTTGAATGAATCAAGCAGGTTTTAGTTTCAAAATAAGTGAACAGTATTCTGGATGTGTTTGCACAGGGAAAGCATAAAAGTATTAGCACATACGGATTTTACATATGTTTTTGTTAATTTTGTTTATGTTACACTAGTACAGGCCCTATTATACTGGTTCACGCCCCCCAAGCCACTTCAAACAACATCCCTGGGACTTAGCTCAGCCTCTGTTCTTCCACAAGGAATTACCGTCCCATGGCAGGGTTGGTAGGCCCCTTCTTACCTGCTGGAAAATGGATCCAGTTCATGGAGGAAGGACCCTGTCACTGGTGCAAGACCTGCGAGGGGTCAGACCTCTCATTGTTGCAGTGTCTGGGATTTCCCTCCTGGTTTTCTCCCTGGGACACTAGCTTTGGTTGGTTTGCAAGCTCATATGCAAGTGTAAAGTGCATCGCCACCAGCATCCCCCACCCAGAAATGTTTATCGCAACACACTGCCATCTCTGGTCTCCCAGATAGCAGTATTGTGCCAGAACATGACTACCCTCCCTCCCTGGGGGACGAAAGAGTCCTCTCGGATGTTCAATCCTACTTCCCCTGGCTGGCCCCAATGACCCAGGCTCAGTCTTGAACCTGGGTCACCGGTGTGGCTGCAGGTGTGGCATCCAGTACCTCAACCCTCTGTGCCACCGGGTCACGCTGGGGTTTGCATTTTTCCCGACTAGTTTGAAATTGTGTATATAGATTACAGACCATCTTAATTTGTTGTATATACAGTACTTTATTTCTATTTTTACATTTTGTCTTTTATTTTGTATTTTCTATTGCTCGTTTTTTTGTCTATTTATAGAAAGAAGTGCCTAAAGCCATCATTTCCTCACAAAGGTGCATTTTGTCACAAAATATTACATTGCATTGAGGTGGACATTTAATAAAACAAAATTTGTGTTGGAACATTTAGAGCAAAAGCTTCATATTTCTAACTGCTCAGCTGCGTGGCTGCCACAAGACGTCATTCCCCTGATCATTAACTCCTGCTGCTCTGCTGATTCTTTAACACTAACCTTTTGTATATAAACCTGCTTCCTCTGTTCAGACAGCTAACATATTATCTGATGAAGGGTATTTTTTTAAATTATATAGTTTTTGTTTACCAGGTAAGTACACTAGACTACTGATAGCCTATTTTCAGGTACGACCCAGGAGAGTACAAAAGAGCAAGAGAACTTGAGTAGTCATACAGCAAAGGAGTGGATTTCAAGTGACATTACATAGGAAAGAATCACACGCCCATACGGTTATTAAGATCCAAGCTGATTCAGCACAAGACAAAAAGATTAACTAATACCAAACAGTACAAACAGTATTTACACATGCAGTATCTATGATTATATCATCAGAAATATGAGACATGATATTTAAGAAGTATAATATATTCTACTGCAGTGTTTGCAGCACAACAAAATACCGAACAGGCACAAACGCGCAGTATGAGCCATGTAGAATGCAATGTGGCTCTGAAAGCCCATGTGCTGCATCATTTCTGGGCAATTTCTTTGTTGGTCCAATAAAAAGTATCACAATTTGCAATGAATCTAGTATTCGAAGGGTTAACTGAGCTACAAACATTCTCTTTCTTTGGCATATCTACGGTACCTCCCCCAGAAAGCTAATCCTATCCACATTACCAACCACCTTAATGGCACACAAATTAGAGCAATGAAAAAGAAAAACACCAGTCCTTACCATTAATTAAAACTTGTGGAATCAGCGAAACTGATTCTTTCCAAAACTTGATGCAGCGTCTCTGTGCAGACGAAACAACTAGTTTTTAGTCATTTACTTCCTGCTTATAGACAGGGATGTGGCTGAGCAAATTTCCAGAATAGTTTCACTTTCCTCCTCAAGGGCAGCTATACACAGTATGTGTGTTAAAGGAGAATGGACTGAAATTCCACTAAAAATCTAACATAGAAACATAGACACTAATAGCACATTACGGCCGCTTGGCCCATCCGGTCTGCCCATTTTCATTGTGATCACTTATGCTGCAGACATCCCCCTTCCCTGGACTATGGTACCATCTCTTCCACCCCTCTATAATTCCCTTGTGCCTATCCTAGGCTTTTTTGACTCCCACCACAGTTTTTGCCCTCACTACCTCTGTTGGAAGGCTGTTCCGGGCATCCACCACCCTGTCTGTGAAGAAGTACTTCCTCACATCTCTCCTAAATTTACCCCCTTCAGCTTTATATCATGACCGCTTGTTCTAGAGCACCTGTTTCTCTTTAAAATACCTCCCACCTGTACCATATTCACCCCCATAAGGTATGTAAAGTTCTCTACCATATACCCCTCCCCCCGCTGCCTTCTCTCCTCCAAGGTGTACATATTGAGCTCCTTTAGCCTCTCCTCACAAGGCTTTTGATGCAGACCCTGCACCATCTTGGTAATCCTCCTCTGGACCACCTCTACTCTGTCTGTCTTTCCTGAAATGTGGTGTCCAGAACTGGACACAGTACTCCAGGTGGAGTTTTATCCATGACCTATATAGGGGCAACACCATTTCTCTCTTCCAACTGGTGATACCCCTACCTATGCCTGTCCTGACAGGCATGGACAGTGGACTGATCACCTCAGCCATTTTTGTCGACCTTGCAAAAGCCTTCGACACCGTCTCCCACCCCCTATTGCTCTCGAGTCTCGCTGAATCAGGCCTCTCTGTTGCAGCCACAAACTGGTTCAGATCATACCTCTCTGATAGAACTCAGTCCATTAGAGTCTCAAATGCGATCTCCACCCCCTTCCCTTAACTACCAGTGTCCCACAGGGGTCGGCTCTTGATCCAGTTCTGTTCTCTATATTCCTAAACAACCTGCCACTCATCTGCTCTACTTCCTTAATCCACATGTATGCAGATGATACTGTACTCTACTACTCGGGCTCCGCCCCTGGTGTGGTAAAATCAAACCTCCAAGCTGACTTCAACAAGGTACAGCAATGGTTTAGCTCACACCAGCTCTCCCTAAATGCAAAAGAAACTGTCACTATGACCTTCGGCACATGATAACACCTGGCCAGACTCCCCTCCCTTCCCTACTTCACCACCCTGGATGGCCAAAACCTTGAAGAGGTCTCCTCATTCCATTACTTGGGATTCTGGCTCGACAGCCATCTCTCCTTCTCTGACCAAATTGATGCTGTCTCAAAAAACTATGTCCCATACTCAGTGCACTATGTAGGAATCACAGCAGCCTCCCTCCCCGGGTCCGACGTGAACTGGTCCTGAAGATGATACTGCTCTCCATCGATTACTGCAACATTGTATACAGTGCAGCCCCTAAGTCCACCCTATCTAAACTGGACACACTTTATAATGCCTTCTGCCACTTTGCTCTCGATGTCTCTCCCCTCACTCACCACTGTGACCTCTACTGAGCCTTGGCACTACCGTCCCATGAAAACCACCGAATCTCTCACTGTGTTAAATTTGTCTCCAACCTATGGCTCGGGTCCATCCCCTCCTACCTTGCCACCATGCTCACAGATGCCCCACCCCCTCATCATCTTAGATCCAGTGACTCCCACCAACTTTCAATCCCTAGGCGGAAGACCTCTGCCGGTCAAGCTGCCTTCTCACACCGGCTACCCAAGCTCTGGAACACCCTCTCACCACAAATTCGGCACTCTTCCTCTTCCTACTGTCTGTCTACCACCCTAGCAAACTTCCTTACTACAAATTGCTCCTGTCCCTGAACCTGCCACGCCCCACTATCTCCTCCCCAATGCCTGACCAGTGGCCTTAGCCTTGCTACAGAAGCTGGCATATAACCCCAACCTTGCACTTGTGTCCTGGGCCTATTTTGCCCTATGTACTGTGTATAACTGTATAACTGTGATATACGTCCTCTGTTGTTTACAGCTATTATTACTGTGCTAATTTACCTTGTCTGATGCTTCTTGTCACAAAAATTGTTGTTTGATACTATAATATCCTAGGCATTCAATGTGCGCTGCTTGTATATTCATGCAATCGTATATCCTTATGCTGCTTTTTATTTGCTCCTGTTAACTGTTCACTTGATAACCTGCGTGTTATCATATCCATGTGTACCCCCAGGTCGCACCAGGAGGCGAGCATCTTATTGCTCAGTGTGCCTTTCCTGGTGAAACAATTGCAATAAATAAATAAAGAAAATATGCACTCCAGCATCCCACTAGCTCTCCCTATTGCCTTGTCTCATTGTCTGTCCTCCTTTAGGTCATCTGATATGATTACCCCCAGGTCCCTTTCCTACTTGATCATTGCAAGTGTCTCTCCTTCCATTTTGCACTTTATCCCCTGGTTTATGGGGCCAAGTGCATTATTTTGCACTTCTTTGCATTAAACCGTAGCTAACAAACCTTTGACCACTACTCCAGTCATTTTAAATCTCTTATCATTATTTGCTCACTCCCCTGAGTGTCCACTGTGTTACAGATCTTGGTGTCATCTGAAAAGAGACAGACCTTCCCTTCCAGCTCCTCTGTTATGTCACTAATGAAGACATTAAAGACAACTGACTCCAGCACTGACCTCTGAGGTACCCTGCTGATCATTCTCCCCTCCTTAGAATGAACTCCATTTACCATTACCCTCTGCCTCCTATCCCCTAACGAATTTCTTACCCAGGTTACCACCTTACTGACCATCCTCATGCTGCCCAACGTGTTTATCAGTCTTCTATATGGAATGGTGTCAAAGGCCTTGCTGAAATCTAGGTTGACCACATCCACCACCCCTCCATGATCCAACACCTTGGTCACCCAATCAAAAAAATCTATTAGATTTGTTTGGCCGACCTTCCCTCTGTGAAACCATGCTGGCTCAATCCTGCAGTCAATTTGATTCCAGGTATTCCACAATCCTTCCCTTTAATAGTGTTTCCATTAATTTCCCTACCACTGAAGTCAGGCTGACAGGTCCATAATTGCCCACTTCCTCCTTGCTACCACTTTTGTGAAGGGGGACTATCTATGCCCTTCTCCAGTCCTCTAGGACCATGCTGGTCTCCACTGAACTGTTAAGCAAGTCTGCCATGGGTGCAACCAGTACCTTCCTGAGTTCTTTCACCACTCTTGGATGCATCCCCTCTGACCCCATGGCTTTGTCCACCCTCAGATTAACAAGTACCTTCCTGACTCTCTCCTCAGAAAAGGGACTGGTGTCCACTTCCCTCCGCTCAAAGCTCCTGGTGCCTTTCCATGGTCCCTCCCCGTCCCCTTCTCCACAAACACTGAGCAGATGTATTTGTTTAAGATGTTTGCCTTTTCTTGGTCCCCCTCCATAACTCCCCCCCCCCCTTTAACGGTACAATCCCTTCCTTTGACTTCCATCTCTCACTAACGTACTTAAAAAAGATCTTGTCCCCTTTAGATACTGCCTGGGCTATCTTTTCCTTAGTTTCTGCCTTTGTGCTCCTTACTGCTTTGCCTGCCTCCCTCTGTTTCCCCAGGTACACTTCCCTATCCTTCTCTCCCTGGTGGGTTTCCTTATACCTTTTGAATGCCACTCCTTTTGCCTTTACATTTTCTGCCACCTCCTTTGAGGACCATAATGGTCTCCTCTTCCTTCTGCTTTTGCTTACTGGCTTGTCGTAAAGGTTTTGTACTTGTGTTTTTCAAGGCACCAAAATTCTCAGGATATAATCCCTACCCCACAAGTTACTTAGAAAGTGGGTCAGAAAACTATGCCCAAACATCTATGGAATATTAAAACGTTCTATCCATGTGTGCTACAACTTAAGAAGCATGTTCATTCTCCTGAAATCTTGTAACCTCTGTGTAACTGTGTATTGTAATTGTAAGAATGTATGTCTTGTTTGTGCTCTTGACCATGGACACCTTTAAAAATGGGCAATATTTGTCCAAAGGCCTTTGTTTAAAGAGCAGGTGTCCATTAGCATAACATCCCCCTTACCCTTCTGCACACCTATTCATCTGTGAGGTGTAATTTTTTGTTCAGTCCATTTCTTGGAAAAACACTCATAAAATACAATCCATGGACCCCCAGCCAAAACACCTCTACTTCTTATGTTGGAGGCATGCCCCAATGCTGGCACATTTTATGATGTCAGTACTGGAGTAGCACGGGCGGAGGGGGCACTCCATAGACTACAATTGGGCCAGTTTTGACATGCTTTTTAAATACTTTTAGGTGCCAGTTTTGAGAAAAGAAGGCCACTGCTCAACTGACAAGGCCACAATTGACTCTGCCTTTTACTACCCCATTTATTTTCCCCCCTTCATGATACTTGATGGAACATCATTTTCCTGTGGTCCCGATCATGTAAGGGCTGGCCACAGCATAACTCAGTCAACATGGCACTCCCACCTCATGGACCCATCATCTGCTTCCTCACAATAGCCCTCCCCATTCCTTCCTGGCTCCAAGGCTTCTGATGTTGACTCCTAACGTCTTGCACATACGCGGTCTAAGTGACCATCTCTTATGGGGTACTTTCACACGGCATACATGCACATTAGAACAGCAATATCTTGAATGGATCTGTACTATAGACTCCTTGCAAACCTTGTGCATGCACAGAGAGATGGCAGACATATTGTCTGGGTCCACAGTCTCCTTTAAGCATGCACTATACAGATCCCTTGCATAAGGCTATTTCACACCATGTGCATGCACAGTCTAGCAGTGACCATCTTACATGTGTCCTCAACAAATAACCTCTGCAAAGAGATCTAGTATAAGACAGCCATATTAGAGCAGAAATTTAAAAGGGCAACACTAAGCTGCTATATATAGCTACCGAGGGCACATTAAAGGGCGGCCTGTGACAACATGCATTGGTGAGCACCCTAGCATGAAAAACCCAAATGCACAGCCTGCATTAGGGGCAGCACAGGGAAAGAATCACTCCATAGAGAGTCCAATTCTCCACCACCATGGGCGTAAGGCAAAATATATAGCAAAATCATCACCTCACCAGAACATCTACCCGCTTGTGTCTTGCAGATGTCAAACAAGAGGTAAAGCCTGTCATGCAGAGCACTGCTACTGACCCACCAGAATGGGCCACAGCGCTCCACCTGCAAGATCAAAGGGCTGGAATCGGAGATGGCTGCAAAGCCTCCCAAGGAGACCACACATGAAGAACAGGGGTTGTCCAGATCACGATGGCACATAGACCACACCACAGTCATGCTGTAAAAGGTCACTGCAGCAATGATGGAGAGCCAACAAAACTGTATGCTAAAGATTTCAGTGTGCTTCTCCAGTTAGTTTGGGCAGGATTGAGGGATTCTAGCTGGTAAATTTGTGACTGTGTGTAATTGACTGTGTCTGAACCTTAACTGCAGGCATCATATTACAGGGATTAGTGTGGTCTGAATTTAAAGTCTTTTCTTAACTGTCATTTTGGTGTGCTTCTCCATTTAGTTTGGGCAGGACTGAGGGATTCTAGCTGGTAAGTGTATGACCGTGTGTTTGTAATTGGCTGTGTCTGAACCCGAAGTGTAGGCATCATATTACAGGGATTAGTGTAGTTTGAATTTTAAGTATTTTCTTAACTGTCATTTCAGTGTGCTTCTCCATTTAGTTTGGGCAGGACTGAGGAATTCTAACTGGTAAGTGTGTGACTGTGTGTTTGTGATTGACTATGTCTTAACCTTAAGTGCAGCCATCATATTACAGGGATTAGTGTAGTTTGAATTTTAAGTATTTTCTTAACTGTCATTTCAGTGAGCCTCTCCAGTTAGTTTAGGCAGGGTTCAGGGATTCTAGCTGGTAAGTTTGTGACTGTGTGTTTGTAATTAACTGTGTCTGAACCTGAAGTGCAGGCATCATATTTCAGGGATTAGTGTAGTTTGAATTTGATGTCTGTTCTTAATTGCAATTTCAGTGTCCTTCTGCAGTTAGTTTGAGCAGGACTAAGAAATTCTAGCTGGTAAATCTATGACTCTGTGTTTGTAATTGGCTATGTCTAAACCTGAAGTGCAGGCATCATATTACAGGGATTAGTATAGTTTAAATTTGAAGTATTTTCTTAACTGCCATTTCAGTGTCCTTCTCCATTTAGTTTAGGCAGGACTGAGAGATTCTAGCTAGTAAGTTTATGACTGTGTGTTCTCCACTTAGTTTGGACAGGATTAAGGGTTTCTAGCTGGTACATTTGCAATTGTTTGTAATTGGCTGTGTCTGGACCATGGTGAGTGGAGTGAGGAGTCCCTGCCGGAGGACTCCTTGGCTGATAGTTTTTGGACACAGCCCACATCCCACCCTCCACTCACAACCCACCCACCCCAGGGCTCATCCTACAGTTATAGGGTAGGTCCCATAGGGCCTTGCAATATTCTGCACCCAGACAGGAAATAGCAAAGACAGAAAAAGAAAACCCTTTGAGAGATAACAAATAGGCATCTTAAGTAGCCAGTAGATTGAGGCATGAAACATACATGATGAGAGTGGTGCAGTGCAATGGTTGTCAAGAAGCAGTCTTCAGGGAGATGTTCTGGAGGCTACAATGCTGCCCTATCTGCAGGCACCTCTCTGGGCTAAGGGAGGAGGTTGTCTGTCCCCAAACAGAGTTGGCCAGGCTGCAGGTGGTATCCACCCCCCAACCATTAACCATCGGGTCCACAACCTGACCCTCAAAGGAAGAAGAGTGATTGGACCACAGTGGGCTCAGAAAGGGTGAGGGGGTGGTTGAAAGCACATCCACCAACTGGTCCCACTTATTAACTCCTACACTGTTTTGGAGGAACAGGAATACCCCACTTAGGAACTCAAGGCTGGGACCAGTGAAGATGGGTGGGTCCCCCAGGTTAGAGCCACAGGGAAGGGAGTCATGGGACTCCAGAGGAAGGGGAAGCTTCTTCTAGTGGAAGACTCTAGTGCCCGGGGAGTAGAGTTAGGGACACCTAGTAGGGGAGAGAGGGAGGTCAAATGTATCCCAGATAGCACAGTATGAAGGGGTGGGGAGTGCATCCATAGGATCACTAGGGCAATAGCTAGGAGGAAGCAACTAAATGTCATTGTCCACCTGGGGACCAATGACCTAGCAGGGATAAGGGTGGAGTTAGCCAGAGTCAAGGAGGATTTCAGGAAGCTGGGGGGAACCTGAAACAGATAGCATGGTCCATCTCATTCTCTGAGGTGCTCCCTGTCCAGAGCACAGTGGAGGATAGGGCACTCCACATCCATACCTTTAACTCCTGGTTGAAGGATTGGTGTGGAAGGGAGGGTTTTGGCTTCATAGGGGACTGAGGCCTGACCAGGACAGATGCGAGCTTATATATGGAGGATGGCCTGCATCTGTCCGAGAAGGGTACCTTGGCCCTTAGTCAGAAGTTGAAATGCTTTGGCTGTGACCATTTAAACTGGTCAAAGGGGAGAGCAAGAAGAGGCAGAAGCCTTAAGAACACCTCCCCATGGGAACTTGCAGGAACATATGTTGCCAACAGATACAGCTGAAGCAGGCAGGCAGGGGCATGTAGGCAAAGAGTATATAACAAGTGATACATGGGGAGCACATAGGAAAGGAAACTGAGGTGGGGCTAAGATGCTGGAGAGGAAGAACAGAAGCAGAGGGAAGGCAGCCTTTAAAACATGGAAGGTCATGTTAACAAATGCCCATAGCCTAGGAAATAAGGTTCCAGACCTGGAAGCCTTGTTGACGAGTGCAGACCTTGACATAGTAGCAATAACAGATATCTGCTACTCTGCTAATCATGGCCGGTAAAGTCAATGTACCAGGCTATACACTGTTCAGGAGGGACAGGGAGGGTAAAAAAGGTGGGGGGGTGGCCCTGTACATCAGAGATGATATAAAGACTACAGAAGTTCAGGAAAGGCAGGGGGAGGCTGAGGCAATGTGGGTCACCCTAGAGCCAGGGAATGGAACAGCAATATGCACATGGGTGATCCACAGACCTCTGACACAGAGAGAGAGAGAGAGGAAGTAGACAGGGAACTAGTGGAGGACTTAAACAACATGGCAGCTAAAGGCAAAATCTTGCTACTAGGGGATTTCAATATGCCAGATGTGGATTAGACCACCAAGGTGGCTGCTTCAGCCAGAAGCACAGAAATCCTAGAATCCCTGCAGGGTGTTGGACTCAGGCAGCTGGTGCATGACCCAAGCAGGGACAAGTTGATCCTGGACCTGATATGGACCAATCGGAACAGAGACAAAGAAATACAGGTTGAAGGACAGCTGGGATTCAGTGTCCACTGCATGGTATGGTTCAGAATGGCAACATGGATTCAAGTATGCCACACAAGGGCAAAAGTATTAGATTTTAGGAGGGCAGATTTCACTGAAATGGGTAGATGTATACAAGCTTCCCTGGGGAAGGGAGAGTTAATAGAGGGGGTAGAGGAACAATGGAAGAAACTGAAAGGAGTCATAGTGGGGATAACAAACCAATGAGTTAAGATAGTGGCCAAAGGGAATAGAAGGAAATAATTATGGTCCTCTAAGGAGGTGGGGAAAAAAGTCAGGGCTTAAAGACTGAGTTTCAGGAAATATAAGGGGAGCCAAAGGGAGAAGGACAGGAAGGTGTACCTTGAATGTCTAAGGGAAGCAGGGAAGGCTGTTAGGAGAGATAAGGTGCAGACAGAGGAGGGTTTACCATGGTCTGTGAAAAAAGGGGCCAAGACATTTAATAGGTGCATCAGTGGAAGAAGAAAAAACGGGAGGGGGGGTGAGTCTCAAAGGGGAGGAGGGAGAGTGTAAGGAGGGGGATCTGGACAAGTCAGAAATATTGAACAAATACTTCTGCTCAATATTCACTAGGGCGGGGGAGAGTTAAGGACCACAGATGGGTAGCAGAGACAATGAGGGGGGAGAAGTGGACACCAGTCAATTCACAGAGGACAGAGTTCTGGAAGAACTCACAAAACTGAAGGTGGATAAGGCCATGGGGCCAGACGGTGTCCACCCGAGGATAGCAAAGGAACAGTGAAAGGAACTGGCAGTGCCTCTGGCAGCCCTGTTCACTGAGTCATTCAATATGGGTGTGGTTCCAGAGGACAGGTGGAGGGCACATGTGGTCCCTATTGCACAAAAGTGGCAGTAGGGAAGAAGCAGAGGGCTGCAGGTCAGTCAGCCTCAGTGGTGGGAAAGATCACGGAGACACTACTGAAAGAAAGGATAGTGGCACACCTTGAATCCAGGGGTGCCCAGAATCTGAAGCAACATGGTTTCACAGCAGGAAAGTCATGTTAAACGAATCTGATAGATTTTTTTGATCGGGTGGCTAGGGAAGTAAATCAGAGACAGGCAGTCGATGTCGCCTACCTAGATTTCAGCAAAGCCTTCGACACCATCCCACATAGAAGGCTGGTTAACAAGGTGGGTAGTCCGGGCACAGGAGACATAGTGGTGAACTGGGCTAGGAACTTGTTAACAGACTGGAGACAGAGGGTAGTGGTGAATGGGGTACAATCTGGGGAGAGAGGGTGACCAGCAGGGTACCACAGGGATCAGTACTGGGATCAGTCCTGTTCAATGTCTTCATTTGTGACATTGCAGAGGGGCAAGAAGGAAAGGTCTGCCTGTTTGCAGTTGACACCAAGATTTGCAACAGGGTGGATACTCCAGAAGGGGTGCAGAAAATGAAGAGGGACCTGAAGAAGCTTGAAAGATGGTCGGAGATGTGGCAACTGAGGTTCAATGCAAAAAAGTGCAAAATAATGCACCTGGGTAGAGGAAACCCTGGGCAGAGCTACAGGTTGGGGGAAGCTGACTGTCACCAAGGAGGAAAGGGACATGGGGTTATCATCTCTGATGACCTTAAGGTATCAAAGCAGTGCGCAAAGGCAGCGGGGAGGGCCAGTGGCATGCTGAGGTGCATAGGCAGGGGTAACACTAGCAGGAGGCAGGAGGTGGTGATGCCATTGTACAAAACATTGGTAGGGCCTCACCTGTGCAAGGACATAAACAAAGTGAACACTATCCAGAGAAGGGTGGCAACGATGGTGCAGGGCTTACACCACAAAACATATGAGGAGAGACTAAGGGACCTCAATATTTACTCACTGGTGGAGAGGAGAGAGCAGGGGAACAAGATGAAAACTTCCAAGTACCTCAAGGGCATAAACAAGGTGCAGGTGGTGGGACCTTTTCCAATGTAGAAAACATACTAGAACAAGGGAGCAGGATATGAAATTGGAGGTAGGTAGATTAAGAGGTAATGTGAGGAAGTTTTCTACACAGAAAGGGTAGCTGATGCTTGAAATAGTCTGCCACAGAGGAAGTGGGGGCAAGCACAGTGGAGGGTTTAAGCATGCCTAGGACAGGCACAAGGGAACCTTGAGAGGGGAGGGAGTGATGAAAAGCCATTGATCACATAGGGTCAGTGGCCACATACAATGTATAGGGCCTATGGGCAGATTGGATGGGCCTGGCAGTCCTTAGCTGCTGGCAATTTCTGTGTTTTTATTTATGTTTCCAGATATTGGAGAGCATGGAGGCAATATTGAATGCCAAACCACTGCCTACAGGGGGCACCAACTTACTGACAGGGACTGGCTTGAATACTAGCCTCTCAGGCCCTAGTGGGAACAAGACAACAATAACATAGGGCATCAATACAATAAATTTGACTGACTGCCCAGACAAAGAGGCTCTGGAGGAGAAGCACAATGAGAATGAGACTTCACAGCACAACTTGGAAGATTAAGTAGAACCAGAAAATGCAGAGCGGCCATCACTTACATCCAAGCTATGCTCCTTCGAGGTCATACCAGATCTATTATGGTGGATCAAGTCCACCATGGGGTTCGAGCTGCAAGTCTGTAGGCTGGAATATAAGCTGGATCCTATGATACAGTGTAAACAAAAACATGGGGACTGTCTCCCATATGCTTAGCTATCGATGGTGTGATAGCAAAAGAATGGGAAGTGACAGACCCTGTCCAAATTCCAGAGAGAAGATCTCTGGATAGGATGTACAGTGCCCTATCCTAGAGGATAAACTAAAACTGCAGTGCATGGCCCCAACAGTGGACCCTCATATAGCTGCCTAAACAGAAAGATAATCTTCGTAGCAGAAGGCACAACCACACTAAAAGACCCCACCGATAAGAAGATGGAGGACATGCTGAAGAACGTATTTGGGATGGCCAGTCTAGTGCCCAGAACAATTACAATGGTGATCAATGCAGCCAGAACACAATTCAGGTCAGAAATGAACACCAAAATCCCAGGAGGCTGACTTTCTGGATTACACTTTACAGATGGCCAAGTACATGGGCGACATGGCACGAGGCCCTCTGACTGTATAACAAAATGGCAGCACTAGCAAATAGGACCAGAAGATCACTGTGGCTCAAGCTGTGGGATGCTGACAATGATTCCAAAGCATGACTCCACAATCTACCTTTTAAAGGGTGCCACATTTTTCGAGATGGACTGATGGAGTTCTTCAAGTGAAAGATGAGGGGTCACTAGCAAAAGATGCAGAAGCAGACACAGCAGTTTCCTCCTACCTGCCATCCTTTTGAAGCTGCAACCAAGGTACAAAACCTCAGCATCACCAGTGAGGTACATCCACATTCAGAGGCAGATTTGACTTTTATGAAAGTCTGTGGGTGTTTCACAAGGGAAATCGGTCATGCATGATACTTCTTGTGGTAATTGGTGGAGCATACTAATTTCCGGATACAATCAATTTGCTAAGAAAAGAGCTTTGGTAGCTCAAAATACAAAATAATTCCTTGTACACCATAGGCTTCTTTAAAATAATATTTATTCCTTTCAAATCAAATCAAATCAAACTTTATTTGTAAAAAGCACCTTTCTAAAATCAAGGTGCTTGTACGTAATTAATTAAAACAAATCAATAAATAAACAAATACAACTAATTAAAACCATGAATACAACAAGTTAAGTTTTTCTTAATGTGCTGTCATCATCTGCTCCAATGTTTCACCTTTTAGCTTCTTCAGGGGGCTATAATCAAGATTCAAAGATGGTTTTTAGTGATGTATTTCATCAGAACATTTTTTTAAATATAAATTTTCATTAAAATATTTTTATCAATACATCAGTATTTTTATCAATTTCACCACATATCCTATGGTTCTAGTTCTACTTGTTCTGCTCTGTATATTGCCCATATTCATGATTCTCTTATGTTAAACTTTAATTTACATTTCATATGTTAATATACATGTCTAATTATTTTACTGTTTTTTGTTACAAAAAGCGCCAACCTATTTCAAGATGCAGCCTCCTTTTCTTAAATTGTATGAATATACTGCCTATCATTTTAACTGGCTAGTGTGTCATTCCAATAAAGCTGTAATGTGTGACAGTGATGTCACTTGTTACCATGGCAAGAGTAGCCACAAGTACCTGTATGTAAGCTGTTTCTGAACTCAGCAGAAGAGTTGCCATGGTAACACATGACATCACAGTCACACGGCTCATTCTCCCTTACCAATTTAAACATGGCATGCGATTTGAAGCAAAGAAAAGGCTTTGAATTAAAGGTTCAATACTTAATGTCCAATACAAGGAATATTAGGATTAAAATTAAAATTAAGGTTTAACATAAGAGAATCATGAATATGGACACTACACAGAGCAGAACAAGCAGAACCATAGGATATGTGGTGAAATTGATAGAAAATATTGATTTATTGATAAAACATATTTTTATGAAAATGTATATTTAAAAAAAAGGTTCTGATTAAATATATCACTAAAAAACTTTTGAATCTTAATTATAGCCTTCTGAAGAAGCCTAAAAGATGAAATGTTGGGGCAGATGATGACAACACATTAAGAAAAAGATCTGGCTTTTATAACAACAGACTAGCCTAGCCACCTTCAAGTGCAGAAGGGACTCAACCAAAGGCAGATTTAATGCCAACAAGACCAGGAATTTTAAAAAGACTAATCAATGACTACAACAAATTACCAGTCGCAAAGGTGGCTTGACAGACGCACCACATTAGAAATCCCCCAGTCGAAGGTCACCTTCAACTGTTTAAATTGGCCTGGATCAAAACAACCAAGGACAAATGGGTAAGAGAGGTAATCTGAGAGGGATGTGTAATAGAATTCAAAGAAAAAGCAGTAAGAAACATGGTAGCAATATCACCCATATTAAACAGAGACACAACAGCCCAGCAGGTCACAAAGATCCTGAAAACACTACTATGGTACCGGCCATACAGGTAGTCTCAAAGGAAGAAAGAGGAAAAGGAATTTACTCAATCTTCTTTACGGTTCCAAAGAAAACCAGGGATCTCAGATCAGTACTAGACCTGAAGTTTCTAAACGGATGTGTGCAAACAAATATATTCAAGATGGAAACAATAGGATCCATAAGGTCAATAAGACAAGGTGCCCTCCTCACGCAAGTAGACCTAAAAGGTGCATACCTCCACATACCAATCCGACCCTCCCACATAAAGTACCTCAGATTCAACCTATTAGGATAACATTTCCAACACAAGCCACTATCATTCAGACTGGCACTGGCCCCAAGAGAATTTGCAAAAGGCTCAATAGTGGTGGCAGCCAGTCTGAGAGAGCAGGGCATTCATATCATTCATTCCCTTCTTGGATGATTGACTAATGTGAACGTGGTCACAGAAAGAATAACTTATAGACACTGAATGGGTACCAAAGGCCCTGACAGACCACAGGATTGGGTGTTCAACACACAAAAAAGCCACGTCATACCAACACAAAGGATAGAGCACCTGGGGGCAATGACAGATGCACACGAGAGGGCAAAGTAAGACTGTCAAAAAAAAGAATAGACAACCTCATATTTCTGGTAAGCAAACTACTGACACAACAGTCCCCCATGATAGCACTGGCCACTCAAGTCCTAGGACACATGATGTCATGCATAGACCTTGTACCTTGGGCAAGGTGGAACAAGTGCCCCCTCCAGATCTTAGGACTGTAATACGGCTCACCATCAGAAGAGGACCTGCAGTCCAAAATTATACTGACAAAAGCCGCCAAGAGGTCGCAGCAGTGGTGGGTAAATTCATCAAGCCTGACGAAGGGAAACCCTTTAGAAATGACACATAATGTCATAATCGACACCAATGCCAGCCTCACGGGTGGGGGACATCCCTGGGGTGCAATGTAGCACAGGGGAGATGGAGCCAACTGGAGAACAAGATGTCCATCAACATACTGGAAATGAATGCGATGATGAATGCCTTGCAGTCATTCAAGCCACACATCACAGGAAAAAACATACTAATCAGGTTGGAAAACAGGGCAACAGTAGCATACTTTATGTAGCAAAGCAGCAGGGGAACCAAAAGCATCAGCCTGTTGAGGGAGGCCAGTTGAATCATGACCTGTGCACAGCAGAACCTGAACCATCTAACAGAGATTAATCTGGCAGGGAAGGTGAACTGCATGAGCTGGCAACAGATTGACCCTGGAGAGTAGCAACTTCACCCTCAAGAATTCAAACACATAAAAGATGTTGGGGTGGGGGTCATAGCCATGGATCTGATGGTGACGAGCAAGAACACCTAATCATGAAAGTAATTTTTGAGGTTCAACGAGCCAAAGTCAATGGGAGCAGGTGCTCTATCTCTCCCATGGACACATAATTACTCGTACTTTCTTCCCCCATTTCCACTTATCACACAGGTACTCACAAAGGTTTGCCAGTCCAGGAGAATAATAATAATAGTCACACCATACTGGCCGAGGAGAGCATGGTTCACCACAATAGTAGCAATGGCACCTGCCCTTCAGAGAGGACATACTGACACAAGGGCCAGTAACATATTCCAGACCTTGTAATCTGAAACTTAAGACCTGGCTCCTGAAAAGGAGAGACTGCTCAATGCAGGCTATGATGAGACCATTGTAAACACAGTGTTGGAGTCAAGGAGATCTCCACAACATTAACTTATGGTAGACAATGGCAAATCTTTATGTAACCAGTCTGGGGTCGAGTTGATGTTATTTTTTGTTTTATTAGCACGGTGCAGTGCCTCCATTTTGTAACCCACTACCTGGCTGCCTGGGTTCAGGGAGAAAACTGTTGCTCAGCATTTTGGCTAGGTTTGAAACTTCTGCACAGGGGCACCCAAGTAATATGGACACAGGAAGCAATAAGTGAAATGTCCAAACCAGGAGTGGGATTCTAGAGTGTGACTTTTATTCACAACAACAACAGAATAATAAATCACAGATGAACCCCCACTGGGCTACACTCCCTGGTAATGCAGATTTACGGAGACTAGAACACATCTTCTTCACAACACTGCAACCCTCAGGTTCTGAACACACTGGGCCCTCAGCCTGAACTGGCATTCTTCTCTTGGATTCCCTGGTGTGGTACCTCGGCCAACACTGGGACATTTCTCCATATGGCTTGGATATTTATATGGTGGCTCCCTCTACTACCCAGGAGCACTTCCTAGCTCCATAAGGGAAAACATCATCCTCAATCCCACATCTGGGTGTTTTCTACGAACACTGGCCATGTGCCCGGAAGAAAGCTATAGGTGCCCAAAGTGAACCCAAGGAGGTAAATCTGGTTACTCCAGATGGGGGGTCTCCCACCTCTTGCTCCCAAATCCATACCCAGCCATTCATTTGGAATCAACACCTTTGTTGTGAACTTCTCTGGCTTGTAGAATGCTATCTTAAATTGCATATCACACTTAACACTCTTCTCTTCATGAACTGGTGTCCTAACTTGTAATGTTCTTTAAGTGGTTATGTCCATCCCAGTAGACCCCCACTGTTTAGAAGCATTGGCTGTTCTTCCCTGACCCCACAGTAGCAGATACTTTACACACTGTCTCGGTGAACACATGGGCTCTATAGCAGAGCTGACTCACCAGCTGGTTTGCAGGTGTCCCAGGGCTTCTGGCAAAGAAAACACATCTTGGTACCTCAGTACTTGCTCTACAAACATCAGGCAGCTTTCCCTCCTTCAGCAGGGCCAGGGGATTTCCCCAGAAAATGCTGGACTCTTCCCCTCCTCCCTCCAGGGATGGGGCACTGGAACAAGCCAGGGAGCAGTCTCTATCACTGTGTCAGGTTTCTTCTGTGTCTCTATCTAGGGTGAGAACACATACCCTCTACCTCTGAGTAGCTCTATAGCAGAGCTAAGCTCTCTGGGGCTGCCACCTGCAGCACAGCTCCTTCTCTCTCTAAGCCTGGTTGAAGACTACTACAGACTAACTAAAACTCCAATGTTCTAAGCGAACCCCTTGCTGCAGCATTCCAATGTGGCTTATGTTGCTGTGAGAATTCTTAATGATGTCATCCCTCCAGCTCAGCCGAGACTGGGGACAGAGTGATACAGTGTAAAACCCATTTAACTGGTGTCTCACAAGCTGCCTTCCCTGCCCGCCACTAGATCTAAGAGGGATTCTTGTAACCTCGGGTGACAGGGGGGTTACATTTAGGACACGGTGCCAGGTACGGGACAAACAAGCAGAGTCAGTATTGATTGCAGATGTTCTGCTATACCTAAACAGGGTCTGGAAAAATGCCTGTTCACCGCATCATTGAGGATGCAACTTTCAGCAGTAGGAACAGCAGCACCAAGGCATGTAGGGTACATTGCCCCGGGCACCCATCCAGACATACCAATATTCTTAAAAGCCGCCACAAATATCAGGCTGACAAAATAGCCAACAGTGGCCCCATGAGACTTAACACTAGTACTCAATGCACTCACTGAACAACCATTTAAGCCAATTTTGGATGCACACATATATGGGATGGGGCTAAAGGCATACTTCCTAGTGGCAGTATGCTCAGCACGGAGAACAGGAGAAGTGAGCAGTCTATCGTGTAAAGCACAATTTATAACTTTCACTGCTGATGGGGTAAAATTGAGGACAGTCCTTTCATTTCTCCCAAAGATAAATTTGCTATGTCACATAAATCAAATGACAGAACTGCCTACATCTCCGCGGATTGCACAGGCTGCCAGTAAGGTGGAGGATTGCCTTCAAGGTTGGATTACTGATCTACAGCATAAAGCCCTGCAGGGCCGGGGCCAGACTACCTTCAAGACCTTCTAGTTCCGCATTGCCCAGCTCGCTCTCTCCATTCCTCCAAGGGATGCCTCCTGGAGTTACCCAGGGCTTGGTTGCAGCAGTCGGGAGTTCAGGCTTTCTCTGTTGCTGCACCAGCACTGTGGAATTCACTGTCAGGCTACCTGAGGGAGGCACCCTTGGTGGAAACTTTTGAGAAAGGGCTGAATACATTCTTATTCTGTTAAACATTTGATACTATATCATTAGAAAGCTGTATAACACTACTGACCATCAGGTAGATAGATATATTATGTTTAAGTTGCTTAATTATTCTGCAATGAATTGTGCAATGCTCTGAGCCCCCAGTAAGGGGCACTTTATAAATAAAGTATCTGTCTGTCTGTCTGTCTGTCTATCTGTCTATCTGTCTTTCTGTCTGTCTGTCTATCTATCTATCTATCTATCTATCTATCTATCTATCTATCTATCTATCTATCTATCTTCTACATAAACACACAGACACGAAGAGGAAGGCACTGCACACCCTGGATGTTCACAGGGTGCTATGTGTCTACAAAGACAAGAAAAGAATATTCAGACAAACAGACAGGCTGTTCATGATTGCACAGGGTCAAAGGAAAAGTATGGAGGCGGCAAAAGGCCCTATTGCTTCATGGCTGAAAAGAACAATTCAAAAGTAATATAAGCGACAAAGCCATCCACTACCATAGGGGATAAAGGCATACTCTGCTACGGCAGTAGCCACATCCTGGGTGGAAAAGCACTGCACTTTGGCACAAGAGATATGTATTGCAGTAACATGGACATGTGACCCCTCACCCCTGCCTTTTTAGCAAAATGACAGGTGGCATGCTGTTGAAGCTGACAGCAGTACCTGGTGGGGACTGGGTTCCGGGAGGACTAGGTTACTCGGTACAGGGGGCCTAGGTTTGGCTACTCTGCACAGGGGCACCCAAGTAAATCTGAACACAGGGAGCAATAACTGTAATGTCCAGAACCAGGAATGGGATTCTTCAGTGTGGCTTTTATTTACATCCAAGCTGAACAAACAAAGCATAGATGGACCCCCATGGGGCTACATTCCTGGTAATGTAGATTAGAAACTACAGAACGCTTTATCACTATTTCCAGCCCTCAGGCTCTAAACCCACCAGACACACAGCCCTAACTTGCACGCAGCTTTGGGTACACAGCCCGACTTGTACACTACTTGGGTTTTCCCCACTGGCCCAGCTCCCCCGCCGGCCACTTGATCCGCAGTCCATTTTGAGAATGAACCAATTATCCTGTTGTGGATCCCCAAACCACACTACAGCCTTCGACTCCTACAGAAAATTTTCCTTACAATCCCACGTCTGGGTACTTCCCTCATCACTGGCCAAGTGCCTGAGGTAAAGTAGAAATCCACAGAGCAAATCCGTAGAGGTGGACCTGGTCATTAAAGATGGGGGGGTCTCCCACCTCCAGCTCCCACAGCCCATACCCGGCCATTTCTCTGGAAACTAAACAATTCCTATACTGTAAATGTAAATTCCTGGGTAGACGTCTGTCATTAATTACAAAAAATTACATTTTTCTTTTCTATTTTAAAAAAAAGCTACATCAACTTGGTATATTGTCACCTGTTTGTTGTTGCTAAGTAGCAGATGTTTTTGCATTGTGCTCTGATTCTGTGATAGAATCTGTATTAGAAGGTAGATTATTGTGATTTTAGAAAATGGGTTTAGAGATTTCAGGACTCTGATTGGCCGATAGCCCTGGAAAGGTGGGCAACTATCAGACAACAGAGCCCAGGTATTAAAAGTGCCAGTCCCAACCGACCTGATAACCAATATCACTGTGGCCATAGAATGTTCAATTTTAAGTACCGACCATTTTTTTTCTCTCACTTAGCGAGAGCTGACACCCAGCCCTGGTCCTCCAGTCATCTCCCCTCCCATTTAGCCAGCCTACATACAACCCAACATCATTTTTTTCCTCATCCCTGTACTGATTCGAGACTAACTGCCATTCGTTCCCACTCGGTAAGTGGGACAAAACACCAACTCAGCAACAACACACAAAATGGCATGACTGTGTCCACCACTGAAATATCAGTTTCACCACCCATACACACACTTCATTGTTTTTTCTTGATTTTTTTAATGAAAAGGGCTAAACGGAAGCTCCTGAAAGTATGGGGTAGGCGAGGCCAGGCGGTCTTGTGAGAGGATGATCTGCGAGTGCAGTATCGACGTTCTCGATATAAATCCACACGGACCTTCCGTCCGTCCTCAGTACCTGCATAATGTAGCCTCTTACCTGCCCATCCCACCACTGCTCAATCCAACTCTCCAGCTCCAGTCCTTTTTTTAAATTCTTACTCCCCTGCAAATGGAACAGCAAAAGCCCAATTGTACCTGTTCTTAGCAGCTTAGTTGACCAGTCCTACAATCGCGCTATTGGGACGGTAATAAAAATACCGCTTCTCCAGTCATGCTGCACTCTCACTCCGTGGGCCTCCCCGATCAGTCCCTCTGCTTCACAATATATACCATACTGAAACAGTTTTTTTTTTTTTAAAAACAGAAAAGGCGGATGCTGGTAAAGTCAACGCTGCTGCTGGCATCACTTCACCTGTTGGTCTCTGTTCTGCTCCGATGTCTTGAACATGTAAAACCCTTCTCCTGCTGGTGTTAAAACAAAGGCAAGAATGCATTTAAAAGAACAGCATTGCTACTCCATGAGTGATGGTGGTGGTGGTGGGGGGTGGGGTGATGTTGGGACAGTCTGGTAGCAAACACTAAAGGTAGACACTGCAACTAGCTGTGAAGGCATGACATGAAATCAAAGCCTCAGCAAATCATACAACAGTGCCATCTAGTGACCATGAACATCAGTAACAGCATCAAAGGACTACTTTACACAAAATAAATTTATTAATAAATATTTAATTATCTACACTAATTTTAAAAATGTTATTAACAAATTTTTTCTAAAATACAGCCTAAGATGCCCATTTTCTAAGCACAATAATACCCTCCAGGGTGGGCGGTATTGGCAATACCGGACCTTCCAGGGCTATAAGTCCCTCCGCCTCCGGCGTCGGGCCTCATCACACCCCTGGGCAGTCCGGTATTGCCCAATACCGCCCACCCTGTCAGGTATTATTGCTTACGTAGTTACCTTTTGATTGTAAGGATAAAGAGCTTAGATAGAAGTGTATGTATTTTCAAATATTATAGGGGAACAGTGGCAGGATTTTTAGGACAGTAAATTAATAAAAAGTTAACTAGGGGAGCTTCAGTAGCAGACAAATAGCGGAATTGCAGTATAATGTGGGGAGTGGTGCAATGCAGTGGCTGTGGGGCAGCCATATTCAGGCAGACCTTCTGGACACTGAGGTGCTGCCCTATCTGCATGCATCTATCTGGACTTCGGGATGAGGTAGACAGACTCAGAGCGGAAGTAAACTGGGTCAGGAGTACCATCACCCCTATCCAGGGACCACCCAGTCAATGCAACTGCCTCAAAGGATGCCGAGAGCAGGAGCACTTGGATGACAGTGGGCTCAGGGAGGGTTAGAGCAGTCAGGCAGGCACATCCCAGATCCTATTCCACTCAAGAACTCATATGCCACACTGGCAAATGAGGACAACCAAATACAGGTACCCAGAGAAGTGGAAGGAAAGGATGTGGAGGTTAGCCAAGGAGGTGACCTCAGCAGGGAAAGCAGTGGACCCCAGAGGAGGAGGAAGTGAATCCTGGTGGGGGACTCCATCATAAGAGGGATCCAGCTAGGAACACAGGAGGGGGAGGACAGGGAGGTGAGGTGCCTACCAGGTGCCACGGCATGGAGGGATGGAAGGAAGATCCTGGGGATCACTGGGAGGCAAGATGGGAGGGTGAGCTGGATGTCATTATCCACCTAGGTACTAATGACCTGGCAAATGGGAGCCAAAGGAAGTTCAGGAAGAGTTTAGGAAAATGGGGAGGGTCTCAAGCAAGTAGCTACTTCTGTCACTTTCTGAAGTACTACCTGTAGAGAGGAAAGGCATTAGAGTGCATGCACCAGGAACTTTAACTCATGGTTGAAGAACTGGTGCTGTGAGGAAAGGTTTGGATTCATTGGTGACTGGGGACCCACCTGGAGGATGGAGGTTTGTTCAAGCCTGATGGCCTGCATCCATCCTGGAGGAATCAAGCACTCAATGATAGTTTACATTCTACATTGACAAGCATTTAAACTAGCAAGGGGGTGGCAGACCAGCAAGGAGGTACCTACTGCTCACCCCCACAGCTAGCAGTGGAACCAGGGAACCAGAGGGTGGCTATCTCTGCAAAGCAGTGTGCAAAGATGGAGATTAGTGCCCAAGAGGTGGATAAGCAGAAAAGGGGCAAAATTCAGCAGACGGGCAGACAGCAAGGAGAACCAGGGATAAATGACAACCAAGGAAGGGGCTGGAGTAGAATAGTGAGACAGTCTAGGGAGGTCAAATCATGGAAAGCCATGTGTGCAAATGCCAGGAGCCTTAGCAACAAGATGGAAGATCTGGAGGCTGTCATGGTGCAGCCAGACCTGGACATTGTGGCCATCACTGAAACCTGGTGTAATGATAACCACGACTGGGAGATGGCCATACCTGGCTACAATATATTCAGAAGAGACAGAGCAGGCAGGAAGGGAGGAAGAGTGGCACTGTATGTGAAAAATGACATAAGGGCCACAGAGATCCAGGAGGAACAAAATGGGGGAGAGATACTGTGGGTTAAGCTGGAAAGGAAAATGGGGACAGCCATCCGCACAGGTGTGGTCTATGACCACCAGCCCAGGAGGAAGAAACAGATAGGGAGCTGATGCTAGCCATCCAAGGATGGCAGACAAGGTGAAGTAGTACTGGTTGGAGACTTCAATATTCCAGATGTGGACTGGAGCATCCCAGCAGCAGCATCAACTAGGAGCAGATTTATCCTGGACTCCTTCAGGGTGCCTTCCTCAAGCAACTGGTCGTGGAACCAACTCAGCAGAAGGCAATACTGGACCTTGTGCTCTCAAACAGGGACAGTGTGATGGGGGTAACAGTGGGGAGCACCTGGAAACAGTGACCACCAGTCATTGTGGTTTGAAATCACAGAAAGACAGAACCAAACCACAAAAAACACGTATCCTGGATTTTAGGGGGCAGACTTTGGGAAAATGGGGAGATACTTGAAAGAGGCATTAAGGCGAATGGGACAGGAATCAGGGGTTGAGGAACAGTGGGCAGTATTTGAAATGGGGATTACAAGAACAACAGAATTATGTATTAAGCAGGTTAGCAAGAGGAAAAGGAAAAGGAGACCATTATGGTTTTCCAAAGAGGTAGCAAAGAAAGTTAAAGCCAAAAAGATTACATTCAGGCAATACAAAAAGACACAGGCAGAAGGGGATAGGGAGAAGTACCAGGAGAAGCAAAGGGAGGCAGGGAGGTCAGTAAGGGAAGCCAAGCTTGGACAGAAGAACACATTGCAAAACCAGTGGGTAGGGGACAAAACCTTTTACAGGTACATAAGTGAAAAAAGAAAGACAAAGGGAGGCATAGTGAGACTGAAGGGGGAGGATGGGGCTGCGTGGAGGATGACAACAGTAAAGCTGACATACTGAACAGGTATTTCTGCTCAGTCTTTACTGAGGAAGAGGAGGGTAATGGGTCTGAAGGGAGTACAAGGGGTGAGAATGGTGCAGAAATGGACACAAGTCCCTTTACAAGAGAAAGGGTCCTGAAGGAACTGGAAGTAATAAGAGTTGATAAAGCAATGGGGCCAGATGGGGTGCACCCCAGGGTCCTTAAAGAACTAAGAGAGGTGGTGGCTGAACCTCTGGCTATCCTGTTTAGCCGATCACTGGAAACAGGGGAGGTACCCAAAGACTGGAGGACAGCAGATGTAGTCCCCTTATACAAAAGTGGGAACAAAGAGGAAGCAGGGAACTACAGACCAGTCAGCCTCACCTCGGTAGTGGGGAAGATCATGGAAGCACTACTGAAGGAGAGATTGGTGGAACATCTGGTTGTCAATGGACTACAGGACCCAAGGCAGCATGGTTTCACAAGGGGGAGGTCATGTCAGACCAACCTCATTGAATTTTTTGACTGGGTGACTAGGGAGGTGGATCAGGGGAGGGCAGTGGACATGGCCTATCTGGACTTCAGCAAGGCCTTTGACACTGTGCCACATAGAAGACTATTACACAAACTGAGGAATATGGGTGTGTGCAGGACAGTAGTGTGGTGGGTAGGTAACTGGCTGGGTGGCAGGACACAGAGGATGGTGGTAAATGGCTGTCACTCCACAGAGGGAAAAGTGACCAGTGGGGTACCACAGGGATCAGTGCTGGGTCCGGTCCTATTCAACATCTTCATCAGTGACATGGCGCATGACCTAGAAGGCAGAATTTCACTGTTCACTGATGACACAAAGCTCTGTAACAGAGTAGACACACCAGAGGGTGTAGACAGAATGAGAAGCGACCTGCAGAAACTTGAAGAATGGTCAGGGGTTTGGCAGTTGAAATTTAATGCAAAGAAGTGCAAGATAATGCATATGGGGCACAAAAACCCTGGCACAATATATCAGTTGGGGGGTGAGGATATAGCATGCACCAAGCAGGAAAGGGATCTTGGGGTTATCATCTCTGATGACCTCAAGGTAGGAACAGTGTGACAAGGCAGCAGGTAAAGCAAATAGGATGCTGGGATGTATAGGCAGGGGCATTACCAGCAGGAAAAGGGAGGTCATAATTCCATAATACAAGACACTAGTGAGGCCCCACCTGGAGTACAGTGTACAGTTCTGGAGACCATACCTACGTAAGGACATAGACAGGGTAGAGAAGGTTCAGAGGAGGGCAACAAAAATGGTGCATGCATTGCATCACAAGTCCTATGAAGACAGGTTGAAGGAACTGAACATGTACTCCTGGAGGGAGGGAGGAGAGGGGATATGATAGAGACATACAAGTATCTTACAGGGAGGAACAGGGTGCAGGAAAACACTATTTTAAGCGAAAAAGATGTTCCAGGACTAGAGGACATGGAATGAAGTTGGAAGGAGGACGATTCAGAGGAAACATGAGAAAGAATTTCTTCACAGAATGGGTGGTGGACAAGTGGAACACCCTGCCAGAGGAAGTGGTGGGGGCTGAAACAATCACGGGATTTAAGAATGCATGGGATAGACATAAAGGAATTCTGGAGGTCAGGGGTAAGGTGCAACAGACTTCTAGGAAAACAAACTGAACTTACAAGCTCAAATGGGCAGACTGGGTGGGCCATAGGCTCTTATCTGCCGACACTGTCTATGTATCTATGTATCTATGTATCTATGTCACATCTCCTCCACATATCATTCTCATTCCAACAAGCTCTGGACTTGAACCTACTTTTACTTTGTTGCTTAGCTTATTACTCTAGGCCTCCCACTATTTTAGTAGTTCAATCGACACATTGTCACACAAGTCCCAGGATGAAAAAACAGGCCCTTTCAGGAAGAGCAAACACTCACCCTCCGGTTGCAGGTGCCCCACAGGCAACTCACAAGTCTTGTCCTCCCAGATAAACTCTGGAAGAAACAGGCAGTGTCTCCTTTACAAGCAGAACTAGGGGATTGCCCCAGGAATCTGCAGGGAACCCTTTCCTGCCCTCATCCCTGGGGGGAAGGGGCACTGAGACCCGAAAACAGCAATCTCCACCACTTCAATTATCTTCTGTGTCTCTCTTTTGGTGGAGACACACACCCTTTATACCTTAAAAGTAGCCTTCTGTCAGGGCTGAGGCTCCTAGAGCCTACACTGAGCTGCTGTGCTGCTTACTCAGCAAGCTCCCAACACCAACTCCACACTGAATATGATTAAAACTCCCAACGTTCTATTCCAACTCCCTTGCTGCAGATTCCATAGTGGCTCATGCAGCTGCGATAGTTCTGTTGGTGATGTCATCCCTCAGTCTCAGCTGAGACTGAGAACACAGTGAGACAGTGTGAAACCCATTTAACGGGAGTTTCACGAGCTGCCTTCCCTGCCTACCACAAGGTCTTACTAGGATTCTAGTAACCCCAGGTAACAAGGGGGTTACACTCGCCCTTGACCAGGAAAATGACTGTTCGCAGTCATTATTTACCCAGCCTTAGGCCATCCCACCCTATGTACTACCTGCGGAGGGGGGTGATCAGGCCCCCTCCTACCATGTGCAAGCAGAGGCAGGCAACACTAGGGGCCTAGAGGCCTTTAGCTGACATATCAGCCTTTGCACTATCCACTTACTATGGCCGCCTAGTGGCTCTGGTAGAACTATCCAGAGCATAACCCTGATAGTTCAGCACTGCAGTCCCAATTGCCATTTAGGACTACAGGCTGTCTATCCCCCCTAACCCTCTAGGAAAACCTATCTGCCTTTAACCTAATACCCCCAAAATAAAAACAACCTGGGGACCTCCCCGACCTTGGGCAACCTGTAACCACACACCATTAAAATACCACATTTTATCCCATTTTACTGCATCCTCCCTACCCCCACAACCACACCTGTGGAAGGAAAGGGTTAATACAGTAGCAACAACCATAATAACACCACAGTACTTTCATTTTCTACACACTAAAGTACTAATGAGAAACTCCGATTAGCCCCTCCTCCTCTTCTTGTCTTCTATTCTGTCTTCTCCAGGAATACCTGTAAGAAAAAGAAAGACAACATACACTCCTAATCTGCATACACAGTCTACCTAAACCCCTACCATCAAAACACTGAAGAATCCCAAAAATATATTTTTTTTTAGAAAAAGGGTAGAAAGACAGTATATACATTAGAAAACAACAACATTATTTACAATACACATTTAGGGGGATGGAGTGCCCTTAAAGTCCCGACTAGTGACCGCAATGCACGAAGGTTAGTCCAATAAAGAATCTCTCCTGGGCCGGAGCCCAGTGAAGCACAGTTCTGACAGGTCAAAGTCCCGAAGGGGATAGTCTTTGTGGACAGTTCATACATTTTGAAGTCTGCTAGTGTAGGGTGTGTACTGCAATGTCATAAAGATAGAAACATTTGGACTGGGAGATCACGTGATGCAGAGTGCTGAGTAGAAGCTCCTCCACTAAGCTCCTGCCTCCTGAATATAAACTTGTCATTTAATACCATTAAACCTCAACTAATTCCTGTGCCTATGAGTTCTCCTTGTCTCTAAATAGCTTGTGCTCCTGTTTTGGGTATCTGTGTGGTAAATGGAGGCTTATATGAAGAAAGCCCCGAAGAAACATACCCCCCCATCACTCCTGAGAAGGCCTCAAAGAAATCCCGAGCCTCAAGTGGCCCAGACAAACTGGATCCTGCGTGTCAAGTTGGAGATCAAGAACCCTTAATTCTTAACAGATTCTTGGAGGAATTTAAACCATTCCAGGAAGAGATGAAAGATATGGCACTTGACTTGAAATCCCTCTCCAGAAAGTTAGAGGAAGTCTCCACGTCAGTTTCGGACAACACTGCCTGAATAGTTTCGATCGAGAGAAAATTGGAAAGCCTGGATCCTGAACTCCTATTAATGAAACAAAAGCTATCTCATCTAGAAGCTAAACTTGAAGATTTGGAAGGCCGTAGTCAGAGAAATAATGTGGTAATTCTCGGACTCCCCAAAGGTGAAGAAGGCCAGAATACGGTTGTCTTTGTCCAGAAGCTGGCAGAAAGGGTTGCTGGTTCCTCTCCCTTTGGCCCAACATATATGATAGAACGGGCTCACCGGCCCCTGAGACCAAAACTCCCACCTGATGCCCCTTCTCGCCCCATCATTTGCCATTTTCTGAACTACCTAGAAAAGCAGCATTTCCTACAGAAAGTCAAGGCCCTGCACAAAGTCAGATTGGAGAAGGCGAAGCTGAGAATTGCTCAGGACATCCCTGGTTCGGTCCAATTGAAACGGAAAGCCTTCCACCCGATTGTATCTAAGATCATAGCAGCCGGATTAAAGTTCAGGATGGGGTACCCAGCGAAGTTACAAGTCTCAGTAAATGGGTCATGGCTCAATTTTGAGGATCCTGAAGTTGCGCTACTAAGCCTAAAGTCAGAGTTGCCAGATTTGTTCCGGACGACCTGAGAGGACTTCCTGATCTTCGGGATTCACCGGGAACTTCTGAGTGAAATGTTACTTATTTTTTGTGCAGAAAATGCTCCTTCTAATGACGGAACTTAGTCGAGTCTATGCTCTCTAATAGAACTGGGCTACTAGTATACGGCCTGACTTTCACTTCTTTCAGGCCCTGGCCTGTTGGTGTGAATAGTGCTTCAGGGAGAATTCTTGGGGGGGCCTGAGGAGGGCTTGCTTCAGACTGCATCCCGGATAATGTTACACATTTAGTTTCTAGGGGGAGCACACAGGGGAAGGTTTTGGGTTAAGCTTTCTGATCAGGTTTTATATGTTGAAATTTCGGATGTCTGAGTGGTTTCAGACTTTCAGGGTGCTTTTGGTAGGCTGGTTAGATTAGGTTATGACCACAAGAGGGCATGGTACACCCATGTAATGCAGGTCCGATCATTTTGCCTCGAGAGGGACCACTTTTAATTGCTATGCCATCCTGGTTTTGCAGGGGAGGGTTTGGAACTAGGGGTCAGCAATCCCCGAGTAATTATTCCAATTGTTTTCCCATCTCAGGATCCCATTTCAGCTCTCACCCGGTTTCTTGCTTTCACATGTTTTCATCTCGATAATGTGCTTACCCCTCCATATCAGTTCTTCTCTGGCTCTGGTTCATGAAGTAGTTCCCCATGGGGAACATGCATTTTTCAACTCTCTCTCTCTCTCTAGACTCTTGTGGTGACCTGCCATATTCGCATTTATGACATCCAGTTTCATTTTCTTCTCTCGATAACTAGTGGATTCACTAATATATATTCACAGGCTCTGGAAGTCCGAGACCACTCTTTAGACATTAAGCCCTCATTAATGCAGTTTATTAATTGCTTTATTAGAGATATGAGGGTGATCATTAGCAGTGGATATGTTTGGGGGGCAGGAGGGAGGATATGATCCAGTCCTGTGCTAAGCATTACTTGTGACAGTTTGGGGGGTTGGGAGGGGGGTGAGTGCTATGGGTTCTTGTTGGGGGGTGGGGGTGTACTGAGGGGGTTAAACTTGGGCTCTTGGTGAGGGGGTTGGGGTGGTGGGAGGGCCTTACAGCAGCAATGGGAGGGGTTAGATTATTAGTGTTATACACCCTGAGTGCAGGGCCGAATCCATTACTCTTAGTAGTCTTTGGTAGATGGCCAAGGAGGTGACTTTTGCAATGTGAAACATTAAGGGGATGAGGAAAAAATCCAAGCAATATCAGGTTCTCAAACACTTAAGCCTATTACGTACTCAGTTTACTTTTCTACAGGAATCGCACTTACTAGAAGCAGAAGCCTCACAAGTCAGGAGGCAACAAGTGGGGATGGTGTATGAGGTGCAAGGCTCCTCAAATAACTGTAGGGTTATGATCATTATTAACAGGGGCATTCCCTTTGTTTCAACTCATATTTTCAGGGATCCTGAGGGTAGGGTTGTTTTAGTTATAGGTACTCTCTGGTCAACACCACTGCTATTGCGCAGCATATACGGTCCTAATGCAGATGATCCTGCCTGTTTCATGAGACTTATAAATGTAATCCTGCCTTTCCTACCCATAAGGATTATCCTGGGGGGCGACTTTAATCAAGTTGTAGACTCAAACCTTGACAGGTCAGGTGGTGGCTCGGGGGGGTCTCCCCAGGTCAGAGGGCTTTTAGAGACCTACTGGATCAGTGCGGGCTCTGTGATGTCTAGCGTGTCCTAAATCCGAATTCCAAGGAGTTCCCATACAGGTCTTTCGTACACGGCTTGCAGTCCTGTATTGACTACATATTCATTTCTCAGACTCTCTTGCCTGGGGTTAGGTCCTCGTCGATACAGCTTGGCCCAGTCTCTGAACACTCCTTGGTGCTGTGTGATCTGACAGTCCAGGATGTATCAAAGAGAGAAACAAGATGGAAGCTTAATGACCAACTGCTTAAAGACTCTAATTATTGCAAAACCATAAGGGAGCACATTGAGGCCTTTTTTCTGTCCAACCCTTTAAATAGTGCAAAACCGGATATTATATGGAGGGCTTTCAAGGCCTACATAAGAGGTGTTCTTACTAGCCTCTCGGTGGCTAGGAAAAGAGTTAGGGAAAGAGAATTATTATTCTTGTTATCCCAAATTCGGGCTCTCGAATCCAATGTCTCGGTCAACTTTCCAGAAGAGGATAAGACGAAGCCCCTAGTGTTGAGAGATAAATATTTAGAATTGCTCCGGGAAAAGGCAGAGTTAGCTATCATATCCACTAAAGCTAGTTATACTGATCAAGGTGAGAAGGCAGGGCGCCTGTTGGCACTCCAAATTAAACAACAAGAATCACTCAGATTTATCCTTTCTATCAGGGCATCTGTAGATGGGTCTCTGAAAACATCTCCTACTGAGATAGTTCAAGAGTTTGCAGCATACTACAAAACGCTGTACGGGGACATGGAGCACCCCCAAGCCCTGTAAGCATGGAGAAGTATCTGACGCAGTCGCATCTGCCCTCCCAGCACATTACATAGACTCCCTGGTCTCTCTTATAGCTCAGGAAGAAATCGCTGAGCTTATTAAAGGTTTACCCTCAGATAAAACTCCTGGGCCTGATGGATTTTCTTCCCTTTTCTATAAAACATTTAGAGATCTTTTATTACCAATACTTAATAGATTATTTCAGCATATCCTATCCTGGACGGAGGTTGACTGCCATCTCTTTGAAGCCTTGATAGTGCTTCTCCCCAAGCCAGAAAATGTCCCTGAGCTCGTCCAGAGCTATAGGCCTATATCCCTCCTAAATCAGGATATCAAAATCCTCTCAAAGATTTTAGCTAACAGGTTATCCGTGGTCCTCCCTGAGTTAATAAGTATGAATCAAGTAGGATTTATGAAGGGGCACTCTTCAGCAGATCATTTGTGTACATTATCCCACGTCTTTCGGCTACCAGGGATGCTGACTTCCCTGCAGGCCTGGTCTCCTTGGATGCCGAGAAGGTGTTTGACCGGCTGAATTGGAGCTTTCTCTTTAAGGTATTGAGTACTTTTAAATTTCCTCCAGTATTCATATCCTGGGTTGCTGCATTATATTAATCCCCTACAGCAAGAATCTCAGCTAATGGGGCATTCTCTAATTCCTTCCCACTTCATTCAGGTACTGGGCAGGGTTGCCCCTATCGCCTCTGTTGTCTAACTTATACCTGGAACCTCTCATTCAAAACATTCTCCAAAATATTTCTATACAAGGTATCCGAGTTGGGCGTCATGAAATTAAACTCACTCAGTATGCAGATGATTTGCTGATACATCTCTCCCATCCAGTTTCATCAATACCACCCTTACTGGATAGAAATAGCCAGGTTGGCAAACTATCCAACTACAAGTTGAATGCTAGTAAATCCTTATTTTCCCATTAAATCACAAGGTATTTAAGGACAATATTTGTCCCTAAACCCAGGCTGGACCTGGAAACAGTTAAGCAATTGAGACATAAAGTTATCCTGTAACCCCTTAGCGTGGGTTAACGATAACCTGGACTCTCTTTCATAGGTGTCATTCATGACCTTGACAGATGGTCTAAACTTCCCATATCATTATGGGGCAGGATTAACATTATTAAGATGAATGTATTTCCTAGAACTTATTATCCTTTATCCCTTCTCAATTCTTTTATTCCTATACGCTGGTTTAAGAAATTGCACGGTATATTTACCAGATTTATCTGAGCTGATAAATATCCCCGTTTGGCCTATTACAAACTAGCTGCCCCAAAACCTGAGGGGGGGGGGGTGAGGATTCCCCATATGACATTATACTACTGGGCCAGTCATTTAGCAAAATGTGTGAGATGGATATCCCCAGGCCCTGAAAAGGTACAACCAGTATGGCTTAAGATTGAGTTAGATGCAATTAAATCTAAACTCCTGGATCCCTTAAGTATATTCTACCTAAAATGGTCCCATGTAAAGATGGCTGACTGCACCACAACAGGTATTTCTCTAAGAGTTTACGCACAATTATGTTTATGTCTTCATTATTCTCCTTAGACTGATTTAGCTCAGTCTATCTGGAACTCCCCATCTTTTACTTTTAACAGAAAGCAGATTCCCTGCAAATGGTTGCCACAATTAGGAGATGGAAAACTGCTTTCCCTGGTAGATGGGGAAGGGCACTGGTTGTCCCCACGTGGAATTATTGACAAGTTTCTCATTCCAGTCTCATCTCACTTTAAGGTCATGCAGTTAAAGCACCTTCTCACTTTAGTTCTGAAGAATCTTTCCCCCCTCTCAGAAAGTGTCAGCCCTGATTCCTGAAATTTCCCTATTGTCTGGATCCTCAGGCATCGTATTCAAGTTATACAGGGTGTTGTACTATAAAAAATATGGGGACTCTTTCGGACCTACTAGTTTCTGGAACTCACTCCTCCTTCAATACGAGTTGGATTGGCAATCCCTATGGAGATCCTGTCATAAGTATGTTTCCCAGGATAGACTGTGTCTCATGCAATACCATATTTTACATAATATGTGTTGTACCCCCATTAAATTAAAAAAATGGGGTTTCTCAAACTCTAGTACATGCACTAAGTGTTAACAAGAAGGTGGTACGCTCCTTCATATGTTCTGGTCCTGTTCCAAAGTATTCTCCCCATGGAATTTAATTAAGATGTCTCTCGATCCCCTATTGGGCCTTAAGGAGTATTTTACCCCAGAGGTGTGTCTTCTAGGGGAAATGTACCTGGTCAGAGTTAGAATCAGGAAATACCATATTTCCATGGTTGCTCTCTCTGTTAAAAAAACGTATTCTACATCATTGGAAGGACCAATCTGCCCCTTCTTTCCAGGAATGGTTGCATGAAATCATTGCTAATCTCCGAACAGAGAGGGCAATTGCAAGTCTTCATAATAGACTAGCAGCATATGGTAAGATATGGGATCCCCTCCATTCCTTACTCTTGATGTCTCACTGAGATTTGTATCACACCTTAGTATTATTCATATGTTCAACAGAAATATTCACTGCACTTTAGGGCGATATAGTCTTGTTGCTGCTGTAAGGGGTTGGGTGAGAGGGGTGGGTTGGGCAGTTCTTATTGTGCATGTGCTACGTCACATACTGATTTGCTGTATCTGCCCTTTATAATGGAAATGTATCAATAAAGTTTAAATTATAAAAAAAAAAAAGAAAAGGTTGGACTTGCCAGCCACTTGTAGTACGAAAAATTCTTAACCGACCTGCACCTCTGACGAAGACTCTCCCTGGCAGCATTTCTTCCGATACAGCTGGGCGGACATCTTCCGGGAACCACAGGAGGGCACTTCTGGGAACAGCTGGGCTGTCATCTCTGGAGATGGAACCTTAGAACAGGAACAAAAAGAAAACAGCTGGTCCAACGTCATCCGATTACCAGGTGATGGCTCAGGATACAGCTGGGCTGGTGTCCTCTCTGGATCTGAAGTCATTTGGTGGGCTAGTCGATGGATTCTGGAAAGGCCAGTACACTGTAGAACTGATGAATGTGGGGCAGCTGAGTCCTGGATGTCCATATTGGTGAATCAATAAGGCACTTCACAGTCTGGTGTGGCAGTATTGACTACCACTGCTTGGCTGTCCATTTCGTAGGCACGGGCACATTTGCTGGGAGGTTCTTACACTGAGGCCAATAGTACCGGGGGTCAGGACCTTGAATTATTACCCTGTCTGGGTGCACATAATTCACACAGTGGGAGATTTCACGTCCCTCTCCATCCACTATTCGCACTCTGTCCACAAACAGTGTCCTGCCTTTCTTACACTGGGTATACTTCTCGTGAAACAGTCTGTTTTTCACATGCTTGTTGGCCCCAGGATGCACACTTTTCATTGCTTCGTCCCAGATACAGAATTTCCTGCTGTTCTCAATCTCCTGCCAGACTTTCTGAGGAAAGGTAGGAAAGGTCATACCATAGATCTCATTTGCCTTTCTAAGAACCAATCTGTCCTCTTTACTTGCTTTGGTCAATCTAAGACCACTGACCTGGCTTGGGGGTGGCCAGTCCTGGTTCCGCCAGCTACGCAACCTTAAAGAAATTAGAAACGGTTCCCTTACTTCTTCCTCTTGCAAAGCCAGGGCAGTGGCATCACCACTTTCTTCCATGCATTCCTCCGAGGCAAGATCTTGAGGCTGTGTACCCATTCCTTTTTCACAAGGCCACATAGGTTCCCCCTCATCTTCCTCTTCCCTGAGGATCTGAGCCCAGGACTGAGCAGTAGTTCTCACTCCTGAGACTATCCACTCATCACTAGGCGCAGAGGTCGACACCTCCCACTCAAAGGCCTCCCGCATCTCATGTTTTCCTAAGAGACTTGGGCTAGCCCCCCCAGGGGTCTAATGATGCTTTATCCGAACTTTCCTTCTGGGATCCAGCATCTGAAACGTCAACTTCTGGTTCTGTCTCTAACTCTGCACCCTCTATCTTTGTGCCATACTCCCCTGAGGGACCTTCCTCCACAGGGTCCACCTGGTGCTGTGTGTTGCCAACTGCAGATTCTTGAATTTTTTCCATGTGGAAGCCGACCGGATTTGAGGTGCTTTATACAAGCCTTATCTTTCTAGGCATCCAGCACAGTGAGGTATCATGAAGACGTCCCTTCCAGCTCTCAAGCATATTTGACATACATGCACTGGATATCCAGAAACCGACACAAGAGGAGGCAGTTGTCCTCCATAGCACCACTTTTCAATATCCCTCAGTCTATTTACTGCTGCTGTTACTGCAACCCGGGCATGATCCGGATAGCGAGCTGGTCCTGAGGCCATAACTGCAGAAAAACAAACAAAAGTTCACTGTAACTGAAAGTCCCACTTTACTGAACACACTCTTTAGTTGTAAATGGCTCCTCTGCTGCTGTGTTTACTTTACTACCCCACCCTGTAATGGTGGCGGCAGCACTCCTGTGCATCAACATTCAGAATCTGGGTCAAGCCACTGCACATCCGATTTATACAAACTACTGATAACTTTTGCTCAAACTGCACAACTTGCTCTGTTCTTGCTTTAAACACATTTACAGGATTTTCCACTGACTTTTTACTTGCTGGAAACATTTATTTGATTCACAGTCCCTTAAAGCTTCAGGTTTTTTAAGCACAGGATTGCCTATATAACTAGTGCTGCACATTGGCTACAACTCACAGTCTCTCTCTAGCTTTAAACTTTAAACTGAGGCTGAATTCATTACTATGTACACAGTCAATGGCTTAACAGACTTGCCCTTGCTGGCAGGACTTGACACAGTCGTTACTTGCAAAGCGACTACACTGCTGCACACACGTTTATATGGCATAGGGCAGAAAATCACTGTTTGAGCAGTTTTTAGGTTGTTTACTTACTGTTATCAGTAGCAGTTCGCTGTGATAGGGAAAAACGGCCTGCAGCCAGTTCTTGGAGGCCTCAGAACAGAAACAGGCAGGCAGTCCTACTGATCGTCTTCTCGACCACCACACTTGCAATTCCGACAATCGATTAGCGTGTTGACCCTGATTTTGAACAAGAAAGTCTATTTTTAGAATGTTTACAGCAATTTTAACACTCCGCGATGCTTCTCCACTAGCCTGTACACGCACTCCAGTCACACTCCCTCTCGAATGCTGGGGCAATCACTGTAGAGCTGGCTGAGGGGCAGGACTGATCTCAGCCTGACCAATCAGATGACGCCATGCAAATGAGCCTCTTCTTCCTCCTCGCGAGGGCTCTTCTCCTCACGGCGATCATTGAGCAGGCAAATTTAAACTGCAGAATGCAACTTTTTTTCTTTACCAACTGATTCCACGGCGGGAGCCCATTTCAGCCATTTAACATAGCCATTACACCTGCAAGTCTCTCATTCATTTCAAAAAGCATTTCCAATGTCCAGGGCACAATTTTCCTGTTGCTACCCCTAGTCTTCCACACTTTTCTTTACCACAGTTCTTTTGAAAAGCAGGCAAAAACGCTGCAAACAATTTGATGCAGGACAAGGGCACACTCTTTGGCTTTACAGCTCCTTGGTAAACAGCTGGCATTTTAAACAGCAGCACAAGATCCACAGCACACAGCAACACACTAGTTACTTGCTTCAGCTTTAGGGCTACTCAATGCCGTTAGCTAAAACACTAACCCCCTTGCCCGAGCACCTTCCTCCCAGAACAAAATCCAAAGCGGTGCCTCCACTTTTGTAACCCCGCACCCCTGCCTTTTTAGCAAAATGACAGGTGGCATGCTGTTGAAGCTGACAGCAGTACCTGGTGGGGACTGGGTTCGGGGAGGATGAGGTTATTCGGTACAGGGGGCCTAGGTTTGGCTACTCTGCACAGGGGCACCCAAGTAAATCCAAACACAGGAAGCAAAAACTGTAATGTCCAGAACCAGGAATGGAATTCTCCAGTGTGGCTTTTATTTACATCCAAGCTGAACAAACAAAGCATAGATGGACCCCCATGGGGCTACATCCCTGGTAATGCAGATTAGAGACTACAAAACACTTTATCACTATTTCTAGCCCTCAGGCTCTAAACCCAACAGGCACACAGCCCGAACTTGCACGCAGCTTTGGGTACACAGCCCGACTTGTACACTACTTGGGTATTCCCCACTGGCCCAGCTCCCCCGCCGGCTACTTGATCCGCAGTCCATTTTGGGACTGAACCAATTATCCTGTTGAGGCTCCCCAAACCACACTAGAGCCTTCGACTCCTAGAGAGAATTTTCCTTGCAATCCCACATCTGGGTACTTCCCTCATCACTGGCCAAGTGCCTGAGGTAAAGTAGAAATCCACTGAGCAAATCCGTAGAGGTGGACCTGGTCACTAAAGATGGGGGGTCTCCCACCTCCAGCTCCTACAGCCCATACCCGGCCATTTCTCTGGAAACTAAACAATTCCTTTACTGAAAACTTGCAAATGTAGATTCCTGGGTAGATGTCTGTCACATCTCCTCTACATATCATTTTCATTCCAATAAGCTCTGGACTTGAACCTACTTTTACTTTGTTGCTTAGCCTATTACTCTTGGGCTCCTACTATTTTAGTAGTTCAATCCCCACATTGTCACACAAGTTCCAGGGTGAAAAAACATAGGCCCTTTCAGGAAGAGCAAACACTCAGCCTCCGGTTGCAGGTGCCCCACAGGCGACTCACAAGTCTTCTTGTCCTCCCAAATAAACTCTGGAACAAACAGGCAGCTTCTCCTTTACAAGCAGAAGTAGAGTATTGCCCCATGAATCTGCAGGGAACCCTTTCCTGCCCTCATCCCCGGGGGGAAGGGGCACTGAGACCCGAAAACAGCAATCTCCACCACTTCAATTATCTTCTGTGTCTCTCTTTTGGTGGAGACACACACACTTTTTACCTTAAAAGTAGCCCTCTGTCAGGGTTGAGGCTCCTAGAGCCTACACTGAGCTGCTGTGCTGCTTACTCAGCAAGCTCCCAAGACCAACTCCACAATGAATTTGTTCAAAACTCCCAACGTTCTATTCCAACTCCCTTGCTGCAGATTCCACTGTGGCTCATGCAGCTGCGATAGTTCTATTGGTGATGTCATCCCTCAGCCTCAGCTGAGACTGAGAACAGAGTGAGACAGTGTGAAACCCATTTAACTGGAGTTTCACAAGCTGCCTTCCCTGCCTACCATTAAGTCTTACTGGGATTCTAGTAACCCCGGGTAACAAGGGGGTTACAGACATCAATTCACACCTTTGCAAGACATTACTGGCTGGACTCTACTCTCCACAAAGACAGCAGCATTCCACACCAGGGTACCAGCTGCAGCAACCTTTGTGGATCCTGAACTGGCTGGCTCTACCCCTCCCATCTAACAAGGCACTGCTTTTTACCTACCCTAGCAGTAAGCACTGGACTGCCATGGATATACCGACAACACAGTTTTGATTAAATGCTAGTTATTAATGATGTATGTGTTGACATGATAATAAAGCAAGATTGGCGGTATAGAAAAACACAAGACTTGTGTCTGTCTGTTCAGGATTTCTGTCTGAGTTCTCTTAGCTTGGGAAGTACATAAATAAAAACAATGGGAGCTGAATGGAGCTTGGATAGAAGGGATGAAATCTGATCCTAGGTCAAGTGTGCATCTTACTGCCTACCAGGTGAAAATAACTTCTAGCAGTAAGACCTGAAGTGCCATGGATATACAGGCACACAATCACCTTTACCAGGTAAGTAAACTACCAAAGTGGACAAAGCTATGGGGTCAGCTAGGGTACACTCTAGGGTATTGAGAGAGCTCTGGGATGCACTGCTGCACCACTGACAGCCCTATCTAAGAACTCACTGGAAGCAATAATGGTTTTGGAGTACCTGATGAGGGCATATGTAGTCCCGCTTCATAAAAGCATTAACAGGAAGGAGGCTGGCAACTACAGGCCATTCAGCCTGACATCAGTGGTGGGTAAATTAATGGAATTACGGCCAAAAGAAAGGATTGTGGAATATCTTGAATGCAGCAGATTACAAAACTTGAGGTTACATAGATTTGTGAGGGAGAGGGGGAGGGTCTGGTCTGACAAATCTGATAGATTTCTTTGATTAGGGCACTGTAATGTGGGTGCTGCAGTGAGAGTGTGAGTGATAGGGGTGATCTGGATTTTAGATCATCCCACATTCATGCCCTGTTGGGTGTCCCACAACTTTGTGCACCTTTCATGGGATACCCCTCCCCTGAGGTTGTTGTATTTATTTTGTGGGGTTGCGGGGAGCAAAGCCTCCCCACAAAAACTAAGTTTTTGTTTCGATAGTCCTGTAGCGTTTTCAGTTTGGGGTGCCAGAATACCACCTGTGATAATTCCAGGCAACATAAATCTAGCACCCTAAACTACTTCACCCACATTGCCCACGCACCGTCGTGGATGAATGAGGGCATGAGCGATTTTGTATTTTTTTAAACTTGGCTTCCCAGCCATTGCCCTTTGGGGTAACCATTGCTCAGTGCTTGCGCTGAAGGTTCTTTGTCTTTAACTTGTTTTTGTTTTAATTGGGTTCACCACAACATAACCCATGAAGACCATCTTAGGGTAGCTGGTTCATTCCACTGGGGTGTCAAAGAGATGAGGCATACTGATGAGTCCTGGTAGGATGAAACACATGTCTATGTCTTCTGTTGGCATCCTTTGCAAACTGTGTGAGAGGCCTTTCGGCACCATGCATTTCTGCCTAAAGTTGAACCAGCATAATATTCTGTTGTGGTTTGCATATGCAACCCATGATACTTTGCATTATGGGGGCATGTTTGATTTTGTATTTCATATACAGTATATCACAGGTGAGTCCCCATCTAGATGCACCCCTCTGAGAGGGAAGCATCCAAGAGACACTCTGACTTACTCCATGCTGGCCTCTGCTCCTAACATCCGGGGTCAGGGTGTGAACTGAGATTACCAGCATAGCAGAGCGACACTCCATCACTTGGAGCCAAGGAGCCAGCCAAGAAAAGCCCATCTTCTAAGTGCAATGACATTCTTCCAGGTGTGGGGCATTAAAGGTACCCACATTTTTAGAGGATGTAAGTCCTTCCACCTACAGCACTGAGCCTCACTACATCCTGGTTGTGCAAGTATACTCCTGCACCCTACACACTGTTGGGTCTTAACACTTATGCAGCCCAGGTTACCCCCCCCCCCCTGTGTCAAGTGAGGGTTTTTGGGTCAGAGCTAAGTTATACCAAGGGGTTTCTTTGATCTTATAGCAAGCAGTAGAGGATGGCTCTCTGTGTCAGTGGTTCCTAGTGTGGTACATAAGACAACTTACCATTATTTACAGCTTCACTGCTATTCTGACTCCCCTCTCCACTCAACGGAGTGCCTGTGTCTGATCAAAGGATGCACAGATACAAGGATTATAGGAGTTAATAAGTGGGGTTAAAGTTTCAGTACTCTCATTACAGCAGCCTCAGGCAAACATGGTTATTGCCCCTTCCAGGAGGCACTGACAGGAAGAGGAGGTTTTCTGCTACCTTATCCCCACCTCAGAAGCCACTCTGGGGGTGTGACAAATTGGTCCTTCTCCACTTGAAGCTCTGCCTGTCACAGGGGAGGGGTAGGGACAGCTCTATAGGTAGTATGTGGAAGTTTGGAGTAGTCAATAGCTATTCCCACTGGGATGCCCAACTGCCCGGTATAGGGAGGAGCAGATAAGGGTTAACAGCAGGTGCACAGTTGAATTGCTTTTTTTCGGGGCTTTGAACTAGGAGGGCAATCATCTTTTCAGATTTAGAGGATGAAGTGCCAGCACTGTGTTCTCTAGGCAGGCAGCCAGATTCAAAAATAGGTGAGTCATAAGGGCCTTAAAGAGACTCACAACTATATTGTCTGGCTACACTAAAGTGGCCAGTGGGTTACGCCTAACACAGTGGGAGAAGAGTAGTGAAAGATGCCTTTGGTCACACCATGAACAGGCTCAACAGCTGCACAATGTCAGGCTTAAGCCAGCGTAAAGTAGCCACTGCAGATCAGCTTTCCCAAAAGCCTCTTCAAGTCATAAGAAAGGGGGAGTTGTTAAATATTTTTGCTCTTGTACCAAAACTGATGTGAATGAGAAAATCAAGGGGGAAAAGGGTAATGAGTCAAAGAAACCAGAGGTGGAAAGAACATTTGCTCATTGGTCAGCAGGGCTTTTGATTCTTGTTAATGTAATTTGTAAAGCTGAGCGTTAAATGAGCTACAGCCTACTTAAACAGTGAGCCACAGTGATGGGAACTCATGCTGTACAGGGCAGCACAGCCTTGCTGCAGTATGATGAAGTCTTCAGGCAGCACATGCAGTACCATCTAGGGAAGGAGTGGCACTAGCTGGATATACTGATGTGGGTGGATGGATGTCACGCCAATAAAACCCTCGATCCAGCACATCGATTGTGGTCTCCCTGTGCACATGCTCCCTAATAGTAATGCAGGAGATGCTGGAGAGTGCTCAAGTCTTCCAGACTGTGTATTTGTTACAACAAAGGATCGTGCATGCAGAACCTGGTGTAGATCTGATCACAGTTTCTGGACCTATGGAAAACTATACTTGTTAACAGAATTTCTATGGGGAGGTCTAGCTCATGGCAATATAAGAATCTCCACAAGTGGGGATGGGGGCAGGGCATGAACTCTGATACATGTGGCAAGCTAAAACCACAGCTTGAGGGTGACCCAGATGAGGCAGCAGCACTCTTATTGGCTACATTTGTAGACGGGTTTAGGATCCTGTACTTATAATGGACACTGTTATAACAATCGGTTATTGCGGACAAAATCTGTTTTCCCAAACCAAATATATCAATTCCAATGCATTTTTATGTGGTTATAATGGACAGAAACATTGCTTATAATGGACACCATGACACTTTTATGGGTAACTGTAGTGCTTTTTTTTGGGGGGGGGTGCAAAGGTGCTGAGGAGATTTGGCAAATATAGCATTAAGATGGAGGAGGTACAGAGATAATATTTCTAACAAAATAATTCTACACAAGCTGCATAAACTTTTATTAGTGATATAATTAAACTAAAAGTGAATGATTTTATATTTCAATAAAACCCTTACAGTACACATGCCTATGTTCTTAGTGTTATAGAACCCCAACATACAACCACTGGAGTTATTATCTTCTTACCTTCTGCAATAAAGTTTGTTAAAAGAACTCATGTACTCTGACAGTTAAATAACATAAAATAAACACACAGTGTACAGAAACATATGCTAGGCAGGATTCTGAGTAATCTCTGAAGTTGTGTAATAAGTTCTCATTCACTCTGAGCCCAAGCTCACACACATCGACACATCTAACACATAGGCTACACCTCTTCTGGATATATTGGACACTGGATATAACAGACAAAAACTGTGTGCACAGATGCGTCCATTATAACAGGCTTGCACTATATATGGAATCTCACTCTTGCAGGAATGCTACTAACTTAAAATTGGCTCAGGACAGACCGAGGGTGATCTGGTACAAATTCAGGCTAGAGGTGGAGTTAAGCTGAATAGAGGGCTCATTCCATTCTCCTCTGATTCCAGATCTCTGGGTCTCCCCAGTGATCTTGGTCATTTGTCATATGCAGAAGGACATTTAGTGCATGACAGAGAGAGTGGTGGACACATGGAACCGCCTTCCTGTAGAGGTTGTGAAATCAAAAACAGTGGGGGAATTCAAGAATGCATGGGACAGATATAAGGCAATTTTAGGGAGGGGTAGGAGGAAATATGGTGTTGTTCAAGTTCAAGTTCAAGTTTACTGCAGGAAAGACTCTTTTGAGCAAGCTCATTCACAAAGAGGTCCTGAGGCACATACACATACAGTTCGCAATTACATAGACAGGAGATATAAAATGTAGAACAACAAAGAAAAAAATATATATATGTAATACAAGAGGTATACACAATAGAAGTCCTTATGCTATATATACAGTACATTCCAGCTTTATCCTTTCCCTAAATTATGCAGCTCATTGCAGCTTAATAAGTAGAAGCCCAGTTGGTACCTAGGAAGTTGACTTGGCGTTGGGGGCTTAGTAGCACCTACATATATCTTTTAATTTAGAGATAGCTAGTGTTTTGTAGGAGTTAATTGATACGATGCTGGTTAGCTTCAGCATGGCTTGTAGTTGGTTCCAAATGTTTGGCAGGGCATATGAGATAGCTCTTTGGCCAGCTGTGGTACGTGTCCTGGGAACATCTAGTAGGATAAGGTTGGATTTCCTTAGGGAGTAGGTGCTATGTGAGATGTGTATGAGAGACGTTAAATAGACAGGCAGTTTGTGGAGTAGTAATTTGAGGGTCCAAATGCCAGCATGCAGGAGGCGTCTGGTGGCAAGAGCGGTCCACCCAACTGCTGCATAAAGATTACAGTGGTGGGCCCTGTACTCAGAGTTAGTAATGAAGCGAAGAGCACGGTGATAGAGTTCGTCCAGTTTAGATAGGCTCAAGGTCGGGGAGGAGATAAAGATAATGTCTCCATCGTCAAGCAGGGAAGAAATGTTGCTTGGACAAGTCTTTTCGGGTCTGCAAGAGAAAGAGGTCTTATTTCTAAAGAAAGAAACCAAGCATGCTTTAAGCCTCTTTGATAGATCCTCAATGTGGTCATTGAAGGAAAGCTTGTTGTCTATCCACATACCTAGATATTTAAATTTAGGTACGACTTCAAGGGTTCACCTAGGGAAGTAACCTGTAGTTTTAGGTGGAGTAGTGGTAGGGCACCAGACAAGGCAATTCTCAAGAAAATCATTATCTTGGTTTTTTGGGCATTTAAGAGAAGCTTGGCATTGATAAGGTTGCTTTCTAACTGGATGAAGTCAGCTTGGAGTGCTTCCCTGACTTCAGTTAAGGACGCGCCTGATGCATACAAAACCATATCATCCACAAAGAAATGTATACTAGAGTTCTTTATGTGGGAGTCAAGGTTGTTGATGTACAGGGAAAAAAAGGATTGGTCATAGGATGGAGCCTTGAGGGACTCCTCTGGAAATTGGAAGGGGGGAAGATAGTAGGCCATCAGCTTTGACTTTTTGTATACTTCCTGTGAGATAACTGTTACACCACTGTAAGGTAAGTGGCGTGGCACCTATGTAGGCAAGACAGGTGATTAGGAGGTGATGTTCTACAGTGTCAAAGGCCTTACTGAGGTCTAGAAAGACTGCACCAGTAAACTTGTTGGTGTCCATAGCATGGATCCAGTCATCAGAGACTTTAGCCAAGGCTGAGATGGTACTGTGCTTCGACCTGAAGCCAGATTGGGCCGGGTTTAGGAGTGAGTGCACTTCGAGGTGATTTTTTAGTTAGTTGTATATAAGTTTTTCCAGCACTTTGGAGAGGATGGGTAAGATAGAGATAAGATGGTAGTTGTTTAAGTCACAAGGATCTCCTGATTTGAAGAGAGGAAGAATATGTGCAGATTTCCAGCAGGATGGAACTGTGGCTGTGGTAATAGAGAGGTAGAAGATGTGAAAGATGGGAGCTGTGAGCTGGGCATAGCCTAACCGCAAGAAAAATAATTCAAGACCATCGTCCCCTGCACTTTTCTTGGTGTCAAGGCTAAGAATTATGTCTCGACTTCTTTGTAGCTAAACAGGCACAACTGGAAGGGATGAGGTGGTGTAGCATGTGTAGTATCTGGGCTAGTGTTGCTATTCACTCGGCTAGCATATGGGGAGGAGTCGAATGTCAATCCAGCAGTGGCAAAGTGAAGGTTAAGTTCTTTGAGGATTCACAGTTTATTTTCAACCATCCCGTCTTTGGACAGAATCTTGGTGGGAAGGGAAAAAGCAGCAGGATGGTCTTCAATGGATCTCAGTGTCTTCCAGATTTTTTGGGAGTTCCCTTTGGCCTGCTCCAGAGTGGAGATGTAGATGTTTGCTTTAGTTGCACGTACACTTTTAAAACAGGCATTTCTGACAGTTCTAAATGCCTGCCAGTCTACCGGGTCCTTTGTGTGCCTGGCCCTAGCCCATAGCTTGTCTTTATTGGTAAGTGCAGATTTGAGCTCTTAAGTGAACCACAGATGTGAGATTTTCTGCACCCTCATTTTAATAAGAGGAGCATGCTTGTTAATTAGGGTGGTGAAGTTGTCATTTAGGACAGAGACAATGGCATCAGCAGATTTGGCAAGATATAAGTCTTGCCACCTGATCGTAGCTAGATCAGTTAGGAAGTTTACTGAGTTGAATTTATGGAACAAGCATTTGATTCTGAATTTAAGGTGCTGCTGGGTTTTAGATTGGAATCTTGTACATACAACGATACTGTGGTCACTCATATTGTTATGGAAAACTGCAGAATGTGAGATTTTATGGGGATGCAAAGTTAAGATGACATCTAAGAGTGAACTGCTGGCAGAGTTAAAAGCATTGATTCTTGTGGGTTCAGTTACTATCTGTGTAAGACCCAGCTCATCACAGATGGCTTTTAGGGAGTGGGATTTAGCAGTGAGCCAATCCATATTGAAGTCCCCTAAGATTATTGTTTCCGTGTTAGCAACCAAAGTTATGGATTTCAACACATTAAGAATTTCTGTGCCTCCTGACGGGGATCTATAGCCACCAATGACTGTGATGCACTCTGAGGATGGAAGGTGAAATTTAAGCGAGACAATCTCGTATTCCTTGGGCTTAGTTTTACAGGAAATGCTGCTAACATCAAATTTTGATTTAGCATATACAACCACTCCCGCCCCTCGAATCCCTATCAGCCCTAAAGAGCTTGAAGCCTGGCATAGTAATTTGCAGGTCAGTGTTGGTCTTTTTTAGCCATGATTCAGTAATTATAATCAGATCTGGGTCAGTGTGGGCCGCCCAAACTTGAAGATGATCAAGTTTTTTGAGCAGGCTTAGAATATTGACCATCAACAGTTTCATCCCAGGAGCAGCTGCAAACTCCGACGGAGAAGTGATTTGAGTTGAGGGACCTGGATTTAGTTTGACAATGCCTGAACAGAAAAGGAGAATAAGAAACATTTTCTTGAGGGCATTTATCAGATAGAAGTGGGCTCTTTTCGTATTGGTTCTTGTGTGGTGTTCAGTCATTGAGGCACATCTATCCAGGGCATAGGAGATGCTGACATGGCCGTTCAAGGCTAGCAGGGGAAGTGCAGGGAAAGACATTGGCGAAGGGAGGAAGGCCAGAGGAGAGGGATGAGTATTGGGTAACTAGAAACTGCAGCTTGTCATATAGGTAGAAACTGAGCAGACTAGGTGGGCTAAGCGGTCTTTATCTGCTATCAAAGTCTATGTTTCTATGTTACTAATCATGTCCTGACAGCAGTGTATTATGCCTTCTTTGACACTGCAGAGACAGAGGTCCAGTGGTCAGAGACAACTTTAACTTGCTTGGAATGAAGTTTGATGAATTGTGCTATATTGACAAGTCCATGCTATTTTTAAAATTTAACAATTTATTTACCCAGCATAGCCCAGCTGGGATGCAACATCCCATTTTCAGTGGGGTCCTTCATCTACCCATTTCCACAGCTGGGTCAACTGGAACACTACGAGGTTAAGTGACATGCCCAAGGCTACAGAATACATATTTTGCTCTAGCAGGATTTGAACCTGCAGTCTCTTGGTTCCCAAGCCATTATGCTAACCACTAGATCAGTGTTTCTCAAATGGTGAGGTCAGCCTCCCTATGGAGGCCCCAATCTGTTCCAAGGGTGGCTCAAGCAAGCCTGAAAATGTATTACATTTAAATTTTGAGTTTTTTATATTTTGTGTGAAGGGATGAGGCAAATATTAAGTGGGTAATGACTTTTTAATTTATTTACTTATGTAAAAACTGGTAACCAGGAAAGGCACCCTGAGTCAAGGCTCATTTCCTAGTGTGACTTGGGGAAAAGATAAAGGGGGTAAATACAATGCACAGGTGACCGTTAAAACAATCAAGCAGTACAAAATGAACAATAGTACAAACAAAAGAAATTTACAAATAAGTCGATGTATTAATTGCCCAATTAAGTATATGGAAAGTATGTGTTAAATGCCCTTTTTTCACAAGTTTGCTGTGGATTCAGTGTCCCCTTAGCATGGGAGAATACCAAAGGCCCAGACACAGTTATCTAATTCATGGGAATTTAGACTGACACCCGCAACATTTTCTGCTGGCTCCCTATGGATAAGGTTCAGGTGCTGCAGACCCTAGTAGGACAGGCTCTAAGGGCTAGAATATTTGCCTCAAGGCTGGAGTGATATCTTCTGTGCTACCTCAGCTGGCTAAACTATTTCCAGCTGGTGGGCATTCATCTGTTGCTTATCCCTGGGCAGGTCTGGGGTGCAGAAGCTCTATAACAAGATTAGGGTAACTGCTTCCTTGAAAAGAGGATTTTGCCATCTGGCCCAGTGGTGCTGAGGGTTGAGGTGCAGGATGCCACACCTCACACCATGCCAGAAAACTGGGTTCAGGAGCAGACTTGGGTCATCGGAGGTTGGTCAGTGAGGAGTAGGATCGAGTGTTTGATGGACTGCTCTCCTCTCCTGGAGTTGGTAGGTATTGCTCCTCACAACTCTAGCAAACCCTGGTGATAACCAGGAGCATTGCGGCTTGCAAGCTGCACACATGTAGGGTATGGTGGCATCGGTAGGCAACATTCACGTGGGTGCGGGAGCATATCTGTTGTCAGCAGATGTCATTGCACGTATGTGCCCTTATGACACAGAAACCAAGATAGAAATTCCTCAGCTCTCAGGAGGGTGATGATGGCCTCCAGGGACCAAATCCCTCATGCCCAGTACCAGACTCATCCTGACCAGCTCTCCCAAGCCCTAGCCTCACTCCCAGACCCCAGCTGTCTGAATTCCAGAAAGGACACCAGGTAAGGCATTGCTGGCTCCACTCCAGGGGGTCAGCCAGTGGTCCGCGGGGTCGGATGGGGTGCCTCTGTCCCTGATTCCCTGGTTGGGTGGGTTTCAGGTGGGAAGTAGGAGCCAAGGTTGAGTGTGGCTCACCTGAGAGAGGACCTGGGTTGCCGGTGTCTAGGAATGGTAAAAAGAGTTAAGAAAAAAAAAGAAAGAAAGAGGATTTTGCCATATGGAGGGTGTTCCTTGCCAATTTCAATAGGGTTACAGTATGGCATGAGGCAGAGGTCTTGAATGTGGCTCTGCAGCTACACATGAATGCCTCTAGTGTGACGGGCTGCAGGGGCTAATTTAAAGGAGCCTGGTGCATGGATGCAGGTCAGGGTCATGGGAAGCAGCAGGGTTAACCTGGAGTGTGACCTTATTGAAGTCTTTCCTAGTAGTGGTTTCCCTGATAATTTGTAACATTCACCTAGTGGGGAAAAATATGCTTTTGCAGTCAGACAGCATGGTGGTTGTGCATACCATTACCAGATGGAGAAGTTTAATGGAACTGATATGGGATCTTTTGAGTACCATCATGCTTTGGTGCCTGATACTGAAAATTCAATTCAAGACCAAACTTATGCCAGGGGTGTGCAGCAGCATGGGTGATGCTGCCCCAAGTTCCTCTACTGCTGTGGCAGTTGGGTGGCAAGACAACTGGGCATTGATATGTCATTCAGTAGCCTCAAGCAAGAGAAGGTCATGCAAGAAGGGGTTGAACAGTTTCTTCCTTTTGTTATTAGTAGAAGTATTCACTGCTAAACATATATAATAACTATGTATAGATCTAGGCTGTTGATATTCCATCTGTCTTTCTTTCTTTGAGCATATTTCCATACTTTTGACTTTTCTATACTCTTCAGCTTCCAGTCCTTACAAACATTGGCTGATTCATTTAACTTTCTTTGAAGTCCAGTTGTAATAAGAGAAAACATAACCAGAATATATATCTATGTTACAGTTTGCGTATTTGTGATATGTACTTTTGATGCATGATGACTGGTGTCTTCAAGTTCAGTGGTAAGATAATTTACATAAAGGATCAACTATGCCTAATTGCATATAATAGGGGTCTAAAACTATTGAGTGGTTTTGGTGACATTTATAAACTATGAGGCCAACTTCCACTGACATGGCTTAGACTGTGGAAACTTCAGTTTGCTGTGGTGGGAGGGTTGTCAAGTAAGTGTTGCACACCAGAGAGATTAAAAAACGTTTTACTTGGGTCTGAGCTCTGTCCCAGCTGTACTGGCATACCAGCGATCTGGGTTCAGGAGTAGACTTGTTCTACCTGGAGTGGCTGAGTTGCCATGGTAACAGTGCTATTTTTTTTTCCAAATTGAATATACTTTATTCAGAGTTTACATAATATAAAAGGTAGAAACATAGTGGATTATTAACAAATTTGAGAAATATAGTTACAAATATGTAAACAAGAAAAGGAACGTCCAGAGGTTTCATCCTAACCTCTCATCCAACCTAACCCTCATCACCTTGCCCCCCCAAACCCTCCACCCCCTCTCCTAGAGGAGGTAAAAATAGCAATTTCTATACTAAAGAAAAAGAAAGAAAATCTACAAAATATGCTTTTATGGCAGGATGCAGATCACACTAGGGGTCATATATTCCAGTACATAATCCAAAATAGATTTCACCAAGTCACATCAGTACCAAAGTTGTCAACATGTAGATTGGCAATATCCCCAATGTCGACAGGCAAAATTTTTGTTTTTGCCCCGAACCCCCATGTGGGGGGCCATGCCCCCCACACCCCCATTCAATATAACAAACTCTGAGTCAGAGTTTGTTCAAAATGGGGGAAAATCACTGGTGGAGCGGCAACATTTTTCCAGTGATCCATCACAGTGACAATCTGGAAATCTGTTGAGATTGTCACTGTGATGAGTTTCGCTGTCAAAATGTTAATATTTCACCGGTATATCTCCAAAATATATGTCTCCCCAACATGCCAGGCTAGGTGAAGTTGCTAAGAAGAGAAATACATAGTTAAATCAACAGAATGGATACATAAAGTCCAGAAGGTTTCAACCAACCTCTACTGAGGATGGCCAAAATGGCCAGGGAGTGATCCTATGATTTGTTCCTAGCATCAACAAAGTATAGAGAGGTTCCTAAATCTTCCTAAATCTGTCCATATGATCAGTTAAACTAGCAATGGTGTGCTCTACCTGTAAGGCAAATAAGATTTTCATATACCATTCCCTGAACTGAGGAATGACTTGGTCACACCAGTGCCTTAGAATTACCTTCCTAGCACAAGCCGATATCAGGGCAATATGGGATTTTTGATTCTCAATGAATTCTGTGTCAAAGTCCCCCAATAAACATGTGCCTGGTGAAAATGACAAGTCTACATCCAATAAAGGATCTAACCCCTGTTTTATGGTCTCCCAAAAGGGTATTACTTCTTCTCATTTCCAAAGAATGTGCCACAAAGTACCTCTGTCCTGGTTACAGCTGGAGCAAACCATCGATGGAAGTTTACCCATCCTATGCAGTTTGAGTGGGGTGTAATACAGGTTATGTAGTACCGGAAACTGCATAAGATGATATCTGTCCCATTTCAGGTATATATAGAGGTTCCTCCAGAGTTTACACCAGTTTTGGGGACCAGCAGGGGTTGGGGATAAGGGGAAGGATATTCATTTTTATAACATTTAAACATCCCCAAAGGGATATAGGCAGGAATGACCATCAATCAAGATCTAGTTTAATTTAGCCAGTGACTGAATCAAGACGGTATTGTTTCAGTTTAGCTAAAGACGTACTCAGATAAATTCCAAGATATTTGAGTTTATCTTTGGTCCAGACTAAATCAAGATGCTCTACACTTGCTTTCATCGCTGCTAGATTGAAAGGCATCATTTCTGTCTTGGATAAATTAGACTTATAATTAGAGACTGAGCCAGATGGGTGAATGATATCTAAAATAGTGGGAGAGAAGCCTCTGGAGTGGTGATGTGTAGTAACACATCATCTGCACACACAGACAGTTTATATTGGTGTGAGCCCAATGTAATCCCGCTAATTAAAAGGGTGCCATTCATTTTCTTAATTAATGGTTCCAAATATGAATTGAACAAAAATGGAGAAAGTGGACATCCTTGTCTAGTGCCTTGTAAAATAAAACGGTCAGAATGAACTCCGTTACATAAGGTATGTCCTGATGGGTGAGTGTAGAGCACTTTTATCCATTGAGTAAACTGGAGAGGGATGTGGTAATGTGGAAGAAGGGAAAAAAGATAATCCCATGAGACCCTATCAAAGGCCTTCTCTGAATCCAAGGAGACCATCACAGCTGGAGTGGTAGAGTCCCTGGATGTGGAGATAATATACAGAAACTTCCTCAAGTGGTCAGCCGCTAATGTCCAGTGACAAAACCCACTTGTCCCCTACTGATAAGGAGTTCTCATGCTTTATTCAGTCTGTTGGCCAATATTTTAGCAAATCTTTTGAGGTCCAGATTAATGACTGAACAGTGCTACTTATGAGGAGCGTTTTCCAGTCCAGGGTGAGGATTGTGCTGCTTCTATGCAGTACTTCACCAACCCCTGTAACAGGCCAGTCCGGGTTACTTGCTCCCCCAGGGTCACTGCTATTGCAACTAAGGGCACCAGTCTGCTCTTTCACTTGGTTACCAGTCTGCTGTTTGAACTGGTCACATGGTTGTGGGAAATGTATAAGAGTGATGGAAGAGACCGAGTCCTGTTACTTTCTTCAGTAGTGATTCTATGTACTTCTGCTGTTTCATGCTGGAGGGGAAGTGAAGAGAATGAAAGTGATTGTAGAATAAGTGTGACTGCAGAATGTAAATGACTGGTGATTGAGGGTTATGGGAGAATGAGAGTGCATGGAGATTGAGGGTGACTGGAGAATGTTAGTGACTGGAAAATGAGACTGACAGAAGACCGAGAGTGACTGGAGACTGAGAGTGACTGATGTCTGAGAGTGGCTTGAGAATGAGAATGAATGAAGTCTGAGGGTGACTGAAGACTGAGAGTGACTAAAGTTTGAGGGTGACTGAAATCTGAGAGTGACTGGAGAATGAGAATGACTGAAGTCTGAGGGTGACTGGAGAATGAGTGTGACTGAAGTCTGAAAGTGGCCAGAGAATGAGCATGACCAGAGAATAAGACTGATAATTTCAGAATAAGAGTGACTAAAGACTGAGTGTGAGAGAAGACTGAGTAAATGGAGACCAAGCAACTGTAGTTAAAATTGCTGTCTTCCAGACAAATGGAATCTGCCCTTTGAGGAGGGTGACGTTTTTGTCATCTGAATCACTAGAGAACCTGCTACCATTCTTAAATAACTTGGGTTCACTGCCATCAGAGCCATCACTCCACAATACTGAGTTCATTGAACAGATTTAGAACTTCACTTCAGCAGATATCCATAAAGTGAAAAGAGGTTAGTGAATGCTTCATGAAGTGGGTAGTAACATTGGTGAGACTGACTTGGTTTGGGCTTAGCTACTTAGGGGTAGTGGGTGGTGGGATGTTGTGGCTGAGGTTAGTGAAATTACAGTTCAGTGCATTTGCAGTGTCCAGGTCTCCTATAAATAAGGTGTAATTGTACTGGATTTAGGTAACAGGTGCCGGACATTTGATGCCTCCTAGGAGACAGTTGACAACTGCCTATAGGTTTCTGGGGACTTAATATGGGACTACCAGTATTCTGTACTGTCAGTGGTTTTGGCTAATCTGGTAAGTGTTATAGCCCAGTTTCTAAGTTGTCTGTATAATTCCCATTCACATGTGACCCAGGCTCTCTCCCCTCTATGGAAACACTCCATTAGGTCAGGCTTAATCCAAGTGCCCCCCTCTGGCTCTGGTGAACTTCATGGGGAGAATGTGTTAAGTTTTGAAGGTAAATCAGGCTATCATGGACAAAAAGGTGGTGTTAAGGACTTATAAGAAGGAACAGAGTGAGGTAATCAGAGAGAGCTATATGGAGAAACTGGGTGTAAGTACAAAAGCTCATCAGGGAGGCAAAGGTAGGGGCAGACTTGATACATCTTTCTTTTGATACATGTATGAAAGGAATAAGACAAGGGAAAAGAGAAAGGATAAGTAAGAATGGGGTGAGTACAATGGATGAGTGGGAGGAGGTGAGTATACTAAATAAATTATTTTATTCAGTGTTCATGGTCAATGAGGCAGGCCCATTTTCTGACAGCAGGAGAAATTTCAACAGTGACACAGGGGACAGATTTGAGTAAGGAGGGATAACAAGGGACTGGGTACTAAAGAGACCGGAGAACTTAAAAAACAATAAATTGCCAGGGCCAGATAGGATTCCCCCAAAGGTACTAAAGTAGTTGTTTTACTGTGTTAAATTGGCTAACCTGTACACTTTTTATTTTGTTATGTACCAATCACTAATAAGAACATAAGAATTTGCTGGCAGAAGGGGACCTCTTGATCCATCTAGTCTGCCCAGAATACCTACCCCCTCCTCTTAGACTATTTCCTTTTTTGTGCGTAGTGTGTATCCCATGAAAGTTTGAATTCCCTTACATTTTTTGAGTCTACTACCTCTTGTGGTAGGCTATTCCAAGTGGTGACCACCCTCTCAGAAAAAAAGTACTTCCTGGTGTTCCCCTAAATTTACCTTCTGCCAGTAATAGATTGTGGCCTCTTGTATGACTCTCTGATTTAATCTGAAACCGGTTTTCATTCCACACCATGTTAAATCCCTTTATATACTACCGTGTATGCTTTTATTTTTGTATTTCCTGTCCCTTCTACCCCTGGATCACACCTGGAAACAAGCTTTAGTTTAGTGTGCCTCTCGAAGTTACCAGTTTTCAAATAAATAAATGATAAATTTAGAAAATCAGTAGCAACACACATAGTGTCTATGGACTGGAGGGTGGCAAATGTGGCTCCCTTATGCAAAGGGGTCAATAGAGAAAATATGGGAAATTACAGGTTCATGCTGAGTAGCTGGACTTTGATAGTAGGAAAATAACTGGAGACAACTAGTAAGGAAGGGAAAGTCACAGCTGTAGATGAAAAAGGTTTAAGGGATGGGAATCGGCATGGGATCATGAGGGGCCAATTGTGTTAGACTAACCTTATTGACTTTTTTAACGTAGTGACAAAAATGGCAGACTGGGACCAAGCAGTTAGCACACCGTACCTTGATTTTAGCAATGTCTTCAACTCACTGCCACATAGCAGATTTTTAAAAATGTGAGTGATCTGGGTGTAGGGTCAGAAACAACTGGAAGGGCCAGAAACTGGGTGATGGATACAGCCCTGAGGGCAATCATAAATGATACATTTTGTTACGACACAGCAGGGACTAGAGGGGTATCATGGGAGTTAATCTTGGGCCCACTCCTGTTTGAGATGTATATCTGTGACGTATAGTATGAGAGGATATTCAGGGCAAGGCGAGTCTGTTTGCAGATTATACCAAGCTCTGTATGAGAGGCAACAGTAAAGAAGGGATCAACACTGTGAGTCAGAATGTGAGGAGACTAACGAAGTAGTGCGGTATCTGGCTGTTTAAATTCAACACCAGAAAGTGCAAGGTGATGTACATAGGAGGGAAATCCTGTAACAGAGTACTAAACTCATGGGATACCAGTAGAGAGCAGGAAGGAGGAGAGAGATCTAGGGGTGGTGATCAGCAATAGCCTAAACCCAGCTGCTCAGTGCAACAGAGCATAAGGAAGGTTAAGAGAATGCTTGGATGTATAGGGGGAGGGATTACTAGCAGAAGGAGGGAGAGGATATTACTTCAGCATAGATCACTGGTGAGACTGCATCTAAACTACTGTGTCCAGTTCTGGGGCCAACACCTAAGAAAGGACAAGGACAGGTAAGAGACAGTGCAATGAAATGCCATGAACATGATCCATGGCCAGCAGGGCAAGGCACATGATGAGAGGCTGAAATGCCTCAGCAGGTATTCACTGGAGGACAGGAGGGCGAGATATGATAAAGACTTTCAAGTTCATGACAGGGTTCAAAGGGTTCAACAGAGTGAATACATCATCTCCGCTCAAATTAAGAAACAGTGCACCCCCGTGGTGCCTGTGCTCAACTGGAGTGGCAAGGTTCATAATTGACATTAGGAAGTATTACTTTACAGAAAAGGTGGTGGATGTGTAGAACAAACTTCCTCTTTGGGACTCCTGAGAGTACTGCAGTCAGAATCTCAACCAGGCATGGAAGACGAAACACGTGCCTGTGCTTTGTCATTTTCAGTCTATACTGGATGAAATGTACAAGCCTGTTTAAAAGCACATTCTGGTGAATCCTTGCCAGCTTGGCTTGCACAATGATTTGCATACCTATGATGGCTTGCTCTGGGAATGAGGCTTGAGAGTACATGTTATGGTTTGGAGAGGTAACAAAAACCACCCACATCACACTATTTCATGTACACACACACACACACACACACACACACACAAACACACACACACACACACTCTCTATCCCTTGAATCCTCACTGCACTTTATACAGTACCCTTTTATGGATGCCTTTCAATCTGAGACTGTATTGCATATTAAGAAGATTTCTATCTCTAACCCACTGTTAGTTTTTGTTCCATCCTCAGACTGAGGAGGTCCGACCTGGAGTTGAATCGGCACACTTTCAAATTACCTTTCAAACCATCCAAGAGGCACTCTATTACCAATATATAAAAATGTTTATTGGATGATAACACAACCTATCCCTTCAGGGGACAGGAGCTATAAGCATACAGAAAGACAAGAAATGGATATTACCCTGTCCTCTGGAAGAGCCAGCAGCATGATGGTGTTCTGGACTCTGGATCTCTGACTCTCAAAGAGGCTCACAACCCTAAAGCTGTTATACAGTTTTTGTCATGCTTGAAATTCCTTTATGCCTTTGCTGCAGGCAAATCTACCTCCCACCATCTGCCCATCCCTACTTGTTTTTAGCCATGTACACCCACCACCCATCATGAACATAGCTCGTGAAGGAAAAGTACTAGCCTGTTCAGGTTACCCAGTGTTCTTAGTATCCCTCCATTTTCCCACAGTTCTCCACCTTGAGAGGGAGGGTACCCCCTAGGGGGAAGAATCCCAACTTCTCACCTTTTTATTTCAACAGAGGCTAAAGCATATTTACAGCACCCCTAGCACAAGCAAGCATTAATTGTTGTTGTTGATACATGCGCAGCATACCTTTTAACCAGCAAATGAGAATGAACCAAATAAAAATCAAAACACACTGTAATACTACAAAACACTTAAATCCTAATTCCAGCCAGGCGTGGGAGTGTATTAGTTCCAAGTCCCTGTCATTCACTAGGGTAATGGCCACCTGAGTCACTTCCTTAGCTTTATTTGCTATGTGTATTAAATGTGTGTCTTTTTTTTTCTAAAAGTTTCCTCAGGTCCAGTGAAAGCTTAGTGATAGGAACATTAGAGACAGGGGTGTATAAGGCAATCATATTTGCCTATTGTGGGGTAATGAGGTGTACTTTGTAAGCTGAGGCATACTGGGGGATGGGGTGAATGGTTTTATGTCCCAAAAGAGTCACTCTCCTAGGGGTGAAACAGAAATTGGGGAATGGAATACTACAGGTCAACCCTTGATGAGTCATGACCTGTTGGTTAGTTACTACACAAAAATGATTAGAGCTGTTATAGGCCACTACGGATTTCTCCATGGCCCACTTGGTCAGCCCCACTGAACAGGATACTGTGCCATTTATAGTGCCATTGTCAATTCCACAGACCCGGTTGGTGACCGTCAAAACATCACACCGGCACACATAAATGTTTTGGGTTTTGGTGCAGCAATGCAAATCTGGGGCCACCCATGTGTGATTATACAGAATCAATTTTCTCAGGACCTCTAATCTTTGCTTGTAGCAGGCATCTTCCACATGCACTACTGAATGAACCTTAACCAAGTTATTAAATATCTGCTTCCTTACTTCCATAACTGGAATACTGGCTGTAAAGGAGACCAGCACAGTTTGTGCTAAAGAACACTTTGGTTTGCAAGGGAAAGTGTCACATGTACCTGGACCTTGGATAGCTGTCTCACTATTGTCAGAGGTTTAGAGACCCCTGTCTCACTACAATTCTGCAAACGCTCAGAGTCATTGACTTCACATTTTGGGCAATACCATCAGATGATCTGGCTGTCTAGGACCAGACTGGGCAGCTGCCCTCTCTCTACTTGATCTAATAACTGAGATACAGTGGTAAGTATGTAGGATCCATACACAGTAGAGATGATGGTCTTACCAACAGTTTTATCTTTAATCTGCTCATTGTTAACTTGGATTAATGTGTTAATCTTAGCTTGTGCCTCATTAAACAGTTTGGCACTGCATATTCTTTTCAATGCTGTTGCCACTCCTAAAAGCTCTCCACAGTCATATTGGCTCTGACTGAGTTTGTTTGTAATTGCTGCCCTTATTGGTTTATTACTATGGACATTTCCATGGAAACATGATCCGTGCTCTATTTGATCTGCCTACTTGTCTACTTCTGCAGTAGCAGTTCTGTTTATGACATTCCAATCTGTTCCTATGGAGATAATTATGATGTCAAAAACAGGGCATTACAATGTCATATGGAGACAAGTAGCCAAAGCTAATAAAGTCTAAGGGACAGCAATACTGTTTTATGTCACTGTCCTCAATAATTCAGAAAAAGGGGAAAGAATTGCAAATACATAGTTCTGGCTGAATGGTGCAGAGAGTAAAAGCACAGAAAAGTTGAACAGTGAGTTGCAGGTTTAGCCCTCCTCATGGCCACAAACAATATTGTCTATGGAAATCTGCACTAAAGTAACCTTGTAGCCAGGCCGGTAACATGGAGGGCTGATGTATGGGACACCTTACTTCCTGATACACTGGCAACCTGACCTTGGGAATGGTCCAAGGTCACTCAAGGACTGGCAGGGTGAGGGAGGATTTGGCGTTCATCGATGGATCTCCTCCTTTGAGGTGGAGGGACAGTGTACACTGCTGCTTGGCTCCCACTTAGTGGAGAGTAGTTGTCTCGGTAGGGCTCACCAGAATTGAAAGTCAGAGACAAGTGTTGAAAGCATGCACCATCTTCATGGTCTATGTGTGCTCCATTGTATGCCACCAGCCTTGACTCAAGGGGGACTAACGGACAGAAATGAACCCCTGTCTGCAGGATGATGCTGCAACCCTAAAGACACTGCACTACCACCATCAATGGCATCCACTCATACAACAAGGTAAAAAGTAAATTGAAGGGCGTGAAAGGGCTGGGGTTCGACAACAGAAGGAGGCCAATTGACAATTATTATAAACATAGAAAGTGTTGTAATAACCCTTTAAACACACTTAATAAAACAGACGATTCCCTATTTACTCTGTTGCATTACCTACAGTCAAAACAGGGCTAAGACCCTCGGTGACATCACAACACTTTCTACATTATAATAATTGTTTTGTATGTGCATTGAAACTAGTTTCAATGCACATACAAAACAACTTTACGTCTACACCTTTCAAGCAAACAACTTTCACCTTTACATTTCAAACTGTTAGTAAAAATAATTCAATAGAATTCTGGCATTGTTACAGTAGAAAATCCCATTCCCTCCAAAGTATTTCAATAAGAAACTGTTATATGTATAACTTTATCAAAAAGAGTAAAATACTGTTACAATAATGCATTTCAGGTTATGCATGTTTTAACCTACAACAGATCGGACTGTAAGTGTCCACTCACCAACAATAAACATCAATCAAACAAACTTGTTCTTTCCAAATATGTCCCTTATTCTTTATGTTTTTCTTTTATTTTATTTTCCAACAGTGTGAGTCCTATGTTTCAGGGAAAATAAATACCACTTTCTTAGGGAACTGGTTTATACTTTTAAACAACTTCTTAAATCCATGTCTTCATATCTCTTTTTTCTTACTGCTACAAACAGCTGCATGTGCTCTCAATGTAGCCGCTGAAATTCCGTAATAATAATTTTCTCTATTACAAAATGCTGCACTCTGCACGAGGAAGTACCGCAAACCATAAGATAGAAAGAGCTAGGAAACACATAACATTAACATTAAGGAATTTCAGCGGCTTCCTTGTGAGCATGTGCAGCTGTTTGTAGCAGTAAGAAACAGAGATATGAAGACATGGATTTGAGAAGTTGTTTAAAAGGGATCTGTGGCCGGTCATTGACAAAAAGTTTATCGAATGACTTGTCAGCGAAATCATCGTGTTGACCGCATTTACAGTTGGCAGATGGTTTTCAAGTTGGAAACATGTTTTCTTCTGGAGGCTTTGCCCCCCCCCGAATCCCCCACATGGGGGGCTGTGACCGCCGCACCCCCCACTTTTTATAATCAACTCTGAGTCGGAGCTGATTAGGGGAGGGGGTGCAAATCCTCTGAATACAGTGCCTGGTCCAGCCCTGTCTGTACAGCTACCTAGCGCTGTAGTAACTACTGAAGGTCGCTGTAAATGTGTCGCTGTCGGTGGTGGATACCATTTAAAAATATAAACCAGTTACCTGAGGAAGTGGTATTTATTTTCCCCAAAACATAGGACTCACACTGCTAGAAAATAATAGAAAAACAAATAATAAAGGAAATATTTGGAAAGAACAAGTTGTAGATTATTAGTAATTTGATTAGACTGGGCCTTTCCCTGCTTCTGAAATTTTGTTTTCTGTTCCCCCCTTTTTTGAGGTTGGATGAGTCAGATTCTGGTTGCAGTATGCATGTTTTAACAATGTTATCCATCTATGTGTTTTTGCAATTAATAAACAAGTAATTGTATCCTATTTTTTTCTTTTCAAATTAAATCTGGATAGAAAGAGACTAATATTTTCAGAATCAACATATTTTCAGATTGTTTTTACTGTCTTTGTCCAGGAAAGGCACACTGAGCTATAACTTGTTCCCAGGTGTGTTTTGGGAGCACAGGGAGGTTAAGTGACTTGCTGTGGTCACCCAATATACAAGTAGAGCATGTCGGAATCAAAACCTATACTGCTGCATGAACCAAGCTTGTTCACAGCTCTTTGCTTTAACCTCCAGGCTGTATTGACAGCTGATAATCAAAAACTACACATTTCAAGGCTGGCCCCATGATGCCAGGCAAGTAGGTACAGGGCTACATTTGCATCTTGTACACCTGAGTTCACACCTGAAATTGTAAGGGTAAAGGCTGTAAGAGAGGGAAGCAAGAAAGACAGAAGTTGGTGCTGTGGCAGCCCCAGAAATCTGTACTGACATGAACACAGCCAGGGTTTAGAAATCCTGATATGGGGCCCCAATACCTGTTGGCACCACAGAGCCAACCCTGAGATGTGTAGTCTTTTTTATGATCAACTGGCAATATAGCCTAGAGGATAAAGCAATCCTGATGAAGATGGAGTATTTTTTTTACTAACAGTTTTGAAATGTAAAGGTGTTAACTCACTAGTTTCAATGCACATACAAAACAATTATCATAAATGTAGAAAGTGTTGTAATAATACCTTAAAACACACTTGAAAAAACAGACAATTTCCTAGTTAACCTGTTAGATTATCTACTGTCAAAGCAGGGCTAAGACCCTTGGTAACATTATTTTCCTACGAGGAGCCTAAAAAACATGGCTTCCCCTAGCCCTTAATTACAGGCTGATTTACATATGAATAACTCTGAACTGCAAAGACTTACAGATAAACACAATGTTCACTCAAATTAGTTTTTTATGGGCTTTCAGATCTTAAGAAATCCAGAAGATGACAGTTCCTCTTTAAATGTAGCAGTGGACCACCCATCAGCTGGCTCTGTATTCTAAAATGAAACTTCCTGAATTTGCTTCTTTTATATAAGATGCACTACCTAAATTGCCTTCCTGTAATTAAGATGCAGTCTCCAACCACTGTGTATGCACTGGTGAGGAGTCTGCTAAAGGAGGCAGCCATACATCTCTCAAGTGTTAAACAAACACAAAAATTAGCAGCTCAGCCCTTGCTTACTCACACACTTTGAATAATTTTATTCATTAGGCTTGGATGCTAATTTTGTGTCTATTTAATGCCTGAACATATGAACATACAAAAATGCCAGCAGAAACAGGCCTCATGGTCTATGGAGTCTGCTCAAGTGCGTAGTTAGAACCTTTAATGCTGCTGCCTCCCCCATCATATTACCCTTTCCCCTATCCCAACCTCTCTTGAAGCTGTCTACCTTCTTGCAGGCCACTACCTCACGCCGCAAGGAGTTCCACTTGTCCACCACTCTTTCTGTGAAAAAATGTCTCATCTCTCTCCTGAATCTACCCCCCTCCCATCTCAGTTGGTGTCCTCTTGTGTCCCTCCCCTCCCCTTTCTCCTTTGGAAAATTTCTCTGTATTAGTCTTGTTTATTCCTTTCACATGCTTCAAGGTCTCAATCATATCTCCCCTGTCCCTCTTCTCTTTCAGGGAGTACATATTCAACTCCCCCAGCCTTTTCTCGTATGGCTTGCCCTCCAATCCCTTGATCATCTTTGTAGCTCTATGCTGTACTCCCTCCAACAATTTGATGTCCTTCTTCAGGAACAGGCACTAGTATTGCAGGCAGTACTCCAGGTGGGGCCTGACCAGCAACATATACAGGATCAGAAAAACTTCTCTACTTCTGGAGGGGATCCCTCTAGCTATACACCCCAGTATTTTGTTGGCTTTTGCTACTGCCCTCCTGCATTGAACAGAGTTGTTCATGCTCCCTGTTATGATCACCCCTATGTCCTTCTCTTCTATGGAACAACCCAACTGAACCCCATTTAAGCAATAATCCCTCCCCTGATTCCAGGCTCCAAAGTGCAGAACCTTGCACTTCTTGGAGTTGAATCCCAGCTGCCATTTATCTGCCCATTCTTGCAGCTTATTCAGGTCCTCCTGCACCTCCCCCCTCCATATCATCCACCACAGCTCTCATCTTGGTATCATCTGCAAACAGACCAATTTTGCTCTGGATCCCATTTGAGATATCTGCAATGAAAATCCCAAACAGTACTGGTCCCAGCATGAATCCTTGTGGTACCCTACTTGTCACCGCTCTCAGTGATGAAAGTCCCCCCACCCTTTGCTGTCTCTCCCTCAGCCAGTTCCTGATCCAGGTCACCATTTTTGGTCCTGCCCTCACATACTCCAGCTTACCCCCCAATCTCCCATTCGGCACTGAATCAAAAGCCTTACCGAAGTCCAAGTACAGGATGTCCACAGCATAGCCCTTGTCCAGTTCCCATGTCACCCAGTCATAGAACTCTACTAGGTTTGTCTGACATGATCTGCCCATGACAAACCTGTGTTGTTGGTCATCCTGGATACATTCTGCCTCCAAGAAGCTCACAAGCCTCTCCTTTAGGATGGTCTCCATGAGTTTGTCCACAATCAAGGTGAGGCTCACTGGCCTGTAGTTCCCTGGTTCATCTTTTGGCCCACTTTTATGGATGGGCACCATGTGGGCCATCCTCCAGTCCTGTGGCACACATCTTGTGTCCAGGGAAGTATTGAACAGGTCTGCCAGTGGCCCCACAATGACCTCTGCTAGCTCCCTCAGTACTCTAGGGTGAATGCCATCCAGCCACGGTGCTTTGTCCACTCTTAATGCCCTCAACCACTCCAGCACCCTACCCTCTGTAATCCCTACATCTGTTTCCCTCCTCCCCCACCCACCCTCCTGACAAAGAGGTCCTAGGAGGCCTCGAAGAGCTGGGCTGTTCATCCTAGGAATGTGGATTCTACCTTAATGCTTTCTACCTTTTAAAAGTGTACCGTTATATTTTGAATCAGTAAAATTGGTTATAAATTTTCACCTGACCTGGAGTGCTGAGTTCTTCCTTTTTCCCCAACCCCTAGTTACTTGAGGTATTTGCCCCCCTTCTCATGCGTGAACACAGAGCAGAAGTACTCGTTCAATGCCTCTGCCTGCTCTGTCCCTTCTCCACCACCCCCCATCTTTCTTGAGCCTCACAAGCTGGTCTTTGCTTCTTCTTTTCTCACCTATGCAATGGAAGAAGTCTTTTTCTCCTCTTTTGATCTCCTGTACCAGTCTCAGCTCTCTAAGTGCTTTGGCCCCCGTGACAAGTCTGGTGACCTCCCTAGACTTTTCCCTGTATACATCTTTATCTTCTCCCCTTCCTGTTTTCCTATATTTCCGAAATGCCACCCTCTCGGCTCTCACTCCTTCCCTGACCTATGGTGACAGCCAACTGGGTTTCTTTGCCCTGCCCTTCTTGTTTTTTTTTCCTGGTATAGGTCTCTGTTGCCTCCACAAGCCCTCCACTTATTATATTCCATTTCTGATCTGCATCCATATGTTGTTGGATGTCTGCCTGGTGTTTGCTCAGAATTCCCCTCAACATCCTAAAGTCTGCCACCCTAAACTCAACCACCCTTGTACCTGTGCCCCCTGTGTCCCTCCCCGTGTTTAGCGTGAACCACACTGGGTAGTGGTCACTCCCAGCAAGCAGTTCCCCAACTTCTAGGTTCCTTTCAGCTTCCCCATTATCCAGTACAAGGTCCAAAGTCCTTTCCAGCCATGTCAGCCCCTGTACCAGCTGTGTCAAGAAGCTGTCCTGAAAAGCTTCCAACAGGGCCCCATCTCTTGCACTCATGGTGGCAGGTGTGCTCCAATCCACCCCCGGTAGGTTGAAATCCCTAACCACCACCATGGTTTCCATCCTGCTTATCCTTCGAATTTGACCTGCCAGTTCCAGGTCCATGTCACAACCCTGTGATGGTGGCCTGTACACTACCCCCATCCTCAATGTCCTATTCCTTGCATCCTGGAACTGTATCCACAGAGCTTCTGTCCTCCCTTCCTCCCTTACATGTTTAATTCCCTTCCTCAGATAGATCGCCACCCCCAATTCCCCTTGGCCCTATCCTTTCTGAATAGCCTGTACCCTGGGATCATCATATCCCAGTCCTGGTAGTAGGTGGCCCATGTTTCTGTGATGGCCGCTATGTCCACCAATTCCACTGCCAAGACAGCCTGTAACTCCTCAGTTCTGTACCTTAGGCTTCTTGTGTTCAGTGAGACCACCTTCCAGCCTGTTGCCTCCCCAACCTTACCATTCCTCTCCCCCCCCTTTGGTCCTCTCTGTGCCCCCTTCTTACTGCCTTCACCTCTAACTGGGGGGGGGGTGAGCACCCGATGCCCCTCTTTCTGGACATTGTTTCTAACAACGATCCCCTCGCCATCCCCCCTTCCTCATTTAAATCCACTCTTGTTGAAATAAACCCCTCCATTCCCTGTTTGAGTAAGCTCTTCCTCTCCTTGCTCAAATGTAGCCTGTCCCCTGCATATAGGTCGCTGCTGTCCTAGGTCCTGCCCCAGTCTGACACTAGTCAGTATTTCCTGGTTTGGCACCAGTCCCTCAACCACCCATTGAACTCCTCTATCCTTTTATTTTCTCCCTGTACTTGCACATGGTACCAGTTGCACCTCAGAGAATGTCACCAATACCTCCATCTCCTCACACTGCCTACCCAGTTCCTCGACCCTCCCGTTTACCACCTCCACTGTTTCCCGGCCAAGTCATTTGTTCCCATGTGCACTACCACGTGTGGTGTCATCCTCCCTCTGCTTTCACACTTGAGAAGTGCCTGCCCTGCCCTGTCTGCTGTCAACCCCAGAATTGCCTCAACCCAGATACAGCTGTGCCTTCCACCTTCCTCCCCATCTGATCCCCTTCAATATGGATTCCCACAGCACCAACACCCCCCATCATTCTGATCCTGACCCCCTCTCCACTGTGATCCCTGTCCACTCCCCCGGAAGCCTGCTGCCTCCCTCCTTCCATCCCTCATCTGCACCTTTTGTGCTCCTTACATCAATCCCCCCCTGCTGCCTCCCCTCCTGTTACTGCCTCTCCCTCCTCTCTACCCTAATCTTCCTCTCCCATCTCTATTTCCCATTGTAATTCCTGCCTCTTGGACCTTCCCTACCCCCTCCCCCTCTCTTGCAGCTCCGATACCTCCCCTTCCTCTGCCAACACTGCAAACATATTGCTTGATAACCCCGCAATGGTGCCCATCACCTTCTTCCTCCTTCCTCCCCGATCCCTCCCTCCTCCTACTGCACCTCTGCTCACCCCCTCTCCTCCTATTATCCCCAACTTGAGAGATATATGACTCTCTATTGGCAGGCTCCTCACCAGTTACTTCACATTGGTATTGACACTACATCCTTCCCAGGGAACATAATAATGCTATTTTCATACAGCAAGTGCTAAACTCACAGAACAAAATGAAATCATGATAAATAATATTTTGGAGTAAAGCAGCTTCCTGAAGTAGTATTACCAGTTCAGCTTAGATTGATGCTCACAAGCTGACTGGCCTTCCATTTTTACCCAATCATGCAGTGGGTGCGACTTCGAAGCACAGTTACTGCACTTTTAAAACAGCAGCACATCTCTCATCTGAAAATGTAATGAGAGCGCTATCTCTTCACTGTTCCTGTAGACTCCATTGACCCAGGGTGGGGGAGTTCAGTTTGTTACCTGAACCCAAGTCTCCTTCATGGTAGTACAAAGTGCTGCCACTATCACCATCAAGTCAGTGCACAGATTTTCACTTTACAGTACTTGCCCTTTAGGCATACACCAGCACTTGTGCAACTCTTGAATAGTCATTGTTTACAGCCAAATGGTTCAGCTTTTCAAGTATGCTTCCCCAAAGGAGGAACATTGTGAATGCCATTGTGGGAATAATTTGTATTAAATGCTGTTGTTTTCTTCAACTAGAAAAATGTAAAACAATAAAAGTCACAATTATTTCAATTTATGTAAGCACCGAAAGCCGATATTCTAGGGACATGGATATGGTTCACTTATCCACACTTTTGCAGTTCCACTGGAATGCGATGATTTGCTGGACATCTATAAGCTAAGTATCTTCCACCACCCAGTGAATATATCCCCTAACTCTGCCCCATGATGTCAGGTCTTTCTTTCTTTCTACTAGAAGAACAGGATACCTCCTTCATGCTCCACTTAGGATTTTCTCTGCGTCTTTAGTGAACCGTTATATTGAAGTTTTCAAAGTTAAAGTAGTGATTTTCTTGTAGCTTCCTCAACTCCATCTCCCAATTTACAATGGCTTGCAAGAAGCCTGCATTCAAATTTTGTGTTTGGTGCTACCATAAGATTTCAGTCACTGATTCACACCATACATGCATGCATGTACTGCCTGGGTGGGCAACATGATATGGTTGGGTGCAGCCTTTGCCTGTCCACGCTTTCCGAGTCCCAGGATATTAAACCCTGGCTCGCATTGGGTCGGCCTTCAGAATGGGATCCAAAAGATCATTCTAAGGGCAGCTTAAAGACCTTGGTGGCTGCCAGGTCTGCAGCACAATTTGCGGTCCTTGAAGTGACAGTGGCTATGGCAGGCACCACCTCAGCCTCAGCACTGTTACCACCTGGGGCAAGCGTCAGAGGGGCCTTCACAGACCAGTTCAGCAATTTGTGCCAGTCCCTCTGGACCATGGGGGAGAGCACCACCCACTGTAGTTCTCCGTCTAAGACAAAGTAGAAAAAAATATTCTCACCACCATTGCCAGTCATAGGATGAGGAGAGGTCTCAGACCTCCCGGTCCCACAAACTTGCCTGACCGTTTGACGGCTGTCAAACATCCCTTGGCCAAGGGGAAGGTCGGGCATGTTGAAGGCTCATTGACCCTGTCAATGAGCCAGTAAACCTTGATTTCATTCAACCAACCTGCCAACATCTGTCTCAACCTGGTCAGTCTGTTGTCGGATGAGGCCACACACCTCAGTGCTCACAGTCCTCACCCAGGAGGATGTGGTCTGATTGGTGTTCCCCATTAATCCTGTTCAAGACAAGCCTCCAACCATGGTCAGGTCTTCAACACCCATGTTATTGAATGTGGACCAGCATGTTATTTATGGCCAGCACCAAGGAGATCCCACTCACTGGTCAAGGTCAAGATCAAGACATTTGTCTTCTTAATCCTGCTTAACCAAGATGTGCTGCCGTCGGTGCTCCTCATCCTCTAGTGAAGAGAGGCACCATCCAAAAATACCCCAGTGCTACAAGGAGTTCCTCTGGTAGCAATGGGCCATCGCAGCACAGAGTAGGGGGCTACCCAAGGACCTATAGTCCCGTAGCTGCCAGTGGTTCCTCCATCGGCTCATGTTCCACGGGTGCTCCCAACACCTGCTTTTCCTCTGAACATGGTGGAGCTGCCACCCCAACAGCTGTGGCCTTTCTGGGCACCAGCTCACAGGATCTTCATCCAGTGCATGGCAGTTGGTTACCTAGGGGTAAGAGTATACCTGTACCAAGATAGCCAGTCCATCCAGAGAGACCATGACAAGATCCACAGACCTGGCTCTCCAGACTGGCCAAAACAAGTCTGAACTGGTACTGAAGCAGAAGATCAAGTTCAATGGACCAGAACTAGACTCCCAGTGGACCGGGCACACTATCTTACCTCCTTTGCCCAATCATTTTAGTCTGGGTGCTTGCAACCTGTCCGGGATTGCCTGCAGCTGCTGGGGTACATGGCATTGTGCACCAGTGTGGTCTGCTGAGTCCATTGGTGGATGTGCCCCCTTTAGTGGGAGCAGGGCTGTCAGTGGTCCCAGCATCTAGGTTACTTGGACCAGCCAGCCATGGTGACCCAGCCAATGTGGAACACCATCCAGTGGTGGCTGGTTCCCGAACAACTGGATAAAGGTATCCCATTTGTCCACCCAGAGCTGACCATTGCACTGGTGATGGATGAATCTCTGGTAGGGTAGAGAATGCATCTGGGAGACCACATGGCCCATGGGTTCTGGTCCCCCAAGGAGACCCATCACCACATAAATCTGTTGGAGCTCCATGCAGTCTGCTTGGCTCTGACAGAATTTGCTCCACTAGTCAGGGGTCAGATCATTTAAGCCCAGATGGACAATGCCATGATCATGTTTTACCTGAGCAGACAAGGGAGCATACACTCCCTTCCCGTGTGTTGGGAGGCACTCCACACCAGGACCCTCATGCGCAGCATGGGCACCGATCTCCTTGTGACTCATGTCACAGGGGAGAGCAATCAGCTGGCAGATGGTCTCAGCCAGGTAGGAGAGACATCACATGAGTGGTCTATGAATCAGGAGGTAATAAACCACCTGTTCCCCCTGTGGGGCTCATCCTTACTGGATCTGTTTTGCCTCCTGGGAGAACATCAAACTGAAGCTGTTTTGTGCCCACCTTCCACAGTCTGAGACATGATGGGGATGTCTTCATGAGACCCAGGACCCCAAGCCTCATCTATGCCTTTTCTCCCTCCACTTGAGTCACAGGGCACTGGTCAAGGTCAGGAAGGACAAGGCACAGATGTTCCTGATAGCTCCAGACTGAACAAGGCAGCTATGGTACCCAAATCTTCTCAGCCTCTGCAGCCAGCCTCTGCACCAACTGCCTCTCCACCCAGACCCACTGACCAGACTTGATGGGATGGTCCTGCATCCAGACCTTCAGTCCCGGCACCTCACAGCCTGGTTCCTGAGTGGTAAGAGTTCCAGGCCTTTGAGGCTAAACGAGGATGTCCTCCACATTGGCGTCTCTCTCCCCCCACTGCTTGGTGGCTCTGACTCCAGCGTACTTGGGCTCTTACAGACCCGACTACCTCTTAACTGTAACCTTTTTGTGTTTTGAGCTATATTTCTTGTGTGCTACAGCTTACTTGTTAATCAGTTTAAAATGTATTCCTGCGTGAGCTAGCTTACAGTGTATGCAGATTTAATAAAAATGTTTTCAAGCATTTCAGGGAGTTAATGCTGCTCTACCCTTAGTTGAATTTAGTATTACTTATCTTTATGTATTAAGTTTCAATTCTTTGCTAAGGAATTGTTATACCCCTAGCTGAATTTATTGTTAGTTACCTCTTTGTATTAAGCTTCAGTTCTTGTTAAGGAATTGCTATTCTCTTTTTGGTTTAATTTAAAATTGCACTACCTTGATTTGGGAAATTCCTGTCTCTGTCTGCTGCTACACCTCCACAATCTCACGCCCCAATCTAGCTGCTGAATATCCTGATTTATCTGCACAATAGTATGCTGTGACCCAACCAGCCTAAGTCCCCCCCCAATTTGCACTGCCTGCAACTGATTGTAATCTCTTCATCTTTTCCCCCTTCCCCAGGCCTCTCCACTCTCTCAGCCCTTGATCCAGGCTTGGACTGCTGCCGAGCCCCCGCGGCTCAGAAAAATTCTGCCGAACCTCTCCTCTCCTGTCCTCTCCTCTCCTCTTCCAGTTCAGACAGCTGTGGAGCCTGCCCGCCTCTCAGCCTGCCCTTGCAAGGTACGGAGCTCTGATGGAAAGCGCCTCTGGATGATTTAAATTTGGCACCTTTCTCCCCACTGCTTTGTGGCTCTGACTCCTGCGTACTTGGGCTCTTATAGACCCGACTACTTCCTAACTGTAACCTTTCTGTGCTCCTACCAGTGCTTCGTTCGTGCCGGCTCCCCACGCTCCCACCCTAGGTGGGCAATTACTTATATAGCTGCACCTAGTCACATGCTCCCGGCTAAACAAAAAATGAAGTATCTAGTTTTCCACTCGCAGCCTATACTCTTCGCTCACTAGAGGGAGCCCACTCCTCCTTTTATCCTCTCTCTCTATCGCTTTCTTTTTCTCTCTCTCTCTCTCTCTCTCTCTCTCTCTCTCCACCAGCTCTCAATTTAGATACTCTCTCCTAAGCACTCATTCAACTTGCCTACCATGTTTATTTTGAGTCCCCTTCTTCTGTACCTTCTCCTCTCACTCCTCTGCCTTTTCTCTGCCCCCTACCCTCCCCCTCTCCTGAAACCCATACTCAGCTACAACTTGGCTTTCCATCCCTACAAGCCCCTTGCTTCATCCTTGTGGTGACCCCCTCACTTTGTTATTATAATTGGTCCCATCTCCCACTACTGCCCGTTGCTTCACTTATGTCACTCCCCTACTCCTATGCTTTACTAATTCTTCTCAAACTGCATCTCCCTCCCACACCCTCCCTTAAACCAGTCCTGGTTAAAGTCCTCAAAGTTACATTTCACAGTAATAACTCTCCTACTCCTATCCACCAAAGACATAAATCCCAACCCTGATACCCCACTCTCAGCAGCCCCCACCCTAGCTACTTCCCCCACTGCTGCCTTCTCATCCACACCTCTTATCCTCCCATGCAGCCTTAAGATCTTCCACCTTAATATTCGCAGCCTCCTCCCTAAACTTGACCTCCTTCTTCCCATCAAGGAATCCCTTGCCTCTGACATCTTTGTATTAACAGAAACCTGGCTTACAAACAAAAGATCCAATTCAACTATTGCAATCCCTGCATACTCCATCACCCATCAGGGTAATACAGGTAGGGGTGCTGGAGTGGCCATCTACTCTTCCTCCTCGCTCCAAACCATAACTACACTATCTACATCCTCCATAGGCACCTACAAAGCCCTTGTCTTGAGACTATCTCTTCTCTACTCCATCCCAATCTTCATTGCTGGCACCTACTGCCACCCTGGTCTCCTCCCCTCTGCAACCACTGATCTTATCTCCTCGATCCAGTCTCTTATCACCATAGGTGAGCTCTTTTTGTTAGGAGACTTCAATCTGAATTGGCTGCTGCCCTTCCTAAGTAAGACTTGCTTTGACATAGATGCCCTAAATCTGTCACAACTTATACTTGAACCTTCTTGTTTAAACAATAAAATCAGTAAACATTCACTACTAGAATGGGCTCTTACCTCCCACCCTCACAGGGTAATTAAGTCTGGTCCACTACCTGGTGTTCTCAGTGATCACCATATGACCTTCTTAGACAGGAAAGTGCACCACTCTAAGGTGCCCTATAAACTATTAACAGTTCACTCCTACAAATCTCTGGACCTTGCCCCCCCATCACAATCAAACCCATGTAGACTTGGCCCCCTTAACCTCAGCTCAAACAATTGATCTTGCTCTGGCTCATTTCAAAGACAACCTCCTCAACATCTGGAAGAAACACACCCCACCGAAACAGGTTAGAGTACGCAGTAACCACCTACCATGGGTTACCCTGAAACTGTTGGTTTGCCAATGAGCCTGTGACAAAGCCTGGAAGGCCCACAAATCTTCCAAACCCCAGGGACTACTCTATTTACTGCACTCTCTGCAATTCCTGCACCAAGGCTATCCGATTAGCAAAGCTGAATGCTTTCATGCCATCTTTAATTCTAACATAAATGAACCATCAAAATTCTGGAAGGTGGTTCACTCGCTTTTCTCCCCTACACTAAACCTCCACCGCCTTTACTCAAAATAAATAACCAAATTATAGATGGCCACCCTGCTGTTGCTGTGGAATTGTATTCATATTTCACTTCCTGTGCCTCAACCCTGCTATCCTTTCTCCCCATACATCCACCACCTCAGCCAGCTCTCACTGCTACTCCCAATGAGCAAAAATGGCCAGAGTGCTTCTTCTTCTCCCCTATCTCCCCAAATGACACCCTCAATGCACTCCTAAATATCAACCCCTTCTAAAAGCAGCTCTCCTGATGGCCTCGACCCCAAGCTGCTCTACTTATCTGCCCCTGCTATTTCCGTACCGCTGACTGATCTCTTGAACTGGACATTCCTCACTACATCAGTCCCTTCAGCGTGGAAACATGCCATTGCCCTTCCCCTTCCAAAAGGAGGAGACCTCTCATCTCCTGGGAACTACCACCCTATTTCACTTCTTCTTTCCCTTGCTAAACTACAGGAACACTTGGTTCTTTCCCAACTTTCTACTTTTCTTGATGCCTCCTCTTTCTTCACTCCTTTCCAGGCTGGGTTTCAAAAGAATCACTCTACCACCTCCTCCCTACTAAGGCTCACTGACTTTATCCATACAGCCATGGATAAAGGCCTCATCACTTCTGCCATCTTTGTCGACCTTGCCAAGGCCTTTGACACTGTCTCCCACTCCCTCCTCCTCGATTCCGTTTCATCAGCTGGCCTGTCTCCAGCAGCCTTCAACTAGTTCAGTGCTTATCTAGATGGTAGGACTCAATCTGTTAAAATAGCTGATTCCACATCCCCGTCTCTCCTTATCTCCTCCAGTGTGCCTCAAGGCTCTGTACTTGGCCCACTCTTATTCTCTGTTTTCCTAAACGACCTACTGTCAGTTTGTTCCAAATCCTCCATCCATATGTATGCTGATGATACGGTCCTGTTCACCTCAGGACAGTCCCCCTCTGATGTGGCTACCACTCTGCAGCTTGACTTCAATAATGTTCAGCACAGGTTAAGATTTCATCAACTATTCCTCAACACCAAGAAGACAGTTTCCATGACCTTTGGCACTAGGAAGAGACTCTCTAGGCTGCCCACCATACCCTCCTTCCACACACTTGTCGGGACCATACTAGAGGACTACTACTCTTTCAGATACCTAGGTGTTTGACTTGACCAGCATCTTAACTTTCCTGTGCATATCAATGCCATCCTGAAAAAACTTACAGGAGCCGTAGTTGCTTGCCTCTACCGGCTAGGTGTGACCTTGTTCAGAAAATTATTCCCCCATCTTTGACTACTGTGACGTAGTCTACAGTGCTGCTACCAAGTCTTCCCTAACCAGGCTGGACACTCTCTTCAATGCTTTCTGTTGTTTTGCTCTCGACTCCCCCCCACCCACCACTGCATTTTATATCATGCTCTGGCTTTCTCCTCCCTTGAAAGCAGGCAGCTCTCTCACTGCAACAAACTTACCTCTAAATTCTGGTTTGGCACTCTCCCCCCCTCTCCTCTAATCTGACTACTCCCCACCCTCCCACCCACCTCCCGATCTACGGACTCACACACACTGCTTCCTGACCTACAGAGGTAGAACGTGCTAGGACAGCCATTTTCCTGTTGCTTCCCTAAACTCTGGAATTCACTTCCCCCTCCTATCAGACACTCTTCATCCCCATCTTCTCTCTCACTATCCCTAAATAACTTCCTTTCCCCTAATTGCACCGGCTCCTAATCACAACCTCTCATTTGTCTCATTCTGTCCCCTTCCCCAGCCTCAAACAGCGCTTATATCATTGCTGCAACTACCCCACCTTTGAACCTGCACAACTCTACTCCAGATCATCTCCTCCACCCTACTTCTAATTTCATCTCCACTGGCTCCTCTCTTCTTTGTCAAAGCACTTCATATGCCCCCCTTTCTGCTCAGTTGCACACATTTAGCACTTATCCTACACCAATGTCAGTGTCTTATTACCAGTATAGTTAACTTTGCCTGTGAAACTGCTCATTTTTCTGTCTGAATTTGTAATCCCTTGAATGTATGTAAGTATAAGTGTACCAACATGTCTATGTAACCCCATTACCCTCTCTCCTAGGACACACCGTAAGATAAGCAACTTGTTGCTCAGTGTGTTATTCTGGTGAATCTCTTCAGTAAATAAAATGTTGTACAGGCACAGGTGCTATGCCTTTAAATAGAAGAGATTTTCCACTTGGTGCCAGGACAAGGCGCTTGAGTCCCTTGCCTGCCTGTGGCAGGCATTCTGGACTACCACTGGTCACTTTCCCAGCTTGGACTGCAAGTGATGCCCCTTAATGTGCACCTAGCAGTCATATCTGCTTAATGGGCATGGGCCGGTATGCCAGCATTAGCCCAGGAGAAGATGGTCAGGTGCTTTTTCAAAGGTCTTGACCACTTGTCCCCTCTGGTGTGAGAACCACCTTCACCTTGGGACTTACTGTTGGTTCTGGCTAGCCATTTAAGCCAATGCACAGGTGTAAGTTATCACACCTATCATGGAAGACAGCCCTCCTTGTGGCCATCATGTCTACCAGAAGAATTAGGGAGCTCCAGGCGCTTTTGGTGGAATCTCCCTACCTGCTCGTCCACAGGGGCAAAGTCATCCTTCGCTCTAACCCGAAATTTCTTGCGAAGGTGATATTGACATTTCACCTTAACCAGGTGATTAACTTACCCAGTATACTTTACCAACCCTTCTTCAGAGGTCTATCACTGGCTCCATACCCTGGACCCGAAGAGAACTCTCTCTATTATGTGGAGCATACAGTTGGGATTTGGAGACAGGCTCAAGAGTTGTTTGTCACCTACACTGAAGGTGCAACTGGCAGACCAGCAGCAAAGCATATGATTGCAATGTGGAGCACATCTTGCTTTGACCTCTGCTATAGGTTGGCTGATCAGGAGCCTCCTGTAGTGATTAGAGCTCATTCTGCCAGGCATACCACTGCCTCAGTGACTGCTGCCAGGGATATCCCCATACAGAATATCTGTAGAACTGCTATCTGGAAGTCAGCACACTCTTTCTTTTGCCACTACTACATCCAACTCGAGTCATTCCAGGATGCTCATTTTGGGACCTCAGTTCTCCAATCTATGTTCAGCAAGTAGGGGTGTCATGTTCACCTTGTCCCTTTCTCCTGGAGAACTGCTAGGAGTCTGACAGAGTATGGATAAATGAACCATAGCCACACACCCTTGACCCCCTCTGGCAAGTGGCGCCTGATCCTGCTTCCAGCATGCGAAATCTGATATCACAGGATGGAGTTGGGGGATATATACACCTGAGTGGTGGGAGGAGTTTAGCTTAAAGATGTCCAGCCAATCATCACATTCCAGAGGAACTACCAGATTGTGGATGTGAACTATATACAGTACCACTACTACAGCTATGGTTACATGTAAGTAATCTGTTCTTTTGCACTTGTATACTACACAAATTAACTATCTAATGTAGGGATATTTGTAATTTGGCAAGTTAGTTTATGGTAGAGCAAATATACATTTTACCCTAATGAGATGTTCTGAGTGTGGATCGGTTGCAGATGTTAACATGCTTAATGGCAGTCAATGGACAAATCATTACACATGATGGATGCCAGAATAATGCTAATTTATTTAGAATACACAACAAATCTAAAGAAAAAGGAAAAAAAATAATCTGAATTACCCTTAAAAACACAAGAGTCCTGAAGTCATAACCTTAGCCATATAGAGACCTTACCCAGGTAAGGAGATGTTTGAGGAACTCAACTCTGCAGCCCTCTATCAGGATAGTAAGTGACCTTGTCTTCTCCTCCAGAATGTCATGGTCAGCTTGTGGTCTTTGGAATGTGCTGGTAATCTGTCTGATGCCTGTTGTGCAGGAGGTTACAGATTTCTCAAATCCAAAGGTTACTCTTCAGTCTCAGGCTTGAATCCATCCTTTCATTCAAACTGGTCAGTGTAGGTCAAAGTTTCAAAGGGGTGCTTCTAACGTTTGATAACTCATTCTAGATAATAGCATTACAGTTCAAGTGACGCATTCAAAGTTATCACTTGTCGGCAGTTAGATGCTTGTTTGTTTTGCTGTTTATGTGGCTCCTGTGCTATAAGATTTGGGATCCAAGATAAAAGTACTTAATTAATAATTCTTCCATTCTGCTCCCTCAGATGTATTTCTGCAGCTTTTTTCTTATCTAACACTTGCCTTTGGAGCAAGTGATCTGTGAAAGGACTAATGTATTGAGACTTGGATGCCCGCCTAATATTTCCTAGGCGATTAGCTACTAGCCAAAGGGTTCTCAATCTTTACAAGATGATGCTTCCGATTTGTCTGTTTCTTTGCTTTCATCTTGGGTTTTCTGGCTCAATTCCAAACATTTAGTCTAGAAAGAAGCTCCTCTGGACCCAGCACCACCTGCCAAGCAGCCCTAACACATGGATAAGGTATAGCTTAAGACTTTCACACTCATTAAAACATCTCAGAAATACAATATGTTATTCTTTGGCTAACAAAACATCAATCTCATCAGCCCCCACTTACATACTGTGTGACCCTGAGCAAGTCACTGAACTTCCTTGTGTTCCCAAGTTACACCTGAAAACAAGACCTGGCTTAGTGTGCCTTTCCTGGTTGAACAATTTCCCCTTTTCCTTTTCTCTTTAAAACAGACACTGATGCTTATCTTTCTGAATGGTATGGTGATGCACGACTCCTTAACTTACAAAACAGGACTTAGGTACAATAGCTCTCATCAGAGCCTTTCCTCCTTCACTTTGGTAGCTGCATTCTTGTAGCAATGTATTGTAGGTATTCATGTTACAAAAGCAACCTAAAGCATATTCTGTATTGAGTCATTGCACTAGCCAAATGGTTAGGGTTTTATTAAAGTAATCTGATTTAAAGAATATAAGTAAAGTTCTGGGCCTGCTCCATGGCACTGAACAGAGGGGGACTGCTCTGGCATGTCAGCATCCAGGTTCATACCCTGAGCCCTGGATGTCTGGATCAAAATTCAGCAGGAAGGGGATTCAGGGGCCACTTGGATGCTCTCCTTCTGTGGGAAGGGTTTAGCTCAGCACCACTCTTTGATTCGACACCCAGTGGAGGCTTGAGGAAGGCACCACTGCTAGTGTGGATGAACACACCTTCCCTAGCCTCTGTCACAAGACTATTGCAAATATAAACAATCATGCTGGGTGAGGTGTGTTTGGAAAAATTGGGGAAACAATTCCATTGGTGGCAGGATGAGAAGAAGCAGCACCTGTCACCACCCACGTCCACCTGGCACTATAAAAGAACTGGGTTCTAGGGACTGAGTCATGGTGATCCATGTTTGCCTGGAGTGTGCTGTAAATGGAGTGGCTGTAAATGGGAACCTACTCCATGGGGGGGAGGTAAGGCACCTCGGTTTATAGGAGCTCCAATTGGACTAGGAGGATGCCCTGGATGGGAGCGGTAGTCAAGCACCGACTGATGATAAGCACAGTTGCAATAAACAAATATAAAAATGTAAAAATCAATAATATATAGTTCTATCTACATAGATGTATACTTCATACACATACCATGCTGTGTAGCAATGATCTCTAGATGAGTTTCCTATGCTTCATATAATAAATGATACATACACATTTGTTGTTTTAACACTGCCCCTAGGGTGAGCAAACTAATGTTTTATTCCTGGTCAACTTTAAAAAAGTCTCCAGAGCTGAAGCGTTTATTCTCAACCCACACACATATTGGTGAGAACAATTCAAAAGCACTCATTTGGTGCTCAACTTTCTGAGTACTTAACTGGCAGTGCTCAAATAAAGTTACTGTTTCAGTTGAGTGTTAATTGGCAATTAGTTCACTTCTTGGGAGTTTGGCATGAGCTAGTGGTTAGCACTCAGAGCTGTTAGCATGGAGACCCAGGTTTGTGTGATGTAAGTCTATATTATTGTTATACTACTTGTATCCTCTAGAGGATAGCAGAATTTTAGTGGGGGGGGGTAGACTCTGATATATGCTTATGCTGTATTCTCTGGAATGAAAGAAGCAAGGGCTGAGTGTGAAAAAAGTGGTGTATGGTTTAATCAGGCAAGAAGGGCTGGTGTGGGTACATAGGGATAGGCAAGAGACTTTTTTCATATGTCCCTATATAACCATACCATCACATACCTTCCCAGTTTGAGCCCTAAAAAGGAGAAGGAACTTCCTTTTATTTGGACATACCAAAAATGTTTCAGCTAACAACAAGATACATCATTTGTTACATTTCACACCACTCACTCACTCACTATTAAATGATGTCAGGGTGGCCAGTGAGCCAATGCAAGCAAGGTCAGAAGGCTCTGTGGGTTCTGTGAGTGCAGATGCGTGAAAAAGGCAAATAAGTGAACAGGGGAATAAATAAGAGACAGAAACATGGAAACTGACAGCAACACATGTCTGTTGTAGAGGGGTGTCTCCAACTGTTTTGGGGGTTGTCTGCAATACGAGCCTTAGGTCTGATATAGCAGATAATGACAATGCAAGAAAATCAGTCTACTTTAAGCCTTGTCTCTGTAAGTTTTGCAGGGCTTGGGCATTTTTTTTTTTTTTATTTAGTTGTTTAACCAGGTATAGCACACTAAGCTGAAAGCTTTTTTACAGGAGTGACCTGGGAGCACAAGGAGGTTAAGTGACTTGCTCAGGGTCACACAGTATGCAAGTGGAAGCTGTGGGATTCAAACCCAAGTCTGGTCTGCTGGATGTCACCAGATTTGCAGCTCAGAGCCTTAGACCACTGCGCTATACTGCCTCCTAAAATTTAGAAATATGCCATTAGGCTCATCCCAGGCACACATCCATTCACCCTAAAGATACCAAGAAAAGTGCCCATACCACTAATATAACCACTAATAAGATAATGATAGATCAGATATTATATCCATTTAAAACATTATTTGAATCATCAATAAACACAGGAAAAGTCCCTGCTGAATGGAAAATGGCACATGTAGTGCCAATACATGAGAAGGGGAACAAAGACAACATCAATAATTATCACCCAATTAGCCTGCCCAGTGTTGTATGTAAAATCTTGGAAGGCTTAGTAAAAGATAAATGAACAACATTTAGTGTATCTAATGATCTGGATCAACATGGCTTTAAAAAGTATCAACAAATTTGCTTTGTTTTTATGAAAACATTAGTAAAATATTAGACGAAGGGACCATGTGATATAATGTACTTAGATTTTAGTAAAGCCTTTGATTTAACACCACATTGGGCTTTGATTGAAAAGCTACATTCAGTCCAAATCAATACTTCCGTAAAATGGATCACAGAATGGTTGTCAAAACAAAGAGTCCTTATTAATGGACACTTGTCAGATATTAGTGAGGTCATGAAAGGAGTTCCCCAGGGGTCAGTGTTGAGACCTGCCGGTTTCAGATTTTTATTTCAGATCTAACAAAAAACATAAATTGTTGGGCAACAAAATACACCGATGATACAAAAATTGGTGGCCCTAATAGTACTCAAGAAGAAATAAATTACATACAGTAAGATCTAGATAGTGTTTCATTATGGGTTTTCAAATGGAAAATGTGTTTCACCTTGATAAGTGCAAAGTTATGCACATAGGTAGGGAAAATACAAAAGCAAAATACATCCTATATGGAACCTCTTTGACTGTATGTTACTCTGCAAAAGATCTAGGTTTTCTTACATCAGATTCATTTGGAACTGAGGAGCAAACTCAGGCTGCTATAAAAAAATGTAATAAGGGCCGGCCTAGTGGCACTGAGAGTCGAGGCGTTGGACGCCACACCTCGTATTACGCCAGGGACCCAGGTTCTGGAATGATCTGCCAGTCAGCTGTAGGCAGGATTGAGCATCCCCATGAATACTCTCCTCCTCCGGGGGGGGGAAGGTTACAGGGCAGTGATGCCCACATGCGTTGCCACCGGTGGAAGCATGGGCAGTGAGGTGTAATGGCTCCCTACAGGGGACCTGGAGGTAGGGAGGGTGCTGCGGATGCTTGACAGTGATGTGCGTAAGCATGCTGCCAGTCTGGACTCAAGTCCTCTGCATCAGCACCCTCAGAGGGATGGGATGGGGAGAAAACCAAAGGCAAAAATCTCTTGGTCCGGCGCAGAATGACACTGGATCCATGTTACATTGGGACCCAGCCGAGGAGACCCAAGGAAATGGTTCCTTGGGGCAGGGACAGGGAGAAAGTAAAAAAAATGTAATAACATTTGGTATATCAAAAGAAAAATAACCTCCAGAGACAGTACTGTCTTGGTCCCACTATATTGAGCTTATGTATGTCCACAGCTCGAATACACATCCCAGATTTGGTTTCCTTTTAGAAAAATGGAGAGAGATCAAATAGAAAATGTACAAAGGAAGTTCACAAAGTCCATTACAGGATAAGTCTTATGAGGATAGATTAACCAAACCAAATCTAATGGCAATAGAGACTGGGAGGATGCACTCTAACTTTTTATTTATGTATGTATGTATGTACGATGCAATGCATGACCCAGCTCTATTATGTGATTTGGGCATCACCTTTACACCTGATTTAAAAGTCACTAGATGACACCCATTAAAAATAAAGGGAAACTGATGTAGGCACAATCAAAGAAAATATTTTTATACATCTAGGATTATTAATCCCTGGAATTCTCTTCCCGATAACATAATAATAAGCAAAAATAAAAAAGAATTTGAAGATCTATCATCTGCCACTGCTCTGCATATTAAGAGAGCAGGGAATCCAAGTGAACACAAATTCACTTTCAAAGGTATATGATGGCCAAGATAATGATGACGAGGAGCATTGGTGCATGGGAAAAAGAGCACCTAAAAAGGGGTGAAGGAACATTGAGGGCATGGGATAGCTACACATCCAAAATAGCTATCAAGCCTCTGCAGACCTTAGTACAAAATCCCTTATGAAGAAACCCAGTGAGTAAGAGTCACCCACACAGCTAGACAATACAAGCAGGCTTGAGGCCGGGGGGTGGCAAAACAAGTGACACAAGCACACCCAGAAACCCTCGACGCCTTGGTGATAGGTGACTCTATTTTGAAATACACAGATCAAGCATTATGTAAAAATCGTAATGAACACACAACGGTTAGTGTCCTCCCCAGAGCAGGGATAGGGGATGTCAGGAAACTCCTCCCAGGGTTACTACAAAACACAAGCAAACCTGTCACAATCTTGTATGTGGGAGTAAATGACACAGGGAAGAGAGATCTGTTAAACATACAGAGAGACTTCAAGCATGTGGGAGCTGCAATAAAGGTAAGAGGATGCGACATTATAATCTCAGAAATACTTCCTGTCCCCAGGGCTACTGCAAGCAGAAACAGGGATATTTACCAGCTAAATGGATGGTTAAAGAGGTGGTGCTACAGGGAAGGGTATATCTATATCACACATGGGGAACATTTCCAGGGCACACATCTTTTTGCCCACAGTGGTCTATACCTCAACAAAATAGATAAATGAATCTTGCACATAGACTAAGAGTTATTATGGATAATCATTTAAATTACAATCAAGGTGGGGATGCGGTTAGGCCATTAACACAGATCCTGGGACCCCCCAAAAACAGACCAAGCTACAAATAGCAAGGATATCAAAACATGGACTTGCCTGTCACTCAATGCTAGGACTTTGGTTCACAAATTTGATGAACTCAGGCACACCCTGGACAAAAATGATGTTCACATATGTGTTATCACCGAAACATGGTGAAATGGAAATAATACATGGGACAAGCAAATTCCAGGATATACTGTACATGATATTCTAGAAGTAGATCCAGGGTCAGGGTAGGGGGCGTTGCCTGATACTTAACCAACAAAATCACATCTGAACAGGTCGTCACTACTGATTGGGGTGACTCAGAGTTAGTATGGATAAAATTCACTCCTAAGAAAAGGCCCAAAACAGACATCGGGGTTATCCAAAACCAAAAAAAAGATTTTAAAGGCCGAACAAGATCATGAACTCAAATTGGCAAGCAGAGTAAAGGATAACTACAAATCCTTTTTCTCATACATAAATAACAGGAGAGGCACAGCAAATTCTATCGGACCATTAAAACAGGCAGATGGCACAACTGTCACTGAAGACAGCGAAATGGCTAAGCATTTTAACACACTACAGTTTTTAATGATAAAACTAGGAGTTTAAAAAATCATAACTCAGATCTGGGAGACTTTCGTCCTAATATAGACCACAAAAATGTTAAAGAAAGATAATTAAATATTGACCCAAATAAAGTGCAGGGGCCTGATGGTTTGCATCCTCGGTTGATTAAGGAAATAGCACATGAGGTTTCTGGCTCGCTTACAGCCATATTTAATAGAACCTTAGAATCAGGCGAAGTGGTAGAGGTATGGAGGCAGGCTGAGGTAGTGCCTATCCACAAGAAAGGGTAAAGGCACAAGGTAGCGAACTATAGGCCCATTAGTTTGACATCTGTTCTAGCAAGATACTGGAGGGGATCATCGAGGACCAGATTGTGCTAGCTATGTAGTCAAAAGGAAACATTGACCATACATAGCATGGCTTCACCAAGGGACAATCTTGCCAGACTAATCTTCTGGAGTTTTACGATAGAGTCAGCAGTGCTCTGGACGAAGGGAAATCGCTGGATGTCGTCTTCCTAGACCTCTCCAAGGCTTTCGACAAAGTCCCACATGGTGAACTAGTCGATGCATTAATTAACTATGACATTGAGGGTAACATCACTAAGTGGATAGAATCATGGCTATCCAATAGGAAGCAAAGAGTGTGCATTAGGGGAGCATACTCTGACTGGACAGACATGACAAGTGGGGTCCCACAGGGTTCTGTATTGGGGCCCTGTTTGTTCAATATATAAATATTTCCTCTATTAAACCCAGTAATGAAGCCTGGGTATCAAAATTTGCAGAAGACACTAGACTGGGCTACATAGTAGATAACACCTTAGATAGGGACATACTTCAATTGGCCTTGAGAGATGTGGAGACCTGGGCAAAAACTCATAAACTATCATTCAATGCAGATAAGTGCTGTGTGATGCACTTTGGGACCAGTAATTACAAATTTACATATCAACTGAATGGTATACCCTGAGGGAAGTTAAGGATGAAAGGGACTTGGGGGTCAGAATAACAAATGACTTAAGTTGCAAATTACACTGCAACTTAGTCATCAAAAAGGCTAGTGGTATACTCGACAGGATCAGGAGACACATCAGCAGCAGAGACAGGGAGGTCGTGGTGCCCTTGTATAACTCCCTGGTGAGGCCCCACATGGAATATTGTGCTCAGTTCTGGGCTTCAGGGGGAAAGACTAAAATAAAGGCACTAGAAAGAGTTCGGAGAAGGGCAATAAAAAAATGGTCAGAAATATTAAAGAACTGGAATATGAGGACAGACTGATGGAGCTGGGAATGTACTCCTTGGAGTATCGAAGATTAAGAGGGGACACATGTTTACGTTTTAAGGCATTATCTGATAAATCACTATGGAATCAGTTGGGCCTTGATGTCAAAACACATAACTACAACATGAGAGGACACCACCTGCAAATCACAGGCAAGGGATACCGAACTAACAAAAGGAAGAACTGGTTTTCAGTAAGAGTACAATAAATCTGGAATGGCCTTCCTGTAGAAGTAGTAACAAGCAAGACATCTGAGGAATTTAAGCATAGATTGGACAGATACTTAATTACCAGTAACATAAAGGGTTATTAATATTATAAATCAGGGGAATATAGACAAATGGCGAGTATTATGGACTTCGGTCTTCTCTACTCTGGATACCTATGATACCTATGAAAGCTATTGAGAAAGTGTCCCCTTAACCCAGGGGTGGAGACTTCAGTAACCTTGCCCTACAGAGGGAGGGGTTCTGAATCTACACCCTGTGTGCCTGCAAACCACCGGGTCTGAATGATCACTTTAACATCACTCCTTATATCAAATATAGAAGTTAAATGCTGTGACCAATAAAAGAGGAAAAACATAATGGATATGTCATTTTACAGACTATAGAATAGCACCTTACAGTACTGTAAAAATATTTATTAAACATCATGTTGTGTTTTATATAGCTGTATCTAATTTACATTAATATTATAATAACCCCCTCTCATATTAATTTATTTTCCAGATTATCTGTGAATCATCATTGAAGCTATCCTCTTTGCAGAGTCTCTGTGCCTCCACAAGATTTCATAAGCATTGTGGAACACCTATAGTTTTTAGTTTGGGCTTTTTGGCTGCAATAATGTTTTAGATGTGTTTATTTATGATAAACTTGTTATTAGGTATAGACTTTTTAAGTATAGTAGCTCTTGTAGTTAATTTGTTAATCAACACTTCACCTATGTGTAAGCACTGTGTCCCATGTTGATGACGTAATATGCATGTATTTAAGACGCAGTTTGTTCTATGTGGGCATGTCTTTTGATAAAGGACTGAGGTTCAAAACATGTCATGATGTGCCTGAGCAATAGCACTTTAATTAAAATACAGCACTTTACTGGACTTACAAGTGAGCAGCGTCCTAATTTGGTGGTGGTGAGTGCGGACATTTTTGCACTGGTATGCTTCTATTTGACCTAGAACCCCAGGCCAGTGCACTCTTCTTTTGGTTTGTGACTTTCAGTCTCTCTTCACTCACCAGTACAGTTTCGGGTGCTTTGCAGAGGGCAAAAGATCACCCCTCTGCTCCTGGAAAATAGTTTTTCTTTCTTTTTTTTTTTTTTTTTTTTTTTTTGAGGGACCTTCATTGGAAAAATAATAACCTTACAACCAGATATGGTTAGGGAAAAAAAAGAACTGGAAAACATATTCATAAATTCCTTGTACAGAGTATACAAGGCTTAAAAATAATATGTGTTCATTAATATTAAAGCTTCTATTATCGTTTTATAAATAGATATTTTTGTACTTAATCTCAGCAGGTCTGAGGCTTATTTGTTCAGTCATTTTATACTTTAAATACAGTATTGTAAAAGGATGTCCAAATGTCTTTCCAAACCTCCTTTCTTTTATAAATATAATGTACTTTTTCATTCTCATGAGAGGAGTCATTAGAGCTAACCAATGATTGTATAAGCATGGATTACTGTCTTTCCAATTTAAAGGGATACATTTATTCATGTTCATTGTTAATAACTGCAGAAGTCTTGACTGAGCTACTGTAAGGTGTTTGATTGTTAAGTCCAAGTAGGATTAGTGCTTTTTCTGGTTTAACATTGATTCACAGAACAAGTGAGATTGTTTCAAAGATACGGTTCCAAAACAAGTCCAGTTTTGAACAAGTTACAAAACATATGAGAGATGGACCTAGGTGAATCTTTGCAACGTGGGCACTGATCTGATAAGCCTGGGTTAATGTTGTTTCATTTTAACAGTGTGCAATATGTTCTGTGTAGAACATTATATTTGCTTTATTGTAATTTGGATGAGATAATTCCTTTATGAGGGGAGTGAATAAAATCTTTCCATTCAGTGTCACAGAATATTTGAGCCAGTTCTTGTTCCCATTTTAATTTAAGCTGAGTCAGATCACCTTTGGTTTATGCCAATAGTGTATAACAAATCTTGGAAATGATTTCGGATAAGAGCACATTTGGAAGTAATAAATTATGTGCTGGGGAAAATTGCCAGAACATTTAAAATCCATTGTTTTTCTGACTATAATTTCTTAATAGAAGCTATCTATAGATTTGATTTTTTGAGATTTGTAATTCTGAATGCAACTATGAAAATGTTTCTGGGGAAACTATGTTTCTGTCTCTCTTACCTGTGCACTGGTCAAACTGCAGGATAAGCTGGTGCTCTCTCAACTTTACCTCTGCCTTGCTACCTCCTTTCTCTCAGCCTCAACCAGTCTGACTTCAGGAAGACTCATTTCACCATTCCATCCTTTCTCAAGCTACCTATGTCATCCTGAAGGTGATGGATCAGGACTTGTTCACTTCTGCCATCTTTGCTGACCTTGCCAAGACTTTCCACACTGTGGCCCAACCATTCCCACTAGACAAGCTTCTTAAGGCTAAACGTTCTAAACTTGTGGTCTAGTTGTTCATCTCCTGCTTGGTTGAAAGAACACAAGCTGACTTTGTAGGTAATTCTACCTTTTTCAATCTGGTCAGATGCCCCTTGGGGATATGCCTTGTGCCCCCACACTGTTCTCAATCTTTCTGAATAACCTCCCCAAAGCATGTGTCTCTGGGAATATCCATGTGTGTGCAGATCACACTGTGCCTCGTGCCTGTCGACCCTCATTTTCTGACTGATAGCACAACTTCACAGTGACATCAGTAGCATCCTGAGCTGGTTCTGCTCAAACCAACTCACCCTCCTTGCCAAGAAAATAATCCCCATGACTTTTGGAATGAGGCAGCGACTGTCCAAACTGTAGTACCCCTGTCTTCAAGACCTTTGGTGGCTTTCCATTGGTCTAAGTCCCTTCTTTTAAATATCTGGGGGTCTGACTGCATTGTCATTTCAACTTCTACTACCACATACCAAAAATCTTCTCTTGAAATTTACTAGACTATGCAAGAAAAGAAACTTCTATCCCCCTTCCCACACGCTACTTAACTGTTGTGAAAATTATTCTCTTAGCATTCAACAATGGGGTGTTCCTTATAATGCAGCCCCGAAGTTCACCTTAGCTAGACTGGACATGCATTTCTAATCTTTCTGTTGTTTCACTCTTGATTGCCCTCCTAGTACCCATTAGGAATGGACACACCTCTCACAGTTCGGTTCACAAGAGGTTGAACATTTCACAAAAAACTTAAAAAGGTTCTTGTTTTAAATTGATAATTTCGTACATGAAATGTGTGTCAGACATTTTTAAAGGTTCTTATGTTTAACAGTGTCAGGTGCAGTAGAAAACATGAAATCATGTCACTGGCATAAAGTTGTGGGCTCATGGCACAGTAGGTTGTGTGGCATGATAATCATAGTTATGGACCAGCGGTCTCTGTGGAATTAGTAGTACTGCACATAATCCTAATGTTTTGTTTAATAATGACAACTGAGGGGAGTAAGAGTGAAAGTCATCAAAGTCACTAATGGCATTGTTCTGTGGTGTAGACTGATACATCATAGAATGTGTTATTGATAAATGTTTATGAGCAGTACAGGGTTATCTTACATGCTAACTGGGTGCACAGTGTTACTTTATGGGGCTAGAATACAGTTTTGCAACACTGATGTGGAACCATAGTCTTGGAGGTAACTTCCTTCATAGGTGTTAGTTTTCTGCAATTTAAAGTTACCTGGACCATGTCCTCAGAGTTGTGTAACTCCTGTAGTATGGTGCACCCCAGCCACCCAACATGCATCACCTGGCAGATGTTGTCTGTAATGCTCTACTGAATGCTCCAACCAAAAATAACACATAGTATTTTGTAATACATTCTATAGGCTCGGTGTTGTTTAGAGAATGTGACAACAGTCGATGATGGTAATGACAGACATCATCATCAGCTGTTAGCTAGCACTGAGACTAAAGTGAGAGAGACTGCAGAGTGGTGGCAGCAGGAAAGAAGACCAGCAGGCAGGTATCATAACAAACAGTGGCATCAAGTAGCCATTGCAAAAGATGACAGCTGAAATAGTCCTACAGACTCAAGGTGGCATCATAGCAGAAAGAGACTCCTGAGTGATGACAAATGCAGACAGACTACAAGTGACATGAGCAGAAAGCAGCAGTATGAGACCATTGAAAAGTGGTTTCAGGTGTTTTACATAGAATGACAATTGCCCCATTTTGTGAATTATTCAAGATTCACGTGTGCAGGCTAAGCACTGTGAAATCTGCGTGTTGCACAAGGCCATCCCACCCTACCGTTTAGTGCACAATGTTGCTTTATGGGGCCAGGGTAGGGGTTGCAACATTGATGTGGAACCATAGTCTCAGAGGTAACTCCTAGGTGTTAGTTTCTAACACCTACAATTGTCTGGACCATGGCCCAAGAATGTTGCGAGAGCCCCACTGCAGTCATGCATCACCTGGAAGATGTTGTACAGTAATGTTCTACAAAATGCTGCAACCTAAACAGATGTCATAAATATTATAAACCCTGTGTTACCTATGGAGGCATGCAACTGTACTGCACTGCATTTAGTCAGTAATATATTGCATAGTTGTTTTGATGTTACTTAGCGTTTTGGAAATATTCAGGCACTAGTTGACTTTCTCCTTCTGGCACATCAAACTTGTACATGTAATGTGGCACTTTCATTTGAGAAATGTGCACAGATGCAAATTCTGATTAAAGACTGTTCTTTCTTTGGAGCAGGCACAACCAGGGGCACTAAATATCCATTTAGAGTAAATGCTAGTATGTGGGCAGGGCAGGTATTTGTGAACAAGCTGCATGAGTTTATGTCAGATGTTTTTCTTGCTATATATGTGTGCAAAAGGATCCTCAATGTACCCAATGGTTGGTTACGTGAGATACATGTCAACCATGGCACTGATTGCTCTACGCTGGCTATGTCATCAGATGGTCACAGACTGACTGTTAGGTCCAAAAGACTGTCTCTCATTCTCCTGTCCTGGTTTTGATGGTAAGCTGGCCACCCATTGCATGCTCATGGGATTTTCCTGGCTAGTGTTCTTAAAGAAGTACCAACAATAGGCATGATATGGAGGTCTTCTACTGGCCAATTTTTACACTCACTGTCACAGATGTGCTCAGGTAACTGGTCTATTTTTAGGATGGGGTCAAGAATTGCTCAAAGGATGTTGCTCTTACCTGCTAGCATGTCACTAAATTGTTCATCATTATCTAACCTGTCAATCATGTTGGCTACTAACACTACTGCTTGTCGTGTGTCTGTATGTGAGTCATTAAATATAGTCTTCAGCAGGACAGTTTTTAGGTACAGAAAGCAAATTTGTGGAATCACCTGACCTGACTGAGTTGTAATCTTTCGAAATATGCTATGAGCCTGGTAGCAATCTCAAAGGGTCTCAAGATGGCATAGACATAGCCTAGGAGATCCCGATAGAGTGCCACACCATCTGTTTTCATACATAGATACATAGACAGTGTCGGCAGATAAGGGCCTATGGCCCACCCAGTCTGCCCATTTAAGTTTGTAAGTTCAGTTTATGTTTTCCAGGAAGTCTGTTGCCCCTTACCCCTGACCTCCAGAATTCCTTTATGTCTATCCCATGCATTCTTAAATCCTGTGATTGTTTCAGCCCCCACCACTTCCTCTGGCAGGGTGTTCCACTTGTCCACCACCCGTTCTGTGAAGAAATTCTTCCTCACGTTTCTCTGAATCATCCTCCCTCCAACTTCATCCCATGCCCTCTAGTCCTGGAACATCTTTTTCGCTTAAAAATAGTGCATTCCTGCACCCTGTTCCTCCCTGTAAGATACTTGTATGTCTCTATCATATCCCCTCTCTCCCTCCTCTCCTCCAGGGAGTACATGTTCAGTGCCTTCAACCTGTCCTCATAGGACTTGTGATGCAATCCATGCACCATCTTTGTTGCCCTCCTCTGAACCTTCTCTACCCTGTCTATGTCCTTACGTAGGTAAGGTCTCCAGAACTGCACAGTGTACTCCAGGTGGGGCCTCACTAGTGTCTTGTATAGTGGAATTATGACCTCCCTTTTCCTGCTGGTGATGCCCCTGCCTATGCATCCCAGCATCCTATTTGCTTTACCTGCTGCCTTGTCACACTGTTTCCCTGCCTTGAGGTCATCAGAGATGATAACTCCAAGATCCCTTTCCTGCTTGGTGCATGCTATATCCTCACCCCCCAACTGATATATTGTGCCAGGGTTTTTGTGCCCCATATGCATTATCTTGCACTTCCTTGCATTGAATTTCAACTGCCAAACCCCTGACCATTCTTCAAGTTTCTGCAGGTCCCTTCTCATTCTGTCTACACCTCTGGTGTGTCTACTCTGTTACAGAGCTTTGTGTCATCAGCGAACAGTGAAATTCTGCCTTCTAAGTCCTGCACAATGTCACTGATGAAGATATTGAATAGTACCGGTCCCAGCACTGATCCCTGTGGTACCCCACTGGTCACTCTTCCCTCTGTGGAGTGACAGCCATTTACCACCACCCTCTGTGTCCTGCTGCCCAGCCAGTTACCTACCCACCACACTACTGCACTACTGTCCTGCCCACACCCATATTCCCCAGTTTGTGCAATAGTCTTCTATGTGGCACAGTGTCAAAGGCCTTGCTGAAGTCCAGATAGGCCATGTCCACTGCCCTCCCCTGATCCACCTCCCTAGTCACCCAGTCAAAAATTCAATGAGGTTGGTCTGACATGGCCTTCCCCTGGTGAAACCATGCTGCCTTGGGTCCTGTAGTCCATTGACAACCAGATGTTCCACCAATCTCTCCTTCAGTAGTGCTTCCATGATCTTCCCACTACCGAGGTGAGGCTGACTGGTCTGTAGTTCCCCGCTTCCTCTTTGTTCCCACTTTTTATAAGGGGACTACATCTGCTATCCTCCAGTCTTTGGGTACCTCCCTGTTTCTAGTGATCGGCTAAACAGGATAGCAAGAGGTTCAGCCACCACCTCTCTTAGTTCTTTAAGGATCCTGGGGTGCACCCATCTGGCCCCATTGCTTATCAACTCTTATTACTTCCAGTTCCTTCAGGACCCTTTTTCTGTGTAAAGGACTTGTGTCCATTTCTGCACCATTCTCACCCTTGAACTCCATTCAGACCCATTACCCTCCTCTTCCTCAGTAAAGACTGAGCAGAAATACCTGTTCAATATGTCAGCTTTACTGTTGTCATCCTCCACACAGCCCCCATCCTCCCCCTTCAGTCTCACTATCCCTCCCTTTGCCTTTCTTTTTTCACTTATGTACCTGTAAAAGGTTTTGTCCCTCTACCCACTGATTTTGCAATGTGTTCTTCTGTCTGAGCTTTGGCTTCCCTTACTCCTCCTGCCTCCCTTTGCTTCTCCTGGTACTTCTCCCTATCCCCTTCTGCCTGTGTCTTTTGTATTGCCTGAATGCAATCTTTTGGCTTTCACTTTCTTTGCTACCTCTTTGGAAAACCATAATGGTCTCCTCTTCCTTTTCCTTTTGCTAACCTGCTTAATACATAATTCTGTTGCTCTTGTAATCCCCAATTTAAATACTTCCCACTGTTCCTCAACCCCTGATTCCTGCCCAATTCCCCTTAATGCCTCTTTCAAGTACCTCCCCATTTTCTCAAAGTTTGCCCCCCTAAAATCCAGGATACGTGTTCCATGTGTAATCATCGACTTCTAGCCTTTGCTAAATAACCTGTTCTAGCATATAAAAAGAACAGTTACATACTTACCGTAACAGTAGATTTTCAATCTCTTTCATTAGGCCACAGCTATGTAACTATAAGATACCAGGCTCTAGAAACACATAGAAACTTTTGCAAGTAGTTCACCAGGGGCAGCTAATGATGTCAGATGTCGGCTGCTACATAAACATGGGCAGTCCCTTCCCTCTTTAGTTCCCCACTGGAGATCACGTTCGGAGGACCTCCCTGTAGGGAACCAGGAGAGAACCTAAGGCTCTGCCAACCAGGCAAGGCAGAGAGCTACATGTAGACCATCATGGAGAAGGAGACAGGACAGATTAAAGTCTCAGGACCCTACAGGGGGAAGGAGGCTGGGACGGCATGGCCTGATGAAAGAGAACAATTACATGCTTACCATAATGGTAGATCTTCAAGAGAATTTATCTTCTTTGAGGATCTGTCTTTCATCAGGCAAACACATATGGAACTGAGTACCAAGCAGTACTGATCATAAATAGTCTGGGCAATTGGAGCTTACAGGCCTAAGAAAGCAGGCCTTGAAGCACAGCTAAGCAAAACCATCCCTTTTTCAAGAGGCAATGATCAGACTGTAGTGTTTAATGACAGTGTGGGCAGTACTCCAGGTGGCAGCTGCACAGATGTCTGCAGCAGAAACATTTTTTTGGAACAGGCAACAGATGTGGCCATGCCTCCAGTGGAATGACCACAATCGGCATGTGGTCATAATGTTGCAGATGAAACTGCACAAAACAAAATGCTACAGGCAAAATGGTGTGCCCCGAAATAAGGTTGCAGAAAAAACACTGATCACAACAAAAACAGCGCACACCATTTAAACAAAACAAATAACATTATAACATCATAATACTATCAGTTTGTTTTGTGGGGGGCCTTGCCCCCGCATGCCCACAACAAAAGGGGCTTTGCCCACCATATCCCTGGGACTAAATATAACTAACTATGAGAGTGTGTGGACTTTGGGGATGGGGTGAAACACTGGAGGGGGGAAATTACTCTACCAGTAAGTGATACACTTTGCTAACCATTTGGATAGGCACTGTTTAAAAACTGGAGTACCCTCTTTCTCAAGAGCGAATGAAACAAAATGTTGCGAGGATTTTCTGCAGTCCTTCATGCGATGTATGTAGTACCCTATTCTATGTACATCTAAAGTATGGAACAATGCTTCCCCTGGATTGGCATGTTCAGGAAAATAAATTGGCAGGTAGATGGTTTGGTTCAAAGTAAACTCAGACACCACCTTTTGGAGAAACTTAGAATTAGTACACAAAGACCTCCTGTCTGTGAAGAATCAAATAAGGAGGCTCACACATTAGAGCCTGGAGCTCTGAAATCCTTTGAGCAGAAGTGACTGCAGCTATAAACAAACTTTAGCCAGAGTTGATAGATCTCTGAAGAGCTACCAAGTGACCAAAGTTACTCATGTGCATAGAAATTATTCAATGCCTGGGTGTAACTTGCCCATTTTTTGGAGGTGTTGCAACAAATTTTCAACATGGCCTTTTTTGGACCCCTCCTCATGAACAGTGCCAGTGTCATTTTGTTCACTTGTCCTGAAAAGTGATTTAGCAGAGCAAGATGTTATTCTGCGCCACAGGTGCGAAAACACGTTTTGAGCAGGTTGTGGAAAATGATAGCTGTACTGTTTTCAAGGAGGTGTGCAAAAATGGCAATGTTAAAAATGTGGAGTGAAAATATTACAAATTGGTGTTGTTAGAAGCACATGTAGAAACTGCACAATGCACGCTTGTAACGCAGTCATTTTTTTGAATGTTTTCACCAAATTTGCAACATGGGCGTTTTTGGGACCCCACTTCATGAACAGTAGCACTGTCATTTTGTGAATCAGTCTCGAGAGGTAATTCTGCACAGCGACTGCGAAATCACCTTTCAGGACTGAGTAACAAAATGACAGTGACAATTTTCACTAGCTGGGGTCCCAAGGACCCCATGTTGAAAATTTGGGACAAAAATTCCAAAAACATTGCTGAAATATCAGCATAAGTTGAAACCCCCATTGAATGGCAGTATAGCACGCTAATCTTTTATTCTTCAGTTCACAGTTGGGCTTTGAAGAGTGCAGACGAGTCCCGGTCCAGAGAAGATGACAACACCAACCTCAGGATATAAGTATGAGGTAAGGGGGGGTGTGTGGAGGTGGGTGCTCAGTGGAAGGGTGGGGAGGGGGACTGCAGTGATGATGAGGGACCATTCTCTGTTTTACAGGGGGAAAAAAATGCAACAATGAGGGATTGTTTTCTATTCTACAGAAAAATGAAGAAACAAACATTTCAGCACACTGGGGTGGGCTCCCAGTGTGCCACATGAATGGGAGGGTGTAGTACAGGATGCCAACATGGGGATTGGGCACTCTGATGGCAGAAACATCTTTGGGCACACTGTGGTGGGCTCCCAGTGTGCCAGCTGAGTTGGTGGGGGGGGGCACAGAATGCCGTGCAGCTGGTGGCTGATGTTGAGTTGGGAACATCTTTGTGGTGAATGGCATTTTGCCATTCGCAACATAGCAGCACCTGCAGAACTGTGCATGCGCATGAGTCGTGCACATGCACAGTTCATGCGCTGGAATGTGGAAGTAACAGCCAAAATAGTGTGGCTGTTATTCCGTAGCAGCTGACTATGGCAGAGGGTTTCAAGCTCCATTGGGCTTTCGGAAGGATACTTCCAAAACTACAATGGAAGGTTCCATGATCGGCCATTTTTTAGAGCTACTGAGAGATCACAATAGCATTGATAGGCTCCACCCACAGCCCTAAAAATGCTTTCCAAGAAAGAAAGCATAAGCTACAAGTCACAGCTGGCTTAAAAGGAGCCAAAGTAAGCTTTTCCAAAACAAAATTAAAATCCCAAGCTGGGACTGGATTATGGATAGGAGGCTTCAAGTGTAGAATGTTTCTCTAGAATTTATGGGCCACTTCCAGCTGGGCTATGACCCTCAATAGGCACATGGAAAGCTGAAATGTCAGGGCAGTCAAGTGCACTTTGATTGAGGAATACTGCAGGCCTGCATCTGAGAAGGACAGTAGATACTCCAGAACCTGATTAACTGCCAGGTAAATGGATCCAAGTGATGAGAAGCGTCCCGTAGAGCAAACTGCTTCCACTTCATAGAATAAGTGGATCAGCCACCTTTTGAGAAACCCCAGACCTGGCAATGGCTGTTTTCAGAAACCAAGCTTGAAGATGAAGAGATCTGAGGTCTGAATGGACTAGGGCTCCCTGTTCCTGTGACAGTAGGCCCCTGCACAAAGGTAGAGGCACTGGTAGTTCCACTGCTAACTGTTGTAGTAGGGGGAACCAGATCGGTCGAGGCCATAGGGAAGCAATGAAGATCAGAGCTGCCCCCTCCATTTGGCGTTTAAGTAGCACTCTCTGAATTAGAGGGAAGGGAGGAAAGGCATACAGGAACCTCCCTTTCCAAGAGAGGAACAACACGTTTCACCAGAAAACTCCAGGTCCTGGAGCAAGCAAGCAGAAAAGTGGAAGTTTTGTGTTGTGTGGGGATGAAAAGAGGTCCAACTCTGGATGACCCCATCTGTCAAATAGGTCTTTGACCACTGAGGTCAGCAGTTCCTACTCATGCATTTTGAAATGTGACCTGCTTAGCTTGTCTGCCAAGACATTTTAAATGCCTGAAACATGTACTGCTGACAATTCTAGACCATGTTCCAGAGTCTAATACCAGACTCTCAGCACTTCCCTGCACAGGGGATAAGAGTGAGTTCCTCCTTGCTTGTTGATGTAATACATCACACTGGTGTTCTCCATTTGAACTAGCAGAGGACCCAGAGACAGATGAACCTGGAAAGCTTGTAGCCATACAGGACAGCTCACATTTCTACAACATTTATCTGTATGATGCTCTCCACTTTGATCCTTGTACCCTGCGTCTGATGGGAGTCCTAATTGTGCACACCAGACCATCCCCACAGCATCTGTTGCTAAAATCTGGTGAGGGGGGAATTAGGAAGGAAACTCCCTTTAACAAATTGCTGGGTTCCATCCACCTCTTGAGCACTTGGCATACAGGAGAAGTTATTAGAACCCTTTGTTCTAGATTATCTGTGAACCAGTCCTATTGGACTCTTAGGGTCCACTGGGGGATTGTCATGTGCAGTCTGTCAAAAGATACTGCAACAGTGGCTGCTGCCATAAGGCCCATGAGCCAAATGACCAGCTGTCGTGTAACAATTGGGCCGGAGCAATCAGGCATTCGGTCCTGTCCAGGGGTAGGAAGGTTGCACCCTGAGCTATGTCTAAGACTGCTCCTATGTGTTGCAGATGTTGTGAGGGGGTCAAGACAGATTTGGGTATGTTGACAGTGACCCCCAGAGCATTGAACATTTGTCTTGTGCGAGCTAAGGTGTGTAGAACTGATCCCTGGAGTGGGCTTTCAATAGCCAGTCATTCAGGTAAGGAAAAACATAGAGGCGTGACCTGCAAAGGACTGCTGCCACCACTGCCAAGTATTTGATAAAGACCCGAGGAGCAGAGAAAAATCCAAAGGGCAATATCCTGAATTGATAGTGTTCCCGCTAGAAAAGGAAGCTTAAAAACTTTCTGTGAGGTTTGTGAATTTTGATATGAAGGTACACATCCTTCATGACAATGTAACAGATCCAATCCCCTGTTTACAGCAGTGAAAGCAGGCCTTGCAGGGTGACCATTTCTGACTTTTTGTACTCTATGAAAAGCATCAGACCCCTGAGATCTAGAATAGGCTGCAGGTCTCCCGCTTATTTTGGGACTAGGAAGTAATGAGAGTAAAACCCTGTGTTTCTTTGCTGCAGAAGGCAGCCATAGAGCCTGTGCCCTTCGAACAAAGTCTGAACTTCCTCCAAGAGCTGAGGAATATGGTCTGGAGGATGGTGAGCTGGCACCGGTGGATGATCTGGAGGTGTGTCCAGATGTTCCAGAGCATGACCTTCTGCTATGATTTCCAGCATTCAAGCATCTGATGTCACCTTCTTCCACTGAGTTAAGTGAACAGAGAGACGACCCCCTACAACCACCCCTGGAGGTAATGGTGGTCGGGGGGAGTACAAGTAGTCAGATAAAACTGGTTGTGGCAGGTCATACTGCACAACCACCTCTAGGGGCTTTTGAATGTGCATCTGAAGTGGTGGCTGGAGTGGGCAAGGCTCCAGCTCCCTTGCCCTTACCATGTTGTCTGGTGGCTGGACGGTCTCTAACACCAGCTGGATGAAAACATGCCCTTTGCCCACCCCTTGGTTGGGTATGGTAAAGGGAGTGCACAGACTTCAGAGTCCTGCCTGAAACCCAAAGATTAGAAATAATGTCCTGGACATTAGAACCAAACAGTTAGTGTCTTCTAGAGGAAGCACTGAGAATGGACTGTTGCATGTCATTCTCAGACCCTGCCACCCTTTGCCAGGAGTACCTTCTTAGACAAATGCCTGAAGCAGCAGCCCTGGCAGAAACATCAGATACTGTACATCATAGGCAGTGCAAAGCAGGGGATGTACCATGTCACATCAGCAACTATGTTGTCGAAGTGTGGTACAGCAACACACTCAAGGTGAAATTTCACCTTTTGATATTTTGATATTGAGTGTTTTTCTGCGGGGGGACTTCCCCTACTTTTAGATACATACTCCAAGTCAGAGTTTGTTCACAGGGGGACAAAATGGCAAAATGGATGAAATTTCACCTTTGAAGTCCATTAAAGCAACAACATCGAACATTGAAGTTGTTGCTGTAATGGACTTCATTATAACGGTGTCACTGTGTGGTCGGTGCATCCAAGCAGGTGCCTTTCTACATCAGCCCCAGCTGTAAGAGCCTTAAGAAGCTCTCATTTAGGGGAAATCTCTGGTAAAGCTTGTGCTGCTGCCTTGGCCTTTTGGCCTTTCTCCACAGAGTATTCTGGTGCTTAACAGGTAGGGCAAATGGGCAGACTGCACAGACCTAGCACGGCTGTCCTTATCTGCTGTCAACTTTTGTGTTTCTATGTCTCTGTGTAAAGGGGCCAGGACCACTGGACACCAGACACTGATTTCTTAATTTCAACAGGGACTGGGTGAGGGACGGGAACCACTGAACACCAGGAAATGTCTTCTTAACATCCAAGGGGATCAGGTGGGGAGGGGGTTAACATCCAGGGGGGTCAGGTGGGGAGGGGGGACAACTGGACACTAGGAAATGATTATTCACTTTATTAGGGACTGGGTGGTGGGGTACTCTATACACAGCAGTTTGTTTTCTTTATTTCAGTGGACATTGGGTGAGGAAGGGGGGGACACTGGACACCAGGGAATATTTTGTAACTACCAACAGGGGTCAGATGAGGGAGGTGGAAACCAATGATGTTAGGGTTTTGTGTTTAACAGCATCTCAGTCAACCACAAGCTGCTGTGTGGACCCCACAGCCAGTACACCATCCATGAAGCAAAAGATTCCACCCTACATTGTTAATAAGTTATAATGGAATACAAATTATTACTTTGCCCTGTCAGGGCCAAGTGGCTATTTCCATGGTAAGGTTTCAGCTTTGTTTATTTACTTTTTTATTTCAAAGATTTTACCAAGAAAGTCATATTGTGCATCCGGGGGGTTGGGGTGGGGGACAGAATGGATACAAAGTTCAATGTACAAAAGTAATACAATAATATGACCTGTGGCGCCGATGACCTGAGTTCAGGAACAGATCCAGGGATGTCAGAGGGCCAGCCGGGGGAAAAGGATAGAGCATCCCGTGGCTGCTCTCCTTCTCCAGGGGGGAGAAGGGTAGAGTGTCCGGTGCACTACGGACACCCAGCAGAGGCTGGGTGAACCACAAGCGCCAGCACCAGTACATTGGTGGTGGAGTGGACGCTGGCTGTCACTGCACATCCCCATCCCAGTAGAGAGGAAAAACCCAGCTGCCTGCCACACCCATGAAGCCTGCCCCTCTGCCTTAATCAGCCTCCAGGGCTGGCTCCCCATCCTAATACAGCACTTGCGGCACTTCAGGCCAGTGCCGCGGCCCCGCCCTGGGGGTAAGCCAGAGGGCTTCGGGGAAGTCGCAGCCAAGTTGGAGGTGGAGGCAGAAGGGATTCGTGACCAGGCTGATGCAAGGCGGCAGGTAGGTTACAAGAAAAAAACAAATAAATGATACAATAATATGGAAATAAGTATAACAAACATACATAGAAACATAGAATCTGATGGCAGATATGGACCTCATGGCCCACCCAATCTGCCCATTTTTACTACCCTCATACTTGCTGAAGACCCTGTTTGACCTATAGCTCTTTATCCCCTCTTACCTTTATGATTCCCTTGTGCCTATCCCAGGCATTTGAACCCTACCACCTCTTCTGGAAGGCAGTTCCAGGCATCTCCACTCTTTCTGTGAAGAAGTACTTCCTCACATCTCTCCTGAATCTGCCCCCTTCTCGCTTCATAGCATGTCCCCTTGTTCTACAACACCTTTTTTTCTGAAAAATACTCCTCTCTAGTACCTTATTAACCCTTGTGAGGTAAAACGATAGGTTGCGCTTAAGTTGGGAGGGACAGGGAGTTTTGAAGTGTAAGCTGGAGGAATACTTATCATCAAGGTTTTTTTTAAACTAGGTGAGGAGGAGGCAAGTGCACACCTACAGTAGTTTGCAGGGTCACCAGGAAGGGGAGCTGAATGAGCTAATCCCCCTCAACAACAGAGTTTGATACGGAGATGGGCTGCAGGGGAGGGGTCAGGTTAAGGGGATGAGGGGTGGAGAGAAAAATAGAACAGGGTGGAGGGTGGTCTCGCTGAATGCGAGGAGTCTGATTAACAAAGTGACTGAGCTCCAGGCTCTCTTAGCTATAGGGCTGGTGAACATTGTGGCCATAACAGAAACCTGGGCCACCCAACAAGACTGGAATCTGGGGATCCTAGGGTACAGAATTTATAGGAAGGACAGAGGGGTGGGGAGAAGGGGAGGGGTGGCAGTTTATGTAAAAGATGGGATTAGATGCATTGGAGATGAGGGGGAGGAAGGGAGGACGGATGCCCTAAGGATGCAGTTCCTGGACTCTAGAGGTAGAAAACTGAGGTTGAGGGTGGTGTATAGATCACCATCTCAGTCTGAGGAGTTGGATAGGGAGTTGGCAGAACAGATTTGGCGGATAAATAAGAAAGGGACTGTGGTGGCGGAGGAGGGGTAGTCACGCTAAAGAGCACTCTCTCAGGTCCGAAGTTCCTAAATAGTTTTCATTACTGTTAAAATGAAATAATCGACATCAGTACTTATTTCTAAACAAACTAAGGATTTTCTGAAAACTAATCAACAGAAGAGGAAGAAAGATTCATCTTCCTCGGATTTGGATAAGCCCACTTCCAAAGGGCCATTGGACCACTTTCTAACCAGTATCTTGGATCCTGGGTTGATTGGTGTTATGGGCGCAGTGGCGTCTCCGTCTGACACCGACCCAGAGACAAGTAAGCAGCCTATTAAAATGTATCCTGGTGCCCAGGTGAATGTACATAAGACCAACAGTTTCGATTCCTTACCTTATCTTCCCGATTCAGCTACTACTGTGGTAACGTGTACTCCATCTGTTTGTTTCGAGTTGTTTAAATCTTGCGAGGATTGGGCTGATATTTCCCCAGCTATGGTGACTGCGGCGACTACAAAGAAGACTTCAAAGAAAACATTTTTTACTGCCAAATGGCAGGCCGAAGGGGTCAGCCTGGAGAGTCCTGAGCATGATTCTATTTCTGATGTGGGGAGTACAAAGCAACTTCACCCTCAGATGCCCGCTCGCCCGACCAAAGTTGACTTTAGAAATTTAAAAAAAGTGTCGGCTTCCTTTACTGGGCTCTTCTTTCTGACTTTATTTGATAAAAAATTTGACTTCTTGATTACTCGATCTGATGGACTTGATAAAGATAGTAAAACAATTAAAGTAGAAATGACTAAAATTCAAGGTACTCAGGAGGCCTTACAGAAAGAAATGAATAAGGTACAACAAAAATCCCTTACAAAGGAAGCCTTAACCACTGCAAATATAAAGGCAATAATTGCTTTGCAGAGAAAAATTGTAGCACTAGAGAACACTAGGCGCTATAAGAACTTGCGGTTAGTAGGGGTGCCTAATTCTTACGATAGGGCATTCCCCTTTTTAAAGGATCTTTTGAAAGACTTCTTTGTGACTGTCTAAAAATTTCCTGAGTCAAATTTAACCTTTGTGACAAGAGCTTTTTGAGCTCCTATGAGGAAAATTCCTGATATGGCTCAACAGAAAACTTCTTCCCAAGATGTCAGTTTTGAACTGCTTTCTCTGGATTCTGCTGCCATTTTGACTCCAGCCCAGACACAGACTCATGTGTTCACTTATGTATCAGGGCCTAAAACTACTATCACTTTCTCTCTGGCATTTGACATGGATCGTGACTTGGTACTAAATACAGCAAGGAAAATTGGTGCCTTACATTATAAAGAGACTATTTGCCATATTTCCCCAGATATTGCCCCTGCAACACTAAAGAGAAGAAAGCAATTTTTACAGTATAAAGATGAGTTGAAGGGAATTGGTGCTACTGTAAAGATTCTTCATCTGGCCAAGTGCTTTCTTACTTGTGCAGAAGAAACTCAACTTTTCTTTGATCCTGATCAGCTTAAGACTTATTTTATGTTGAAGAAAACAACCAAAAAGTTGAAGAACAGCAATAACTGACCCATGTAGAGGAAGAGATGCCGTCTTTGGAGAACGGAGATGAGGGATAGACATAATTCTGATGAAATTCCGACTGTTGATTTGCTAATACTAAACATATTATTACATTATGATCTGGTCACTGGGGATTGAATATGTAATAGATTTTCTTTAAGAGTTAATGGCATCTGAAACTTGTGGCATACCCATTCAAGATTTTGATTTAGCTTTAACTGTTGTTCCTATTAATGCTCTTGAATCCTCCCAACTATAGTGGACTTTATCTTTAAGTTAATGTTGTGTCATTAATATTAATTATTCTTATGACCACCACTGAATTAATCATTTGTTGATGGCAACAACATAAAGTGATAAATATATAAAAGATTAAAATAAAATATTAAAAAAAAAAGAAAGAAAGGGACTGTCGTGAAAGTTGGGGACTTTAATCTGCCTGGGGTGGATTGGAGTACACCAGCCACCTGTAGTGCCAGGAAGCAAATATTTATTTATTTATTTATCTGTACATCAGTTTACAACCTTTGAGCCAGAGGCTTATTTCCAAAGGTACCTCATCACATAGGGGACAGACAGAACAAATTTAGTGTACAGCATAAGATTTAGGTTACAGCATAAAAGTCACATCCTTAGAGATACATAGAGTGGTTTCATACATTTATACAAATTTAGTTACAATTACATTGATACAGCTGAGCACATGCTGGTATTAACGGTGGGAGAAGTTGGGTGGGGTGAGGTGGAGTGCTGCCCAGTGGGCGTTGTCAAGTGTGTAGAGATCAAGGCCATATTAGAGACAGAAGCAGCTGCAATTCTTAAACAGTTGGCTCTGAAGGGCGGTTTTGAAGTTGGAGATTGTGGGGGCATTGGAGATGGGAACAGGGAGGGAGTTAAACCAGGATGGGGCTCTGCAGCAGAAGGATCTCTGACCATGGGTGGTCCTGGATCTGGGAACCAGTAGAGTGGTCTTGTCAGAGGTTCAGGTTGCAATAGTGGGTTGGGTGTGGCGGATGGAGGCTGTCACTCCGGGAGGTGATAGTCCAAGTAGAGTTTTTTTTGTGATGAGGCAGGTTTGATAGCGTAGTCGTTCATCTAGGTTAAGCAGTTTTGCCAGTCATAGAGTTGACAAGTGTGTGTGAGCCTGGGTGCACCAGTATTCAGTCTGCAGGCCTTATTTAGGGTGAGCCTAATTTTGTTGAGGGAGGTAGTGTCAGCAGTACCATAGACTGACTGGCCATAGTCAACTAGGGACAGTACTGAAGATGTAACTGCAAGTCAGAGAGCATCAGGAGGGAGGCAGTTTTTATAGAGGTAGAGGATACCAAGTCTTGTGTTGTTGGCAGATGAAAGGGCATCAATGTGGGCATGGTAGGTGAGGGCTGAATCGAAAGAAACCCCAAGGTATTTGTATGAGCAGACTTGTTCAAGTGGTTGTTTGGTACTGGGGAGGATACTGCTGGATGCAATTCAGGATAGTCTTTTGGTACAATTGGTTAGTGTGCCAACTTGGCTAGATAATATACTAGACCTAGTACTTTCGAACAGGGAGGTGGTGAGGGAACTTAGGGTGGAGGACCCACTTGCTGGGAGTGACCATCAATCGGTGTGGTTCACGCTCAGCTTGAGCAAGGGAATCTGTAGGATTGGTAACAATTATAGTGGATTTCAGATGAGTGGACTTTGGGAAGATTGGGGGAAATTCTGATAGGGCACCTAGAGGAGATAAGACCAGGGATGGATTTGCAACAGAAGTGGGATATCATAAAACTTGGTCTAAAGGAAAATACGGAGACTTTTATCAGGTATCTGAACAAGAAGAGCAAAGTTAGGAAACCATGTTGGCTGAACAGGAATGTATTTGAGGGGGTGAGGGCAAAGAAAACGGCATTTCAGAGATTCAAGAAGACCAATAGAGGAGAGGACAGGAAGGAGTATGCGAGGAAAACCAAGGAGGTAACCAAACTTGTAAGAGAGGCCAAGGCCTCCAGAGAGTTAAGATTGGCTCAGAGCATCAAGGGAGGGGAGAAGGACTTTTTCAGATATTTGAGTGAGAAAAGAAACTGCAGGGACCAAATAGTGTGGATCAGAAGGGGTGGGTGGAAAAGGGTGAGGAAGAGGCGTAGGCATTAAATGAATACTTTTGCTCTGTGTTCACCCAGGAGGAAGGTGGTCCACTTCCTCCATGGACCTGGAGGGTGGGGAAGGGGTGATGGAATGGGTGATTGCAGAGAGCAGAGTACTAGAGGGTCTGAAGGCACTTAGGGTGAACAGAGCACCAGGTCCTGATGGCATTCACCCCAGGGAGCTATGGGAGATGGCGGAAGTGTTGCCAGATAACTGGCAGACCTGTTCAACACCTCCCTGGACACAGGATGTGTGCCATAGGAATGTAGGATGGCTCATGTGGTGCCTGTCCTCAAATGTGTCACAAGGGACGAGCCAGGAAACTTTAGACCTGTTAGTCTCACTTCCATAGTGGGTAAAATTATGGAAATGATCCTGAAGGATAGATTGGTGACATTTCTTGAGGTAAATGGCCTCCAGGTTGGGCAGCAACATGGGTTCATCTCAGGGAGATCTTGCCAGACAAACCTAATAGAGTACTATGACTGGGTCATAAGACTGCTGGATAGGAGCCAGGCAGTGGATATCCTCTATTTGAACTTCAGCAAGGCCTTTGATTTGGTGCCTCATGGGTGGCTGGGGGAGAAACTGAGATCCAAGGGGAATGGGTTGAAGATGGCTCACTGGTTTGAGAACTGTCTGAAGGGGAGGCAGCAAAGGGTTGTAGTGGGGGATTCTCAACCCCTAGGCCTGTGACAAGTGGGGTGCCACAGGGCTCTGTGCTGGGTCGAGTATTGTTTGGGCTGTTCATATCTGATATCTCACAAGGAGTTAGGAGCAGGATCAGTCTGTTCACAGATGATACCAAGATGGAAGCTGTAGGGAATGATGTAGAGGTATGGAAAGACCTAAAGAAGGACCTAATCAAACTGGAGGAGTGGTCAGCAAAGTGGCAACTGGGTTTCAATGTGAGGAAGTTTGAGGTTATGCACTTCGGGGCTAAGAACCCGAGGAGGGAATACTGGTTTGGTGGGGGTGAGATTGGGGGTCACTGAGGAGGAAAAGGACCTGGAAGTGATGATAAGGGAGAGCATGAACAACTCTGCCAAGTGCAGAAAGGCTGCAGCCAAGGCTAACAAGATGCTGGTGTGTACTGCAAGAGGAATCTCATCCAGACATAAGGATGTGATCCTGCCCCTCTACAGATCGTTAGGCCACACTTAGATTACTGTGTGCAGTTCTGGCGGCCATGTCTGAAGAACGATATCAGGCTGCTAGAGGAGGGTGCAGCGTAGGGCAGCAAAAATGATACAAGGGATGGATGGCAAACCATACAGGGACAGACATAGGCATCTGAGTTTGTACACCCTGGAGGAGAGGAGGGATCGGGGAACATGATTGAAACGTTCAGGTATCCGAAGGGGTTGAACAAAACTGGCACAGATGGGTTATTTAGGCTGAGGAAGGGAAGGGAAGGGGCACCAGAGGACATGGGCTAAGATTGAAGGGGGGCAGATGTAGGAAAGAGGTGAGGAGGCATTAGTTCATTGAAAGGGTGGTGTTGAAATGGGATATTCTACTGGAGAAGGTGGTATCATGTAGGACGATGGGTACTTTCAAAAGGGCATGGGACAAGGCACAGGGGAGAGGGTGTATGGGTAAATAGTAATGAGAAATTGCTGGAGGGGGAGAGGGGGAGCGGGGTGAGGCAGCTGTGACCTAGTAGCACTAGCTGTGCACTCCAGCAGACTTGATAGACCATAAGGCCTGTTTCTGCTGGCAGTTTCTTACGTATGTATGTACGTATATCTCATATATCTCGCCTCTCTTTCAGATTGTACATGTTGAGGTTCCTTAGCCTCTCCTCATAGGGCTTTTGATGAGGATCCCATATCATTTTCGTTGCCATCCTCTGGATTGCCTCCACTCTGCCCATGTCCTTCTAGAGGTGTGGTCTCCAGAAATGAATACAGTACACTAAGTGGGGTTTCACCAATGATCTAAACAGGGGCAACACCACCTCCCACTTTCTGCTGGTGATACGCTTATCAATGCACTCCAGCATCCTACTCGCTTTCCCAACTGCCTTGTCACACTGCCTGGCCACCTTCCGGTCATCTGTTATGATTACCCCCAGATCTCTTTCCTGGTTTGTTGTTCCCAGCACCACTCCACTCATTTTGTACTCTACCCCAGATCTCTTTCCTGCTTAGTTGTTTCCAGTACCACTCCACTGATTTTGTACTCTACCCCCAGATCTCTTTCCTGCTTAGTTGTTTCCAGTACCACTCCACTCATTTTGTACTCTACCCCCAGATCTCTTTCCTACTTAGTTGTTTCGAGTATCACTCTTCTCACTTTGTACTCTACCCTCAGATTTCTGTGCCCAAAGTGCATTATTTTGCACTTTTTTGCATTAAAACCTAGCTGACATTCCCGTGACCTTTCCTCTAGTCGGATCACTACACATCCTCTCCACCACTCCCCAAAGTATCCACCCTGTAGCAGATCCTTGGTATCATGTGCAATGAGGCAGACCTTACTTTCCAGGCCCTGTTATGTCTCTTATAAAGACATTAAAGAGGACTGGTCCCAGCACTGAACCCTGAGGTACCGCACTAGTCACTGTGGTCACTCTCCTGTCCTTAGAAAGAACTCCATTTACCACTGCCCTCTGGTTCCTATCCCCTAACTAATTTCTTACCAAGTTTACCACCTTTTTACCCATCCTTAAGCTGCCTAGCTTTCTTACCAGTCTCATATGTGAAACAGTGTCGAAAGCCTTACTGAAGTCCAGGTAGACCATGTCTTCTGCTTCTCCTTGGTCTAGTTCCTTAGTCACCTATTCAAAGAAACCCTGTCAAATCTGTCTAGCATGACCAACCCAACCCCCCATGAATCCATGCTGTCTTGGATCTTGCAACCCACTGGATTTAAAACAAAAGATATAAATTCTAAGACACACTTCAAGAATAAAATTGCCATATGCAGTAAACTGCAGAACAGGCAAAACAACAATAAACAGTGAGCAAAAAAAGCAATAATATGAGGAGCAGCAAGTACTGACTGATGAACTGAGGGAGACACGCTGTGCTAGAATCAGTGCAGGGAGGAGACAGGTGACAGAAGTCCACCTTAATATCAGAGGCAACTGAATAAGTGAATAGAGAAGTCACAGAGGAAAGATTTCAGAGTGGGAATTGAAGGAGCAGCGTGACTGGAAGGGGCAAAGAGCCCCATAGCTAGGGAAGTGGAATGAGAAGGCAGCTTGACCAGCTCTAGATTTCACTGGTGGGAGGGCAAGAGAGTGAAAGTAAGCTTTGTAAAGGGAGTAAGAGGTAGAAGGGGGTAGAGGACATAAACAAGATATGAGGGGAAGGAGCCAACCCAAACTTTAGAGATAAAAGAGACATAGTGGGGACAGCACCTGGCATCAAGAGAGGGGATGGAGACGGAGGTATACAAAGTACAGTAGTGAGTACACAGGGGTTTGTCAAGGGCAAATCACCAGGAGAAGAAGTTTCCAATACAGACAGTTTGTGATCTATGAAGGAGCAGAACCACTCACCTACGGAGGCAGAATCCATCTCCCTTAAGCATGTCCAGGGGTCGGAAACAGTGTCAAAAGCATTGGCTTAGTCGACAAAGATGATGGTGATGACATGGCCCCAATCCATTCCAGAAAGGATAATATCAGTGAATTGAAAGAAAGAGGTGAAGGTGGAGTGGCACATTTTAGAGTCAGACTGGAGAGGAGTGAAGAAGAAGGTTGAGTCAGGAAAAGGGGAGAATTGGGGAAGAACAAGGTGTTCATGGAGTTTAGCCAGTGTGGGGAGGAGAGATATAGAATGGAAGTTACTACAGCAAGACAGGTCACCTTCTTCAGTAAGGGGAATGACAGTAGCCAAATTCCAAGAGTTAGGTACACAGGATATTGAGAAAGGGAGGTTGAGGAGGTAGGTGATAGGGAGGGCAATACCCAGAGCAGAAAGATATAGGAGTCTGAGGTCAAGCCCATCAGAGCTCCCAAAATGGTGAGGGTTTAGAGCCAAGAGGCCTAAAGAGTAGCAGCAGGTATAGTGCATGAGAAAGAAAAAGAGAAGAAGGGGAAGTAGGATGGGTACAGGAGGAGAGTGAGAGGGTAGAGAAGGAGGGAGGAGGAGAAAGAAAGGAGGGAACAGGCACAGAAGGTGAAAATGGAACCGAAAGATGAGGAGACTGCAGTGGGGTCAGAGATAGGGATGTCGCCCATCTTGAGAACAGGGACAGAGGACTGGGTCAGAGGGGGGGAGAAAAGGGCATGAACTGCCTTCCAGAACTCAGAGAGATGATTAAGATTGTTCTGGAGTGTGGATGCAAAGTGCTCCAACTTCACAAGCATAGTAGCTTTAGTACAGGCATTACAAAGGGTCTGGTAATTTGTAAGGTCATTAGTGGAACTAGAGGACTTGTAGGTCCTCTAGGCAAGGTCACACACATGGTGACAAGTAGCAACTCTGCTGAGATCCATGAGAGGTGAGATCCTTGTACCTTGCTTCTTTCTAAGGGGGGCTATGATTGTCCAGACAGACAAATCTGGTGGTGAATAATTTGAAGACATTGTCAATGTTGCCAGCTGTAGAAATAGGGGACCAGTCAGGGGCTACCAGGTCAGAATGAAGTTGGGACTAGTCCAGCGATCAGAAAGACAAGATCTGGTTGAATTTGGGGAAACTTTTGGGACAATGAATCTTACACACACAGTAGACCATATGGTGGTAACTAAGGGCATTAGGTAGGGTACTAGCATTCACAATATGATGGAGATGGGCATAGAGGACTCAGTCCAAGAGGGAGTGATTTAGAGATTTTAAATTACAGTGACTGGAGACAGATGAGTTGTATTAAAGGAGAAATGTCACATTAAGGCAGGATTTGTGAAGAAAGAGGGAGAGACCATTTAAATTGTAATCACGTAGTATGAGTAACTCACTGGACAACGTCTTAAAATGGTGGTGAGCAACTCAGTCACTGAAGGTGGGGTCATGCCAGGGAAACAGTATATCTCGTAAATACTATAAATGTGGAGGCAGAGGAGAGAAGGGAGAGTTTGAGAAGAAGCATCTCATAGGGAGAGAGGATAGAGATGGTGAGCGTAGTCTCAAACTGGATGTCTGAGGAGAGGTAGATGGCTACTCCACCACCCCGTTTGCTTGATCCATAGATTTTGATGGCAGATAAGGACCACTTGGCCTGTCTAGTCTGCCCATTTCCCTACCTACAGGATAGGCCGCAGATCCTAGTTAACCAACAGCCTATTTCTTCCTACCCCCCACAAGTATTGCCTTATGTCTGTCCCATGCATTCTTGAATTCTCCCACAGTTTTAGACCCCACAACTTCCTCAGGAAGGCTGTTCCATGCATCCACCACCCTCTCTAAACCCTGATCCTGATCCTGATCTAGATCCTGTCGAATAATGGTGAAACCAGTGATGGTAACAGAGAAATTGGGAATCCTGGGGGAGACCCAAGATTCTGAGATCACTAACACATCGTGTTTGAGGTTAATCATTAATGGTTGCAACCACTCAGTGTAAGGCTCTGGGTTTCAGGAGCAAATAGGGTTGCCCTTTGTAAACAGCTTATTGCTCCTGTGCATGTGTGTGATTTCCATTTGTTTACATCAGCTGCCTCCTCTTCATTGGCCTGTGGGGGGTCTTTGCCTGCTGTTTGTAATTCCATTGCACTGTGCTCACAAGGTGGTATATTTTGAACAGCCATTGCACAAGCAAACTGTGTCCTGTGCATTTCTGAATATGTCACTCTGAGCAAAGTTGCACACTAGTAGGGGACTATACCCAACACTGTTCAAGCTTCCAAACTGCTGCCCAAAGCCCCTGTATATACAGTAACTGCTACAAAAAAATTCATTAAACTGCCTTTGAACCTTATACTTTGAGTAAGTGACTTTATAATGTTCTTTTTACCTCCTTCTGTGGAGTGCACTATTTTATGGTCTCTTCATGTTGTCATGGGAAATGCCATCCCTTGATGTGCTCCCAGAAACAAAATTATTGCAGGTGCGATCTCATTTGGGATTTTAGTTTCTAGTACCCAACTGGATAAACTGGCAAAATGGTCAGAAGAGTGGCAAATGGGGTTTAATACAAAGAAGTGCAAGATCATGCACATAGGGAAAAGAAACCCTGAAGCCACCTACAGGTTGGGAGGGGAGTTGCTGGCAATCACAAGGGAAGAAAGAGACTTGGGCATCAGCATCACAGATGACCTGAAATCATCTAAGCAGACCACTAAAGCAGTAGGTAAGGCTAGAGGGATGTTGGGGTGTATTAGTAGGGGTATCACAAGTCGTAAGAGGGAGGTAATAATCCATCTTTACAAGACACTGGTTAGGCCCCATCTGGAGTACTGCATGTAGTATTGGAGGCCGCACCTGCACAAGGACATTAACAAAATGGAGGCAGTCCAGAGAAGGGCAAGCAACATGGTGCAGGGACTGCATCAGAAAACATATGAGGAAAGATTAACGGCGCTCAGTATGTATACCCTAGAGCAAAGGAGGGAGAGAAGTGATATGATCGAAACATTCAAACATCTTAAGGGCACTAACAAGGTGAAAGAGTCTAACGTGTTTCAATATAAGAAAAATAGCAGGACAAGAGGACACAAAATGAGATTAGAGGGAAGCCAATTAAGGGGTAATGTGTGGAAGTTATTTTTCACAGAAATGGTAATGGATGCATGGAACGGCCTACCTCAGGAAGTGGTAAATATGAATACAGCGCAGGGCTTCAAACAGGCATGAGACAGGCATAAGAGAGCAATATAGATGAGTATAAATAGGCCATTGACAGAGTACAGGCCTATGGCACATTCATAAGGTAGAAAAAATGGGCAGACTGGATGGGCCTTGTGGTCCCTATCTGCCGCCAACTTCTATGTTTCTATGTAACAGCTGCTGTCAGTTTCTGCTACTTGAATCTCATGAGCTGACTCTTGGCATACATGGTACTTCTGATATGTATATAATAAGAGATGTGCCAAGCTGGTAAACCTCACTCCATGAAATAATTCGCAAAGTTTCACAAACTTGCAAAGTGCCAACTTTGCAAAGTTTTTGGCAGGTGAAGTGGCACTTTTTCAGGAGAAGTTATGCAAATTCAGTGGCGAAGTTGCCACTTATTTATTTATTTGTTTATTTAAGAGATTTACCAGGAAAGGCATACTGAGTGGAGTACCGCTCGATTCCAGATGTGCCCTGGGGAAGGGGGTACAATACTGCAGACAAGACAAAACAGTGCATACGTAATTTGCAGATAATTACAAGACAGCGGTCCAGTAGGATGGGTGCAGTAGCTGAGATGACAGGCAGTTCATACAAAATGCAGAGTAGTTCAGACAGTGGTGTGGTACATAGTGTGAGCTAAGAATTCCTTATAATATGGGTAATACGTGCGTACTAATACAATAACAATAGCAGGTTCAGCAGATAGGACCATTTTGAGATGAGTGTGAGAGGATGTCAGAAAATGGGAGTGGTTTGCGTGCAGCTGATTTGGGTTATGTGGGGAAGTTAGAGATGGGGAAAGCATGAGCAGTTGGTGGTGAAATGTGCTTTGAGAAGGGCATTATGTTGGGGGATACTTGTGGTGAATCTGATGTCGGCTGCCAGAGAGTTCCACAATTTGGGTAGCCTGAAGCTGAAAGCTACCTGACCTGATCGGGTTGATCTGTGAGGAATGTGCAGGAGCCTGGAGTTGGTGTTCCTGAGCTCGTAGATAGATTGAGGGACAGCGGTTAGGGATGTTGATAGGTAGGAGGGCAGCGTATGAGACCAGAACTTAGCAGTAATTTTAGCACTGTGCAGCAATCGCCGGTTTTGGAGTGAGGGGAGGTCAAGTGACTGGTAAAGGTCGCAGTGGTGGAGTATTGAGATGGGTCTAAGGTGAACCCGGCAGAAGAAGTTGTATAGGGGAGAGCCTGACTAAGGACACCTGGGGGAGGAACCGTAGACAACATCACCGTAGTCAATATAGGAGGATCATTTTATGGACTATTGCTCGTCTGGTCGGTAGAGGGATGCAGTACTTGTTGAGATGGAGAGCGCCCAATATGGGATGTAGTTTTTTGTGCAGTGCATCTACATGCACTGAAAAGTCAAGATACTGATCTAGCCAGATGCCAAGATAGCAATATGTGGAGCAGATCTCGAGCGGAGTACTGTCCAAGGTATAGAAAGTGGGTGCATCAGTAAGCCGGGCTAGTTTGGCTTGGGAGCCGAAGGTGAAGGAGACAGTTTTTTGGGGGTTCAAGAATAGTTGGTTCTCAAGGAACCAGCATTGGAGGGAGTCGAAATCCTTCTGGAGGCATGCTGCCACAGCAGTTCCGGATGGGCCAGAGGTGAACAGCACCGTATCGTCTGCGTACATACTGTATGGATGTCAGTTTGTGTGCAGACAGCAGGCAAATCATTGAGAAAAATTGAAAAGAGCAGTGGGCCAAGTAAGGATCCTTGAGGTACGCCACTGGTGACAGGGAGGGGTGAATAGAGCCATGCCATGCGAACTGATTGAGACCTGCCTGTTAGGTATGAGTGGAACCAGTTGCATGCTGCCGCCGACAGACCAGTTTGGGCAAGTTTGGACAGCAGCAGGGGGTGAGAGACCATGTCAAAGGCTTTTGCCAGGTCTATAAAAATAGCTGCGGTTATTTCCCCTTTGTCAATGCCTGTGAGAATGGAGTTAGTGAGGCGAAGGAGGGATGTGGTGGTGGAGTGATTTTTTTCTGAAACCGGCTTGGAAGGGGGTGAAGAAGGAGATGTTGTCTAGATATGGGTGTGGCTGGGACAGAACAAGATGCTCTTGAATTTGGGCTATGATGGGGAGCAGAGATATAGGCCGATAGTTTGATGGTGAGGAGAAGTCCCCTCCCTTGGGAAGGGGAATGACTGTAGCATGTTTCTATTTTGTGGGGACTGCCCCTAATTTAAAAGACAGGTTATAGAGTATGGTTAGGGGGTGGGCTATAGCCAGGGCAGAGAGTTGGAGTATTTTAGAATCAAGGCCCGATGGACATTTACCTTTAGATGTGTTTAGTGAGAGTAGAATTTTCATCACCTGGTCTGGAGTGACTGGGCGGAGCGAAAAGGTGGCCAGTTGGGGTGCATTTGGGAGAACGAGGGGAACTTTGGGAAGAACGAAAGGTGGGGGGTGGAGGCGTGAGGAGATTAGGGAGGCAGTAGCGGTGGAGAAGTGGTTATTAAACTCAGTGGCAACCTGACAAGGATTATTGATGATTTTGCCTGCGAGGTTGAGAGTGGGGGTTGGGGGTTGGGTCAGCAGGGTGAGGAGAGATTTGATGGACTTCCAGAATTGAGAAGGGTGGGTGTGGTTTTTGTTGAATGCCTCTTTGAAGTAGGTCAATTTAGACTGCCGTATGAGTCTAGTGCAGGCATTTGAAGTGCCCGGTATTGTTGCTGTGCCAGGTGAGACCCTGTGGCCTTGAAGGATTTCCAGGCACGGTCTCTGGCTCGGAGTTGTTCCAGGAGATTTGAGGTCACCCAGGGTAAGTGGGAGCCTCTGGCTCTAGAGCTCCTTAGTGGGGCATGGACGTCCCAGATAGTGAGGAAGTTTGTAGAGAAATAGCTCAGGGCCTTGTCCATGGTGGAGGCTCTAGGGATGGGAGACCAGTCAATGGAGATAAGGTCATTTAGGAGTGCTGGCAGATCCAGTATGTTCTGCTGCACAGCAAATGGGGTGGAGTGGCCGGGGGAACGGAAGATTTTGCGCACTATAAAAATCACATGGCGGTCGCTAAGGGAGTCTGGTAGGAGGCCTGCTTTAAGTATCCTATGTGGGTGGCTAGTGAGAGCCCAGTCCAGTAGTGTGTGTTTATTGGATTTGTGATTTAGGCGGGTGGGTTCTTCTATTTGCTGGGCAAATTATGCGCGTTGATTTGGCAGCGTGACTTTGATGCTGCGCATCCTAGCCAGTTCTGATTGAAATCACCAAGGATGTGGAGTTCTCCTCCTTCTGTAAGGGCCCTCAGGTTGCCTAGGTGTTCAAGGATGCTGGTTAGTGGTGTGTCCGGTGGACAGTATGACCCAGATATGTATACTGGGATAGAGTGGGGCAGGGGGATTTTGATCAGGAGGGAATCTATGGTTGGTAAAGGTGTTGGTGGAGTGATCACCGAAAACTGGAGATATGAGGCGACATACATGGTGGTACCACCACTCTTCTTTCTCCCCTGTCTGTCCTGGCGGATTAGTGAGAAGTTGGGTAATGAGAATTCCTTGTCCCAGTGATGGGGCTTCAGCCATGACTCTGTGATGATTATAATATCAGGGTGAAGGGTCAGGGCAGTTGTCTGTAGGGCAGCCATTTTATTTAGGATGCTACATATATTAAGGTGGACAATTTTGAGACCTTTGGGGAGGTGTGAGGGTGATGCTGTTGGTTGAGCAGTAATGGGTGTTGGAGGACCAGGGTTCCATTCGATGTCCCCTGCTATGAGAAGTAGGAATACCAGGGCATGCCTTAATAATCGCATTATCTTTACTGGTGTACCCCTGTGGGTGGGGTGATTTGAGGGAGCTAGGTTTGCCTTTGGGGCTGAAAATAGTGGGAGATATAAGACAGGTGTTGCAACGTGGAAAGACAAGGGAAGGATAGAGGCCCCCATGGTCCAATTGTGCACATGGTATAGGTTGTGTTTTACTGGTGCCGAGGAGGACTGTGGTGTAGGCTTGGTAGTTAGGGTGTGGAGTGGCAAGGGGTCTGGTAACCTAGATTGACAGAGGGTGGGAGGGAGGATGAGGCTATGCAGAGCATAGTGATGACTGCAGTGAGAGACTGCATTATTGGTAGTAAGTTTCTTTTGTGCAAGGAGGATTTGTCAGTATGCTCTGCAGTGGCCTCTAGTAGTGAGAAAGTATAAGGGACTAATAAAGAACTGGGCTGATTGGTTCACAAGCTCAGGAGCTCCACTATATAAAGAGAAGCCGACCAAAGGTGGTGGTGGGGGCGGTGGGGAGCCTGCGCATAGCGCAGGTGGGGCTAGAGCTCCTATTCAGACCATTGGGAGCTGCAAAAAGTCTAGCTACCTGGCTGCTGGGCTCCTCATTGTGGTCCGCGGGGGGGGGGCCTTGCTTCACTGTGGGGGAGGGCTTAGGGACTCCAGCCCTCGCGACCCAGCTTCAGATCTGCGGAAGGAAACAGAAGGCTTGGTTTCATTACAGGTATGTGGCTTGAGGGAGGAGCGTGCTGTCTAGGTTTGCATCCAACCGCTTGTAAGATAGAAACCCGCAGTGGCTAGCAGCAGCTTGAAAGCCTGGGGTCTTATTACAAAATTTACCTCTCCCCACTATAGTATAAAGAATCCCCTAGATCGTGGAATTGATGTGGATTTTAAAACTCATTTACTCAGGGCTGCAGCTCTTAACTGCTACAAGCAATCCTGCCTTTTTTCTAATTTGTACAGTTTAGTAGTAAAAATACAAAATATTGACGTGGATTTAAACTCTTTAACTCAGGACTGCAACTCTTAACTGCTACGAGCAATCCTGCCTTTTTCTAATTTGTGCAGTTTAGTAGTAAAAATACAATATATCCACATTCACCAGCTAAGACACTTTTCCCACATTTCAGACTATTCCTTGTCTATATGCAATGAGCTAGGCAGATAAGATTGCAGGCAGGGTGCTGTAAGACGCTCGATGCACACCACCATATAAATTGTAAAGTCAGTACTGTGTCCCAAAAAAAGGCGCCAAGTTCAAAATCAGTGGCGTGGTGGAGTTCCTATTCAGACCATTGGGAGCTGCAAAAAGTCTAGCTACCTGGCTGCTGGGCTCCTCGTCGTGGTCTGCGGTGGGGGGGGGTCTTGCTTCACCTGACTTTGCCTGAAAAAGTGGCAAAGAGGGCAATTCATAAAGTTATTCGCGAAGACAAATTTTACAACTTCACCGGAACTTTGCTGTTGAAGCAAAACTTCACATCTCTATATTGTATATAATGCTATCTTTTCTATATTTTGTTTTGTGCTCACTGTTCTATGTATTTACTGCTAAGGATGAGCCAAAGTCTAATTTGTATTTGGTGAATGTGCTGAAATTCAGCACTTTTGCCTTTGATTCGGACTATTGAAACTTTTGGGCCACTTCAGATCACTCTGCTCTTCAGCCAGAAAATTAAATAAACAACACACCCATCATGGTTAATAAGAATCTGTTGGATTAAAGATTCACTAGATTTGTGTGTGACTGGAAAATGCCAAGGGTCAGTTTGACAAAATTAGGTGCCCATGGTGGCAATGGAAGGGGGCGCTGCCCAGATTTTTAACTGTTCCACAGGGCATGTCAGACAGGATATATCATAGATTGGATTCGGGTAGGAATAGATGTTACCAGGTGGGACTTGGAGAGGGAGGTTGCCCCATATGCATCTGCTTCACACCTGAATAGGGGTGGGATACAACACCATAGAGCTGTCCAGGACCCTAATCCTTTCATTTTGGCTGCTGGTAGCAGGAACACCCCAGATTTTGCCTGGCCCCCAAGATGGGGGGATTTGCACTGTGGTAGCAGGCAGGTATTACACATGGGGTGTGGATCTAGTGAGTAAGGATGGAATATACTCCTTTGTAGACCTTAACAAAGCAGCAAGCCTACTATGACAACAGCTATATAGATACCTTAAGGCCAGGAGGACAGCAGGGGAACCTTCTCCTGACAGACCCCAAGTCAGTTAATGAGAAGAAGACTGGGACCAGTCCTCTTTAATGTCTTTATAAGTGGCACTGCAGATGAGCTGGAAGGAAAGGTCTTCCTGTCTGTGGATGACACCAAAATGTGCAATATGGTGGACACTCTAAAGGGGGTGGAAAGAATGTGCAGACCTAAGAAATCTCGAGAAATGGTCAAGGAAATGGTAGCTGGGTTTCAATGCAAAAAAGTGCAAAACCACAAACTCATACCACAGAAACCCAGCAATACTGGCAGTCACCAAACAGGAATGGGACCTCTGAGTAGTCATATCTGATGATCTCAAGGTGGCAAGGCAGTGTGGCAAGGCAGTGGGTAGGGCCAGTGGGATGTTGGGGTGCATAAGGAGGGGTATCACCAGCAGAAGGAGGGAGGTGGTGTTGCTACTGTATAGTTCATTGATGAGACCCCATCTGGAATACTGTGTCCAATTCTGGAGACCACATCTCAGGAAGGACATAGACAGAGGGCAGGCAATCAAGAGGAGGGCAACTAAAATGGTGCAGGGTCTGCATCAGAAGCCCTATGAAGAGAGACTGAAGGACCTCAATGTGTACACTGTGGAAGAGAGAAGAGTGAGGGGAAATATGATGGTGACTTATAAATATCTCACAGAGGTAAATAAGATACAGACGGGAGTATTTTTCAGGGGAAAAGATGCATAAAAACAAGAGGACATTCAATGAAGCTGAAAGGAGGTAAATTCATGAGAGATGTGAGTATGTCTTCACTGAAAGAGTGGTGGATGCCTGAAACAGTCTTCCAGCATAGGTGGTGAGGGCAAAAACAGTGGTGGACTTCAAGTATGCATGAGATTGGGGCAAGGGAATCTTAGTGAAAAGCAGGGGAAGGGTTAGATAGCTGAAGATCAAGTAGGGTCCGCAGTGACAGTATAGGCAGGGAAACAAAATAGGCAGACTGGGTAGGCCAAGTGGTCCTTCTCTCAAATTGTATGGCTAATTCAGAGGGCTACAGTGGTGCAGGTATATCAGAAAGGTGAGAGACAGAGAGACTGGACCCATCTGTTAAATGTAGGAGGAGCTGGGTGAAAGACCTGGGCAGAACAGTGGAGAAGGGGACATGGGCAGAAATCTGGAGAGCTCACATTTATTTATTTGAATTTTGGTACCGGGTAAGCCCACCGAGACCATACAGTCCCTTTTTCAGGGGCGACCTGGGGGGGGGGGGGCTACATAGGGCAAAACAGTTCATAACATACATAGACCTAGACATGGGTCTTTTCATATTTAACAGGTTTAAACAGACACACTATAATAGTTCAACAGATTATTTTGTCCATCTGCCACAACCCACAAATTCCATGCTGAGATATCCCTGGCCTGTGGGAGGTTTCAAAGGGAGATAGGAATGTATATGCACTGTTTTTGGTCTTGCATGAAGTTGGTCCCTCTCTGGTCACATAGAAGCAACATACCTAAAGAAATCACAGGTATCATATTCAACATAGACCCCTTGGTAATGGTTCTGGGAGCTGAGAGAGAGGAAGATGCCTCATACTCACTGTTAACTAGAATACCAAGGATCTTACTAGTGCTAGCAAAAAAAAGTGTATACTGAATACATGGGTAAGCCATACACACCCAGATAGAATTCTATGGTTAACAATTCTGCAGCGCATATATGAGTCGAAACATTCAGTATGTAACCTAAGTAAAACTGGCCACCAACTCCTGACTGACACTAACCCCATGGAATGCCTCATGTTAACATATGTGGGCCAGAGGGAGGAGTCTGAGCGTATATCATCACCGCAGTGAATCCCTGACCACGAAGTGGTCTGTGTGGCTATCGGGACTGCCTCACTGGGTGTTCCCCTTCCCCCCAGTCCAACTCCAACTCGGACTTAGAATCCTAGAGACCGGGGGGTGTAGGGGTGGAGCCACCCACAAGGGGGGTTTGGGGGGACACATCCCCCTGATTGTGAGCATCGACATCCCATGGCTACAGTGTCGACAGTCGGCATTGTAGCTGTCGTGGTAGGGGATGTCAGCGCTAGCACTGTCGAAGCGCTATAGGTAAACCGAGTCTGAGCATAGTTGGAGTGAAGTGCTGAAGTGGCTGCTGGATGACGCAGAGAGAGCAGTACTATTATTTATTTTATCTTTATTTGGTAACCAGGTAAAGCCCACAAGTCAAAAGTAACTGTTTTCAAGGGCAATCCAGGAGCACTGGGAAGGTTAAGTAACTTGCTCAGAGTCACACAGTATGGAAGTGGAGGTTGTGGGAATCAGACCCAGGTCTGCAGGATGTACCAAGCTCATTCACTGCTTGTTACTCTAACCTCTAGGCTATACTGGCAGCCCAACTACTAGGAAGACTGATCATCTGAATAGAATGGAGAAAACCCTGGTTGAGTGCTAGCACATTGAAAGAGGGGTGACACCACAGATATTGATGGGGGAGCAGCCTGCTGATTAAGTAGAAGCCCAGATGGGGAGGAAACCAGTTATCTGGATACTTTTGGCCAGAAAATTGGTGTATCTCCAGGGCTTGAGGGCATTTTACACACACACTCTCACAACCACTGGAAAATGCAGAGTGTAATATATGCAGCTCTTATGTGTTTCTTAAAATGTTATGGATTTGTATTATGGAGATGGGAGAGCTGCAGTTCCTCTAGAGGCCTAATAGGCAAGGTATGCTGCATGTACTCTCCTGTTGCAAAAGGAAGCCATCAATAATGAGTCTGTTGGGTAAGGTTAAGCCTGGAGGGTGGAGGAAGAGACTTTCTGATTCGAAAAGTCATGGATGTTGTTATGTGCCTGTTCCTGTATGTAACATGTGTATAATTCAATAAACAGATTATGCAACAAAAAAACACTAGCCCTTCCCAGGTGGCCAGGCTTAGTCTTGTGTACACTCCTTTCCCCGACCATGTCACTTTGTACCATCTCCTCCCCAGGTTTTTTTTTTTTTACCAAAATAAATTGTCCCTCTCCTAGCATTGTGCTCTGCCAAGTGCTGAATGCGTGTATGTGTGTTAGTTCTTTCATTCGCCCCTGTCCTGACATGGCTCACCTTCATGCCACCCCCCCCCCAGCCCTGTCACTTCAGCTTCACCAGAACACACCTGGCCTTTCTCCTGAAGCTTCCCCCCCCCATGGTGAGGTCACAGGCAGCATGCTCGACCCGACAAACCTAGATCCAGGGACCATGGCCATGCCCGAGTCTGGGTGCGGATCCTGCAAGGGGTGGCAGTCATCCATTCCAGCCAGGGACATTTTTCCTTTTACTGTGCCTTCCTACTCCCTCTTGTGGCCCAAAGGGGCAGCATACAATGATGTCAGTGGTGGCACCATGCACACAGCCATGCATTGCGTGCTAGACAACAGCCACTCCTCCGCTGCTCTGGTGCACTGGTCCCTAGCCTCCACTAGGGGGCAGTGCTGTACCAGGCATTGTGCCACTCCACATCCTCCTGACCAACCCTCTGAAGTCATGAGTTTGCTCCTAAACATTGATTGTCTGCACCGCAAGTGCTACTATTTGGCCAGTGGGCAGGCCAACAGTAATTTTTTTTAAACTGAATGAATGAACAGGACAGCATGGAAGAGGCTGGAATGGACTACAGTGAGTGAGGGTTGGAAGAAGAGTGTCTCTTTCCCCTATTTTTAGCCTGTTAGTCTCCCGTACCATGGACCCAAGGTATCTGTTGCTGAAGTGTCAAAGTCAAACCAAAGTCAGGGGCTCTGAACCGTAGGCCAAATCCAAGTTGCTAACGTTCACATTTGCTCACCCTTAACCATTGCTGCTACTGACGATAGCTGCCATTTTAATTCTCATTGGCCATTTAATAGTTGTACTTCATATAACACCGTGTAAATAAATACAGGATACATGATGGGTGTCTGTGGAATATGGTAAACATTTGCATGAGTGCAGAATGGCCTTGGATAACATCACAAGTGGAGGAGCCACAAGTGATATTATCTAGGTCACTCTACATGAATGCAAATATTTACCATATTCCACACAGTCGCACATCATGTGTGCTGTTTATACAATAAGGTCCTCGTATCCATTATTTGGTGGTAAATGCACTTTTTATTTGCTGTGTATTTGCTTTTTAAAATCTTCATTCCCATGTCTTCTGTTGAGTTCCGTATGTGTCATCTTCCATGTTCGGTCCGAGTCTGTGTTAGTATCCAGCACTCTTTGTCTTGTTCTTTGCTGATTCTGCTGTACACGCTGCTTTTCTCCCTCTGTTCAGCTGCACAAGTATTCTGTGGTTGTGCTACAAATGTTGAAATGCATAGATGTGTTTTTTTTATTACTTTCATGTTTTAGAAGTAGTTCATGTTGCTGAGCTATGACATAATGGGAGTGGTTTATTTAGTTGGTGACGTATCCACAGTGCAGTTTATTTCAAGTTATTCCACTGTGGATACGTCATTGCTAAGTTATACAATGGGGATGAGTTTACTGATATTTAACTAATGGCATATACGCTCATCCCTATTGTATAAAGTTGCATTCTGTTGTACTCTGTATTTTGTGTTTCCAAGTTTCCTGCATTATCCCACCTCCCATTTTCAAATATTTTTCATAACTTTTTATTTAATATTTTTCTGATATTGACACCTTACCAATAAATGATGAAGTAAATCCAATTAATTCAGCAAAGGAAATAGGTAAATGGAACAAATAGCATTAGAAACATGAAATCATGAAACTTAGCTGGCAAGTTCATAGTGAACATAACATCTACACCCAAATGGAGAAGAAGACACTAAATAAATTAATAAACCCCCACAAAGGAAATTACATCACATTTGATAACATCCTGCTATAAACAATTCAAAACACCCTAGAAAGCATGCTAATTAAGGAACAAACTCAGTGTACTGTATAAGCTTAGAACATTGGATACTACTTCCTAGCTAGATTTGGGCACCTGAGACTAAATTCCAAAGTGTTGCTTACAGCTTTCATCTGCACTCAGTCATCAGAAGAGCACAGTATATCCCTGAGTATGAGTTTTCTTTGTTCCTCACTCTGCCTGATATCTATCCACAGCACTGTAATTCATTCAAAGTCCTCAAAATAGGGCTGTCTTGGAAAACAATATCACAAGAAGTTCAAGGAAAACTATTAAAAGCGAACACACCATTTACCCTTCTACAGCATTATCAGGGAAAAATAGTAAACCATTTGTGACAAATCAGACCTCCCCCAAAGGGATATTAAGACGCTACCTTCTCATGCCCTCTTTTTAAACATAAAAACAAGTGAAATCCGAAGGCCAGAGTATCCAAGTCCTAGAAGAAGGACGTAAATGCAAAAACAGTTTAAAAATAAAGACCCAAAACACTAGTGAAGCACTCTGTATTTCCACCAGCAGAACTGCCAATGCTGGCCCCACAAATATAGTAGTTCCACAGAAATCTAATGTAGCAGAGCAGCTGATTCACTGGAATCTATAAGTGAGAAAAAGTTTTTATCAAGCACTAATTACAGCTTTAAAAAGGCTTGAGAGTCAAAGCATGCTTCGATCTTTAAATTGTTCACAAAATACTATACAGCATGCACAGTTCTGGGGCCCAATATTTAGTAATGCGAAAAGTATAGCGAAAATGTTTGCAGTTGCACAGGGGTCCCAGGATGATATATTCAGTCAGGCACTATTCAACCAAGTATAGGGCCATGTCGGCGCAATGCTAAGTCATGTAGCGCCGCCCCGACATGGCTCCTGAAGCTGGGCTTAAGAGTTGATAGCGCTGGAGTGCTATCTGCAGTTTTCAAAGGTACCCATGCAAATGAGCCCATTGGGCATGCAAGGCACTAAGGGGTCATTTGGATGCCCACAATGGGCCCATTTGCATGAGTAGCAAAGACGGGTAGCATGGCACTGCCTCCCACCGTGCTTGACATCTGTAGCTATCCTTGGTGTTACTGTCTCCCTCCCCCCGCTCACCAGCCCCTAAGTTAAAAAACAATCCCTGGTGCTAGTGGCCCCCCCTCCCAATTGCCAGCTGGTATTGTTCAAATGAGCTCCCTGTTGCTAGTCCTCCCCCCCCAATCACTAGTCCATACTGTTAAAATCAAATCCCTGGTGCTAGTGGTCCCCCTGATTGTCAACTTGTGATACCACTGCCAACTCTCCCTGGCGGCCAGTGGCCAACCCCCTCCAGCACTGATCCACAATACTGATGCTCACAATTATCAAATCCCTGGCATCTAGAGAGCCCCCCACCACCATGATACCAAGCACCCTCCCATCACCTTACTGGTATCCTCGGTGCTGTGATGCATATGGCAACCAGTGCAGCCATCCTCACACCTCCTTGGCTGGATGCTGGATGTCCAGGCAGGGAACATGCCATTTATTTATAGGACAGGGTGATGTCCTGTCCTATAAATAGGGGGTTCGCTCCCTGCTTGGGCAAAAATTATGGCAGGCCGAGGAGGTGAGTGGAAGGCAGTAGTGGTCACCATATGCACCGCAGCACTGAAAGATACCAGAATGGTGAAGGGTAGGTGGGTACTCGGTGCTATGGGAGGGTGCCACTAGATGCTAGAGATTTGGTAATTGTGAGTGATGGTATCATGGATTGGTGCCAAAGGGGGAACCAGTGGCTGCCAGGGAGAGTCAGTAGTGGTACTATAGACTGGTGATTGGGGAGGACCACTAGCACTGGGGATTTGATTTGAACAGTATGGGATGGTGGGACCACTAGCACCAAGGTTTTCATTTGAAAGGCATGGGCTGGCAATCGGGGGGGACCATTAGTACCAGGGACTTCATTTGAACAGTAGATGCTAGCAACTGGTGGGGTTTACCACTATCACCAGGGATCATTTTTTAAGTTAGGGACTGGCGATCGGGGGGGGGGGGCCACTAGCTCCAGGGATTTCATTTGAACAGTATGGACTGGCACTGGATGAGAGGGAAGGAGACCACTAGCATCAAGGATTTTTTTTTAACTATGGGGCTGGTGATTGGAGGGAGGAGGGGAACACTAGCACCAAGAATTTCCCTTGAACAGTACAGGCTGGTGATGGGGGGGGGTGCCACAGACCACAGGGGTGCGAGTGCAACCCCAACAGTCAACCGGCAAGTTGGATGCAGTACCTCTGGCTGCCACTAGGGTTCTGCAGACTAAAAGGAAGTTTTCTTTGGTGATATTTGCATGCCAAAATAGCACCACACTAACCCCTTTTGTGCAGCACAAATCTGCTGAATATTGGCTTGCGCTGATATTCCTCTCCCCACTATTTGCATACCACCCTGTTTTTGGTTTGCAGGGGCGCTACCCCTGTTTACTGGCGCAACCGAGCCTTTTGAATATTGAGCTCCAGTATAAAACATGGTTTTGCATGGGCAAGACCGATTAGCGCCCACATAAACTTTTGAATATCGGGCCCCTGGTCTTTAAAGTGGTTTATATCCTCCTGGAGAGAGCACTCTTTTGCAGAAGCTTGATTGCCTATTCTGTTATATCTGCCTGGAATGGCAGCAACCACTGCCATACAATATGTAATCTTTCGGACTGAGGATGATGTTTCTTCATTTCATTAAACATGTTGAAATCTTCTGTGTCCAGTAACCAGCCATACATCAGAATAGTCACTAGACTAGGTAACCTGGAGACGCACTGAACAAAAGCCCTCACTGTTAGTGGATTGGGTTTTAGATTATGGGTATACAATCTACCAGCTTTGAACAGATTCAGGTTCCTCATGTTGTCCACAGTCAGAAAAAAATCTCTCCAGCCCGAATCAGTGACTTCATGGTTGGCATTGAGATCCAGCTCCAGGAGAGTGCAAAGGGATCCATTTTGGGCAACTCTTGCTAGAAATGGAATAAAATAAGAGACACTCAACATATGAATAGTCATGGTAATTTGTTATAAGACATTTTATAAACAAGCATTTGTCAATGCCTAACATCTGATGCTTGGTAAACAATTTGTTTTTTGAAACTTTGACCAAAAATTTGAAAGATACTTGGTTCAGGATTCACCTTATAGACATGACGTGTAACATTTATAGTATATTGACTGAAATGTCATTTCACACCAGAGGTGCAAAAACATATCTCATCCAGGATTTTAAAAATTACACATGTCGCATTTGGAAGTGTGTGTGGAAAAAATGGCTATGTTGAAAGGTTGGAGTCAAAATATTTAAAATTAGAGGAATTATGAGTGAATGCTGAAACTGTGTAATTTTCAGTCATAACCTGGGCCTTTTACTGTATTTGTACACCACATTTTCAGCATAACCTTCTTATTTTTTTCTATTTCTGTATAATTATGTCTATTTATTATCTGTACATAAAAGTGCTATTCTTGACCTCGTGTAACGCAGGTCCACCTTGTAAATGAGCCTGCTCAATGGTGTTCGCCTGGATAAAACTTGATTGATTGATTGATTACCCAACCTAATGAAGCCGGTAAAGTGAAAATTTTCAAATCCCTGCCAAAACGTCATTCCGCACCACCGAAACATCATTCCACGAAAACACATTTTGGCCAGAATTTGAAAAATTACAGTTGTCACATTCATGAGATGCTGTGAAGAACTGGCTATGTTGAAGATGTGGGGTCCAAAATCTTGAAAATTACCAAAGATACAAGCCTGCATTCGTAAATTTCAACATAGGCTCATAACTTTGTTGTTTTTTTAATATTTTAGCCCCACATTTTCAACATAGCTTTTTCATGAAGAAGTGAAGAGAAAATGTCAACTCCTGCCGAAAGGTGATTTCACGCAGAGACTACAAAAATCACTTTTAGGGTCACGAAAACACATTTTGGCCAGGATTTGAAAAATGGCAGCTGTCAAATTCATGAGGTGCTGTAAAGAAATGGCTATGTTGAAAATTTGGGGTAAAAATATTGACTATTACCAAAGTTACGAGCCTGTAAAAAGGCAGAGATACTAAATTAATACTTTTGCTCAGTATTCACAAAAGAAGAAGAGAAAGAGGTACATAAACCAAATAGTAGAAACACTCTGGACAGGAGGGTCAATACCAGTCCATTCACAGAAGAAAGGGTGCTGAAAGAACTCCTAAAACTCAAGGTGGACAAAGCAATGGGGGCATGATGGGATTCACCCCAGAATTCTAAAAGAACTAAGGGCAGACCTAGCGACACCACTGACTACCCTTTTTAACAAATCATGGGAGGATGGTGTGGTACCTGAGGACTGGAGGAGGATGGATGTGATTCTCCTTCACAAAAGTGGGAGCAAAGCAGAGACAGAAAACTACAGACCTGTTAGCTTGACCTCAGTGGTAGGTAAAATGATGGAATCACTTTTGAAAGAAAGAATTGTTGAGTACCTAGAGGCCAGTGGGGCACAGGACCCAAGGCAGCATGGATTCACAATAGGAAAGGTCATGTCAGATGAATCTAATAGGTTTCTTTGACTGGGTGATCAAAGTAGTAGACTAGGGAGGGGCTGTGGATATGGCCTACCTAGACTTTAGCAAGACATTTGACACAGCCCCACACAAAAGATTAATAAACAACTTAGCCAGCCTGGGAGTGGGTCCCAGGGTGGTAGCCTGGGTAACAAACTGGCTGGACAACAGGACGCAGAGGGTAATAGTAAATGGAGTACACTCTGATGAAAGGGGGGGTTAATAGTGAGGTACCGCAGAGTTTAGTACTGGGATCAGTCCTCTTTAATGTCTTTATAGGTGACGTAGAGGGGCTAAAAGTAAAAGTATGCCTCTTTGCAGATGGCACAAAGTTCTGCAACAGGGTTGATACACAAGGGGAAGGTGGAGGATGAGAAGGGACTTGGCGAGGTTGGAGTAGTATGGCAGCTTAGATTCAATGTAAAGAAGTGCAAAGTAGTGCACCAGGGGAACAAAAATCCAGGGGAAGAATGCACATTGGTTGGGGAGGTACTAAGAACAGCAAAAATGGAAAGGGATCTGAGGGTAGTCACATCAGATAACCTTAAGGTAGGCAAGTAATGTGAGAAGACAGTACGGAGAGCTTGGGGATACTGGGATGCACAGAGAGATGCATCACCAGCAGAAAACAGGAAGTTGTTATCCCTCTATACAAACAGTTGGTGAGACCTCATCTGGAGTACTGCATGCAGTTCTGGTAACCCCATCTCCGCAAGGACACAGACAGGATGGAGGCAGTCCAGAGGAGGGCAACTAAAATGGTGCATGGTCTGCACCAGAATACATATGAAATGAGACTAAAAAAGCTTAATATGTTTACCCTTGAGGAAAGGAAGGAGAGCGGGGACATGACAGAAATGTTCAAGTACCTATAGGGAATGAACAAAGTCCAAGAGGGTAGCATCTTTCAGAAAAAGAGATGTGCAAGAACAAGGTGGCACAATTTGAAGACCGAGGGGGGAACGGCTCAGAGGCAATGTGAGGAAGTATTTTTTCACAGAGAGGGTGGTAGATGCATGGAATAGCCTTCCAGAGGAGGTTGTGGAGTCAAAAACAATGGGGGAATTCAAGAATGCATGGGACAGGCATAAGACAATTATAGTGCCGGTAGTACGAAGTAGGCTGTTGGTTAACTAGGATCTGCAACTTATCTAATAGGTAGGAAATGGGGAGACTCGGTGGGCCAAGCAGCCCTTATCTGCCATTAAAGTTTATGTTTCTGTGCTTTTGCAAATGTCAAAGTAGGCTCATAACTTTGTTTTTTAATATTTTTACACTAAATTTTCAGCTTAGCCTTCTTGTGATCCCACTCATGAATAAGGGCAGAGGACATTTTCAACTCCTACCCAAAAGGTAATTTTGTACAGTGACCATGCAATCACCTTTAAGAACAAATTTGCCTAAATGCACTGTAATTGTTTATGAGCTGGGATCCCAAACAAGGCTTGTTGAAAATGTGGGGCAAAAATATAAAAAAATGGCCAAGTTATGCCACTAAGTTCAAAACCCCATTGAAATACATTGAACCGCATACCTGATTTCTTCAATTCATGGTCCAGCTTTGAAGAGTAAAGAAGTGTCTGCAGTCCAGAGAAGACTATTGTGTCAAACCCTCAGATGGTAAGTATGGGCTTGGGGGTGGTGGTGGATGCTGAGTGGAAGGGTCAGTTGAGGGGAGTAAAGGTGCAACAGGCAATTGATGGACAGTTTTTTGTTTTACATTGTTAAAAAAAATGATGAGGGATGGTTTTCTATATTTCAGGTGATGACACTGGAGTTATTGGCACCCCCAGTGTCAGTGTTATCTTTATGGAGGGAGAGTTGAGAGGGCAGGTCGGGTGGGGGAGAACAGATAAGGGGCTCCAGCAACATACAAACATACAAAACTTGCTGGCAAAAACAGGCTTCACAGTCTATCAAGTCTGCTTGAATGTGCATTTAGCACCCCTATACTGCAGCTGCTCTACCCCCCTATCCCCCCTCTCACCCTCTGAAACTGCTCAGCATTGTTTGCCCAGCCCTCCTTGCCCTGTCCCATGCTGTTTTGAAACTGCCCACCATTCTGCATGCCACCACCTCCTCTGGTAGAGCGTTCTATATCAGCATCACCCTCGCAGTGAACAAATGCTTCCTCATCTCCCTCTTAAATCTGCCACCCTCTAGTCTTAGACCGTGCCCCCACATGTCTCTTTACTTCCCCAGCTTAAACAACCCTTTTGTACCAGATTTGTGGATCGCCCTCAAGTATTTGAAAGTTTCAATCATATCCCCCTCGATCCCTTCTCTCCTCCAGGGTGAACAAACTCAAGTGCCTCAGCCTTTCTTCATAGGCTCTGCCTTCTATCCCCTGTATTATTTTTGTCACCGTACGCTGCATCGCATTGAGCAGCCTGATATCCTTCATCAGATATGGACACCAGTACTGCACACAGTATGCCAAATGCAGCCTGACCAAGGACCTGTACAGGGGCAGGATCACATCCTTGTGCCTGGAGGAGAACCCCCACACAATGCACCCCAGCATCCTATTGGCCTTAGTTGCAGCCTTCCTGCACTGAGCAGAGTTGTTCATGCTCCCCGTTACTATGACTTCTAGATCCTTCTCCTCCTCAGTGACACCCAACCGCGTCCAACCCAACCAATATTCCCTCCTCGTGTTCTTTGCCCCAAAGTGCATAACTTTGCACTTCTTTGCATTAAAACCCAATTGCCACCTTGCTGACCACTCCTCAAGTCTGGTTAGATCACCCTATAGCTTCTGTCACCCCTCTATGTCATCCATGACAGCACCCATCCTGGTGTCATCAGCGAACAAACTGATTTTGCTTCCAACCCTGTGTGCAATATCCGATATGAACAGACTGAACAACACCGGCCCCAGTACAGAGCCCTGTGGTACACCACTGGTCACTGGCCTAGGAGATGAGAGTCCCCCCCCCAACAACCACAAGGTGCAGTCTATGTTCCAGCCAATTCTTGATCCAGTTAGCCATCTAGACCCCATCCCTACATATTTCAGCTTTGCCCACAGTCACCTGTGAGGGACCAAATTAAAGGCCTTGCTGAAATCCAAATATAGGACATCCACTGCATGGCCCTTGTCCAACTCCCTTGTGAACAGACATCGAGGGACAGTTTTCTTTAATACAGGTCATATATTTATATAAATAAAAACAACACTGGGGGATTGGGCACCCCCGGTGTTAGTGCTATGTTTGTTGGGGGGATTGTGGGGTGGTAGCTGCTGAGAGGGAGGGTCAGGTGGGGAAGTTATATATAAATAAAATAAAATAAAAAAAACACAAGGTGATGACATTGGGGGATTGGGCACCCCCGGTGTCAGTGTTATGTTTGTTGGAGGGGGTTTGCTGAGAGGGAGATTTGGGTGGGCAACAGTTACAGGGGCACCAGCAAGATATATCAATGGATGGTTTTCTTTGTTGCAGGTGATTAACTCTTTATTTCCATGCAGTTAGGGTAACTGTGCAAATCTGCACAAACTTATATTGGTGCATTTACAGGAGAGTCCTTTTTTTTATTTTTTTTAATTCTTAGCACTGCCAAGTGCCTACTCTTTACATACAGAGCTGCACAACTAGCTTCTTTACTGCCCCCAAGGACTTGCAAGCAGGGCCAGAAAACACTTTCTTGAGGAGGTCATGACTTCTGGTACCAGCCATGGTATGAGATTTATGGTCCTTGAGCTCCGTGTAGCAGTCCAGTCTGCTGTCCACTGCTACTGAAGCAACAGATGTAGTTTGTTTCTCCTGCTCCAAAAACTTGGAAATGGGCCGAGAAACACAACAGCCAGATTACAGCGGCAGTACTGCACACTCGCCGCTCCCAGGAACCATGCAGCAGAGGCAGTGGAGACAATGAAAGTGAAAATGTGAGTGCCATTATTGCCAATTGTAAAGTGCAGAGCAGGAGGGATTTTGATAGCAAGAAGAGAACCTCAGTCATCCACCATACAGACACACCACACCACCATTCTGAGTGAACAATAAAGTACCTTGCAGTCTAAAAGTAGTACATTTTAGCATCCTAATCTATGTCAGAGTTTTTCTTGTTTTTGTACGGATGCCAGAAAACAAACAAAATCAAATGAACCGCCATGTTGTCACATGGTGTAGGCATCTCGGTGTGTCCCTGACAACATGGCGATTCATTTGATTTCATTAGTTTTGCAGTGTCTGTACAAAAACAAGAAAAACTCTAACATGGATTAGGATGCTGAAATGTAATACTTCTAGGGTACAAGGTACTGTACTGATCACTCAGAATGGTGGTTCGGAGTGCCTGTATGGTGCAAGACCAAGGTTCAAATCTTGCTTCTGATTCATCATATAGCATTTACTTGCTTCAGAGGTTTCATCAGACATGTCTGTTTAGTTTCACTGTAAATTTACTTCCATGGATACTGTCTGTTCTGTGGATATAGTGGAAATAAAATTACAGTGAAAATCAGGGGTTATACAGTATAATATTAAAAAAACTCTACAAGGTGGACACTGGGGGATTGGGTACCACAGTGTCAGTGTTATGTTTGTAGGGGGGGGGTGCTGAGGGTTGGGGGGAGAGTTACAGAGGTGCCAGCAACAGACATTGATGGATGTTTTTTGTTGTTACAGGGTTTCATACAGCAGCTGTACACTGATGATGTCTGTAGCAAACCTCCGGTGTGAAGCTGGCAACTTGTTTTAAAAGCCGACCAGTTGTTTGATGACCTGACTTCATGCAGATAAAAAGACCAAAGCCCTCTCTGATTGGAGTGGCTTTGGTCCTTTGAAGCACATGAAGTTTACGCCCACCAAGCAGAGAGTTGCATCACAACTACAGTGTGTGGGCATTAGTGTAGACTGCTGAGTCCTTGCTATTCTGAACTGTAGTAGGCAAGACTATGAACACCATCCAAGCTCATCCCAAACAGACCTGTACTTCCTATAAGGCTTATACATCCTTCCATGGGGGCCTGCCCTCATTACACATGACCTGTGAAGGGAGGGGCAAAGGATGTCATGTGATTACCCAGACATCCAGGTCTGCTCATGGGCCACTGCAAGAGGTGCTGATGTGGGGGGTGGGCAAGCTATGTGCTCCACACATAGTCCTGAGTCATGAGAGTTTTTACAAGCTCTGATCTGATCATTTGTTTGCTGTTCTCAGTGTCCACCTGGAGCAACATTTAGTCACAGAGCACTGTACAGAGCCCTGGAAGAGAACAGCAGGACTGGCAAATATCTGACCAGAGCTTATAAAAGCTGTAAGGTACACTGAAGGCTATTGAATCTCCCAGTGCTGCAGCCCAGCTCTAACATCAGTTCCAAATGTTTTGTGCTGGCGAGCAGGCTAAATCAAGCCAGTGCACACTACAGAAGAGGAGGCTCACCCCAAAATTCAACAGAAACCAAAAAAATAGTGGCACACAAGCTGCAGACTATTTCCAAGGTGCAAGCAAAGTGATTTATTTCCACCACAAAGATGCTCAGCATAGAGTGCAGCACAAAATACGATATCTCAAGTCACAGTTGTAAATGTAGACAAGTAAACGCAGCTCAGTAACAGCAAGAGCAGGTGAAAATAGTGATCCAGTGCTTTGACTCCTAACCAGAGTCTTCCTGAGCTGCATTTACTAGTCTACATTTACAACTGGGACTTGTGATATTGTATTTTGTACTACACTCTATGCTGCGCATCTCTGTGGTGAAAATAAATCACTTTGCTGGTAATTGCTATTTTTCTTTTAAACTTAGATTGTGGGCTTTTAGTGACACTATACTTTCTTTGTTGTCTTTACTTATAATTGTTTTTGGGCTATTGAAAATTTAAAACATAGTGGTGGTATAATTCTGTGCTGTCTTTAATTGCTGCAAATTTTCGCCCCCCCTCCCAACTCTTAATTATATGCCCTGTTAAATCTGATTGACAGGAGCTAAACACAGGGTATAGTAAGGGGTGTAAAGTAGGAGGGGCATAAGGGGGAAGAAGCTCACCCTCAGCACGACAAGTGTTTTGACTCATTTATTTATTTATTGGTTTCTTTTTCTTTAAAAAATTATCGAGGATCAGTGGCAGGATTTTTAGTACAGTAAATTAATAAAAAGGGAACTAGGAGAGCTCCAGTAGCAGACAAGTAGTGGAATTGCAGTATAATGTGGGGAGTGGTGCAATACAGTGGCTGTGGGACAGCCATATTCAGGCAGACCTTCTGGACACTGAGGTGCTGCCCTATCTGCATGCATCTCTCTGGACTGCGGGATGAGGTAGCCAGACTCAGAGCAGAAGTAAACTGGGTCAGGAGTACCATCACCCCTATCCAGGGAACACCCAGTCCAATGCAACTGCCTCAAAGGATGCCGAGAACGAGGAGCACTTGGATGACAGTGGGCTCAGGGAGGGTTAGAGCAGTCAGGCAGAGGCACATCCCAGATCCTATTCCACTCAAGAACTCATATGCCACACTGGCAAATGAGGACAACCAAATAAAGGTACCCAGAGAAGTGGAAGGAAAGGATGTGGAGGTTAGCCAAGGAGGTGATCTCAGCGGGGAAAGCAGTGGACCCCAGAGGAGGAGGAAGCGAATCCTGGTGGGGGACTCCATCATAAGAGGGATCCAGCTAGGAACACAGGAGGGGGAGGACAGGGAGGTGAGGTGCCTACCAGGTGCCACGGCATGCAGTGATGGAAGGAAGATCCTGGGGATCACTGGGAAGGCAAGACGGGAGGGTGAGCTGGATGTCATTATCCACCTAGGTACTAATGACCTGGCAAATGGGGAGCCAAAGGAAGTTCAGGAAGAGTTTAGGAAACTGGGAGGGGTCTCAAGCAGTAGCTACTTCTGTCATTTCTCAGAAGTACTACCTGTGAGAGGCAAGGAGAAGCATAGAGTGCATGCACCAGGAACTTTATCTCATGGTTGAAGAACTGGTGCTGTGAGGAAGGGTTTGGATTCATTGGTGACTGGGGACCCACCTGGAGGGATGGAGGTTTGTTCAAGCCTGGACGGCCTGCATCCATCCTGGAGGGGAACCAAGCACTCAATGATAAGTTTAAATGCTACATTGACAAGCATTTAAACTAGCAAAAGGGGTGGCAGGCCAGCAAGGAGGGTACCTCTTACTCACCCCCACAGCTAGCAGTGGAACCAGTGAACCAGAGGAGTGGCTATCTCTGCAAAGCAGTGTGCAAAAGATGGAGATTAGTGCCCAAAGGTGGATAAGCAGAAAAGGGACAAAATTCAGCAGAAGGGCAGACAGCAAGGAGAACCAGGGATAAATGACAGCCAAGGAAGGGCTGGAGTAGAACAGTGAAACAGTCTAGGGAGGTCAAATCATGGAAAGCCATGTGTGCAAATGCCAGGAGCCTTAGCAACAAGATGGAAGATCTGGAGGCTGTCATGGTACAGTCAGACCTGGACGTTGTGGCCATCACTGAAACCTGGTGTAATGATAACCACGACTGGGAGATGGCCATACCTGGCTACAACATATTCAGAAGAGACAGAGCAGGCAGGAAGGGAGGAGGAGTGGCACTGTATGTGAAAAATGACATAAGGGCCACAGAGATCCAGGAGGAACAAAATGGGGGAGAGATACTGTGGGTTAAGCTGGAAAGGAAAATAGGGACAGCCATCTGCACAGGTGTGGTCTATAGACCACCAGCCCAGGAGGAAGAAACAGATAGGGAGCTGATGCTAGCCATCCAAAGGATGGCAGACAAGGGTGAGGTAGTACTGGTTGGAGACTTCAATATTTCAGACTTGGACTGGAGCATCCCAGCAGCAGCATCAACTAGGAGCAGATTTATCCTGGACTCCCTTCAGGGTGCCTTCCTCAAGCAACTGGTCATGGAACCAACTCAGCAGAAGGCAATACTGGACCTTGTGCTCACAAACAGGGACAATGTTATTGGGGTAACAGTGGGGGAGCACCTGGGAAACAGTGACCACCAGTCATTGTGGTTTGAAATCACAGAAAAAGCAGAACCAAACCACACAAAAACACGTATCCTGGATTTTAGGGGCAGACTTTGGGAAAATGGGAGATACTTGAAAGAGGCATTAAGGGAATGGGACAGGAATCAGGGGTTGAGGAACAGTGGGCAGTATTTAAAATGGGGATTACAAGAACAACAGAACTATGCATTAAGCAGGTTAGCAAGAGGAAAAGGAAGAGGAGACCATATGGTTTCCAAAGAGGTAGTAAAGAAAGGAAGCCAAAAGGTGCATTCAGGCAAAACTAAAAGGCACAGGCAGAAGGGATAGGAGAAGTACCAGGAGAAGCAAAGGAGGCAGGGAGGTCAGTAAGGGAAGCCAAAGCTCAGACAGAAGAACACATTGCAAAATCAGTGGGTAGAGGGACAAAACCTTTTACAGGTACATAAGTGAAAAAAGAAAGACAAAGGGAGGATAGTGAGACTGAATGGGAGGATGGGGCCGCGTGGAGGATGACAACAGTAAAGCTGACATATTGAACACGTATTTCTGCTCAATCTCTACTGAGAAGAGAGGTAATGGGTCTGAAGGGAGTACAAGGGTGAGAATGGTTGCAGAAATGGACACAAGTCCTTTACAAGAGAAAGGGTCCTGAAGGAACTGGAAGTAATAAGAGTTGATAAAGCAATGGGGCCAGATGGGGTGCACCCTAGGGTCCTTAAAGAACTAAAGAGGTGGTGGCTGAACCTCTGGCTATCCTGTTTAGCCGATCACTGGAAACAGGGAGGTACCCAAAGATTGGAGGACAGCAGATGTAGTCCCTTATAAAAAGTGGGAACAAAAGAGGAAGCAGGGAACTACAGACCAGTCAGCCTCACCTCGTAGTGGGGAAGACCATGGAAGCACTACTGAAGGAGAGATTGGTGGAACATCTGGTTGTCAATGGACTACAGGACCCAAGGCAGCATGGTTTCACCAGGGGAAGATCATGTCAGACCAACCTCGTTGAATTTTTTGACTGGGTGACTAGGGAGGTGGATCAGGGAGGGCAGTGGACATGGCCTATCTGGACTTCAGCAAGGCCTTTGACACTGTGCCACATAGAAGACTATTACACAAACTGGGGAATATGGGTGTGGGCAGGACAGTAGTGTGGTGGGTGGGTAACTGGCTGGGTGGCAGGACACAGAGGGTGGTGATAAATGGCTGTCACTCCACAGAGGGAAGAGTGACCAGTGGGGTACCACAGGGATCAGTGCTGGGACCGGTCCTATTCAACATCTTCATCAGTGACATTGCAGAGGACCTAGAAGGCAGAATTTCACTGCTCAGTGATGACACAAAGCTCTGTAACAGAGTAGACACACCAGAGGGTGTAGACAGAATGAGAAGCGACCTGCAGAAACTTGAAGAATGGTCAGGGGTTTGGCAGTTGAAATTCAATGCAAAGAAGTGCAAGACAATGCATATGGGGCACAAAAACCCTGGCACAATATATCAGTTGGGGGGTGAGGATATAGCATGCATCAAGCAGGAAAGGGATCTTGGGGTTGTCATCTCTGATGACCTCAAGGTAGGAAACAGTGTGACAAGGCAGAAGGTAAAGCAAATAGGATGCTGGGATGTATAGGCAGGGGCATCACCAGCAGGAAAAGGAGGCCATAATTCCGCTATACAAGACACTAGTGAGGCCCCACCTGGAGTACAGTGTACAGTTCTGAGACCATACCTACGTAAGGACATAGACAGGGTAGAGAAGGTTCAGAGGAGGGCAACAAAGATGGTGCATGGATTGCATCACAAGTCCTAAGAAGACAGGTTGAAGGAATTGAACATGTACTCCCTGGAGGAGAGGAGGAGAGAGGGATATGATAGAGACATACAAGTATCTTACAGGAGGAACAGGGTGCAGGAAAACACTATTTTAAGCGAAAAAGATGTTCCAGGACTGAGGGCATGGGGTGAAGTTGGAGGAGGACAATTCAGAGGAAACATGAGAAAGAATTTCTTCACAGAACGGGTAGTGGACAAGTGGAACACCCTGCCAGAGGAAGTGGTGGGGGCTGAAACAATCACGGGATTTAAGAATGCATGGGATAGACATAAAGGAATTCTGGAGGTCAGGGGTAAGGGGCAACAGACTTCTAGGAAAACAAACTGAACTTACAAGCTCAAATGGGCAGACTGGGTGGGCCATAGGCCCTTATCTGCCAACACTGTCTGTGTATCTATGTATCTATGTATCTATGTATCTATGCGTGCACCTTGGAAATAGTCTGCAGCTTGTGTGCCACTATTTTTTGGTTTCAGCTCCAACATCAGCTGCAGGGTATTCTGGGATTTTTAGTCACAGCAAATGTTAGCTTTGGAGCCAACAGGACAATATGTCATTGTGCAGTAAACAGTAAGTAAAAAAAATGATTGCACACAAAGTACAAACTGGGCCCAGACTCACGCTTGGGTGTGGGGCCCTTAGTGCTGACTTTTCCCTTTTAAACACAGTATTTGTATAGGAATCAGTACAGATTTCATGACCAGCCTAAGTACTCTCTCACATCACAGGAGAAAATAAAAGCTGTGAAAATGCGTCCTTACTATACTGTACATATTAAGCAGATGGAACTTTACTGCAACTTTCATGGTATAGCAACAGCTCCAGGAAGTGTAAGTGGGATAAAAGTAGTGTGCACAGCCCTTGTGACTGAGCCCTTTGATGAAACTTAAACCTGGAGTGACTTGGGCACCTATATATTACTGTTGACAACGGCCCTGAACTAAGACCATCGCTAACGTTTAACTTTTGAGTAACTTACCCAGTTTCAGCAAGCTGCTTATGTAACTTACCCAGTTCCAGCAAGCTGTCATCATTTAGAGTCTGGGTGAATGCATACGTAACTTACCCAGATCCAGCAAGCTGTCATCATTTAGAGTCCGTGTCAATGCATTCATAACTTACCCAGTTCCAGCAAGCTATCATCATTTAGAGTCTGGGTGAATGCATACGTAACTTACCCAGTTCCAGCAAGCTGTCATCATTTAGAGTCTGGGTGAATTCCAAATGCTTGAGGCATGGCAGATGACGAAACTGATGCACTATGGAGTTTGCAGCAGCAGTTATTCCACTCCCTATTGGAAGTTTGAGGTCTTCTAGTTGGCTAAGTAACCCTAGGGCATTAGCTGTAAAAAATTGAAGAATCCATTTATTTTTATAATGGAAGCCTTTAAAAAATCATAGTTGTTTTGGTCACATGTTACATTTTTCAAACCTTTCAGTTGATATATTTTAATACAACCAGCAAGCAAAACCTCCAAACTCGATACAACTAAATACTGCATAAAAAATAAATGAGTCTCTTTTTCCATCAAGGCAAGGTGTAAATAAAATTCATTTAGAAAGGTTTTCACCAAAAGGAGTATGCTGAGGTAGGAATACTTGATTCCAGATATGTCTTTGGGGGGGGGGGGGAAGTTGGATAATTAGACAAAGAGAGGAATAAATATTACCTAGTAAAATGTCATAGTTTATAAGCAGGGCAGTGTAAACCACCATCACCTCAGTGAGAGAGTATCATACAGTGTACAGGCCAAATGCAATCCTATAAATTACCGAATATAGTTAGCAAATCTCTAATAGGATAGGACAGGACAGGGGTATAAAAGAAACCTACAAATATATACATAGGAACAAAAAGTATGGAATAGCCTTCCTGTGGAGCTAGTGGTCAGTAAAACTGACTGGCAGTATAGCCTAGAGGTTAGAGGAATGAGGTGTGAACATCCAGCAGACCAGACCTGAATTTGATTCTCACAACCTCCACTTGCATACTGTGTGACTCTAAGCAACTCTATTTTCTATTTTCAGCGTGCATTTAATATAACCATTTTGTTTTGACTCTAAGCAAGTCACTTAACCGCCCAGTGCTCCCAGGTCGCCCCTGAAAACAGGCACTTGTGCCTAGTGGGCCTTACCTGGTTACCAAAGACTAAAATAAAATAAGATAAATAGAAAAAACCTGTGAAGAATTTAAACATAGCTTGGACAACTATTTAATAAATAGAAGTATAAGGCGTACTATTAATTGGCGAGTATTATGAACTTTACATCTTCTCTGCTCTGGATAACATATGAAACATATGACATAACAAGGTTATACCATGAGTTTATTGTAGTTAGGGTGGCTGGTGAGTTCTATGTTAAACTCAATTTTGTGTTTGCTTCTTGTAGAAAGATGGTTTTATAGATTTACAATGCATGAAACTTCCAGGGTTTGCTCTACATAACAGAATTCATAATCCCTGCAAGTCTCATGTAAATCTGTTTAGAGATATTAAAGCGTGGAAAAGCTGTGTCTTTTCCCTGATTGATTTCAATAGTGTTTTTCTCTGAATTTTTCGCTTTCGTCTAGAAAAAAACTACAAAAACTTAAAATGTGAAATGTAGTGTTGTGTAGGTTGATGGGGAAGGATTTCCTACTGGTGTTTGATGTTTGGGAGTTTGGCAGTTTTTAAATTATTTACTTTTGAAAAATCTGTGTTTTTATCATTTCTGTGTTTTTTCGCAATCGGGCTTTGAGACAATGGACCTCATGCACAGAACAGTTTCAGTGCTGTTGAATGGGGTTCAGGAAAGTGAAAGTTAGGACAGGCAGTTCAACAGTTCCATACAACGGCCCATTTTCCACATTTTTGCTCTCCTCTAGTGAGCAGCCTATATATTTTTAAAAATTAAAATTTTGAGATTACCCTCCTCAGCTGTTAAAGAACATACTCGCCTATTCACCTATCCTCAAGACCCTGCAGGCTCACAAAGTTAAATTTCCAACTCCCTGCCCAGCTAAGCTTTGAATTTTTGGAGATTCTGGAATGGAATTTTATTCCATCCTAGCTGAAGCACAAAAAGCCTTAGAGGAGAGGGGATGGTCAGTCATGGGCAGATCAGCATCAGAGCAACCATCACTCCCACCCTGCTCCTCGTGGAGAACCACACAGTCCAGAAACCACCACACAGCAGCATCTAAAGCAGTGCCATCTACCCTTGCTGAGATTAAAACCCTTCTGTAAGCTTTCACATTGGAGGTCTAGCCAACTCGAAATTCATAGGATTGATTGACCCTCTTTGAAATGAACTGTATCTTCCCAGTGAGACTGTTAAGTTTACAAAACTATATTCCTATTTGCCTTATTCTGGTCCAAACTTTGGGCTGCATGATTTTCCATGGGCAGTGTTTCACTGTATAGCCACTCCCTGTAATATTAGCTTTGCTTACTTTAACTGAAATCCCTGATCTATTAACTATCTCCAGTTTTTCTAGCTCAGACAGTGCCATCTTAATTTTTGTTGACATGGCACAGGCTTCTTATTTGGATGACCTTTTGATTTGTAATAGATAATAGCTTTCACCACGTATTTTTTCCAGGTCCTGTAATTCATGATTTTATTCTATCACTCTCCCATTGGCTGAATTCATGTGCTGTCACAATGTAGTGAGCTCCATTCAATATTGGCTGCTCTTCATTCCCAGTATGTTCAATCATATTGTGAGGTCTGAAAAAAATATCTGCAACTAGTGGTTGAGTGTGCTTCATTTACACATTATATATGTTTTTCATACAAGTATTTATCCTCCTTGGCCCAGCTGCCCCCTTCTGTCCAACCCCCAGCCCCATCACCCTGGTATCATTGTGACTTATCTTCCAGCCCAGTCACTGGATGTGGAGCCTGCAGAGGATCGGACGCCATCCTGCAGCTGGGGGTTTTCCTCTTTTTTTCTTCCTTCCCTGTTGCTGGGACACACACAGCCAGACGTGCTTTCATGGAGGTGTGCACACGTCAGTGGAAGTCCAGTGGCACCCTCCACTTCCCTTGGCATCCAGCAGACCTGCACTACCCATGGGCACCCAGCCGGGGGCAGTCATCCAGCAGGGCACCAGTTCTCCCTCCCTGGGAGAGGAAAGCAGTCCTCTGGACGCTCAATCCTCTCTGTCCCCAGCTGACCCCCAGCAGCCCGCTCACACCACAAACACGGGTCGCTCGCATGGCAGGAGGTAAGGCATGGATACCTCAGCCCTCCATGCCACCAGGCTGGCCCTATACATTATTATATTTAATGACATTATACTAGTGCATAACTTTAGCTTTCTGTGTCCAACCTTTCATTCACTGGCGGCTCTCCCTGATATAAACTACCTTAATTTGGTTAAATGGAACACTGGATTTGCTAATCATTTCATATTTTTCCAGATGGGACAGCACCACACTGTATTAGCCAAAAAAGCACAAAAATGTTTTTTTTGAAGGGCTGTCATATAACAGCCTTTTTGCACTGTTCATGTTACGTTCTAGTTTTGGCATTTACATTAATGTTGGATTATTCACTGATTGTTGTTTATATGAGATCGCTGTTATTTGGAATGCTCAGCTGGATCACTTAAATGAGACTCTGGATTTCTGACCCACTTCATACCTTCCCAGTTAGGACAGCAATTATTATAAATGCCAGGACATCAGCCAAAAAGAAAAACTTTACTATCACAAGACTCTTAATCACACAACAGCTCTTACAATCTGCCTCTTGAATATTCCAGCCCTGACATTCATAATAATGTTTGATTATCTACTATTTGCTGATTATGTGAGACTGTTGCAATTTAGTGCACTGTATTGGATGTCATGTCTTATTGTTCTCAATATGTATATATATTTTTTGTTTGTTTGTTTGTTTTCCATGTTTCAGTACTGGATTTGTAGGGACATTTGGGAAGTACCTTTATTGCTTCTTCATCTGGGGCTCTCCCTTTCAATTTTGGATTGAATTAATTGTTGTTACCTTTTCTTCCTATTTACCTTTCATTATCTGGAGGTTTCTTATTTAGTCCCTAGACACCTCATGGAAGAACCAGAGAGGGAAGCCTTTTGATTGATAAGTTTTGCCCAGTTTCCATGCTGTGGACTACAATGGTGACTAAACTTATCTATAGCCCCCCCCCCCAGTGGATGTGTGCATGCAGCCTTCTCTCCATTATCTTTGTACATAGGTTCGGAACCACCTGCCAGTTATCACTACTTAAAACCATCAAGTCAAGATGGGCTGGTTTGATGTCTTTTCCCCGCACTCTTTCTTTGCCTAGATACCTTGCGAGGAGGTTCAGGTTTTATTAAATCTGAGCCTAGGGGGCCCCTTCCCATGGGTTGGGAGCCACCCCCCTAGATTGGTGGATTTTTCTTTGTTCATTGGACCCCAAATAGAGGGTTGCTATATGTATCCTCCTCCTCCTCCTCTAGAAGCCCTTTCCTGCATTGATGCCCCGAGAGGGATTATGGAGCAATTGCTGGAAGGATTGAAACAGTTTGTTGTTACTCTGTTTTTGTACTTATGTAGTTTCTTTTTGTTATATGTTCTTGTTGAAGATGTTTAATTGCTGCTATTTCTATGGTTCCCTGGTTGTTTAAGGCTCTTTCCCTTTATATGCTTACAATTTTGGAATGTTGTTGCCAAAAGCATTGGGGTATATGCCACTTATCTGTTACCCCACTGCCCATTGGAGACATCAGTCAGGGTCCTTTTTGAACAAGGGATTTTATATCAATGTTTTTCTATAATCATGACATATAATAACAAAACCACACCAGGGGATAATTTTGTTAAAAATATTTATTATGGCCAAGTCCTTGAAACTGTTTCCCAAAACGTCAATGGCCTCAATCATCCGGTCAAACAATCTAAAATATTAGCTGCTATTAGGAAACAGAAGCCTGCCTTTATATTATTGCAGGAAACTCCTATGTCCACCAAGGAACAATCTAAGTTATCATCATTTGGCTTTGCCGAGGTGGTGGCTTCTTCCTTTCAAAACAGTAAAAGAAGGGGTACTGCTGTATTGCTCCCCCATAGTCCCGCATTTTAATTAACTGCCTCTGAAGCAGATACTGTTGGATGCCTAGCTATGGCTAAAGGAGTATATTTAGGTCACATACTCACTTTAGCCAGCTAATTATTCCCCTGGGTTCTACTTCCTCTTGTCAATCAATCAATCAATCAATCAATCAGTCTTTATTTAACCAGGTGAAACACCATTGAGGAAACTCATTTGCAAGGTGGACCTGGACATAGGTCATGAAAAACAGTAACCATGGAAGTAAACTGAATACAAGATAGAATAACAGTAATCAATCAAAATACAATGAAATAAAGGATACAGTTGGTACAAGATAGCACTGATACACACTGCAATTATATACAATATACAATATACAATATACAATATATACATGTGTAAAGTATGGTAAGAATGTTAAATGGGTACAAAACAGAGAGTAAAGGGAATGAAGGGAAACAAGAATAGAGAAAAGATGGAGTGGGGGCTAGAGGGATAGTCAGAGGTCACAGTAAGTGAAAGGACACATAGTCTGAGATACCCAGAAGTCAGGGAAAACAATTACAGTGTTCTTTAAAGGAATGTACAAATAGCGTTTTGAAGGTGGACAGTTTTGTGGGTAATACCATATTCAATGTCTTTTGGAGCTTGTTTCATAAATAAGGAAGAGCATGGATTATACTGTAGATGATCAACCAAAACGTGTGTTCACTTTAGGAATGGTGAGGGAGGTATATGACGGGCTTCTTAATGAGTATCTACATGCAGTGCATATAGACAAACACTCTGTTATATATTGTGGAAGTTTCTTAGTAAGCACCCTAAAGGTCTAAAGTGCAGCATTTTTTTGCCTTCTGAAGTTGAGGGATGTCCAGCATACCAAAGAGTACAGGGAACAATGGTGGGTGGAGTACGGCACACCTGTGATAAATCTTATTGCCCAATGATAGAGGTTGTCAAGCTTTGATAATGCTGAGCTAGTACCCTGACCATAAATTAAGTCAGCGTTATCCAAAATGGGATATATGTGCATTGAACTAACCTAGTTTTTGTATCTTGGGTTAATAAATGCCTAAACTGAAAGAACAGACCCAGTCTCTGTTTAAGTGTTTTGACAGTTCTACAATATGACTCCCCTAACAGCGTAGTTATTTGGGTAACTAAGCCTCTTGTCCAGGGGTTGGGTACATTAGCAACTGGAAAGAAAATCATTGCCTTTGTTTTTTGGGGATTTAATACAAATTTTTGATTCAGAAGGTTAAGTTGCAAATGACTGAATTCCTCTTGAAGGTCCTTGGTGGCTAGTTTTGGAGTGGGCCTGTCAATGCAGAGGACTGTATCATCAACAAAGAGATGGATGCTTGCTGAGTTAATGCTTAAGTCAATATTGTTTATGTAGCGTGCAAAGCGTAAAGGCCCAAAATGAAGGCTTGAGGCACACCTCTCAGGAGAGTTTTCAGGAGAAAGGTCTCCATCTGCTATTACTTGCTGATATTGGCCGGTAGGACAGCTACTAAACCATTTAATGCTACAGAATCTAGGCTGATGTTTTTAGGAGTGACTAGTAGTAGGTTATGATCTGCTTCCTGTTGTGTCAAAAACTTCAACAGATCATTATTTTTTGGAGTGGCATTCTGATGATTGGTGGAGATTTTACTATGACATGGTACAATAGAACTACTATGAATCCCAAGCCCCCCCAGTTCTACCTGGGTACAATGCCTGATGAAATCTTACCATGGGGAAATGGGCTGTGTTGATGCATGGCGATATTTGCACCCTGCAGACAGAGCGTATACTCACTACTCGGCTCTCCATGCCCACTATACCCACATATCTTGGCCCTTTGATTTCCCAGGATCTTGTCACCTCATTCAAGACTGCACCAGCCATCCTATCCTATCATCAGATCCTTCTCCATTATATATGGACCTTCAGCTAGCCATTTAAAAAAAGTCCTTCTCGCTAGAGATTTATTAATTACATGTTAAATAGTAAGAGTTTTAACCAGTGAGTGAAAGACTGCCTCTGTATAATAAATATCATCCATTCCCTGGTGTCTTGCAGACCATCCCCATCCCTGAACTCTTGTAAAATGTTATCCATTTCCTGGTGTCTAACAGACCCCTCCCCCACCTGCCTGCCTCTCTTCATCATGGCTGGCCACCAACTGAGCTCTGATTTCTATCATGGGTGGTGATTGCTCGAAACCTACTTGTTTGTGATATTTTTGGGATGCAGAGTATGGAGTTTACATCATCACCGCTCTGAGTTCTGTGCTTTGATTTTCACTAATATAATTTTTTTCAAGTCATCATAATTAATAACAAAATAGCAGTCTGCAAAATATATAGAATGACAAATAAGAAAACTACACTATAGTGATTTGAACAAAAAAGGATATCCTAAGTGCTACCACTAAAGTTCGTGGTACAGACATAGTGATTAGCTATAGTAGTGCTGGTATCAAATGCAAAAAATGTAGAAGATAGCCAAAAATAAAATATTGTGGTTTTCTTGGCATGCAAGCAGTATGATTCTCAGTAGAACATGTATGAACAGCTGTCTCACAGTCAAAGGGTCAACAATTGGCAAATCTCCGACTCATCATTCACCACAATAAAAAATTAAAACTCTTTATGGCTTTAAATGTGTTCCCTGATGAAACTTACTTCAAATTTAGGTGAACACAACAAGAACCACTATGCACAAGGACTTTCATTATTAGTACAATTACAAAAAAACCAAAAGTATCAAATACGCACTGCCGCCTATGTTAACCAGGAGTGTGAGGGCAGGAAAATGAACAGCAAAATTAAAAATGAATAACAGAAATATAACTAATAAGAAATTGTTCAAACAGTGAAAAGTACACATAAATCCATAAAAATAACTACTGAAGTCACTTTACAATGAAAGCCGAAATGACAGTAACAAGCTGATGCAAATCACATGTCGTGCATCTCACATGACACCGTGTTTCTCTCTAGATTGTCACAGGGGTAGTGACCTAACATGTAGCGCACGCATAGCAACCTACCACTCTTTTTTGTGAAAAAATCCTTATTGTAAGAAGATATGCTCAACAAAAATTTTGTATACACAGCTATATAATACGATGAAAGACAGGCACCACACTACTAGTTTTATTCATTTCTCCTTTAAGATACATTCAGATACAATATCTAAAGATATATTAAAATAGGATAAAATATCATAAGATATTGTATCTTATTGTAATATTATATTAAGATAAGGTAAGATATCTGAAGCTATCCTATCAAAGATCATTGGCAAGAACAACCCCTGGCCTTGCAAATATCTGTCAGCTGCTTTTATCCCATCCATATGGGGAATATTTGAGTACAGACTCTATTTGTCTAGCATTATCAGGACTGTCTCCTCTGTAACAGGTATGTCCCATATAGCTAATATGGTGAAGATGTATCAATCAGACAGTGCTCTCACAAAGGGGTGTAGGAAATAATTTCTATATATTGGCAGTGCTTCTGTTAACCTGCTTTTACTGGCCACAGTTTGCCTTTGGGGGAAGGGGCTGGCATTTTTATGAACCTTTGGCTGAAGGTAAAAGGTGGTCTTGTTCTTGTATGTAGCCTCTATTTTTTTTTTATCACAACATTATTTGTCACCACTGCCGTGGACCTGGCAGGGGCTACAAGCTCCCCTCGGAGGGATATGTCCCCCAGCACATCTGGGCCATCATGGGTCCTGCCGGGTCCTGGTATTTTCCTCTGGTTTTCTCCCCCACACCCGCACAATGGGTGCTATGCACAAAGGGTGCGGAGTGGCTATGCGCATGTATCAGGGGCGCATAGGCAGTCCACACCCACTGTGCCTCCAGCATGGCACTCTGGAAAGGGGGGCACCCAGACCCACTGCACCCGATCTCCCACTTACATGGACAGATCTGCACAGGGGGCATTAAGGGGGTGTGCCAGCACTACACGAGATTCACTAACCCACTAATTCTGGCCCCATGGGCACCACCAGTGAGCCACCGGAGCACCGGGTTGGGGTGCACCATGATGCCCCCGACCGCTGGGATGAAGGAGACAGCCAGGGGTGGCTGGATGGGCAAGCACCACAGACTTTGCTGCCAGTGGCAACAGGACCAGCGGGTGCAGCGTGGGTCCGGGTGCATGTAAGTGGCATGCACAGACCCAGACCCACGATAACCAGGCAAGGGATCCACTGTGTGCCCCAGGACAGTGACCCCCCCCCGGCCACCCTGCATAGATCTGAGCGCTGAGGGGCAGACCCATGGACTGGTGGTCAGTGGTCATGCATACTGCTGGTGTGCATCTGTCCACGGGTGTGCAGGGGCACATGCGGGGTATGCACATTTGCCATGTACCTCCACACCCTTTGTGCATAGTGCCCAATGTGCACAGCAGCTGTCTCCACCTCCGCGGAGACAGCTAAGCACCCTGGGCGAAGGCCAAACTCCTTTTGTTTTGCTGATGCACGCAGCACGAACCCCCTTCCCAAGGAAGGAGAGCAGCCCTCCAGATGCTCAATCCTTACCTCCCCTGGCTGACCCCCGAATGACCAGAATCCATTTCTGAACCTGGGTCACTGGCGTGGCACAAGGTGTGGTGTCTGATGCCTCAACTGTCAGCACCACTGGGCCAGCTCTATGGCCTCTATTAAGTCCCACAGTTCAGACACTGTCAATTCTGCTTTTTATTCCCTCTGTGGGGTCTCTAATTTCTCAAAGAACTCATGATTTTGTAGTTCTCTGTACAAGTATTGCATATAATTAGCTTTGTCCCACATCAGCTGGCTTTATTAATAGTGACGTATCATTTTTATGGCTACCTGATATAGTATCTATCTATGTATGTATCTGTCTGCCAATATATCTGTCTGTCTGTCTATCTTTCTGTCTGTCTGTCTATCTATCTATATATCTATCCATCTATCTATCTACATATCTATCTATCAGTCTATCTCCTCCTCAGCTAATTTAATTTCTTCTTAAGCAGACCAGGGTGCCCATACACAGTAATGCTCCCCGGTTGCCTGCCTTTCATTCCCAATCTTTTACATATATTTTCTTAATATATAAGCAGGTTGGGTGCACACCCCTGGTACCACTTCACTTGACCTCCCTTCCCCTCCTGGTCACCCACACATGTTCACCTTATGTAGGTGGCATGAGGATACAATTGCCCTATCTCAAAAAGAAAGGAAATGGGGAGGTCATGTGATGGCAGCTTAAACGGATGCGTCTGCTCACAGCTCTCCTACTCTGCCCTTTTCCATTAAAATCTGCTATCTTTTACCTCATTTTTAAAATACCTGCAATCTTGCCAGTTGTCAGAAGAATTTGTGCAGCTGATTGGTGCTTCAGATTGTCACTGGAGATGATGGATTTGGATATGAAGGCACCCCTTCCTGGCCACATGCCACCCCCAATACTCGAGAGAGACAAAACAAACAAGCGGTCTAAACAGCAAGTCACAGGAACTTCTCATACTTCTTCCTGTTCCACAGCACTTTCGTTGGAGAAGTTCTTGGAAGAGATGACTCCGCTCCACAGCTCTCTTCAAGTTCTGACAGGAAATCCAATGGCTCGGTACCTCCATGGACATGCTCTCCCAGTGGGACAGAGATGCTGAGGCCCACACATCATCTTTAGAAGACTGGAGAGCACAGTTGACCAGGAAGTGGTCTCACTTAGGCAGTGGGTGAAACAAATGAAGCACCGCCTGGAAGATCTGGAAGGGCAGTCCTACAGAAATAATTGAGTAGTGGTCAGCCTTCCAGAAGGATCAGAGGGTCCCCAAACAATCTTGTTTATTCAAAAACTATTCGAAAAACTAGCGGGCCCCTCCCCAAATGGACTGACCTATGTAATTGAGAGAGGCATCAATCTTTGTGCCCCATGCTTGCTCCTGGCTCTCTACCTTGGCCAATAATATGCAAGCTATTAATCTTCCTTGACAAGCAGAACATACTGGCTAAAATCAGGGATGTCAAGGAGCTCCTTTGAGAAGGCAAACAGATATGGATATCCCAGGACCTGTCCTTTTCAGTCAGAAAACAGAGGGCCGCTTTGCATCCCTTAGTCTCCAAACTGCTGGCTGCCAGTATAAGATTTCAGGTTCGCTACCCAGCTACACTCCAAGTCTATCATGATGGTAGTTGGCTGAGCTGGGACACCCTGGACAAGGCTACGATGGTGCTCAAGCAGAAGTTTAGGGGCTTATTTAAGTAAGCCTTCTGAACATTGTAGTATCCATCTTAGTGTTAATAAGCTTGGACTTGTGTCTCATTTGCTGTCATATTCTGCCTATCTGATCACCTGATGGGTACTTGTCTATACTCTTTAGGACGGCTTCCTGGATCTGTGCAACCAGATGGAACTGTATATTCATCATACCCCTAGACTGCAGGAGTAAGGATGCCATTCTCGGGTGGGGTACATGCCTTAATGTTTTCTTTGTTGGGGAGCATCTTGAGTTATTTATGAGACTGCTGGGGCAAGAATTTTGTTGTAACTCTTTGCCAGGACACTGTGGCCTCAGCTGGACTTTCAGATCCTCTGGCTTTTCCATTTTGATTTTTCTCAGAAGGACAGCCTGCGTGCCTGGTTTTGGCTAGCAGGAGGCCGGAATAGGTAATGGAGGCCACATACTGCTTCATGGTCCAAATTCTCTGGTTGATGGCATACTTCAGCACTTAGTTCTGCCAAGCAGTTTTCCATTCATTGTTCCACCGTATTGCTATGGTTGCACTACATTATTTAAGGACACCACTGGCTGCACAGACTCAGTGTTACCCAATGTTTTCAGGACTCTCGACTGACTGGGACTTTCTTTATTCTTTGGATCGATATCCAGCTTCCATTCTCGAGATCTGGGAGACCCACTTTTTTCCCAGTTGGATAACCTACTGTATCTAATATTGAACTGCATTCTGTCTCTTGTACACTCTTGGTGGAACATTTATTCTAAAGGATCACTTTTGGATATATTGCAATGTTTGGTGTTTTGAATAAAATGGCTGTTAATGATTGTTTTCACAGGTTTATATTGTTACGAGCAGTTGGGCAGGGAGGCTGGAGTGAGCAGGGTCTCTACCATCATGGGCATTATAGTTGTGGGAGTCCGTCATTAGGACCTAGGATTTGGTTTATTATGTTGTTATGGTTTATTGGGGGTTGGGGTTTGAGGGGGTGGGCTTGGGTGTTCTCTCTATTGCTATATTGGGTCCTTGGGCACACTTTGCTGTAGTCATAATGTTTGGTCTCAGATTTCTATGGGCTTGTATGTTCTAATCTTCTTTAGTGGGGCTGACAATTTCTCTGCACATTGGTTGGGGTGGGTGGGGCTTCTAGGCTTACTCTCTTTTGCCTTAGAGAGTTGTTTTGGGGTGGGGTGGTGGTTGGGTGGGGGGGTGGGCGGGGGCAGTATCCCAGAGTACCGTGGTTTGGGTTTTATTTTGTGTGCTTTATTTTTAGTATTCTTCTCTACTTTATTTATGTATGAGTAGTAAGTATACATTTCTTTCATGAAATGTTAAGAGGGCTCGAAATAAGCAAAAGAAATATATGCTTCTAGGGCGCTGGCAAAAATGTACTCTTAATATTGTAATGTTGCAGGAAACTTATCTGAGCAGAGAACACCTCCCATTGTTAAGGAGGCATTGGGCGGCTCAAGTTTTTGGAACAGAGGTTCATTCATCAAAAGGTGAAGACACCATATTTGGTGGCGAGCGGTATGGACTTTCAAATGGCCAGGGCACACTGGAATCCTGAAGGTTGGCTCATTTTAATTCAGGGCCAGCTTGGTACCACAGGAGTTCTTCTTGGTTTTGTTTATGGCCCTCATCTTGACTCACCCACCTTTTTTTTTACAGATCTTGGGTTCCATCTTTCTGCCTTCCCTTGGCTACCCACAATCTTAGGGAGTGATTGGAATTTAGTTAACCAGGATAATCTGGATAGATCCGGTCTTTCTAGATGGGGTCTGTCTCCAGGTCAGAGGTGTTTTGGGGATTTCCAGGACCATTTATGCTTAGTGGATCCCTGGAGAATTCTGCACCCTAAAGACCGCCAGTATACCTTTTTTCCTCTGCCGATGGGACTTCTTCCCAGATTGATTGCTTCCCATTTAGTACTATTTCCCTCCCCAGCCTTGTTTTGGCTGATGTATTACTCACAGTTCTATTGAATTGATTCAGGTTCTCCATGAGGGTGAAGAAAAAGAGGGATTTGGAGGTTCAGTACCCAACTCCTGAAATACCTGACCCTGGTAGCACACTTGAGGGACTTTATTCTATCCTTTTCAGATGCTAATATGGGGGCTGTCTCAAGACTGGATTGGCTGTGTGGGGGGGGCACTTAAGTGTGCAATTAGGGGCGAGTGCATTAAGCTGGCTGCTGAGTGCAAAAGGCGCCATGCTCAGGAGGAGGATAAGCTTTTATCAACTATCAGGCAGTTTGAGAGGGACCTCTCTGCTAATTCCCACGTTATTGTCTGGCAACAGTTGGATGCTTCTTGACTACGATATGCTGAGTTACTAGCTGAAAAGGCAGATTTAGCCATCCTTTGTACTAAGTTTCAATATCTAGAATTGGGTAAACAGGCCGGCAAATTATTGGATTGGAGACTCCGGCAATTGGAGGAAACCAGGGTGGTCCCACACCTGCAGCCTGGTGCAGATAATAGTATCCTTACTCAGCCTTGGGACATTGTAAAAGCATTCTGGGATTTTTTCAAGGGCCTGTATGCAGCTAGCCCTGAATTGCCAGAAGATCAGTTTAAGATTTTGTCTTATCTGGCAACGCTCTCTCTTCCATCTCTCTCCCTCACAATAAGAATTTCTGGCAGAATCCATTAGGATTTCTGAGATTCAGGCAATGATTGGCCAACTTCCCATGGACAAAGCACCTGGCCCAAATGGTTTCTGCGACAACTTCTATTTTGTTTTAAAAGAAGAACTATCACCTTTCCTCATACAGTTGTGCAATTCTTTCCTCACTGATGGCCTTGAGGACTCCTCCTTCAACCAAGCCTGGATCACATTTATCTGGAAACCAGGCAAGTATGATCTCCTGCCTGCTAGCTACTGGCCAATATCTCTTTTAAATCTGGATTTTAAAATCAGAGCAAAGGTCCTCACTAATAGGCTTAAATTAGTGTGAATAAATTAATCTCGCCTGTTCAAGTAGGTTTCATGACTGCCCGCTTGTCCAGTGATCATATCAGAAAGCTCTTGTATTTGATTTCTGTATCCAGGGGAGAGCAAGTTTCCTGTGACTCAAGTTTCCCTGGACACAGAAAAAGCTTTTGATTGGGTTTCAATGCTTTTTTTGTTTCCAGTTTTAAGAACATTTGGCATCCCTACCACTTTTTGCAAGTAAATTCAAATTATTTATAATATTACCTCAGCTCAAATCCACTGCAATGGGCTGTCCTCCTCTCCTTTTTTACTAGAACAAGGGACAAGGTAGGGCTGCCCCCTCTCTTATTTAATTTGTATTTAGAACCCCTTCTTTTCCATTTACAACATTCCCCAGACGTTAAGAGTACCTTGCTAGGGGAAGAGAGGGTTTAAGATATCTGCTTATGCGGATGATTTACTTATACATTTGGAAGATCCGGTCTACTCCAGCTCCGCTGCCTTGATGGAGATTGCAACTTTTGCCAGTGTGGTAGGATATAAATTGAATCTTGACATGACGCAAGTCATGCCACTGAATATTTATGTTTTTAAAACAGAGATTTTGGACCTCTGTTGTTTGTCTTCGGAGCCCAAGGTGCTCACATATTTGGGCTTTCGCTTACCTTGCCACCTCTCTGAATTATTTTCTCTAAATCTAACCCTCCTCCTGCTCAATATTAAAAATGGCCTTATAAGACATCCGACTTACCTCTGACTCTTTGGGGCTGTCTTCACATTATCAAGATGAATATCCTCCCAAAACTGTTCCATCCTTTAGGTATGTTGGGAGTTTTTCTGTCTAAAGCATGGTTTCTATCTCTTCAGGGGCTCCTGAACCTGGTGAACCCCTTTTGGTTGACACCCTGACAGTCAAACAGGAAAAAAGACCATTATGGTGACATTCGCGGAAATGGTCCTTTTTCCCGTGTTTTGCCTTCCCCCAGTGTTCTTCCCCCTTCCCGGACCAACTCTGTCCTGGAGTTGGAACCCTAAAGTCCGGGGCTTGCGGGGGGCAGAGCTCCCCACAGAAAACACCTTTAAAACAGGTGGCACAATACCTGCGTTGGTATTGTGCCATTGCTGTGGGGGAGGACAGCATTGTCACTGTCGACCAAACTTGGTGCTTCCCCGAACCAGTTTCTCTGGGGAGCTGGGGCTGTGTGTCCGGCATACTACAAATTAACTCTCCTGAGAGACAGAGGAGGCCTCTGTCTTCCTAACTTCTTTATCTATTATCTAGCCCTACATGGTGTCAAGTTCCTTCAGTGGGTAATGCTCGGACTAGAGTTGGAGGTGACGGGTACCAACCTCTATGGCGATTTATAGAGGCTTCACTTTGTCAGAATTCAGGTACTCACCTATCCAACCTCCTGTATTTCAAACTTTCTAAAGTACCCACCTCTTTATGCATTCCTCCCTTAATATGGCCCCTCAAGGCACTCACACAAATGGAGAGCTTTCTGCAACTAGACTTATGGTCACTGAATCAACCCATGTTGGCAAATCCCAATATCTATATTGCTGGCAGATTTATACTGGTCTCCTTCTGTCCCCTTGTGGGATATGTGTTAGTGTCTGCTCTTACAGAGTGGGGGCATATTCTTTCCCATGAGAGATTACAAGAATCCTTTCCATTGCCTGTTTTTCATACTTTCAAATACCTCCAACTGACCCATGCCCTTATGTCCTACTTTGGACGAGGCCCTTGGCAATTTAAGGATAACGAAGCACTGTCTAAGATTACTGCAGAGAGTGCTCAGTTCCACCCAGTTGTCAGCTTGTACTCATGCCTGCAAGTGGCTGACCCCTCTTTATTATCAGTGGTCTGCTTCTACTGGCAACCATCCCTGAACTGGCAACCAGATGTTAAGCATTGGCAATCCATTTGGTGTAATTTGTATAAGTTTACCAAAAGAGACTAGTTTAGGTGGACCCAATATTGAGTTTTACACGACATGTATTGTACTCCCATCAAATTATTCAAAATGGGATGGAGGGACACTCCAGACTGTTCCCACTGTGGAAATGCTACTGGGCATCTGCTACAAATGTTGTGAGAGTGTCCCAAAGTGTCTCTCTTCTGTCAGAAAATCAAAGACTCACTGGACCCTTTATCGGGCCTTGACAATGCCTTTACCCTAGAAATTTGCTTGGTTGGGGGATTATCCTCCTTCCTTGTTTGGGCATCGCAAGGCCCATATTGCCCTGATCTCAGTGGCCAAGGTGATTATTTTGCGGCACTGGAGGGGGGGACTCTAAGTCTTCCTATGGGGAGCAGTACAATTAACTTATGCAAGCTCTTATGGTCGAAAAACAGATTGCAAGACTCCACCACAGAGATGAACTTTTTCAACACAGGTGGGCATCTCTGCATACCATTGTGTCTATCCAATGGGCTATGTACTAAGAACAATCAGGTGTGAGCTCCCTTGTCGCTCAGTTTGATTGTTTTACTTGTTTTGCCTAACTCTAGGTTTCCTCTTTGTTGGTGCTCTGGGTTTGGTAGGGTTGTCAATCTCCTCTTAACACATGCTTCACTCCTCCTGGGGGTCACTATTTTTCTTCTTCCTTTTGGGGTGGATGGGGGGAGGAGGTTGGGAGTGTTATTTCTTTATATTGCTTGTTGCTTGTTATTATTCCTGATGATAAGTGTCTGTTGTTGCTTGGTGATGCTATTTTGTATGTTGTTTTTTTAATATAAAATCAACACAATTTTAATTATAAAAAAAAAGAAATTATTTTCAAAACACTACAGTATTGCACCAGTTAGGGTGCAAATTAATGCCATAAAAGTCAGGAAATGTAGTGTTAGGGTTTCTTACCCTGACTTCCCACCCCCACCCCTCAAGCCACAAAAGGAAAAAAAATTAGGGTTTTGGACCTCCGGAGTCTTGGTGAATCAGTGCTGAGGTGTTCCTTGGGGTTGTCAACCCTAATGCCCACCCCATTCCCTGAACAAATAATGTCAGGTGTGATGTCCTTTCTTCACACAAGGAAGTCCCCATCACTGATTCACAAACACTCTGGAGACCAGAATCCTAATGTTTTTTCCTTTTGCTTCTTGGGAGGGTGGGAAGTTAGGGTTAGAAACCCTAACGCCACATTTCCTGACTTTGTCAGCATTAAGTTGCACCCTAACTACTGCATTAATGTCGTTTTTTTGCAAATAATTTAAACTAAAGGACAGTATAGCATAGTGGTTAAAGGCACTGAGCTGCAAACCTGGAAACCTGGGTTTCAATCACATCAGCTCCCACTTTCATACTGTGTGACCCTGAACAAGTCATTTAACTTCCTTGTACTTCCAGGTCACACCTGGAAAAAAGGTCGAGCTTAGTGTGCCTTTCCTAGTCAAACGATTTTCCCTTCCCTTCTCCCTTAAGGTTTACATGATGACCAGGGCCACAGCTTCAAACTAGCAGGAGTAAACTTCAAGAAGGACAAATGTAAATATGTCTTTACAGAAAGGGTTATTGCTAGGTGGACAGACAACTTAGTAATGTTTAAGCTAGTACCATCTCAGGATTGAAAACCTGATGGAACAAATAGGCAATTAGAAACAGAAGGGAGCTCGGTGATCTAGGAGCACCAAAGAGATTAAGCAATTGTAGGTATGAAAAACCCAGCAGACTGGATGGACTTTTAATCCTTACAGTAGTGCCCAGAGTCATGTTCCCAAATGTTTCAAAATCTCGTGACACTACTGTCACGATGTCCTCAGTGATAGGCAATTCACTGAAAATCCTGCTTGACATGACTAGACAATTAGGAATCCAACACTGGGCACCACTGCATGGGTCCTACACTATCTATGTATCTGTCTGGCAAGAGGCTTAAGCTGTGACACACTATGTGAGGCTGCCACAGTGTCTTCAGTGATAGGTAGTTCACTGAAGATCCTGCTTGACATGACTAGACAAGAAGAAATCTGACACTGGGCACCACTGTATAGGTCCTATACAGTGAAAGATTGTTTAATGAACACATCTGTGCACACAACTTTTGTCCGTTATATCGAGTGTCCATTATATCCGGAGGAGCTGCAGTCTATGCGTTAGGTGTGTCTTTGTGTGCGAGAAGGATTCAGAATGAATGAGAACCTATTAGAAAACTTTATAGACTAGTCAGAATCCTGTCTAGTATTATGTTTCTGTATTCTGCGTATTTATTTAAAGTTGTTTAACAGTCAGGGAACATGAAGTTTTTTAAGGAAGTTTATTGCAAAAAATAAGAAGATAGGACCTGCAATGACTGGAAGTTGGGGTTCTAGGACGGTAAGAGCAAAGGCAACTGTACTGTAAGAGTTTTATGGAAATATAAAATAATTTCCTTTTAGTGTAAGTAATTAACAAATAAAAGTTTATGCAACTTGCAGAGAATTATTTTGTAAGAAATGTAATCTCTGTAGATTCTCCTTTTTAATTTAGCATTTGCCAAATCTCTTATCTGCTCTGTACCCCCCCTTAAAATAGCACTACCATTGCCTATTAAGGCTTCAGTGTGTCCATTATACCCATAGCAAAATGCATCAGATCTGATATATTTGGTTTGGGAAATCAGATTTTGTCCACTGTGACCCATTGTCCATCATAACAGTGTCCAATGATATGTGGCGTGCACAGTATTATGTATCTACTGTATAAGGCAAGAGGCCCAAGCTGTAACACCCTATCTCAGGTATGCTATAAGCAGTAATAAACAGATAAAACAAATATTATTGGGTACCCAAGGACTGGAGCATGTATGTGTAGTGGGGGACGTAAGCAGCAGCAAGGAGGAAATGACTGAGCCCCCTTCCCCTTCCCCAAGCCTAGATACACATGAGCTGGATGGGCAGAGAAGTTCTGAAGAGAAGGCAATAACTGGGGATAGGGTGAGGAGGGAGCCCAAATAGGGGTGCATATAACAACAGAAGAGATTAGTGTGCTCATGGAGATGGGCTCTCAGTAGGAATTAGGAAGATGAGGAGGGAGGTATTTAAAAGTTGTGGGGATCTGTAGGAGGAGGCAGCCTGCACAGCTGTGGTTTTGAAATGGGGTGAGGGAAACAATTGGATACAATAGTATTTGTCCATTAAATATAGGTATCATGTTGTTATTTCATGCTATAATTCAGCAGGTCAGCAGGCAATGGTTATCTATAGTATACAGCATTTATTACAATGTAATTGCACATAATTTATAGGACCTATGAGAAAGCAGTTTGCTTTACATTAATGTCAATTATAACTTCTCAAAAAATATAGCCAACACTCCTGTGGCCACAGACCATTTCTCTAGCTATGCAGTGGCATAGCTGACCAAGGCCGAAATAAACACTATGGTTTCATATATCCTGACAAATTCATTGTGCACTACAGAGCCCCCAAAAGGATCCACTTAAAAGATTAAGGAGGAGATTTTAAAAGTCAATTGGTGAAGAAACTGTTGTCCCTCTGGGGAATACGTAAATCTTGCACAACCATGAATCACCCCAAGGTGGTAAACAAGCAGGACACTTAAATCAGATGGTACTCAATAGGTTACTGGCTATCTTGAATCTGAAAGACAAAGCAAAATGGATTCAGAAAGTGAGTGTGCTTGTGTATACCTATAATTGCACCAAAAGCAATGCAACTGGGCATTCTTTGTATTATCTCATATACTGTATGCCAGGGAAGCCAGACAGCCCATTGGCTAGTGCTTCAGGGTATCATCTGATGGAGTCTGACGTGAAACTTCTCTCCAGTATGTCAAGTATCAATTGAACACTGCATACTATTTTGGCATGGAGGTGGCCAGGAAAAGCAAAAGAGCTAAAAAAGTGTTGTAACGTAAGAATGTAAACATACAAAAACATTTGACTGGTGATAGAGTACTTGTACAGAACTTGGTGTTGCCAGAAAAACACAAACTTGCAAACAGATGGCATGATAACCCCCCCATCCCCATGTCATTTTGGAACAGATTAAGGACCAGCCGGTTTATAGAATTCAAACAGAGGGCGAGTCAAGTCGGACTCACATAATTCATTAGAATCACTTGCTGTCAATTGGACTGATGGACAGCTGTGTCGTGATTGCTGAACCCAAAATGAGTAAGCTGCCAGAAGCTTATGGTAGTATCTACAATCTCCCTGAGGAGAGCGAATAGTGATTACTTGGATGAGGAGATGAAATTAGTCCAATACTATTCCATGGTAGACCTTCCATGTTTGTTACTTAGTGCTACACCTGGGTAGGAGCTCAACCAACTTGAGACCCAGTTGGATCTTCATGTTGAAGCCTTTGTGCCCTTGGATGCATTGCCGGTATCTGAGGAAGGGCACATTGAGGAAGGAGGGGAGGAGTGCCCAGAAACAGAGAACAAAGTGGAGCTGCCTTTGACTGAAGACACTTCTGTGCTAGTTAAGGAGACAGGACTCATGACCCTGGATTTAGAGGATAAGGCTGCTCCTCTGCAGCACTCTGAAAGACCTCTCGGACCTTTGTCAGGACTGACATATTAAACTCCTCATGCCTCCACTGATCTTGCATGTGGTATACAGAGAGATATAGGTAACACCCAGATTCCTTGCCCATATAGATTCGCAGGTGCCCCGGGATGAAAACCCTTGATACTATGGCACACGGGCATGTTGTTAAAATTCCTTTAGACATGAATCAGTTGTCCAGGTACTGCAGAATTGTTGTATACATGCCACTGAACTAAAATCCTAGCTAGGAGTCATGTTTGTAGACATGCAAATGTGGTAATGTAGTATGTATAAATGTAGAACTTTGGACTTTTGCATGGAATTGTTGAGGACAACAGTTGCTTAGCATAGGGACAGTGTAACCCACTGCAGTTACTATACCATTAAGAATCCCTTGATAGCCGGCCCGGTGGCACTGAGGGTTGAAGTGCCAGACTCTACACCTCGCGTTGCGCTGGCAACCCGGGTTCAGGAACGAGCCCAGACTGCTGGGGGTCAGCAAGGGAGAGAGAGGATTGAGCATCCAACGGACTGCTCTCCTCTCTCAGGAGTGGGATCCAGGGTAGCCCGGTACAACAGTGACCCTCAGTGGAGACTGTTGGCACTGCATTTCACTCAGGCATGTACAAGTGGGGATGACGTTGTGCAGCCATCTTCAGACATAGGTGGGAGCTCCTACATCATGGGCTGAAGACATTGCATGCCTTATGTCGGGGGGGTACCAGAACAAGGAAATACACGGTGCCGAGTATCAGGTGATGACACCAGTCCCCCATGCCCAATGTCGGGCTCTCCTCGACTGGCCTTCCATCTCTGTAGCTGCTCTCCGTCCGATGCTGGAGCCTGACTTGATGAGAGGTGCCCAGATAGGAGGTGGATGGCAACCCACACCGGATATGTTTAGCTGGGGGTGCTAGCACTGGAGGGGGGGAGAGAGGAGGCACAGTTCGGGGACCCCAGACGGGCAGGAAAAAGGACTGGATGCTTGAGAGAGGACCTCGCGGCCATGACCGGAGGGAAGAAGAGTTAACAAAAAAAAAGAAGAATCCCTTGATAGGCCTGCCCAGTGGTGCTGAGCACTGTGCACCTTACCTCACAATGTGCAAGCGACCCAGGTTCGAGAACAAACTCAGGTCACTGGGGATAGGCAGTGAGGGAGAGGAATGAGAGTGGATCAAGCAGCCATCAGGCAATCCTCCTCTGCTAGTTAGTGGCAGGTCGACTCAGCTCTTGGCTGCTATCAGGTGGAGGCCTGGGACAGTGCACATGCACTTGCAGTAGACAGTAGTCAGGGGAAGGGGAGCTGCGGTTCCAGGACTCATATGTTCCTCCATGCACAGCCTGTGCTGCCATGGCTGGGGGGGGTGGCCTTTAGAGGAAAATACAATGAGGCAGGTAACAGTGCCACTCCAGACACCATGCCCCCACCAGCCTCACCGCCAGGCACCTGCTGACTGAAACTGGATGTGGACTTCTGTGTGGGGAGGATGGCCTTCACCATGCTGACCCCACCACAGGGGGCAATCCATGGGGATATCAGACTGGTCATGTAAGCCTGGGGAGGTGGTTGATGGTTGGAATCAGGGCGGGGCAGGGCAGAAGGGAGCCCAAGCCTGCTTCAGCCAGGGAGGAAATAAAAGATTATGGAAGAAACACAGCAGAAAACAAAGGTTCCCTTGCTAGTCATGCATCTATGTTGTCTGCCATGCCACTGGAGCGGGCACTGCAGTGTCAGCAACAGGACTAGGAATCGCCTGATCACTACCTCAGCCAAACTGGATGTAAGTTTGCATCTATGCAGGATAGGGTCAGGTTCTGAATTTGTCCTTAAACTATAAAGTTTGTGCAAATAAAGACTGTAATTGAAAACTGCTTTTGACTGCATTTTAACAGCCATTTTTTTTTACCACCTCTGACCCACCCTGCCATAGTGATTGGCCGCCAAATTAGGAAATGCTGACCGAAGAGAGAACAAGAGCTCCTGGACTTGTGATGGACCTAATTAATGCAGACACCTTTCCAGCTATCGATCACCTTTTGAGTGATAGACCTTCAGGACTGAAAGCCATAACTAAACCCAAGGCAGAGTTGCATGATACCTTGATGCTCTGCTGAGAGCTGTGCTGTAGAGAGAGACCACAGATCTGCCTGCCAAGGATGAGAAAGGCCATTCCACCAGTAGATTCCTTGTTTCAGAAGGGAAGCATTCATGTGCTGTGCATCGCAAAACTGTGAAACCAGAAGTTGTCACCACAGAGAGAGAGTGAGACTGTACTGCACTACACCTGGAAATGCTGCTAGATATGTCCAGCCCATACCCTAGCCTGTTCATAACCCCTCAGGACTGGATGCCATGACATGTAGGGCAGTGCGAACACCCAATGGCCTAAAAGGGCTGGAGAAATGAATAATAAGAAATAGAAAATTTTGGACTAACAAGTGGAGATCATTATGGACTGTAAACCAGAACCAGAAGACAAGTTACAGAAAACTGAGAATACCCTTTATGATATCCAGCAGAGATGGAAGTGTGCTTCTGTGATCTAGGGGACTTTTTTGAAATGTGTTTTCATAAGGTGTAATTGTTTATTGCTACCAGAGTTCTTTGAATCGAGGCACATGCTGTCTGAAGTACTATCATTAGCAGTGCTCCTTTTTGCTTTCGCTTGCACACATGCGCAAGGAACATCTTGAAACAGTACGACTTTTTGAAGATGTGCGACCCTCCTCGCGAATGCAGTGCTCAGTGTAGTAGGCATGACCCTACCAGACCAATACACGCCAAATTGTGTATGACAGAAAGTTGGCTGTGTTGGTCTTCACTTTTAAGAAAAGGTACGCTGCAATCAAATCAAATTAAATCAAATCAAACTTTATTTGTAAAAAGTGCCTTTCTGAAATCAAGGAGCTTATATATTATTAATTAAAATAAATCAATAAATGAAAAATACAATTAATTAAAACCATAAATACAACAAGTTAAAACTCATAACAGTGATATTAAAAATCAGTATATGCTAGGCTAAAATGAAACATCTTCAAAGCCACTTTAAAGCTTTGGATGGTCAGGCAATCCCGCACCTGATGAGGTAGAGAATTCCACAGGGTTGGGGCCATAAAACCAAAAGACCTGGCCCCAGGTGTCTTTAAATGAATCCTGGGAATCTCTAGCAATCCCTCATCAGTGGATCGGAGAGAGCAGAAGGGTCAGCAGGGATGAAGGCGATCTTGCAGGTAACCAGGTCCCTGGTCATGCAGGGCCTTATAAGGCAGCAAACTGACCTTGAAGGTGATCCACCACCGTACTGGCAGCCAGTGCAGTCCGTGGAGCACAGGCGTTATATGACTGGTCCTAGATGTACCAGTCAATAGCCTGGCTGCCGCATTCTGCACGAGCTGCAGGTGGCTGATATCAACCCCTGGTAACCCAAGGTAGAGGGTGTTGCAGTAGTCAAGGTGGGAGGTAATGAAGGCGTGGACCAGGATTGGAAGATCATTGGAAGGAACCAGGTGCTTCACCCGGGTGATATTCCTCAGATGGTAAAAAGAGGTTTTGACAACTGCCGACACCTGAGATTTAAGTGTCAAACAGTCATCAAACATAACACCCAGGTTCCACACCCGGTCTGAGGTAGTTAGCTGAACACCCCTAAGCCACAGACCTGAAGATGATCCTGCCAACAAACCCACCTCCCAGCGACATGTGTCTACAACTAACACCTCAGTTTTTTCTGGGTTTAACCGGAGCCAACTCAAATTCATCCAATCCTGGATTTCTGTGAGACAGTTGTTAAAAACTGAAACAGCAGCATCCTGGCCAGGCACAAAGGACATGTACAGCTAAATATCATTGCATAGCAGTGAAAACTCAAGCTGTACTGCCTAATAATCACTTCTAACAGCAACATGTACACTGCAAACAACATGGGTACCAAAATGGAACACTGCGGCACCCCGCAGGATAGGGGGAGTGATGCCAAGGAAAAAATCCCAGACATCACCCTCCGAGTCCTACTCTCAAGGAAAGATCGAAACCATCCGAGAACCATACCAGACAGTCCACAGATGAACCACAAGCACTCCAGCAGCACACCATGGTCTACAGTGTCAAATGCCTCAGAGAGCTCAAGAAGGACCAAGATGGAACGGGTCCTTGGATCTCTCGCTATTAGGAGGTCATTTAGTATCCAGACAAAGGCTGTCTCGGTACTATGTCTCTTCCTAAATCTGGACTGGAGAGAATCATAGACATTGTGGCTGGTCAAATGATCATCCAGCTGCAACACAACCACCTTCTCAATAACCTTACCCACAAAGGGCAGGTTAGAGACAGGTCTGTAGTTAGCCAGACAGTATGGGTCAAAGGAGGACTTTTTAAGAAGGGGTTGAACCACAGCCTCCTTCAGAGGATCAGGAAAGATCCCCCTCTTCATGGTCATTCAGACTATCTCAGCAAGGACCGGGCTGATTTTGTCTACATAGCCCTCTAGGAGACATGTGGGGCCCAGATCCAAACTACAGTTGATTGGCCGAAATGACTGGATGACCATCACAATGTCACTGATCATGGGGAAGCTGAAGTCACACCACACAAACTGGGTGGCCAACATCTCCAGCCAACCACCACAGCTTCCATTTGGGAGGGTCAAGTGGATGCTGGACTTGATTGTGGAAACCTTATCTGAAAATAATCGAGCAAACTCCTCACATCGTTCTTGAGAAAAAGCACTTCCAGGTGGAAGACAGATTGGATTACACAATCTGTCCACAGTCTGGAAAAGCTGAGTTGGTTGATTCTGTGCAGCAGCAATTTCCCTGGACAGGAATTCTGCCTTCTTATGGGTAATTGCTGATTGACAGACCACATAGTGGTCCATCCAACTAAGTCATTCCGATTCCAGGACCGACTTCCGCCAACACCTCTCTAGCCTTCGTCCCACTCTCCTCAACTCCCTCAGAGTCTCATCAAACCAAGAAGACCTGGGGCAAACAGTGAGGGGACAAACATGAACATGAGCAATGGAATCCAGGGTCCCTATCACTGCCTTATTATAGGCAAGTACCAGGTCCCCTGGATCCATGCATTCACTCAGTAAACCTGATAGGTCCAGTGCCGCCATCAGGCCATCTGGGGAAACACCCCTCAAAGGGTTGTACTGGACCATCTCCATAGGGGCTGACTTACTAGGGATGGCCTCGAAACTGAACCCAATGGTATGATGGTCAGACCACCCTACTGATTTCATCATCAAATCGGATATCTCCATCCCCAGGAGAAACACCAAGTCCAATGAATGACCACCAATATGGGTCGAGGAGGAAATAACCTGTGTGAAGCCCAGCGAATTCATTAGCTGGAGGAAGTCCTGACCAAACTGTGAGAGTTCATCGTCGACCCAGGCATTGAAATCCCTTAGGATAAACTATCTGGGGATCCCAATGTCAGGTCGACAATGAAGTCCGCAACTTCCCGCAGGAAACATTCCTGTCTCCTGGTAGACAGTAGACAAGAATTATCCTGCACCCTACACCCTCACCCATGATACATTCAAAGGAGTTGGTAGTTCCCACTGGTACCTCCATTAGGCTCAGTTCCGATCTAAAACAGATGGCAACACCCCCGCCCCTACGATCCATCCTCGGACGGTGTATGACCAAGTACCCAGCCGGAATTGCTTATGCCAAAACTGGGCCAGCATTCTCATCCAGCCAGGTCAGATAATCCAACAAGATCTGATATTATAGGGGTCTTGTTCTTAATAGATCTGGCATTGCATAACACCACCCAAGCAGGATGAGAACCCGAGGAAGACCATGTTACCTGCCTGCTGCAAGCAGAGCCCTTTGGTATGGGAACCAGACAGGGAGGACCCCTTTCCTGGACCCATTTCGCCCCAGGGCGTCTCCTTGTCCCCAGTATTCCAATCTGCCCACTCCTTTCCATTCCCTCTCCAGGCCCAGCCTTCGTCCTCCTCCTTCTAACAATCCCCAAAACCCTACACCATCTATATATGTCTGGTGACAGTGAAGGAAAAAAAAAGGATGGAGGTCCCTAAGCCTGGAGGGGAAATAATGCCTGACCGTCCTAATGCCTTCCCAATACATCTTCACCACACTCCGCAAACAATACAACAACCAACCATAAAACACAATCAAACCCTCTCCACAATCAAACACACAACCACTCCAATCAGCCTCTCAGCTTCCACACCACATCGACTAAACTATCAAATACAATTATATTGACAGAAGGAAAGGGTACAAAATTAATCAAAACTGAGTAGCAGCATGAATGTCCACAAATTGATAGAGCAGTCACAGTCAATCTCTCAGTACAGAGAGTTGTTTAGTGTCTAAAGAACTCCCACCTCTTAAGACAAACCTGGAAAGGCCAAAACAGGTCCAGCTCTCACTTTAAACCTGATGGCTACCAGTTCACAGAAGGTCTAAGCAGCTCCCATCTCTCGATTTCAAAGATTTAAAAATGAAACACTCCCACCTTTAGGATGTAGCCCAAAAGCCAGACAGGTTCAGCTCTCACCCAAACTGGCCCACAACTTCAGGGAGAGGATTCCCACCATCAGTCCAACACCTGAGTCCTTTACATAGATCTTCTTTAAAAGTGAAAATGAAGCAGATTCCTCAGTTCACAGGCACCGCTCAAGTCCTAACCCCCACCAGTGCCTTCACAGTTGCCAGAGTAGGCTCAAGCAATTGTACCACAGGGACTAAGCAAGTGGAGGTTCCCCAGCATACTCCCAGGAGGTAGCCACCCCCCACCTGCCGAACCTGCAACTACAGCTCCCAGGCCCACCAACCAACCCCCTGGGCCACTTAGAAGACAATGGAGGGTCCTGTCTGCCCTTCGGCAGACCACACACCAATGCCTCCTGCCCAGCTCAACAGTGAGCAAACAATCAAGTGGCCACACTGCAGGTGGTCCAAGGGGGAACTGCCACTTGCAAACACCCTGAATATTCCAAAAGTCCCGCTTCTCCAGGCTAAGGGTCTTCCCCACTCAACGATCTTCCATAGCAGAGGTGTCACTGCTCCCATTTCAGTCTGAGCACCAAACAGCTCACACCACCATCTGACTCTCCGATGTCCAATTCTCCATGGGTCCCACTGCTACAGTTCCCTCCTCCCGGACACCAGCACTCAGCTCTAAATCCTCTCCTTTACTCCTCAAGTCTCCTCCGATTGTCTACCCGCACTCCAGGCAGGTAAGAGAGCCCAGACTGATCAAGCCTCCAATTTTGTTATTATTATCCAGTGCAATGTCTGAAGGCACTGGATAAAATAAGGGGAAATATGAATAAAAAAGGAGTTTTCCATCTAAACTCCAGAAAAGCCCTCTCTGAACCCGTTCTTGCCACCCACTCACTTAACTTCCCTAACTTACTGCCAAAACTAATTATACTAACTAAAACGACAAACGAAACAAAAATAAACTAAAACAAAAATAAACTAAAAATGAAGCTAGTGCTACTACGTGTTGTGGACTAGCCCAGCATGGCAGCCATCATTACTGCCATAATGCCATGGTAACCTCCTACAAGTATCTGGGCATTACCTTTGATTCGGCACTCTCCTTCCATTCCCATATCAATGCCCTTTCTGCTGCCACCAATGTCAGGATTAGACTGTTATACCACCATAGGGACTGCCTACCACAAGAGGCCCTTGGATTGGCAATCACCTCCTCTGTCCTGTTGCTAATTGACTATGGGTTGCCCATCTATGCTGCAGCCAATATCACTGCACTTGCAAGAATCCAGCTCTCTATAAACAAGGCCTGCAGGCTAATGCTGGGAGCCCTTAGGTACACCCATACATGCCTGCTGTACTCCACCACCAACTTGCTCAGCCTTGAAGAAAGATTCCACTTCCAAACTTACCTTCTTGTAAAAAAGACCCTGCTAAGACTCTCCCCCCCCTGGGGTCGCCACCTCCCTGCAGCATGCCTCCCCCTCAGTCTCCACCCGAAGCACTGTCAAAACCTCCCTTATTGTCCCCAGGGTAAGGACCTCAATGGCCCAGAGATCCTTTTGCTATCAGGCTCTCTCCTGGTTCAATTCCCTCCCAGCCAATATAGCTGACTCCACTAAGCTTGGTCCTTCCAAGGTTTGCCTCAGAAGCCATCTGACAAGCACTCGCTGCTGCAACTGCACATAATTCCCCACCTGCCCCTTACTTTCACCCCATGGCTGGGTCTGTCCTGTCTACTTTTGCTGTATATACCTGGGATCTCATGCAGCATCTGCTGACTAATGTAATAAAATATCTCTGGTTGCTACCTGACGTGGTACTCATGTACCTATATTATGACTACTGTGATCTACCTATTATCAAGCGTGTACCACCAGTGAATGCCTTTAACACTGGTTACTTTTTTAATCTAAGCGTTATGTACTGTACTGTTTGTTTGCTGTGATGTATTGCTCTCTTGACGAGGTGCCTTTGTAAATTAGTCTATGACTCAAAGGTCTGTAAACCGATGATCTAATAATAAATAATAAATAAATAATAAATCAGTGGTGGTAGTGTGTGTGCAATTAGCATACTGACGTCAGCCGAACTGCTGTCATACACAGCTCGGCATGAAATCCCTCCCGCTTCCTTCCTCTGCTAATGTCCTCCCCCTTCCTTGTTAGTGTTCTCACCGGCCCCCACACTGTTTGCTGAGGGGGCTGCCCAATCCCCTTTGGTTCATGTGCCCCCAGCACACTGTGTGGTCAATGGGGGTGCCCAATCCCCCGTTGGCTGCAGCCCCCAACAAACAACCAGTTGGCACGCTGGGATCCCACCCCAGCGTGCTCATGCCTCCCCCCCATGCACACTGTATGGCCAATGGGCTGCCCAATCCCCACTGTCTCCCGTCTCCGCCCCCCAACAAACACATAGGTGGCATGCTGGGAGCCAACCCCAGCACACCAAAAGCGTCTGTCCTTTTGTTGTTTTTAAAATTCCTGTGAAAGAAGAAAATGGTCCCTCGGTGAGTCCCTTGCCCCTCCAACTCGCGCCCACCCCCTGCACACCCACCTCCCCACACCCCCTCACTCCATACTTACCTCTGGAGCCCGGCGCGATGATCTTTGGTGGACTGGGAACACATCTGCACACTTCAAAGCCAACCGCGAACTGATGAAATGCTGGTAAGCTGTATAATGTCATAAGTGTTTTTTTTCCAACTTAGGTGGATATCTCGGCTATTTTTTTGACTTTTGGCACGAAATTTTCAACATGAGATTCTTGGGACCCCTTCTCATGAATTCAATCACTGTCATGGCGTTATTCAGTCCCGAAAGGTGATTTCATGGTCACTGCATGGAATCACCTTTTGGGACCGAGTAACAAAACAACAGTGTCAGTGTTCATGAGGTGAGCCATCAAAAAGCCTATGTTGCAAATTTGGTGAAAAAATTCCCCAAAATTACTGTTTTACATACATGCGTTACACAGATTCCACGCACACTTGTAAATTCGTGTATTTGTAATGTTTTCACTCCAGATTTTCAACCCTGGCATATTTTCATACCTCTTTATGAACAGTACAGCTGTCATTTTTCACATCCTGGCTGAAATGTGTTTTCGCGCTTCCGGTGCAGAATAGCGTGATTGCTGTCAGAAATCAGAGTTCACTACAGAGTAAGACAACCACTGTGATACTGTTCATGAGCAGAGGTCCTAAAATGCCTATGCTGAAAATCTGGTGACATAAGCCCATATAATGGCTGTGTTACGAGTGTGAGTTGCGCAGTTTCTACGCACACTCGTAAATTTGTGAATTTATAATATTTTCACTCCACATTTTCAACATTGCCATTTTTCCACATCTCCTTATGACCAGTACAGTTGTTATTTTTCTCATCCTGGTCAAAATGTGTTTTCACATTTCCAGCACAGAATAGTGCAGTCACTGTGGGAAATCAGTGTTCAGTACGCAGTAAGAAAATCATAGTGACAGTGTTCATGAGCAGAGGTGACAAAATACCTATGTTGAAAATTTGGTGAAATAATTCCACTGAATAACTGTATTACGAACACGCATTGCACAGTTTCCACACAGGCTCATAACCAGCATGACCATAGCGTTAGGGTTCCTAAGGCAGACACTTAAGAAGTATGAGGCTGAAATGTTAATCAGATGCAAGAAGAGTTGCAGAGAGGTACTCCGTTGGGACATGGATGCTAAAGGGACATGGATACGGGGGTGAGGGGAAGCCTGCATAAATGCCAAACACCACTGCAAATACCTGCGAGCGAATGTTCGGCATTGACAAATGCTTGTTATAAGGTAGTACAAAAGCAGTGTCAGTAAATTGTTTTGGTTCATATTTAGTTAGCCTTCCCAGCATTTTTGTATTGAGCCAACACTGTTAAAAATTGTGTACTTAAATTTTATTTATAGAAGTAGTCTATGGGCCAGATTTTAGAAGAGTTACGCCTGGCATAACTGCAGTTGCACCAAGTAGCATGGCGCATGCAGCAACTTACACCAGCAGTTGCAACATGCGTGATTCTACATAATGGCCTGCGACATGGCGTAGGCCAGTTTTGTTGGCAATTATGTTATTACAAACCCCCAAGTATATGGCACTAGGGGTTTACAGCAGCAGTTGTGCCCCCATTCTAGAAGGGCAGCCAATAGTGCCTACATCAGGATTCTACAAGAACCCCCAGAGGAGATCAGCAATGTAAGTTATACCAGCATTTAGCTGGTATAACTTGACAGAGCAGGGTCCTGTAGACCCACAGCTGTCCAGCAGACAGTGCACACATTTCCCTCCCCCATGCCCAGCACACCCAGCGGGCCTCCCAGGGCTACCCATACCCCCAGCCCCCTAAACAACCATTGGCAGAAGCCCTCAGGGTGGCACTGCCATCCCACCCGCTCTCAACTGCAAGTCGCCCACCTCATATGCGGCAATGACTAGAGTTTAGTATAATAAAATAAATAGAATAGAATAAATCCAGCCCTAGTAGTCTAGTGCCCCCCCGAACTGTACATAAATAAGAGAATATATCCCCATTGCCCTGGTAGTCTAGTGCCCCCCCCAGCTGTACATAAATATGTAATCCCCCTGTTACCCGGGGTTACTAGAATCCCAGTAAGACCTAGTGGTAGGCAGGGAAGGCAGCTTGTGAAACTCCAGTTAAATGGATTTCACACTGTCTCACTCTGTTCTCAGTCTCAGCTGAGACTGAGGGATGACATCACCAAAGAACACTCACAGCTGCATGAGCCACACTGGATGCTGCAGTTGGAAGTTAGGACAGAATGTTGGGGAATTTGAATAGAGTCTGTGTGCAGTCTTGGAGAGAGGAGCAGCACATCAGTCTGTGTGCAGGCTCTCAGAGCCTTAAGCTCTGTTTTAGAGCTACTGTAAGGGAGGTGTGTGTTTTTCCACCAAAAGAGGAACACACTAAGCTGATTGTGAAGTGGTGGAGACCGCTGTTACTGGTCCATGTGCCCCGTCCCTGAGGGGATGGGGGGGAAGGTTTGCCTGTCTCCAGGGGCAACCCTCCTGGTTCTGGCTAAGGAACAAGCTGCCTTATTTCAAGTTGTGCTGCGGCACCAGAAGCTGTGGGAGAGAAATTCCTGTGAGGAATCGCCTATGGGGCACATGCAACCAAAGGGTGAGTTCACTCTGACATAGGGCCTAAGTGTTTTCACCTGAACTGTTGGAACGTGGGGATTGGACTACTTAATTTGTAGGAGGTCTAGTGTAATAGACATTGCCGGTTAATTCAAGTAGGTTCAAGTCCAGCACAAAAAGTGAAGTAAAGTGAGGATTAGACTGCTTAATCAGTGGGGGGCCTAGAGCAATGGGCTAACCCAAGTAAAAGCACGTTCAAGTCCAGAACAATGGGAAAGCAAGACAAGTAGAGGAAACATGACATACATTTAGCCTTAATCTACATTGCCAAGCTTTACAGAATGAGATGTTTACTGTTCAGAGAAATGACCAGGTATGATTTGTGGGAGTGAGAGGTAGGAGACCCCCCATCAGTAGTAACCAAATTCACCTCTACGAATTTGCTCTGTGGCACTTTTACTTTCTCTCAGGTACTTGGCTACTGCCTGAGGAAAGTACCCAGATGTGGGATTAAAAGGAAGTTTCCCTGATAGAGCTGAGGTGCTCTTAGGTGGTTTATGGAGCCACCAGAAAAGGTTTCCATGACGTGGAAGGTATCCAAGTGGCCAGCAAGGGAGCTGAGCCAGGGAAATCCCAGATAGTATACAAGTTCAGGCTGTGTACCCAAAGCAGCGTGCAAGTCCGGGCTGTGTGCCCGGTGGGTTCAGAGCCTGAGGGCTGAAGTGTTGAGGAAGTGTTCTTGATCTTTTTAATCTGCATTACCAGAAGTGTAGCCCCGTGGGGGTCCATCTATGCTTTGTTTGTTCTGTTTGGATGTGAATAAAAGTCACACTTTAGAATCCCATTCCTGGTATTGGACATTACAGTTATTGCTTCCTGTGTTCGGAATTACTTGGGTACCCCTGTGCAGCGTAGCCAAACCTAGCCTTTGTGCCGAGTAACCTATTCCTCCCCGAACCCAGTCCCCACCTGGTAATGCTGTCAGATATAAACAGCATACCACCTGTCATTTGCAAAAGTCAGGAGTGGGGGTTACAAATATAACAACAAATCCCTGTTCCCCTAGTAGTCTAGTGGCCCCTCACCCTCCTGACTGTACAGAAATGATGAAAGAATCTCATTTCCCTGGTAGTCTAGTGGCCACCCACTCAACCGTGCCAGCCATTCCAGCACCCCCCAACCCATCCCCAGCCAGTGACTGGCACAGCCTACCTCTCACCTCCATGACCAGCCACTGAGTGCAGTATTAGCGCTACTGCACAGACACGCCACAAATTAATTTCTGAGTGCATCTGTGCAGTAACGCTTATACTGCACTCAGTGCGGCGGCCATGGAGGTGAGATTTGTGGCTGTGCTGTAGTCGGCCAGCTGGGATTTGGGAGGTTGTTTGGTGGGCTGGTATGGCTGGGTGGAGGGGTAAATAATAGACTACCAGGGAAACAGGGATTTTTTCATCATTTCTGTACAGTTCAGGGGCCACTAGCCTACCAGGGAAACGGGATTCATTGTTACATTTATGTACAGTTGGGGGCACTACACTACCAGGGCAGGGATTTGTTGTTATATTTATACAGTTGGGGGGCACTAGACTACCAGGGCAACGGGGATTCATTGTTATATTTATGTACAGTTGGGGGGAGCACTAGACTACCAGGGCAATGGGGATACATATATAATAATATACAGTTGGGGGGCACTAGACTACCAGGGATAAAGGACCATACAGTTTGTATTAAACAGTTTGGGGGGGCCACTAGACTACCAGGGCTACCTATCCACTGCATTTGTGGCTGGTGACTAAGGGGTCGAGGCATGAGTGGGGAGGGTTGACCGCGTTGCCCTGCTGTTGCAGCTTGTGACATGCTTGCCAGGTACACCCACAGTTTGGCGTACCTGGCCACATGTTGCAAGTCACAGGACTTAGCTGCGATTACCCTGCCCCTACTAGAATAGGGCACAGGATCAATGTCGCGGGTGCGGGTGGCGCAAGTTGCATTTAGTGGCAACTTGCGCCATCCTTCTAGAATAAGGCCCAATATATGTATTTAATGTTATACTCAATTATTCTGCAATGTCACTTCAAGTTCCGCATATGGGGTGGCTGGGGCTCTTGTTTTTAAACTTCAGGAAACAAGGTATTGGTTGTTAGCACTTTAAAAGGATGATCACTATGGAGTCACGCCTCTCTTTGAAAAAGCGCACATTTCAGCACAAAACATCAGAGCCTGTGGTTGGGGAGTTAGGCTGCTACCACCAGTTCTGTAAGTTGTATACTCATCTTTTTATCTTGATGCAATACAATATATATAAAATTAGGACTTAAACGAGAACAGAGCTGAACCGAAAAATGTTCCCAGTAGAAGCCGTTCTTTTTAAAAATGGTGTTCTGTTATTATTCCATCTATACAGGCCTATTAGTAATCTCAGTGGTTGTTTCTGATTTACACTCTGGTGTTAGGTGCCATTATGATGTAGTTTATGTCCCCTTCAACCACAGAGTTTTGTACTAGAACAAGGATGCACGGTGTCAACAAGGGAAGAGCTAAGCAAAGGATGTAAACTGCATCATACATTTCTAAAACGGTCCTTACCATCTGTGTGTAAAGTAGGGACATCCACTAAGATAACGAAAAATCCTGCAAAGATGGAACAGTAAGACAATTGAAAACAATAAAAAAATCAGCTTTGACAAGGAAAAATGTCTTAAATGTTCAGTACAGTGCTCCTTTAAGATTAGTTTGTTTTCTTCCTGGTGGGCTTGGAGCAAGGTCTTTGGATAACCAGGACCAACTTTTTATGTTTGCTTGCACGCATGTGCAAGAAACATAGTGCCATCATTGGAGATTTCGGAGGTTTGTCACCTCCTCCTCCAATTCAGTCAGTGTGTTGGCAGACGTGGCCCCTGCAAGCCAATGCATTCTGGAGCTGTCTATGACAAGCTCCAAAATGCAGTGGCATACAGTTGAAAGGGGGAGCTACGCTTGAGTGAGCAGCGATAAGATATCGGCTGCTCATGCGCAGCTCCCCCACACACACACACACAGACGCCACTACAGGCGCATGACTCGTGACGACGCACTGTATAGTTGACAGGGTGCCCAACCTGGTCAGCCAAGCGCTCTCAACTCCCAAAGCTCAAATGCCACGCCAGGTGCCCACCCCAGCCGCAAGGTAATGATATAGCCACCGGGGGTGCCCAATCCCCCGCTGGCCCACTGTCCTAACCCCCCAGTAGTGCCACGCTGGAAGCCCACCCCAGCGTGGCAAGCGATCCTAGGCCGACAGGGGTGCCCAATCCCCATCGGCTGAACACCCCCAACCATCCTTGTGCCACTGGGAGCTCACCCCAGCGGAGCAAACGCCCCATCAGCCGCTGTTTTTTTTTTTTGTACCCTGTAAAGAAAAACGGTCCCACGTAGTCTCCCCGCCCTCCCACAACCCGCACTCACCCACTGTGGTACCCTACCTCCCACACCCCAACCCCCAACCCATACTTACCTCCAGAGCTCGGCGCGACGATCTTCGGTGGACCGAACACATCTCACTTTTCAAAGCCGAATCGCTGAACTGAGGAAATGCCGTAAGCTGTATAGTGGGTAGATAGGGGGGTTTCAACTTTGTTGCATATCTCAGGCATTTTTGGGAATTTTGCACCAAATTTTCAACATGGAGTTTTTGGGACCCCTTCTCATGATTGATGTCACTGTCATGGCGTTATTCGGGCCCAAAGGGTGATTTCGCAGTCACTGCATGAAATCACCCTTCAGGCCTGAAAAGTTCCATGACAGTGACATCATTCATGAGAAGGGGTCCCAAAAACCCCATGTTAAAAATTTGGTGCCAAAATTCCAAAAAATGACTGTTTTACGAGCGCTGCTATGCAGTTCTCACGCAGGCTCGTAAGTTTGTGAATTTTCAGTATTTTCACCCAGATTTTCAACATTGCCATTTTACCACATCTTCTTATGAGTAGTACAGCTGTCATTTTTCACATCTCACCCAAAATGTGCTCGCCTTCATGTAGCTTAATAATGCTAGTCGGTGTGAATTCAATGTACAGGACAAATTAAGAAAATCACAGTAACACTGTTCATGAGCAGAGGTCTTAAAATGGCTATGTTGAAAATCTGGTGAAAAAATTCCTCAAAATGACTGTTTTATGAGCGTGTGTTGCGCAGTTCTTACGCACACTCGTAAGGTCGCAAATTTTGAATATTTTCACTCCAGATTTTCAACATTGCCATTTTGCCACACCTTCTTATGAGTAGTACAGCTGCCATTTTTCACATCTCACCCAAAACGTGTTTCCACCCATGTAGCGCACAATGGCGTAGTCGGTGTGCGAGATCAATGTACAGGACAAATTAAGAAATCACAGTGACATTGTTCACGAGGTGAGGTGTTAAAATGGCTATGTTGAAAATTTGGTGAAAAAATTCCAAAAAATGACTGTTTTACAAGTGTGCGTTGTACAGTTCCTATGCATGCTCGTAAGTTCATGAATTTTCAATATTTTCACTCCAGATTTCCAACATTGCCATTTTGCCACACCTTCTTATGAGTAGTACAGCTGTGAATTTTCACATCTCACCCAAAACGTGTTTCCGCCCATGTAGCGCACAATGGCGCAGTTGGTGTGCGAAATCAATGTGCGGGATAAATAAAAAAATCACAGTGACACTGTTCATGAGCAAAGATCTTAAAATGGCAATGTTGAAAATTTGGTGAAAAATTCACAAAATGACTGGTTTTAGCTATTCCTACGCATACTCGTAAGTTCGCGAATTTTCAATATTTTCACTCCAGATTTTCAACATTACCATTTTATTACACTTCCTTATGAACAGTACAGCTGCAATTTTTCATATGTCGCCCAAAATGTGTTTTCGTACATGTAGCACACAATAGTGTTGTTGGTGTGCGAAAGCAATGTTTAGGACAGATTAAGAAAATCACAGTTACACTGTTCATGAGCAGAGGTCTTAAAATGGCTATGTTGAAAATTTGGTGACAAAAGTCCATAAAATGACTGTGATACGAGTGAGCATTGCGCAGTTTCCACGCACTCGCGTTACTTCATGACTTTGTAATATTTTCAGTCCAGATTTTCACCAGTGACATTTTTCCACACTTCCTTATGAACAGTACAGCTGTCATTTTCACAACATGGCTGAAGTGTGTTTTCACAGTTTCAGCAGAGATGCGTAGTTGCTGTGGGAAATCATTGTTCGGCACAGATAAAGAAAAACACAGTGACACTTTTCATGATCGGAGGCACCAAAATGCCTGAGTTGACAATCTGCTGCAAAAAATCCCCAACCAAATTATATTACGGGTGTGCGTTGCACAGTTTCTATGTATGCTCGTGACTTCACCATTTTTTAAAATATTTTTAGTACAGATTTGCAACATTGCCGTTTTTTACACCTCCCCATGAACAGTACAGCTGTCATTTTTTACATCCTGTTCGGAATGTTTTTGCATCTGTGGTGCTAACTGCTGTAGTCACTGTGCATAAGCAGCTTTCGGCTAACAAACTGATATTCCCCCTGTTCATGAGGTGGGGTCACAAAACAAACATGTTGAAGATTTGGAGTGAAAATACCAACGAATGCCTGAGGTATTAGGGTTTCCAACTATAACGCCCAACCCTGTAGAGAATGAGAGGCATCAGGGGTGTGACTTGGGATTCTTGCCTATGATGCTCATACCATTCCACACCCTGCAGCCAGTGAGAGGCATCGAGGTATGCCTTGGACTCTTGGCCCCAAACTTCACCCCATTCTCTATATCACACCCATCTCACCATATTTCCTAATGAAAATGGGGTGTGCACAAGGCCAAAGACCCCAAGGAACACGTGACACTTGTCAGTGTCTGCAGGGTGGGGTGGTGAAATGGCGTGACCGTTATGCCTGACGACTCAAACACACACCCCAATGCCTGTCACTCTCTGCAGGGTGGTGGTGGGGTTGGCTTCAGTTCAATACTTCACTACCATTCCTATTTATTTATTTATTTATTTATTTAAACAGCAGTTTGGAAAACCTTTGAGCCATAGGCTCATTTACAAAGGTACCTTGTCACATTTTTTTTTTTTTTTTTTTATTATCTATTACGCAGCTCTGGAACTTCTACACTACCACTGCCAATGCCAGCAAGCAAACATTCGGCATTGACAAATGCTTGCTCTGTCTGTTGTACCGTACTATCACCTGGCCCACTTTAACTTTTCGCTGGCTGAGGCACCACGCTATTTGCTAAATAAAATTGTATACAACCCCATCTTCACTCATAAAAGAAAATACAAAAGATGCAGGCCCCTCAACCTTGCAGAGCTCGCGAGGCAAGGGTAGCCACCAAAACATCTACAGCAACCCAGTGGCAGTGTATGGCTGGATTGTCCTAAGGCCCTTAAGACTTCAATTGGATGCTCTGGACCCTTCTTATACATGTAAATGTTCAAGGAGACACAAACTGTGGCAAGGTTCTTTGGAAAGATGAAAAACAGAATTGGTTCCAGGATGGAGCCTTGAGCAGACACCTGAGAGGCTAGGAAAGGAAAGGAAGGTGAGGGAGCATCACCTAGTATATTGACTGAAACCTGTAGGAGCAGAACCAACTGACCAAGAGGTCATGGTGCCCCGCACCTGCAAGTTTCCTAAGTAGGATAGAGTGGGGCACTGTGTTGAAGGCCTTAATAAGGTCAACAAACGGGTTAGAGGGGAACATGTTCCTGATCCATTCTCTTCTGGAAAGAATCAATACACTGTAGAAGAGAGGAGACTGTCAAATGGGATTTGCAGAAACCAGACTGGAAAGGAAAGAAAAATGGTGGCTTGACAAAGGCATAGCTCGGATAGGACAAGTTTTTCCTGCAGTTTACCAAGAGCGGCTATAAGGGAGATAGAGCCATAGCTGCCTGGAGAGCAGATGTCACCCTGTTTATGTAGTGGGGGTTGTGCAACCCTAGAGGGCTCAAGACTAAGGATGAGCCTATGCTGAATTTGCATCTGATGAATGTGCTTAAATCTGGCGTTTGGACATTGGCGAAGCAGGCCTGAAGGAATTTGGTTTCCCTTTAACATTTTGGCACTTCAACTTTCTGAAACAGCACCTTATATAGGGAGCGAAACGTAGCATGTCCAAGTTGTTGGAAAACCACATGACCTTCAGCAGCCAATCAGCAATGCTGTTGATCAAGAATTTCATGGGATGCACACATCTCATTGCCATTTCCAGCTGTCTCACAAGGAAGGAAGGATCTGGAGCAAGAAGGAGCTTCTTTTATGTGGAAAAGTGATTTTTGATCAGAAACTTTAGAAATCATCAGAGAATCATGTATTATCATTCCAGTTAAATAATTCTTACTATATTTAACTGTAGATTCAGGTAGGCAGGCTAGTGAAACTGCATTGAAGTGGAGAGGAGAGAGTGTACAGTGTGAGCCTGCACTGGTAGCTGGAGACCCTTACAGGACCAGGGCAGGGCAGATCTAGCAGACTGTAAATGTTGCAGAAGGAATTTTGAAACAATTATTCAACAAATATTTTTTTACTGCGTGACAGTGGTGTAGACAGCACAGAAATTCATTTTTTGCCTCCTGCAACAGGAGCAGGGTAGACTGAAATTATTGGACTTGGAAAGGTGTAGGAGGGATTTTAAAAGATTTACTTAACTGATATTTTTTTCTTTGGTTTTACTATTAGGCTGAACAAGCATGCAAGTGCTTTCATTTGCACTGAAGATGGCCAGCCATAAAGGAGGATGGGTTGCGTCAGGTGCCTTTGGACTTCAAAACTGGGTGCTGCCAGATTGTGGGAACAGGGGGATATTAGGGAATTAATTTGCTTAGCACAACCAAGCGCTTTTCATTCAAGGGAAGATGGATGGCCACGGAGCAGTGCATGTTGTGCCAGTCTCCTTCTTATAAGAATTCAGTGCTGGGGGAGGAGGGGGAAAAGGATGCTGCCAGTGAGGGGTGGGGGTGTTGGGGGCATTTAAACGTATTTTGTTCAATGCAGACAGGCACTGCTGTACTGTAAGAAACTGGCTACTGGCCTTGCAGGTGGGTGGCTTGTGCCAATCACCAGCTGTGTGATTATTTTTCAAATGAATCATAAAAAGTTATCAAATTGTGTGTGCTGGGGGAAGAGAGTTAGTTTAAGATTTTGACAGTGGGTGGGGAGACAGAGGGTTGTCTTCATTGGGGTCTGAGCTCTGGTAGGATGGTGGGGGCTTTTTTTTAACAATATTTCTATACTTGCTGAATAAGAATGGGGGGTGAATATTCAGGAGCCCTACTATTCATAGTATTTGGTAAATACTATTCAGCCCCCACACACCCCTAATACTGATCCCCTAATATTGTGAACTATGCACCTGTTTAAATCCTTTGTATGTACCAAACAATGGTGGTGAATTAGCTATACATAATTTGTACTCTTCATGGAATCATAGAAAGTCTCAGCAGAAAAGGACCTCCAGGCCCACCCAGTCTGCCCAGTATACCTACCTAATTATTAGGATTTTGTAATTTCCTACCACCTCCCCTACCCCAGACCCACCAGACTTTTGTGTCTATGCCACTCTCTCTCTTGAATCCCCACACAGTCTTCTCCCCCACCACCCCCTCTGGCAGTCTATTCCAGCGTTCCACCACCCTCTCCATGAAATAGACTTTTCTAATGTTTCTTATGAACTTCTCCCCAACTATCTGCATATCATGCCCTCTAGTTTTCAATTGCATCTTTAGCTGGAAGATGTCATTCACTTGGCACCCCGTTTATACCCTTGATATATTTTAAGGTCTCAATCATATCTTCCCTATCCCTTCTTTGGTCCATGGAGTACATGTTTAGGTCTTTCAGTCAGTCCTCATGTGACAAGTGACTGAGTCCCCTCACCATTTTTTTCATCCTCCTTTGGATGCTCTCCGCTCTATACACATCCTTTTTGAGGTTTGGCCTTGAGAACGGGACTCCATACTGAAGATGTGGCCTGACCAATTGTTTGTACCAGGGCATTATGACCTCCCTCCTCCTGCTAGTGATTCCCCTGTCTATACAACCCAGCATCCTACTGGCCCTTTCCATCACCTTCTCACCATACTTAGTCACCTTCTGGTCCCTCGAGATGATTATACCAAGATCCCTTTCCAGTTCTGTTACCTTAAGCACATACCCCCCATCCTGTATTCTGCTCCCTGGTTGTTTCTGCCTACAGTGGGTGCATGATTTTGCACTTTTTTGAACTGAAGGACAACTGCCACTCCTTGAACCATTTTTCCAATTTCTCCAGATCCCTATGCATACTCTTAATCCCCTCTGGTGTATCCACTCTATTGCATACCTTCATGTCATCTGCAAAGAGACACACTCTCCCCTCTTGTCCTTCCGCTATGTCCCCTATAAATATGTTAAATAGGAGTGGTCCAAGCACTGACCCCTGTGGTACTCCACTGGTGACCTTTCCCTCTGCTGAAGGTACCCCGTTTACAATTACTCTCTGCCTTCTGCCTCACAGCTAGTTCTGTACCTACCTCACTACTACTGGTCCCAGGCGAAGGCATCTCATCTTGTGCAGTAGTCGAACACCTTCTTGAAATCAAGGTACGCAATGTCCACAGACTCCCCCCCCAATCCACCACCCTGGTAACCCAGTCAAAGAACTCTATCAAGTTTGTTTGACATGACCTTCTCTCTGTAAATCCGTGTTGCTTTTGGTCCTGTAGGCCATGTGGTTCTATGTATCTAGTTATTCTCCCCTTAAGTAGTTTCTCCATGACCTTACCCACCACCGATGTCAAGCTAACCGGTCTATAGTTCCCAGCATCCTCACCGCCCCGCTTATGAAGTGGGACCATGTCTGCCCTTCTCCAGTCAACAGGGACCTCCCAGGTTTCTGAGGATTTGTTGAAGGGCTAGTCAGAGGTACTGCTAGTACCTTACTAAGTTCCCTCAGTACCTAGGGTGCACCCCATCTAGCCCCATCGCCTTGTCCACCTTCAACCCCTCAAGCTCCCCATGCCCCTCCACCTGGAATGGACTGGAGTCAACTCCCCCCACCACCTCTTTCTCCCAGATTTTTCCAACCTCCCCCTCCTTCTCTATTGTGAACATTGAGCAAAAACAGTCATTTAGTATTTCTGCCTTACAGTGATGCTGCTCTTGATTTGTTTTATACTTTGATTTTTAGAAAGTGTTTTCTATCTGTTGATTTACACTGAGTTGTCTCTATGTGCTGATTGTACATAATTAATGTATTGCTTTGTACTGCAGATTTGGACTGTTTTTCTATCTCATTGTCACCTCCCTGGTCTTACCTAAAAAAGAGGAAATTCCTTTGTCTAATGCACTTACCTGGTAAATACAAATATTTTTTGGTTTACCTATGCCAACTCAGCAACACTGTTGTGAAGGTTTGGCATAGCGAGATCCCTGATGTCGACAGGCAAAATTTTGCCTGTCAGACATCGGTCTGTTTTTTCCACCGCCCCGTTCCCCCATACATTCCAAACTCCGAGTCAGAGTTATCTTGAAGTGGGGGGGGGGGTGAAAGTTGGCAAAAGGGCAAACTTTCATTTACGGGTCCCCCACAGCAACAATCCCAAAATCTGTTGAGATTATCGCTGTGTGGGTTTCGCTGTGCAGCTGGTATACCGTATTCATTCCTTCATTCATTTATTTATTTATTCATTCATTCTTTGTTGACCAGGTAGGTACACTGGCACCAGGTTCTTTTTTCATGTATGACTCAGGTACCACAAGTACAATATGAGATCAGCAAAAAAATATGATACACTACATGATACAGTAACAGAACAGTGTGAATAGGATATGTCAGAGGTACAAAAAAAGTAACAGTTGGGCAAATTTGAACATTGTGCAAACAGACATAAATGTAGCAGGAAATACGACATGAAATATAACAAGAAGAACAGTGAGATAAACTGCACTAGTTATGAAGCAAAGTGGGAGGGCAGACATTAAGTAGCACAAGCACTCACATTAAGGTTCAGCAGATGATCCTTCATTTTTAGCGCAAAGGTTTTAGGAGAGGCTGACAATCTGTTGACTGAGGGTATTGAGTTCCAGAGGGAGGCAGCATGGTATCTGAAGGATCTCTGTCTCACATCTGTATGCATAAGTGTGATCATAAGGCAATTGTTGTGAGCAGGAGTGTGAGATGTTAATAGGTGTGAGTAACTCAGGCACTGAGGCATGCTTCTGAACAGAGTCCTGTACATGAAATTGACTTCAGTAAGTTGCATTCTATCTTTATATTACAGCCAGCCTAGCTGCTCGAGACTGGCACAATGGTGGGACCTTGGGCCAACGGAGGTAGCGAATCTCGCCAGCTCATGGTATATGACTTTTTTCTTTGCACAGACAGCCTTGGTGTGGCATTCATCATTATGACACCATAATCCAATAGCGGGAGGAGGTTGTTTTGTGTTATTCTTACTTTAGTGTCAACTCTCAGGTGCCTTTGAATATGGTAGAGCTACTCCAGTTTATGGTGAATGGACTCAACAGTGTTGTTTAAGTGGTTGTGAAAAGAACTGCCCAGTGGTTCAGTGGAAGCTCATTATGCTTCCATGCTGGTGATCCAGGTTTGGCAGCAAGCCTGGGTAAGTCAGAATTGGACGGCCAGACTGAGGAGTACTTCCAAGGGGATTGCGAGCCAGCTGTGGAAGAAGATGGCCAGAACTGGTGCAGCTGCGGCACCCCATTGTGACCCGGTGAGCTTGCTACCTCATGGGGGGTGGCATCAGTCCAGTGCATGCTGCTGATGTCCGAGGCCAACAGTGGCTATGCATGACATCATGGGGTAGTGGGCGGGGTAGAGGAAGATGGGAGAAATAAAAACTATGTGCTACGACCACCATCAATTACGTCTCCACAGTCCTTGGGCTACACTCTGTATGGATATCCGCTGACCATGATGGTTGGGGGAGCAGTAGTCAGGGTAGGGGACCCGCGAAGGACTGGACCAGGCAGCAGTCAGGGCCATACAGATAAATAAAAATAAGAGCAGTTGTCAAAAGAGAGGCATGGGTTCACGGTTATGCCTAGGTATTTAAATTCAGTAGCTGAATCAAGCTGAGTACCATCCAGGGTAGACTCACTGAAGCTGTTGGAGTGGTGTTTAATTCTTTTGTGCTGTGCCAAGGAGCATGGCTTTCATCTTGGGCACTTTTAGGACCAATTTTTCTTTAAGAAACAATTAGAGTAAAGGAAAATTGTGCGCAAGGGCATTGTTGATGCCAGCCATGTCTCTCCCATGCACATAGACAACTGCATCATCCACGTGTAGCAAGGATTTAGCAGACATACAGGACAAAGGCAGGTTGTTAATAAAAACTGTGAACAGATGGAGACCAAGAATTGATCCATGGGTCACACCATGGTATGTGAACTAGAGATTATTTTGCCAGGCTTGACCAACCAAGACTTGTTTTTTTTAAGTTGCTTAACCAGGAGTAACACACTAAGCTGAAAGTTTTTTTTTTTTTGTTGTTTTTTTTACAGGAGTGACCTAGGAGCACAGGAAAGTTAAGTGACTTGCTCAGGGTCACGCAGTATGCAAGTGGAAGCTGTGGGATTCAAACCCAGATCTGGGCTGCTGGATGTCACCAGATTTGCAGCTCAGAGCCTTAAACCACTGTGCTATACTGCCTCCCTAGTTTTGGAGGTAGCTTGCAATCCACCAGGTAGCTGCAAAGTCAGGCCCAATATGCTTAGTCTATGTGCCAGCAAACTGCGGTCAACCAGGTCAAAAGCTTTGCTCAGGTCCAAAAATTAAATAAATTAAAAATAAAATGAAAAAGTATCAGTCAAAATTTTCAAAGCTAACATGCACCACTGATTTCTTAAGTAATGGTCCCAACTGGGCATCCTACAGTGCCACTTTTGACAGATGCTAGTACCTGCCCAACCAACTATCCACCATTACTGGCCACAATCTGGCTTTTTTGCAATTTATTTTTCCAGGATAGCCCAGTTAAGAAGCTCCTGCAGTGTCCAATTTTTAATTGTATCCTGCTTTTTCCTTTTTTTGCAGATGAATTGACTGTAGCTGTGATAGGTTAGCCAACTTTCTCAAAGTTACATAGTGACATTTCAACTTGGGTCTCCTTGTTTCCAAGCTCTTCAAACACTAGACCAAACAGCTGCAGTCATCTATTTATAAGCCATCGAGCTATCACAACTCCTAGATCTGCAGCTGGGACCCAGGGGTTTACCTATGCTGAATCAACAACACCGATGTCGAAGTTTGACATTGCGAGAGCCCCAGTGTCGACATAGAAAATTTTGCCTGTCCAGCATTGAAGTGTTTCTCTCAGGGGGCTGTGCCCCCCAACTCGCCATGCAGGGCCTTCTAAAAGATTATCAACTCCAAGTCAGAGTTGATTTGAAGGGGGGCAGCACACGGTGAAAGGGTGAAATTTCTCCCCCAGGTCCTCCACAGTGACAATTTTGAAACCTGTAGAAATTGTCACTGTGGGGGGATTTTGCTGTAACTGTTTCATTGTGCGGGTGGCACACTGGCCCCAGGCAAAGGTGCTCTCTTCCCCACTCACCCATTGTCCTGGCTTCTGCAGAGCTAAGGGGAGATGGTGTCCATTAGAATCAGAACCAGTACCACCCTCCCCTCATGCAATAACCTAGCTGCTGGTTTTTTTGAGGGGCATCATGTGGGCGGGTCCACAAGTAAGACAAAGTGAGGCCCCAGTCTTACTGTCTAACTTTAAGCATCTGATCTATGTTATGCCCTTTATTCTCTCTTATATTATCTTTGAACAATCACTTTCTTTTGATTTTGTTCTATCGCCCTTGGCAAAGCATGCCCTTTGGGTCTAGTCAGCTCTTGTTGGTGGTTTTGTTGAAGAGCAGCACCAGTATTCTTTCCTTTTGGGTTTGCTTTATCAGCCAGTAGGGTTCTGATAATAGCCAATGACAATCAAGGCAAATCTACCTTTGTGATATAGGCATTATAGAAATATGACACATGTACTCTGTGTGGGAATAAAGCAAAAATTAAAAAGTGATGCTTCAAGTAATTTAAAAACATACCAAAAGCTTCCGATGCTTCTTTGTTTTCAAAACGCACACTAGAGAGGTCCAAGATCTTGACAGCAGAAAAACTTGACAAAGTTGAAGCTGATAAAACAGAGAGACTGTCTTATAATCCATAGTTATTAATTCTACAATAACTACTTATTGTCTTTCATTTTCATAGAACGGTGGCTTTGATGGTCCGTCATATACAAATATAAAATCATACACTATCAATACTCACAAGAACTATTTTTTCTTCTGTATATTGTATTTCCCAAGTTTATATATATAAATATCTAGGATTTTTTGACAGTTGTTGAAAGAAACAAAATGAAAGGTTATGTGATTCTTGCATTAACACATTTGTTGAGAAAACACATTTAAACAATCTGACATCTTGCTATGTCTAAGACAGTGAGGAGCATGAATATATTGTCAGAAAATAGGGGTTATGAATCCACTAACCTAATATGTTCACAACATTCTTTACCCATTCCTTACTTGTGATATTAAGTAAGCAATCAAACCTGACAGGGTGCAGGTATTGGCCGATACCCACACGCCCAGGGGCATGATGAGGCCTGACACCACAGGCGGAAGGCCTTACAGCCCCTGTAAGTGCAGGAATCCACCAATACCCCACACCCTAAAGGGTCTCATTGCACTGAGAATATGGGTTGGGTAAATTAAAATAAAAAATGGAATCTCTAAAAGATGAAAAGAGACAAAAAATACAATAAATATTGCTTACATAGTATAAATAGTTCCTCCACAAATGGCTTCTACATGCCAGTTATCTGTCTCTTTATACATGCAGTTGAAGGTTTGCTTGTTTACCATGGAACATGAGAATTCAATATTCTGCAGGATTCCTCTAATAGAATGATCACCCTGCTACCCCAGAAGCATAGAATGTTAACGTGGAAATCGAAATTTTGCAAAATTCTGCTGGCATACAGAACATTCACACAGACACAAGTAAGCAATAAGATACGATGGGGTGTGCATTACGGTGTGATAACCGCACTCCTAGGGGGCGTAGTTGGGCACAAGGCGAAGGCCAGTGCCGATTGCCTCTAGGAGTGCGGTTATCACACCGTAATGCACAACCCCAGAGTGTCTTATTGCGCTTATAAAATGGCCTTCTATTTTTTTTATAAAGGTTTCATTATTAGAATAAGTATTTTAACATTAAAAAAGTTGTAATTTATATGTGATTTTTAACCTAAAGTAGTCCACCCACCTTAAATTTACAGCATTGCCTTGTGGTCTTTTGAGCCAATGGAGTCTCCATATATGTAGTATTGTAGTACTCCTGCCATCCACCCCCAACCCTACACAGTTTGCTTTGTTGTTTAGATTACACATTAAATATAGTAGTTGTAGAAGTCTTTTTTTAATGGATGGAAGAGGGAGCTGCAAGACAGCGCCTCTCAGTTTGTAGTCAGTTTTCAGTCGGGTGCTGCACTGCAGTGGTGAAGTTAAAAAGAAAGATTGCGCTGTTAAAGAGAGCTGTCAGCTGTTTCTTACTTCACCTCAGTACATCGGGTTCTGTATTTAAATGAAAACTGTCAGGACCTGTTATCAGAGGAGGAGAACAAGTGTGTGTGAGGTAAGGGGTGGTTGTACAGATGGCATATTTTTTTTTTCTATTGACGTTGTTTAGCAGCCGGCAATGGCTTGCTCGCTCCTCTCAGCCCGCATTTTTTTTTTTAACAGCTGCCATTGGCTCGCTCACACTTTTAAAGCAAGCTGTCGGCTGTCTCAACTTATTTCAATTTACCTCGGTAGTGTCTGTGTTTGTGTAAGAACTGGCAGGACCTGTAAAAGGAGGAGAACAAGTGTGTGCGATGTAAAGGACAGCTGTACAGACAGAATTGTTTTTTCTGCTCTGATCTTGTTCAGCAATCACCAATGGCTCGCTCGCTTCTCCGTCCCTCGCCTTTTTTTTTTCTTACTAGCTGCCAGCAGCTTGCTCGCTCCTCCTTCCCTTGCTCCCTTCCTCCCTCTATTACAACAGAACACCAAAACAAGTAAATAAAATAAATGAGAGAAAGTTGTGGGTATGGCTGTATTACTGTTAGTAATGTTAGCAAGCTAAAAAATGGCTACCACAACTAACTGTGACATTCTAATTAGAATGTAAAAAAAAAAATGAATCGCGGAGCATTGGATTCTGTACTAAGGCTGTTTTACTTGGACTAATTATTTATAGTGCAACATTGTCCCATATTGCACTATAAATAACCAATCAGATAGCTCCATTGGTGTATGCCATTTTATAAGTGTCACATATAGAGCCAGAGGCTCCATTTCATCTAGAGCAGAGTTAGCAACAGAGATTGCCCTGTCAAGCTGGTTAGGCCATGAGGGGGATTTTCCATGGTCATCCAAGAAACACCAGAAATGAAAAGCATGAATAGTGCTTTTTTTTTAATGAGAATAAGAAGGTCATCATGAGTAGAAAGAACATTCAATTATTTATGTTTTTTTTTTTAATTTAGGGAAATTATATTTTTAAGGCCTAGGTGAAGGTTTTTATATAAGTGTAAAGGTGGCAGCCATGTTTGTGATGGAAATCAAGCATGAGAAAAGTGGCATATGAATTCTGTATGTGATGTGTCCAAATTCCAGATCACATGTTGGACCTTTTCTCTTTAAAGGGGATACTGGCACATAAACATATGCCAATGGAAAGGCAATAGCCAATCAGAATACAGTTTTTAGCTTGCCAATTCTCCAACAGCTCATAACACACAGTTAAAATAGTTCTTGTATCCTGAGACACTTTACATTCATTCGTATATTATAAATCACTACACCCAAGAACTCAGACATTACAACAGCACCCCTATGGGCCAAAGTATAACTAACAACACTCAAGTACTGTTCACTTGCACATTAAAAGAAATAGAACAATCATAAGAAATGTTTTACATTTTTGATAAAAAATTGTTCCATTGAATAATTGCAACAGTACACTCCTATGCGTGGGATAGGTTATGATATCACCACTTCTTAGGTGCATAAGGCACCTGGCCTGTGGCTTTATGCATCATTACACACCCAAGGCATTGTGACATCCCACCATATCACACACTTTGTTGTGTATTCTTGCAGCCATGCATGGCAAGATAAAAACTGTGACCTCTGCCATCTAATTCTGTTTTAGATTGCCCTTGTTCTCCTGTCTTGTAAAGTGCCCTTTTCCCTATTTTCGGTCTCTTTTAGTATAATCAGCTACAACTTGCATTTGAACAAACTGAAGACTGGTTCGGAGTACACAAGCTGGTTCTGAGCTATAAAAAGACTAAAGTTATGCTTTTTAGCAGTGCTAGAAGCAAACACAAAGCAACATCACTAAACGTCACCAATCATGAAGGAGTCACAATTGAACAAGTGGAGCAGTTCAAATACCTTGGGGTTACGCTCGATTGCTCTCTCTCTTATGCAGCACACATTGAGAATGTGTCCAAAACAGTCAACATAAGAATTGGACTCTTGCACAGGCACAAGAAATGCCTGACACCTGAAGCCCTAAAAAACGCATTCCAAAGGTCAATTGTCTCTGTTATCGACTATGGATTGATCATGTACAGCTCAGCCACTACCACCTCACTATGTAGGATAGCAGTAGCCCTCAACAAAGCCTGCAGACTGATCACCAATTCCCCCCACCTAATGCACACTTGTGATCTCTATGAGCAAGCTGGGTGGCTACAACCTGAAAATAGGATACAATGCCAAACCTGCCTCTTAGCTAAGAAAACACTACTTGGGCTGGAACCTCCTGGAGTCACAAATCTGCTAAGCCTATCCACAGGCTCACACCGCACCAGGAACTCTGTCCACCAGCTTCTCACTGTCCCACACTGCAGGACCTCCCAAGGGCAGAGGTCCTATGCAAATTGAGCTCCACTCTGGCTCAATAACCTCAGTACTGATCTTGCTTCCATGCCGAGTTTGGGACCTTTCAAGACCAAGCTCAGTCAACACCTACTAAAGAAAAGCTCCTGTTACTGCACATTTTAAATGCTTTTCTTCCTAATCCTCTAACCCTGGACTGATTCAACACCAGGTTAAACCCCCTCCTCACTCTCACTACCTCTGTTCCCCCTTCCTCCAGTTCCCCCCCCTGCACTGCAACAACTGTGCTTTCCTTCCCATCTCCCTCTACTAGTCACCTTCTCATCCTCCTCCTCCCCTCTTCTCCCCTACTCTCGTGCAGGATGACTGTTTTCTATCCCCTACCTGACAATGCCAGCTTGGCTGCATTTACTACTTGTGTAAATCATTGTGTTAAAATCTTCTCTGTTACCAATTCACAATGTATTTTTGTCTATGTTTAACCCACTTAGCTAGATACTCCTAACCCACAATGTATGTATTTCTACCCTCTTAACACAGAACCTTTGTAAAAACGCGGTCTTCTGCTCAAAGGTATTGTAATCCGTGACTGAAGAAATAAAATAAATATTTTTTTACCTTTGAAATAAAAGGAGAGCTACTTTTTAATGTGTTTATCACAAGGTTTTTGTCTTTGTTTTCCATTGTTTTTGAGCACTCCACCCATAATGTTAGTGAGTACTGTCTGTTGCATCATAGTTCACCTTAATCACAAGAAAAGTGCCGTTAAACAATGGGTGTTCAAAAATAAGTGACACTTAGAATGAAAACATGGGGACTAGCATATTTAACGGAGCACTTCTTTTGATCATTAGGTAAGGGCAAGGCAACACAAGGCATTTTTATTTTTATAGTACTCTATCCTGAATGTTGAGGGTGTATCACAGAAAGCAACAACAGAAAATAAATGGTAGCAACATAACATAAATTAATAAATGAAATATAATACAGTTCTAAAACACTTAGATACTGCTCTTAAAAGGCAGTTATTAAAGCCAAAAGTTGATATGAAAAGATGACAATTTGGCTTCTTTAAAATGATAACAGGGATACCACTGAGAATGCCCTAGCACTTAATAGCTTAAGACATGCCATCAGCACAGCCAGTGGAGGCATCTCACTGGAGTACAGCAAGCAACTGAGAGTCAGACTAAAAGATTTTCTTAGGTAGCCAGGTCCCAGTCTGTGCAGGGCTTTGAAAGTTAACAAAGCAATCTTAAAGGTAGTGCACCACTAAACTTGAAACCAGTGCAGCTGCAGCAGCACCGGTGTAACACATTTTGCATATGGTGATCCCGAGATCAACCTGGCCAAAGCATTCTGCACCAGCAGTAGATGGTGCATCAACCTCCCTGATAACCCTGAAACCTTGATTCACTAAAAATACCACCAACAGCTTAATCTGGTTCAAGGTCAGTTGGCATTCATCTGTTTCCCCCTCCACCGGGTCGTGCCTGAAAATAGGCAGGATTTGTCTAGTGCACTTACCCGATCAACAAAAACTAAATAAATAAATAAACCCCAAGTTAAGAGTGTTACAGTAGTCAAACCCTGAGGTAACAAATGCTTCGACTGGGGATACCAGGTCCTCTTAAAATTCAATGCAGACAATGACCGACACATGTTGTTCCCCAGTCAGCCCCGAGGCCACAGTTACTCCCGGATTTTTTTCCTATCCACAGCTGTCATATTAGTACCATTTAATGAGTTAATTGATTCATTCATTCATTGATATATGGCCATACTGTAGCATCTCATCTACCAGCTGACCATGGATGTCCTGATTCCCCCAATAGCAACTCCGTCTTGGACAGACTAAGGCTCAGCCAGCTAGAGGCCATACAGTTTGCAGTCTCCTGTAGGCATTGCTCCAGTGTCAAGACTATCCCTTGCCTATCAGAGGTAAAAGACAGGTATAGCTCAGTATCTTCTGCATAGCAATGAAGACAAATGTTGCACCTTCTAACGGCCCAACCCAAAAGAAGCATGTACACTGCAACTAACATGGGAAACAGAACTGATTCCTGCAGAATGCCACAGCTAACCACAACTGTTAAATCAAACAAATTCTAAAGCAGACGTAAATGGGATGCCTGTTATGTTTGTTATTGCTGCTTACATGGGTCCCGGCCCATACAGAACACTGATCTTGCAACGTATACCATTCTAGAGCTGAGTCTCTGCCTGACTCCACTGCAGCTATTGTAACCCTATACTTCAGGGCCTGGATATTCAAAGCGGTTGTGCATGGCACAACAGGGTTGCGGATGCACAACTGCAGAGATGCGCCATAAAGCGATATTCAGCGGGAGCAACTGCGTAGTGCAAGTAGCAATGTGCCAATGTGCAATAGAAATGTATGCATGGGCAAGAGCAGGGAGCGGACCCATGAATATGTGGCACAGTGCGATATTCAACCCCTGACCAATGGCGCAAATGAGGAGCAACTGTCAGTTGTGCAGAGCAGACCTTAACCTATAAAAACAGGGTGCAAGTCGGAAGAGGAAACTTGCACCAGAAAAGAGCAGGACAGTGGGAGACAGAAAGGCCATCTGAGAGAGGAAGAGGGAGACAGGGAGAGAAAGAGAAAGAGAGAAAGAATGAGAGAGTGTGTGTGAGAGAGAGAGGGAGTGTGAGAGGGAGTGTGACACACAGGGAGGTCCACTGAGGGAGTGATAGAGAGAGGGTGCCGAACAGAGCCACCAGACTCCAGGGCAGTGACACAGGCACCCACAGGGGTGGGCAACAGAGCAGGCAGGCACAACCCAGCCAGGGGCAGGGTATGCTGGAGGGGGCCTCTGCCGAGTGACAGGCACTGCCCCACAGAGCTGGGGGGGCCAGTGGAGCCAGATGCCCAGGGGGTGACAGGACAACAGGGGCCATGGCCAGTGTGGCATTCCACATGGAGGCCATAATGAGAGGTGTGAAGAGCCAAGAGGCAGAGCAATGTGGCCATGGAAGGGCCCATCGGTGGTACACCCGGAACAAGTGGTACCGCCCCCGCATCAGCTTTGAAACCCAAGTGGACACAGAGATCATGGGCCAGTATCATCTGAACCAGGCAATTCTGAGGCAGCTTTGTGAGCTGTGCAGTGAGGAGATGCAGGCACCCACCAGACGAAGCCATGCCTTGACAGTGGAGACAAAGGTAACAGCTGTCATGTGCCACGGGCACCTTCCAGAGACCATCAGGGGACACCACAGGCATAACCCAGTCGGCCATGTTACGGATCCTCACACAGTTCATCAACACCCTGCTGCCACACGCTGCAGAACACATCCACTTCCTCAGCACACAGGTGGAGCATGCAGCAACCATTGCGGAGTTCCACAGGGCAGCACGTATGCCTTTTGTTCTGGGGGTCATCGATTGCACCCATGTGGGCATCCGCATGTCACCTGGCATGAAGGGGGTAGCCTACATCAACAGTAAGGGCTACCCCAGCATCAACTGCCAGGTGGTGTGCGATGCCAGGGGGCACATAACCAATGTCTGTGCCACACACCCTGGGGAGCACATGATGCCTTCATCTGGCACAGCTCAGCACTGTGCCACAGGTTCAAGAGTGGAGACATTCCCACAGGTCACCTAGTGAGTGAGCATGGTGAGACCAGGGGCAGCTGGGTACAGCAGGGCATGGAAAGGGGCAGCCAGGGCAGGGGGACTGCCGTGTGTACCCAGGAAGGGCATGGGATATAGTGACAGGGGTCACCAGGCTAACTATCTCTCCCTCTCTCTCCAAACAGGTGACAGTGGCTACCCACTCAGGCCCTGGCTGTACACCCCCTAACGGCGCCCGTCATCCCTAGCGGAAGAGCAGTACAATGAGACACACGCCAGCATGCGGAACATCATTGAGCATGTGTTCGGGATGCTGAAGACAAGGTTCCATTGCCTTGGCAGGTCCAGCGGTGCCCTACAATACCAGCCTCTCAAAGGCCTATGGCCTATTTCTGGCCTGCTGCATGCTGAACAACATGGCCATTGACCGTGGGATAGCTGTCGAGGCCGAAGAGGGGAACAGAAGTGGGGATGACACGGGAGATGGGCCGGGTGGTGGTGGGCAGCCTCCCCTGGGTGGAGGGACCCCCTGGCTCATGCAGATGGCACGCCACCATCGGGACACAATAGCACAGAAGCACTATGGTGGACACAGGTAAGTGGACAAACATCCATGCACAGAACCGACACAGTGGCAAGGCACACAGCCATGTGTGAGCATGGCCATGGGCATGTACACACAGGCATGGTGCAGGGGCGGAGCAGTGCCACATGTCCACACGCAGCACCACACAGCACTGCACAGCAATAAACATACACACACCCACCCTCCCACACAGTGGCACCCGCAGGCAGGTGACCGGGCACTAGCACATGGAGTGGATTAGACACAGGGCACCGGTAGACATGTACAACCAGTGTTGTGTAGGCATCATCATGCACAAGCCACATGGCCAGCAGCCAAGCAGGTGCACACACAGGCAGTGTGTGGCACAACACACGGTTGCCACGACCGTGCCATACACACACACACACACACACACACACACACACAACGCCCATGTGCACACAGGGTGGCGTGCACATCAGGTCCATCGCGCAGACACACGACTGCCACGGACACAGGGATGGCCACACCGTGGCCACCCAGCAGACTCAGGCTGTGCAACGGCCACAGGAGGGGACTGCAGAACTGCAACTGGGTCCTCGCAGGGGTCTGCAGGCTCCCAAACAGGCCCGCACCTGGTGTGCCTGGGATGCTCACAGCGGAGCCCAGTGTCGACACAGTTGGAGTCGCCCAACCCCGGGGCCGTGGGGTGGACATTGCACTCCGTGGTGTATGTGGCAGTCAGCCACACCCTGTGGCAGCCAGTGGGGCAAGGTCAACTGAGATTACATTGTCAATGTGGTCCAGGGCTGTGGTCATGTCCTCCCACAGGCACTGTGCATGCTCCACGACTTGCATGGTGCCCCTGTCACACTGCTCAGCTGCCTGGCACACCTCTGTGTGGAGTGCCCACACCCAAGCCATGAGCAGCAGCTGTTGCTCCACAGAGAACCACAGCTATCAGGTGCGCTTGGCCAAGGGGTCGGCTCCCAGGGGGGCATAGGCATGGTGCCGACCCACCGGTCAGCCATATAACCATGCTGCACGGCCCCCACTCAGGTGTGTGCTGCACAGTGGGGTCCTCATGTGGTTGGGCAATGATAGGCGCTCCGGTGGCAGATGCAGCACCCCGCCTCCCAACATCTCCAGCCGTCTGCTGCTGCTGCCCCTCCAGCCCCTGTGCACTGGCCAGTGCCTGTGCAGGTGCACCGCCACCCTGTGCCACTGTGCCTGCACACACAGCGGTACTAGGAGCAGTGGTGGGCAGCTGTTCTACTGCCAACAGGCCACCGGCTGCACTGCCAGTGATGGTGGTTGGTATGGGTGTCTCCCCCATGACATGACCCCCGCCGTCCAGGACTATGGTCATATCATCATTAGTGTCAGACCCCGGCCCGATCTGAGTCTCCACACAGAGTACGCCATGGCTGGTGTCTCACTGGAACACAGCCAGGGTCTCGTCTGCCACCACACTCAGGACATCCGGCTGGATGGCGGTGGTGTGCTGCAGCCTATCGGGCCCCCAGATGCCTATGGAGGTGGTTGGCTGGTCCTCTGGGGCTGGGCAAGCTCCCATGACAGCCACAGGCAACCCATGCTACTGCATGCTGGTGAGCCAGTGCTGTAAGGGAACACAGATGCATTAGAGCTGCTGACTCGACAGGCCCCTGCCCCCGCCGCCACCTGCCATCACCTACCATGCAGAGATGGGCTTCCTCGACATGATGCTACATGTGGACATGGACATCTGGTTACTGGCTGCAGCAACCCACCCCAGACGTCCAGCCAGCAGTGCTGGCTGTCCCCTCGGCAGGCGCAACTTACCTCTGATGGTTGCAATACTGGTCCAAGGCCTGTGCTGTTGTGTGGCGCCTTTATAGCGCATTGCATGCAAATATGCTGATGCGCAATGGTAATGACATGCAAATATCTCCACTGCACCGCAGATGGGCTGGTGAGCTAATCTGCATATGACAGCCAAATACTGCACTCTTGCGCATTATGCAATGGACTTGCTTCGGCACATGTCGTTGCACAATGCCGTGACATGTGCAGTGTGCCCTCAGCAATGCACATGCAACACGGCATATGCTACCGCCTATTGCACAGTGTGCACTAGATGGACTATTGAGGCCACTGTACCCAATGCGCCATGGACCCTATAGCACTTGTGCGTTATTCGGCCTATGGCGCTCGAGCGCTATTGGGCCTATGGCATCTGGGAGCTATTGAGACCATGGGGCGTGGTGCCTTCATGGCCCTATTGCACACCATGCATCATGGGTCCTATAGCGCTCACATGCACATTGCGCATGCTGATCTCTGACCCCCACCCTGACCTATGCCATCTTGGGACCCCTGCACCACGTGCCATTGTGGCCACGCCCATGCTGAGCATCTCTGGATATGTGCGAGTGCCACAGGCAGCGCATCTCCGTGCGAGGCACTCACATTGGGCACGTGCACTACTGGGCACCATTTTGTCCTGCAACTTTGCTGTGGCGCCATGCCACATCACGCAGTACCTCGGACGTGTAACTGGAGCAAGGTTGAGCTGGTTAACCTGGTGGCCAGGTGGAGCCCCATGCTGCCAGCCTGTTTGGCCAGCAGCCCCTACAGAGACCCAGGATGGAGGTGTGGCAGGCCATTGCAGATGGTCTGGTCCAGGCCACTGGTGTGCAGCACACCAGGGAGCAGTGCCGCCACCAGTATGGGGACCTGTTCAGAAGGATCCCAGACAGGTTGAGGGCGCTACAGGCACACATCCATAGGGGGGGCCGTGCCACGGCCTGGTAAGTTGGCTCTAACTGCGTCTGTACACAACCACTGTTCCATGGGGCTGGCTAGGCTGCATGCCATGCTGGGGGGGTGGCCTGTCATATGCCATGTGGCATGGCATTGCCAGTCACGGGGTCTACTGTGCCACTGTCCTGCGGCCTTGCCCAGCTGGGGTGCACTGTGTGCTTGGGGGGGTGGAGGCAATGGGCTCATGCTATGGCTGTTTTCTTGTGTGTACCTGTCTGTGTTCCCATGCTGAAGACTGGAGGAGAGCCAGGGCAGCAGGGGCACCTGGCGGGCCACGGCAGGCTGCTGCGGGCCCATCAGCTGCTGGTGTTGGACCAAGTGGACATGCAGTGGTGGGACCAGAATGCACAGTGCTACAGTGGGCAGGTAGGCACTGTGCAGTCCCACATTGTTGTGCAGGGTGGGCAGCGGGGGTGGGGTACGGCCTTGGTCTCCTGTGCCTTGTGCCATGGCAGCTGTGTTCAGCATACGATGCAGTGTGCGTGGTGCCGTAGGGCGGCCATTGCACATGTGTGGCAACAGCTGGTGGGCTGGGTGCGCATCCGGCTAACACTAGTGCCTCTGCAGTTCCACTGCAGCACCATGACACCTACTGGGTTGGCAGCAGGCATAGGCCTACTCACTGCAGGTGGCCGGGGTACCACTCCAGGGGCATGTGTTCCCACTGTCCGTTGTGCACGGGGGGGTAGGGTTCTATGGACATGCACTGATCACCTGTCCCTTCCTCTGTCATAGGTGTCCAGAGGGGTTCCTGCCTGCTTTTGTACTGCCATTTGCACAGCAGATAATCCTCATTATGTTGCACACAATGGAAATTGTGGATCAGACCAAGAGGATCCTGTTAACAGGACCAGCGCAGGGCACAGCAGGATATGGCCATCCATGATGTTCCCCAGCCCTCTTCCTGCCTCTGTCCTCCCTTTCCCTACATTCCCCCTTCCACTTGTACAGGCCCTGTCCCCTGACCCCTTCCCTCCCTCACCTAACTTCCCCATTGTTTATGAGTGTTTGTACAGCTGTTTTTCTATTGTTCAATTACATTTGTTACTTGTTTACTCTTCTGTGTCCGTGTCTGCTTTGCAGCTGGCGAGTGGGTCCATGCTGCAGTGGTGTGGTGGGTGGCCGTGTGGTGCGCCTGTGTTGTTGTGTGGAGTGTGCATGGTGGTGGCATGCCCATCGGTCAGTGGCTGTACCCTGGAGTGGCAATGGGCTGGCTGTTTGGGCTGTGTGGCATGTCTGTGGTGGGTGCCATGTGCCAGGGTGTGGCTTGCTGTTATCCGGGCGGCCATGTGCCATCCAGTGGGTAGTGGACTAGGGTGCTCACCCCAGGACGTCAGTGCCACCTGTGCCCTGCGTCCTCCACCGGGGGGTGGCTACATGCCTGCACTCCATATGCAGTGGTCACCTGTGTGCTAGCTGTGTGTTCCTGGCCTGGTGCCCCACCTCCTCGCACTGTCCCTCCCCCTTCCCCATTGCCTGGCTCCCTGCCTTGCCTGTGGCTGTTCCTACTGTGCCTTGGCACATCATCCTCTGCCCTTTGTGCATCCTTGGATGCACTATGTCACATTTTTGGTTACTCCCTGGTGCACCTCTCACTGCGGCATGGTGCACTGACTATGATATTTAGCCGTGTTGAGCTGGCACATGTTGCGATACACAACCATTGAATATCACAGTCACTGCACCATTGTGCCACTGCACCATTGTGCAGTTTGGTTGCACTGCGCTGGGGTTACACCTGCCTTTGGTGCATTTCTGAATATCCAGCTCCATGTCTGCATATTTTCTGCAGTGATGCCTTGCATTATGGCATATGTCATGCCTGAAAATGGGCTACCTCTTGGCCTACTGCATCTACCCTGTTACCAAATAACTATATAAATAAAATAAATAGACTGTGTACAGAAACTAAGCAATATTTTTAATTCTTTCATTAGTTCTTAATCTTGTTGGAACTAAAATTTACCTTCTTTAGGCTGAATGATAAAGTCCGGACAGACAAATTACTATAACGAGTCCATTGGAACTGGAAGAGGAATTTTACTCAAGTTACTGCTGCAGTTACAGTACTTATTAAGTATTACTTTCATGCCTCATCACAGTAACCACTATAGTATACCCCATGTAGCCCCCCTACCCTATTCCATCATTATCCTACTGCTTATGGCATCTACTCTGGTCCCCTTCTGTTATGTATGCCCCTTTCTACTAAGCCTCAATCATCAGCAACTTCTCTGGCTCCCCTCAGTCATTTTACTGATTGTGGGTGCACCTACTGTCCACCTTGGTAGTGGGGGACATACATAATAAAGCCACAATCAGTGATGGCTCATTCAGTCCCCCTCGGTAGAGGGGGACGATACACAACAAAGCCATGATCCATGGCAATTCCTCTCAATAAAGCTGTGATCGGCACCAGGTTCACCTGTCCCATTCCATACATTAGCAGCAAATCTCCCTTTCCCCACCTGGAGTCATCCGTGACTGTACCCTCCTCCCCATCCCCCATCAGTGCACAGTTGTGCCTTACCACTCACCCCCCATGCTGACCCAAATGCCCCATCAGGACTTGCATCATGTGTATATTGATATAAGTCCTAAACTGAATGATTTATAAATTTGCTTCTGACTTTGAAAAGATACATTTGCAATAGAGCTATCCCCATAAATTATTGTTTCAAGAGAATGTGTACAAGGTGTGGTGCTCTCCAGTAAAAATTGCAATAGTCTTTTTTGTGTAACTGTGGCACTCACCACCCAAAAATCACAGGACAACAGAGCTCAGAAATAGTTAAAAAGTTACTTTTTTATTTATTCCATATGAAAGTCTACACCAGGCATAGCCTGATGTATTTTGGATACTGGATCCTTTATCAAAGGCTTATCCTCATAACTCTGGTACCCTTGGGCCAATATACCCCAAACGTCATGGACAGCTATCAGACCAACCTACCTCATGGCAATTTAAGTGGTGATAGGTTATGGAGTGATATCCTTGCAAACCTGAGACAATCTAGCACTCATAGTACTTTTAAAGAACAATTGAATTGAATCAATGTTTTTATACCTCAGTGGATTGTAAATATTTTTAAATGTGTTCTTATTTTGAACTTACTGTTACTTTGTAATTTGCATTATGTACTAATTTTAATTTTTATGTATGTATAGTCTCTTAATTTATGTACCCAGGATGTGCCTGTAAATGGGTCATGTGGCCTGGTATACAACCTACCCAGTAACCAAATAAATTGGCAACTCCCACTTGAAATGGGTGCATGGAACTATTCCTCCCTGTAGGACTCTATTGTGCACCATAGCCAAATGGGGTGGTATAGAAAAATCAAACCCTCATGTGGCCAAAACTCTCTGGGCAATCTTTCGGTCTGCCTGCAAAAGTCAGATGAAGTTATCCAGTCCATTCACTGGTGCACGTCCGTGGCCATTCTAGGTAGTTCAGCCATGAGCTAGAGGCAGTCTGTGAACTTCCCCTTTACAGCTGGTGGTGGGAGATAAGAATCTGGTGTCTGACTCTGGGGAATAGGCATAGGGCTAGGGCAGTCCCCCAGTTGATTTTGGACCCAGACTCTGTAGACACAGAGTCAGAACTGACCACTTCAGCTGGTATTCCACAAAAGTTCCTCTGTGGCTCCAGTTGAAGAATCAGGTGCTGCCAACTAATATAGGCAGTCAGTTGAAGAGGCCCTGGTACAGATAGGGCTGACTTGGTCATTCAAACAAATTGCGATCTTCTGACCTGTTTTCAACTCCACTTCAACTGTCCATTCAGTGGTTCAGCTGTTGTCCCTTGGGGGGTGTCATCAGCTGCAGCTGCTCTGACCTCCTCTCAGACATCAGTGTCCCAGGCCTCTGCTACCTCAAGACCTGATAATTCCTCCCTCAAGAGCGGCTTGACAGGAAAGCTGCAGGGGATGAATATATATCATCACTGGATGGAGATAGTGCAGTCTTTTCTTCTAGCACCTCTTCTATGTCTAGGTGTGGGCCTCTGTCATCTGGTCCACCAGGACCCACAGGGCTGCAGTCAGTGACCTAGATTGCAGGTATTCTTGTCTACACTTGAACACTTCTACTAAGCATTGCACACACAGCTGGACATTGCATCTGATACCAATTACACAGAGGGGCCCACATGTACATGCCATCATCTTTTCACCCCATTAGCATCAGTACCCCATCAATCAACTATATCATCAACCTCCCCAGAACACCACACTCATGACCACACTGGATAACTGTTTAGCCATTTTTATGCTGTTTAAGCACTAAGCCTACAGAGTGGGAAGTTGAACACCACAATTGATGCTGTCCCTCTTTGTCCTCAGTGTTCTGGCATGAACCTCAATGTACCCTGTGATGAGGGTGGCCCACGGCACTCCCATGTTTGTGGTAGTTTGTGTTTTTCTCCCTTGCATAGTCACAGAAATTCAGTTGTATCCTTCTATCCATCTCTATAAAGGTGCAAAGAAAGTCACTTCTCAATAGTGAATAAATGACTCAGAACGCAGGGTCCGGACACTAGCTTCTCTTTACTTGGCAGGATAGGTCCAAAATTAATTTGATAAATATAATTTAATAAGTGAGTCCAGGGACCCCAAATTAATTTATCTTCTATGTTCTGAAATATTGAGCCTCCTGTCCTTTTAGAAGGCCTAGGCCTGAGGTCATCACCGAACAAGGATCAACCTATACCTCACACCTCACTCCTTCGCTTTCTTTCTGGCCATGTGTCATTTTCCAAAATATTTGGGGATGATCAGGACCCCCTTCCCACTACTTCTGCTCTGACTCTATTGCCTTGTATACCCAGGCCTTATGGAAAGCTCAACATGGCATACAGTCAAGGTGCACCAAATGGTGTGCATGTTAAGGAAGACTCAAACTCCTATATTCAATCAATATCATATCTCTTTTCTTTACATAGCCACCTGTTTACCACAGTCAAGGTTTCATGGCCCTAAGGCCACTTTTTCAGGGCTTGTGGTGGTCTATCCACCTATGGTGGTATGTTGTATTTCATAGCACTACTGAAGGCCACAGTAGTTGCTATGTTGCCAGGTGAAATACAGCATGTTAAAAGATTCATAGAATCTCCAGTAAATGGAGAGGCAATCAAGCAAGATTTGTCCCATAAGAAAATGTCAAAAAAAGAAAAAAATGAAGAGTCCCACCATAGATGGACAGACCAACACAGGCCCTGAGGAAGTGACATTAGGGCCACAAAATGTTGACTGAGCCAAATAGGTGGCTATATAAAGAAAAAAGACAATAACATTTTATTGAATGAATACAGGAGTTTGAGTCTACCCCAACACATACATTTAGGCATTGTAGCATCCCACAGAGAAAGACTCTACCCATATAGAACTTAACCTTTATTAGGGAACTAGGCATCCAGATGCACACCACTTGCCTGTCACAAATGCAACAAACGGGAGCAGAAATTGCTCTTGAGACAATTAGAGTTCTTCCTAACTCCATACCCCAGTGCTCAGGAACTCCTAGCACCCACTTATTGATGTCTGGGAAGCATCAGCCCAAGTTCCACATTTGCTTTTGCACCACACAGCCCACCTGCCATGGACAACCCATGGACCCACAGACCACACAGCTACTGGCACTCAAAATGTGCTTCATGAGACTCAGTTCTCTCTGTACTTTCTGTGAGACCTCTTACTTTACCAGCCCATAGTTGCAGATCTCCTACATATCCTTCCATTTCACTCCACACTTGTTTGAAGGCCTGTACTGACTTACTCCTTTTCATTGTTCAAAAATCACAGTTCTTTATTCTTAGGAGTCTGACTTAGGCCCAAGGATCATCAGGAGCTACTCACTGAGGAATTGCCTTTCAGGGTATCCTTTCCCTTCATGATGAAAACCCTTCACTCCCCTCACTGTGAGCCCTCCAGCTTCAACAACTGCCACTTCCAGGATAAGGGTTCATCCTGCAAGCTGAGGTTGGGTGATGACCTGCCTTGCAGACAAAGGGGTCTGACCTCATGCCACCCAGTGACATGGGGTGGCACCACATTTGTGTCAATAGGCAGTGGTTTGTAGTGGGACCTGACACCCTGACCATGAGTTATTGCTGCATTCCTTCAACCACCCAAAAAGTGCTGCACATCCTGAGTCAGCTGTTGGCAGACACTTCATGTGCCCACTAAATTGGTGTCTTCTGGTACCCATGCACTTCACAGCCACACTGTCAGTGCTTGCAAAGCTCACCCGACCCTTGCCCACAAGGAGACACCAAAATGACTTTCTCCTCGTGCCCACGTATACCATGTACCAACGACTGTACCCTCAGAACCCCACCCAGGACTCCAATTTCCACCCAACTGTCCCTTATATTATACACTACCTAAGTTCCTCCCCCAACTAAGGTACTGGAGGGAGATGCTAACACTACATTCCACTGGTGGGCACTAAGGTAACAACCTTGCCCCTTTGTAGGGGAAGGGATTGTTACACTAACTTAAGTAAATATTCTGGGGCCCTAGACACAGTCAAAAAATTGCACCAGGAAATGACATAGAAACAAAGACAACCGACGGCAGAAAAAGTCCAATGTTCCATCCAGTCTGCCCATAGTCCCCTATCAAACCCGGAGACCTATTGTTCTTACAAGGTACCAGCCCGGACTAGCCACCCCCATCACCCAACCCTCTTGCTTCTGCCCTGAGTAACCACTGTACCCTTCACTATGTATGTGGTACCCACCACCTCAGCTGGTAGACTGCTTCATGGTTCCACCACCCTTTCTATAAAACAACATTTTCTCACATCCTTCTTTAATCTCCTGCCCGTCAAGTTCCACTTAGGGTCCCATGTCCTTGAACTGTTACTCATGCGAAATAGTTCCTTGCAGTTCATCTTGTTTATTCTTTATAGAAACTTGAAGGTCTCTGTCATATCACCCCTCTGTCATCTGGTATCCAGTTAGTATACATTCACTCCGGGTCTCCCCTGAAAAAGAGACTATGTCTCAGTGAGCCCACCTGGTTAACAAACTTAATAAAGTTTAACTGATTGCAAGACTGTACATCTCTTGGTGCTGAACACAAATGGGCACAAGGCTCTCCCTGCACCAACTAAACAGGGATTGGCAGTCGCAATGATGACATGGGACTGAGACTAGAAAGGGACCATGTTACCATTTGGATCTCACCGGGGTATGGGCCTAGGGAGTGAGGTTCCCCCAGTCAGCAGGGATTACAGGAACTATGCTGGAGTGGTTGAAGGCCACTAAATTTCATGGGAGAACCAACAAGGGACATAAAAGGGGCAGTATAATGCAGTAGTTTAAGACTCTGAGCTGCAAATCTGGAGACCTGGGTTTGAATCCCACAGCCCCCACTTGCATACTGTGTGACCCTGAGCAAGTCACTTAACTTCCCTGTGCTCCCAGGTCGCACCTGTAAACAAGCTTTCAGCTTAGTGTGTCTCTCCTAGTTAAACAATTGAAAAAAAAAATGAATCGTTCACCAGCGGGCCATAAAATATGAGAGTCTGAGGGTTGGTGTGTATAATCGAGGTAGTATCACCTCATGACACTGTCTCTGAGCATTGCTTTGGCTGTGCAACTTACACAACACTATGACAGAAGTCTATGTTTGCAATTCAGCTGGAAAACACATTCACAACCACAAATATCTGGTGACCATCATTTGCACTGCAGCTTATCTGCTGGGGGAAGACTCCTCCCCTGTCAGGTAATGAGGGACTTTGAGAATGGCAGTTTTGGGGGTTGCAGTATTGAGTGCCATGCACCTTTAATGTCCACCACCTTATCTGTGACTAAATATTGGCCCCCTTCAATTTGTATTACTATCTATTCTATACAATAAATGAAAAAAACTCTGCAGCTTAATTTAACGTTCGATGACATTCCACAGTTCATATTATTGCCTACTGCCTCTGATCGAATATCGGCCCCCTACAGTTTGTATTGATAACTATTCTATACTGAGGTCTATTCACAAACATGTGGATTGCCTACACGCTTCATATCTGGGCACATAGGCAACCCTAAGTTGAAATGCCACACAGCGGGGATCCAGCAGACCCCAGGAGGCAATCACAGCAGGTGTGCAAGCCCCTGGGGCACATGATCCCCCAGCTGGTCATGCAGCTACGAGCCATGTAATGGATCAGAGGTGTACCAGGGGCATACCTGCACTCCTTGCCATTCAGTAAGGCACAGAGTGCTAGCCCTGAGGGGTGCAAATCATACAAGGGGGGAACCTGCAATATATTTTATGCGCCCCTCCAACAGATACGTGCTGGCTGCAGTGGCAACAGGAACCCCCTCCACGCTGCTAACCCAGCCCACTGGGCTGTCAGGGAGGGATGGGGGTAGCAATTCAGGCAGTCAACTGTTGGTGCCAGTTCACTGGGGTCCATGTCTTCCCAAGATCCCCTGCACATACAGAGCAGGGGATCAACTTCGGGACCTAGGATGGGCATCCGGCTGGATGCCCTCCTGAGTCCCATGATCCACTCCCATGCAGCTGTATGCTGGGGGGGCAGGGGCAGGGATAGCGGGCCAGCGACCAGTGATAGTGAATACTGGCTGGTGCATGCCTGTCCCAGGGTGCGGGGCTGCACAGGCTTTGTACATGCAAATCGTGTGTACAACCTGTGCTTTCGTGAATAGAGCCCTATATGAGGAAAAAAAACTCTGCAGTATATTTTAACATTGGTTCACATTATTGCCTAATGCCTGTGACCGAATATTGCCCCCCTACAGTTTGTGATATCTATTCTGTTCTGTACATGAGAAAAAAAACTCTGCAGTTTATTTTAACATTAGAAGACATTCCACAGTTCACATTATTGCCTATTCTATTCTATATGCAAACAAAAAAAAATCTATGGAAACTAAATCCACGATTTACATTAACGTTTGCAAAAAAAAAAAAAAATTCATAGTTTCCATTAAAACCCCTGCAGTTAACTTACCAGTAAAATTTCAAGGAATGTTTTAACAAAATTCTAAAGAAAATAGCAGCAGAATTACATCTTTGTAGTATTTCTGCTGGCAGAATTTATAATTTTGATTCAAAATCATTTAAAATAAAAAGACTGACGTGTCTGCAGTTATTTTGGTCTTGCATATGTAACAATGTTTTTCAGGGATTTTTTCCAAGGGTGTTTTTATGCACTCATTACTGCATTCCACAAGACAGTAGAATGTAATAACATGCATGTGAACTTTTATTTTTCTATTTAGTGTACTTTTTCCTGCTCCAGGGTCGGCGAATTCAGCCCTTGGTCACGGCCCCCTGCACCTCCACCTCTGGCAATCACAGTGCTCTCCACAGTTACCCCTGTTTTACTCCCCAGAGGGTGGGGTTATGGCACTGTTCCCCTACCAGCATCGCACTACTGGTACTGGTTGGGAGAGCCAGCACCAGAGGCTGATCAAAGCCCAGGGGAAGGGCACCATGGAGATGACTCAGAGTGGCATTTATCCTCTGTAAGCAAGGGAAGGTATGTGCAATGATGACCAGCGTCCGCCCCGGCCCTGAGGTCTTGACGGCATTGGTGCAGTACGGTAAACCCAGCCTCTGCTGGGTGACGCTCTAGCACCAGACACACAACCCCCCTCCCTCCCAGAGAAGGAAAGCAGTCCAAGGGATGCTCGATCCTTCCCCCCCCCCCACTGGCCCTCCAATGGCGCAGGTCCATTCCCAACCTGGGTCGCCAGCATCACATGCGGAAATACAACTGCTGCACAGATGGGCTGGCCATGCATGTCAACTTTGTGATACCATCACTGTTGCATTCCCCCCTCTCAAACTGGACCCATGATCTCTGGAATGAAATTCAAACACTAGGAACCTATATATCTGGTGCTGGCATCACCACCAGAAAAAGAACCAGCACCACCACCAGCAGCCCATCCCCACTGTTGGCACTTCCCCTCCCTGAAATGAAGTTTTGACACCAGGATCCCATCCCTGTGTTGGCAATCCCCCCTTCCCCAATGAGCAAAAGAGTTGACACCAGCTCCCCATGCCCAGTGGCAAACCCCCTCAATCTGAAGATCAGATACTGGAAGCCCATCCATAGTGTGAGCAGCCCCTCCACACACACACACACACACACACACACACACACACACACACGTTAAGCTAGGGTAGTAATGGAAGCCCATCTGTGATGCTGCTGTACAGTCACCTAAGCTCTCTCATCCCCCCCCGACTAAGCTATAAGACATGATGGGTGGGCACTGAGTTGGGATAACTGCACACTCCCTTAGGTGCATTGTAAAGCATGCGGTATTGCTGGGTACCTTCAACCACCAAAACGTGCCATTATCCTACCACAACACACACCTTGGAGTGTCTTCTTATGTTTATAAACTGGGTCCAGAGTTTTGAGAGTGAAGAAATGCACAAAAAATATTATACATGTTAATGTTTTTTTAAGTTTGTCCACCCCAAGAAAATTGTCCCAATACACCCCAGTATGGACATGCCATCTCAAGTTTGAATATTGTTTCCTGCCTAGTGAAAATCCGCATACATTTATTTTTGTAAATTAGCACGTAAACTCTCTATTCTTGCCACTGGGGGGCATGATCAGTAACATGAATGAATTTCCATCCCAGCAAGTAGTAGTGCAGGGTGACCTCATCCCACTTCACTGCCAGACACTCATTTTCCAGGATGGCACAATGTTGTTCCTGGGGAAACAGTATGTGAGATAAATATAGGCTGTGGTGAGTCCCATTCTGAAAGTTTTGTGATAACAATACCCTCAGTCCTACCTCAAAAGAACATGTGTTCAAAATAAAGGGATGGTTGAAATTTGGACTTTGAATAACTGTCCCCTCACACAGCACATTTTTAATGGCGTGAAATGCTGTCTGACAATCAGGTCACCAACAGACCTTATTTGGATTGGCCTACATGGTCAGGTCAGTCAATGTGACAGCAAGAGTTAAGAATTGTGAAATAAACTCGTGGTAATAACCCACAAGTCCAGGACAAGACCTCACCTGTTTTTTGGTAGTTGGGAGGGGGCAGTCAGTTAGGGCCTTTACTTTTTGATAACTAGGTGTACATGCACAGTCCAAACCATATAACCTAGGTATTTTGTCTCCTGCCACCCCAGGGCAAATTTTGCAGCACTGGCCATGAAACATGCCTCCCTGACTGACTGAAGTATCGTGGCCACATCCCACAAGTGGCTGTCCCATTTAGGGTTAAATATGACAACATCGTCCAGGTATGCCGCCATATACAGCCAATGGGGGTGAAGGATGCCATCCATCATCCTCTGGATATGGACATGTAACCTCCCTACAAATGGGGGTTCCCAAAAAGTCTTGCTTGAGCTTGCCTAAATGCTCACTGCCAGGCTGGTGTCCTGTGTTTTAGTTTATCTGCTCTAGATATTAGTGCACTACCTCAGTTTGACAATGACAGCATTCAGTGGGCTCAATCCCGAAATCCTATGATTCAGCCAGCACTTGACGCCCTTTGTGCAGGAAAAGATGTGTCCAAGTTGCGTTCCTCTGATCTGCAAAGCGCTTTATTGTTTAAAGAAGGCCCCAAGTTGAAGCTGCTTAATCAGTTGTTGTATAGAGAGACTGTAGATCGGGGTGGCCAAATAGACAAGCAACAATTGGTCCTGCCCACAGCCTTCAATGATTTGGTACCGAGGTCCCTCCACACTCATATGGGCCACCTCGGTATCGACCAGATACTTGACCTAGTACGATTTCGATTCTACTGGCCCAAGATGAGGGCCGATGTTGAGAACCATATAAGGACTTGTAGTCGCTGCCTGCAGAGAAAAGCCCTGCCTCAGATGGCTGCCCCCCTTGTCAACATTACTACTAGCACCACAATGGAACTAGTCTGCATAGACTTCTTGAATTTAGAGCCTGATCAGTGAAACGTTGGCAGTGTGTTAGTGGTTATGGACCATTTCACATGGTATGCACAAGCTTTTCCCACCAAAGATCAAAAAGCATCTACCGTAGCCAAGATGCTAGTGGAAAATTTCTTCATCCACTATGGTGCCCCCCAGTGAATTTGCTCTGATCAGGGTCGGGACTTTGAGAGTCGGCTAATCAAAGAAATGCTCTCTCTATGGGGGGTGCGAAAGTCAAGAACCACCCCTTATCACCCGCAGGGGATCCTCAACCAGAACACTTTAACTGCACCCTACTAGACATGCTAGGCACCCTCCTCCCAAAAGATAAGTATAAATGGAGCCAGCAGATTAGCAACTTGGTACACGCAGACAGTTGCACAAAGAATGATGCTACCGGGTTCTCCCCCTACCACCTCATGTTCGGGAGAGAGGCCCAGTTGCCTGTTGATGTCTGTTTTGGGGTTTCTCCCGATGGGGTCTGAGCTGAAGATTACCTGCAATATGTACAAAAACTGAAAGCTCAATTGAACCATGCCTATCAACTGGCCCAGACAATGGCTGCCAAAAGAAATCTATCCAACAAAGAGAGACATGATAGAAAAGTAAAGGCTCAAGAGCTTAGGACTGCAGACTGTGTGTTGTTGCGAAATTTAGGATTGCATGGTAAACACAAAATTGCTGATCGATGGCACCATCTTCCCCATGTCATAGCTGGAAATCTGGATGATTTGCCAGTGTACAAAGTGCACCCAAAGAATAACTCCAAAGCTGTCAAGACAATGCACCGTAACCACTTGATACCTATTGGTCGAGTTATAACTGAGGCTGAACCCACCAAGATTGATTCCCCTGGACCAGTGATTCATGCTGCTGCAAGAAAGAAACAGAGTCAGCCTGCCCCCGTGGATGCCGATTTAAGACTTCCCCCACAGCAGGCCCAGAATGATAGTGACTGCCAGTCTAACTCGGATGACAGTGAGTGCGATATGCCTATTACCCCTTATATGAACAGAGTCAGTTGTTTTGTGGAAATCCTATATTGAATTATGGGGAGGAAGCTGGGCCTTCTGGACTGCCTAACACCCTGGCATCATCCTTGGAGCCAATGCTCCCTGAAGGTGAAGTGCAAAGTATCACATCTGAGGATGCAGAGTCTTTGTGTAACGTGGAACTGTACGATTTGCCTGAAGGAGAAGCTGATGGTATGAGTCTTTCTGGTGACATGCCAGAACTTGAAGAACACTGTGAGGGTGCTGACAACCCCCTTTAGTGCCAGAGTGTCTTCAAAATGAGCCAAGTGTTGTAGAAACAGAGACTACAGAACAAAGAGCTGACAGTTCTTCCAGTCTGGACATTCCCCTTCATGCAGAGGTACTCCTCAGACCATTGCTGAAAGTACAGAGACTGTGGTTGTTCATCCCAGAAAGACTGTCCGAGCTGTCAAGCCAGTGGTGCACTTCAGCTACGATTCCCCCGGGAGGCAGTGGATTTGCCTCTCAATGTAGTCCACAAAGGTGTTTGTCTCTCAGCTCACTGCCCAAATTGAGTTTGATGGCCCATTCCAGGTTACTTGTTTTGCACTCTCACCGTGGTGACCCTGCCCCTTTCAGCCCCAAGTTAGCTGATAGGGAAGAGCCCCCTCTTGCATTGTTTAGAGTACAAGAAGTTATTATATGATTCTGTATAGTAATGTTCAATTTATCTGTGTGAAATATGCATAATGTATTGTCAGAACGGAAATGATACAGTGGAGTACATTGAAATGTATAGTAAAGTGACAAGTTATGCCAATTGATGAATCAGATAGTACTTGTATAGCATACTAATGGTATAAATGTTTTGCATATGTTACATTTTCAATGTTATGATGGTACAGACTTGACGCGAATGCCAAGTTTTCCCAGGCAGGGAAGGGTGTAACACCCCCTACAAATGGGGGCTCCCAAAAAGTCTTCCTTGAGCTTGCCTAAATGCTCACTGACAGGCTGGTGTCCTGTGTTTTAGCAGTTTAAATGGGATTATCAGAGCCTGTATAACCTCTGTGTACTGTCTCTTTAAGAGCTGCCTGATTGCAGCTTAAGTAATCTGAGAGGGAGCTCTGTTGAAAGATGTAACTATTTGCTGAAAATCACTTAGAGTGATAATGATAATGTAGTTTGTCTAACCTGCCTTCTTTATAGCAAGGACTGTTTTGTTTGTCTCCACTACCTTGGTCCTGGACTGCAAATTGGACCAATCAGTTCTGGTGGGACCTAAAATGTAGTCGAACTACAGGAGCTGTCTGAAGTCAAAATCTGTAGGAATTGTAGTTTTTTAACTTTTTGCGCCTTTTTTGCAACTGAAGGGGAGCTATTGCTTTGACTGACAGCCAAATCAGCCAACCGAATCTTTTGGATCTTGGGGAAGTCCCGGGCTGCTGGCAGTTTTCAGTTAGTTCTGAGCTGGCAAGTGAGATGAGAGGAGCTGAAGTGATTCTGGGCAGCAAACCTGAGTGGATTTGCATGGGAAAACTGTGAAAGGGCTGAGTTTTTTGGCTTGCATGTCTGCTGCTGCTCCTCCTGAGAGGGAGAGAAGAGAATTATTTTGGACTGAATCCAAGTTTGTGTGACCAAAGTAAGCTGCTGAAGTGGGCCAGGCTCAACCTGAAGAAGACCGAAGATTTTGCTGAATGCGATCGGCCTGTCAGGAGTTCCAGCTTCCCCTAAGCTCCTGGTGTGTGCAGAGACTTTGCGATTGTGACCGGGGAGTGCTTTGCCTGGTACAGTAGAATTCCCATACATGTAATTGTGCTATGAGCTGCTAGTGGGTTGTGAGTTAGTTCCCCATCGTGAACTGTGTTGTGCTTGCTGAAGCTGTATCCAGCCCAAAACGGACTGCATCCGAATTTGTCTCCATGCAGTCTGGGCCTTGCCAGACTGGCCCAGCCAGACTACCCGCTGCACAGAGAAGCCATCCATGAGATACCTGCCTGGGGATCAGCCCTCCTGCTCCACGCTTGAACAGGAACGATGCCTCTGCAACTCATGTGGGCCCTGCTTCTCCTGGCATTCCAGATTAACCACCTGCAGTCTCGATTTTTGTCCAGCCTGTGTCCAGTCTTGGGTATCATGAGTAAATACCAGGGTAGCTCCCCCGCAACAACAGCTTAATCTGAGTGTGTCATCTGATTGTCTTGTTGTTTTGTTTCCTTTACAAACTGAGCCCTCTGGCTCCGGATTACAAATATTGTGTACTGTGCATGTTGTGTTTTCCATCACAGGGCCCCAACCAGCTGCAACCCTGGGCAACAGTCCTGGCTAGCCCGTCTCTTCTCCACCTGGGTACCCAGAGGTGTGGCTGTGTGGGGGAACTCAAAGCGGGATGGCAATTCATTTCCCTAGAATTCATCTCCACAGATACCTCACCCCCTGGCTATAATCTTCTCCCATTAACTCCAGGCTCCTACCTTAGCCCTTATCACTGCCTTTCACCTCCCAGTTCTAGCACCAGCCCCTGCTCTAGTCATGCGTACCACTTCCTACCATGTCACTTGTCTCAGTCTATGACCACCTCTTTCAGTCATCCAATCACTATTTCTCTTTGTCCACATTGACTTCCCTTGGATCTTTGGAATCTTGGGTATATCATGTTGAATGTATGCCATGTTTACTGCCAATGTTGATATGTATATACTGGTTTACCTAGAGTGCATCTCATATGTTCCTACCATATCCTGTTATGTTTAAACAATTTCTGTTCTTGATTTCTGTATATAAGTGTTTTAATTATTCATGTACATATACCAACTATTGAACCTTGATTACTGTATATAAGTATATACGTGTTTTAAATCTTCCTATACATGTACCAATTATTGAACCTTGACCTTATCAGGTCCATCTTGCAAATGAGCTGTGCTCAATGATGTTCGCCTGAATAAAGATTTGATTGATTGATTGATTGATGCATAATTGCTTGATTGATATAACCTTTAAGCTAATTAACCTGATTTTGCCCCCTTCCTTGTTCAAGTCCCCTGGATAAATCAGATCTAACTTTTTCTGCATACAGTCTGACTGTGGTTCCAGTTTGTGCTCAAAGTACTGTACTGTTGCTATTTGCTGTGCATAACCTTGTTTTGCAGGAGGTCCCCAGGGTCGAGCCAGACGAACCAGCCCTGGTGGTAACTGCAAACAGTGTGGGTACTTTTGTGGTGTACCAGGGGTATTGTGAAAGTGATTATTGTACAGTGTTTAGGCCACTAGAGGGGAAGGGGGGGTTACAGTGTCCCGGAGGGCTGTGCTCAGGTTAGCTTGACCACTACCAACCCTGACCTCCGGGTGGAGGCACCCGTTTCAGAACTCAGACCCCTTAACCTGCTACTAGCCAAGCAGGCAGGGGTAGTAGCCCTTGGGATAGTGCCACCTAGTGGTTACAGACAGGACTCCGTGCAATCTGAAGTAAAGCATGATAAATTGTTATTAGCTGATCTCCTGCTGTATTATCACTCGGACACTTTATGTTAGTCTGAATGGTTGTTGGTGGATCTGGACACCTGGGTAGGTGTTTGTGTGGTGTTGAATCACATTTATTGGTCCTGGTTTTGGGAAGAATAGATCCCAAACATTTTCTACTAGCCTCTGGATGTCTTGCTTTTGGGTCTCTCTGAGCTAATCATCCACTGGGATAGCACTTGGTTCCATTTGAATTGTAGGGCCTAAGTCCAGCTATCAATCACCCAATGTTCTCATCAGTCACTTGACTTGAGATCCCTTTAGGGTCTTCTGGGTCAGTGAGCAAAACCTCCCTTTCCTTCCAGAGTTTCAGCAAATTCAGATGGTAAACTATTCTTTTAATTTGGTCTAAGACTTCATTAATCAACCCGTCCCATTTTTCTGGGGACTTCATGTGGACACTGCCACTTAGCCAGGAGTTTACTCTTAGAGTTAGGCAACAAAAGGAGTACTCTGTCATCTGGCTTGAACCCCATAGTCTTGCTACTTGCTTATACCACTCTGCCTGGATCTGCTGTGATTTCATAACATTTTCCTTAGCAATACTTCCATCCTTGTCCAGTTGTTCTCTTATTTGCAATACATATTGGAGCACATTAGGGAGACTCCGTGCTTATTTTTCCTGCATGTCTCTTATGAGATCCATCATCTCAGTCACCTATACAACATAGGGCAAGAACCCAGTGACCAACTGTGGCACCTTGCAAATTGCAAACATTAAATATGGTAGCAATTCAACCCAATTTTTTACCTCAACTGACACAAATTTAAGACAGCGTACCCTATAATGATTTACTAAAGCATTCCACTAAGCCATCAGTCTGAGAGTGATAAATTGATATTCAGATGGACTTATCCTTCAGTAAAGCACACACCTTTAATGACAAGAAAACCAAATCTATGCTCTTCTGCAGCTTTCATAACACACACAAGCTACACCACTTGGCTATCTCCACCACCCAGGGCAACACTCTAGATCAGGTGGTGTCCTTCAAATACTTAGGGATTCAGCTTGACCCTAATCTCTCCTATGGACTTCATGTAGATAATGTAGCTAGAGCTGCTAATACACAGCTTGGTCTCCTCTACAAACACAGACCACACCTCACGCCAGAAGCCTTGAAGGTTGTAGTCCTGAGCTCTGTGATCTCTGTAATAGACTATGGTCTCATCATTTATGGCTCGGCCTCAACCACAACCCTTAGACACCTCTCAACTGCCTTAAATAAAGCATGTCGGCTCATCACTGGTGCTCACCGTCTCACCCACACATGTGACCTATACACTCAGACCGGCTGGCTCCAACTATCAAACCGCATAAAGTTTCTCACCTGCTCCACGGTCAAAAACATCTACCTTAGCCTTGCACCTTCTGGGGTCTCAACTCTGTTACAACACTGAATTAACAAACAAAGCCTTAGGAGATCCACGCTACAGCTACTGAAAGTCCCCCACTGTCACACTTCACAGGGACAACGCTCTTTTGCTTATCGAGCACCACTCTGGTTCAATGGCCTCAGCCCAACCATCATCTCTGCCCCAACTATTGGTATGTTTAAAACTAGGCTCCGGGACTATCTCACTACCAACAGCTCCTGTGACTGCCCATACTTAACCTTGTTTCTCCACTTCCCTTTCTGCTCTAGTTGTCCCCCCCCCCACTGGATTCTACCCTCACATCTTGATATACCCAATGCTGCACTTTTCACCCTCTTGCCACCCTTCCTACATTCCTTCTCCCCACCCTCTTCCCTCTCCCTATGACTCAGGCACTTCTTATCTGTTGTCTGTTTTCTCTGACAAATGCCGCTGGCTGCCTTGTTACAATGCTACCCTTGAACTGTATTTAACTGTATTAATCTGTACTCTGTTTGCAATGTCCACATTGTTGTAATGCCTGTCTTGATGTTCCCCATAACTTGTATTTCTCTGATGTGGAACCTTTGTAAAAGAGCCATGGCTCAAAGGTATTTGTAATCCTAGACTTGATAAATCAAAAAAAAAAAAATTAACCTTCAGTAAAGCACATATCGCTCTCATAAGTTTTAACAAAGTTGGTGTCCTGATCAGTTAGAATCTCCTTTGGCAGTCCAACTTGGTGTAACACTTTTTTCAACTATTTGACCACTGACGAGGCTGTAGCGGAGCACAGAGGTATGGCCTAGAAGTAACAGGTGGTGTAATCTATTTATTACCATTATAGTATACATTGATACCCAGTGGTACTTTTCATCAAGGAACCTACCATATCAGCCACAGGCAGGGTGTCTGTTATGGACATAGAGATTTGTACTTCTTGGGGACCACCAATTGACACCCAAAGTGGAAGCACACAAATCTGCTACTTCCTTCCATAAACCTGACTAGAAGAACTGTTCAGAACTGTGACAGTGAACACGCAGGGATACTAAACGAATACTTCTGCTCGGTATTCACAAAAGAAGAGGAGGGGGAGGTACCTAATCCAATCTATAGAAGCACTCTTGATAGGGGGGTCAGTCCTAGTCCTTTCACAGAAGAAAGGGTTCTGAAAGAACTCCTAAAACTGAAGGTGGACAAAGCAATGGGGCCTGATGGGATTCACCCCAGAATTCTAAAAGAACTAAGGGGAGAACTAGTGATAACATTGACTAGCCTTTTTAACAAATCATGGGAGGAAGGTGTGGTACCTGAGGACCGGAAGAGGGTGGATGTGATTCTCCTACACAAAAGTGGGAGCAAGACAGAGGCAAGAAACCACAGGCCTGTCAGTTTGACCTTAGTGGTAGGGAAAATGATGGAATCTCTTCTGAAGGAAAGAATTGTTGAGTACCTAGAGGCCAGTTGGGCACAGGACCTAAGGCAGCATGGATTCACAGCAGGAAGGTCATGTCAGATGAATCTAATTGATTTATTTGACTGGGTGACCAAAGTAGTAGACCAGGAAGGGGCTGTGGACATGGCCTACATAGACTTTAGCAAGGCATTTGACACAGTCCTGCACAAAAGATTAATAAACAAATTAGCCAGCCTGGGAGTTGGTCCCAGGGTGGTAGTCTGGGTAAAACATTGGCTGGACAACAGGACACAGAAGGTGATAGTAAACGGAGTCCACCCTGAAGAAAGGGGGGGTTACTAGTGTGGTACCACAGGGTTCAGTACCGGGTCCAGTCCTTTTTAATGTCTTTATAGGTGAGATTGCAGAGGGACTGGAAGGAAAAGTATGCCTCTTTGCAAACAACACAAAGATCTGCAACAGGGTTGATACAAGGTGGGGTAGAAAGGATGAGAAGGGACTTCTCAAGGTTGGAGGAATGGTCAGAAGTATGGCAGCTTGGATTCAGTATGAAGAAGTGCAAAGTAATGCACCTTGGAAACAAAAACCCAGGGGAAGAGTACACAATGGGGGGTAGTAACAACAACAAAAATGGAAAGAGACCTGGGGATAGTCACATCAGACCTAATGGTTAACAAGCAATGTGGGAAGGCAGTAGGGAGGGCTGGGGGATACTGGGATGTATAGGGAGAGGTGTCACCAGCAGAAAACAGGAAGTTGTTATCTCTGTGTACAGACAGTTGGTGAGACCCCATCTGGAGTACTGCATCCAGTTCTGGAGACCCCATCTCCGCAAAGACATAGACAAGATGGAGACACTCCAGAGGAGGGCAACTAAAATGCTGCAGGGTCTGCAACAGAAGCCATATGAGTAGAGACTAAAGAAGCTTATTATGTATACCCTTGAGGAAAGGAGGGAGAGAGGAGGGGACATGATAGAAACGTTTAAGTACCTCAAGGAAATCAACAAAGTCTAAGAGGGTAGCATCGTTCAGAAAAAGAGATGTTCAAGAACAAGGGGACACAATTTGAAGATGGGGGGATGGCTCAGGGATAATGTAAGGAAGCATTTTTTCACAAAGAGGGTGGTGGACCCATGGAATGGCTTTCCTGAGGAGGTTGTGGGGTCAAAAACAGTGGAGGAATTCAAGAATGCATGGGACAGACATAAGGCAATTCTTGTAGGGGGTAGGAAGAAGCAGGCTGTTGGTTAACTAGGATCTGCAGCTTATCCAGTAGGTAGGGGAAATGGGCAGACTAGGTGGGCCAAGCGATCCTTATCTACCATCAAAGTCTATATTTCTATGTTCAGGTATGCACTCCTTGGTTTTCTCCCTGCCTAAATGACCAACAAAAGATATTTATTTATTTAGTCTTTGATAACCGGGTAAGTGCACTGATCCTGGGGACCATTTTCAGGCATGACCCAGGCCAACAGGTGGCACTAATACAAAGGTGTTTGCAGACAATAATCACAAAACAGGTACACTACAGAAAATACAGGTAAGTAGGTATATACAGGTAGCAATCACAGTACATGTATATACAGGCAATAGGCAACAAGTTGAAAAAAATGTGCATGAAGCATATATACACAGTTGAGAAGAGAAAAAAATATAAACAGTGTACAACCACTCACAGGTGGGTAGTGCTTGGCATTCGGTCTAAGTACAACAGGAAAAGAATTATGCACTGTGAAAGCTATGCCCATTGGGAGGGCAGGCTGGGCACAGGATATAGGAAGAGTAAAGCTGCCAGAGAGTATGATAGGCAAAGGGAATGTTAGTGGGTGGGGCAATTGCAGTTGTGTTTGTCAAAGAGCCAGGATTTTATCTTGTGTTTGAAAATTTGATGTGATTTGGATACTTGGTTCGGCAATACATTCCACAGGGAAGGGGCCACACTGGATAGGGCATTCCCACTAATTTTGGTGAGGGTTTTAGGTACTTGGAGGGATGGCATGTTAATGGAGCACAGATTCCTGATGGGGGTTCTGAAATTGAAAATGGTAGAGAGAGGGGAAACATTACCTCTCCTAATGGCAGTATCCACTAGGCAACCAAGGATATAGTCAAATCGCCCCTGCAAGGAGAGCCATCGAGGGAGAGATAGAGGTCACAGTGGTGAGTAGAGTAAGAGGCAGACAGGGCAAATTGGCAGGCATTGTTGTAAGCTAGGGTGAGTCTAGCCTGAAGGGTGGCAGGGTCCTCGAGTATATGGGAGAGCAATAGTCAAAGAGGGGGAGTAGGTTGTGATGCTTGGCCAGCTGGTTATGATTATTGTATGCTATTTGTAATATAAAAATAAAGTATGTGATTGTCTCACATAAGACAGCCTGTGCTCCATGGGTGCCCCTCCCCCCAGGTTTCCGTGAAACTACGAGATATATAATTGACCAGGAAATCTCTGTAATGTAATTAACATCCTTGAGAAATAGCATTTTGTGGCCGTTTTATGACCTGTTGCTGCTCTGAAGTTGGGAAACTAAAAGATACATTTTATGATTTCAGAAACAGGACCTCATTAAGCTGATTCCTGCTAGATATCATGCACCTAGGTGAGAGAATTGCAGGGTTGTAAATGAAAAAGGAACTGGTGGATCAAAAAACTCATAATTTGGGAAATTAGTTTTTGCTGATGTCACCTTATTTAATATACCTCCTGATGGGTCATCCTGTTTGCATTTTTTTATATTCTAAAAGGAGGAGCGAGATGACTTAGAGAAGGGGTGTAGAGAGACAGTTTAAACTATACTGTGTCTGAACTGTTTAGATATATTCAATATTGGGACTCTAGAAAGACACACAGCTCTCTGATAAGGCACTTAAAGAGATAATACATTAGATAGAAAAAGTCTAAATGTATTGTGGTAGGAGTTTTTGTTTTGTACTTTTCCTTGTTTTATTTTAAGTGATTGTATGCTCTTTGATATATTGTTCTGTGTTTACATTGTTCATATTTTTATCAACTTTTAGTAAAATCTTTATTTGAAAGATACTGCATGGGTGTGTCTTCCAAGTTCTTTTTTTGCATGTGATGTATACAAGGTTAAGTTTGACAGCTGTTCTGATGAGCTTGATGGTGTTACCAAACTGGGAAAAGGTAAGAATATACCTATGGTCTTTTATAGAGTTTTAAGGGTTCATTTCGGAAGCCTGGCTTGGTGTCTGTAGTGAAAGATTGGACCGCAAATCCAGAAGAGAGTACATAGCTGAGCCTGTACATTTGGGTATGCTAGCATAAGGTTCACAGTTTGAATCCCTCAGAACTTGAGACTAAAGGTGATTTGGACCCACAAGCAGACAGGAGGGTTACCCTGTCTGTTACCTGTTCTCATTACTGAGCTCGGAGGTTGGCACTGTGAGAGCAGAGGGCCTGACCTGCTGAGTGCATTTGTGATAGATTTGGTTAGCAGCAGTGTGATAAAATTGGTAACACAAGCTTTAACTGTTCAGTGTGTCAGCTTAATACCGTGTAGCTCACTTGCAAAATAAGGCAGTGATTTATTTTTTAAAAAAGGAAACAGAACTATATAATTTTGTTTACAGTCAAGTTCCTACTGGTTTTATTTTTTTTCTAAAGTGCAAGTTAGTGTAGCCGTAGTTAGGGAAGAATATGGCTTCCAACTGCAGCAGGTACACTGCAGACTACTTGAGGCAGTTGTGCCAGGACAGAGGAGTCCTGCATGAGGCGAGAGCAACCAAGCAGAACCTCATGGATACCTTGATGGCAGCAGATGCTCAGATCATCAAGTCACAGACTGTGACCGTAAAGCACCAAACCTTGGGCATGGAGGGGCCAGCGGCCAGTGCAGTGTCCAGATCTGGTGAGGAGGTCAGTAGGGTCAGTGCCAGCGAAAGGTCACAGCAGCAGGGGAAGATCACCAGCATTCTGGAGTCAGAAGCAATCAAGCTGCAGATTGAGTTGCGCAGAATGGAGCTGGAGTTCCAGAGAGAAGAGAAGCGAGAACAGCGAGAGGTGGACCGTGAGGACTGTGAGTGCCAGAGGCAACATGAACTGGAGAAGCTATGACTCCAACCACCAGCATCAGAGCAGGTAAGTGGCTTGGATTTAACTGGAACTACAGGACTGGGTTACAAATTAAATTCCAAATTGATAGCTGAATTTAAAGAGGGGGAATATATGGATGCCTTTTTAAATTCCTTTGAAAAAATTTGTATTCAGGCTAAAATTCCTAGAGGGTCCTGGAGCTTCCAGCTATCCTCGCTACTTACCGGGAAAGCTCGGGATACATTGGGTCAAATGGACAATGAGAACAGTAATGATTACAGCAAACTTAAAGCTGCATTTTTAAAAAAGTTTGATTTAACTGCAGAAGCACACGGAGCTGAAAATTCCATAAGCTCAGGAGAAGCCCTAACATGAACTACAAGGAGCTAGCCATGAAACAACATCAGTGTTTAAAACGTTGGTGGGAAGGAATTGAAGCAAACTCTGTAGATACAATTGAAAATGCTATTTTGATAGAACTATTTTTTTGGGCATCCAGCAGAGCTGATAACCTTGCTAAAGGACCGAGATACCAAAACAGTGCAAGAGGCTGCTGAACACTTGGACCACCATGCCAAGAGCAGATCTGCTCTGAGAGCGAATGTGGTGGGCGTGGCAGCACAGAAAGGGAAAAGCGCACCTTCAGGGCAGCTAAAACCCTCACTGGTTCCACCGAAACCAGTTGGCCCAAGGTTTCAAACAAAAGAGTTCTCTGAGAAAAGAAATGAATGTTGGGTTTGTAAAGAAACTTGGCATATTGCCAGACAGTGTTCCAAAAGGATGAGCAATACACAACGTGGGGCTAAGAAAGAGTTGGGTTGTTTGTGTGTCCCTGGAAGCATGCCTGTGAACATAAGGGAACACATGCACCCAGTCACGGTCAATGGTGTACAGACACAAGGGTTAAGAGACACAGGGGCATCCCTGACATTGGTGAAAGGGGATCTAGTAGAGCCTGGTCAGCTTATACCCAATAAATTTGTAACTGTACAAGGGTTCACTGGTGAGGAGACCACATTGCCACTCGCTAGTGTTCTCCTAGACTGGGTTGAAACTGGGGGAACTGTGCAACAGGTAGCTATAGCCAAAATGTTAGTTGACGTCATCCTTGGCAATAATCTCAAACAGGGGATGGTGTGTGCAGTTACTCATAGCCAAGCAGGAAGGGGAAATTGTAGTTCCCCAGACCCCAAAGAAGCCATTGTGGAAACCACTGGGAGGCTGGTTCCCCAGCCTGTGTCTCCTGATATAGAGACTAATGAAAAGGGGGTAGAAATTTCCCCAGTAGCAGTTAACCACACAGCAATGAAGGGTTACTCAGAAGAAGGAGGAGTGACCCATCATCAGAGGGTTTTGGATGACAGTGATCCTGAATGCCCTGACGCTAGTGCTAGGGACCCTAGTTTAGATACTGAAGGGGACATGTCCTGTGTCTTGGGAATGTGTAAGGAGTTTGCAGCTGCTCAGAAAAGTGGCCCTAGTCTAGAGAAACTGAGGGCTTAGGCAGACTCTTATGGAGCACAGGGAGGTGACGGTAAACATAAAGTTTATTGGGAAAATGGACTGATGTATACTCAGGCTGTGCAGACAGAGGGAGAGGTGATAGGTAGGCATCTTGTCATTCTGCAGCAGTATCGTGAGCAGTTGCTCAAGGCTGCACATGATATTCCCTTGTCTGGTCATCTGGGAATCATGCACACTATGCAGCGGTTGGCCCAGAATTTCTATTGGCCCAACTTCATCCAGCAAGTGAAGGAGTATTGCAGATCTTGTCACCAGTGCCAAGAAATAGGGAAGGCAGGTAAGAAAACCCAAGCCACCCTAATTCCATTGCCTATAGTGGAGGAGTCATTCCATAGGGTGGGAATGGATATTGTGGAGCCTTTAAATACCCCCAGCTTCTCCAGGAAGAGGGTCATCCTAACTGCGGTCTATTATGCCACCCAGTATCCAGAGGCAGTTGCCCTATCCTCACTGAGGACAGACAAAGTGGCAGATGCCTTGCTTGGGATTTTCTCCCATGCTGGGTTTCCACAGGAGGTTATCACTGATCGAGGGGGTTCCTTCATGTCGGACCTGATTAAATGTTTGCGGGAGAAGTGTGGGGTGGTGCAGAGGTGCACGACACCTTATCACCCACAAGCCAATGGGCTTGTGGAAAGATTTAACAGTACCCTGAAGTCAATTCTCCAAGCATTTGCTGAACAGCATGGGAGGGACTGGGAGAAATACTTTCCCCACCTGTTGTTTGCATACAGGGAGGTGCCCCAAGATCGATAGGATTTTCCCCCTTCGAGCTCTTATATGGACGCCAGGTACGTAGACCCCTAGACTTGATCCGGGAAGACTGAGAAGGCAAGCACGTCACTCAGGGCACTCCCATAGCAGATTATGTCCTTAGGTTTAGGGAAAGGCTGAAGGAGCTTATAGGGACTGCCCAGAGCAACCTGGCAGCTGCCCAACAGAAACAAAAAGTGTGGTACGACCACAGAGCCAGAGCTCACTCATACATGGTGGGTCAGGAAGTCATGGTCCTTATTCCAGTCCGGAAAGACATGCTGCAGGCTGAGTGGGCAGGACCATACAAAGTAGTTAGCTAGGTAAATGATGTGAACTATAGCATAGAGTTACCTGACAGAAGACATACAGAAAGAATGTACCATGTCAACATGATGAGGCCATGTGCTAATAGGGCTGACATGGTGTTTACAGTTTGTAGTCCTGAGGAGGGGATGGACAAAGAAAACCCCCTTCTGGACTTGCTGGAAGAAAGCAAGTGAGAATCCTCTGTGGAAGCAGTTAAATTGTCTCCCCAGCTAAGATCTAGGAAGTAAGGGAGGTTTTAGCAGACTTTGCCCCACTGTTTAGCACCAAGCCTGGACTAACCCACTTAGCGATGCACGATTAGAGACAGGGACACAGACGCCCATACATCAGACAGCTTATCAGGTGTCAGAGGCTGTCCAAAAGGACATTAGGAACCCAGAATTTTAAAAGAATTAAGGGGAGAACTAGTGAAACCACTGACTACCATTTTTACAAATTAATGGAGGACGGTGTGGTACCTGAGGACTGGAGGACGGCGGATGTGATTCCCCTTCACAAAAGTGGGACCAAGACAGAGGTAAGAAACTACAGACCTGTCAGTTTGACCTCTGTAGTAGGGAAAGTGATGGAATCACTTCTGAAGGAAAGAATTGTTGAGTACCTAGAGGCCAGTTGGGCACAGGACCCAAGGCAGCATGGGTTCACTGCAGGAAGGTCATGTCAGATGAATCTAATTGATTTCTTTGACTGGGTGACCAAAGTAGTAGACCAGGGAAGGGCTGTGGACATTGCCTACCTAAACTTTAGCAAGGCATTTGACACAGTCCCACACAAAAAGAATAACAGTCAAATTAACCAGCCTGGGAGTTGGTCCCAGGGTGGTAGCCTGGATAAAACATTGTCTGAACAACAGGACACAGAAGGTAATTGTAAATGGAGTCCACTCTGAAGAAAGAGGGGTTACTAGTTGGGTACCCCAGGGTTCAGTACTGGGTCCAGTCCTTTTTAATGTCTTTATAAGTGACATTGCAGAGGGACTGGAAGGAAAAGTATGCCTTTTTGCAAGTGACACAAAGATCTGCAACAGGGTTGATACAGAAGGAGGTGTGGAAAGGATGAGAAGGGACTTGGCAAGGTTGGAGGAATGGTCAGAAGTATGGCAGCTTGGATGCAATGCAAAGAAGTGCAAAATAATACACCTGGGACACAAAAACTCAGGGGAAGATTACACAATGGGGGGGATGTAGTAACAACAACAAAAATGGAAAGGGACCTGGGGGTAATTATATCAGATGACCTTAAGATTAGCAAGCAGTGTGAGAAGGCAGTAGGGTGGGCTGGGGGATATTGGGATGTATAGGGAGAGGCATCACCAGCAGAAAACAGGAAGTTGTTATCCCTCTGTACAGACGGTTGGTGAGACCCCATCTGGAGTACTGTGTCCAGTTCTGGAGACCCCATCTCCGCAAGGACATAGACAGGATAGAGGCAGTCCAGAGGAGGGCAACTAAGATGGTGCAGGGTCTGCAACAGAAGCCATACGAGGAGAGATTAAAGGAGCTTAATATGTATACCCTTGAGGAAAGGAGGGAGAGGGGAGACATGATAGAAACTTTTAAGTACCCCAGTGGAATCAACAAAGTCCAAGAGGGTAGCATCTTTCAGAAAAAGAGATGTTCAAGAGCAAGGGGGCACAATTTGAAGATAGAAGGGGGACAGCTCAGAGGTAATGTGAGGAAGTATTTTTTCATGGAGAGGGTTGTAGATGCATGGAACAGCCTTCCTAAGGAGGTTGTGGAGTCAAAAACAGTGGGGGAATTCAAGAATGCATGAGACAGACGTAAGGCAATTCTAGTGGAGGGTTAGGAGGAAGTAGGCTGTTGGTTAATTAGGATCTGCAGCTTATCCTGTAGGTAGGGAAATGGGCAGACTAGGTGGGCCAAACGGTCCTTATCTGCTGTAAAAGTCTATGTTTCTATGAGGGAGGTGGAGGAAATGCTGGATTTAGGGGTAATGCAGAGATCCCACAGCCCCTGGGCCTCACCCATAGTCCTTTTGCTCAAGCCAGATGGCTGTACTCATTTCTGTGTGGACTATCGTGGACTGAATGCAGTCACGAAGTCAGACGCCCACCCGATGCCCCAGACAGATGAACTCCTGGACAAGTTGGGAGGGGTGACATACCTTACGACTATTGACCTGACAAAGGTGTATTGGCAGGTAGAGATAACTGACAGCGCTAGGGAGAAGTCGGCCTTCATCACTCTGATAGGCTTATTTGAATTTAAAGTGATGCCTTTCGGAATGAAGAACGCCCCAGACACTTTTCAAAGTTTGGTGAACCAGGTGTTAAATGGTGCTGAGGAGTATGCCATGGCGTACCTGGATGACACTGCCCTCTTTAGTGCCAGCTGGGAGGAACACTTGGGCAGGATACAGAGGGTTGGGCTCACTGTCAAAGATGAGAAGTGCCAGGTGGTCATGGCTGAAGTGGCATACCTTGAGCATGCTGTGGCCAGGGACAGCTCTATCCTAACCAAGTAAAAATAGAGGTGATCAAGGCATGGCCCAGACCAGAAATGCAGAAACAGGCCAGGAGTTTTCTAAGGACAGCAGGGTACTATAGGAAATTTGTACCCAATTACAGTGCCTGGTCCCCTATCTTTTAATTAAGGCTGCTCCCCTATCTGACCTGGTAAAGAAAAAGATGCCTAAGAAAATTACCTGGGAACCAGTCTGTGAAAAAGCCTTTACCCAACTGAAGGCGGCACTGTGCAGTGCTCCTGTATTGACAATTCCTGACTATAGCAGACCCTTTATAGTTCAGACTGATGCCTCAGACATGGGTATTGGGGCAGTACTGAGTCAGACATCCAACCAAGGGAAAGATCACTCTGTAGTGTACCTGAGTAAAAAGTTACTTCCCAGAGAGCAGGCTTACTCTACTGTGGAAAAAGAGTGTCTTGCCATAATGTGGGCCCTAAAGAAGTTAGAGTCATACTTACATGGGCAGCATTTTGTGATACAAACTGACCACAACCCCCTGGTTTGGCTGACACAAATGTTGTTTACAACTACAACATAGTTACAGAGTTTTGGGGGGATAGAAAGGAATAGGTGAGGTGGGGGTAGGAAATATAGGAGTGGAGAGCGCTAAGTTAGAGTAAGTGCAGACTTGCAAGGGCTACTACTAAGGCAGAATAAAACCAGCTGAAAATGTGGCCAGCCCACCGAGGTTAGTACAGTTACAGTTTGTCACTAGGTAATTTGCTAGGGAAGAGGAGAGGGAGTAGGTTGAGGAGGAGTGGCAGATTTGGGTTGGCAGTAGGTTCCAAAGTTTAAGTAGGCGATATGAGAAAGCCAATTGGCCTGACGTAGTGTGTCTGAAGGGTATATTTAGGGATCGAGTGTCCTCGGACCGGAGGGTGTAGAATATACCTAAGGTGTTTTATAGACTTTTAAAGGTTCATTTTGGAAGCCTGGCTAGGTGCCCCTGGCAAAAGATTGTACTGCAGATCCCGAAAGGGGTACATATCTGAGCCTGTACATTTGGGTACGCTAGCATAAGGTTCACAGTTTGAATCCCCCCAGAACTTTGAGACTAAAGGTGATTCGGACCCACAAGCAGACAGGAGGGTTACTCTGTCTGTTACCTGTTTACACTATTGTGCTCCAAGGTTGGCACTGTGGGAGCAGAGGGCCTGACCTACGGAGTGCATTTGTGACATAGGTTACCAGTGACTATGGCCAGGTGAGCCTTCTCTGTCAGGTAGGACTTTAGGTGGTAGGCAGCACCCAGTTTCTGGTTCACCCTGCGGACTATATGATTTATGTGGTCAGTGAAGGAGAGAACAGGGTCAAGTTGCACACCTAGATACTTAAAGGTTGAGACATTCTCAAGGGCAGGGCCATTAGTGGGGTAGATGAGGAGGACATCATTGGTAAGGAGAACCTTGGCTAGGTAAGGTTTTGAGCCAAACATCATGGCCTTTATTTTTTTATCATTAACTAACAGGAGGTTGGATGAGAACCAGCTTGATGCTGCGCAGTAGTTTTTGGACAGGACAGAGGATATGGGGGAGAGAGATTTGTCATTGTGGAAAATGACAAGATCAACAGCATAGAGCAGTGAGCTACAGGTAAAGCTGTTGGCAGGGGGGGAGTTGATAAATATTGACAAGAGCAAGGGGCCCAGGATGGAGCCCTGTGGGATACCCGTAGTGACAGGTAGTGGAGAAGTGATGGCACCAATACACACAGAATGGAAACGTCCTGAGAGGTAGCTTCAGAACCAGGCTGTGTTCTCAGTGGAGCAACTGTGCACTGACAGTTTAGAGACTAGGAGGGAGTGATTGACCAGGCTTTCAATAAGTCAACAAAGATGGTACCAGTGGCACACCCATGGTCCATATTCATGAGGATGTGGTCTGTAAGAAGGGCAAGGGCAGTTGACTTGCTGTGATGTTTACAGAAGCCATGCTGTTGGCAGCATAGGAGATTGTAATTGGAGAGGTAATCCATTGATTGGCTGTGTGTAACCCTTTCCAGGAGTTTGCTTACAGTAGGTAGGGTAGAATAGATATGGGCCAATAGTTGTCAGGGGAGTGGGGGTCCCCAGATTTAAATATTGGACCACTCTAGCAGATTTCCAGGAGTCTGGCATTGTGGAGGTAGCTAGGGTGAGGCTGAAGACAAAGGAGAGTGGTTTGGATATCAGGGGGTAACAAGTTTTAGGAAGGCAGGGGAGAGGCAGTCTGAGCCAGGGCTATCCCGATTAGGAAGTCTTTTAGGAGTTTGTAAGTTTCTTTGGGGGTTATGGCCTTGAAATAAAAAGGGGGTGAGGGGGAACATATGGGAGGACGCTATTAGTCGGAGTGGGGTTTGAGGCAGAGGGTATCCCACTGTAGGTAGATGAGATGGGAGGAGTGTGGGGGGAGTGAGGGGGTAATGGAGGTGACCTGAGGGTTAGGTAGGCTAGAAGGAAGCATGCAGAGGAGGGTTGAGAGGTCACAAAATTTGGTGTTTAGTGCTGCGGCAACATCTAAGGGGTTTGTTAACAGGACAGAAGGGGAGTTAAGTTGTATGTTGGGGCTCTGAGTGTGGGGATTCAAAAGGGAGCCTATGGTGTCCCAGAATTTCCTAGGATTTCTCTCTGTAGTCTAAGGGAGTAGTCATGTTTTAAAGACCTGGTGGTGTGTTTGCATTTGTTATGCAGGTGGTGGTACTCATTCCATAGAGCAGGGGAAGGGGCCTATTTATATGCAGCCCATTTGCTATCTCACGACTTCATGAGGGTAAAGTGTTCTTTAGTTACCCAGTATTTGTACCCACCTTTGACATGCCGAGTGGTGAGTGGAAAGTGGCAGTCTTGGGTGGCAAGCAGGGCATTGATTAAGTGGGTGGCAGATAGAGACGCTTCAGAGAGAGCATAGAGGTCTTGCCAGTTTATGGCACCAATGTCCTCAGTGAGGCGGGTCAAGTAAGGGAGATTGACATTATATATGGATATGTACTTGGGGGAGAGTGGGAGGCCTTCGAGGACCAAATGACTTAGGTAGGGGAGTGGTCACATGAAGAGTCTGATAGCGTACCAGTATGGGTGAACTTGTCATTGCTATTGGTAACCACCCAGTCGAGGAGAGTAAGGTTGGAGGTATGACTGAGACAGGTAGGGAGATTAATGGTTTGCACCAAGTTATGTTGTTTAAGGAGGTTGGCATAATCGGGCTCATGTGTGCTTAGCCAGTTTAGGTTGTAGTCGCCCAAAAGGAGGGAATCCCTGGGCAGGGAGAGGGATCCATATCCAGTAAGTAGGTTTTGGAGGCCTTCTACACCTCCATCAGGAGGATTGTAGCAGCAGCCCAGGAATAGCTTTTTGGTTAATCCAAGGGTAATTTCATCGATGAGCCAGTCACTAGGGGAGCTGTTATCAGAGCATAGGACAAATGTGGCGGTGATCAATTCATGTATGAAAATGGCAGCACCCCTACCCCTCTTTTTGTCAGGATGGTCTTTGCATAGTAGGGAATATCCTGCTAGCTGGACCAAGGAGTCAGGGGGTTGTGACTTCAGCCAGGTCTCGGTGAGGCATAGTACTAGGGGATTGTAAAGGGAAACCCAGGCTTTAACTTCAGGAAATTTAGCAGGGAGACTATAAATATTCATATGAGCAAGTTTTAACCCAGGTATGCTAGTCCAAGAGGGAGTCTAAGGATGTGAGCATAGAGTGTACCAGGCCAGGATTAGGCTGAGGAATGGGGAGGGAGAAAGAGGGCGTTAGAAGTAAAGAGGCTAGTTGGCGACATTGGAGGTTGGTGAGGATGGCATGAGAAAGGGTGCCGATGGGGTTAGACTCCCACCTAAGGAGAGTGGGGTGTGGACCAGGAGGGAGGCAGTCCTCAGAGAAGTGAGACAGGTTAATTTGGTCATAGGATAACACTGTGGCAGACAGAGATCAGCTAGGAAGGGAATACCTGCCAGTAAGGCCACTAGTAGGGGTAGGTATAAAGACTTCATGGTAGAGACAGTTAAAACAGAACAGTGTGCGGAGGGAGAGGTTGGAGCAGGGGAGCTCATTGGTGTGGGTGGTGGTAGAAGATGTCAGGGAGTAGTGGGCCCTTTAAGGGAGAGGTGCATTGGGCAGGAAAGTATCAGCGAGAGAGAAGCTAATAGGGGGAGGATGTGGGGCTACTGAATGGAAACGAGGTGTATTTAAAGAGTGCCGGGGGTGGGAGTGGGAAAATTTGTCCCTAAGCAAGCAAGCATCCAGACAGTGTAGGCTGAGGGCCATGGCAGCTCAAGCTTCGGTGCTACAGTTGGAATCAGACACCGACCAGTGGTAGCACAGAGAGCAATGGGCCAGCCAATCTGGAGCCAAAGCAGAGAGCCGGCAGCCAATGGAATTAGAGCCGGTGGCTGGGGGTGAGATTCAGTGGTGCGTACCTGTGATTGTAGTGGGCAGAGAGCACTTGAGGGGTGGTCAGTGGAGGTGCCACCAGTCAGGCGAGGGTCCAGAGGGTTGGGGAGTGCCCAGGTCAGGGGCACTGCACCTAAAGGAAAGAAAAAAAGATAGGGATTAAGTCAGGTCAGGCAGTTTGGGAGCAGGAAGACAGAGGAACTGACAGAGAAAACAAAAGAGTTAAGGATGTGTTGATTAGGGTAAAACAGTCAGGGCAGGCAGATGCCATGGAAGGGAGGGGAGTAGGATAAAGCTCGGAGAAAAAAATTTGTGAGGGGGAGGGGCGAGGATGGAACAGGCAGGAAAGGTAGGGATTAGGGGAACAGAAAATGGTGGCCGACAGAAGTCATTCAGTTAGAGATTCAGCAAGGGGAAAAGAGAAAAAAAAAAAGAAGTGACAGGGAGCAGGTGGGAAAGAACAGGAGAAAAGGTAGAGCACCAGAGGGATGGGGCAAGAGAGGGCAGGCAGCAAATTAAGGGCCGTAAAAATAATAAAAATACAGCCTGTGATTAGCCCAAAAGAAAAAGGAAAGATGCAGACATTAGGCAGTAACAAGAAACACAGATAGGGTAAACAAATTTTAACAGTACTCAAATCAGGTCTCATAATCTTAAATTAAGAGGTGATCATTGTAAAGCCAAAAAGAGAAGCCAATGGTATACACAACGAATAGTCAACAAATGGAATACGCTTCCATGTTCAATTGTTGAGAGTAACACTATGGAGACATTTAGATATCAGTTAGACCAACATATGGGTAATACAAAATTGGAATACACATAAAAATACTTCCACCCTAGGGTAGCGAGCTCATATAAAGGCAATGCCTCCTGAGCTTATAATAATAATAGTATAATAATATACTTTATTTTTAATGCGCCTTTCAGATGCCAAGGTGCAGTACAATTAAAACAGTTAAAACAGATAAAACAATCTCATAATCCCATTAAAATACACAGTACAATCAGAATCTACAATCTTCATCACCGTATGCCTTAATATACTATGATACTATGATTAAGTAACAGCTATAAGTAACTAGTAACAATAGTTATAAGCTGCAGTTGGCTGGCAGGTTAAGTTAACAATAACTAGGCATCTGTGAGTGGGTAATACCAAAATATAAGAAAATTTGTCCCCAAGCAAGCAAAAGCCCAGACAGTGTAGACTGAGGGCCGTGGCAGCTTAAGCTTCAGTCGGAATCAGACACTGACCAAAGATAGCACAGAGAGCGATGGGCCAGCCAATCAGGAAACATAGAAACATAGAATTTGTCAGCAGATAAGGACCGCCTGGCCCACCTAGTCTGCCCATTTTTCTAAATAACAGATAAGCTGCAGATCCTAGTTAACCAACAGCTTACTTCCTCCTACCCCCCACTAGGACTGCCTTATGTCTGTCCCATGCATTCTTGAATTCCCCCACTGTTCTTGACTCCACAGCCTCCTCAGGGAGGCTGTTCCATGCATCCACAACCCTCTCTGTGAAAAAATACTTCCTCACATTACCTCTGAGCCGTCCCCCCTTTCTCTGAAAGATACCACCGTCTTGGACTTCGTTGATTTCCTTTGAGGTACTTGAAAGTTTCTATCATGTCCCCTCTCTCCCTCCTTTCCTCACGGGTATACACATTAAGCTCCTTTAGTCTTTCTTCGTATGTCTTCTAGTGCAGACCCTGCACCATTTTGGTTGCCTTCCTCTGGACAGCCTCCACTCTGTCTATGTCTTTGCGGAGATGGGATCTCCAGAACTGCACACAGTACTCCAAATGGGGTCTCACCAACTGTCTGTACAGAGGGATAACAACTTCTTGTTTTGTACTACTGATGCCTCTCCCTATGCATCCCAGTATCCCCCCAGCCTTCCTTACTGCCTTCTCACATTGCTTCTCCACCTTTAGGTCATCTGATATAATTACCCCCAGGTCCCTTTCCGTTTTTACTGTTGTCAATATCTCACCCCCCATTGTGTACTCTTCCCCTGGGTTTTTGTTTCCCAGGTGCATTACCTTGCACTTCTTTGCATTGAATCTGAGCTGACATACATTTGACCATGCCTCCAACCTTGCCAAGTCCCTTCTCATCCTTTCCACTCCATCTGGTGTATCAACCCTGTTGCATATCTTTGTGTCGTCTGCAAAGAGACATACTTTTCCTTCCAGTTCCTCTGCAATGTCACATATATGAGTCAGAGTACAGAACCAGCAGCCAATGAAAGTAGAGCCAGTGGCTGGGGGTCAGCAGTGCATACCTGTGATTGTAGTGGGCAGACATCACTTGAGCGGCAGCCTGTGGAGGTGCCACCAGTCGGTCAGGGGTCCAGAGGGCTGGGGAGTGTCCAGGTCGGGGGCACTGTACCTGTGACTGTAGTGGATGGAACATGCTTGAGCAGTGGCCTGTGGAGGTGCTGCCAGTCAGGCGGGGGTCTGGAGGGCTGTGGAGTGCCCATGTCAGGGGCACTGCACCTGTGATTGTAGCTGGTGGACAGCGCTTCAGCGACGGCCTGTGGAGGTGCCACCAGTCAGTCAGGGGTCCGGAGGGCTGGGGAGTCCCAGGTTGGGGGCACTGCACCTGTGACTGTAGTGGATGGAATGAGCTTGAGCAGTGGCCTGTGGAGGTGCTGCCAGTCGGGCGGGGATCTGGAGGGCTGTGGCGTGCCCAGGTCGGGGGCACTGCACCTGTGATTGTAGCAGGCAAAGATCACTTGAACGGCGGCCTGTGGAGGTGCTACTGGCCAGGCGGGGATCCGGAGGGCTGGGGAGTGCCCAGGTATGGTATGTGCTAGCCTCAATATCTCCCTTCTTGCAGACCAAAGAATCAATAACTGGCAACATAAAGTCCCCATTTGATTCTTGGGTTCCACCTGGTACAAAATATTATCTTTTGGTTCAAACCTTGGAAAAAGTTGTGCTTTTTGTTCATTTACCACTTTAACATTTACCAGTGCTAAGTTCTGGTGGGCATTCCTGAGACCCTCATCAGACCTTTGTACAGAAATTATGTTGGCTGTGTTTTGAAAAACACCTGGCCAGATGTCTGAAAGGATTTAATGATCTCCTATAGATGTATATGTCATTTCCTGATATGAATCACCTCTGACCTTCCTTGAACCCAGGTCCTTGAAGTACCCAACCAAAGCAATTTCATAAAGAGGGTATTGTCTTTTTGTTCCCTCCATTTCTCTCCTTGGGACTTCTTTGGCTTCACTTCTGGTCCAGAAAGATCAGACTTAGTAAAGGAAATACGAGTTCAACTCTCTCTGACTGCGTGGCCAACTGAGGGCATGCATTTTTAAATATGGCTCTGCAGGGGGGTAAGAAATCCTTCCCCAGTTTCAGCCCAAAACTAATGACCAAGGTAAAATTTTGGAAATTCTCATGTTTATTATTTCTGCCTAGTTGCCTAACTTTTAACCACACTAGGGCTATAGGGTATTTGCTGAAAACTCCAGTCTATGGTATTCTATTTAACACGGTACACAAGCAGTACTTAATGGATTTTATAGACTTGATGAACGTAACTAAAATGCAGAACAGAAACGTACTTCGTATGCTGTATCAAGAAATTTGGACTGAATATGTAACCCTAAAGTGTTTACAAATTAATGCCTTCGGTAAACTTGATTGAGTTATAAAAAAGGTACTATAATTAAGGGCACTTGTGAGCTCAACTCGGATGGGTCCACCATCAAAGAAACAAAACACTACAAATACCAGGGAGCAGACATAGATGACACACTCAGTTTCAAGAAACATTAAATCCACTATCAAAAAGTGAATGCCAGACTGACAGGCCTCCACAAAAATGCTTTCGCCATACCAAAAAATCAAAACTGACCCTGGCTACCCAGCTACTACTGCCCTTTCTGGAACACAGAAGCGTAGCCTACCAGCATGCAAGTAACTAGCTGCTTTAGAAATTGGGCAGAACATATTACAAAATGACAAGATTTTCTCTTAGTTGCCCATATGGCACCCACCATTGTGCAATGCTCAAAACACTAGAACGGGATTCCCTCAAACTAAGAATAGAGACATCCAGGGCACTCACAGTCTACAAAATCCTCAAGGACATGATTACCAAATATCAGAGACTAACAAACAAGTTCCCAACTAACACATACAACATGCAAGACATTAAAAACAGTGGCCTCTCGCAGCGGTTGGATTTCCACTTGTGACGCCAGTGACCCGAGTTAAGGAATGAGCCCGGGAGCTGGAGGGCCGGCCGGGGGGAGAAGGGTTGAGCGTCCTATGGACAGCTCCTCTTCTCCGGGAGGGAGGGGAGGGCAGAGCATGGTAATTGACTGGCCCCAGCCGAGGCCTGGGACACAGCAAGCCACCGTGCATGATCTGTGGGGGAGGATGTCATGACGTCGGCACTCGCGCCTTGACGTCTGGGCGAGTGACGTCCTGTGGAAAAAAAACGGGAAACACACCCTCCGGAGACGGAGGATGGAAGCACCAAGCTGAGTCCCAATTTGCCTCTGCCTGCCCAGCTGCCATGGGGACCGACAAGATTTGAAGGACCCCGACCCCACGTGGGGGGCTATCCACAGCAGGATGGGGGACCCGAGCAGTCAGGTAAGGCGGTGGTAGGGTCAGACTTAATTGGCACATCCTAAGGATGTGACTCCGGAGGGACGTAGGAGGGATAAAACAAAAAAAAACAAACAGTGGCCTCTGTGTAGCTAGAGTCCAAGCCAGGAATAGGAAAATGAGCATAGAGTGCCTCATTCCTAAGACTTGGAATTCCCTTTCCTGGAGCAAACCCCTCTAGACTAGTAACATTTTTATCTGCGTGAAAGACCCAGTATCAGTGCTGTTTATATTGTCATTGTAAACAGCTTTAACTAGTGTACATTGTATGCTTGTACTACTTGCCAGCCCTCAAACTTGAGCCTTCCATTGTCACAGCCTCTCGACGAGCCTTCTACCTACTGTCCTTAACTCAGCACTCTGTTTTAAGTCCGTCCCCTGCCACTGACCCTGCACAAATGTGATTGTCTCAAAGCACCTGTCTTCCCCCCCAGCTTATTCTGTGTACGGTACTCCCTCACATTGCTCTCTAGTATGTTCCTACTAGGTCAGTCCTGCACAGTAAATTACCTCCCCCTCCCCCACCCTTGACTTGAATTAATGACAAAGCCTCCTCTTGGCTGTCTTAACATACAGGATGTGAAAGCCTATGTTGAGTCTCTCCCCCCCAGATTTTACATGAAATAACGACAGTGAGTCCCCTGGCTGCTTTACCGCCGGCTAAATTAGTTTCTTAAACCCACAGCACTCACTATGTATCTTGGGCTGTACTAACTGCAATATGCCGTACTTCTATATGAGATAACTTGCAACTGTAAATAGACCAATTGTTGTTATTTCTTGTATTTTTTGTCTCTGTACTTGTGTACCCATACTCTGTAACTACCTTTCTGCGTTGTCCTCCTGCCAAGACATGGAACCTTTGAAAAAGAGCATTTTGCTCAAAGGTGATGTTTGAATGAAGAAATACATAAATACCGTTAATTTAACTGCTATAACCAATGTAACTCACCGTAACTAATGCTGTTTACCTTAGCACTGAACAACTTTGAAAATAGGACCATGGTGGCCCTGTTATAGCCTGTCAAAAGATAAAGATTTTTACTAATTCAACTGCATCCCTATGCATGCAGGCAACATTTATGGGGTCTCTCCACTGCCCTAGTTTGGGTCTTACCAATGTCTGCCCATGGCCCGAATCCACTAGAGCTGTAACTGTTTGGATTCCCACTTGCACTGGCACTGTGTGTTTTTATTTATTTATTTATTCATAACTAGAATTGCAATACCTTTGAACCAGGGGTTCTTTTACAAAGGTTCCACATCAAGGAAATAAAACAATACAAAATATAAACAAAGTGAAAGAACAAAATATAGCACTGTGAAATAAATAACAAAGTGGAGAATTGACAAATTATTACAGAGGTGATTACAACTGGTGGAACATGCAATACAGAAATTTACAATAACAGCAGCTGTACAATGAAAATCCAAAGGAATATGCATGAGAAACAAGACTGCAGTCCAAAAAATAGCAGACTTTGTTGAATTAATAGCTAAAAAAGGGATAAAACCACAGGAAGATGGAAGCGGGGGAGTGGGTGAGGGTAAGGGGGTGAGTAAGGGGATGAGAATAGCAGGAGGGGAAGGGGCCTTAGACATCTTAGAGGAGATATGTGAGGAGGCCGTGGGCCAAGGGAAATGGCTGAGTCTGGGACTGAAGAACACAGTTACACTTACTTAGTGCTACAAGATGACTTTGTAGTTTGGATTTGAATGCGCCTAGTTTGGGTTCAGAGAGGACTTTGGGGGCAGGTCATTCAACCAAGTTGGAGCTCTTCAGCTGAAGATACGCTGGGCTTATGAGGTCCAGCAGCAAGGGATGAGGAAAGCCAGCTGAACTGAAGTATGTGTGCTGCGTTGGTATGCTGTAGGGAGAAACAGGAGCTGGGTAGATGGGGGAGTTAAGGTGAGGCATATTTTTTTATTCGCAAACAGACATGTTTGATATTTTATTCCACCTTGAAAGTGAAGCTATTCGGTTTGATGATAGAGGTCGCAGGTGTGGGTGTGCTTGTCAGCACCAGTTATCAGCCTGCGGGCCTTATTAAGCAAGATAATAAGCTGTTTGAGTGTGGTATCAGTAGTAGTGTAATCCCCCCCAGGTGTCGCTATCCCAAGGGCTACTACCCCTGCCTGCTTGGCTAGTGGCAGGTTAAGGGGCCTGGGTACTGCAACAGGGTTGTTAGTACCAAGGCTAACCTGGGTACAGCCTTTCAGGACACTGTAACCCCCCTCTTTCCCCTCTAGTGGCCTAGACCAGGGGTTCTCAAATGGTGAGGCCAGCCTCCCTTGGGAGGCCCCAACCTGTTCCAGGGGAGGCTCAAGCAAGTCTGAAAAAGTGCAGTATTTAAATTTTGAGTTTTATATATTTTGTGTGAAGAGATGAAGCAAACTGAAAGAGGATAATAGTAGGTGAATTTTATGTATTTATTTACTAATAGGTGACAAGGGAGGGTGAATGAGCCAAGGCTCATTTCAGGTGTACCTGGGGAAGGGTAGGGAGTGAATACATTTCAAAAGGTAACTGCAAAACAATCAAGAAATACACAATGAACAATAGTGTAAACAAATATGAACAATTAATAATGAGTGGTGGCAATTGATCAATTTGCAGACTGCTGGCAGAACAGCCCAAATACAAGGGTTGAGCACAGAAGTGCTAACAGCAATAGCAAGAAGGAGCAAAGTAACCAGAGAAGTTGCTTAGGAGCAGGGAAGGAGGGGGAGAGGCAAAGTATGTAGGAAGGTAATTTCATGTAGAGAGGAAACAGAGAAAGTAGTCTGACCCATGAAGGTACTGCAACAAGGGGTAACAACGGTTCAAGAATGAAATTAGCAGAGCAAATAGGCTGGCCTGTTTGGGGGAGGGGGGGTTACAATAAGCTGAATAATAATGTGTATTTTTTATTTATTTGTTATTCAGATAACACCTTTGAGCAAGGAGCTCTTTTTCAAAGGTTCCACGTCAGTATAAGAAAAAGAACTGAATGTGAGCCAAGTACTCAAAGGGGTTTCAATTTATTCATAGTATAGTACGCAAAGTACAGTGTTATTTTTCTTTGGGGAGGCCCAAGACTATTTCAATTTTTGGGGGAGGCTCAAAATCTTTTTCATGGATTTGGGGAGGCTCACTGTGACAAAGTCTAAGAACTATTGGCCTAGACAATGTGCAACAAACACTTTCACAGTAGCCCCTATTCAGCATACAAATTCCTGCACTGTTTGCACTTACCACCAGTGCTGGTTCCAACAGTTCGACCCTGGAGACCCCTGTAAAGCAAGGTTAGGCACAGCTAATGACAACAGTACAGTGCTTTTGGTACAAACTGGACCCACAGTCAGATTAAATGCAAAAGAGTTAGATCTGATTTATTCATGGAAATTGAACAAGGGAAGGGCGTAATCAAATTGATTCTGAAACCGATCTAGTCAGGCAATTATGCATGCACTTTTAGTCCCTGCACAGTCATACGCTCTGGGTACCCAGTTGGAAGTAAGGTAGGCTACCCTGGACCATTGCCCGGTAGGCCTTGCATTGCAGCTGGTTGGGGTCTTGTGGAAAAAAAGGAAAGGCATGCACAACCACACACAACTTGTAATCCGGAGCCAGGAGACTCAGTTCATGAAAGGAAAACAACAATGCAATCAGATGACAACACTTGTGATTTTGCGGATGTGGCAGGGAGCTACCCTGATTGTTACTCAGGCTACCCAATACGAGACACAGGAGGGATGAAATGGAGACTGCAAGTTGACAACTGGTATACCAGGAGAAGCAGGGCCCACATGAATCACCGAGGTGTCATTCCTGTCTGAGATGTTGAGCAGGGGGCTGATCCCAGGTCGAGTCTCCCGTCGATGGTGTTCTCTGTGCCTGAAGTAGCTGGCTGAGCCAGTATGGTAATGCCCAGGCCGGGTGGAATAGTTCGGATGTCAGTCCGGGAAGGCTGAATGCAGCTTCCAGCAAGCGTGGCACAATTAAATAGTGGAGAACCAGATCGTGACCCACTAACAGCATACAGCACATTTATAGTAAAGCAATCACCATACCACAAAGCAGATAGCAGTCCGGCAGCAATATCAGTGTCTTTAAGCAAAACCGGGAGTTCTGTGGTGAAAGGATGTCCTGACAGGCCGATCGTGTACAGCACATCTTCATTCTTCTTCAGGTTCAAGTCTGGTCACAATTCAGTGGCTTTGTCACACTCAGTTTCAGAGACAGTCCGATTACTAAGCCTTCCATAAGATTCCCTCTCGAGGGACAGCAGGTAGACAGGCTAAACTCAGCCTTTCCACTGATTTCCCACACTACTACGCAGGGGCAGCTGCTCGAATCACTCAAGCTGTTTACTCTTCAAACTCTAACTCTAGACTGACACACTGCAGCAGGCAACTTGGAAATTTCCCTTCAGTCCAAAAGGTTCTGGTTGGTTGATCCATTAGTCTGTCAAAGTAAGGGCTCCCCCTCCAGGTCCATTTAGGCACCAAAGTGTCAAAACTACAATTCCTACAGAAATTTGCTCCCACAAGACCCCTGGAGACAGACACCATCTTAGGGTCTTCAAATGTACTGATTGGTCCGAATAGGTAGTCCAGAACCAAGGTGGTGGGGTAATACTGAAATGTCCATGCTGCAAAGGAAAGCAGGTTAGACAAACTACAATAGTATTATTATTATTAAAACAGATAAATGGTAAACAGGCACAGTTCCTAGCAGGGCTCCCTCTGCGCAAATAACGATGGGAGAATGGAGCGATAACACTGCAGCCCAGGCGGGATTCGAGCCTGAAACTACTCGATCCCTACCGAGATTCATTTTACACCACATGATAGGCAGCTCTTGAAGAGATAGACATGGAGGCTAGCAGGTCACTCACATGCAAACACTTTTAAATCACTAGGACACAGAACTCCAGCCTGGCAGTGGGCATGTAGTCAAGCCCAAGGAAGACTTTTAGGAACCCCCATTTGTAGGGGAGTTACACCCTTCCCCCTCCTGGAAAGAACTTGGAGTCCACGTCAAGTCTATACACTATAGCATGGAAAAAGACAATATACAGCACATTATATACATGACATTACTACAGAATATAATAAAGACTCAGTAAACATATATTTAACACATTACTACACTTATACAGTGCTCTCTATTCATATACTATGTTCATACTGACAACAGCTTTGCATTTTTCATACATTCAATTCTGATTTTACTATGAACCACGCAATAACATTACTATACTTTTCATGTAACAGTTTCTTGCACTTTGAATAACACTGATGGGGGCCCATTCCTATCAGCTAACTTAGGGCTAGATGGGGCAGGGGCAGGGACTCCAGGTTCTGAGGGAAGAACAATTAACTCAGAATTGGCAGACAGGCTCAGTTTGGGTTGTGAGCTCTTGGAAATGTAAACACCCTTGTGAACAACATTGAGAGGCAAATCCACAGGTCTCCCAGGGGAGTCATAGCTAAAGCACATCACTGGCTTGACAGCTCACCCAGACTTTCTGGGGGGGAACAGACACAGGCTCTGGGTGGTCAACACTGGCATTGGTTTCTTCTCCTTTAGTGAGGGATGCCTCTGCACTGGTTGAAATGTCCAGATTGGGAACACTATCAGCTCCTTGCTCTGCAGATTCTGTTTCCACAATACTTTGCTCATTATTATCTTCACCCAGGTTGCTCATTTTGAAGAGACTCTGGCACAATTAGACTGCGGCACTGAAGGGGTGCTGTCAACACTTTCATATTGTTCTGCAGGTTCTGGTGTGCCACCAGGGAGGTCTACCACACCAGATGTCTCCTCAGACAATTCAAAGAGTTCTACCAGACATAAAGATTCTGCCACTTCAGACGCAATACTCTGCACTTCACTTTCAGGGAGCATTGGCTCCAGGGAAGAAGTTGGAGGGTTAGGCAGTCCTGAGGGTCCAGCTTCATCCCCATGATTATACATAGGGTTACCTTGAAACAGTGGACTCAGTTCATAAGAAGGGTAATAAGCATTGTCACACTCACTATCATCAGAGGTGGACTGACAGTCGTTATCATTCTGGGCCTGCTGGGGGGAAGGTCTTGAACCTGTAACAACTGGGGCAGTTGACTCTGTCTCTTTTCAGCAGCAGCATGACTCACCGGCCCAGGAGGAGCAATGTCTGATGGTTCAGCATCAATGATCACTTGGCCAATAGGCAGTAGGTGGTTTCTGTGCATGGTCTTGACAGCTTTAGAGTCATGAAATGGTTCTAGTTTAGCCAAATGTCAAGCCCCTTTTTAAATACATCAATATTGCCAGAATCTAGCAATTCCTGAGGTAGTTTATTCCAAATTCTAGGTGCCCTCACTGAAAAGAAGTTAAGTAGAAGATTGGTTCTTGCCTTTGGCACAATAAACTGCTTGGTATGACATCTAGGAACAATTTGCCTGGTGTCAAAAATTAGTCCACACTTGTTCATAAGTTCTGTATTTTTTAGTAACTTGTATGTTAAGAGTAGGTCCCCTCTGGTTCTTCTATTTTGCAATGAGTTTAAGCCCGTTGTAGTAAGTCTAGTTTGATAGGGGCTATTTGCTAGTCTTGGGACCATCCTAGTTGCACATCTTTGTATTCTGTCCAATCGGTCAATATCTGCCTTAAGGTAAGGGCTCCAAAAAGGGGACCCGTAATCAATAAGTGGTCTGACACAAGTTCTATAAAGATTAATCATACATTGTTCAGTTTTTGTGACAAAGGAGCGCTGAATTTGCCTAAGTAACCCATTGGTTGAATTAACCACTTTTAGGCAGTGGTCAGTAGAAGTAAGTTTTGAATTAACTGAAATGCCTAAATCCCTTTCCTTGTTAGTAGATTTCAACAACGTATTATTTATATAATAATTATTTGGGGCGTTATGAGTCCCGAAATGCAAACCCACACACTTATCAATATTAAATTCCATCTTGTTATCAAGGGCCCATTTTTCAACATATTGTAAATCTAGTTTAAGTGAGTCAGAATCTTGTGTGTTATTCACAGGACCCCCAAGCTTTGAGTCATGTGCAAATTTGGACAACCAATTTTTGGTGCTTGTTTGCACCTAGCATTAGTATTTTATTTTTTACATCCTTTCTAATGTGAACCTCTCCACGAATGGTGTACTGAGCATTGGGAGGTAGTACCAGAGAATCAGGATCTTTCTTCCACACTATCCCCACTGGCTCATCTCTGTCTGCTTCGGTAGTCTATTTTTGTAGATCATAGGCTCTCTTTATCAAGGCTGGAATTCTCAGTGCCCGCCCAGTCCATTTCCCTTGTTTCTCTTGACACAACTGCGCTAGTCTTCCAAACATGTGGGTGTTGGTTCCAATGAGCAAGGGAATTCCATCATACAATCCCATAGCAGGGCACACCAGGGCTAGTGTCTCTACTTGTTCATCTACCCCAGTTACAGTCACAGGAAAAGACAGCCAGAACTGGACATATCCTAGGTAGAGATAAGACTTGTAGCTCAGGCCCCACACATGCAGACCTTCCAGAGATTGTAATGGCACATCAGATAAGTGTTTGTCATACCAGTCCTGGAATACAGTGGTCACCTGCGATCAGCTATCGAGCATAGCCCAAGCATGGATACCACTGGCAGTCACAGAAGTCTCCATCGAAGGGCCTACTATTTTGGACCAGTCTGGTGAGACAGTAGCAGAGGCCCAGACAGATGATTTAGCCACAAAGAAGTTTTAGTTAGGATTTCTCGATCCTGCACTGCGGTCATTGCCGGTGCTCCGCGGCCATGGTTTCGCTTTCCGGAGCTCCGTTTGAAGTCTGTATACAACTTTATCTAGGTCTTTTGGGGACTGGCATTCTCTCTTCATTTGCCCATCCTTCCCACAATTATGACAAAATATGCTTTCCAGGGTCAGGTGTGGCTGAGACATCACACTGGTAGCTGAGGCACGGTTACTACCAACAGAAAACCTTGGTTCCACCTCTGTCTGCAGTGTGGCAAGCATTGGGCAATGTCTCTTCAATTCTCTCACTTCCATAGTCAATTCATCAATTTTTGAGCTGCTGTCAGTAGGGGATGCCTGGGTGTGCATCGCCACCCCATAGCAGATGCACTCAGATAAGGATTGGGGCCTGTACCCGCAGGAGCAGCCTTCATAAAGAAACTGTTTTTCGTCTCTCTGAACTCCCTCAGCAGTTAATCCCATGGCGGAGCATCCATAGCAGTCCCTCTCTTTCTGGGCCCCCCGGGGCTGGCACCAGCATTTAGTTCTTGGATTCTGTCATGTGATTTCTGGAATTCCTGGCCATCAGCAACTGACCCCGTGCCTGAAGCAGAGGTTGCGGCAGCTACGACTGCGCAGGGCTCCAGAGAGCCTTTCTCCTCCTCAACTTCCCGTACCTCCTTCATCAACATATGGAAGGGCAAGGGACCAGATTTCCTTTGGTACAGTTGCAGTTTAAGCAACACCCAGCTGGAGTGCCAGGCAGAGCGGAGTATATGATCCAGTCTTACCCGGTCCACCTCACTAGAGGCCCAGCCTCCTTTCCAAAAAATGGTTTGTAGGATTCCCTCTAATTGATCCATGTAGGCAGATAACAATTCCCCCGGCTGTTTAACATCTTTAAGTTTCCATTTCAAAGCCTCAACACTGATGGTGCCCCCAAACACATTTTCAAGGGTGACTAAGTACTCTTGGGCTTTGGCGTCAGGGTCAGAGGACTTTAGGGAGCGAAAAGCACATAGGGCAGGGTCCTGGAGGCTTTCTCCCAAGCGGGCCTTTTTTTGACCTCTGAGCATTGCCAGTCTTGTACTGCAAAGCTAACAGAGTCTATCCAGGTCTCCAGGTCGACTTCCCCATTAGGAGTAGGGCAGATGCCAGAGGATACCTTGAGCTTGTGGTAAGAGTCATGACTACCTGCTGGCACAGAGGCAGGTACAGAAGTTGGTGAAAGAACAGGTGCTGGGGCGGGTGTGGACAGTGGGAAAGGGACACTCCCAGGTGGCAGGAATATTTTTTTTAAATTCTCCAGTTTTACCCTCCTCCAGTAACAACCTGGCAAACGTCTCCTCAAAAGACTCGGATAACGGTAGGGGCTCATCCTCTAAGGGATCGTTGCTATCTTTAGTTATCACCCTCCAGCTGGCTGGGAACCCCTCTGGAACAATAGTCTGGGGCACCTTTGAACTGTCCAGGGGGTTGGTACTCTCCACCAAGGCTATGAGAGTTTGGGCAGTTAAATTAGCCTAGCGACCCACCACTACAGCTTTTTTCAAACATTTAACTTTGGAAAGTGCCCCTTCAACAGTGTCCTTACTAGTTCCCATAGGTATATCCAGTATTAGCAAAGCATTATGGGGATCAATCTCCTGCCCCGTACACCACCCCACCAACTAGTGTACAGCCATTTCTACTGGGGAAGTCATTACTCTTTAACAACAATTCTTGATTTTGGCCACTGGGGGGGAGCTAATCCCAGTGGTGCCTCCAAGATGTAACCCCTAGGTGGTGCTATCCCAAGGGCTACTACCCCTGCCTGCTTGGCTAGTGGGGTTAAGGGGCCTGGGTACTGCAACGGGTGCCTCCACCCAGAGGACAGGGTTGTTAGTACCAAGGCTAACCTGGGTACAGCCCTCCAGGACACTGTAACCCCCCTCTTTCCCCTCTAGTGGCCTAGACAATGTGCAACAAACACTTTCACAGTAGCCCCTATTCAGCATTCAAATCCCCACACTGTTTGCACTTACCACCAGTGCTGGTTCCAACAGTTCAACCCTGGAGACCCCCTCTATAACAAGGTTAGGCACAGCAAATGACAACAGTACAGTGCTTTTGGTACAAACTGGACGCACAGTCAGATTAAATGCAAAAGAGTTAGATCTGATTTATTCGGGGAATTGAACAAGGGAGGGGCGTAATCAGGTTGATTGATTCTGAAACTGATCTAGTCAGGCAATTATGCATGCACTTTTAGTCCCTGCACAGTCACACGCTCTGGGTACCGAGCTGGAAGTAGGGTAGGCTATCCTGGACAGTTGCCCAGGGAAGGCCTTGCATTGCAGCTGGTTGGGGCCCTGTGGTGAAAAAGAAAAGGCAAGCACAACCACACACAATTTGCAATCCGGAGCCAGGAGGCTCATTCGCGAAAAGAGAACAACAATGTAATCAGATGACAACACTTGTGATTTAGCTGATGTTGCAGGGAGCTACCCTTATTGTTACTCACGCTATCCAATACGAGACACAGAAGGGATGAAATGGAGACTATAAGTTGACAACTGGTATGCCAGGAGAAGCAGGGCCCACACGAATCACTGAGGTGTCATTCCTGTCTGAGATGTTGAGCAGGGGGCTGATCCCTAGGCAAGTCTCTCTCGTCGATGGTGTTCTCTGTGCCTGAAGTAGCTGGCTGGGCCAGTGTGGCAGGGCCCAGGCCGGGTGGAAGAGTTCAGATGTCAGTCCGGGAAGGCTGGATGCAGCTTCCAGTAAGCGTGGCACAATTAAATAGTGGGGAACCAGATCGCGACCCACTAAAAGCACACAGCACATTTATAGTAAAGCAATCACCATACCACAAAGCGGATAACAGTCCAGCAGCAATATCAGTGTCTCTAAGCAAAACCGTGAGTTCTGTGGTGAAAGGATGTCCTGACAGGCCAATCGCGTACAGCAAATCTTCGGTCTTCTTCAGGTTCAAGTCTGGTCACAATTCAGTGGCTTTGTCGCAGTCAATTTCGGATACAGTCCAATTACTAAACCTTCCAAAAGATTCCCTCTTGAAGAACGGCAGGCAGACAGGCCAAACTCAGCCTTTCCACTGATTTCCTGCACTACTACGCAGGAGCAGCTGCTCGAATAACTCAAGCTGTTTACTCTTCAAACTCTAACTCCAGACTGACACACTGCAGCAGGCAGCTTGGGAATTTCCCCTCAGTTCAAAAGGTTCTGGTTGGTTGATCCATCAGTCTGTCAAAACAAGGGCTCCTCCTCTAGGTCCATTTAGGCACCGAAGTGTCAAAACTACAATTCCTACAGAAATTTGCTCCCAAAAGACCCCTGGGGACAGACACCATCTTAGGGTCCCCAAAGGTACTGACTGGTCCCAATAGGCAGTCCAGAACCAAGATGGTGGGGCAATACTGAAATGTCCATGCTGCAAAGGAAAGCAGGTTAGACAAACTACAATATTATTATTATTAAAACAGATACAGTAAACAGGCACAGTTCCTAGCAGGACTCCCTCTGCGCAAATAGCGATGGCAGAATGGAACAATAACACTGCAGCCTGAGCGGGACTCGAGCCTGAAACTACCCGGTCCCTACCCAGATTAATTTTATGCCACAAGGTAGACAGCTCTTAAAGAGACAGGCATGGAGGCTAGCAGGGTACTCACATGCAAACACTTTTAAATCACTAGGACACAGAACACCAGCCTGACAGTGGGCATTTAGGCAAGCCCAAGGAAGACTTTTGGGAATCCCCATTTGTAGGGAGGTTACACCAGCACTGTAAATTATCAGGCCGTAATTTATGACAGACAGTACAGAGCTGGTGACTGACTGCTAGTTTTAAAGCCGCAGGTGTAAGACAGTGCCTATGCCTGAAGAGGACGCCAATCCTATTGTTTACAGTCTTGGCAATGTGATCAACATGCAAGGCATAAGAAAGTGAGCTGTCCAGCGTAATACCCAGGTATTTGAATTCAATCACCTTTTCCAGGGGTTGAGTTACATTATTGCAGATGGTAAGGCAAACAGATTTGTATTTGTTATGGGGGCTAGCAAAGAGCATTGTTTTTGTCTTTTTGTAGTTCATTAATAGTTTGTGATTGGCAAACCAAGATTCAACGTTTGTGAAGTTTTTTTGCACATCATTAGTGAAGAGGAGTAGGTCTGTGTGGTTGGAGAAAAGTACGGCATCATCTGCATAAAGGATAAGGTTGCTATCACAGGCTTTGGGAAGTGTATTCAGGAACAGGCTGAACAGTAACGGCCCTAAGATTAATCCTTATTGGACACTTGAGTGGATTGGCAAACAACTCGATAGGGAATCATTTATTTTAACCTGTTGTGTTCTGGATTCAAGATAGCTTTTGAACCAGTTTGCTATGGTGGGGAGGGGCCAAGGCAGGGGAAAGAGCATAGGAGGAGGGAGTGGTTTACTGTTTCAAAAGCCTTGGTCAGGTCAATGTAAATTGACCCAACTATGTGACCACTGTCCAAGGCTTTGAGAATATAGTCAGTGTACTCCAGTAAGGCTCTGGTGGTACTATGTACCTGATGAAAATCATGCTGTTGGAGGCATTGGATGTTGTACTGGGTGAGAAATTGGTCAGTTGGTCTGCCACTACTCTCTCTAGGACTTTGGATAAAGGTGGGAGAATAGAGATGGGGTGGTAGTTTGAGACTTGCGATCTGTCGCCGCTTTTGTGCACAGGTGTGACCACCATAGCGTTCCACTGCTTGGGGAACAGCCTATGGGACAGGGAGTGGTTCAGAATGGTGGTGATGGGTTTTAGCATGACATCCAGTGATAAGTAAAGTAGTTTCATGTCAAGGGTGTCACTGCTGTACCTGGGTTTACCTAGTACCCTTAGTAGATATTTTCTGTCCTCGACAAGCATGATTCTCCTGAAATAGAAAGAGGGGATGTGGAGGGGAGGGACAGCAGTGTATGGGGTGGCACTAGTGTTGGGCGTGTCAAAGACATTGGGCGGGAGGATGTAGCTGAGATCTGTAAAAGCCATGTTGAAAGCTTCAGCTATAGAATTATTGCCCTGCACAAGGGTGTCATTATCAACTACCATTGTAGGTGCAGCCTTACTTGGCTTACCAGTGAGGTCCTTGATTTTTTGCCAGATGTTCCGGTTGTTATCCCATGTGTTGGTGAGCTCATTTTGATAGAAGGCTTTTTTTACCCTGCGGATTTCCTGGGTGCAGGTGTTTCTAGCAGCTCTGTACTGCCGCTTATCAACTGGATTACCTGTGGACTGTGCAAGGTGCCAGAGATTATCCCTGGCTTTCATCCTGCTTAACAGGTCGGCAGTGATCCACGAGTTAGTTATCCCTCTGCATTTAGTTTTGCAAGCTGGGGTGAAGATGTCACATACTTTGTTAAAATGTGTGATGAGGTAGCTTAGTGCAAGGTCAATATTAGAGAATGAGCTCAAGGGAGGCCAGTCGCACTGTGCAAGGAAGGCCTGAAACTGATCAAGTTTCCCTTTTTTCAGCATCCACTGATATGTGATTTTAGGAGGGGGTTTACTAGCTTTATTTGACCAGAGGCTGACAACAGGCGAGTGGTCATTCATCAAGTCGGGAAGAACTAAGGTGCTAATATGCTAATTTAGCCTGGTAATAATGTGTATAGGCTGTAGCTATGCATTCTGCAAAGTTATAGTCCATACGGTCAAAATATTTACTGATATGCCCCACTTGACCACAACAAAAATGTACAACATTACTACCCCCCACCCCACCCACTAGGGTCACTGGACAGCAGGGTCTTGGGACTGGGGGAATTATCTCAGGCCTTGGGGTTATACCTTTTTGGCGTGGAAGGATAAGCAAAATTTCACCAGTTTACCATTTACCCATCCCATACCAGAACGTTTATTCCCATCCTCCCTAATGTCACTTCGTCCATTCTGAGGGAATCGTGGGCATCTCCAAACAGATGCACTGCAATACAAGTGACCTAACTTTCCCATGGCAAGGCAGTGGTACTGGCAACTCAAAAGTCATAAGGTAGGCTTCAGGGTCATCCTTAGAACACATTTTATTAGCATGTGGTGGGGTCCTGCAGTGGCTGGATTCCCTGTGACCTGGAGCTGGGGTACAGTTTCTTCCTATACTTGCATCACCTGTTCCATAAATTCCTGCTGTTGCTGGCTTCTCTTTCTGCTGCTGTGCAAGCTGTTGATATCTCTTTACCTGCTGTTGGATCTGCTGTGTCATCCAATCCATTTGTACCTGTCCTGTTGAGCTTGCTGTTGTGCCAGCATCTGGTCCTGTTGTGCCTTCTGCTCTGCCAGCCATTTCAGTTGGTCTGAGTTCATCTTACCCCTATTTAGACAAGAGTGAGTTCAATCCCACTGCTAAAGTCAACTACATGAAACAGGGTAGCAAACCAGGTGGCTTCTTGAGGTTGGAAACACTAGTGGAGAAAACACTCCAGACCCCAATTTAGTTTTAATGAAAACTGCTTCATTTCAGCAAAATAAACCAGAGCTTGCATTCAACTTTACACAGCCTTCTTGCAGTTCGGACTCTGGCTGTGTCCAAACAAAGAAACATCTTTCTCTCCTTCCTAATCCTCCATCTTTTCCCTTTTATTGGGTTTAGGTGTTGTTTTTTTAACACTCACTTTCCCACGTTCACCGTCACCCTGAGTGACAGCTTGCAATTACAGCATGCAAAACACTGAGGTATTAAAGAAGCACCTCCTAAGCAAGAGGGTTTGGTTCCAGTTCCCTCCTGGCTCTTGCCAAAATCTGTGCTGCTGCAGGTTTGTGAAGAGGTTAGCAAGTAGGCAGCACAACAACATATACTCTGTTACAGCGCCTACCCTCATTTGCCTGTTTCTCACCTTTCATTCTTTTAAGTTCGCCATGCATGCAAGCACAGTAAACTTCTTGTGCTGAGTGGATTTTAAGGGTGTGACACTGTCTGTCCAATGCAGAGTGGTCTGCAATGGGTGAGACAGTGGCACACAAATCATCAGCCAGGCTGATCGTGACACAATTCTGCCCTGCAGGGTGGAAACTTTGTGCAGCTGAAAAGAAAAAGCTGAACCAATCATATGGGGGCTTTTTCCTTTCATCTGCAGGACACCGCCCAACAAACAGCTGTTTGGTATCCTGATCAGCCTGGCTGATATAACCCCCCCTCCTCACCACTCCACCTGTCCTGCTTCATTGTCTACGCACATCCTGCCGGCCCCCATAGGAAGCCTCTGTGTAGTTAATGTAAAGGGAACTGTCAGTGGAAAAACACACAACAGTGCAGAACTGATTTGCCTGAGTCTCTGTGACATCAATTAAAGAAAACAGACTTTAGCTTCCCGTGCAGTGACACATGCGGCTGTGCTAATTTTGCAGAGCTAGCAGCCATACACTTCCATGTGGACATACAGAAATCAACCATTCTGCCTTTGCCGTGTTGGCTTTCCTAGTGGGAGCCAGTGTTGTTGGTAAAACAGCTGTTCGCTGAGGAGCCCCAAATGTTTTGTCTGGGGCCCCGAACCTATTGCGGCACAGCTGCAGAAGCTCCCTCCACTACTGTGGTGACTGACTGGGGAGAATGTGCTTCCCATCAGTGCTGATCAGGCTTCCTTGGACCACTTACCTGGCACCTGCCCCCCCCCCATTATTAGCAGCCACCGACATTGCTCACTCACCATACTGGTCACCGCACTCAGTCCCACTCCTTGCCTCCGTTTTCAGCAGCCCTGTACCATCTGGCATTGCTGTTGCTCTGTCTCTATGGCAACCAACGCTGCAATGGAGCCCCTTTCTTAAGGGGATACAAGACAGCTCAAGCTGAGTGGCTGTCACTGAATTCATTCCACAGTCTACTAGGCAGGCACTCACTCGCTGAGATGCTCTCTCTCCAACCGACTCCTTCCCATTCCCGTTCCATCCTTGCTCCATCCCCCAAAGCTGTCAGGGCATGCTGACTCTTTCCCATTCCCATTCTTTCCTCGCTCTGTCCCCCGAAGCTGTCATGGTATGCCGACTCCTTCCTGTTCCTGTTTCATCCTCACTCCATATCTCGAAGCTGTCATGGCATGTTATGAAGTTAAAATAAACAATTATTTCCTTTCTGTTATGTTACTGTAGTCCCAAGGTGCTTCATAATAAAATATATAAAGGACGTTCACAACACCGGTCAAACATTATACCACCACCTAAATATAAACAGAAGGGAAAGGCTGATTCTGCTATACGACCAACATTCTGCACAGTATTTTGAAAGTGAAGAGTGTGACTTTATACAGGCCTGCATATGAATTTAGAATGAAGGGAGACGGGGGGAAAACGCAAGACTCCATCAGGTGGTGCCTCTGCAGGCTGCTTCCCATACCTGCAGTCTGGGCTGGCCAAAACATCTGTGCTCTTCATCTCCTTCCTCTAACCCTGTTGGCCATGGTACCTCCTGCTGTCAGTGGTGGTGGTGGTGAAGGGGAGCCTAGGACTTTTAAAGAGGCAGACAGGGGTCCTAGAAAGTGTCAGGGTCTGTGTTTGGGCATGCTAGAAAAGTTGTGAAATAGCATCTAGAGAACCAAAGGTCTGGGTCCTCTAAGCAGCGGCAGCTCCAGGAATTACGGATGGCAAGGGTACAGGCAGGGTACAGAAGGATTGCATAGATTCAATCCGGACTATGTTTCCAGCTATTGATTACTGTTGGGGCACAGCAGATCTTTGCTAGACCACTTGCCCTGTCTGCAGCCACCATGTATTCAAGGACTGGAGAGAGGCGGATAAACACATCTGTAAAAACAAAAGGCAAGGTCTCCTTCACATAATAAAGCCCAACCTCCCACACTGTAGAAGCCTTTCAAACATTCCTTTTAAAACAATGCTGTGATTAGCTATCCATCAGGCTGGTTTCTAACACATAGAAACATAGACTTTGACAGCAGATAAGGACTGCTTGGCCCACCTAGTCTGCCCATTTCCCTACCCATTGGATAAGCTGCAGATTCTAGTTAATCAACAGCTAACTTCCCCTACCCTCCACTATAATTGCCTTATGTCTGTCCCATGCATTCTTAAATTACCCCTCTGTTTTTGACCCCACGATCTCCTCAGGAAGGTGGTTCCATGCGTCCACCACCCTCTTCATGAAAAAATACTTCCTCACGTTGCACCTGAGCCATCCCCCTTCTATCTTCAAATTGTACCCCCTTGTACTTGCACACCTCTTTTTCTGAAAGATGCTCCCTTCTTGGACTTTGTTGATTCCCTTGAGGTACTTGAAAGTTTCTTTCACGTCCCCCCCGCCATGCTTTCCTCAAGGGTATACTAATTAAGCTCTTTTAGTCTCTCTTCATATAGCTTCTGTTGCAGACCCTGCCCCATTTTGGTTGCCCTCCTCTGGACTGCCTCCATCCTGTCTATGTCCTTGCAGAGATGTCCTCCAGAAATGCACACAGTACTCCAGATGGGTTCTCACCAACTGTCTGTACAGAGGGAGTCCTACAGCACAACCTATAGCACTGAAAATCGAGGTCCAAGGACACCAAGTCAGTGACATTGTGTGCTAGCCCTATAGAACAAACAGATCACCTTGCTGTAAGCATGCTGAGAATAGAAACTGAGGTTAGAATTCATGTTTTGACCACAAGTGTGTCTTCCTCAGGATTGATCTATAAAAAAGGTGAACATGGTTAAAACAAGGACAGTTCAGTACTATAACGCTTTGCAATAGACCTGCAAAAGAAAATACTTCAGGGCTGCAGTCTGACATCCCCTCGCGCAAAGTTGCTCTAATGTGCAACAATTAAGAGTACTTTTTATTATAGTTAGGGTTACCACCTGTCCTGATTTTCACAGGACAGTCCAGATTTGGGCAACTGTGTCCTTCAAAAAAAAAAAAACCATGAATACCTTAAAATGATAAGAAACAATACAAACAACTAAAAAACTACAATACACTGTCTTAATTCTTATGACATTGAGAAAACATGTCTGAACTTGCACTACCAAATGGCGAACTTTTGGCATTGACAATAGCTTGTTCTTTATATGGCTTCCTCCTTTTCCCACAACGTTTCTACAGTTTATTTCTCTTACAATTAAGAAATGGAATGTTTATTATGAAATGCAAGAATCCAAATCTCTTCTCAGTTCTACTAGCAGAATGTTCACCCCCCCCCCCCCACACACACACACACACAAACAACAGAAGGCCTCAAGCCAGGGATTCTATTTTATCTGTGGCAGGTTACACAGCAGAGGTTTCTCTGATAAGCAGGCAAGGATAGGAGGGAATTTTTATGGTAAGCAAAGAAACATCAGATATTAAAACAGTGAGTAGTATTTAGAAACAGAAGTTGAGAGCAGAGCATTCATGTATGCATGTAAGATGAAGACTATAAGAGAAAATAACTTTTAATTCTTTTTTTAGATCTAAAGAAGTTTTACTTTTAGGGCATAATGAAGGTTTTTAGTGAGTAAAGGTGGTGGCCATGATTGCGATGGCAAATAGGGACGTGTGGTTGTTACTTATTTTGATGAGACTGACAGAACTTAACCTGAGCTGCTGTTGTACTGCAATAACAGTATGGGTAAAGATGGCCCACAGTCATTCAGGTTTCACAATTTTTAAAACAGCACTTTATAATTAATATTTGCAGCCACTGAGGAGCCAGTACCTGGGACTGGTCTCATATCCTGATTCCCTGCCAGCTGAACATCCAATGCAGTCTCTCAGAGCCCATCTGTGGGGCCTCTCTCCAGGCTGGACTTCATCCCAGCTGTCCAATTCACCACCAGGAGCCCACTTCCAGTGCTGCTTTGATGCCCCTGGCCCTTCTTTACCTCAGGCTTTGTGAGATGGAGACCAGAAGCCCATCAGTGGTATGGCCAAATGATTCAACTCCCTCTACCAATGGCAACTGACTCTACCAACCACTTATCTCATCACCTCATTACCATAAAAATCCCGTTACCACATTTTTGGAGTCTAAGTCAAATGAAAGGATTTGACAGTAAAAGTTAGGTAATAGGAATTAGATGGTGGACGGCTGAGGAGGTGAGTGGAGAGCATAGTCAATCAGTGTGCGTTGGGGGGGGATCACTGGACAACTCAGGTTACTTGGTATAGGGCAGGTGACAGATGGGAGTTCTCATTTATTTTCATGGTAGGAACTGTTTGGTATGGGATGGGGTAAGAGAAGCAGGAGGAGTTTTATGGGACACAATAACATGCTTGGCATGGAACAGAGGGAGTAAGGGGAGAGCCACTATATGCCAAGGAGGGCTTGTTATGGAACAGTGTAAGGGTGGGGTGCCACTGGATGCCATTGAGGGTTTGGTATGGGGTGGGATGAGGGGAGGGAGTGCCAGTGGATGACAAAAACTGCTTGGCAAGGGAACGTATGAAGAAGGGGAGTGACACAGGATACCAGGTGCTGACTGGTGCAGTTATGGGGTGAGAGAAGGATGCCACTGGATATTATGGATGGTTGACGTGGTACAGGGAGGGCATGCCAGTGGATGCCAAGGACTAATTGGAATGATACAAGGTGAGGGAGTGAGATGGCACTGGACAACTAAGACTGCTTGGCATGCAGCAGAGTGTGGCAGGTGGTGCCTGTGGAAATCAGTTCCTGTAGGATGGTGGGCAGTTTTAAAAGGGGATGGGACAGAGTGGGGGGGGTAAGCGCAAGGGGGAGGGGAGGTTGGGGCAGCTGCAATGTAGTGGGCTAGCTGCACATTTGAGCAGACTTGGTAGATCATGAGGCCTGTTTCTGCTGTAAGATTTGTATGTTCATATGTCATTACTGCTTCCATAGGGTTGGGTTGAGAGAGGGGGATGCCACTGGATGCCAGAGACTGCCTGGAATAGGGCAGGCTGATGGAGGTGGTGCCACTGGACACCAGGGAGTTCTTGGCATGTGATGGGCAGATGGGGAGGGAGCCATTGGATGCCAGAAACAGTTTGGTATGGAATTTGGGTGACAGAACGGTTGCCACTGGATGCCAGGGACTGCCTGGTACATTTTAGAAGAGGGACAGGTTACCACTAGACACCAGGGACTGCCTGCCACAAACAGTACTTCAGCCAGCATTGTCAGTACAAATTAATGTGTATCAGTAATTTAATATCATTTTAAAAATGATGGAAATAATTTGCAAAAAAATATGTTTAGGAACAGTTAGCGTTGAAGCACAAAATCAAACAAAGTAAGGAACTGTGTCATTGGGGTAAAATGTTCTCCTAAATCTTGATAAGTGTAGTGTGGTATTCCTGAGAATTTGACGATTACTCAAAGCACCATGGTGCTACCCTGACTCTTGATGTGTGAGTAAATTTCCTTGCCTCACAAGACAATGCCAATGTTAGGGTAATACCAACACGGCTTCAAGGAACCATTAAAATCCTAGGAGCACCACAACAGATAGTCACCAAGATTTAGGTGAATGTTTTATCCTAACATTGCATTTCTTTTACAGATATACAGCAGGGGCAACTACTGAACTCAGTACTGAACTATGTGGTTCCCCACTTGCAAACCTTTCAAGAAAGAGAACTGAATATCAATGAAGTCTCTTTGATTTTTTTTTACATTGTCCACAAACTCTAATGCTTCTAAAAATCGTTTTTACGTTCGCTTGCGCGCATGCGCAAGGAGCGTTTTGGGAGAGTAGCACACTTGGAGTGTGCCTCTCTCTATCAATGCACTTGCCCTTTGAGCAGGTGTGGTGGTCCTGCACCAATGGATGGGAGCTCAGTATGACAGCGTGTTCCCTGCTTTCAAGGAAAGCACCGTAGCCATACCCCGAGCCTCCTGCCCCCCTTGCATCACACGCCCCTCCCGCATCACGCCACCCCCAAAGCTGTGGCACTCTGGGAGCCCACCCAGCATGGCAAATGTTGTTTGCCGATGGTGGTGCCCAATCCCTGTCGGCTCCCACATTAAGCCATCCTGCTGCCATGCTGGGAGCCTACCCCAGCATGGCTAAGCGTTCGTTTGTTTTGCCTATGGGGTGCCAATCCCCCGTTATCCTCGGCCCCCACACATCTTCTGCCACTGGGAGCCCCCCAGCGTGGCAAAGCCCCACGTCGTCCTTTTTTTTAAACCTGTAAAATAAAATGGTCCTACAGCGAGTCTCGCAGCCCCCCTCCCACAACCCGCACCCAGACTCCTCACACCCCTCACCCCATACTTACCTCCGGACTCGCGCAATGATCTTCGGTGGACCGGAACACGCCTGCACATTCTTCAAAGCAGACAGCTAACTGAGGAAATGCCAGTAAGCTGTATAATGGGCTAGATAGGGGTTTCAACTGTGCATATCTCAGTCATTTTTGGAATTTTGCACCAAATTTTCAACATGGGGTTTTGGGACCCTTCACTGACCCCAGTCACTGCGCGAAATACCCTTCGGCCTCGAATAACGCCATGACAGTGACATCATTCATGAGAAGGGGTCCCAAAACTCCATGTTGAAAATTGGCAAAAATTCCAAAATTACTGTTTACGAGCGCTGCTGCTGCAGTTCCCATGTGATACTGTAAGTTCATGAATTTTCAATATTTTCACTCCAGATTTTCAACATTGCCATTTTATCACACCTTCTTATGAGTTGTACAGCTGTCATTTTACATCTCACCCAAAGCGTGTTTCCGCCCATGTAGCGCAAATGGTGCAGTCTGTAAAATCAATGTATGGACACATTAAGAAAATCACAGTGACACTGTTCATGAGCACAGGTCTTAAAATGGCTATGTTGAAAATTTGTGAAAAAAGTCCAAAATGACTGTTTCACGAGCATGCGCTATGCAGTTCCTAAGCACACTCACACATTTGCGAATTTTCAATATTTGCACTCCAGATTTTCAACATTGCCATTTTACTACACCTCCTCATGAGCAGTACAGCTGCCATTTTTCACATCCTGCCCTAATGTGTTTCTGCCCATGTAGCACACAATAGGCGCAGTCGATTGTCTTGAACTCAATGTATGGGACACATTAAGAAAATCACAGTGACACTGATCATGAGCAGAGGTCTTAAAATAGCTGTGCTGAACATTTGGTGAAAGATTCCTAAAATGACTGTTTTATGAGTCTCGTTGTGCAGTTCTCATGCGCTGTAAGTTTATTGAATTTCAATATTTTCACTCCAGATTTTCAACATTGTCATTTTACACACCTCCTTATGAGCAGTACAGCTGTCATTTTCACATCCTGCCCAAAATGTCTTTCCCCCATGTAGTGCACAATGGCGCAGTCAGTGTGCGAAATCAATGTATGGGACACAGTAAGAAAATCACAGTGACACTGTTCGTTAGCAGAGGTTTTAAAATGTCAATGTTGAAAATTTGGTGAAAAATTCTAAAATGATTGTTTCACGAGCATGCGTTGCACAGTTCACGCACGCTCCAAGGTTTGCATGAATTTTCAATATTTCCACCCAGATTTTCAACATTGGCATTTTACCACACTTCCTTATGAGCAGTACAGCTGTCATTTACATCTTGCCCAAAACATGTTTCCGCCTATATGGCGCACAATGGGGGTAACAAAAGGTCCATGCTGACAATTTATTGTGCAAATACCAGCAATCGCACAGGGCATTAGGGTAAAGCACCATACATGCCAAACACCACTGCAAATACCTGTAAGCGAACGTTCGGCATTGACAAATGCTTGTTTTAAGTGTTTCAGTAATATAGATAGAGATTTAAAACTGTAACATACTGTATACATAGATTTACAGCATTAATATGGGGCCTTGTTGTGGAATATTGATGCTTTAGTTCCCAGAAAGCTCATAGGAAAGGGCCCAATTCCAGGGAAGCAACCTCCTGTGGTTGTGGAAACCATATCAGATAACTGAAGCAGCCTTGATTTGTTGAATAAAAATGTCTAGTTCACAATATCTTCTGGGGGTAGGGGAAACCCTGAACTTGTTTTGCCCAAATTCTAAGATCAATGGGACAAAGGGAGACTGACCCACATGGTTAGCAGGATTGTGCGACAGGGGGCGAACACCTTGGGAGCGTTAAACTGGCATCGTTCAGCAGAGAGTGAGCAGAGCACTGCAGATGTCCACTGCAAATGGAAAGGGAACAGGCCATGTCCTGATTCTCACAGCTTAATGGCAACTTGATTCCTAAGCAAGGAAGCAACCCAAGAGGGGTAAGATCAGTTGACTATAGTCTACTGATCAGAGGCTCTCCGTTCAGTAATCTTTCTATGTAATTGTTTTCATTTGCATTTCTCTAGTGTGTTTTATCCCTTTTGTAGTCTACTGTATATTCTGTAATTTGGTAATGTAAATATTCAATATTCCCTGTGACTGTGCAGTGTTTTATGAGACAGGAAAAATTATATTTCTATTGAGCAAACTGGTGTACTGCTACCAAAGAGGATGACTACCAAGAGTAAACTAACCTTTTCTGATACAGAGTAGGAGAGAGGTCCTGGGAATAACTGAAGTGTTGGTTCTTTGAAAAAAGTAAGGCCTTGTACTGGGTGAGCAGTGGCCAGTGGTAGGACAAGAATCTGACCAAGATACCCTATCAGTCTGGCAGTTGGTGACAGCATTGAAATACTATAATGTAAAAGCTTTATGGGCAGACCACATGGCCCAATGGTCTTTTTTTGCCCTCATTGTCTACGTTTCTATGTTTCTAAATAGAAGGAGCATCTGGGTGGCTGATCACCTGGTCGCTCGTGTATGCTGGCATGCCAGACTAGTGCCAGCAAGACAGAAGTTAGTCATAGTTTTCTGATTTGTTAGTAGTCAAATTTCATTATTTTTTCTTTTATCCCTCTGGTGCCACCTGTCTCATACCTTTCTTCCAGGTAAGAGTGCAAGAGAGTGGTTGAATTCCCAGCTGACGGCAATGCTACTCCTGAGTTTGCCAACAGAGAGCACAAGAATAATCCCTTTTCCCCCAAAAGTTATTCTCTTAACTCATGAGATGCTCTTTTCCCCCATTGCGCTCCAGTGTGGGAGTCTTGGACTGGCATGTGAACCCCTGCCTTCCATGTAGCATCACAACTCTTTCCTGACCTCAAGTCATATTTTAAAGCACCACAACAGTCATGCTTTATAAACAATTCTTGGTCATACCAACATTGGGTTTAGGTTGCTGTCCATGGGACTGACAATTGTTTACATAAAGCTGTTCCAAAACAGTTGTTTAAAGGACTGACAAGTCCTCATAAGCAGTTATTTTAATGCCTTAACTGACAGGACCAACAACCACTTATTAGAAGGTTGTGAGTCTGCCGAACAAATGCTAATAAGCCATTGCTGGTTCTGCCAAAGTTCCCCATACTGACTGAAAATAATCTGGTTGATCCGGTAAGGACCCGCCCCCAGCCTGGAAAGCACCCTCCTTTCTCATTACCCTTGTAACACACACTACCACCCACCTCCATCTGTATTTCATGTAAGCAATAAGATGCAATGGGGTGTGCATTAAACAGTTCTAACACATGGCCAGGGGCGTAGTAAGACATGAGACTGCAGGCCAAGTGCCTCCGGCCACTGACCGTGGGTCAGAAATGTCTAATGCACACCCCAGGAGTGTCTTATTGCATTTATAAAATGGAACTCTGTATCTTACATTGATGCTACCATTGAAACTAAAAAGTTAAAATACCAAAATGTTAAATCTTTGATTTATTCTGACATACAATCATCCCCTCCGCCTCTATGATGTCAATGTGTTTTTGTTTAAGAATTTTGTCCTGAGTAGGCTTCCTTACTTGTAGTTTTTAAATAGTGCTTGTTTGAGAGGGACAAGGATGGAGAGGGAATGTGTTGGCTATGGGTGTGAGCCAGCAGGAATGAGAGAACAGTTTTTTTGTTAAACAAGATGTTATATTTTTGTCTCGGACACAGTACAGTAGTACTGCCCACCCACCAACCTTATTCACTTATAGCATTTACAGTACAGTACTGTACATGTATTTTGTTACCCACCCACCAACCTGATGTAGCAATGTAAAATACTTTCAACAAACTTACATCCATGCTATATGTTGACACTTTTCTTTTGCTGAGATGCTGACTCGGTCTCCTGTGGCATTTGTGTTCCCCTTCCCCTAGTTCTATTATACACTCTGTCACCACTCATTCACCATCTGAGTAATCCAATAAACCTGGTTCACATTTGTTGTACACTCTGTCTCCATAAATTCAGTGCCAACACTCCAGGGGTGTAATTTGTAATAAAAATACAAAACCGGTTCTCCCAATGAAAAAGTAAGCTGTCTCCTGCCTGCTTCCCCACAGAAACTTGCTTACTCATTGTCACTCATTCCTCATCCCAGCAAAACAAAAAAGTCAGGTGAGTTTCTCTTTTTATCCCTGTTTGCTTCTGAGTTGCAAATCTGAACTATAAATAAAGACTACAATAAACTATTTAAGATTCGCTGCAGTTTGAGTGGGAACAATATCAATTGGATGATTAGTGGCAGCACCAGTCTGTGAGCACCAAAGTTATTAACTTTTTATCAAAATGAGCAGAGGTACCTGTCTATTATCTTCTGTTAAGGTCTCCCAGGAAGGTCTTTTGGCTGTCACTGGCTAGCACTTTTATTTGTTTCAAAAGAAACAGTTTCCATTTAAAAAAAGAAACAGTTCTATAAGTTGGAGCGACTGGGTGCCCCTCTCCCCCCCATGCCGGTGCCAGCAGACAAATAACTGAGTGGGCCGTAGAAAGACGCAAGTGCTGCAGTTTGGACACTGCCCTTTAGGCTGATTGTAAGAAATGTACATTAAAAAAAATCACAAACTGCTTACTTTTCCTACAGCGTCTGTTCTTACAAGTACAGCTGACAGTTGCACTGGAGAGCAGTGTGCCATGACTGGTAATAGGGAAGGTTAGAGCACAGTAAATATGCAGATTTAAAAAAATCACTTTTGTTCAGCTAAGGAGCGAATGGCAAGCAGAGGCTGGTGGTTGGAAAACAAATCATAAAAAAAAGATTACAGACAAAAAGAATTTGAGAGGCCAGCCCGCTGGCGCAGGGGCGGGGCACCAACCTGTGACACCGGCGACCTGGGTTCAGGAACAGATCTGGGTCATCGGAGGGCTGGCCAGGGGGAGAAGGATTTGAGCATCCAGTGACTGCTGTCCTTCTCCAGGAGGGGGGTGGGGTGAGTGATCGGTGCACTACAGACACCTAGGAGAGGCTAGGTGCACCGTACGCACTGACACCAACAATTTTCGAGGAGCAGGGCGGACACTGGATGTTACTGCATGTCCCCACATACAGGGCAAATAATCCACCACCTGCAGCCTAGATGAAGCCAGCCCCTCCACTTCAATTAGCTCTCAGGGCCGGCTCCTGACCTATCCCATCAATTGCGGCATGAGGAGAGGTGCCGCTGCCCTGCCCCGGGGGTATCGGGGAATGCTGCGGCTACATTGGGAGTGGAAGCAGAGGGGCCCATGACCTGGCAGAAGAAATGGTGGCAGTGTTGGCGACAAAAAGTACAATAAATAAAAAAATTGATAAACACTGAGTTTGAGTTCATTTTTTTTTTGTACTATGTTTTGGTGACAGGAAAAGAAGGAGCTACTGTTAGGGAGTAAGGTTGTAAAAAGTCTAACTGAGTGGAGGGAAATGGCAGCTGTTTCTTGTTTAAAATTCTAACAGGCTGAAGGATTCCCTTGATGTCCTGTGTCCAAGTTGGCAGCACTTGTTTTTAGCATGCATTACACACTTCTAATCCATGGCTAACAACCAATCATAACACAGGATTTTCCCTTCCCATTTTGTAAATATAACTAAATTTCATCCACCTCCATCTATAGTTCATATTTCATTAAATCTGGTTGATCCTGCACCCATTTATCTTAACCACGTTTTTCATTCTATCCCTTCTTGATTAACAACATTACTCCACCACTCCATAATTATATTCTGGTTCCTCCACTCCCACCAATATTTTAATTTATTGATTTTTATATTTTTTTATTTGTTGACCAGGTAAGTGCAGTGGTCTGAGGGACCTTTTGAAGGTATGACCCAGGCATAGCTAAGCAAGGCACATGGGTGGTATATAGCATAATGGAAACAGCAGTGCTAATGCAAGTGTTTGCATCAATCCTACCTGTGCCAGCTTGTTTGTATCTATGTCTTAAGTTACTGTTATACTGTGTTATACTGTTATACTGTGTATTTTCGTTTGTCTTACTGTGACAAGGTACCTTTGTAAATGAGCCTATGGCTCAAAGGTTTTCCAAACTGCTGTCTAAATAAATAAATAAATAATGCAGCAACATTTATACAAACAGAGCAGCACAGCATCTTATGAGGCACAGTCGCAGATACAGCAGATGCAGTTAGACCCCGGAGTCAGTTGAAAAACCAACTATGACTGACTTAGCACACATTATGACTGATTTTTCAACTAGTTTGAAATTTCTGACTTCAACTAACTGAAGAAAATCATTGTTGAATTTTATTATGTAGTAGTTTGTTGTACTTTTTTAACTTCATATCTTTTTTTATTAAAATTTCGACTATAAAAGTTAATAAAATGTATGGAAAAGTCCCCCCGTCTTGAAATCAATGGGGCATGCGCACACACAGCCTTCACCTTCTGACATCAAAAAAACCGGGCTGCATGTGCCTATGTGAGGGCGTGTTGATGGGTTAAGGTCAGGAAGCAGCTCTGTTTTTAGCATATGGGATTTAGCAGCATTATAACTTCATAAATGGGCAGAAACAAAAGGAATTATTTATGCCCCTCAACTCTGGGGCAGGTGAAGTATTGCATATGTTGGAGGGAGCAGCAACTAGTCAGCAGCAGCTAAGAAGCTGGCTGCTCTTTAAAATGCAAATACAAAGTGCAGTGAAACAAATCCACACACAGTAGGGACACACTAAAGTACAATAACCAGTCAAAACAACATCAAAATATACTAAGCCCCTGAAAGTAACAAGTTGAAGCAGGGCAGTAAAACAGTATATGGTATAGAAAAATAAGCAGCAGTAATACTAGTTACTTAGAAAAAGAATTGTGAGTCTAAAATACAGTATAGGTAGGGCCTCTTAAACACACCACAGAAGCTAGAAGGTACCCTTTTGCAAACAGAGCTGACCATCAATACATGTTAGTTTATTAGTAGTTATAGAATCTGTGAGACTAAAAACAGTTTAAGGGAGGACCCCTAGAGATACCTCTTATATGGTATAGCAGAACTGAGATGTATCCATAGTTTAAATTTAAAGCTAAAAAAAAAACCTTCACATGCATATTAAAAAAAACATTTTCTGACACAGTTTCTGAACTTGTTTTGGCTTTCAGCATGTACACTAATGTGTTTTGTAAAATTTTATTCATCTTGCCATGAGGATTTTAATATTTACTCTATCCAATTCCTACAGTGGCAAACAACAAACATGTTTTCCATTGGACCCAACTGACCATGCTCCACGCTCTGGCCTCCTATAGATCCAGGAACGCACTAACCAACCACCTGCGCCTGGCCTGCTCCATGACCTCGTGGGAAGTCTGACTTACTCACAGTGCCACCACAATCAGAGAGAGCCCAGCCAGGCAGCCAGCAGTAGAACAATGATGATTGTAACACGGCACATGAGAGAGCAGTGAAATCGAGAATCCGCATTGGCTGAAGTGGCACAGGTGACACCAACCGAGTGGGGATTAACCCACAGGAAATGCCCGCTCAGTTAGTACCACCTGTGGCCACTGCAGCAGTAGAGGGGAACCGCCCGCTCCATCACCACCCCCTCACACCACCCGCGGTGCTCGTGAGGCATTGCGTGGTGGTGACCCGAGTACCTAGCGGTCCGCCAGCAGTTGTCAAATGTTCTTGTTAAGTCAGCGACTATGTCACTGCAAGCAAGTAGTGTAGTGTGAAGAAGCTGGTGACCGTAATGTGCACATCGTCTTCGCGTTTCTGTTTCCCACAGCACATTCTGTTATGAGCCCTGATCATGAATCGTGCCTGTCACTCAAGTGAAAATGACGTGAACAATGGTCATTAAGTGTCAGGAGGCTGGCACAATGGTGCCCAGCGGACCAATAATTGACTTGAAAGAGGGGAGTGGGTGGGACCTCGCGACCTGTAGTCCAGTCCGGTTGGTCCACTCCCCAATCGGTCTAGCTGTCAGTGGTGTATCTGGAAGTCCTAGGTTGGCTGCAGGATTTAATTCTCTGCACTGTTGCAATGGAGCTGGTAAGTGAACACAAGAAAACGCCTCCGAGCACAACCGTGACACACCAGTAACATTGGCTCCTCACTCCTGCAACGAGCCAATGTTACAAGCGCAGTAATCACCTCCAGAGTTGGGCTCTACCGGTGATTAATGCCTGCTGGGTGGCTGGAACCCTCGGGCTTCGCCCTCGTGTACCAATCCACCAGCGGGCATTAATCCACCGGTAGAGCCCTCCTCTGTCACTGATTAATGCTTACTCGATTGTCTTGGCTTTTCAAGTTCAGCTTCCTGGGGCTCCACAGCCCCCAAGCCCTCAACCAGCCAGACAAGCCAGTCCAGCATGCAGTAGACAAACAGACTGAGTAGTCTCTGAGAGACCATTCTCGTCCTTCCTACTTCCTACTTCCCACTGCCCAGCCCTGGCGAGCCTTACATGCACATCCCACACAGTACCTTGCTCACTGTAGTAGCCTGTTGCCAGTTCCGTCAGGTGTCGAGTGATGATTCGGTCAGCATTGTCGGATGGCTCCATGGCTCAGGCTGCCACTGCTGCTCTATTCGGTGGTGGTGCCGGTATTTTTTGGGAGCTGTGTGCTCTCAACCCACACAGTCGGTCCCCAACCCAGACCCATGTCCCCACTCTAGTACTCCACACAGTAGAACTAGTGCACCTACCACTCCTCCTCCTCCTCCTCCTCCTCCTCCTCCTCCTCACCAACTCTGAAGACCTGACTGAGACTGAGTGAGAGTCACCTGATGAGCCTGGCCAACAGAGTCATGGGCTGATCCTGACCACGACCAGACCACTGACTTGCCGCCTTCACATAATTGCTGCCTGGCTTTGCTGGAGGACTGACTGAGACCTGGACAGTCACACAGCAGTCTCTCTCTGGGCACTGGACATGTCAGGACAGTGGACACAGTTTACTTATTTTTAAATTAAAGGCTGAACTGCCAGACTTAGTCCCTGCAGAAAAACACTGCTCACTCCCTTTCTAACACACCAACACAGGTGCCTCCTCTCCTGACAGTCTCCTCTCCTACCTAGGCATGCTCTCCCCGCCTCCTCGTGCAACCAGTCATAGGCACTCTCAAGCTCCTGGCTCCTCCTATCTCTCCTAATTGGTGGATACTTTGTGTCCAGGAGCCAGGGGTGCATTTTATTGGCTATAAGGCTTAGTGCTGGCGATTGAGGACAGTTAGATATTCATGGTCCCCCTCCTTCCCTCCAGGAAAGAAAAAATGAGAAAACACACTGCAGTGTACCACAAAAACAAACCTGAAAAGGTCATGGACTCATCAACTGCAGTGGATTTCAACTCCACTATTTTATGACTACAATCCAATGCAATTGCAACTGATTGCAACTGCATTAAATTGCAACTGACTATTTCAACTGCCGATGGCTGCTCCGGGGTCTAGATGCAGTCAATAGGTTGTGATTTAAAGAGAGAATGGGAAGAGACAATTGGCTTTTTTGGATTGATCCTGACACCACTGGTTTTCCAGCACTCATCCCCCTTCCCTCCAAATCATGCAGTACCCTGGCCCCAACTGACTTGCAAAACCCTCTCCATTTCCCATCCAAGATGTCCACCATGCCAAACGAGTCCTGCAAGTGCAATACCAGATACAGCAATCAACTGTGTTCGGTTAGAGATTGGGGGCAGGATTTTCGAAGGGAGGAGCAGGGTTTGCATTCAGCCCAGTGCCACAACATTTAGGTTCTGGTGGTGCACCGAACCCTTTGCCACAACTGCACCTGATTTTACAATCTGGGCACAGTTTCGGCAGTTTCAACGATTTGCGGCAGCTTGTGCCAAATATCTGGTGCAAGCTCCATAACTCATCCCCCAGGATTGCTGCACGTTACACCAGGAAAAAGTTGGTCTAACTTGCAGCAACTGCCAGCATGGGATACAAAATCTCATTAGATTGCTGCAAGCCCCATGCACCGTATCGTCAGCGCACCAGGACTTGCGACAAGCTAAGTGTTTAGAAAATCCCACCCTTTGTTCTGAACATAGCGTTTCTTTTGTTCATGTTGAACTCCCAAGTAACCTGTTTTCTCTTGACTGCTAATATTTAAACCTGAATTCTAAAGTGAAATTTTAAGCCACCAAAGGCTGGATTTTTACATTCATTAATAGGCAGTGATAAAATACTTATTGCTTCCTACCAAAAGCTGAAACGTCACCATCTGACAATTGTGGTACATGCAGGACAATTTCTTGCAATTGTTTGCAGCAGGTAAGTGCAGTCAGCAGATCCTCCAAGGCTGGACAGCTCTGGCATTGCAGGTGAAAAACAGCAAGGTTCTGAAAGTGCTGTACAATCCAAACTACAAAAAAAGAAACAAAAGTTTATTTTAAAGCAGCACTGCATGTTACCCCTGACAAGAGTTTAGAGCGACGAGCTGTGAATGAGCTTGGTACATGCAGCAGACCTAGGTTTGATTCCCACAACCTCCATCTGCTGCAAACTGTGTTACCCTGAGCAAGTCACTTAACCTCCCTGTGCTCTTGGGATGTACATAGAAGCACACTGAGCTGAAGATTGGGTCCCCCAGCAAAAAATTGTAAAACAAATGCATTTTGTGCCCATACTTGTTTATTCTGTTTTGTAGTTTTATTATTTATTATGTATTTTTGTTCTGCATTGTCCTATTGCATCATACTGCCTTCTGTCACTTCTAGAATTACAATATGACATTGCTAGCAACAGTCAGATGAAAGAATAAAAACAGAACTGCTAACAGAGAAATTATGTAAGTCCACAATATATAGAATAATGTATAGGCAACCATACACAAGGCTGTGTTTTCATCGAGGGATTGAGATAACAGCACATAGACCTCAAGAGAAAAGCTTGAAAGGTCCTTACTCTCATCTCAGCCCCAAGATGACAATATATGCCAAGTTGTATCTGGTTACACATATATTTTATTTTATATAGTATGTTTTCTTTGTTTTACACAGGATTCTCTGGAGCTTCCACCACCAGTAAAAACCTTGCCATTTCTTTATGAATAAACCCCTCACCTCACATCTAGCTGCTTACTATTAAAGCTTGGAATAATGTTAATTCAAATGGAAGCACTTCTGGAACCTGCTCTCCTCTCTCCTCCATCCCCAGCCTTTAGATGCCAGCTAAGACATTTTCCTACTCCCTCCAGTCCCTGTCTATCCCCATCCTGACTTTTCTTCCCCTCTCTTCTTAACCCCCTTCCTGCTTAGAATCCCCCTTTAATTTAACCTAATTGTTGACTACACCCGCAGTCTGATTCTGTACCCTGTAGCACTGCCATCTTCTCCAATGAGCACTGCATACTTTACTTGTACTCTTGCATGCTTGTCCTTGTATCATTGCAATGAACCATGCTGTGGTTTACCTGCTTGATCTCCACACTGCTCTTGTATCTGTAATCTTGTCTATATAATTGCACTCTGTTTTGTCATTTTTAATTTTTCTGTGCTCCTCTTCGTAACTTCTTTTTTCCATCCTGTGTTTATTCTCCTGTCCCATGACTACCCCCTTCTGACCGACACCCCCAGCCATCATCACCCGGCTCCTCCGGGGCTTACCTTACTGCTGTCGTCCTCTGCCACAAGACCGTGGTGGGTGCCCGATCATCAGTGTGAGGCCTGCGAGTGAGTGGTCTTCATTCTGTCACTGAGGATGTTTTCCCTCCATTTTCTCCCTTATCCCTGAGGTCACAGTAAAACAATTGCGCATGCGCAAGAAGATGCACATGTGCCCAGAGGCCCAAACAAGCCCAATCCTCCTACCTGGTGTAGTGCCAGCACACCCTCTGCCTAACACTACCATCGAGTCTCCACCCAGTGGCAGTCAAGGGCCGAGAGGGCTCACCTCCCCAATCCGAGAGAGGAGCGGTTCCTGGCGACTGCTCAGTCCTCTCCTAGCCCTCCACTCCACCCCCTCAGCTGACCCCTGGTGGCCCAAGCTCACTCTCAAACATTAGTCGCTGGTGTGGGAGAGGTGAGACTGTTCATTGCCCTCTACACCACTGGGCTGGCTTGCTTTTCATAATTTGTATTCTTTCTGTGCTCCCCTTCCCCTGTCTTCGGGTTGCACCTTAAAACGAGCCTCAGCTCAGTGTGTCTTTCCTGGTTAGGCATTTTTAAATAAATAAATACTACCTACCCAGTGCACAGAGCTGTACCTTTTAACTTGTAGAAGTTTTTAGATTTAGTTTCTGTCATAGAAAACTTCAGTGCCAGGCAACAGTCCTGTGATATTAAGTGCTTCCATTTCAATGTCAATCGAAACAGAAACACCTAATAAGACAGGCTCGCCACCCAGTGTGAACTGCTCTTTGATCAAAATTTAATCTACAGGATTCTGCAAGTTAAAAGGTACAACTTTGGGCACCAGGGGCTTAGTAAATAGTTGGGTGTGGGGTAAACAAGGAGTTTACAATTTGTATGAACTTTGAACTCTATAGAACACTTGTTTAGAATATGTACAACACCACTTTAAAATGCACACAACAGTTTGGAATGCACACAACATAGAGAGTAATGTATAGACAGCCATACATAACCAGGCTGTGTTTCCATCGAGGGGTTGAGATGACAGCTTATGAACCTCAAGAGCGTAGCTCGGAAGTCCACCCTGAGATGAAAACACATGGCCTTTCTATATAGTATATGTTTGTATGTTTCACAAAATTTGCAAATCAGTGGTGGGGTCTTCCTTGGGGTTGTCAACCCTAATTTCCACCCCATTCCCTGAGTACATAATGTCACACATGATCTCCTGTCTTCAGGCAGGGCCCACAGAGCCCTGTATGAGGAAAGCCACAACAAATTGTGTTGGCAACATGTGGCAAGACATACTTCTGTGCTTTTGAAGAGTTTATCACTGTGAGGGATTGACTTATGGCTGTACTTTGTGCTTTGTACAGGAGGCTATAGACTGGTGGGGAGGGGTGAGCATTAGGCTTAACAACCTCAAGGAAGACCCTGCCACTGATTCACCAGGACTCCGGAGACCCAAAATCCTAATGTTTTTTTCTTTTGCTGTTTGGGGGTGTGTGTTTGTGGGGAGTTAGGGTTGGAAACCCTAATGCCACATTTCCTTACTTTTGTGGCATTAATTTACACTAACTGGTACATTAACAAAGTTTTCTACAAATAATTTACTGTCTACACAATTCAGTTTGCTATATGTTCATTACAGAATGTTAGTCTTATTTTGGAAGGTGTTCTACTTGTAATCATATTGATTTTAGTATATACCCTAATTTTGTATAAGGCACTTCCATGTTGTATTTGTTATATGCATTGTGATACACTGTATGTCATATATTTTAGTAAAGTACATTTCATACTCATTTCAAGTATATCTGTTACTGATTTCATTATCTAACATTATTTCTGTAAGTGACATACTCTTTTCAGCATGTGGAATATGAATTTCAAAATGTAAGCTGCACATTTCAGTAACATAGAAAGATAGTACATGTCAGCAGACAAGGAATGGAAGGCCCATCTAGTCTGCCCTGTTTCCTCTGTCTAACTCTACACCCTGGACTCCATTTGGTCACAAAGACCCCCGCCTCCCTTACCTCTACTTATTATACCTATGTGCCTGTCCAACACATGCTTGAAACTCCCCACCGTCTTCGCCCCCACCACTTCCTCTGGCAGACTGTTCCAGACGTCCACCACCCTTTCTGTGAAGGAGTATTTCCTCACATCTCTCTTAACCCCCAGCTTCATAGCATGCCTCAATGTTCTGGTGCTCCTCCTTCCTTTAAAGAGAATCCCCTGTGAATGATACCCCGATTAAGTGCATGTCACAGTGTTCAAGCGGAGGTTGTGGGAATTGAAGCCAGGACAGCAGGATGTACCACACTCACTGGTGGCTCATTGCTCTAACCTCTAGGCCATCGAGGCAGGTCTGTTTTGGCACACTCCAGCCATGATCCTTATAGTTTCCCACAGTGTGTAAAGGGACTGTCCCATCATGCACAGTATCGATGGTATTACTGCACGCCATGATAATCTCATCCACCATACTGCTTCCTGTTCTTTCTCAAACACTGCACTCGAGCCAGCAGTACATATTGCGCTCCCACATCCTCTCTTCGTATGGATTCTTGTCCAACGTCCGCACCATTTTAGTTGCCCTCTGTGGATTGCTTCCACTCTGTCAATGTCCTTGTAGAGGTGTGGCCTCCAGAATTGGACTCAGTACTTCAGGTGGGGTCTCACTGGTGAGCGATGCAGCGGTATCACTACTGTATGTCCCTTTTTCCTGCTAGAAATACCCTACTTAGGGTTCTGGGGTCAGCTTTTTAGGTTTTCTGACCTTATAATTGCTAAAGGAGGTGTTAAACAATGTATTTCATATACTAACAGAATGTTCTAGAAAAGGTGATGCATCACTATGTAAAAAGGGGAGATGGTCCAGCATGTCCTTCAGAACCTAAGGAACTTAAAGGTTTTATTTGCTGCAGTGCCCCTCCATTTTATGTTTGCTTGCGCACATGCACAAGAAACATCTTGGGACAGTACAACATTTTAGAGGTGTGTGAGTGTTCTGTCCAATGCAGCTGATGCTTTATGGGGCTCATCCCTCAGGCACCAATGAGTCAGTGAACTGTCTATGACAACAGTTTGAGAGAAGCAGTTTTCACTTGAAAGAAAAGTGCCGCTCCAATCAGAGATGGTTAAGAGTTGATGCTTTATGGGGCTCGTCCCTCAGGCACCAATGATCAGCAAGCTGTCTATGACAGCAGTTTGAGAGAGAGGACCACACTTGAAAGAAATCTGCTGCTGCAGTGAGGGACAGTTTCCTTATTGCAGCGGGACCTTCCTCCTCCCTCACAACCAGGCACACAGACATACCTTCTCTCTGTTGGCAACAGCTGACAAGACACCGGCCATTTGCATTACAGTGCACAGTAACGCGCATGGCCGGAGTTACGGTTCTTGTCGGCTCCTGCAAACGAGCACACTGTCCCCCTTGCTCCATGAGCAACTTGTTTGTTCGGCATGCCTTTCCTGGTGAACCATTTCAATAAATAAATAAATGAGCCAGGGTGCAGCTTTCCACATTGGCCGCCTGCCACGCACTCCCCGGAAAGCTGACGTCAGGGTGTCCAATCCCTGTGTGGTCATGTATCCCCCATCCCTCCCATTAATGTGACACACAGGGAGCCCACCCCAGTGTGCCTAAATATTTTTGGTAACCTTAAAATAAAGAAAACCATCCCCGAAGTCTTTTTTATTTCCCCTGTAAAACAGAAAATGGTCCCTCATCGTCTCCCCATTCCCCCCTGTGGACCCACATCCCCTTACCCCCCCCTTACCCCAAACTTACCTCCAGAGGTCAGGAGAAGCGATCTTCTATGAACTGGGACATGTCTGCACTTTTCAAAGCTGACTGGCAAACTGAAGAAATGACAGTAAGCTGTATAATGAGAGTCAATGGGGGGTTTCATCTTAGGTTGATATCTCAGCCATGTTTAGAATTGTGGCCCCAACTTTTCAACATGGGTTTCTTGGGACTCCACCTCATGAACACTGTCACTGTCATTTGGTTACTTGGTCCTGAAAGGTGATTTTGCAGTTGCTGCACTGAATCACCCTTCAGGACAGATTAACGAAACAACAGTGCTACTGTTCATGAGATGGAGCCCCAAAAAACCCATGTTGCAAATTTGGTGAAAATATTTCAAAATATTACCATTACAAGAGTGCGTTAAACAGTTTCTGCGCACGCTCGTAACTTCACCAATTTTCAATATTTGCACTCCAGATTTTCAACATTGCCATTTTTTTATGAACAGTACAGCTGTCATTTTTCCCATCCTGCCTGAAATGTGTTTTCACACCTGCGGCACAGAATGTCACGGTTGCTGTGGGAAATCAACTTCAAACAACATGAAGTCTTGCTATATTATGACAATTGCAGTTTGTCCCAGCCTTAGAACTGCTCCGGAGGTGAAAGAGTTAACTTCCATGCCATGCATGGAACTTAGAGCGCGAGCTCGGTTAGAAAAGCTCTGTCTGGAGCATTTCAAACTGAAACTGTCAGATTCTTTACTCCGTCTCACTGAACAGTCGCTCCGGAGATTCCTCCTACTGCTCGGTTCATTTCTTGGTTTAAAAGTGTTTTTCTCGGTTACATTCAACCGCAATTATAATTATTTTAACCGCAAACCGATCGGTTCAAGCTCTGTCTGTGGTATTGTAAGTAATAGACAGGTTTATTTCTGTGTGGAACTTGCAAATGTTTATCGGATCGGTTTGAACCGATCAGGTTGTTTTAAAACTGTTTTCTAAATTCATTTAAAGCTATTTAGAGTGCGGTTCCCGGTTCTTATCAGTTCTAAAAAAACGGATTTCATTACGGTTTTTTCCACGACCCGTGACACGGTTGGGAACCGATAAGGGTGTCTTGCCTGGCATTTGCCGGAAAATGGCAAGTTTTTGGTTAGGCTGGCATTATATCTGAGAAACCCAAAAGAAAAACCAGGCCCACTGGGTTTCAACACTGTAGTGTCTGTGGGGAAGCCTTTGCCAAGGCTGACCCACACACCACATGTGTTTATTGTCTGGGGTTTGACCACCTCAATGCAGACTGCCAGATTTGCAAGAAGTTCCCTGCAGCTACCCTAGATAAGAGAGTTGGCAGGCTCAGGGAGCGAGAGGCCAAAAAGTCCACTGACCCGGATGGCCAGCCCGGTTTGGTGCCAACCGAACCGGAGGGAGTGCCCTCTGACCAGGGCGAGACTTCTCGGCAACTAAAAAGCTGACTCTGTGGAGCCAGTTCCAGCAAAGAGAACTAGAAAATCAGCAGGTGTGGAGTCCAAAATTCCTTCTCTAACTGCTGCAGAGATAGCCAAAGTGATCCAAATTGTCCAGTCGCTTTCCCCGGTTCTGTCCGAACCACCACTATCTGGCAAAAGGTCGGTTCGGCCGGTTCCACCGGTTCAAGAATATGATATAGAGGAGTTTTATGAACCAGAGGAGGGGGAGGATGATTATGAACAGTGTGAATGTGATTTTGAAAGTCTGGATGTGCCCACGGAACCGGACATCTCCCCAGACAGACCTTTAGGAGAGTCTCCCCCTAGGCTTTCTGAGTCCCCTTCTCATTTTCTGTCTTATAAAAGTTGTTGAAACCCTCCAGCTCCCTTTGGAGGAAGCTGTGGATGAGCAAGAGGAGCCTGACTTTGTGGAGATGATGGATATCCAGAGTCCAGGAGATTGTCTATTCCTTTACATAAATCCTTCAGGAAACAAACAATAAAAATTTTAAAGCTCCTAATTCTGTGCCTCCTGTGGATAAAAAGATGGACAGGAGGTACACCTTGTCAGGTCCTGATACAGAATTTCTTTCACAGCAATGCAGCCATGTTGGGGTAGTTCAGGCTGCAGCCTGTGATAAGGCTAATATCCCCCTGGCTTCACATCCTCCTGACAAGGACTCCAGGAAGATTGATGCCATGGCTAAAAAACAATACATGGCAGCGTCCTTGGGACTCAGACAGGCAAATTATATGGCCTATGTTGCAAGATACCAGAAATCTAGATGGGATACTGTCATGGCCTTAGCCAAACAGGCCCCTGGTCAGCTTGCCAAGGAGCTGGAACAGGTGGATGCTGATGGTATTGAGGCATCTAAGGTGTAGTTCCATGCTGCAGTGGATTCTAATGATGTATCCTCTAGAGTCATGGCCACATCTGTGGCTTTTTGTAGATTGGCTTGGCTCAGGTGTACTAGTCTGTCACAGAATACCCAGTCTAAGGCCATGGATTTTCCTGTGGTGGGAAATTCTCTGTTTGGGGAGCAGACAGAGAATTATATGAAGAAAATGGATGAAAATAGAACCACTTGTAGGAGTGCACAAGCCAAGGAACGGCAAGCCACTCCTCAGAGGCAGCCCCCCAGGGGTAGAGGCAGGCCTTTTCACAGACCTTTTTACCAAACCCAGGCCTCCTCTTCAGCTTACGTTCAGAGGGGGTTCTTCAGAGGGAGAGGCAGACAGGGTATGAGCAGGCCTGCTCCCACCCCTCAGCCTAAAGTCCCTGCCAAATAGGCACCCTGATGGGATGCCCAGGGCCGATTCTCCATTACCTGTAGGGGGCAGGCTGGCTTACTTCGTCCAGGACTGGGAGTCTTTAACTTCAGACAAGTGGGTCCTGGAAGTAGTAAGCCAGGGTCTGGTTCTCAGCTTCAAAAAATTTCCAAAGATGAGAATCAGATCTTTTCCACCTGCAAATCCTCTAGAGACTCTTGCTTTGGAAACAGAAGTCTCAACCTCCTGGCTCTCAGAGCGGTAGAAAGGTTTCTCCTCACACCAGGGCAAGGGACTGTACTCAGGTACTTCCTTACCCCAAAAAGACAGGAGAATGGCAGCCCATCCTGGACCTAAGATATCTGAACAAGCACCTTTTAAAACCAAAATTCAAAATGGTGACTCTGGGAATGATTTTACTCTCCCTAAGGCCAGGGGACTGGCTAGCTTCCCTGGACCTCAAGGATACCTACTTCCATGTTCTTATCAGAAGCTCCCACCGAAAGTACCTCAGATTCGAACTGCCCTCGGGCCATTATCAGTTCAGAGCAATGCCCTTTGGCCTTACCTCTGCCCCAAGGGTATTCACAAAATGCCTGGCAGTAGCAGTTGCTCATTTAAGAAGGCAAAAGATTGCCATCTTTCCCTACCTAGACGACTGGCTCATTGTGGGTCAGTCTCCAGACCAGGTCAAATCACACCTGCAGGTTACCCAGCAGCTACTTACCTCTCTAGGCTTTCCTCTCAAACTTCCAAAGTCAGTTTTAGAACCTGTCCAGGTACTCACCTTCATAGGCGCAGAACTGGACACAAGGCAGGCCAGAGCCTTCCTTCCCCTAGAAAGGGTAAGGACCTGGTGGGCCTGGCCTCCTCCTTCACCCTGCAGGTCTCTCGACCAGCAAGGCATTTTCTACAGCTCCTAGGACACATGGCTGCTTCCACAGCCGTGTGCAAAGAGAAGATTTCAGATGAGGGGATTCAGTTCCATTTGAGAGCCTTTGGTCTCAAAGAGAGATCCCTATCCAAGTTGATCCCAGTAACTCGAACCCTGATCCAGGCCCTTCAGTGGTGGCAGGATCAGAGCAATCTGAGACAAGGGGTTCCTTTCATCCCTCTATCTCACTCCTTGACCCTTACTATGGATGTGTCCCTTTTGGGATGGGGAGCTCACATGGGCGACCTGTCCACCCAGGGATTGTGGTCCCCTCAGGAATCTCTGCTCCACATCAATCTGTTGGAACTCAGAGCTGTTTTTCTAGCACTTCAGGTTTTTCTGCATCTGTTCAGAACAAAGTGGTACAGGTCAGAACAGACAACACCACTACAATGTGGTACATCAACAAACAAGGGGGCACTCGGTCTTCGGCCTTATGCACCGAGGCAATGAAGTTGTGGTCTCTAGCTTTTTCCCTGAACACCTCCCTCATAGCAGTTCACCTCCCAGGCAAGGACAATGTCCTGGCAGATGCTCTCAGCAGGATTTCCCAGGGCTGTCACGAATGGTCATTGGATCCTCGAGTACTGGGGATAGTTTTTGCCAGGTGGGGCACCCCTCAGATAGATCTTTTTGCAGTCCCAGACAATCATCAACTTCCACTTTTTTGTTGCAGACCCCCAGTGTTGGGCTCAGTCCCCCTGGATGCCTTCCTCCTCGATTGGGAAGGGAAGTTTCTCTATACCTTCCCCCCCTTCCCTCCTGTTCAAGGTGCTAGTCAGAATCAGATCTCAGCCCTGCAAGATGATTCTGATTGCTCCAGATTGGGCCAGACAGCCCTGGTACCCTCTCCTTCTGTCCTTAGCAGTCCATCTTCCCCTGTGTCTCCCCAGGAACCACAATTTGTTAACCTGTGCCCAGGGGAGAGTTTGGTATCCGAATCTCAAATCCCTCAACCTCAAGACCTGGCTCTTGAGGAGTTAGAGTTTGCTGACCTACACCTTTCTCAAGGTGTTCTCGAAATTCTGAAAGCTTCTAGGAAGCCTTCCACTAGGGCTACTTATAACTCTAAATGGAAAAGGTTTTCCATATGGTGCTCTGGGAAGCATATTTCCCCAGAATCTGCTGATTTGCCCACTGTTTTGGACTATATGGTCCATCTTAATTCTTTTGGACTGAGACCAGCTACCCTGAAAGTGCATTTGGCAGCTGTCTCTGCTTTTATTTCAGCAGGGAAGCCCTCTTCTCTCTCTGCTCACCCTGTATTTTCCAAGTGTAACCCCTAGATGGCGCTATCCCAGGGGCTACTACCCCTGCCTGATTTGCCACTAACAGGTTGAGGGGCCTGGATCCAATGGCGGGTGCCTCCACCCAGAGGTCAGGGTTTGCAATAGTTAAACTAACTTGGTCACAGCCCTCTGGGACACTGCAACCCCCCTTTCTTCCACTAGTGGCCCACATAATATATCAGAATTACCTTCACAGTATACACTTCCCCAGGACTGGTTCCGGCACTGGGACCTCCTGTGAAATGAGATACAGTGCAACAATCACAGTACAGTACTTTAACATAGACAAATACCTCAGGCAGTATAACTTTGCTGAAACAAGCAGCTCTGATTTATTTAGGGGATATAACAAGGACAGGGGAAATCAGGTTAATTAGCTTATCACTCTAATAATCTACCTATGGCTCTGTGCAGAGCCTATCCCTATCAGTTACTGTCCCTGGTACCCAAGCCCTAGTGGCTAGTCCAAACCGTGGCAGCTGGTAGGGCCCTTTCACACAGAGAAAAGGAGAATTAAACAGTCAGCAGTACAGTAATTCCATTTGGATGTAATGTGGCAATTCAACAGGGAGCGACCCTGAATTAGTATCACGACCTCCAAATAAGATAGGGTCCTTCAATGTCAGCAGGGCTCACTTGAGGTACACAAACCTCTTTACACATCCATATAAAGAAAGCACTATACCAGGCAGGCTGCATCTGTATCCCGATCGCAATTACTGCACAATACCGGAGAACACACAGCAGATTCAGTTCCTGACAGACCGAGTGCAATTTTCAGCAATTCTTCCAGTCTTCTACAGGTGAGCCTGGTTTCTACTCTTCAGAGATCCTTTGATTCTTTTCACAGGACGGATTCAGTCCTAACAAGCTGCAGACCGAACTCTGGGCCTTACACACGTTTTTGACTAAAACTGCACACTGAAAATGCACAGGGCTCCTTCCTTCTTCACTGCAAAGCTCAACGAACTCCAACCGACAAAAACCGGCACTTCCTTTGAGTTCTCCAGTTCTTGACTGGATTGGCTGTCACTCACAATAGACTGCTGCTGTTGGTCCAAAAAGGCACCAAGTCTAAACTTCATCTCCCAGAGTCACTGCCCATACAATCCTCTTGTGGCTGGCTCAGATTATGAGTCCCAAGTTCTGATTCGTCCAAGGCATCATTTAGAGCTAGTTTACCCCACACTGATTGGTCCAGTTCAGCAGTTCAAAACCAGAATGGGGAACTAGGCAGACAGTTCTGACTGCAAAGAAAGCAGGTTAGACAAACTGTAATTTTATTATTACTGTAAATGATTTCTGGCAATCAGTTACATCTTTCAGACAGGTTCCTTGCACTCCTAGTGACTGCAAAATGGGGTGAATTGGCAGCAGCTTGGTGGTACTCAATCAAAGAAACACACAGTCCCCATACAAATTAATTATGTCTGCAAGCAGACAGCTCTTAAAGAGCAGTACCAGAGGTTCTAAAAACACTCACTGATAAATGGCTTAAATGCAAACACCATTCAGGCTTGGAGCATTCAAGCAAGCTCCTGGAAGTCTTTTGGGAACCCCCATTTGCAGGGGTTACACCTTCCTGGCCTGGGAAAGCTTGACGTCGCGTCAGGCAAGTCCTATAAGTTTCAACTGCAACCATATACATTTGCATTAGGCTCGCATATGTAATCATCAGTCAATATATCATTTTACCAAGAACACATTTCTGAAACATTGCAGTACGTCCTCTTTACACAGTATTACATACACATGTACCATAACTCAAGTTATTACCTCTTGTACATGAAACCTGAAGAGAGGGGGCCCTTCCCTATCAGTTACCTTGGGGCTGGACGGGGCAAGGGCACCATACTTAGAGGGCAACACAAGTAACTTGGAGTTAGCACTGATGCTCAGTTTGGGCAATGAGCTCGGGGACACATACACTCCTTTATGGACAACATTGAGAGGCAAATCCACAGGCCTCCCAAGGGAATCATAACTGAGGTGCACCACAGGCTTTACAGCTCGACCAGTCTTTCTAGGGGGAACTGTTACAGTCTCTGCACTCTGAGCCTCATTTTCAGCATTGTCCTCACTTGTCAGGGGAGTCTCCATGGGGGTAGAGAGGTAGAACTTGGGGCACTTTCAGCTCCAGGGTTACAGTTTCTGAGTCCACAACATTTGGCTCGCATGGAGAGCTTCTGACACTGGCAGTGGACTGTCAGGGCACTCAAAATACTCTTCTTGTTGGTGTATCACCAGTCTGCCCCAATCTATCATTTTCCTCCCTAAAGCTCAAACAGTTCAACCATGCACAATGATTCCATTTCATCTGATCTGATGCTTTGCACTTCACTTTCTGGGAGCATTGGCTCCAGGGATGAAGCTGGGGGCTTAGACAGTCCAGAAGGCCCAGCTTTGTCTCCAGTATTGACTAGGGATTGCCCCAAACAATTGACTCAGTTCGTAAGAAGGATAGTATTCAAAGTCATCTCACTTTCTTCCGATATGGACTGACAGTCATGCTCAACTGGGACTTGTGGAGGGAACACTTTAACTTTGCTTCTGTAGGTGCAGACTTTCTTGGTCTTTTCTTAGCAGCAGCTCTAGTCACTGGTCCAGAGGGGGCATCTTCTAGGGGCTCAGACTCAATTAAGATTTGTCCAATGGGCAGTAAATGATTTCTATGCATTGTTTTTACATCTTTTGAATTATTCTCAGGCCTTACTTTGTACACTGGCAGATCATCTAGTTTGCCCACTACAATGTGAGGGAGATGGTGCCATCTGTCAGCAATCTTGTGCTTGCCATGCAGTCCCAGATTTCTTAGCAATACCGATCTCCTCCTGGAGTTCCTGTGCTTTCACCTTTTATCATACCTTTCTTTGTTGGCCAGATTTCTTTTGGCAGCCATGGTTTGAGCCAGTTGGTACGTGAGTTAGCTGGGCCTTTAACTTTTGCACATACTGTAAATAGTTGTCAGCTTGAACCCCATCAGGAGAGACCCCAAAACACACATCTACTGGTAGTCGAGCTTCTCTTCCAAACATCAGGCGGTAGGGAGAATCCAGTGGCATCACTTTTGGTGCAGTTATAAGCATGTACCAGGGTGCTAATTTGTTGGCTCCATCTAGGCTTGTCCTTTGGGTGCAGGGTGCCTAGCATATCTAGCAAAGTGCTGTTGAAACGTTCAGGCTGTGGGTCCCCTGGGGTGGTAAGGAGTGGTTCTGGACTTTCGCACTCCCACAGAGAAAGCATCTCTTTGATCAGACGACTCTCAAGTCTCTCCTTGATCAGAATGGATTCTTTGTGGAGCCCTATAGTGAACAAAAAGTTTTCTACAAGTACTTTGGCCACAGTGGATGCTTTCTGGTCTTTGGTGGGAAAGCTTGGGCATATCTCGTGAAATGGTCAGTGACCACCAGCACATTACTGATATTTCTTTGATCTGACTCCAAACTCAGAAAATCAATACAGACCAACTCCATGGGTGCACTGGTGGTGATGTTAACAAGGGCAGCCCTCTGGGGCAAAGCTTTCCTCTGTAAGCCAGCGACTACAAGTTCGAATGTGTTGCTCCACATCAGCCCCCATCTTAGGCCAATAGAATCTGGATCTCACCAAGTCAAGTGTTCTGTCTATACCAAGGTGCCCCATGTGGTTGTGCAAGGACCTCAGTACTGAGTCTCGAAGGCAGTGGGCAGCACTAGTTGTTGTTTGTCTACTTGTCCCCTCTGTCTACTGTTTCTCTGTATAACAGTTTATTGATCAGTTTCAACTTAGGACCTTCTTTGTATAACAGTGCAGTTCTCAAATCAGTGGAGCGTAATTTGGACACATCTTTTCCTGCATAGAGGGCTTTAAAGCTGCTTTGATCATGGGATCGCTGGATTGAGCCGCCAATACTGTCATTGTCCAGCTGAGGCAGTGCACCAATGTCTATTGCAGAAAAGTGGCAATAAGCAGCAGGTATGCAATTCTCAGAGGCTCCCAAGCAATCCACCATGCAGTCCACTGCGTCCGTGGACATTGTTCCTCCCTGTCAAACTTCTGGCAGAGTGCCGAATGTCAGGTTCTGCCAATCGGACCCAATCATTCTGGGAACAGGCCTCGGAGAGAGCATCAGCATCTATGTGGTTCAGACCTGCTCGTTATTCGAGCATAGTCATATGTAGATAATGCGAAAGCCACCTATGGCCAGTGGCATCCAACTTAGCTGAGGTCTGCACATAGGTCAAAGGATTATTGTCAGTTTTACTAGTATTTTAGCCCCATACAAAAGTACTCATGGAATTGGTCAACAATAGCCCCTTCAAAGCTAGGAACTCTAACTTATGTACAGGATAGTTCTTTTCGGATGGGGTCAGGCTTCTACTGGCAAAGGCCACTGGTCTCAGGCCATTCTCGTGCTCTTGGTACAACACAGCCCCAACCCTTGCAAGCTAGCATCAGTGTGCAGGACGTAAGGTTTCTTGGATCGGCATAGGCCAGCACTGGAGCATGGGTAAGTTGATATATGATCTCATGAAAAGCAGTCTCACAATCAGGAGTCCAGCGGGCCCCAAATACTTCACTCGGATGAAAATACACTCTTTCAGTCTTGAGGGACGCTGACTTTTGTATTTTTTTGTGGGTTGGGATACCCTTGAGTAAGGTTAAGTAAAGGCGGATCACTCTTGAATAGTCCTTGATGAAGCGCCCGATAATAACCACAAAATCCCAGGAATCTTTGCAGTTCTTTTAGATTTTTGGGCTGTGGCCAGGTGGTCAAGGCCTCAACTTTACTTGGGTGGTCTCTATTCCTCGGTGGATACTATGTGTCCCATACTTTACTGATGTTTGAAAGAATTGACACTTATCAATGGACAGTTTAAGGCCAAAGTCCTCCAGTCGGTCCAATACCTAAATAATCTGCTCTCATGTTCCTCCAGTGAGCTGCCAAACACAATAACATCATCTAGGTATACCAGGCACTCTAGTAAGTTCATGTCCCCACTGCGCTCCATCAATCGTTGAAAAGTGGCTGGGGCACCTGTAAAGAAATCCCTTGAGGCATCCTCATGAATTCATAGAAGCCAAGCGGACAGATAAAGGCCGTCTTCTCACGGTCCTCCTGGGGCCATCGGGATCTGGTAGTACCCACTGCGGAGATCAGCACAGAGAACCACTGTGCTCCCTTGAGGCAGTCCAAAGCATCCTGAATGCGGGCATTGTGTACTGATCAGGGATAGTCCGCCCGGTTTAAGGTGCGATAATCCACACACATCCTTACTGTTCCATTCTTTTTCCTCACTACCACAATGGGGAAGCATAAGGGCTTCTGGATTCTTGTATTACACCAGCAGCTAACATCTCTTGCAGATGCCGTCTCACATCATCTATGTCAGCAGGTGCCAGGCGTCGAGACCTCTCACGAAATGGTCTTTCGTCATGCAGCGGATATTGTGCTCAGCTCCTTGCCGCATCCACATCCCATTCCTTTAAAAAACACCTGGTCTCTCTGGGCAAGCTTCTCACTGATCCTCACTTTCCATTCAGCTGGCAGCGGAGTCGCGAAATCAAACAAGTCGGGTTACTCTGTCATTCTTCCTTGAACTCTTGCTGCTGGGTAGCACTGCAGTGTCTGCACAATGCACATTAGCCAGATGCAACCTCTGTTTACTCGAATGTCTCTTTCAGACACATTATGAACTTGGACCATTACCCTTCTGGCATAAGCATGGGCTCTAGCGGGCAAAATACTAGGCTTGACCAGCAGTCCCTCTGGCAATTTTCCATCGCCTGGTGCATCCAACATTAATATTTTATTCTTAACATCCTTTCTGATACGGACCTCTCCTGTAAGGTACACTGGGCATTTGGCGCCAGGATCAGAGACTCAGGATCCTTCTTCCATACAATTCCGACCGGTTCCTCTGGTTCTGTTTTTCAGCATCTCTCTGTGCCTCATAGGCCTTCTTAATTAAAGCGGAACTCTTAAAGCTCTACTAGTCTTTGACCCCTGTTTTCATAACACAACTGTGCCAGCCTTCCGAACATATGAGCATTTGTTCCAATTAACAAAGGACACCATCATACAGTCCAGTGGGGGACACACTAAGGCTAGGGTCTCTACTTGTTCGGCCACTCCAGCCACGGAGGTGGGGAAAGACAGCCAAATTCGGATATACCGAATAGGGGTAGGCCTTTTCACTTAACCCCCTACATGCAGTCCTTCTAATGGTTGTAAGGGTACGTTGGCAAATGCTTCTGATACCAATCCTGGAACATAATTGTCACTTGGGAGCCACTGTCTAATACAGCTCTTGTAGACACTCCATTCACCTTTACAGTGGTCTCCATGGAGGACCCACTATTCTGGACCAGTCTGGAGAGGCGTGAGGGGGCCTGGGCAACTGACCTTGCACACAAAGCGATTGAATTAGCATTTTTGGTGCCCTCACTGGATCATGTTGTGCACCTTTTAACCACTGATTTCTTCTCCAAGCTCTCCTTGTAGCCTATATGCAACTTTGTCAGTGTCTTTTGGGGACTGGCATTCCTTTTCATGTGCCCATCTTTCCCACAATTATAGCAAACATACTTTCTGGAGTTTGAGCTGGCCGAGGCGCCAAACTGGGAGCCAGGGGCGGGGTATTACTAACTGGAAACCTGGGTGCCATCTCTGTCTGCGGCGTGATAAGCATTTGGAGACATCTCGTCAGTTTCTCCACTTCCATGGTCAAGGAATTGAGTTTGGAGCTGTTATCAGCAGGAGATACATGGGTGGGTACCCCACCCCATAGCAGATGCAGTCGGATATAGGTCAGGGCCGTGCTTGCAGGCGTGGCCTTCATAAAGGGACTGTTTTGAATTCGGATCTCTCTCAACAGTTCGCCCCATTGTGGCATATCTTTTCCTTGTCAGAGCACTCATTGACTGTCAACCTCTGCCCTGAACTTCACTTGATGGGTCACCCTCAGTCACTCGGGTCGTAGCCACAGCTGTTGGTGCAGGTACCTCCGAGGTCGCCTTTTCTCAACTCCTCGAATTTCTCTCATTAACTCATCATAGGAGGGTGGGGATTCCAGTCGATTTGCCAGGCGTAACTGAAGCAACAGCAGTTCTGAGAAGGGGCAGACTTAAGGATTCTGTCCAGTCTGGTTCGGTCCAGTTCAATCGCTGGCAAACTACCCTTTCTGAGGCATTCTTGCAACAATTTTTCCAGCCGAGACATACACAGACAACAACTCCCTTGGTACTGTTGTGCATTTCTTACTCTCCACCATAGGTCCTCATCAGAATCTGGGCTCCCATACACATTCTCCAAGGCCTCAAGATAGGCCTGTGCAGTCGCTTCAGGGTTACTGGCCCGTTTAGCACGGATGGTAGCCAGGGCAGGACCTCGGAGGCTCTCACTAACCCTCTTTCGCTTTTCGCCTTCCGAGCATTGCCATTCTAGCACTTGGGGGGCAACATAGTCTATCCAGGTCTCCCAGTCATCCTCCCCTTGGGGGGTTGGGAGGGTGCCAGAGAAGATCCTCAACCTTCGGTAAGAGTCGTGACTAATGGCAGGTGCAGAAATAGGAGTCTGCATTGGTTCAGCCACCATTACGGGCACTGGAGCAGGAGAGGGTGTTGGGGGAGGAACACCCCAGGTGGCAGAATAGTTTCTTCAAGTCCTCCACAGTTTTCCCTCTCCCAGCAACCATTCAGCAAATTTCTCCTCAAAGTTTCAGATAGTGGTGGGGCTGATTCCCCGGGTCTTTACTGTCCTTAGTTATCACTCTCCAAGCAGTGAGGGCTCCCTCTGGGGTAATGGTCTGTGGCACTTTGGAGCTATCTATGGGATCCTTAAACTCTACTAGGGCCAGGAAAGTGTGGGTGAGCAGATTAGCATGCCGACCCACCACCACAGGGTTTTGTAAACCTTCCACCTTGGAAAGTACTCCTGCACAGTGTCCGTATTGATACCCAGGGGATGTCCAGGATAAGCATAGCATTTTGGGGTCGATCTCCTCCCAGTACACCACTCCACCAGCCGGTGCACAGCCACTTCTGTCGGGTACCATTTTTTCTTAACAGTGGTTCGTAAATATGGCCACTAGAGGACACACAATCCCAGCGGTGAGCCTCCAAGATGTAACCCCTAGATGGCGCTATCCCAGGGCTACTACCCTGCCTGATTTGCCACTAACAGGTTGAGGGGCCTGGATCCAATGGCGGGTGCTCCACCCAGAGGTCAGGGTTTGCAATAGTTAAACTAACTTGGTCACAGCCCTCTGGGACACTGCAACCCCTTTCTTCCCACTAGTGGCCCACACAATATATCAGAATTACCTTCACAGTATACACTTACCCCAGGACTGGTTCCGGCACTGGGACCTCCTGTGAAATGAGATACAGTGCAACAATCACAGTACAGTACTTTAACATAGACAAATACCTCAGGCAGTATAACTTTGCTGAAACAAGCAGCTCTGATTTATTTAGGGATATAACAAGGACAGGGGAAATCAGGTTAATTAGCTTATCACTCTAATAATCTACTTATGGCTCTGTGCACAGGCCTATCCTATCAGTTACTGTCCCTGGGTACCCAAGCCCTAGTGGCTAGTCCAAACCGTGGCAGCTGGTAGGGCCCTTTCACACAGAGAAAGGAGAATTAAACAGTCAGCAGTACAGTAATTCCATTTGGATGTAATGTGGCAATTCAACAGGGAGCGACCCTGAATTAGTACTCACGACCTCCAAATAAGATAGGGTCCTTCAATGTCAGCAGGGCTCACTTGAGGTACACAAACCTCTTTCACATCCATATAAAAGAAAGCACTATACCAGGCAGGCTGCATCTGTATCCCGATCGCAATTACTGCACAATACCGGAGAACACACAGCAGATTCAGTTCCTGACAGACCGAGTGCAATTTTCAGCAATTCTTCCAGTCTTCTACAGGGTGAGCCTGGTTTCTACTCTTCAGAGATCCTTTGATTCTTTTCACAGGACGGATTCAGTCCTAACAAGCTGCAGACCGGAACTCTGGGCCTTACACACGTTTTTGACTAAACTGCACACTGAAAATGCACAGGGCTCCTTCCTTCTTCACTGCCAAAGCTCAACCGAACTCCAACCGACAAAAACCGGCACTTCCTTTGAGTTCCTCCCAGTTCTTGACTGGATTGGCTGTCACTCACAATAGACTGCTGCTGTTGGTCCAAAAGGCACCAAGTCTAACTACATCTCCCAGAGTCACTGCCCATACAATCCTCTTGTGGCTGGCTCAGATTATGAGTCCCAAGTTCTGATTCGTCCAAGGCATCATTTTAGAGCTAGTTTACCCACACTGATTGGTCCAGTTCAGCAGTTCAAAACCAGAATGGGAACTAGGCAGACAGTTCTGACTGCAAAGAAAGCAGGTTAGACAAACTGTAATTTTATTATTACTGTAAATGATTTCTGGCAATCAGTTACATCTTTCAGACAGGTTCCCTTTGCACTCTAGTGACTGCAAAATGGGGTGAATTGGCAGCAGCTTGAGTGGTACTCAATCAAAGAAACACACAGTCCCCATACAAACTAATTATGTCTGCAAGCAGACAGCTCTTAAAGAGACAGTACCAGAGGTTCTAAAAACACTCACTGATAAATGGCTTAAATGCCAAACACCATTCAGGCTTGGAGCATTCAAGCAAGCTCCTGGAAGTCTTTTGGGAACCCCCATTTGCAGGGGGGTTACACAAGTTTTTCAGGGGATTGCTTCATACCAATCCACCATTCGGGGACCCTGCCCCTGCCTGGGATCTTAATGTTTGCATTGCTCAGCTGATGCAACCCCCCTTTGAACCTCTGTCTTCGGCAGAGCTTAAGTACTTGACTTGGAAAACTGTGTTTCTAGTAGCCATCACTTCTGCCAGGCGCATAAGTGAGTTGCAAGCTTTGTCAGTGGAGACTGACTTTATTTCTTTCACAGGGATAAGGTAGTCCTCAGGACTAACAGGAAGTTTTGCCTAAGGTGGTTTCAGATTTCCACCTTAATCAATCTATTTCTCTTCCAGTGTTCTTCACTGACCATTCCTCCTCTGGTGAGAGGAGGCTGCACAGCTTAGATGTTAAGAGGGCCTAGTTACTACATAGAGCATACCAAGGGTCACAGGTTTGACTCCTCCAACTCTTTCTCACTTATGGTGAGGTTGGAAAAGGAACCTGCCACTAAGAGATCCATTGCCAGGTGGATTGTCTACGTGTATCAATTTGCTATCAAAAACTGGGTGAGGTTCCCCTTCAGGCCTGAGGCTCACTCTACCAGAGGTACAGCTGCGTCCCTAGCTGCGGCCAGGGACATCCCTATCTTAGAATGTATCAAGCAGCTACTTGGAAAACAGTACATACTTTCACTAAGCATTACTCCTTGGACATTCAGGCCAGGAGGGATGCTCGATTTGGCACAGCTGTGCTTCAGAGCCTATTTCCTAAGTAGGTTCTGTCCCTCCTCCATGGAGGTACTGCTGTGTAGTCTGCAATTGTCATAATATAGCAAGACTTCATGTTGTTTGAAGAAAAAATTACTCACCTTAGTAATGTTGTTTCTTCTAATGGAGTCTTGCTATATTATGACCTCCCCCCCAGCCTGCCCCTCTCAGAACTTCTACTTTAGGGATGGGGTGGGCAGTCCAGTGTTGGCACTTTTGATGCCCATCTTGTGTTTTCCACCCCTTCTTTTTGGGGTGTTTGGGTGTTGTGTTTTATCTTATCTTATCTTATCTTATCTTATTTTCTGGTCCCCTGACTTGAGTCTTGGTGTTGGGACCAGGAAAATGTGTTAATCCTTAAGTAGCCAGTTGGCTAGTGTAGGTTACAGCTTCCACACAGAACCTTAGTGAGTTTTGCTCGTAATGATCTGACAGTTTCAGTTTGAAATGATCCAGACAGAGCTTTTCTAACCGAGCTCGCGCTCTAAGTTCCATGCATGGCATGGAAGTTAACTCTTTCACCTCCGGAGCAGTTCTAAGGCTGGGACAAATTGCAATTGTCATAATATAGCAAGACTCCATTAGAAGAAACAACATTACTAAGGTGAGTAATTTTTTCTTTCGGGACAGATTAACAAAATCACAGTGGCACTGTTCATGAGAGAAGGTCTCAAAACACTCATGTTGAAAATTTGGTGAAAATTCAAAAAAATTATTGTGTTATAGGCGTGTGTTGTACAGTTTCTACACACACTTGTAACTTCACCAATGTTTCATATTTTCACTCCAGATTTTCAACATTGTCATTTGTGCACACCTCCTCATGAACAGTACAGCTGCCATTTTTCACATCCAGCCCAAAATGTTGTTTCACACCTGTGGTGCAAAATGGCGTAGTCACTGTGCAAAATCACCTTTCGGGATTGAATAACGAAATGATAGTGCCACTGTTCATGAGGTGGGGTCCCAAAAGGCCCATGTTGAAAATCTGGAGTGAAAATGCCAACCAACGCTCCACCCTGTAGAGACTGACAGGCATCAGGGGTATGACTTGGGGTTGTCGGCCGTAATGCTCACACTATTCCACCCCAACCCTGCAGCCAGTTACAGGCATTGAGGTGTGCCTTGGGGTCTTCGGCTCTAACGTTCACCCCATTCTCCTCTACTGCACCCATCTCAGCTTATTTCCTTATGGAATGGGGTGAGCTTAAGGGCCAAAGACCCCAAGGCATACCGCAAGATCTGTCGGTGTCTGCAGGGTGGAGTGAGGTAGAATGGCGTAAGCATTATGGCTGACAACCCAAAGGCACATGCCCAAATGCCTGTCAGTCTCTGCAGGGTGGAGGTTGGTATTAGTTTAATACTTCACTGCCATTCCTATTATGCATCTTTCTAACTCCTGCACTACCAATGCCAATACCAGCAAGCGAACATTAAGCCTTGACAAATGCTTGTTTTTTTTTAATTGGAATTACAATTTGTTTTCTTGTTCTATACAAGAGAGTATTTTCTATCTTTATCTTATTCTGTCCGGTCTGTAAGTCCTACCTTTAAAAAAAGTGAGTTAAACAGCTCAGCTCTGCATTTTGTTTTGCTGTGTATAAATGGTGTCTGGCCTTGACCTTTAACTAGCTGAGTTTTAAACATATGAAGCTGCTGTGGAAGGTTTGCATTAAGTGCAACATATGATGTCGCCACAGCTGGCAGAGGAACAGAATGCTGCTATAAAATTTTCTCCCTGCCTGTTTTTCTTGCAGCTGAAAAGCAAGGTGAAAGACTAAAGTAACCCGGGGCTTGGGTTGCTTATTTGGTTAAAAGTATTTTAAAAGCCAGTCCCTTCATTTTCACTTCTGTGTTTAAAAAACATTTTGAAACAGCAGTTTATTTTCAGGACAAAAGACAGTGGCCTGGATATTCAAAGCAGTTGCACATGGTGCAATGGAGTTGCACTGGTGCAAGTGCGGACTTGCGCCAAGGAGCGATATTCAGCGGGAGTCAGTGCACAGCACAAATCTCATTGTGCCAATGCGCAACTATAATTAATGCAGGCGCACGTGCCGGGGACATGCCCATGAATATCCAGTGCAGTGTGATTTTCAACCGTGGAACCATAGCACAAGTGTAGAGCAAATCAGAGATGCACCAAGCAGACTTGTTCCTATAAATACAGGGTGCAAGCACACAGAAAGCACTTGCGCCAGGCGAGAGGGAGTGAGAGAGAGAGAGAGAGAGATAGAGAGAAAAAGAAAGACAGACAGAGAGGGACAGAGCGAGAGACAGGCAGACAGACAGACAGACAGGCCAAGGCAGACACAGAGGGAGAGGGACAGAGGTGGCAGTGGAGAGGGAGGCAGGGGCAGAGAAAGTGAGAGAGACAGGCAGACACACTGCCAGGCAGTGCACGAGGGTGGCACACAGCCCGCAGCAGCCAACCGCCCAGGTGGATATTGGACATCAGGGGCCATGGATAGTGCACCCTTCATGATGGAGGCTGTAATGAGGTGTGTGAGTGGGCAGGAGGAACAGCAGCGTGGCCGAGGAAGGGCCCGTTGGCGGTATGCCTGACACAGGTGGTCCTGTGCCCGCGTTACCTTCGAGAACTACAGTGACACAGAGATAGTGGGCTGGTACCACCTGAACAGGGCCATTCTGAGGCAGCTTGGTGAACTGTGCAGTGAGGAGCTGCAGGCATCCACCAGATGGAGCCACGCCATGTCCATGGAGATGAAGGTAACAGCCATCATGTGCCTGCTTGCCACAGGCACCTTCCAGAGACCAACAGAGGACACCACAGGTGTAACTCAGTCAGCCACGTCCCATCTCTTCACACAGTTCCTCAATGCTCTGATGCTACGTGCTTCGGAATACATCCATTTCTCCAGCACACAGGCGGAGCGTACAGCAACCATGCAGGACTTCCACAGGGTAGCACGTATGCCTGGCATGATTGGGGCTATCGACTGCACCCACATTGGCATCTGCATGCCACCTGGCCCCGAGGGTGTGGCATGCATCAATAGGAAGGGGAACCCGAGCGTCAACTGCCAGGTGGTGTGTGATGCCACTGAGCACATCACCAATGTCTGCGCCACACACCCTGGGAGTGCACATGATGCGATCATCTGGCACAGCTCTGTGCTGTGTCACAGGTTCAAATGTGGGGACATCCCCATGGGCCACCTAGTGGGTGAGTATGGCATGAGCAAGGGGTGACAGGCAGAGCAGGCCATGGGATGGAGAGGGAAGGGAGAGCATGCTGGCGTGGGTGCCAGGGACAGGCAAGGGACACAGCAAAGGATGGCAGAGGGCTAACCATGTCATTATCCACACAGGAGACAGTGCCTAGCCACTGAGGCCCTGGCTGCTCACCCCCTACCAGCGCCCATCATCCCCAGCAGAGGAACACTACAACGAGGCACATGCCAGCCCGCACAACATCACTGAGCATGTATTTGGCATGTTGAAGGCACGGTTTTGTTGCCTAGACAGGTCTGGCAGTGCCATACAGTACAGCCCCTCGAAAGCCTGTGGCCTATTCCTGGCCTGCTGCATACTGCACAACATGGCCATTGACCATGGGATAGCTGTTGAGGCTGATGAGGGTGACAGTAGTGGGAATGACAGAGGCAATGGGCCGGAGGGTGGTGGACAGCCCCCCCCAGGGCAGAGGGATCCCTGGCTGCAACAGCAGGCGTGTCAACACCGGGACACCATCGCACAGGAACACTATGGTGCACGCAGGTAGGTGGCGCGAAACCCATGCATGGGCCACACACACAGGTACAGCACACAAGCAGGGGCATGCATGGCAATGGGCATGCACACACAGAGACGTGGTGCAGGTGTAGGGGAGTCAGTGCAACATAAAGCCACACACACACACACACGCACCCACACACCCAGGCATTGGCATGTGGCAGGGATCAGATGCATTGCACCAGTGCACAGGCACTACCGGCGCTGAACTGCCCTCATCATGCCCACACCACACGGTCCAGTGGCTGGGCAAGCATGCACACAGGCAGCATGCAGCATGACACACAGGCACCACACCAGTGGTATGCACACACACATGTCGTCCATGCATGCACAGGGCAGCAGCTGCAGACTGCGGTCAGGGCAGCATGCACATCAGGGCTGCTGTACAGAACCATGGCCATCATGGCCATGGGGGCGGCCACACCGAGCTGATCAGCAGCCACAGGCTGCACATCAGCCACAGGGGGTGTTTGCAACAGCCCCCCAGGAGTTGAACCGCGGGACTGCACAGGGGTGCATAGGTGCACAAACAGGCCTGCTCCAGGTGTGCCTGGGATGCCAACATCAGAGCCCGGTGTCGACAGTGTGGGTGTCGCCCGATGCTGGGATCGCGGGGTGGACAGTGCACTGCATGGGGTCTGTGGTGCCTGGCCATGCCCTGTGGCAGACAGCATCGCAAAGCCATCTGTGATCGCATTGGCAATGCAATCTAGGGATGCAGTCGTGCCCTCCTGCGTGTGCTGCATCCTTGCCAGGAGCTGCGCAGTGCCCCTCTCACACTGCTCGGCCAGCTGGCACACCTCCACATGCAGTGCACGCACCCCAGTGGCAAGCAGCACCTGTTGCTCTATAGAGGCCCACAGCAAACGAGTGTGCTTAGTCAGTGGGTCAGCATCCTGGGGATCTCGGGCGGGATGCTGACCCTCCTGTGGTGACCAGCCCCGCTCTCAGGTGGATGCTGCACAGTGGGGTCCTCATGGGGAATGTCCCTAGCTGGTGCTCCAGCAGTGGACCCAGCATCCAGCTGCCCTGTGGCACCCACAGCCTGCTGCCGCTACTCATCCAGCTGCTGAACATTGCCCAGTGTCTGCACAGCTGCAACACCACCACCACCACCACATGGCACAGCCATGGCAGTGCACACAGCTGCACCCACAGTGGCGGCAGACAGCTGTTTCCCCGCCAGCCGGTCACTGGGCATGCTGCCTGTGTTGGTGGCTGGCATGGGCATCTCCCCCACAACATTGCCCATGCTGTCTAGGATGATGGTGATATCATCATCGGCATCGGACCCTGCCCCAATCTGTGTCTCCATGCAGAGGACACCAAGACTGGCATCCCACAGGAACACATCCAGGGCCTCTTCTGACCCCATGCCCAGGACATCCACCTGGACTGTGGTGGTGTGCTGTAGCTTATCAGGCTCCCAGATGCCTGTGGAGGTGGAAGGCTGGTCCTCCGAGGCTATGCCTGCATCCACGGCCACTGCCGGCACCCCATCCTCCACACGCAGGCATGCTGGTGCTGAAAGAGAAGACAGGTGTGTCAGTGATACAATGCCCACAGGTGCCTCCCCAAACTGCCACTGCATGTGACTGGCAGCATGGCATACATGTTGTTGCACACACACATGCACAGGGCATGCATGCTGGCAGCATGCATGCCAGCATGCCCGTGTACGCACCCTCCGTGCCACCAGCTGTGCGCGGCTGACATACTTACCATGCAGTGATGGTCTGCCACCCATCTGGACTCCTCCTCCAGGCAGACTCTTCACCGTGCTGCAGTGCATGGTGGCTGCCACCAACTCCTCCTGCACCATAAGCAGTGATGCATCAGGAGGCCCCCCTCCAGTGGCCCTCTGGGAGGTACTGATGGCTGCCATCTTCTCCTTTATGCACCTTCTGTCTGTGCCCACCTTCTTATGGCACTCCTGCACCAACCGCTGGTGGATGCCATGCTGGCTAACGTAGCCAGCCACCTCCTCCCAGGCCCCAGCCCTGGCCTGTGATGTGCCTGTGGTACCACTCAACAGTGGCTCCTTGTCCAGGTAGGCGTCAAACAGGGCCTCCGTCTCATCCTTCCTGAAATTGGGCCTGCGCTTGCAAGCAGGCCCATATGCCTCACGCTCCTTATGCTCCTCACGCTCCTCACCCTCCTCACGTCTGGCCATGTTGCCTCTGTGGACATAGACAGCATGATGTGTTAGTGGCAGCATCCCCCTGTAGCATCCTACCCTGCTGTGCTGTCTGCTCCCAGGGAGCTGCAGTGGCTTGCACAACCCACCTCAAAGGATGCAATACCGATCTATGGCCTGTGCTGTTCCGTGGTGCTTATATGGCGCATCGCATGCAAATGAGCTTTGGCACAACGGTAATGACATGCTAATTCTCCTGGTGCACCATGCATTGGTTTATGAGCTCATTTGCATGTGGCAGATGAATATCATGATTTTGCTCCATGCACAATGAGATTGCTCCGGAGTAAGTCGCAGCACAATGCACACGCATGCGTGGTGCACAGGACCATAGTGCGCATGCGCCAGACAGTTTCATGTTGCCAATTGTACACTGTGTGCCGACTGCACGATAGGGACCATGGTGCATGGTGCAACAGGCCTGCTATTACACACGTGTGCACTGTGCGTCGGCTGAACCCTGACCCCTGCTGTGACCTCTGCCTCTGGGTGACCCCTGCACCCGTGACCCTGCCCAGCCACACTCATGCCACACATTTCCAAGACTGTGCGATGGGAAGAACACAGCGCATGTCCCCTCGGCCTGTGCATCTGGTGCATGCTGTGGCCACGTGCGCTTACCACCTCCATTTTGCTCACTGGCTACGACTTGCAGCATGGTGCAGCAGAGAGCACCAGAGGCGGCAAACTGGATGCAGGTGGAACTGGTCAACCTGGTCGCTGGTGTCCAGCCCCACGCACCCCAACTATTCGGCCAGGCATCCCTGCGGCAGCCCCAGGTAGCAGTGTGGCAGGGCATTGCTGCCACACTGTAGCAGCATACAGGTGTGGCGAGGATGGGGGAGCAGTGTTGCCACCGCTATGGGGACCTGGTGAGTAGGGATCAAGAGTGCCTCAGGAGACTCGAGGCATGTGTTAGGCTTGGGGCTGTGCCACAGCCAGGTGAGTAGGCCCATATTGCATGAGTGCCCTGGTGCTGTACTGTGGTGTTGGCTAGGCTGCCTGGCATGCCTTGCAGGGCAGTGCACTGCCATCATGTGCATTTCAGGGTGGCATCGCTCGCCGTCGCTTGCATTGCGATGCCAATGTTCGGAACATATCGGGCAGGGGCTCACCCTGTGCACGGGGGGGTGGTGGGCAGCTGCTGTGGTTGGTTATTGATGTGTACCTGTCTATGTTCCATTCCCAGGGCCTGAAAATAGGAGGAGAGCAGCAGCAATGGCGGCAGGACAGCAGGCCGCAGCAGGCCAGGATGGTGGCGCAGGAGCGGCTCCAGCACCAGTGGGACCACAGAGAGCAGGTAGGCACTGACATGGTCCTTCGCATCGTACATGGGGGGTGGCAGGGGGGTGGGTGCGGGCATGGCCGCCTGTGCCATGTGCCATGGCAGTTGTGTGTGTGTCACACTGTGCATGGTGCCCGACACAGTGGCGCATCCATTGGACATGTGTGCTAGCTGTTGGTGGGGTTGGGGTGTGCCCAGCTACCACTGACATTGCTGTGGTGCTGCCGGAGTACTGTGCCATGTGACTGCCATTGCGCAGTCTGGTGGCCACTGTGTGGTGGGGATAACCACTGTGCACTGTCGTTGTATGCTGCGTTTCTGGCAGGCATTTGCCCATCCCCCTGCGGGTGGCCTGTACTGGCCCTCCGGGGGGGGTGATCCCGCTGCCCATTGCATGCTGTGGATGGGCATGGTTCCCTCAGACATTGAAATGATCACCTGTCCTGTCCCTTGTCCTAGGAATCCGGTGGTGGTGCAGGAGGCCCCTTTACTGCCGGCTGCTCCACCAGATTATTTTGACAGCCTCAACCACCATGGAGGCAGTGCTGCAGGTCTGCAAGATGCTGCTGGCTGACAGAAGGCAGCAAAGACTACAAGGGGCAGCAGGACGTGGCTGCCGCTAGTCGGGACCCTGCACTCCCCTGTTTCCCCAGCTGTACCTCCCCTCCAGTCCCCCTTCCCACTGTACAGTCCCTGTTCCCTATTCCCTTCCCATGCTTTCCTACCCTCCCCCACACCCTTCTATTGTACATAGTTGCATTCTTAAATATATATGTCTTTTGACATATTTGCCTGTGGCTGTGTCTGCTTTGCAGGTGGCGTGTGAAGCCATGTTGCAGTGGCCCAGTGCCTGTCCGTGTGGTGTGCATGGGTTGAGGTGCATGTTGTGCTTCTGTGGATCACTGCTGTGTACTATGGTGTGTCCCACTGTGGTGGTGTCCCTCCCCTCGGACGGTGGCTATGTCTTGGGGTACCCATGGGGTGGCTGTCAGGGGTGTGTGGTGGGTGTATGTGCTTGGCTGCATGGTCCTGGGTGTGGCATGCTCTGGTCTGGGTGTGTAGGTGGGGCACGGCCTGCAGCCTGTGGGGGAACCCCTTGGTGGCCCTCCGTTCACCATTGGCACCTCCTGTTGCCTACTGTCTGTGCCACTGTTGTGTTCTGGGGTGGGGGTCTGGGTGCCTGTGTATGCCCTGCTGTGCCCAGCTGGTGGTGGCTTCCTGTGGCCTGTCACTGTGCTCCCCTGGCTCTGTCCCTGTGACCCCCTCTGTTGCACTGCTCCCACAGTTGCCCTGGGGCATCTCTTTCTGCGTCATGGTGCAACTGTGTTTGTGCCATGGCACACCTCTAGTTGCGCCAAGGTGCAACCATGGTTGCCATATTCAGCCAGGCGCAGTGCAGCCAGTGCAACCTGTGAATATGGCTCCTGTTATGCCATGGCGCATCGGATTTGCACTGTGCCAGACTTGCGGCAGCCTTTGGCGCATTTCTGAATATCTGGGCCAGTATTTCTAACGTTCTCATTCTTAAACTCTCTCTCTCTCTCTTCTTCACTCTCTTGAATAGAACATAAGATATGAAACAGCAGTACTGCCTAAATTCAAAATTCACAATGTAGTTTGTGCTAGAAAACTGACACAGTGTGAGGAAGTGGGCAATTTGTAGTTTGTGTTTGTTGTAGGCCTCAAGCTTGCCTGCTTTCTCTGTGTTTCTCCATTTCCTTATTCCTTGATTTTAGAGGCCTGGCTGGCCACACCTCCCTTAGATTTAGGAAGAATCAGGTTGGGGGAACTTCTAATAGAAGGCGGGATTAAGCTATAAAATCACTTATTATTGTAATAAAAGTTTTTGAATTGGATATTTCTATTGTGTCTGTCTTTTCTAAGCAAGGGTTAGAAAATGATCTGTAAATGGTTTTAGTGCTCTGAATTTAAAATAGTAAGATTCTTTATCCTTGTCAATCAAATGATGTCATCACTAGCAGACCTCAACCAGTCATGTGACACCTATCTGTATATAAAGCTGACAGCTCCATAGACTGGAGAGAGAGAGAGAGAGAGTTCATTTAGGGGGCAGAGCTGCAGTGAAGTCTGAGCTCTGTGCTGGTGCTAAAACCAGGCAGAAGGTGAACTCCAAATGATGATGGCCATTTTGCTATTTACCTGAAAACATTAAATAAAACCTCTGAATGCTGTTTTTTTTCTTTGCTTCAGTTTATTTTTTTTGTCTAATAAATCATTTTGAAACTGACAAGGACTCTGGCTTATTCATTTGACATTATGGTTTTAGAAGTGGAATCACCAGGGCAATGATTTGCTTATTCTGTTCATCAGCAGAAAGTTGCATGAGCGTGAAAAGAAATATTCCACAGTAGAAAAGAAATGCTTGGCTATGAAATGGGCTGTGGAAGCACTCAGGTACTACTTAATGGGGAATGAATTTGTTTTAATAACATATCATAACCCATTAAAATGGCTAAATACAATGAAAGGTACCAATTCCAGATTGATGTGGTGATATTCAGCATTGCAGCCTTATACATTTGAGGTGCTTCATAGAGCAGGTAGACTAATGCTAATGCAAACTTTCTATCCTGCTATGGAGCAGGGATGGATGATAGCACCCAGGAAAATAGAAAATCTGTTTGGGCTTGCTGTATAAGCTGAATTGTAGTTGAATGCTTTGTTGAAGCTGGGATTCCTCCGATCCCCTGATGTTTATCTTATGTTTTCCTGGCTGGCAGTATAGCTTAGAGGTTAGCGTAATGAGCTGTAAGCAAGCTTAGTACATCCAGCAGACCAGACCTGGATTTGATTTTCACAACCTCCACCTGCATTCTTTGTGACTCTGAGCAAGTCACTTAAACACCCAGTGCTCCTAGGTCGCCCTTGAAAACAGGCACTTGTGCCTAGTGAGCCTTACCCGGTTACCAAAGACTAAAATAAATAAATAAAGATATTTGCATTTTGTCCTCAAGCTACTGTAAGTGTTGTATGAAAACCTTCTAGAATACACAGCTGAAAAGAAGATGATTGTATAGAAGAGTACACAATGGGGGGTGAGATACTAACAACAACAAAAATGGAAAGGGACCTGGGGGTAGTCATATCAGATGACCTAAAGGTGGGCAAGCAATGTGAGAGGGCAGCAAGGAAGGCTGGGGGGTTACTGGGATGCATAGGGAGAGGCATCACCAGTAGAAAACTGGAAGTTATTATCTCTCTGTACAGACAGCTGGTAAGACCCCATCTGGAGTACTGTGTGCAGTTCTGGAGACCCAATCTCCGCAAAGACATAGACAGGATGGAAGCTGTCCAGAGGAGGGCAACTAAAATGGTGCAAGGTCTGCACCAGAAGACATATGAAGAGAGACTTAAGGAACTTAATATGTATAGCCTCGAGGAAAGGAGGGAGACGGGGGACATGATAGAAACTTTCAAGTACCTCAAGGGAATCAACAAAGTCCAAGAGGGTAGCATCTTTCAAAAAAGTGTGCAAGAACAAGAGGCACAATTTGAAGATGGGGGCTGGCTCAGAGGTAATTTAAGGAAGTATTTTTCACAGAGAGGTTGTGGATGCATGGAACGCCTTCCAGAGGAGGTTGTGGAGTCAAAATCAGTGGTGGAATTCAAGCATGCATGGGACAGTCATAAGGCAATTCTGGGGGGTGGGGGTAAGAAGAAGTAGGCTGCTGGTTAACTAGGATCTGCAGCTTATCCAACAGGTAAGGAAATGGGCAGACTGGTTGGGCCAAGCGGTCCTTATCTGCCGTCAAATTCTATGTTTCTATGTTTATGTATAATGATGTATCATGAATAATCATTACCAATTATGTGCAAAGATTATGATCAAATTTCAAAAGCCATCATTGTGATCATGACTAACAATGATTAAACATGAAAGTTAAATGGCCACCAATCAAAGACCATCATGTTATGGAAATGGTGATTGTTATTAATATTGATTGCATATCGTCATGATTTTTCATGATTTCCCATGGCCAAGAGTACTGTAATAAATTTAAAAAATCAATGTCTCTTCTTTGTATACTTTTGAAATGTAATGTCTTCTATTTAGACATTTTTACTGGTATCATCAGCTATGATGCATGTTCAATACAAACTCATTGCTTTCAATTACACTTACCCTGATACCTCATTTCTTGCTACTGTTATAAGGGCTCAAAATTAGTTTATATACCTCCTTTAAAGGATTCCTTTTATGGTTATGGTGAGTTTCTACAAGTACCTGGTTTCTGCTCAAAACCTTCTGTAAAAGTTGGTAAAATACTACTGTCAAAGCAAAACGGAGAAGCAGCAACAGTTGATAGCAGTTGGCTATTTGTCTGGAATCATCCTCCCTGAACCCGGGAGGATGGGAAGGAGTGAGGTGGTTCTTCCTCTGAGGTTGGGGGGATGGGAGGATCATCACCCCAGAAAGAAGGGATCACCAGGGCTGCCCACAGGGAGGTGGAATCTAGGGATGAGAGGAGGAAGAGGAGTTTTGTGGACTGATGACCAGCAATTACCCTTTTGTCTCCTCCTGTCTTCTTGTGTTAAGGACTGGCTCTTTCACCACAGACCCCTTCAGCTTCAGATAAGGGGCCAACTAGGCCCAGGTGGGACTCATGTCATTGGGAGTTTGCAAAGTGTTAGGAGGCCTGGATGGGAAGAGTAGGGAGAAAGAGGGATCAGTTCTTGGGTAGGCGTTCGCTTGCCTATCTGCCTTGTTCGCTCAAAAAAGATTAATAAATAATATTCATATCATATTAACAACGGTGGCCTAGTTAACATGAGCAAGGGTGGAAGAGAGCACTGAAGGGCTTACCTGTGGTATGGAGGTTCCACTGGTTCATTCCACCGTCCGTGTGGTTTGAGAGTTGAGTGGGGCCAGGTCGGGCAGTGCTGATAGCTGCAGAGGAGAGGCCCTGGTAAGACTGGTGAGCCAGCAAACTCCTGGTAAAATCCCCTCCATCCTTCTTGCAGCCAGTGTTCTGCGGGGCAGTGATTCACTATCTGGTCACCTCCTGGGAAATAATCCAAGCAGACCAGGGTTTGCAGCAGTGGAGCAGGGAATAACACATGTGAGCAGAAATTCCAAATGCTCCAGTCTGCTTTGTTTGAACTTCCTGCACCTGAGATCTTGGAGCCCATGAGATCTCGGGGTCCATCTTACCCATGTCACCGAAGCCCTCACGGAGAGATGAAAGTGGCCTGGCAAGCGAACAGAACTCGCAGGGGACCAATATTTTGACTCAGGTGGCATGTTTGGGAGCAGGGAGGCCTCGGACTCTTCAATCCAAGAGGTGGGTTTGGGGGGCCTGGGAGTCGGGGGGGGGCCCCTTTACATGTGGCACTAGGACACTCAAGATGGTGGCCAGAGAGGCTTGGTGGCCATCTTGGGTGAGGCAGTTGAGCTGGTGAAACTGCCTGAGAGGTTGGATGTCAGCTATAAATGAGCTTTACAAAGGACCGAGGTCATTGCCATGAACCAGATGGATTACTGGGGGCCATGAGCAAGTTTGGAGCCACAGCATGGCTCCTGGGTCACTTAGGGTCCTCCCAGAATACAAGCATTGGGGCTGTGGGGTCCCTGGCATCCGGCTGTCTGGGGGTTTTATCCTGGAGGCCATCAGGAGAGCCAGGCCTGTCCCCTCTGGAGCACCAGAAGTTAGGATGACTCACAGTGGGCAGTTGCTGGTGACCCATCCCACTAGCCCATGGGCAGGTGGCACACAAGTATGGAGTTGGAGATTTTATATATATATATATATATATATACACACACATATATATATATATTCCCATACATCTTCCATCAGACTACAATGACTATAAGCAGCAGAGGAAGGTTTGTAAACAACAAATCAGATTGGCAAAAAGCTCTCACTGCAAAGGCCTCCTAGTGGATGCTGCTGGGGACTTTAGAAAATTCTGGATCCATGTCAAGACCCTCCTTGGCTTTACTCAATCCCACGCTACAAATGACATGGTCCTAAATGAGGTGCATTGTAATAATCCAATAAGCATTGCAAACTCTTAATTCACCCCCTTGTTCCCTTCCACCCAGACCATGTTAGGGCACGTACCTAACAACCATAGGCCTGTGAATCCCCCATTTCTGTTTAAAGTTATAACTAGGGCTGATGTCTTACAACTTCTAAACGCTATATCAGGCAACACCTCTGTTGGATCTAACTGTCTAGAGCCCAGACTTCTAAAAATTGCTGTCCCCTTCTTTTTTTTGCCTCACTCTTTGCTAGAATATTTACTCTGTCTCTCAGCCACAGTCAAGTCCCTCACATATGGATAATTGCCAGAATTACTCCAGTTTTCAAAAAGGGTGCTAAAAGAGATATCTCCAGCTATAGGCCCATAGTTATCCTCTGTCTTGAGCAAAATTCTTGAAAAACTGGTTGCCTCACAAACTCTTGATTACCTCACTAAATATGATCTGCTATCAAAAGACCAGCATGGTTTCCGTAAAGGGCATAGCACCATTACTGCACTACTTAAGTTCACAAATGACATACTCTACTCCATGAATTCTGGCCTTCTGACGAGTGCAGTTTTTATTGATATTACAAAAGCTTTTGATCTTGTAGATCACCCTCTTCTTCTCACCAGTCTCCTCTCCCTAGGTTTCTCACCACAACTGGTGGATTGATTCAGAAGCTACTTATCAAATAGAACCCAGGTCTTATAATGTAACTCGGACTTATCTGATCAAAACTATAGCAATATAGGGTTTTCTCAGGACTCTATCCTGGGTCCCTTACTCTTTTCTATTTTCATAAACCAGCTAGCCCATGACACCCCTCTCTGTTGGTCCCTTCTCTATGCGAATGATCTGGTCTTGTATTCCAACTCTAAAGACATATTTGAGATCAATCGCAATCTTTTGTCCACCTTTCACAATATCCAGTCTTGGCTCATCAGACAAAAGCTTGTTCTTAATGTGGGGAAAATGCAATCAATGCTATTTGGCTCCATGGCTAAACTTACAACTAATCAGAGTCTTCTTAAAATCTCCTGCCTTGATGGCTCCTTACTAGAGTCAGTAAGCTCCTTTAAATATCTAGGGATTCTACTACATGGTTCCCTTGACTTTTATCAACATATCTTGGCCACATGTAAATCTGTTAATACTAATGTAACCCCCAGTCGTCGCTAAACTGAGTGGGCTACTACCCCTGCCTATATGGCTAGTGAACAGGTTGAGGGGCCTGGGTCCTATGATGTGGTGCCTCCATTTTTATAAGTTGAAAATTTGGGGAGAAAGGTGTCACTCGGCATGGTTACTAGGTTTGACTACTCTGCACAGGGGCACCCAAAGTAATCCAGACACTAGAAGCAATAACATAATGTCCAATACCAGGAGATGGGATTCTAAAGTGTAGCTTTATTCAACAACACTGAATGAAAAGCATAGATGGACCCCCACAGGGCTACACTCCTTGTAATGTAGATAAGGTGATGATACAGACACATATCCATTCTTGGATCCTAAACTTCCATATGTCATGGACTCTTTAACTAGTGGCACACTACCACCCTATACTCCATCCCAATGTCTGGGCACCCTCTTCAGGCACTGGCCAATACCTGACAGAAAGGTGACTGGTGTCTCAAAGTGAATCCATAGAGGTGAGTCCTGTTACGCCAGGTGGGGGGTCTCCCACCTTTTGTTCCAAAGACCCATACCCGGCCATTCCTTTGTTTACACACACACATCCTTGGCTACTGTAGTGCAGACTGTACATGGCTTTGTAATGCAGTAACTGTCTTTCTCTGAAGACCCCCCACACACAACAATCATTACATCTCACTGTTCCATAAGCTTCTTCCTTGGCTACTGTAGTGCAGACTGTACATGGCTTTGTAATGCAGTAACTGTCTTTCCCTTGAAGACCCCCCACACACAACAGTCATTACATCTCACTGTTCCATAAGCTGTGGACTTGGCATCCTGACTGACCCACAGCCCCAGAGACTTATTTACTCACTGTTTTGGTGAATGACACTGGCCTTTTATCAAAGCTTCATCGCCCTCCACGTTGCAGGCATCCAAAACTCTGAATGAATCTCATTCCACAAAAACTGTAGTGCCCCAGCACTCTCTATCAGGCAGCTTCTTCCTTTTCCCAGACCAGGGGGTTGCCCCTGGGAGTTGGTTCTTTGTGCCTCTCTTATGGTGGAAGCACATACCCTAAGGTAGCTGTCAGTCAGAGCTGAGAGCAGGGGGGCCTGCCCCTGCAGGGCACCCCCTCCTTCCACTGTACTACAGGATCTACATCCTTCTCTCTCTTGAGCCTACTTCAGACTGCAAACAAAAACTAGACTGCTGACTTCAAGGATCAACCCTAGACTGACTTTAAAATTCCCCAATGTTCTAACTAACTCCCAACTGCAACATTCCATTGTGGCTTATGCTGCTGCAGAATTCTAAATGATGTCATAGCCCCAGCTCAGCAGAGACGGAAAACAGAGCAAGACATAGTGAAATCCATTTAACTGGAGTTTCACTAGCTGCCTGTCCCTGCCTGCCACTAGATCTAACTAGAGTTCTAGTAACCCCGGGTAACAGTGGGGTTACACTCACCCTGGGCCAGGAAAATGACTGTCTGCAGTCATTAGCCACCTGGCTTAGGCCATCTCACCCTATGTGTTGACCACGGGGAGATAGCGCTACCTTCTCCCCTACCATGTGCCAGCACAGGCAGACAACAGTAAGGGCCTAGAGGCCTTTGGCTGACACATCAGCCTCTACTCTACCTGCTGACTATGGGTACCTAGTGGCTCTGGTAGAATTATCCAGAGCATAGCCCTAATAGTTCAATCTGCAGCCCCTACTGCAGATCAGGACCACAGCCTGTCTATTCCCCCCTAGCCCTCTAAGGAAATCCTATCTGCCTTTTTACCCAAACAAAAACACTAAAGGGGGCCTCCCCCAACCCTGGACACCTGCTACCACACACCTGTGGAAAAAACAAGTTAAAACACAGTTAACTTCTTACAACAGTACTTTAATAAAAAATAAATAAAAAGGTGGGGGTTTCCTAAAGCAAATGCATTGCCTATATGTGAAGCATTTCTGAATTGCAGAGTTGTAACCTGCCTCTCCAATCAGTATTATCGCAGGCACTTAATCCCACTACTTACTGTTTGTACCCTCCCCTCAGCCTACCTTTTAAAATTATTCCCTCTCTCCCTTGTCCACAGCCTTCCCAGGAGAGGTCGAGGCCCCATAAGCTGCCCTCCCTCACAAGAAGTCCTCCGTCGCCCAGTGAACCGCGAGCTGAATTTGAATTTCTAGCAGCCCTCCCTGCACACTGAAGCCCAGTGCAGAGCGGACTCACGGCGCATCGCGCCAGCCTGCCTTCCCTATAGTCCCAGTTTGCCCAGCACAGCTTGGTCTCGCCAAGCGCCACATCGCTCTCACCGCCCCCACCACCACCCTTGGTCGACATCTGATCTTATAGTGTAGACCACGCGGTGTTAAACCAATCAGCCCACTTTGCCATTTGCAGCTTATACTGCAGCACCACCAGAGGGCTCCCTCTCTTTTCACTCATCCCAGACCTACATCTCGACAATATGAACACCCTCTATTGTATCCCACAACCTTCTATTTTGATATTGATATTTGCTTCTCACTCCCTGCTTACCCTGTGGTTGCCTAAACCTACCTGGGACCCTACTGCTTGCCCCTCTACCTATCTCTCTGGAAACACAGCAGTGTCAAAGCACCTATAACCATGCTCATTAGCCTTTCACAGCCAAAACTGTACCCCTAGTTTTAGCTGCACCATTAGTGGCAACCTGCTTGCCCCTACACCCTCCCCCTGCAGACTCCCACCATCTAGCACATACCCCTCAGTAAATCTATCTATCTTAACTCACCTGATATCCACCCTCCCTATACCTACAAGTCCTGCCAAATCGCCTACCTATCCGGGTACTTGCTGCAATACAAACAAGTTGTTTAGGATGCTCGCTCTCCGGCATACTCTCCCTCTCCTCCTCCTAATATCCGGCAATGTCCATCCCAACCCAGGTCCTCCTATGCCAAATTTCAGTAAGAAGGGCGCACATAATGGCCTTTTCCTGGCCGCCCTCAATATCTGCAGTCTACCAAAAAAATTTACCCTGCTGCAGGCTTGGCTTACACAACACCCCATAGACATCCTTACCTTATCAGAAACCTGGCTCTCAAAAAAGGTCCCTGATGCCTCGGTCTCCCTCAGGGATTTTACCCTTTTCAGGGCTGATAGGATAGGCAAAAGGGGTGGGGGATGTGCCATATATGCTAAAACATCCCTCAAACCTCTCTTAGTCCCTCTTCCTAAGCCTGAACATGGAGCTCAGGCCATCACCATCAAAGTTGCCCTTGGTACTCCTGGCAAACCACTCTATATTATGGCAGTCTACATCCCCCCAGCAAACCAGAAGCTAGCGTTTGATTCCATCCTATCTGCAATCACTTATCTTCCACCAAAAAGTGAACTGGTTATTATGGGTGATTTTAATGTAAACTGGCAGTCTGCTATGTCGGCTCCCTACAAAGAGGCAGCTTGTGCCTATGACCTTACCCAAGTAGTACTGACACCCACTAGGCAGGATCCTCGGACAGGCTCCTCCACTCTTATAGACCTAATCCTCACAAACCTCCCTAACCACCTCTCCAATGTCAGTGTGCTTCCTGATGTACTTAGCGACCACTCCCCTGTCACATGCCGGTGGACAAATAAAAATACTCCAAACAGACCTAAAATTTCACTCCAAAGGCACCTCAAAAAAGATGCCCTCTCTCGCCTCAGAGTGTACCTCGCCACCTGTGACTCGGATACTGTCCATAATGCCCAATCTTTAGACGCTGCGCTCACTGCATTTATTACTATTTTCAACGCTGCCTGTGACATATTTGCCCCCTTCACAAAAAATATAATAAAAACCTGGGACACCCCTTGGATAACTCAGCCCCTCTTACAACTTATGCAACATAGGGATAACCTCTGGCACAGGGCCCTATCTTCCCAGCTGCCCCATGATAGACAGCTCTACAGAGAGGCAAGAAATAAATGCACGAGGGCTATCCGGCAAGCCAAGGCTACTCACTATCATCAAGCTTTTACCGCTACTTGGAGCTCTGGGAAATCTTTCTGGAACAATATCAAGGAACTCTGCAGGAAATCCACTAACTCAGAACCTACCCAACTCTTAGTGCAGGGTACCCTCTCTCTAGACCCCACCGCCATATCCAATACCCTAAACACCACTTTCTCCGACCTTAGTCATGTCCTCCCTAAAAACCTTTTTGACCCCATTTCCCACACGCCTACTGATACACCTTGTCCCCTACACACCCTCCTTTCAGGCTACAGCGTTGTCACCTGCAATGAGGCAAGGCGCTACCTCTTAAAGCCCTTCATAATTCGCGTTATAGCAGTGACTCCATTGACCTGAAAATTCTTGACTTACCCTTAATGAGACTCTGCCGCATCTCACCAAACTCCTCAACTACTCGCTATGCCTTGGCCAAGTCCCTCACACTATGGAAAGGGTATTATCACACCCATCCTAAAAAGGGTGATCCAACAACCCCAGGCAACTATAGGCCCATTACGATCCTTCCTCCTCTCAAAAGCACTAGAAAGAATTGTGTCTGACCAACTACGGAATACCTAGACAAATATGGACTTCTCTGTCAAGAAGCAATATGGTTTCAGAAAAGGGCACAGTACTACCACGGCACTACTTGAATTTACATCTTACATTCATGAAGCTCTTGAACAGGGTCGGCTGTTGGGGCAATCTATGTTGATTTGACCAAGGCATTTGACACTGTCAATCATGAGCTTCTACTCCGTGCCCTTACGTCCCTCCATGTTGCTCCTGAAACTATCTCCTGGTTCAAAAACTATCTGACCGACAGAACACAGCAAGTAAAAATTTGTAACACACTCTTCTCCAAACAACCAGTTCGCTCTGGCGTCCCTCAAGGGTCAATACTTGGCCCTCTATTGTTCAGTCTCTTCCTGAACTCACTCCCCCAAGCCTGCAGTGGAAAGCTCCTGCTATATGCTGATGATGCAGTGTTATATTGGAAGCACACCAACCTCATCCAACTCCAAAGTGCCCTTCAAGGCTGTTTTAGGGAGCTTGAACTCTGGTTCTCTGACCATCGGCTAATACTAACTATGACAAAACTAAATCCATGTTGTTTGCCCATTGAAACCCCTCAGTAACTCCCAGCTATCTAGCTCAATCTCTGAGGTACCCACATTGAACAGGTCACTCACTTTAAATATCTAGGCATCACTCTGGACACATCCATACATACCATCATCACATCAAATCTCTCCTCCTCAGTCAATACCCGGATTGGCATTCTTTACAGGCACAAACACTGCCTTACCCCTCAGGCGCTACGGTTAGCCGTTACAAGCTCAGTCCTCTCATTGGTCGATTATGGAATAACCATTTACGGCGCTGCTGACAAATCTGCGCTAAGCAGCATCAATATAGCACTCAACAAAGCCTGCCGCATGGTCACTAACAGTAATAGACAAACTCACATCTGTTTGCTCTATTATCGTGCAGACTGGCTAACCCTAGAAGGGAGGCTTAAGTACCAAACCTGCCTCCAAGCCAAAAAGATCCTTATGAAACTAACACCAACTGGACTCCACCACCTTGTCCGCCCAGCCCATCACAGGGGCACCTCTAGATGACTTGCTGGTACCTCCTATACAGTTCCCACTGTAGGACATCTCTAGGGCAAAGATCCTTCGAGTATCCGCTCCACTCTGGCTAAACAATCTACCATCCTCTGTCTCACTTGCCCTAATCTAAGTCTATTCAAAGCTGGGATCAGAAGTTTCTTCTTAATCCTGAGACCTGTACCTGTTCTCCCTCTTTTCCCTTAGGTGGTCGGTCACTGGGGCCACACCCGTTAGAGCATCTCTATCCTCAGATCTTGCTAGCCTAGGCAATACCTTACGGTGATTGTTTGAACCATTTTAATGTCCTGTTGTTGAAATTTCTGTATAACCTGTTTCTCTGTGTACTCTCTAGTACAACTGATGTGTATCTTACTCATGCTATGATATCAACTTTTGTCGAAATGTAATATCTCTGTTTTGCTCTATGTAATGTTGTTTTGGCACTGACATGTAGCATTGCTTATGCTGTGATTTTGAACATTTTGTCAAAATGTAATGTCACTGTCTTGAAAACTTTTGTACATTTCAGTCTTGTCCTTACGTTCTGATGTGTTTGACGTGGAGCCTTTGCAAAGGAGTCCTTGACTCAAAGGTTGTAATTCCGAAATTTTCAATAAATAAATAAATAAATAAATTACTACAAACTAAAGCAAAACTGAACACCGATGAGTTCCAATCCACTTCTTATCTTGTCTTCATTGCTTCTCCAGAAGTACCTGCAAGACAAAAAGAAAAACATCCTCCCTAATCTGCAATTACAATCCTGTCTAACTAAGACATAAACAAACCAACAAGCCCCATCCATCTGACACTGGAGAATCCCAAAAAAGCAATTTTTTTTTATAGAAAAGGTAGAAAATAGAAACAGTTTACACAGAATATTTACAACACACATTTAGAAGTTTTTTTGGGGATGGAAGGCCCTACAAAGTCCCAACTAGTGGCTAAATACAGGCCCGAAGGCAAGTCCAATAAAGAGTCTCTCCTGGGCCGGAGCCCGGTGAATCAAAGTTCTGCAGGCAAATGTCCCATAGGGGAGAGTCTTTGAGGACAGTCACAGTGAATGTCTGCTGATGTAGGATGTGTACTGCAAACGTCAGAAAAATTGAAAAAGTCTAGACTCACCAGACCCTTCTAGAATGAAACAATACCACACCTGGTCCTCAGCCAAAGACTCTCCCTGGCAGCATTCTTCCAATACAGCTGGGCGGACATTTTCTGGGAAACAACAGGAGGGCACATCTGGAAACTGCTGGGCTGATATCATCTCTGGAGATGGAACCATGGAACAGGAACAAAAAGGAAAACAGCTGATCTGAAGTCATCCGATAACCAGGCGATGAATCAGGATACAGCTGGGCTGGTGTCCTCTCTGGATGTGAAGTCATCTGGTGGGCCAGTCAATGGATTCTGGAAGGCCAGTACACTGTAGAACTGATGAATGTGGGGCACCTGAGTCCTAGACATCCAGACTGGCGAAACAACATAGGTACGGCAACGGCTGGAATGGCAGCACTGGCTACCACTGCTCTGCTCCCCATTTGGTAGGCATGGGCACATTCTCAGGAAGGTCTTTGCATTGTGGGAAATAGCACAATGGGTCAGGTGCATGAATTATTACCCCATCTGGGTGCTCATAATTCACATCATGAAAGGATTCATGTCCCTTGCTGTCCACAATCCGAACAGTGTCAATAAGCAGAGTCCTGCCCACTTTCCATTGCTTGAACTTTACTTGCAGCATATGATCTCTGACAAATTTACTTGCCCCAGGATGCACATGTTTCATGGCCTCTTCCATAATCCAGGATTTCCTGCACCTCTCTATTTCTTGCCAGAATTTTCTAGGAAAGGTAGGAAACGAAATTCCGAAGAGCTCATTCGCTTTCCTACAAACCAGTCTTTCCTCTTTGCTAGATTTGGTCAAATTGAGACCTCTGGCCTGGCTTGGGGGTGGCCAGTCCTGGTTCTGCCAGCTTTGCATACTTAAAGACACACAAAATGGATCCCTGGTTCCTTCTTGCTCAGTCAGGGCTGTGGAAACACCACTCTCTTCCATGTGTCCTTCTAAACCAGGAACTTGAGGCTGTGAACCCATGCCTTCTTCTTCAGGCCAAATGGGTTCCCCCTCATCGTCTTTGCTGAGACTCTATGCCCAGAAGTGAGCAGTCGTCCTCACTCCTGAGACTGTCCACTCCTCACTAAGTGCGGAGGTACAGACCTCCCACTCGAAGGCCTCTCTCAGTTTGTCCTCTCCCACGAGACTTGGACTAGGCCTCTCTGTCCACGGGTCGGCTGATGCTCCCTCTCCACTATCTCTTAGTGGCTCGGATGTGGAGTCATCAGTTGTCTGTGCTGCCTGTACATCTGTATCCTCCAGCTTTTCGCCACACTCCTCTGAGGGGTCTTCTCCAACAGGCTCCGCCTGGCACTGTGTGCTGCCAACTGCAGATTCTTGAACTTTTGTCCATGTGGGAGCCAAATGAATCTTGGGTGCTTTGGTCAAACCATATTTTTCTAGGCACCCAGAACAGTGAGGTACCATGAAGACATCCCTTCCAGCATTTAAGCACATCACACATACTCGCACTGGATATCCAGGAATCGCCACATAAGGAGGCAGTCGTCCCCCGTAGTAACACTTCTCAATGTCCCTTAACTTGTTAACTTCTACTGCCATCACAGCCCGGGCATGATCCGGGTAATGGGCTGGTCCTGAAGCCATGACTGCAGAGGAGAAACAAACAACGCTTACTGTTATTTCAAGTCCCACATAACTGAAAACTTTTTTCTCTTTCAAAATGGCTCCTCTGCTGCTGTGTTTATATTACTACCCCACCCTGTAATGGCGGCGGCAGCACTCCTACGCATCAACATTCTGTAATTGTGTCAAGCCACTGCGCATCTGATGTACATACTCTACTGATAACTTTGCTCAAACTGCACAAACTTGCACTGTTCTTTCTGCTAGCACATTTGTATGATTTACCATGGACTTTTCACTTGCTGAAGACATTGCTCTAGCTTACAGTCCCTTAAAGCCTCAGTATTTCATAGCACAGGATTGCCTGTATTTCTTGCTGCATATCTCATACAACTCACAGTCTGTCACATGACTCTGAAAATTATACTGACGCTGAACCTAATTATGCTCACAGTCTGTTGCTTAGAACTCTTGCTTTTAGCTGGCTAAACTTAACACAGTCCTTCTTTGCAAAGCGATTACACTGCTATACACAGATTCAGCTGGCTTTTGGCAAAATCACTTAGTTTGAGCTGTTTCATTTGGCTGGTACTCATTGTTATCAGTAGCTGTTTGCTGCGATGGAAAACGGCCTGCAGTCAGTCTTGGAGGACTCCGGAAGGAAGCAGGTTGGTAGTCCTGCTGATTGTCCCTCGGAACACCACACTCACAGTCCAGATGATCGAGATGCGGGTTGAGCCCGAATTTGAATAGAAAAGTCAGTTTTTTAAACTTTTACAGCGTTTTCAGTCACCACGCCGCTCCTCCTGGTAAGCCAGTTCACACACTCCACTCACTCTCCCTCTCGAATGCTGTGCAGTTGCTCTAGAGCTGGCTTGGGGGCGGGACTGATTGCAGTCTCACCAATCACTCAATGCCATGCAAATAAGCCTCTTTCTTCTCGTGCTCTTCTCCTCTCGGCGATCATCGAGCAGGCAAAATTTAAACTGCAAAACCACTTTTTTTTTTCTTCAATGACTCCTCGACGGGAGCCCATTTCAACCATTTATCATGGCCATTAAGCACAACAAGTCTGTCAGTCTACACAGAAAGCATTTCCAACATCTAGGGCACAATTTTTTTGTTGCTACCCACAGTTTTCCACACTTTCATTTCTCACAATTACTTTTAAAATCTGGCAAACACTGTAATTTGATGCAGGACAAGGGCATACACTCTCAGGCTTTACTGCTCCTTGGTAAACAGTTGGCATTTTAATAGCAGCACATGGATAACAGCACACAGAGGCACATTAGTTAAATGTTGCTTCACATTTTTTGGGCTACCCACTGCCAGATAGCCAAAATGCTAGCCGTCACCCGAGCAACCTTTCTTGTTCCTTTTCCCAAATTTCAACAGAATCCCAGCGGTAGCCTCCAAGGTGTAACCCTAAGTCGGCGCTAAACTGAGTGGGCTACTACCCATGCCTGTATGGCTAGTGAACAGGTTGAGAGGCCTGGGTCCTATGACGCGGTGCCTCCATTTTTATAGGTTGAAAATTTGGGGAGAAAGGTGTCAATGGTGACTAGGTTTGACTACTCTGCACAGGGGCACACAAAGTAATCCAGAGGCTAGAAACAATAATATAATGTCCAATACCAGGAGATGGGATTCTAAAGTGTGGCTTTATTCAACAACACTGAATGAAAAGCATAGACGGACCCCCACGGGGCTACACTCCTTGTAATGTAGATAAGGTGTTGACACAGACACATATCCATTCTTGGATCCTAAACTTCTGTATGTCATGGACTCTTTAACTAGTGGCACACTACCACCCTATACTCCATCCCAATGTCTGGGCACCCTCTTCAGGCACTGGCCAATACCTGACAGAAAGGTGACTGGTGTCTCAAAGCGTATCCGCAGAGGTGAGCCCTGTTACGTCAGGTGGGGGGGTCTCTCACCTTTTGTTCCATAGACCCATACTCAGCCATTCCTTTGTTTACACACACACATCCTTGGCTATTGTAGTGCAGACTGTACATGGCTTTGTAATGCAGTAACTGTCTTTCTCTGAAGACCCCCCACACACAACAATCATTACATCTCACTATTCCATAAGCTTCTTCCTTGGCTACTATAGTTTAGCCTGTACATGGCTTTGTAATTCAGAAACTGTCTTTCCCTTGAAGACCCCCCACACACAACAGTCATTACATCTCTCTGTTCCATAAGCTGTGGACTTGGCATCCTGACTGACCCACAGCCCCAGAGACTTATTTACTCACTGTTTTGGTGAATGACACTGGCCTTTTATCAAAGCTTCATCACCCTCCACGTTGCAAGCATCCAAAACTCTGAATGAATCTCATTTCACAAAGACTGTAGTGCCCCAGCACTCTCTATCAGGCAGCTCCTTCCTTTTCCCAGGCCAGGAGGCTGCCCCTGGGAGTTGGTTCTTTGTGCCTCTCTTATGATGGAAGCACACACCCTAAGGTAGCTCTGAGTCAGAGCTGAGAGCAGGTCGGACTGACCCTGCAGGGCACCCCCTCCCTCCACTGTACTACAGGATCTACATCCTTCTCTCTCTTGAGCCTACTTCAAACTGCAAACAAAAACTAGACTGCTGACTTCAAGGATCAAATCTAGACTGACTTTGAAATTCCCCAACGTTCTGTCTAACTCCCAACTGCAACATTCCACTGTGGTTTATGCTGCTGCAGAATTCTAATTGATGTCATAGCCCCAGCTCAGCAGAGACTTAAAACAGAGCAAGACATAGTGAAATCCATTTAACTGGAGTTTCACTAGCTGCCTGTCCCTGCCTGCCACTAGATCTAACTAGGGTTCTAGTAACCCCGGGTAACAGTGGGGTTACACTAAACTTGGGGTAGCCTATAAAACAAGTTATGCACTGATACCCTCAGCAAGGCTGGCTATTGCCAGATGCATTTTGCTCCCATCTCTCACCTATGGTGCTGTCACCTATGTTAACGTGCCCAAGACATCTCTGTATAAGAGGGCTGCAACTCATAATAATATCTGCCACTACGCCTTAGCATCCCCTAGTCTCAAACACCACTCTCAACTCTACGCCGATCTAAATTGGCCCTTCCCTTCTGTCCACCAGTTTCTCTCCCTTGACTCCCTAACAGACAGTATTTTGAGATCTAATACTCCTGCATCACTTGCCTCCCTGCTACTCCCCTTGTCCTCATATGGCCTCAGATCAGTTGACTGTTCATTGCTGCACATTCCCAGGTGTAAATGGTGCCTGTGCCTTCTCTCATGCTTCCCCAGAATATTGGAACTCACTTCCACTTGACTTATAGCTCACACCCACTCATGGTCTATTTAAAAATAAACATCGATCTCTCCTCACTATTGGTGCACAATGCACATGTTTTAATCCCCTTAGATGACCCATCTTTCCACTACCTCACCGTTATTATCTCTTCTTCCCTACCTATTTGACCTCCCACCTTATCTCACAACCCCTCTTGGGCCAATACACTGTCACTGTCTTACCTCTGCCTTTGTCTGGCTTCTGCCATTCTCTCACCTATTTGTTAATTCCCAAGCTTTTAATCTTTCTGTATGTTTCTTCAGATATTAATGATTATCCTGTGTATTTGTCTATAGTTTTCTTATCTTTGCCCACTATGTAACAATTGTTCTATTTGCTTTATACTGGTTGACTCTTGTCATCTGTCCTCAACTGTTACCAGTGTATGCATACCCTATTTCTGTCTCAAGTTTGGAGAGATCTCTTACCTTGTATAACATGTATTCTTATGCTTGTTGATGAGTTCTAATTTTGTATTTTATTTCCTACGTTTGTTGTATCATATTTTTCATTTCAGGTTGCTGATTATTGTCACTTTCTGTACTGTTTTACTGATTTTGTCATGTATCCTGTTACTTTGTAACTTCCCGGGTCATATCTGAAAATAGTAATTTATATGGCTACAGCACCTTACCCAGTAAACAAAAACTAAATAAAACTAAATTTTATATATATAAATATTATATATATATACACATATATGAAAAAGTTAATAAGGATATAGGAATGCTAGAGAGTTGGATGGGTCCCCTTCCTCACCACACCCCTGGAACACGGCATGGTACACCATATATTACATAACTTTTGTGCTGGGGGGTTTACAGTGTCTTTGCAGGAACATGCTAGGTTGTCAGAGGAAGTTAACAGTGAAGGTTGCAGCAGCTCTCCAGCAGCTCTGGGAGATGTATCAACGGAAGGGAGCAACATGGCTGGAGACATGCCTGGAGGGAATAGACAGCCCCTCGACACCGGCAGCAGCAGTGGGGTACCCCCAAAGAAGCAGCCAGTCAAGGGCCTGGTAGCCCCTTCAGTCAAGGTTCCAAGGATGCTGAGGGCAGGTAAGGAAAGAGCTGAGCTAAGGTAGCTCAACGATGAGTTAGCCTTAGAGGGCCAGTTTCAAGGGGGGAACCGGCCGTCGGGCCATGGACCATGGTGTCTGGCATGTAGACAGTCAATGGGGACTGGTGATGGACACCAGGTTAGATAAACTGATAGACTTGGTGACTGCGTTGGCCGTGGGGGCCAAATGGGTGCCATGGGGTAGCAGAGGCCAGTGCCCCTGCAACCCCAGCAATCACCCTGCCCCCCCAGCTCTTCTTCTGGGATAGATAAACTGTTGGGTATGCACCTGACCAATAAGTTTAGGCAGCAGATCTGGAAAAGAGAATATGTGGATATGTTTTCCCTCCTTCATCGTAGAAGAGAAAAAGTATCTGGAGACAAGCCACTCAGTTCATCATAAAAATGTAGTTTTATTGTGATTTTTTCTCAGAACACCATGGTCCCCTAGGTACGCCCAGTGTTTCGCCCAACACTGGGCTTCCTCATTATTGGCTTGCAGTCTGTGCTTAATTTCATTTCATACTGCCCAGGGGTACCATTCCAATCTTCCCTTCACTCTTACAAGACACACTAGAATTGAAACTACACCATATGCTATTCAGCTTAGGCAAAAAATAAGCATTGTAATGCTACAAATCAGAGTGAAGGGAAGATTGGAATGGTACCCCTAGGCAGTCTGAAATGAAATTAAGCATAGACTGCAAGAGGCTGTAGCTTGTTTCAGTTAAAAAAGTTTTAATCTGAAGTTAGAAACAAACAGGAAACTGAATCCTAGTTGTTCTAAAGCCAATAATGAAAGAATTGATTCAGGAAAACAAGATTCTAAGCCCCTGAGGAATCCCAGTGTTGAGTGAAACATTGGGCGTGCCTAGGGGATCATGGTGTTCTAAGAAAAAAATCACAATAAAACTACATTTCTAATGATGAACTGAGTGGCTGGTCTCCAGATACTTTTTCTTTTCAACATTCAAGTCAACCATTTAACCAGCCCTTAATAGGAACATTTGGACTACTTTATACAAAGGGCACCCACCCATGTTCTCTTCCTTGGCTGCATTCCTTCCTTAAATGGCAAGTCGAATGGGAAGAAAAGAAGAAGGAGAAATCGGATAAGACTGAAAAAACCCAGTGAAAGTGCCTCACACTTTTGGTAACTGGATTGCAGCATTTGCCATTTATGTTGGCACCATTTTGTAGGCAGATAAGGACCAAGGGCTGGGACTGTTCACATATCAGTATAGGATTATGCTGATGCCCCACATGAAGGCCGGGGATGCGTGGCTGGAGTACAATGAGGAGTTTCGACGTTGGAGGCATGAGGACAGTGCCCTGGGGTGGGGGATGGTGGCTATGCCATTATTGGTGGACATAAATGCACGGAGGCAGGGTGCTGCATACCAACAGTAGTCTAGCATTAAGGCCACTAGCCCCACAGAAGTCCAATGGCGGGGGAGCGCCCACTCAGGCATGTTACACCTATAATCAGGTGAAGTTCACGTGGACCAATTGTCAGTTTCGGCACATCTGCATAGCCTGTAGCTAGCAGTACAACTTCATGCAGTGTGCCTCACCCCGTTCGCCAAGAGGAAAGTTTTGGGGGAAATGGTAAGAAATCAGAAAAGCCTCAGGGAAACAAGCCTGCCCACCCTGGTAAGGGTGGACAAGATTAAGCTCTGGGTGGCACAGTACCTGGACAGAGAAGATGCCATCCTGTTGGAAGAAGGGTTCATGGTTGGGTTTAAGATACAATATTCTTGTCCGTGACATAAATGTGAGGCAGAGAAGCTAAAGTCAGCATGAGACCATCCACTGGTCATCTGGGAAAAACTGGAGAAGGAGAGGCAGCTGGGGAGGGTGAGCAACCCTTTTAGCTCACTGCCCCGGCCCTTCCTGAGGGTATCTCCCATCAGACTAGTGCCCAAAAAAGCATGAGAAGAATTTAGGATTATTAATCACTTTTTTCTTATAGCGAGGGTGATTCGGTGAACAACCATATTGACCTGAGGCATACATCGCTTCAAAGGCAGTACTTTGATAAGGTCGTCGAGGTGGTGCACCAGGTTGGACCAAGAGCGCTAAAGGCTAAAGCAGACATTGAGTCTGCCTTTCACCCATTACCAGTGCATCCTGATGACAGGAAGCTCCGGGGCATGAAGTTTGATGTAGATTATTACATAGACAACTGCATGCCTATGGGTTGCGCTGTGGTGTGCGCGGTTTTTGAGAGGTTTAGTACCTTCTTGTAATGGGTCATGACACAGAAGGCAACCCCACCATTGTGCATTACCACAATGATTTCTTGTTTGTGGATGGGGTGGTAAGGGTAAGGCAGATTGCGGGGAGATGCTGGCCACATTTTTTAGGATCTGCCAGGACTTCAGTGTGCCATTAGCACTGGGTAAGAAAGAGCCACACAGCTCTGTGATGATTTTTCTGGAGATCAAGATAAATATGGTCATGCAGCAGTACTGTTTACCCCAGGACAAGCTTGGAGCCTTGCAGTCCATGCTAGACATGGTGGCAGGGCCAAAAGGTGACTTTGCAGTAGTTGCAGCAGCTAGGGGGTCATCTCGACTTTGCGTGTCATGTGATTCCTATGGGAAGGACATTTTTGCGACACATGGCGAAGCTGGGTAATGGTAGTGACCTCTAGACTTGAAGATGCATAGGTAATTCCATTGCATCGAGGACTAGAGAAGTATATCGATGGGAGGTTGAGCATTAGCTGGGGGATCGAACCGAGGCAGGTTGGCTGGAGGTATGGCCTATCCCAGTAGACCAGCTGTGTAGCTACATCATGCTGTCTAAGCAGAGGGGGGTCAACGCCAGGACTGGTTCGTAGACACCTCACTGGCTTGTCTTGGCTTTCCCAGGTGTTGGGGGTCACTGACACCCTGAAGGCCTTCAAGGTCTGGAAGGTCCTGGAAGGGTAGGGAAAGTCGATGGCTTCCAGTCAAGACATGAGGCACCCCATCACTGTGGCAATTTTGGCCCAAATATGGGAGATGTTTCCAGGGTGTGCTGGAATCCATACGAGGCACGGCCTTTTGTCACCATGTTTTTGGTCACCTTTTGTGGGACATTTAGGATGTCAGAGCTCACTCAGCCTATGCAGTTCACATGGAGCATTGGCTTGCAACAGGAAGATGTTGTGGCAGCAGAACAGGGAATCTGGGTGCAATTAAAGAAAAGTAAAACAGATCAAAGAGGAAGAGGCCAGTGATGCTTGGTGAAGGCCCCCCCAGGATTAGCTGGCAGGTGCAGGAATGGGTCTGGGCCTACATATCTTTTCCAGGGTCCCCTAAGGCCAGAAAAAAGATATGGATATGTGGTCATTCCTTCATCCAGCAGGCAGCAGCAAAAGTGTCCACCAGAACAGGAAGGAAGTCCCTGAGAAGGTTCCTTTGAGGGCCCATGTGAAATGGTTAGACATGGAAGGCATGCTCTGGGATGAGTTGCTCCCACAGCTGATAGTGGAAAGGGGGGCTCAGTGGGACCCTAAAGTGTTGGTGGTACATCTCAGGGAAGAGGACCTGGAAGCTCGGAAGGCAGTGGACTTGATGCTGGCGATGAAAGAGGATTTTTGTACCATAAGAGGCTGGTGGCCCCATATGGTTCTCATCTGGTTGCAGCTGATTCAGAGGCAGCACTGGCCGCATGCCAAGGGTCTGCAGCCCCTCAACCAGACCTACATTTGCATCAATAGTGAGATGAGGACCTTTATGGAGTCAATAGGGGGGACCATGGTAAGGCAGAGCAAGATTCAGGGTTCCCGCCAGATTATGGTGACTGCAGAAGGGCAGTTGAATAAGGAGGGTTTAGATATCCTATTGGACACATTTGAGCAAGTCTTGGAGGAACAGTTTGAGTGAGCTGCTTGGGGGGGTCAGACTGGGTCCATCCTGTGGCGTCTCAGGAGGATCACAGAGCAAAGAAACAAGGAAAAGGAAGGGGGATGAGTCAAATTTGTCTGAAGAGCTTGTCACCACCCACTGTTGACATGAAGGTAGCGTACTGTGGACCTGGACCAGGGAAGGTGGTCATTGTCCACTTTTATCAGGTATCCTGCAAGGACAGTGGTGCCGGCCGCAAAAGCCTTGGCCATAATGACCATACTAGGTACCCCAGACAATCAGACACACACACCAGGATTGGCCTGGGATTGTGCCTGTGTGTTATGAAGCCTGGTATGGGGCAAATCCTCCCAGCTGCACACACTGCTCTCTTTATATGTGGCTTATTTCAATAAACGCATGACTGAGGCCATTTCTTCCAAGACATGTGTTAATGTTTCTCTTCCAAGGGAAGGGATTGGAGGGCTAACAGACAATGGAGAAGCTGAAACATTTGGCAGCAACTAGCTATTTCTATGGGGTCATCCTCCCTGAACCTGGGAGGGAGGGAAGGAGGGAGGTAGGAGAGAGGTGGTCCTTCCTCTGGATGGGAGGATCATCACCCCAGAGAGGAGGGATCACCAGGGCCACCCACAGGGAGGTGGTGTCTAGAGATTATCAGAGAAAGAGGAGTTTTGTGGACTGGTGGCCAGCAGTTCCCCCTCTTTCTCCTCTTGTCTTTTTGGATCCCCACCCGCCTGCCCTCATAAAAGCAGGGTTGGGATGGCCAGGGAGCTATGGCCGCCTTTGACCCAGTATGTGTGGCTGCATTAGGGGTCAGGGAGTGGCCTTTCCTGGTTTTCCCTCTAAAAGGCTTTTTTGTCTCCTCCAAAGGGTGAATAAACATAGACTCAGGAAGGTTGCAGACATAGGATAGGTGGGTAGAGATTAGACGTATGCTGAAAGGATGTTGCATTAGATTTGTCGCAGTCATGTGCGGTGGCTCAGGAGGATCACAGAGTGAAGAAACAAGGAAAAGGAAGGGAGATGAGTCAAATTCATCTGAAGGGCTTGTCGCCACCCCCTGGTTGGCATGAAGGTTGATGGACTGTGGATCTGGACCCATGAGGAGGGTCACGGTCCACTTTTATCAGGTACTCTGCAAGGATACCAGTGCCAGACGGGGGAAGGGGCAGCCGCAAGAGCCTTGGCCATAATGACTGTACCAGGTACCCCAGGCAATCAGACACAAACCAGGGTTGGCCTGGGATTGAGGGCCGGTGTATTACGAAGCCTGGTGAGGGGTGGAGCCTCCCAGCTGCACATGCTGCTCTCTTTATGTGTGTCTTATTTCAATAAATGCATGGCTGCGGCCATTTCCTACAAGACATGTGATAGTTTTTTTCTTTTAGGGGAAGGGACTGGGGGGGCTAACAGACAATTATTTCAAACACAGAAATTACCATCATTTTAATTCATAAACTGTGCTACTGAAATATGCAAATTAGTTATGTAAATGTATATACAATATCAAACATTGCATTTCCTCTTCCGAAGGGGACTAAAACTTAGCTTCACATGATTCATAATATAATTTATTTGCTTTTGATGATATTTGACATTTATATTTTCATATTAGGTACAAAAAATTTGTATAAGTATTATTCATATGACCTATGTAAGCAGTAATGCACGACAGAGGAGGGTTCAACTAGGGAATTAATGCCCGGTTGGGGGGTTGGGACAGAAGGCCGAAGTGCATTAATGCACTTGTAGCATGGCAAGTGCTACAATAATTCAGTGCTATGATTATAATTCAAAAGAAAAATACAGACGCCAATGTTCATTTCACTTATTTGTTTTTACTCAGCCAAATGTGTTTTACAATGTGTCACATCTTTCAATATTGTGGCTGCTACGACTTAACCAGTTACATTCATGATCTTTGCTGTGGTCTAATAAAAGGCATAACAAACACTTTTGTTTTTAAATGGTACTTATTTACTAAAATTGCTCATAATTTCCTGTTTCTTCAGTGCATTGTGGCGCAAAGGATGATGGGAGTAACTATTAGCATATTGCTTGGTGACAAAACTTTGCAAGTTTAACTAAAACTTTTTAACATTTTGCAGCATGTTGTCTTCTACTGCTTTCACCGATATCACATATTTAGTTTGGAGTGCATTTTGCCTATTCTCTAGCTATCGGGTGATACGCCACTTGTGCTACCGCTCCTGCCGGAATAATAGTTAAAATGGACAGGCCCAGTCATCATGAAATGACTCAGGTTGAAAGGGCTCCAGGTCACAGCTTGGTCAGGACCAGGACAAACATTTGGTGGCTGCAAGTTTTCTCTATTCATCTCCTCGACATTGAGCACATTTTCTTCTCAATGTGGTGGGTATCTAATTTTGCAATACTTTTTTTTCTTCAGGTTTCACAGAGGGAGAGGTGCCATCATTATTACGGCTTGCTAACAATGACTGTGGTTCTCTTTCACTGTGGCTTGCAGCTTCAGTTGTAGGTTTCTGTACTGGGGCAGATTTTGTTTCTCTGGTGACTCACTACATTTGTTGGCAACCTTTCCCTTTTTTTGGACATTTCTCTACCCTTGGCACATTTGATTTCTTCTGATTCGATCTGCGATGACACTACGCTGACCACTGGGTGGGCTGATGAAAATGTAGCTTTGTTTTAGACTCGGCTAGTGCTTTTACTGCGGACAGTTTTTGTACTATAAAATGAAGCGGGCATTACCAGGGAATTAATGCCTGCTTCATTTTGTGCCATGGGGTGTGTTTCTGCCTATCACTCTGCCACATTCACAGTGTAGATTCTTTGCCATATTACAAAGTTTTATAATGCAAAACTAAGAGTCATCAGTGATCATCAACAATCATCATTTGATCATCCACAGATCTTCAAAAACCATCATGCTGATTTAAGCTTAAAAATAATCAGAGATCATCAGTTGGTGATTTGAAAGTTACATGCGTGATGATTAAATCATGATCTAGATGATTATCTTAAGTCACGATCTCTCTTGATGATCAAATGGTAATATTCGATGATTAACAATGATCTGTCATGACTGACCTTCAAAAAACAGGACTGATGGTTTACCAGTTTGACTGGGCTGGTTTTCTCTTAGCGTGAGAAGTATGTAAGGAGGTAACCCTTGCAGGTCAGTGACCTCCTTACATCTTGGTGACCTACTTTGGTCAGCTTTTTAGGTTTCCTGACCTTATTATTGCTATCGGAGGTGTTAAACAGTGTATTTTGTATGCTAACAGAACATTCTAGAAATGGTGATGCATCACTGTGTAAAAAGGGGAGATGGTCCTCCATGTCCTTTAGAACCGAAGGAACTTAAAGGTTTTATTTGCTGAAATGCCCCTCCTTTTTAATTGGAATTAACAGTTTTGTTTCCTGTTCTGTATATGAGACTATTGTCTATTGTTATCTTATTCTGTCCAGTCTGCAAGTCCTACCTTTAAAAAAGTGAGTTAAACAGCTCAGCTCTGCATTTTTTTTGTTTTGCTGTGTACAAATGGTGTCTGGCCTTGACCCTTATTTATTTATTTATTTATTTATTTTCTCAGAATACACCTTTGAGCAAAAATGCTCATTTGCAAAGGTTCCTTATCAAGTCAGCAATACAGTTTAGATTACATCATCACAATACAGTTTACAGTACATTATCACACAGTTTACAATACATCATCACACTCATCAGACAACAGGTTTGCATATGCATTTGCAGTACAGAAATCTGGTGGCGCAACATCAAGTGCACAGGTCAAGGTTACACTCCAATAGGTATAGTGGCTTACAGTAGTATAAGTGCCGAAACGTAGGTAGCAGCCTGATGGGCACTGTCTCTGGATAGGTCTGTGCACTTTTATGGCACTGGGTTTAGTATTCATTTTGGGTAACTGTAATATAAGTGCTGGGACATGCAGTAGATATCAGCCTTGCAGGGCATTGTTTTGTTTGGGTCTGTGTGTTCTTAAGGCAGTCAGTAGTGTAAAGCAGCATACCCTTGATAGGGTAAGGGTAAGCTACTCTACCCTATATTCTTAGTGGGTAACAGTAGTATCTGGTGCTTGGGTAAGGAATGAGGTGAGGTCTGAGTGGCAAGTCCCAGGGCATGGGTGTTATTTGGAGATGCAGTAACAGTTTGTGCCAAGTAGGAGCACTTTTTTTGTAGCTCCCGTTTGAAGAGTTCCAGCTAAGTTGGTGTTTTTTGTGAAACTGGGAGTTTGTTAAGCCAGTTGAGGGCTCTGGTTGCAAAGGAGCATTTGGCTAGGCTTGTTCTGTTGAGAGGCACAGCCAGGGTACCACCTGCTTTGCCTCTGGCGCAGTAGGGATTTTGTGCATGACTTAGGAGGGCGTGTAAGCCTGGGGGGAGGGGTCAGATCCATGAGGGCTTTCATACCTACCAGGCAGGTCTGATGCTTTATTCTGTTATGTAAGGGGAGTCATTTTGTGACAGAGTAAAGTGCACATTTGTGTGTGTATTTGCCAACCCCAGTTACATAGCAGCAAGCTTTATTCAGAATGAATCAAACCCTGTTTAGCACTGTATCTGAAGCACACCCATAAACTGTTATACTATAGTCAATATTGGGGCAGATGGAACTTGTTACTGCCACTCGTTTGGCTTCAGGGGTGAGGTTGTGCCTCTGTTTGTATAGTGCACTGTCTCCTGTTAATGTTACCTGTGATTTGTTCCACATGAGGTGCAAATGTTAGTGACTGGTCGACGGTAACCCCAAGGTATTTGAAAGAGTCAACCTGTTCTAGGTACTCTCCTTGTTTGTGGCAGATTTAATTTTTATTATTTATTATTTAGTTTTTGTTGACTGGGTAAGTGCACTAGACAAATCCTGCCTATTTTCAGGCACGACCCGGGGGAGGGGGATACAGATGAATGCCAACTGACCTTGAACCAGATTAAGTTGTTAAATGGATGCAGATCACCCCTTTTCTGTGCACTAGAGAAGAACATTATTTTTGTCTTCTTATAGTTGAGCACATGCTTATTGTGCTGGAACCATTTCTCAATTGATGTAAAGTTGTGTTGAAGGTGATGGGTGAGTGTATCCTGGCAGGGGTTACTTGCGCAGATGGCTGCATCATCAGCACACAGGATGACTGCTGAGTTAGGGCAAGCTTCAGGGAGGCTATTGATGAAGAGGATGAACAACAGGGGTCCCAAGATGGAGCCTTGTGGCACTCCAGATGTGACAGACCTGGCATCAGAATGTTCCCCATTTACCTTAACCTGTTGTGATCTGCCTGAGAGGTAATTTTTAAACCAGAATACAGTGTTGGCAAAGAGGCCTAGGGTGGGGAGCTTGGCTAGCAATAGTGCATGATTTACAAAATCAAAGGCCTTGGTTAGGTCAATGTAAATTGAGTCCACCAAGTGCCCCTTGTCAGAAGATTAATATACTGTAGGATGCTGGTGTAATCAGTCAGTGCGGTGGTGGTGCTGTGCATTTTGTGGAAACCGTGTTGTTGTTGTTTGCATTGGATACCATAAAGACTGAGGTATGTGATGAGTTGGTCTGATATAATTCTCTCCAGTGCTTTGGACAGGGGAGAGAGGATGGATATTGGCCTGTAGTTTGTGACTAAGGTGCAGGCTCCACTTTTATGGACGGGGATGACTACAGCACTTTTCCAGACATTGGGGAACTGTTAGCATCTAAGGGAGAGGTTAAATAGTTTGGTCAAAGGGATGGCTAGTCCATCCAGGGCCTTTAACTAGCTGAGCTTTAAACATATGAAGTTGCTGTGGAAAGTTTGCAATAAGAGCAACATATGATGTCGCCGAAGCTGGCAGAGGAACAGAATGCTGGTATAAAGTTTTCTCCCTGCCTATTTTTCTTGCTGCTGAAAAGCAAGGTAAAAGACTAAAGTAACCCTGGTCTTGGGTTGCTTATTTGGTTAAAAGTATTTTAAAAGCCAGTCCCTTCATTTTCACTTCTGTGTTTAAAAAACATTTTGAAACAGCAGTTTATTTTCAGGACAAAAGACAGTATTTCTAACTTTCTCATTCTTAAACTAACTCTCTCTCTCTCTCTTGCTCTCTCTCTCTCTCTCTCTCTCTCTCTCTCTCTCCTTCCCTCTCATAAATAGAACATAAAATATTAAACAGCAGTTCTGCCTAAATTCAAAATTCACAATGTAGTTTGTGCTAGGAAACTGACACAACGTGAGGAAGTGGATAATTTGTAGTCTGTATTTGTCGTAGAACTCAGGCTTACCTGCTTTCTCTGTGTTTCTCCATTTCCTTGTTCCTTGATTTTAGAGACCCAGCTGGCCAGTGGCCACACCTCCCTTAGATTTAGGAAGAATCAGCTTGGGGGAACTTCTAGTAGAAGGCAGGATTAAGCTAAAAAATCACTTATTATAGTAATTAAAGTTTTTGAATTGAATGTATTTATTGTGTGTGGCTGTCTTTTCTAAGCAAGGGTTAGAAAAGGATCTGTAAATGGTTTTAGTGCTCTGAATTTAAAATATTAAGATTCTTTGTCCTTGTCAATCAAACGATGTCATCACTAGCAGACCTCAACCAGTCATGTGACACCTATCTGTATATAAAGCTGACAGCTCCATAGACAGGAGAGAGTTAATTTGGAGGACAGAGCAGCAGTGAAGTCAGAGCTCTGTGCTGGTGCTAAAACCAGGCAGAAGGAGAACTCCAAGTGATAATGGCCATTTTGCTATTTACCTGAAAACATTGAATAGAACCCTCTGAATGCTGCCTTTGTTTTTCTTTTGCTTTCATTTTTTTGTTTAATAAATCATTTTGAAACTGAAGAAGCTGACATAGATGCTGGGCATATTCATTCCACTGAGATCATCTGCAACCTGATATGATCACCACAAGGTCGCTTTCTTGCTTGGTAACTCTAAGTATCTCCCCCAATCCTATTCACAGACCCTATGTTTCTCTACCCTAGGTGCCCGACTTGGCACTTCTTGGCACTGAAACCAAGCAGTCACTCCCTAGACAACTCCTCCAGTTTCCCTAGGTTCCTTGCATCTCTCAACCCTCTTGTGGGTGTCAGACCTATTGCAGCTTTTTATATCATCTGAAATGAGACACACCTTCCCTCTGGTTCTTCAGCCTGCACTTATGAAGACATTGAAGATGACAGAGCCCAGTACCAATCCTTGTAGTACTCTACTGGTCAATCTCCTGTCCTCAGAGTGGTTGCCATTTACCACTACCCTCTACCTCCTGCCTTTCAACCAGTTAGATACCCAGCACATCACCTTCTTCCACACGTTCGGGCTTCTAAGTTTCTTTATCAGCCTCCTGTGTGGCACAGTGTCAAAGTCTCTACTAAAATGCAGATCCACATCCACTGCCCTCCCCTGTTCCACCTCCCTAGTTACCCAATCAAAGAAATATAAGAGATTTTTTCTATACCCCCACCCCCACCCCACCCCGTGAAGCCATTCTGATGGTGGTCCTGCAGTCCACGTGTCACCAAGTACTCTATCAGCCTCTTTTTCAGCAGGGACTCTATTGTTGTCCCCATCACTGACATGAGACTGGCTGGTCTGTAATTACTGGCTTACTCCCTGCTGCTGCTGTTGTGCAGAGCAACCATATCAGGCCCCCTCCATTCCTCTGGCACTAACTTGTCTCCCATGAGCTGTTAATAACATTGTCAGATGAACACTAGCACTGTATTCAGTTTCATTAAGTACCCTTGGGTGAATCCTATTCAGCCCTACTGCCTTGTTTTCCTTAAGAACTTCCAACTCAAAGTAGGCTCTCTCTTCCATAAATGGACTTGTGTTCACTCCCCCTTCAGGTTTGACAATGCATGATGGCCAGTCTCCCTCCCCTTCCACTGTGAAGACCAAGTAGAAGTATTTGTTTTAAATGTTATTGTTCTTGTATCAAGCCTTAATGGAGCAGATTAACTCACAATGGTTTGACCATGTGGCAAGGTGCTCCTCCAAGGATTGCCTGGAAAAAGAATTATCCTCTTAAGAAAGCCAGGTGGTATGGGCTGTCTAGACCTCTTCCTATATGACATAGCTGTTAAAATAAAAATGGCTGCCAGCACGGTGGTGCTGAGGGTTGAGGTGCTGGATGTCTTACCTCGCACCACACTGGTGACCCAAATTCGTGAATGACCTCGGGTCGTTGGAGATTCAGCACAGGGGGGAGGGTGGGAGCAGGAGTGAGCAGCCAAAAGGCAACTCTCCTCTGCCGGGGTGGTCGTCACCCCACCCCACGTAGTTCCGCTCCCACCAGCTGGAGATCTGGTGGGTAGCATAGGCAGAAGGGGGTGGCAGTGTAGTAGGAGAGCACCCCAGGACGTGGCTTGCATTTGCCTCCACATGCGCGTGGATACCAGGGGTCAAGGATGGGAGAAAACAGGGAGAAAAAGCCTACAAAAATATATATATATATATAAATTTAAATGGTGTTACATTGGTCCATTCCCATGGATAAAACAATATATTTAGATGGTTTAGAACACATCAATTCAACATTTGATAACTTTAGACACTAGAAATCTACCCATTCAAAATATAATAGCCTCTCCCTGTTATTTTCAAAATATTTGCAATTCAATAATCAAAGGGGGTTTATTTGCTATTAATAAATGGCAGCATTCTATTAAATCCCATAATTTTGAGGCCAGCCCAGTGGCGCAGAGGGCTGAGGCACTGGACGCCTGTTATCGAGGCACAGGTCAGGAAGCATAGGAAAACCAGGAGCAGTTGTAGAATTCACCAAAAATATTTATTTACATTAGCAGTAACATAAAAAAATAAACTTGTTCATAATAACTATTTACAAAGGCAAAATAAAATAAAGATCCATTAGAGTTTTCCTTCAATCTCTGTGTCCCTTTTCTTCTTTCTCAAGCAGTTGCAGCTCAGCTCTCTTATTTAAGTCCTTCCAACCCCCATTCTTAACAAGCATCCTGTTCTTGTAAGTATCAGGCATATGCAGCTAGAACACAATGTCCCAGAGCTGAGGAACCATCTTCACAGCTCTTCTGCAAAAGGCTTACAAATTGAACTCCAGTAACTTCTTGAATTTCAAATAGCTTTTTGCAATAATCTCAAACCACAATTACATCTATTTCAAAAATTAACACTATATACATTAATTTATAAACAAAGGGATCTCAATATCAGTTACATTTCCACATAATGATTTGCATATATTTTTATATCAGTAGATATGCAATGGAGGAAAAAAGACAGACAGCAAGGGAAGGCTGAGAGACAGTGAGAGGCAAAGAATTGTGAGACTGTCGGAGTGCTCAAATCCTAGGTCTCACAGGAAAATTTGGTCGCGCAACCAGACAGAGAAGAGACAGGAAAGGAGAGAATAGAATAGATCCCTGCATTCAAACTCTTTCCATAGTAACTGGGACAGGGTCCTATTCCAGCCTGTCACAATGCCTTACCTCTTCTCACACCAACCCATGTTCAGGAGTGAGCTCGGGTCATCAGAGGTTGGCATGGGGGGTGGTTGTGGTGCAGGATGAGCTGCTGGCTGGCATATCTCCTCTCTGGGAGGGACCTGTGTCTCTTGGCTGTCTCACGGTGGAGGCTAGGGAGCAGCACAGCCAAGGGAGCCAGGGGCGCTAGGCTAATGGGATGATAGGATAAGGCTATCACCAGAGCAAGAGGGTGCATGCACACCTCCATGCACATACGCCTCTCTGACTGGGGCCACGAGGTAACAAGGGAGAAAAAGAGGAGAAGGTTCAGGGGCTATGATGATACCTTCAGGTCAGCTCCAAGGGATCTGCCAGGACACACATAGCGTCATAAGATCCTCCGGGAGTTTGGTAGTTTGGCAGACAGCAGCTGTGACCCGCCAAAAGGAACACTAAACACCTATATGGAAAACAAATCCCATAATTTTGGATTATTATTGTCTATTCTCCAGAATGATAATATATGGATGAACAAGTATACTTACAGTATTTAACTATTCATGATATTTCTGGACAACTGGCACATTTTTATTGGGTTGACTTTATCAGACATCATTCCTTTATTTCCTGGGAACATAGTCAAACTATAATAATGCAAGATGCTCCTAAAATATGGCTTCCTTAGTTAAAGGGACATTGCCAACCCATTTTTCATAATATTATTTCTAGTTAAAAACCTACATTTTATGATTGGTTACCTTCTCTAAAATTCATTGATGTTGTTGTTTGTTTTGTCTGTCTCCTTGTTTAGTAGAACTTAAATGCATGCTAATGTTTATTTATAAACAACCTTGTTTTGTTTACAGTCCTGGAGCTGTATTTCTGTGTACTCCCAGAGCATTACAAACACACCCAAACAGTGCAGTTACTCATGAGGCAGTAGCCCCCTAAACTCCCACTACATTATGAGGGGCTAGACTGTGTTATGGGTATTCTCAAGTCCAGGAAAGATGCAGCTGGAGCTGATCAAGGAATGTAAACAAACCCGTGTTTGTGTGGTAACACCAATATGGTGGCCAGTCTGTTTTTCACTTTTTTAAAGAAGAAAAAAAGTGTCAGAATCAAACTACCAGTTACATCAGCAATCTTTACAGAATGTTGGCAATCATAAAATGTGTTTCTTTGAACTAGGGACACTTTGGGACCTAAGGGGGTTGACATGAGTTAAAAAAATAAATATGGTTGGGGTGAATTAAAACCTAGGGTCTACTATACGGACATATCCTAGAGTGTATTGCCTGGAATAAAAATACTAGTCTTGTGCACATTATTACAAACATTTAATACTGAGTCAATTTAATAATAAAGCAGATATTTTAAAAATACAAGAAACATTTGGACCACATCATCAGGAAAGATATTTCATGAATAGTATGGTTATCTCTTAGACATTTTTTCATTAAAGTGATGAATTACGCAAAAACATTCTATTCAGTTTAACATATTTGCTAGAGCTTACTACACACCCACAAACATCTTTCATATTACAAACAAACAGATTGTGCTGGTGTACAGTATGGGAGGGGAAGAAAGTAAACTTTATCATATGTTATGGGCATGCCCTCTGATTTTGACTTGGTGGGAAACCACTGGAAAAGAATTACAAATGGTTTTGAAAATGCAAATACCAGGTTCATTTTTACTTTTTTTAAGACTTTATGGAGACAAACGTTAACCCTCATATAGAATTAATCTCTATATTGGTATCCTTGGCAACTAAAGTTATTTTTCTAAGTAACTGTAATTCCCCCTCACTATGGGTTTTTGAGGAACAGAGACTGTTGCATGAATTTAGACAAACACTAATTCCAGACAGAATAATAGACCACTGCTCTACTACTCCAAATTTCCATGATATACCCTGGACAAAAATAATACATTTATTACCCCCTCTTTTAGTAATACCTTAGACAATAGCATAATAAGTTGTGATCCAATGAAGGGTTGTTTTCGATTTAATTTTCATATAGTTTCTTTTTAATTGTTATTTCAATATCTGTTGATTTCCTTACTGTGTACACTTTTAAAGGAAAAGACTGTTTATACGTTGGGTTGTTTTATTCTCTATGTGATATAAATTCAGTAAAACATAGAAACATAGACTTTGACAGCAGATAAGGACCACTTGGCCCATCCAGTCTGCCCATTTCCCTACCTATTGGATAAGCTGCAGATTCTAGTTACCAACAGCCTACTTCCTGCAACCCCCCACTATAATTGCCTTATGTCTGTCCCATGCATGTTTGAATTCCCCCACTGTTTTAGACCCCACAATCTCTCCAGGAAGGTGGTTCCATGCATCCATCACTCTCTCCATGAAAAAGAATTTCCTCACATTACCCCTGAGCCGCCCCCTCTAACTTTAAATTGTGCCTCCTTGTTCTTACACATCTCTTTTTCTGAAAGATGCTACCCTCCTGGACTTTGTTGATTCCTTTGAGGTACTTAAAAGTTTCTATCATGTCCCACCCGTCCCTCCTTTCATCAAGGGTATACATATTAAGCTCTCCCAGTCTCTCTTCATATGGTTTCTGATATAGACCCTGCACCATTTAGTTGCCCTCCTCTGGACTGCTTCCATCCTGTCTATGTCCTTGTGTAGATGAGGTGTCCAAAACTGCACACAGTACTCCAGATGGGGTTTCACCAACTGTCTGTACAGAGGGATAACCACTTCCCTTTTTCTACTTGTGATGCCCCTCCCTATGCATCCCAGTATCCCCCTGGCTCTCCTTACTGACTTCTCACATTGCTTACCCACCTTTAGGTCATCTGATATGACTACACCCAGATTCCTTTCCATTATTGTTGTCGTTAGTACCTCCTCTGCTATTGTGCACTCTTCTCCTGGATTTTTATTTCCCAGGTGCATTACTTTGCACTTCTTTGCACTGAATCTAAGTTGCCATATGTCTGACCATTCCTCCAACTTTGCCAAGTCCCTTCTCATCCTTTCTACCCCCCCCCTTGTGCATCAACTCTGCTACAGATCTTTGTGTCATCTGCAAAGAGGCATACCTTTCCTTGCAGACCCTCTGCAATGTCACCTATAAAGACGTTAAAGAGGACTGGACCCAGTACTGAGCCCTAAGGTACTCCACTAGTAACCCCCCCCCTTTCTTCAGAATGTGTTCCATTCACTATTACCTTCTGTGTCCTTTCGTGCAGCCAGTTTGCTACGCAGGCTACCACCCTGGGATCCACTCCCAGGCTGGCTAGCTTGATTATTAATCTTTTGTGTGGGACTGTGTCAAATGCCTTGCTAAAGTCTAATGTAGGCCATATCCACAGCCCCTCCCTGGTCTATTACTTTGGTCACCCAGTCAAAGAAATCGATTAGATTCATCTGACATGACCTTCCTGCTGTGAATCCATGCTGCTTTGGGTCCTGTGCCCAGCTGGCCGCTAGGTACTGAACAATTCTTTCTTTCAGAAGTGATTCCATCATTTTCCCCACCACTGAGGTCAAACTAACGGTCTGTAGTTTCCTGCTTCTGCCTTGCTCCCACTTTTGTGAAGGGGAATCACATCTGCCCTCCTCCAGTCCTCAGGTACCACCCCATCTTCTCATGATTTGTTAAAAAGTGTGGTTAGTGGTATCACTAGGTCCTCCCTTAGCTCTTTTAGGATTCTAGGGTGAATCCCATCAGGTCCCATTGCTTTATCCACCTTGAGTTTTAAGAGTTCTTTCAGGACTATTTCTTCTGTAAATGGACTGGCATCAACCCCGCTACCCAGAGTGCTTCTACTGTTTGGTTTAGGTACAGTAACTCCTTCTCTTCTTCTTTTGTGAATACTGAGCAAAAGTATTCACTCAGTATCTCTGCCTTTTCACTGTCTCCCTCTGCCCACCTCCCCTCTCCTTTATTAATCTTCACTATCCCTCCCTTAATCTTTCTATGCTCCCTAATGTACCTATAAAAGGTTTTATCCCCCTTCTTAACTGAGTTGGCTATCTTTTCCTCGGTTTGGGCCTTTGCTTTTCTGACTGCCTTCCCCACTTCTTTCTGCTTTAATTGATACAGTTCCCTGTCGTGCTCCATCTGTGATTCCTTATACTTTTTTAATTCAGCCTTTTTCTCCTTAACCTTCCCTGACACCTCTTTTGAGAACCATAGTGGTTTTTATTCCGCTTTGTTTTCTTTATTTGTTTTACACAAAGGCTTGTTGCCTCCATGATGGCAGTTTTAATTTTTCTCCATTGTTCTTCCACCCCTCCTTTCTGGCCATTTTCTAATGCATTCCTCAGGTATTCACCCATTATGCCAAAGTCAGCCCTTCTAAAGTCCAGTATCCTTGTCTTTGTATGGCTTGTCTCCATGGTTGTGTTTATTGTGAAGCACACTGTGCAGTGGTCACTTGTTCCCAGATGTCTACTGACTTCTAAATTTGTGATCCTCTCTCTATTTGAAAGTACCAGGTCTAATAGTGCTCCTTCCCGGGTGGGTTCCACCACTAGCTGTCTAAAGTATGCCCACTGTAGGGCATCGAGAATGACCCTGCTCTTGGATGTGGCTGCAGTCCATGTCGCCCAGTTAACATCTGGCATATTCAGGTCCCCCATCAACAGTATCTCCCCTTTTTCAGCCATTTTGAGAATGCCCTCTATCATTTTGTTGTCCATTTCCTCCCCTTGAGACAGGGGTCTGTATACAACCCCTGTGCAGATTGTAATGCCATTCCCTGTCTCCAAGGTGACCCAGAGTTCCTCTTGTCCTCCCCCTTTACTTTTTAGTTCTGTAGCTTTGATCCCTTCCCTTATGAGAGAGCTAGTCCACCTCCTCTTTTACCCTCCCTGTCCCTTCTGTAGATCGTGTACCCTGGTATGTTGACATTCCAGTCATGGTTCTCCATGTACCATGTTTCTGTGACTGCCACAATATCCAAATGTTCCGCTTCTATCAGGGCTACTAGCTCTGAAAGCTTGTTTCCCAGACTACGGGCATTTATATATAAAATTTATATATAAAAATAAAAATGGAAGCACAGACATCATTGGAAGGATTTACAGTTTACCTGGCGTGCACTTCCAATGAGTGTTCTCCCCAACATCCTTCCACTCCTACTCCTGTTTCTCCACTTCACATCAACCAACTCTCTCTCTAACTCTAACTATTCCCACTCCCATGGGCACCCTAATTTTTGCAACGTTTTATTTATATTTTTTGCATATTACAATACAGACATCATTCCATTAAAGCAAACCATAGAGTTACAGAAAGGATACAGTAAAATAGCAGACATTCATGTCCAATGCTACATCCAAGAGGGTGTTAATTAATCTGATAGGAGTTAAAATTAGGCTATAGGCTATTGCAATTTACACTGCTCTGGCTTATATATCTGTATTGTTATATATGCAGGATGAAACTGCTCCTAGAGCTGTGTGTAGCCAGATCTCCTGCATTTGTTACCTGTTTTACTATTTGGGCTTCAAAAGCCTTATCTTCCTGCACATAACACTGCTCTGACTGACTGGCCTAACAAAGGAGTAAAGTAAAACATTGAACAACAAACCCAAGTGGAAAAACTGTCATTTATTGACTACTGTGGGTGTCTTTAATCTTGCCATCTCAATGGCAGTGGTCACCCTGGCATTAATCTGTGTCTGCCTACTGGCCTACCATTACTGCTAACCATGGTACACTAATGAGCTAAAGTGATTGAAGGCAGTAGAGCAGGGGTTAGAGTATTCCTGGAAAAAGTTCAGCTTGCTGGAGGATGGACTGGCTCTGAGGTCCCCAATTAAGCATTACCAGAGGGGACGATATCTCTGAAAAAAGTAGAATTCCTGTCACAAGTTATTGCCTCATGTAAGAATAAGTCACCTCAGTTCTTCCACACAGGGACTGGCTAATCCATTCATCCAGTCTGCATTCCAGAGGTATTTTCCCTCAAAAATGATGTGAGAAGTTTGGGGAATTCTTCCCTGACAGGGAATCAGAGCTGGGATCTCTCCAGGTAGCCTGCCGCAGGCCAGCAGTAAGGGAGTCAAGAACCACTTATATATTCTGATGGCTTGGAGCAAGTTTAGGCCAGTTTCTTTAGAGGAGATGCTTGGGATGATCTTTGGGTTGTGCCCCACCTGCTCTGAGTCAGACTGGGACCTACAGTACGTAGTAGTTGGTGGACTGTCGCTAGGTCATGGTTGTAGTATTTGTTGGTATTGTCCGTTTTTTTCTCATGATGGGGTGTTTGCTGGCAGCCCATGAAAGGGTTGTGAAAAAGCCACTCCTGAAAAAGACATAGCTAGACTCAAACATGTTTGCAAACTACAGACCAGTGCTGAACTTGCCTTTTTTGGATAAGATCATTGAGACGGTGACGGCAGTAAAGCTTGAGGATCATTTCAGGAATTTCAGTATAGAAACATAGACTGTGATGGCAGGACTAGGCCACTTAGCTCATTAAGTTTGCCGAACCCTTCTTAGTATTTGAGTAATAGCCCTATCAACCATACACCCTTTTTCAAATACAACCTTACTCTTTACTGATCTTATCAGATCACTGTGCCTGTCCCACTCCAGTTTTGAATCCTGCCACTGTTTTTGCACATACTACCTCTTTTGGCAATTTGTTCCATCTACACTCCACCCTTTCAGTGTAAAATTAACATCAGACAGCCGGTCCGGTGGCACTGAAGGTTGAAGCGCTGGACGCCACACCTCGCTCCACGCCTGTGACCCGGGTTCTGGAACGGACTCTGGTCACCAGGGGTTGGCAGGGGCAGAGATGGATTGAGCATCCAAAGGACTGCTCTCCCTCTTTGGGGGAGGGGGGTTTCAGTAGTCGGTGCATTGGTGCCCTTAGCGGAGGCCAGGGGGACAATGCACTGACGCTGTGCTTTTGGGAATGAGTTGGAGCATGGCACCAGGAGGGAGTGCATGTGGACGTGTGCGCACTCCCCCCCAGCATCATTGCATGCCCCGCTCATGAAAGCCACCAGTAGAGGAGGAAAAATGGTGAACGAATGCAGCAGCTTGATGGCCGTCCATGGGACGCCCGACCCCAGGAGCAGCGCTGCAATGCTGGATCCTGTCTTGGCAGGGGGTAAGGAGGACTCTCTGCCACCCCACCATGGGGGGAAAGCCACAGGGTATTTGGCAGATGGGGCTCCATTGGGGCTGAAGTGGACCAGATGGTGGCCAGATGATTGGGATGCCAGGCCATATTGTGTAGATTGGGAGCCACAGGTAAAAAGTACTAAGAAAAAAAATAAATAAGTAAAATTACTATCAGACATCCTTCCTTTTTTTTTTTTGTTACTTTCTATCTCTCCCCTACTGGCCCCCTTCCACTGGTCCCCCAGCCCTGTCACCCCAGGCATCTACCAGACTCACCTCTGCTTTCATAAGGTGCAGGCTGGCCGGGTGCGGCGCCTGTGGGAGTTCGGCATCATCTTGCCGGTCGGGATTCCTTTTTCTCTCTTTTAACTTCCCAGCCCTGAGCATGGAAAGAAGGCATGCAATGATGCCAATGGGCGAGCCACACATTCTTCCGTGCATGGCACGCCAGGCATCTGCCCTGCATCTGCCCCAATGTTGTGGGTCCGTTGAGCCAGCCTCCAGTCACTGCCAGGGGCCAGTTAAGCAGCGGACTCCATCCCCACCCCGGGAGAGGAGAGCAGTCCTCTACATGCTCAATCCTCTCCCTCTCCAGCTGACTCCTGGTGGCTGGTGGCGTGGCAAGAGGTAAGGCATGGATGCCTCAGCCCTCCATGCCACTGGATCGGCCATTAGACATCCTTCCTGAATTTCCTCCAACCAACTTCAAAGGCTTCTTCTCCCTTGTGTCAGTGTTTACATTTAAAGTAAAAGTAGTGGTAGACTTTTTATCAAGCACCCAAGTAGACTATTTATGAAGCACGCATTCCCTGGGTCTCAGAGTGCCTTGTAAATATCAGATAACTTTACATAAATACAATAAATAAAACAAATAAGAAAAAACAAATAAAGTAAGATAACAGTCATATCAATACATTAAGCTATAATAATGGTGGAAACAATAAAAAAGATGGTACTGAATACAGGAGGCAGATGTTATATAGTACTGAAAGTAAATCGTTAATTCCAGTTGACTCTGTTATTCCCATGGAGATACTTACTGTGTGTTTCTATCACGTCTCCCCTCCCCTTCCTTGTTTTCAAAGTATACACATTGAGATCCTGCAGTCTTTCCTCACATGATTTATCCCATAACCCAAGAATCATTCTTTTAACTATATACAGTATATCATTAACATTTTATTTTACAAAGAAATAGTCCGTGTTCATATTATATCGTCCATTAAATGTTCACAGCAGTTCTGTTTGTTGATCCTGTTATAGTTTACCTGAAAGATATGTAATGTTTATTTTTATTTATTTTTTTGCGTCAAATCAGTTCAGAAATTCTCTTTGATTGTTGCAGGGTACACTATCTACACAGGATCTGCATATGTTGTGCACACTACTAGGTTAAGCATAGTGTACTTCTCTTGTCCTCCTTGGGAGGAGGAGAAAAGCACAGGCTACTCACCTGCAACAGTAGATCTTCTACGGTCTGGTCTCTTGCAACAAGTCATTACTTATGAGAGTATCCACCAGGTGGCACTGTCATACAGCAGCTTCTTCTAGCAGTCTTCCATGGGGACAGTCCACATGACATCACTTCCTGTGGATGTGTATAAGAGTGGGCAGCCCCCAGTACCCTCTGTTCATTTTCCTGCTGGCTTCAGCTCGCACACACAGCTCTCCTCACCTCCTGGGTTGCAGTCGTTGACTCAAACTTGAACCGATTTTCTATCTTCGGGCCAGGACCTGGAACTTGATCTCAGCACCCCCGGACTCCCATAGCAGGCCTGTGACCCACTCACAGTACCCCTGCTGATCCCAGGCCCAGGCACTCTTACTGGGTCTTGGGTCTTCCTCATGGCTGATCAACCAGCCAGGCTAGAACAGACCTCAGGGGGTCACCTTCAAGGCTCCCCAGCCAAGGGCACTTGCTCTCAGCATAGGAGGGAATGGGATTCACAATTCTCACACTCCCTCCACCTTGGTCCATCGAGGATGGCTTCTCCATCGTCGACGGTGCATTCCTCATCCACGGGGCTGCTCCCCTTGTTGACAGAGCCTGATGGGCTTGTTATATCCTCAACGGGCCTTGTCCCATCAAAGGAGCTTGTTTTGAATGTCTCCCATTGATGTGCAGTGTTGCCCCATTGACGGAACGTTCCTCATCGATAGGGATGCTTCCCCTGTCGACGACACATGTTCTTTGCTCTCCCTCATCGACCGGAACTCTACTCCCATCGACGGGACATGATTCTGTTGCTCTCTCATCAATGGAGGCTTATTCTCCACCGACGGAGTGCTCCTTGTCAATGGGGCCGCCTCTCTTGTCGACAGGATGGCATGCTTTGCATGCCTCATCGATGGGACAGCTTTCCCCATCGATGGAGATGTTTCTTTCTGATCCCTTCATCGATGGGGATGTTTCCACCATCAACGGGGGGGCCTCTTCTCCTTCCCTCATTGGCAGGGCTGCTTCCCCCATTGACAATGAGGGCATCCCAACCCAGGACTCCTCCTGCTCGGGGCTCTGTTTCCATGCCCCCCCCCCGTGTATCCTGACACTGGCACCATGTTCCGGCATCATCGGGGGTTCCCCCCCCCGTCACCCATTTCACGCCCTTCAGTTGCGACTTTTTCAGGGCCTTCGGCTCCGCTGCATGGACCCCTCCCTGGGTTCCCTGCTCCTTTGCTGGTCCTGGACCAAGGGGGTTGGGGTGCCTCCCCCTCAGGGTCGGCAGTTCCTGGGCTGGCTCTTCCTAGCACCGCCCTTGGGTGTCCTCCATCTCTGGACCTCCCCCTGTCTCAAGTTCCGGGCATCACCCGCATTGTGATGGAGGTCCTGCAGACCATGGGTCAGGGTCCAGCCTCATCCCATTCCTTCTCCCCTTTGCCTAAGCCACTTGTGCCCAGATCTGGCACTTCCTGCCTGGTCCCCTCTCCTCCCGTTTATGAGGACTCCCCTTATGGGGGACTGGGTGGGGGGGATCCTTTCGTGGGGGATGTTCTTGGTGGGGACCTCTCGGACCCTGGGGACCTTGGTTCCCCGTGGTCCACATCCTCCCTTTTGGAGGCCGACCTGCCTGAACCCCATGATCCCTCCTCACTCTTGGATCCCTCCTTCACGGAACTCATGCTGCAGATCCAGCATGCTCTGTCCCCCTGCCTTTTCGCCTTGAATCTGCAACTCAGGATGAGGGGAACACTGCTAGGAGAAGCTGCCATGTGACAGCGCCACCTGGTGGATACTCCCATAAGTTATGACTTACTGTAAGAGACAGTCCTCGAAAGATCTACTGTTATGGTTTCTTATGTAACTGTACTTTCTAGGAGTGGTATATGATGTTCATCGACATAAACCCACCTGACCTCCCCAGGCTCAGGTATACAACCTTGCTTCCAGTGGGCTAAGATCTGGCATCCAGGGGCAGAGCTAAGGGTTTAACCACCCGGGTTGGTGGGAGGAGCCAGCTTGAAGACGTTCCAGCAGGAATTAAAGGGAAAGGCATCTGCCAGACAGTGTGGATGAACATCATATACCACTCCTAGAACTACTGTTACAGGTGAGTAACCTGTGTTTCTAGGGATGTGGATACAATGTTCTATCCACACTGTCTGGCAGGCTCCTAGCAGTTCTCCGGGAGGAGGGAGGCAAGACACACACCCTCTTCTTGGGAAAAAGAGATTGGAGAACTGAGACCCCAAAACCAGCATCCCGGCATGACTTGAGGTCAATGTGGTAATGGGAACTGAAAGTATTTGCTGACTTCCAGATGGCAGTCCTACAGATTTCCTGGATAGGGACGTCCCTAGAAGCAGCCACAGAGGCAGTGGTATGTCGAGTGGAATGAGCCCTTAGCCCAATGGGAGGCTCCTTACCCACCAGCCTATAGCAGAGATCAATGCAGGAAGTGATCCACCTGCCAATCGTCCACTTGGCTGCAGGTCTGCCAGGTGTGCCTTCAGCATAAGTAACAAACAGCTGGCGAACCTCTACCCGAACTTCAGCCATAAGCTGTTTATAATAAGCGAGCGTTCATCTCAGGTCCAAAGTATGGTGCCTGTACTCAGCCTCCGAGGTGTAATTGGGATAGTATACCAGCAGAGTCAACACCTGGTTACGGTGAAACTCCGACACCACCTCCGGAAGGAATTTCGGGTGGGGGCACAGGACAACCTTGCCCCTGTGGAAGACCAGGTAAGGAGACTCCACCAAAAGTGCCTGGTGCTCCCCAATCCTTCTGGCTGACATGATAGCCACCAGGAAGGCGGTCTTCCACAACAGGTGGGAGATGTCACACCTGTGCATCGGTTCGAGTGGCTTGCCCATGAGCTTTGCCAAAACCAGCAGTAGATCCCATGGAAGTGGTGGTTCATGCACCGGTGGGGATATGTGATCTAGGCCCTTGAAAAAGCACCAGACCACCTTCTCCTACACCAGAGACTGCTGACTGGCCCACGCGCAGTAAGCAGAGATGGCTGGCAGGGGCACCCCAAGGGTCGTCAACCAAAGTCCCCTTTGGGAAAGGGACCAAAAGTAGTCCAAAATGCTTGCCACTGGACAGGTCAATGGGTCTAACCCTTTGCCCTGACACCAAATGGAGAATATCTTCCATATGAGGGCATAGCATTTCCTGGTTGATTCCTTACGGTATGCCTTAACAACCATGAGGACCTTGTCGGAGAGACTCAAAACCTGGAACTCTAGTCACTCAGAAACAAGGGACTGAAGGTCCGGGTGGAGTACCTTCCCCTGATTGATGGAAAGCTGGTCTGGGCATGCTGGAAGACACCTCAGGAGCCTGTTCCTGAGGCTGAGGAGATTGGGGTACCAAAGCTGGCGGAACCAGTCCAGAGCCATCAGGATCACCTGTGCCTTGTCCTGCTTGACCTTGAGATGCACCTTGTGAATCAAGGGAAGTGGAGGGAAGGCATAAAAGGGGCCTGGGATCCACGGCCTTGAGAAGGCATCCCCTGCAGCGAGCTCTGCTGAGGGGGGCAGGCACAAAACATCCTCAGCTTTGCGTCCTCCCTGGAGGAAAACAGGTCCACCTGAGGGGTGTCCCACTGGGGGAACAGATCGTGTACTACCTCTGGATGGAGAGACCACTTGTGAGATACCTTGCCCACTCAGCTGAGGGCATCCGCCAGCTGATTCGAGGCTCCTGACACATGGATGGCAAGAAAATCTGCCTCCAGGCTGTGCACAAGGGTCCAGATGTGGATAGCTTCCTTGCACAGAGGCAAGGAATGAATCCTGCCCTGTTTGTTGAGATAGTACATGGTCGTGGTATTGTCCATCTGGACCTGGACCACTTGACCCTGAATGAACGGAGCGAAGGCAGTCAGGGCTAGCTGAACCTCTCAGAGCTCTAGCAGGTTGATGTGACATCGGGACTCCTGAGGAGACCAGAGCCTGTGGACTCTATGCTCCCCTAGGTGGGCACCCTAGCCTGTCAGAGAGGCACTGGTCATCAAGATGACCATCGGCTCGGGGCGGACAAATGGGATCCTTCCTGTAGATGTGCAGGGATGAACCACCACTGGAGGGCATCCCACATCCTCTGGGTCATGGTGTGTGCTCAGACCACTGGCTGGCCAGCTCCCGTTGGAGACAGCGCATGTGCCAGTGGGCCCATCAGATCAGGTTTGTGCCTCTGCCACACCCAAGGCGATCACTGTGAGTCATGATGCGACTCACTGATGGGCTCCCCTGCCGGATGGAGGACCTCTGTCAGAGAAGAACTGAGCAAACTCATTACACAAGGTGATTGAAAAGGCTTTTTTCAGCTACAGACAAGCTAGATGAAGAAGTCTTTCAACAATCCAAAAAAGCTGAGATGGTCAGTTCTTCCCTGCAAAAATCTCCCTGGACAGAAACTCTGCCTTCTTACGGTTGATTGCCTCCTATTCAACAAGTGAGCACGCAAGGCCATTTTGTCCACTCCCGACTGGGTCCTCCGCCAGCAACACATCAACTTCCAACCCCTAATCTTCATCACCTTGAGGTACCTGTCAAACCAAGGAGACCTCAAGTGAGAAGATTTGGGTCATACACAAATCAGTGTGAGGGCATTGAGCACCCTGGATACCGCCCTATTATAGGTGGCAACCACCTCATTTTACCCTTCCAAAATGCAGTGCCTGCACTAGATAGATCAGCAGCTGCCAAAAGTCCTGTACCTAACCATCTCAATGGGGGGAGGAACTCAAGGGGGGCCCCGAACGAGAACTTCACCATGCAGAGATTAGACCATGTGACCTGATCAATCCCGAGGTCATCTACCTCCAGCCCCAGTGAGAACACCAGGTCCAACATGTGGCTGTGGTGATGGGTCATGAAAGTAACTTCTTGTGTCAGGCCCAGTGATGACATCATCTGGAGGAGGTTGGAACCCAGTTGCGAGGATTCATCGTCAGCCAAGGCATTGAAGTCCCCCAGCACTAAACATCTGGAGGACTACAACACCTCGCCACCAACAAAATCCTCAGCCTCCTGCAGGAAATCTCTTCCCACACCCGGAGGGTGGTAAATAAGGAAAATCTTGCAGCCTGCACCCAGACCCCCATGCACTGCCACACACTCAAAGGACTTGGTGGCTCCCACCAGGTGCACGGTGAAGCCCAAGTCAGATCTAAAGCAGATGGCCACTCCCCCATCCCTGTGTTCCCACCTTGGGCTGTGCACCACAGAGAACCCAGTGGGGACTGCTGCCTCCAAGATCGGTTTGGCATCATCACCCAACAAGGTCTCCATGATGCAAGCCAGAATAACAGAGGTGATCAAGTCTGCCATAATCGCAGTCTTGTTCCTCATCAAATCGACATTGCAAAGCACCACCCGAAGGGGACTGGTAAGTGTTGCAGCTTCTCTGGCTGCCTGCCCACTTGGATCCGGTGGGACCCCGGGGATGGAAACCAAACACATCTGGCATCTCTTTAGGTTCTGTCTAAATCCAGGACATCTCCTGAACCTGACCATCCCAATTGTACTCACCTCTGTTAAACTCATGGCACCACACCACCGCCGACCATCCCAAGCCCTCAAAATACCAACCTCACGACAGTGCCTCGCTGTCATAGCTGACAAAGAAAGGTTGATAAAGGGCCAGAGGTCGCACAGCTGGGAAGTCTCATAGGCTATACATGGCGGTCCATGGCCCTGGCCCTTGCATATCCAGGAAAAAACAAAATACTTGCCTCATCTACTGCCTAAATCCGACAAAACCTGGATGTTTACCAAACTTACTCAAATTCCTAACACACTCACACAACACAGTCATTTAATAAAAACTTTCCTAATCATGCACTCACGCACATACTAATCCCACCTACAACCAAAACTTTAACAATAAAATTCTGCTCCCCACCCACCAACCACCCTAAGACAAATATGTCAGCAATCTTGTTCACAGGAGAGAAATAGGAATAGAGTGCTAAATGTTTCCAAATGCTCCTTTACAGAGCAATGTTCAAAGTCCACAAAAGAACAAAATGTTCAAAAGTTCAGCATTCTTCACTTTACAGCACAACTCCTACCCAGAGCATGGCCGTTTGCTCTCACCAAACTGTACCAGTCTCTGCTCAGGGGACAGGGACGATTGCCCTGGAATGGGGAAAAAATGCTGGCTGACAATTTAAATATGCAGGGACCAAAATGAAAGAGATATGAGTGGTTTGAGGGCCTGGCCTAGTGGGACTCTCACTCAAGCCAGAACCAGCACCCACACTGGCACAGTCCAGAACTTAACAGGAGCAAAAACATTCATGGGTCAAAAAGCAAGGAATTATCAGGCACTCCTCTCACCAGCACCTGAAGATCCCACAACAGATGGTGCTTCAGGGAAAACCCAAGTCCAACTGGTAGAAAACATCCAAGGAGGACTCTCCACAAAGTCCCAAAGCAACAGATCCCCAGTAACACTGTAGGTCAGTTTTGTTCCAGCTATATTCCGCATCCCAGTCCTGCTGCTAATGAGACCCTCCAGGCATGGGAACCCCAATCCTCAAAGCGTGGTTCTGGAGTCAATCACTGGAGGTCCCATGGCTACCCAAACCATTTGGCAGCACCAGAAACAACAGTGAAAGACAGGCCGGCTGGAGAAATGAGTCAGCAGGCACCTGGCAGAAGTCTTCAAAGGCGGCTCACAGTGGCTGCAGCAAATCCACTCAAATCATCCCTCTCAAAGCATCCCGATGGTAAAGCACTCTGTTTCCTATTCTACAAAACAAGAAAACTGACTCCTAATGCTAACTCGCTCAAAAAAACAACCTTGCTAACACTTATAAACCTACTCCTCATGCCTCGCCTCTAAATGTTAAAACTAATAAAAAATTTGTCGGAGTTCGGACAGACGCTGTCTCAGGAGTCGGCACACAAACAAATTTACTCTACAGTGAAAAAATTTAAAAAGTGGTAAAGAGTAAAGACAGAGGAGGATCCAACCATGTACTGCAGTTTACTTTTATTTCTTTTAGAACAATTTAATTCTGCCCGGGTCCAGGGGTATTTCCAGCCACAGCTGCAAGTTCTCCTAGTCAAGAAGTACCTGTGCCAGCAGTAGGAAACCCAGGGTTGCACTCTGATCTAAATGAGCAGAGTGATTTTAAATTTCAGTCTACTTTTCACCCTGTTAGAACTGTAGATGCATAGGAGAACGGAGTTGTTAGCTGCATTAGTTTTATTTTCTCCCTGAACTTTACATATAAATAGCAGAAATCAGTAATCAGCTTACGTTCTATTTTTCCCTGAACTGTGAACATAAGTATAGGAAAGTTGATTGCAGCTTGGACTTTATTTCTTCTGCTCACTGTATTTGAAAACTGCTTTGCTTACTGTGTCTTGGGGTCCCCGAGTTCCGACCTTTCTTCAAACCTCTCCCAGTTCTACCTTTGTCCTGTAACCCTGCTTCCTCTCTACCCTACTTAATCCTGCCCTTCTCTCCTGTCTCCCAGGACAACAGTGCCCGCTAGGGCACACCTCAGACCATCCACTGCCCCTTGTCCACAGCCCCAGAATCAGCAAACAGTGGTCCTGTGCTACAGGAGACTGCCCCCCACCCTCGAGTCAAGCAAGATAATTGAGAACAGGAGCACGGCCGTTTGCTTTGTCTGAGAACACAAGCCGAAAGTTTGAAAGTGCTTGTTTGGTGCCTTTTTTTCCAGAACTTTAAATTCACAGTACAGCTGCTCAAAACCCCTCTCGGTTGGCACTGTGGACACAGCTGCACTGCAACATTGTATTGGATGTTGCACCGAAGTGCCTGTACTGCAGTTTACTTTTATTTCTTTTAGAACAATTTAATTCTGCCCAGTCCAGGGGTATTTCCAGCCACAGCTGCAAGTTCTCCTAGTCCAAGACCCGCCAGCACTCTGCGTCGGCTCCCCACCCACCCACCCACCCGCTCTATCTGGGTATTTACTTATATAGCTCTTGTATGTCAGTTTCATCCACAGAACCAATCAGGTTGTTTTGCCATTAGCTCCTTATATAATTTCAACACTAGGGGTGTCTGGTTACTTCTCATGCTTATAATTCCATATAAAACTAGTTCTGCTCTATGTATGCTGTCTTCTTTCTGCAACTATAAATCTTTCTCATACAATGACGCCAAAATTCCTGCTATTACTTGCAACCAGCCTGCTGGTACTCTCATTCGCAAAGCTCTCCCTTGCCACAAGCTCCCATAGGAATTCCTGTGAGCAGAGTAATAATTTCCTCTTTTCAAACTTGCTCATCAGACAGATAATGCATTTCGAACTCACTTCACTACTGATCCCCAAATTCCTCTACTACCTAATTGCTACCTACTTGAATCTGAATCTAAGCCTTAGAAAGATGACTGTTCACACTTCTTTCCATAGTAGACTCTGGTATCTCATGCTGCTAGCCATCCTGCTAGCAGGCGATGTGGAACGAAATCCTGGTCCCTCTCAGTATCCCTCTAACAATGCTGTCTCCTGGACTACTTCCTCTGGGCTCCGTATAGCCCACCTAAACATAAGGAACCTGATGCACAATTTCCCTGATCTTGAGGCTTGGGTCTCCATCTATAACCCAGACATTTTGGGTCTATCTGAGACATGGCTTAAGCCCTCTACCCCCAATTCTGTCTGCTCACTGAGTGGCTACAGTCTTCTTAGACATGACCGATTATCTTCTAAGCGGGGTGGAGGTGTTGCGCTGTTTTATAAAGCACATCTCCATATCACTCAGACTAATATTCCTCAACCTTCCTTATGTGAATCCCTTCATGCACTCCTCCACCTAGGTCCTAAAAAACTTCACATAGTTGTTGCCTATAATCCACCCCTTGGGGGGCTGCCGGCCTTCTCCAACCTGTTGGAGAACTCAGTAAAAATATCAGGTCACAATGAACTGCTCATTATTGGGGCTATGAACCTAAACTGGCTTGGGCAAACTCATAGCTCCCTTCCATCTTTGATCCAAAGCTACCACCTCCATCTGGTTATATCTGTACCCACTAGGGTCTCCCCTAAAGAAACTTCTAGTACGCTATTGGACTGGGTACTAACTAACAGGATAGACAAAATTGTAAATGCAGGCATCCTGCCAGATTCTATATCTGACCACTCCCCCAATTTTTGTGTGTGACAACACTCTAGTCCCCGCCTTCACCACCACGCTTGATTACCTTTAGGAACTTTGCCAACCTAGATGAAGCAAAATACCTATATGAAATCATGGCTATTGACTGGACCTATGTTTCGCAGACCCTAGATGTCCAAGCAGCTCTTGAATATTTTCTAGAACAAGTTCTAGCAGTTCAAAATAGACACACACCCCTCGTGATCCGACGTGTTAGAGTGAAACCTTCTAGGTGGTTACACAAGAATCTACTAGCTGCACTTCATGCCAGAGATAAAAGCTGGAAGTGCTTTAGGAAATTCAGCCTTAGCACAGACTACCAGATCTATAGAGCCCAGCGTAGTGAGTGTAAAAAGCAGATCAGACTAGCAAAAAGCTCCTACTGTAAGAGTCTTTTGTTGGATGCATCTGATGATCCTAGGAAATTTTGGGTGCATGTGAAAATATTTCTAGGTACTAAGAAACCTCACTTAGACAACAATATGATCATTGACGGAATCCACTGCAACGACCCCCTGAACTATGGCTGAAGCATTTAACAAGCAATTCTCTGACCTCTCCCGGCTCACATCCAAGTTCTTCCCTGCGCAGCTTTTATCCCAATCCACTTTGCCATCACCTTCCATGCTTGCCCCTCCCTTTTACCTTAAGGCAGTATCTAAAGCGGAAGTCCTTAGCTCACTTTACGCCATTTCTGATAATACTAGAGTAGGCTCAGATGAAATTGAGCCCAAACTTTTAAAACTTGCCACACCATTCATTGTCCTGTCATTGTCTAGGATTTTCACCCTCTCCCTCTGCGCTGGATTTGTCCCTGAGATCTGGAAAGTGGCTAAAGTCACCCCAGTTCCAAAGAAAGGAGATAAAAGAGATATGGAAAATTACCATCCAATTGCTATCCTTTCAGTCTTGTGCAAACTCCTGGAAAAACTTGTATCTATCCAAGTTACTGAATTCCTAACCAAATACAACCTTCTCTCATCAATTTAATATGGCTTTCGTAAAGGTCAAAGCACCTCCACTGCCTTGCTACACCTTACAAATGACAGCCTTACTGCAATGGACAAAGGCCAATTAACGGGAGCAGTATTTATCGACTTCACCAAGGCATATGACCTCATTGATCATCCTCTCCTGCTTGATAGCCTCCAAGCCCTTGGTTTCTCACTTAACTCGGTAACCTGGTTTAAGAGCTACCTATTAAACAGAACCCAGATTGTCAGAGTCAATTCTGCGGTGTCCAGCCCTATGGCAGTTAACCTAGGTGTTCCACAAGGATCAGTATTAGGCCCCCTTCTCTTCACCATTTTCATTAATAGTATCTCATCAGCTATCCCGGGTTGCAATGCGATCCTTTATGCTGATGATCTGGTCCTGTGCTGTAGTGACAACATACACCGCATCAACCAGTCTCTTTCTTCTGCTTTCATGTCTACTCAATCTTGGCTTCTCCACCATAAGTTAATTCTTAATGCTAATAAAATGCAAACAATGCTGTTTGAAACGACAGTCAAATTAAAACACAACCAAGACTTATTTAAGGTGTCGGGTGGCCACGGTGGGCTAGACCTTGAATCGGTACGCTCCTTCAAGTATCTTGGAGTCCTCCTTGATGAAAACCTTAAGTTTGACAAATACATACTGAACACCTGTAAATCAGTTAATACTAAAATTGGAGTAGCCTTCAAAGCCAGCTATGTCCTCACACCGTCGGCCAGATTAGCCATTGCTAGGGGGATCCTGCTCCCGTCGCTATCCTACAGGGTAGTCTCATGTCTATACGCATCTCAATCTAATCTCAGGAAATGGGATACAACCTACAACAGTATCTGCAGGTATGCCTCTGCTTCCCCCTGGTCTAAACACCATTGCCAGCTCTATGCAGACCTAAACTGGCTTCCCCCCATTTCAGTCTGTACTCTGGCCCTTAGTACCCTGACAGACAATATACTCAGAAATGGTATCCCGACTTTGCTTGCCTCCTTGTTATCTCCGCTGCCCTCCTCACATGGCCTTCGATCAGCTGATAAATCACTGCTGCTTATAACTAGATGTAAATCTAAGAAAGGGACCCTAGCTTTCGCACACTCGGCGGCCAAACTCTGGAACTCCCTACCTCTGGACAGCCGCCTAGCTCCCAGTCATGCCCAATTTAAAAGCAAATGTCGCTCCTTCCTCTTTAGTCAGGTCTCCTGTACCTGCTTCAAACCCCCCTAAACATGCCATTCTATCTCTACAGTCTCTATGGCCCTGCTGACTTACCTCCCACTGCTGCTAGCCGAACCCTAAAACTTATCCAGCCTACCCAGTCCTGATGTTCAAGGCACTTATGTCTCAACCGATTATGCCACTTATACAAACTGTTGTTTGCTAATTGTGTTACTGTTATCTGAACCTTGTTTTGTATCTGAACTCTATAACTTTACTGTAAACAACCATGTACTTGTGTACCTTGGTTTCTCTAGAATACCATTCTCTCCGCTACCCAAAAGTATTCCCATTTGTTCTACCTCTTTGTCAGTTGAAATATTGGCTATTGCTAAAGTATGTTGTTATCAGTCATGTTTGTTTCTGTATGCATTGATTGTACTGTACCCTCCCGGGTCATGCCTGAAAATAGTCATTTCCATGGCTAGTGCACCTACCCGGTAAACAAAAATTAAATAAATCTTGCTCCTCCTTGCACAGGTCAGGAGGCATACTTGGGAGTTTCCAAAGGGGGGGCAAGGGCTGGTTCCATAGGTTCGGTTATAAATGGAGTCAAGCTGTACAGAGAAGGGGGGGGAAGGTAACAAAGGCAGAAAATGTATTGCTATACATTGTGGCATGGATGTGACTTTCCTTAAAATGCAATTTTTCCTACTGTAGTAGTCAGAGCCCAAGAATTTTGGCCTAGGTGGGTATTGAGATTGGCATGGATAATAACGGCAATACAATGAGTAAATAACTGCACATAACCACTTGGAATGTGACTGGATTGAAGAATGTGGTGAAATGTAAAAAGGTTCAAGGGAGGTTGCAAAAGTTCAAATCATCAGTGGTCCTACTACAAGAAAGACATATGGCCCTAAAAGAGCTTGAAAAAACTAAGAACTGTTAGGGGGGAGGGGGCACATGGGTTACATACTTTTATAACTCAAGATCAAGGGGCGCAGCCACTTGGCTGCCAAGGGACTTTGAAGGTTGAGTGACAAGCAGCTATACTGACCTGGCAGGGCGTTACGCATTGGCACAGCTAGAATTTAACTCAGGGGAAGTATTTTATGCTGGTTCCATCTATGGTCCTAATATTGAAGATTCAGGTTTCTAGCAAAAAATTACAGATGGACATGGCACAATTTCAGGAACCATGGATCATGGGTGGAGACTTCAACTGTGTCAGTGACAGAATACTAGACAGATCCAATCCAGCCCCTATACCATTACCCCACTGTGCTAAGGCCCTTAGAGAAGTGGTATCCGCCTACTCTCTTACATACGTTGGAGACATTATAACCCATTGGGGAGGAGTATAGCTTTTTTTCACACTCACATCAAACATATGCTCAACTAGACAGAATCTTGGTCTCTTCTGTTGCCACGCAAATCAATAAAGTGGAGTAGTCACCCATTCTGAGCACAGATCATGCCCCACTTCCAATATACTTGCACACCGAAGCAGTGGTACCTCTATCTCAGCCATGGAAGCTAGACCCCAAATTGTTGAAAGATAAGGTCTATGTCCAGCACATTACCATTGCAATCACTGAAAACTTACTGTAGCTATAAATGACATGGGGGGGTCACCTCTCACTCAATCTGATGGGAAACCCTTAAGGCCTACATCAGGGGGCAGTCTATTTCTTATTTTTCACATAAAGGAAAAACAGAGGAAGTGGTTAAACATTTGGAAGTCAAAATATGTGCATGTGAGAGGTCACATATGCACCAACTCACCCCAGCTTTATAACAGGTCATACAAAAGCTAAAGTGGAAATACAACTCAGCCAGCATTGCTCATCTTAAGAGAGCTGTATTACTAAGCAGAGTTGGCCCCTGTGTTGATTGTGACAAGGGAGGGGAAACTCCTTACTTGGCAACTCAAGAAGAAAGGACAACGTATTATACAGTGTAAAGAGACTCTTGGGGAGAACTGAACACAGATACACAATTTATAGGGCAGGCCTTCTTAAATTTTTATAGGGACCTGTACACTTTGGAAGTGTCTCCATCTCAGGCCCAAATCCACACATTTCTGAACAAAGCCTGGATTACACCCATAACCCTAGAGGCCTCCCAGATACTAGAGCAACCATTGACTAGGGGTGAAATCTTGAAAGCAGTTAAGCAGTTAAAAGGAGAGAAAGCCCCAGGGCTGAACAGCCTGCCTGTTGATTTTTTAAAACCTATGAAAATCTCCTGATAGAGCTCCTACAGGATATGATTGAGGAAAGTCTGGGGTGAGGGGAGCTGCCGCCCTCCATGTGGTATGCTGTAATAACTATCCTTCCTAAACCAGACAAGAACCCCACTCTATGTGTTTGATAGCAGTCTATCTCCTTTCTTACCTCAAATTATAAAATTATAGCAAGGACTGTAATGTTCCTACTGGAATCACTACTGCCCGTATGTATTTACCAAGATCAAAGTGGGTTCATACAGGGTAGGCAGGGGAAGCATAATATACACAAAACTCTTAACATAATATATAGTTGGGATGCAAGCTGGGGTCCTGTGGAATGGTAGTTATTGGTTTGGACACTGAGAAGGCATTTGACCATGTCAAATGAGGGTACATGTTTGCTGCACTACAGAAATTCAGAGTGGGGCCTCATACTGTATGTTGACCTGGATTAAAACCTTATATACATAGCTCACAGCTCAGATAATGGTCCAAGACTCCCTCATGCTTGTTTTTAAACTAACTCAGAGAACTGGCAAGGCTTCCCCTTTCCCCTTTATTAGACAGCATGTCTCTAGAACCACTAGCAGCAGCAATCCGTACCACCTGGATATATAGGGTTATGGGAAACATAATGAACATAAAAAATGCTCTATTTGCAGATGACCTGCTACTGAACCTGCAAAACCCAACTACAAGTCTCCTCAATGTCCAGACCCTCCTAAATGAATGTGCTTCCCTCTCTGGCCACAAAATAAACTGGACCAAAGGGGTGATCCTGCCAGTGGGGAGGTTGCATAGGGAGTCATTGACCAGTAACCACATGGGAGTACAAATGGTAGACCATATTAAATATTTAGGGATGAGTATCTCTGCCAAAATGAGTCAGTTGATGTTCAATTACTATGGGCCCCTTCTCACCTCATCAGCAGGGAGTGTGAAAGGGAAAGGGGAAATGGTTTAACCAGGAAAGGCACACTAAGCTGAAGCTTGTTTCCAGGTGTGACCTGGGAGCACAAAGAAGTTAAGTGACTTGCTCAGGGTCATACAATATGCAAGTGGAAGTTGTGGGATTCAAACCCAGGTCTGGTCTACTGGATGTCACCAGATTTGCAGCTCAGAGCCTTAGACCACTGCGCTATACTGCCTCCAGATGGAAAGATGGAAGGACCACCCACTGACCCTTCTGTGGAGAATTAATGTAATACAAAATTGACTATTTGCCCCAGTGCCTATATTTATTTCAGTCCCTGCCCATTCATGTCCCCAGTAAGATTTTTAACCAGCTGGACTCTACTATGCATACATTCCTCTGGAAGTGGAAGAATGCACAAATACGTAAAACCATACTCCAGATACTGAGTACGGGGGGGGGGCCGAACTTAAGTCGTACTATTGAGCAGCACAGATATCCTTCCTATCAAGACCCAAATATACCCTCTTGGATGACCACTGAAGTGGAACAGGTGGGTGGAGACCTCCGGAGAAGCCTTCTCTCCTCCCTCATTGCTTTCAAACAATCTACGAACTGTGAAAATCCTTTTGGTAGAATGTAATATGAGTATGGTGGGCAGCACATGCCCATTTAAAGACCCCTTAAGTAGTATTTCAATATGCCACAGTTCTGTCCACCTTAAAATACACCTAGAAATACAGTATTTGGTGCTTCTGCATAGAAGTCTCCTCAGATGGCAAAAAAGGACTATGCTGCATAACACTGTTGTACAAAGGTGAAAGACTCATCTCCTTTGGGGAACTAAAAACAACATTGCCTCTATCCTGGATGACTTGTTTGTATATCTATAGGTGCACCAAAGGCTTTCTAACCTCCATGTGCCACCCCCAAGTGGTCCAAGTGTAGTCCCTCTTGAGGAGGAACTATATCAGCCACAACATAAATCTAAGTCATCTACTATAGGGCCTTCATAGGGGAACACCCTACCACCACAACAGCGAATTATTCAAAAATGGGAAGAAGACCTGGAGTTAGTAATAACCGCAGCCATATGGGGAAAAGCTATCAAACATCTTATTAACTGCTCCAAAAACATTAGAAACATTAGACTGAGAAAAACTCAGCTTAACTTCCTCTATAGAGCTTACATCCCTCCTCCAAAAACGAATCAATTAAACCAAGATAAATCTAAGATTTGCCACAAATGCAAGGCAGAGAAGGGCTCCCTTCTACACATGATATTACCCTATCCCCAAATCACAGCTTTTTGGTATGAAATTGACTGGGTAATGACCAGTATATCAGGTTCTAGCCCTCTAAATCCCCACTAGAATTTTTACTTGAAGTTGACCCAAACAGGCGTACGTTGAAACAAGATCTTACTCTGGTCCCTGGCCTTTGTCAACGCCTGAAGACACTGGCCCAACACTGGGTCTCAGAGAACCCTCCTACCATTCTACACTGGGCTAACAATCTCTTAGAGTGTCTAAAAATAGGAAGAGCTCTATCTGTAGTTACAGACACTAAGCATAAATTTGACTCAATTTAGGGAAAGCTAGAGAAAGCCAAAGCCATAGAGACTGGTTTGCTTCCTTGGTAAAATAACACATAGGGTAATTTATGAGAGGGAGTATTGCAATCAATAATATGTACTCTTTTGCTTTGTATTGCTTCAACTCAGACTATTCATCTTCCACATAATGTTTTACTAGCTGTAGTTCATGCTTAGATGATTTTGCTTCCAATAAGTTATATGTATAGCTGATCAACTGTAACACTATCCAATCACATGAACGTTACTATTTGTTTTTTATACATGTTTTTTATGAAGTTCTAATAAAATATTTAAAAAAAAAATGCCTCTACAGTATTATGTAAGTGGCACTGTCACCCTGTAGACATACATGGTCAGTGCACCCTAATATGAAAAGCTATGAGGTAATAGCTGTAGACTGAGCATGTACCGATCAGATTAAAGAGCGCCTTCATGCTCTATTAAACCATGCTCCCCTTATAGTCACAAAGGAAGCTTACAGTGCTCCGAGTTCGCCATGGTGAAAAAAACATTTTTATATCGTGGCATTTTCAAGAGTGAAGGGGTCATATTTTTTGCTCTGAATGGCCGAGCCGCATATCCCTTCCACTTCTCGGTTTGCATATACGCCCCCCACTGTTCCATATTCTGACATCACAATGTGCTAGTGTGGGAGCACGTTCCATAGGCAACATGGATTGAGCCTCCCGTAGCACATTATGTCAGACTATGGAACAGCGTGGGGGCATATCTCCAAACTGGGAAGGGGAAGGAATCAGTAGTTTGGCTCCTCAGAGGTGAAAAAAGGATCCCTCTACTTCTGAAAATGCCGCAATATAAAAATGTTTTTTTCTCCTTGGCAGACTCGAAGGCAAGGTACTGTAAGCTTCCTTTGTGACTGTGAGCACCACTGCCATGAAAAGTGCTCTTTAAATAAAGATGGCTACCTTATCGTATCTCCTAAAATCATTACATGGGGCTCGATTTTCAAAGCCCGGAGAATGCTGCAAGCCCCTGGGGTGCTGATTATTTGGCACATGGGACTCGCTGAATTCTCCTGGCCCACAATTGAGATTCCGTGTGCCAAATGCTACAAGTTAGACCAGATTTTCCCTGTTTTAACTTGTAGTATTTGGGGGACCATTTTTACCGGGCTTGCATCAAATATTTGGTGCAAGCTGCTGTAAACTGAGCAAACTGTCTCAACTGCACCTGAAAATAGAAAATTGGCTGCAGTTGAGGCACAAACGTTTGGTGCCACTACACCAAAAATGGCTTCGATGCAGGGCTTGAAGCAAGCCCTGCAACTACCTTTGAAAATTTAGCCCATGGTATCAGAAGAAAACAAGCATTTGTCAATGCAGAATGTTTGCTTGCTGGCATTGGCATTGGTAGTGTAGAAGTTACAGAGCTGCATAATGAGAATGGCAGTGAAGTACTGAACTGAAGCCAACCCCACCACCACCCTGCAGAGACTGACAGGCATTGGGGTGTGCCTTTGAGTCATCAGGCATAATGGCCACGCCATTTCACCACACCCTACCCTGCAGACACCGACAAGTGTCACGGTGTGCCTTGGGGTCTTTGGACCTTATGCTCACCCCATTCCATAAGAAAATACAGTGAGATGGGTGCAGTATAGGAGAATAGGGTGAACTTTGGGGCTGAAGAGCCCAAGGCACACCTCAATGCCTATCACTGGCTGCAGGGTGTGGGTGGGGGTGGAATAGTATGAGCATTACATGTGACAATCCCAAGTCACACCCCTGATGCCTGTCAGTCTCTACAGGGTGGGGCGTTATGGCCAGAAACACTAACGCCCCAGGCGTTCATTGGTATTTTCACTCCAATTTTTAAACATGGGTTTTTTGTGACTCCCACCTCATGAACAGTGGCAATATCAGTTCATTAGCCGAAAGATGATTTTGCACAGCGACCATGCCATTTGGCACCACAGGTGCAAAAACAACAGGATGTGAAAAATGACAGCTGTACTGCTCATGAGGAAGTGTAAAAAATGGCAATGTTGAAAATCTGGAGTGAAAATATAAAAAAACTGGTGAAGTCATGAGTGTGCATAGAAACTGTGCAATGCACACCCATAATGTAATTAGTCTGGGGATTGTTTACAGCAGATTGTCAACACAGGCATTTTGGGACTCCGCTCATGAAGAGTGTCACTGTGATTTTCGTAATCTGTCCTGAACACTGATTTCCCACAGCAACCACGCATTTCTGTGCCAGAAGTGCAAAAACACATTTCATTAGTGTGTAAAAAATGACAGCTGTACTGTTCATAAGGAGGTGTGGAAAATGCCACTGTACAAAATCTGGACTGAAAATATTACAAATTCGTGAACTTATGAGGGTGCATGGAAACTGTGCAATGCACACTTCTAACACAGTCATTTTGTGGACTTTTGTCACCAAATTTTCAACATAGCCATTTTAAGACCTCTGCTGATGAACAGTGTCACTGTGATTTTCTTAATCTGTCCCAAACATTGATTTTACACACCGACTGCACCATTGTGCGCTACATGCACGAAAACACATTTAGATGAGATGTGAAAATTACAGTTGTACTGCTCATGAGGAGGTGTGATAAAATGAAAACATTGAAAATTTGGGTGAAAATATAAAGAATTTGCAAAGTTATGAGCGCAGCGAGGGAACTGCACAATGCACGCCAGAACAGTCATTTTTGGAAATGTTTTCACCAAATTTTCAGCATAGGGTTTTGGGTGCCTACCTCATGAACTGTGACACTGTCATTTCATTACTCAGTCCCGAAAGTGGTTCCACAAAGTCACCTTTCGGGACCGAATAACAAAATGACAGGGACTGAGTTCATTAGGTGGGGCCCCAAGAACCCCATGATGAAAATTTGGCGAAAAAATTTCCCAAAATGGCCGAGATATGCACTAAAGTTGAAAAAAAAAGAATTTACGCCATTATACAGCTTACCGGTATTTCTTCAGTTTGCAGTCAGCTTTGAAGAGTGCAGGCGTGTTCCTAGTCCACTGAAGATCATCGCACTGGGCTCTGGAGGTAAGTATGGGGTGGGGGGTGGGGAGGTGGTGCGCAGAGGGTGGGCGTGGGTTGGAGGAGGGGGCAAGGACCTTTTTTTTTTTTTTTTTTTACAGGTGTCTTTTTATTTTAGAAGATGACGCTGGACTTTTGCCACACTGGGGTGGGCTCCCAGCATGGCAGCTGGAAGTTTATTTTTGGGGGTAGTGGAGCCAATGGGATTAGGCACCCCTGTTGGCCATCTGAGGACGTTGCCATGCTGGGGTGGGCTCCCAGCATGGCACCTGGAAATCTGTTTTGGGGGCAGCGGAGCCGGCAGGAGTTAGAGCACCCCATCGGCCATACAGGGTGTGTGTGGGGAGTGCATTAGCGTGCTGGGTGGGCTCCTAGCTTGCTATGTAGGTGTTCACTGTAGGGGAGAACTGTCTATGACAGTTCAGATGCAGTGTGACGCTGGCAGTATGCAAATTGCCTACATGTTGCCACTACTGATTGCAGCGGTCTTTTGCTTTCAAATGTACGCCACTGCATCTGAACTGCTGTCATAGACAGCTCCGATATTTATTGGTGTGGTGAGACAGCACCTGCAAAAGGGTGCAGGGCATTGGAAGCTGAGTAGCACACCTACAAAAATTCATATGGTGGCACTATGTTTCTTGCACATGTGTGCAAGCAAGCATAAAAAAACAAATCACTGAAAAAGTCATACGAGTTTTTGTTATGAGTTCAAATTTTAATATGCTGTAGAACTGTGTTCAAAACCAACTCATAATTATCTAGAGCTTTCCATATGTTAACAAGGGGGATGCAATATAATGTAGGTGGCACTGCCACCCTGTGGACAATCATGATCCATACATCCTAATATTGAAAAATATTTTTGCTCAGTATTTACAAATGAAGAGGGAGAGGTACCTAAAACAAACAATAGAAACACTCTGGATGCAGAAGTTGATACCAGCCCGTTTACAGAAGAAAGGGTTCTGAAAGAACTCTTAAAACTGAAGGTGGACAAAGCAATGGGGCCTGATGGGATTCATCCCAGAATTCTAAAAGAACTAAGGGTAGAACTAGCGACACCACTGACTACCCTCTTTAGCAAATCATAGGAGGATAGAGTGGTACCTGAGGACTGGAGGAGGGCCGATGTCATTCCCCTTCACAAAAGTGGGAGCAGGGCAGAAGCGGGAAACTACAGACCTGTTAGTTTAACCTCAGTGTTAGGGAAAATGATGGAATCACTTCTGAAGGAAAGAATTGTCGAGTACCTAGAGGCCAGAGGGGCACAGGACCCAAGACAGCATGGATTCACAGCAGGAAGGTCATGCCAGACAAATCTAATAGATTTCTTTGACTGGGTGACCAAAGTAGTAGATCAGGGAGGGGCTGTGGACATGGCCTACCTAGACTTTAGCAAGGCATTTGACTCAGTCCCACACAAAACATTAATATACAAGTTAGCCAGCCTGGGAGTGGGTTCCAAAAAGATAGCCTGGGTAAAGAATTGGCTGGAGAATAGGACACAGAGGGTAATAGTAAATGGAGTCCACTCTGAAGAAAGGGGGGTTACTAGTGGGGTGCCGCAGGGTTCAGTATTAGGACCGGTCCTCTTCAATGTCTTTGTTAGAGACATTGCAGAGGGACTGGAAGGAAAAGTATGTCTCTTTGCAGATGACACAAAGATCTGCAACAGAGTTGATGCACTAGCTGGGGTGGAAAGGATGAAAAGGGACTTGGCAAGGTTAGAGGAATGGTCAAATGTATAGCAACTTAGATTTAATGCTAAGAAGTGCAAGGTAATGCACCTGGGAAACAAAAACCCAGAGGAAGAGTACACAATGGGGAGTGAGATACTAACAACAAGAAAAATGGAAAGGGACCTGGGGGTAGTCATATCAGATGACTTAAAGGTGGGCAAGCAATGTGAGAGGGCAGTAAGGAGGGCTGGGGGGATACTGGGATGCATAGGAAGAGGCATCACCAGTAGAAAACAGAAGTTGTTATCCTCTATACAGACAGTTAGTGAGACCCCATCTGAGTACTGTGTGCAGTTCTGGAGACCCAATCTCCGCAAGGACATAGACAAGATGGAAGCTGTCCAGGGAGGGCAACTAAAATGGTGCAGGGTCTGCACCAGAAGACATATGAAGAGAGACTAAAGGAGCTTAATATGTATAGCCTCGAGGAAAGGAGGAGGGACATGATAGAAACGTTCAAGTACCTCAAGGGAATCAACAAAGTCCAAGAAGGTAGCATCTTTCAAAAAAAGAGGTGTGCAAGAACAAGGGGGCACAATTTGAAGATAATGGGGGGGCAGCTCAGAGGTAATGTAAGGAAGTATTTTTTCACAGAGAGGGTTGTGGATGCATGGAATGGCCTTCCAGAGGAGGTTGTGAAGTCAAAACAGTCAGTGAATTCAAGCATGCATGAGACAGTCATAAGGCAATTCTAGGGGGTTGGGGTAGAAAGAAATAGGCTGCTGGTTAACTAGAATCTGCAGCTTATCCATTAAGTAGGGAAATAGGTAGACTGGGTGGGCCAAGCGGTCCTTATCTGCCAACAAATTCTATGTTTCTATGTTTCTATGAGGTAATAGCTGCAGACTGAGCATGTGTAGATCAGAGTAAATAAAGATGGCTACCTGATCACATCACCTGAAATCCATACAGTGCTCCAGGCTGATCTGAGATAAAAGGGGATCTTCAGCCACTATGACTCCGACCCCTGACGAAGACTATGGTCAAAGTTCCATGGGGTTCTGTGGCAAAGTTAGCCTGCTCACTCACATTGTGCACCAGAGCCTTTGAATAAATACATTTGGATTGATTCCATGGTATTCAGTTACTATTTTCCTTCATGGGCTTTGGCTTTTTTTTTTTGCGAGTGCCCGACTTTTCTGAACTTGTGATTTAGCATTGTAGCTAGCAACCACACACCAGGTTCCAGACTCACACCACCACCACTGAGCACACTTTTCTTTGGTTTGCTAGGTCATTTAGGAAGGTGGAAGTGAGAATGGAGCCAAGGATGGACCGTTGGAGCATGCCTGAGCAGATGGGGATTGGGTGGATAGGGAGTCACCAATGCAAACAGCTTGAGAGTTGAAACCTGCCCTCCAGGTAGGAGCGAAATCAGGTGACTGATGAAACAGAGAGCACCTCCACCTTAAGCTTGTCCAGTGAGGAGTGGGTGGGCAAGAGCAGCAAAATATCTGGCCAAGTCAACAAAGATGGCAGAGGTCCCCTGGCCCTGGTCCATATCAGTAAGGATGGAGTGTTGGAGCTGGAGGAGGGCACTGGATGTGGAGTGGAACTTCCTAAAACCAGACTGGAATTTAGTGAAGAAGGAGAAGGATTCAAGGAAGAGGAAGAGTTGTGAGAGAATAAGATGTTTCTGGAGTTTAGCCAAGGTGGGGAGGAGAGAGGTGAGTCAGTAGTTACCAGGAAAGGAGGGCTAACCTACTTTAAGGAAGGAATGACAGTAGCCTGTTCCCAAGAGACAGGGACAGTAGTTGAGGATAAGGAGAGATTGAGAAGTTGGGTAATAGGGATGATGATGTTGGGGCAGAAAGCTGAAGAAGCTTGGGGTCATGACTATCAGGGCTAATGCTGCTGTGGATGATAAGAGACAGCAGGGCCTGGGAGAAGGCATGGGGAAGGGGGAGTGGAGGGGGAGAAGGAGAGGAGGAATTGGGCATACAGTAGTTGGTGAACAAGGAGTTAATGGAAGAAGCAATGGCCGCAGGGTCTGAGATGTGGGAGTTGCTAGTTATGAGGACGGGGGAGTGATGGGTACTGGGTCAGAGTGGAGAAGAGTTGATTACCTTCTAGAATTTGGAGGGGTGGTTAAGGTTGCTCTGGAGATTGGATGCCAAATATTCACTTTCACAAGCCTGGTGACATGGAGGTTGATATGATTAGTGACTTGATCCCCTGGCTAGTGATTCTGGCCATGTGGATGGGCAGGCAATGACCTGATGAAAAGGTTTTTGAACCTCGAAGTGATGGAGCCTTCTTGTCCTTCGTTGTAAATCTTTATTTCTTCAAACTATTATGCACTAAAGAACAAAAATTCTGTAGAACCCCTGGAGTGCTTGTCTTTCTTGCTCATTGAGGACCTGCAGAGCTTTTAATTGCCTTTAGTCCTGTTTCTCACCTGAGAATTTAGGCAACCAGTTGGCTGGGCAGTTGTGAGTGGCTGCAGCTGCAGTTAAAGCTGCTGCTCAGGAAAACAAAGAGCAGGTTCACCAGCAGCGTGGAGATGAGTCAACTGGCAACTTAACCCCTGACTGATGACTGGATGTGCAGGCAAGATCCTGGGGAGCTTCTGTGGAGGTAAGACAGGAGAGAAGAAAGGGAAACAAAGAGAGCAGAAACTGAAAACAGGACTTGCCCAGACTTGCCCACGCACAAAGCCTTTAAATTCTGAGAGCCAGCAAACTAGGAAGACAGGAGAGAAGAAAGGGAACTCATGAGAGCAGCAGTTGAAATTGTTTTTACAGGGTATATTTTCTGTTAAATTGCTGTGACGGTTGTCTTGCTGAAATGAAGAAAAGCACTTGCCGGGGTGGTGGGTCTGAACTGTAGCTGATTGTTTCTGGAGGGCATGCGCTTCGTACCGAGGTTCTGAAATAATTTCCACAAAAGGGCACAGGACATACACTTGTCATATCCTTAACAGCCCAGCATGCTGTGTAGGGGATAAACACACGCACATGCTCGCACACACTAACCCAAAAAAAAATTTTAAACAGGAAGGGAGAGAGACATGTGGGGAGCAGTGCAATGCACTGGCTGTGGGGAGACGTTCCAAAGGCTGTGATGCTGCCATAGTTGTAGACACCTCTCTGGTCTGAGTGAGGAGGTTACCCGTCTCCAGGCCAACCTATTGAGGTTTCGAGAAACTTCCTCCCCCACCCAGGGACCACCAGGGCTGCCACTGCTTCCTCACAGGTTGCCATGAAAGAGGAGCAGTTGGACCATGGTGGGCTCAGGGAGGGTGAGGGTGGTGGAACAGAAGCGCATTCCTCCAGTTGTACCTCTCCACAATCCAAACGCTGTTCTGGCAGATCGAGGTTCTTCTATGTAGGAACCTGTAGTGGAGACCAAGGAGGATTCTGGGAACCTCTACAAAGGAGACCCACAGAAGGGTGGCATGGTGCGCCACAGGGGTAGTAAGCTCCTGGTGGGGGACTCAATCATTAGGGGTGTAGAACTGGGGAAGGGAGGGGAGAGGGAGGTAAGGTGTCTGCCCAGTGCCATGGCTGGGAGGGGCAGGAAGCAAAAACCTCAGGATTGTGGAAGCAGCAGCACGGGAGAGGGAGTTGGACATCATCCATCTAGGGATAAATTACCTGGCTTGGAATGGGATCAGAGCTGTGCAGGAAAAGTTTGTGGAGTTGGGGAAGGGCCTTAGGCAAGTAGCACGCACAGTAACCTTCTATGAGATGTTGCCTGTCTATGGCATGGGTGAGGCTAGGGTACTCCACACCATAGGATTCAAAGAATGGTTGAAACTCTGGTGCAGAGTGCAGGGTTTTGACTTGACTGGGGCTTCACCTGGAGGGATACAGACCTATACTGGCACGATGGTCTGCATCTCTTCGGGAGGGGAAACAAGATCCTAGGTGATAGGTTTAAATGCTTCATTGGCAAGCATTTAAACTAGACAAGGGGGTAGGCACCTAAAAGGAGCAGGGAAATCCCAGCCCCACCCCACAAAACAAGGTAGTTAGTAAGGTAAATACCAAGGTAGTGCAGTTGATAGCGAGCAGGACAGGGATAAATGGAGAAAAAAAGCAAAGGCAGTAAGGACAGGGATGGGGGCTAAAAGGGGTAAGGCCATTAAAAAATTGGGGGTGATGAGTACTGATGCCCATAGTCTGGGTAACAAGCTCTCTGAACTAGTGGCCTTGATGGAAGAGGGACGCCTGGATATTGTGGTAATTACAGAAACATGGTACACAGAGTACCATGACTGGGATGTCAACATACCAGGGTACACAATCTACAGGAGGGACAGGGAGGGTAAAAGAGGAGAAGGAGTAGCTCTCTATATAAGGGAAGGGATTAAGCAACAGAACTAAAGTGTAAACCAGAAAGAGAGGAGGCACTGTGGGTCACCCTGGAGACAAGAAATGGCACCACAATCCGCACAGGGTTGTATACAGACCCCCATCTTGGGGGAGGAAATGGACAAGGAAATGACAGAAGGCATCCTTAGTGTAACCCCTCACCCCTGCCTTTTTGCCAGAATGACAGGTGGCATGCTGTTGAAGCTGACAGCAGTACCTGGTGGGGACTGGGTTCGGGGAGTATGAGGTTACTCGGCACAGGGGGGCCTAAGTTTGGCTACTCTGCACAGGGGCACCCAAGTAAATCCGAACACAGGAAGCAATAACTATAATGTCCAAAACCAGGAATGGGATTCTCCAGTGTGGCTTTTATTCACATACAAGCTGACCAAACAAAGCATAGACGGACCCCCACTGGGCTACATTTCCTGGTAATGCAGATTAGAGACTACAGAACACTTTATCACTATTTCCAGCCCTCAGGCTCTAAACCCACCAGGCACACAGCCCGGACTTGCACACAGCTTTGGGTACACAGCCCAACTTGTACACTACTTGGGTTTTCCCCACTGGCCCGACTCCCCTGCCGACCACTTGATCCGCGGTCCATTTGAGGAATGAACCAATTATCCTGTTGTGACTCCCCAAACCACACTAGAGTCTTCAACTCCTAAAGAGAATTTTCCTTACAATCCCACATCTGGGTACTTCCCTCATCACTGGCCAAGTGCCTGAGGTAAAGTAGAAATCCACAGAAGAAATCCATAGAGGTGGACCTGGTCACTAAAGATGGGGGGGCCAACCACCTCCAGCTCCCACAGCCCATACCCGGCCATTTCTCTGGAAACTGAACAATTCCTTTACTGAACTTTTAAATGTAGATTCTGGGTAGACGTCTGTCACATCTTCTCTACATATTATTTGCATCCCAACAAACTCTGGACTTGAACCTACTTTTGACTTGCTTAGCCCATTACTCTAGGCTTCCCAATATTTTAGTAGTTCAATCCCCACATTGTCACACAAGTCCCAAGGTGAAAAACATAGGCCCTTTTAGCTAGAGCAGACACTCACCCTCATGTTGCAGGTGCCCCACAGGCGACTCACAAATCTTCTTGTTCTCCCAAATAAACACTGAAAACACATTGGCAGCTTTTCCTTCACAAGCAGAACTAAGGGGTTGCCCCAGGAATCTGCAGGGAAACCCACTGAGACCCAAAAACAACGGTCTCCACCACTTCAGTAATCTTCTGTGTCTCTCTTTAAGGTGGAGACACACACCCTTCTACTTAAAAGTAACCCTCTGCCAGGGCTGAAGCTCCTAGAGCCTTCGCTGAGCTGCTTTACCAGCAAGCTCCCAACTTCTCACTCACTCACTGAAAACTGACTGAAGACTGACTTCAAAACCTCCCAACGTTCTAACCAACTCCCTTGCTGCAGATTCCAATGTGGCTCATGCAGCTGCGATAGTTCTATTGGTGATGTCATCCCTCAGTCTCAGCTGAGACTGAGAACAGAGTGAGACAGTGTGAAACCCATTTAACTGGAGTTTCACAAGCTGCCTTCCCTGACTACCACTAGGTCTTACTGGGATTCTAGTAACCCAGGTAACAAGGGGGTTACACTCGACCTTGACCAGGAAAATTACTGTCCGCAGTCATTATTTACCCGGCCTTAGGCCATCCCACCCTATGTGCTACCTGCAGAGGGGGGTGATCAGGCCCCCTCCTACCATGTGCAAGCACAGGCAGGCAACACTAAGGGCCTAGAGGCCTTTAGCTGACATATCAGCCTCTACAGTATCCACTTACTATGGACACCTAGTGGTTCTGGTAGACCTGTCCAGAGCATAGCCCTGATAGATCAGCACTGCGGTCCCAATGGCCATTCAGGACCACAGCCTGTCTATCCCCTCAACCCTCTAGGGAAAACCTATCTGCTCCTAACCTAATACCCCCAAAACAAAAACAACCCGGGGACCTCCCCGACCTTGGGCAACCTGCAACCACACACCATTGAAATACTACATTTTATACCATGTTACTGTCTCCTCCCTACCCCCACAACCACACCTGTGGAAGGAAAGGGTTAATACAGTAATAACAACCATAACACCACAGTACTTTAAATTTCTATTCACTAAAGCACCGATGAGGAACTCCGATGAGCCCCTCCTCCTCTTCTTGTCTTCTCTTCTGTCTGCCCAGGAACACCTGTAAGAAAAAGAAAGACAACACACGCTCTCCTAATCTGCATACACAGTCTACCCAGACCCCTACCATCAAAACACTGAAAAATTCCCAAAATATTTTTTTTTTCAGAAAAAAGGTAGAAAAACAGTATTTACATTAGAAAACAATGACATTATTTACAATACACATTTGGGGGGATGGAGTGCCCTAAAAGTCCCAACTAGTGACCACAATGCCCGAAGGCTAGTCCAATAAAGAGTCTCTCCTGGGCCGGATCCCGGTGAAGCAGAGTTCTAACAGGCCAAAGTCCCGAAGGGGAGAGTCTTTGAGGACAGTTCACACATTTTTGAAGTCTGCTAGTGTAGGGTGTGTACTGCAATGTCATAAAGATAGAAAAGTTCGGACTTACCAGCCACTTGTAGAATGGAAATTTTGGGACTGAACTGCACCTCTGACGAAGACTCTCCCTGGCAGCATTTCTTCCGATACAGCTGGGCGGACATTTTCTGGGAACCACAGGAGGGCACATCTGGGAACAGCTGGGCTGATGTCATCTCTGGAGATGGAACCTTAGAACAGGAACAAAAAGAAAACAGCTGGTCCAACGTCATCCAATTATCAGGCGATGAACAGGATACAGCTGGGCTGGTGTCCTCTCTGGATCTGAAGTCATCTGGTGGGCCAGTCGATGGTTTCTGGAAAGGCCAGTACACTGTAGACTGATGAATGTGGGGCACCTGAGTCCTGGATGTCCATATTGGCGGATCAATAAAGGCACTTCACAGTCTGGTGTGACAGTATTGACTACCACTGCTCGGCTTTCCATTTTTGTAGGCACGGGCACATTTGCTGGGAGGTCCTTGCACTGAGGCCAATAGTACCGGGTGTCAGGAGCTTGAATTATTACCCCCGTCTGGGTGCACATAATTCACACAGTGGGAGATTTCACGTCCCTCTCCGTCCACTATTCTCACTGTCTATAAACAGTGTCCTGCCTCTCTTCTACTGGGTATACTTCTCGTGAAACAGTCTGTTTTTCTCATGTTTGTTGGCCCCAGGATGCACACTTTTCATGGCTTTGTCCCAGATCCAGGATTTCCTGCAGTTCTCAATCTCCTCCCAGACTTTTTAAGGAAAGGTAGGAAAGGTCATACCATGGATCTCATTTGCCTTCCTACGAACCAGTCTCTCCTCTTTACTTGCTTTGGTCAATCTGAGACCGCTGGCCTGGCTTGGGGGTGGCCAGCCCTGGTTCTGCCAGCTACGCATCCTTAAAGAAATTAGAAACAGATCCCTGACTTCTTCCTCTTGCAAAGGCAGGGCAGTGGCATCACCACTTTCTTCCATACATTCCTCCGAGGCAAGATCTTGAGGTTGTGTACCTGTTCCTTTTTCACAAGGCCACATAGGTTCCCCCTCATCTTCCTCTTCACTGAGGATCTGAGCCCAGGAGTGAGCAGTCGTTCTCACTCCTGAGACTATCCACTCATCACTAGGCGCTGAGGTCGACACCTCCCACTCAAAGGCCTCCCGCATCTCATCTTCGCCTAAGAGACTTGGGCTAGCCCCCCCCCAGGGGTCTACTGATGCTGTATCCGAACTCTCCTTCTGGGATCCACCATCCGAAACTTCAACTTCTGGTTCTGTCTCTAACTCTGTACCCTCTAGCTTTGTGCCACACTCCAACGAGGGGCCTTCCTCCACAGGCTCTGCCTGGTCCTGTGTGCTGCCAACTGCAGATTCCTGAACCTTTGTCCATGTGGGAGCCAACTGAATTTGAGGCGCTTTATACAAGCCATATTTTTCTAAGCATCCAGCACAGTGAGGAATCATGAAGACATCCCTTCCAGCTCTCAAGCATATTTGACATACATGCACTGGAAAACCAGGAATCGCCACATGAGGAGGCAGCTGTCCTCCATAGCACCACTTTTCAATATCCCTCAGTCTATTTACTGCTGCTGTTACTGCAACCCGGGCATGATCCGGGTAACGAGCTGGTCCTGAGGCCATAACTGCAGAAAACCAAACAAAAGTTCACTGTAACTGAAAGTATCAACTTTACTGAACACACTCTTTAGTTGTAAAATGGATCCTCTGCTGCTGTGTTTACTTTACTACCCCACCCTGTAATGGCGGCGGCCGCACTCCTGTGCATCAGCATTCAGAATCTGGGTCAAGCCACTGCGCACCCGATTTACACAAACTACTGCTAACTTTTGCTCAAACTGCACAACTTGCTCTGTTCTTGCTTTAAACACATTTACAGGATTTTCCACGGACTTCTTACATGCTGGTAACATTTATTTTACTCACAGTCCCTTAAAGCTTCAGGTTTTTAGCACAGGATTGCCTGTATTTCTAGTGCTGCACATTGGCTACAACCCACAGTCTCTCTCTGGTTTCAAACTTTAAACTGAGGCGGAATTTATTTCTATGCACACAGTCAATGGCTCAACAGACCCGCACGCGCTGGCAGGACTTGACACAGTCGTCACCCGCAAAGCGACCACACTGCTGCACACACATTTATATAGCATAGGGCAGAAAATCACTGTCTGAGTAGTTTTTAGGTTGTTACTTACTGTTATCAGTAGCAGTTTGCTGCGATGGGGAAAAACGGCCTGCAGCCAGTTCTTGGAGGCCTCAGAACAGAAACGGGCGAGCAGTCCTACGGATCGTCTTTTCAACCACCACTTCTGCAATTTCAGTGATCGATTAGCAGGTTGAGCCCGATTTTAAACAAGATAGTCTATTTTTAACAAGTTTACAGCGATTTTAACACTCCACGATGCTCCTTCACTAGCCAGTACACGCTCTCCACTCACACTCCCTCTCGAATGCTGGGGCAGTCACTGTAGAGCTGGCTGAGGGCGGGACTGATTTCAGCCTGACCAATCACACACACCATGCAAATGAGCCTCTTCTTCCTCGCAAGGGCTCCTCTCCTCACGGCGATCGTCGAGCAGGCAAATTTAAACTGCAGAATGCAACTTTTTTTCTTTACCACCTGACTCCACGGCGGGAGCCCATTTCAGCCATTTAACATAGCCATTACACCAACAAGTCTCTCATTCGTTCAAAAAGCATTTCCAACGTCCAGGGCACAATTTTCCTGTTGCTACCCGTAGTCTTCCACACTTTTCTTTACCACAGTTCATTTTAAAAGCATTTCCAACATCCAGGGTACAATTTTCCTGTTGCTACCCCTAGTCTTCCACACTTTTCTTTACAACAGTTCATTTTACTAGCAGGCAAAAATGCTGTAAACAATTGATGCAGGGCAAGGGCACACTGCTCCTTGGTAAACAGCTGGCAATTTTAAACAGCAGCACAAGATCCACAGCACACAGCAATACACTAGGGAAATTGCTTCAGCTTTTTGGGCTACCCACTGCCAGATAGCTAAAACGCTAGCCCCCATGCCCGAGCACCTTCCTTTCCAGAACAAAATACAAACTGGTGCCTCCATTTTTGTAACCCCTCACCCCTGCCTTTTTAGCAAAACAACAGGTGGCATTCTGTTGAAGCTGACAGCAGTACCTGGTGGGGACTGGATTCGGAGAGGATGAGGTTACTTGGCACAGGGAGGCCTAAGTTTGGCTACTCTGCACAGGGGCACCCAAGTAAATCCGAACACAGGAAGCAATAACTGTAATGTCCAGAACCAGGAATGGGATTCTCCAGTGTGGCTTTTATTCACATACAAGCTGACCAAACAAAGCATAGACGGACCCCCATGGAGCTACATTTCCTGGTAATGCAGATTAGAGACTACAGAACACTTTATCACTATTTCCAGCCCTCAGGCTCTAAACCCACCAGGCACACAGCCTGGACTTGCACACAGCTTTGGGTACACAGCCCGACTTGTACACTACTTGGGTTTTCCCCACTGGCCCGGCTCCCCCGCCAGCCACTTGATCCGCGGTCCATTTGAGGAATGAACCAATTATCCTGTTGTGGCTCCCCAAACCACACTAGAGTCTTCAACTCCTAAAGAGAATTTTCCTTACAATCCCACATCTGGGTACTTCCCTCATCACTGGCCAAGTGCCTGAGGTAAAGTAGAAATCCACAGAAGAAATCCATAGAGGTGGACCTGGTCACTAAAGATGGAGGGCCACCCACCTCCAGCTTCCACAGCCCATACCCGGCCATTTCTCTGGAAACTGAACAATTCCTTTACTGAACTTTTAAATGTAGATTCTGGGTAGACGTCTGTCACATCTCCTCTACATATTATTTGCATCCCAACAAACTCTGGACTTGAACCTACTTTTAACTTGCTTAGCCCATTACTCTAGGCTTCCCAATATTTTAGTAGTTCAATCCCCACATTGTCACACAAGTCCCAGGGTGAAAAACAATGGCCCTTTTAGCTAGAGCAGACACTCACCCTCACGTTGCAGGTGCCCCACAGGCGACTCACAAATCTTCTTGTTCTCCCAAATAAAAACTGGAAACACATAGGCAGCTTTTCCTTCACAAGCAGAACTAGGGGGTTGCCCCAGGAATCTGCAGGGAAACCCACTGAGACCCAAAAACAATGGTCTCCACCACTTCAGTAATCTTCTGTGTCTCTCTTTAAGGTGGAGACACACACCCTTCTACTTAAAAGTAGCCCTCTGTCAGGGCTGAAGCTCCTAGAGCCTTCACTGAGCTGCTTTACCAGCAAGCTCCCAACTTCTCACTCACTCACTGAAAACTGACTGAAGACTGACTTCAAAACCTCCCAACGTTCTAACCAACTCCCTTGCTGCAGATTCCAATGTGGTTCATGCAGCTGCGATAGTTCTATTGGTGATGTCATCCCTCAGTCTCAGCTGAGACTGAGAACAGAGTGAGACAGTGTGAAACCCATTTAACTGGAGTTTCACAAGCTGCCTTCCCTGACTACCACTAGGTCTTACTGGGATTCTAGTAACCCCGGGTAACATGGGGGTTACATTAGAATGGCAAAAAAAGGGGAGATATTGTTGATGGGGGAACCTGAATATGCCATATATTAAATGGAGCACCTTTGCTGCAGCCACATCTAAGAGCAGGGTCATTCTTGATGCCATACAGGGGGCATACCTCAGACACCTAGTGTTGAAACCCACTTGGGAGGGAGCAACCTTAGATCTGGTACTCTCAAATGGGGACATAGGGAGGATCTTAGATTTAGAAGTGGGTAGCCATCTGGGAACAAGCAACCACCAAACAGTGTGGATCACGATAAACACAGCCATAGAGTCAAGCCATACAAAGGTGAGGGTATTGGACTTTAGGAGGGCCGACTTTGGCAAATGGGAGAATGCCTCAGAAAACCATTAGCAAATGGGCAAGAAGGAGGGGTGGAGGAACAATGGGGAAAAATCAAAACTGCCATAGCATAGGGAACAGAAACCCTGAAGCCACCTATAGGCTAGGAGGGGAGTTGCTGGCAGTCACAAGAGAAGAAAGAGACTTGGGCATCATCATCACCAATGACCTGAAATCATCCAAGCAGACCACTAAAGCAGTAGGTAAGGCTAGGGAGATGTTGGGGTGTATTAGTAGGGGTATCACAAGTCAGAAGAAGGAGGTAATAATCCCTCTTTACAAGACTCTGGTTAGGCCCCATCTGGAGTACTGTGTGCAGTACTGGAGGCTACACCTTCACAAGGACATTAACCAAATTGAGGCAGTCCAGAGAAGGGAAAACAAAATGGTGCAGGCACTGCATCAGAAAACATATGAGGACAGATTAACGGACCTCAATATATATACCCTAGAGCAAAGGAGGGAGGGAGAAAGGTGATATGATCGAAACATTCAAACACCTTAAGGGCATTAACAAGGCAAAAGAGTCTAACATGTTTCAATATAACAAAAATAGCAGGACAAGAGGACACAGCATGAGATTAGAGGGAGGTTGATTAAGGGGTAATGTGAGGAAGTTCTTTTTCACAGAAAGGGTGGTGGATGCATGGAACAGCCTACCTCAGGAAGTGGTAGAAATGAATACAGTGCAGGGCTTCAAACAGGCATGGGATAGGCATAAGGGAACAATACAGATGAGTATGAATAGATAGGCCACTGTCAGAGCAAAGGCCGATAGCACATTTATAAGGTAGAAAAATAAATGGGAAGACTGGATGGGCCTTGCGGTCCTTATCTGCCATCAACTTCTATGTTTCTATGTAACAGGCCTTTGTGTGAAGCAAATAAAACTAAATGAAGGGAAAAAAACACTATGGTTCTCAAAAGAGGTGGCGGGGAAGATTAGGGAGAAAAAGATAGCATTCAGGAAGTATAAGGAAACACAGAAGGAGCAGGACAAAGAACTGTACCAGTTAAAGCAGAGGGAAGCAGGGAAGGCAGTCAGAATAGCAAAGGCCCAAACAGAGGAAAAAGATAGACTACTCAGTTAAGAAGGGGGATAAAACATTTTATAGGTACATTAGGGAGCGAAGAAAGACCAAGGGAGGGATAGTGAGGCTTAATAAAAGGGAGGGTGGGTGGGGCAGAGAATGACAGTGAAAAAGCAGGGATACTGAACAAAACTGCTCAGTATTCACAAAAGAAGAGGAGAGGGAGGTACCTAAACCAAACAATAGAAGCACTCTGGATAGGGGGGTCGATACCAGTTCATTCACAGAAGAAAGGGCCATGAAAGAACTCCTAAAACTGAAAGTGGACAAAGCAGTGGGGCCTGATGGGATTTACTCCAGCATTCTAAAAGAACTAAGGGGAGAACTAATGACACTACTGACTACCGTTTTAACAAATCATGGGAGGATAGTGTAGTACCTGAGGACTGGAGGAGGGTGGCTGTGATTCCCCTTCACAAAAGTGGGAGCAATGCAGAGGCAGGAAACTACAGATCTGTTAGTTTGACCTCAGTTGTAGGGAAAATGATGGAATCATTTCTGAAAGAAAGAAAGATTGCTGAGTACCTAGAAGCCAGTGGAGCATAGGACCCAAGGCAGCATGGATTCACAGTGGGAAGGTCATGTCAGACGAATCTAATAGATTTCTTTGACTGGGTGACCAAAGTAATAGATCAGGGAGGGACTGTGGACATGGCCTACCTGGACTTTAGCAAGGCATTTGACACAGTCCAACACAAAACATCAATAAACAAGTTAGCCAACCTGGGAGTGGGTCCCAGGGTGGTAGCCTGGGTAAAACATTGGCTGGACAACAGAACGCAGAGGGTGGTTACTATCGGGGTACCACAAGGTTCAGTACTAGGACTGGTCCTCTTTAATGTCTTTATATGTAACATTGCAGAGGGACTGGAAGGAAAGTATGCCTCTTTGCAGATGACACAAAGATCTGCAACAGGGTTGATACACAAACTGGGGTGGAAAATATGAAAAGGAACTTTGCAAGGTTAGAGGAATGGTGAAATGTATGACAGCTTAGATTCAATGCAAAGAAGTGCAAAGTAATGCACCTGGGAAACAAAAACCCAGGAGAGAGTACACAATGAGGGGGTGAAATAATAACAACAACAAAAATGGAAAGGGACCTGGGGGTAGCCATATCAGATGACCTAAAGGTAGGCAAGCAATGTGAGAAGGCAGTAAGGAGGGCTGGGGGTTATTGGGATGCATAGGGAGAGGCATCACCAGTAGAAAACAGGAAGTTGTTATCCCTCTGTACAGACAGTTGGTGAGACCCCATCTGTAGTACTGCTTGCAGTTCTGTAGATCCCATCTCTGCAAGCACATAGACAGGATGGAAGCAGTCCAGAGGAGGGTAACTAAAATGGTACAGGGTCTGCACCAGAAGCCATACGAAGAGAGACTAAAGGAGCTTTCTATGTATACCCATGAGGAAAGGAGGGGGGGCATGATAGACTTTCAAGTACCTCAAGGGAACCAACAAAGTCCAAGAGGGTGGCATCTTTCAGATAATGAGATGTGCAAGAATAAGGGGGCACAATTTGAGGATAGAAGAGGGGCGGCTCAGGGGCAACGTGAGGAAGTATTTTTTCATGGAGAGAGTGGTATATGCATGGAAAAGCCATCCTGAGAGAGTCGTGGTGTCAAAAACAGTGGGGGAATTCAAGAATGCATGAAACAGACATAAGGCAATTCTAGAGGGGGGTAGGAGGAAGTAACTAAAAAAAAAAACTTGGCTTCACAATCACCACAAGAAGAAACATATGCTGTTTCAAAGTTAAAACATGCTTTTATTGAAAAAGCTAAATAAAAACCAGCAGCAGTAAAGATACATAAGACGCACAGTGTCTACAGGCAAATGTTTTTACCCCTCCCTTGGGCTTTGTCAGGCATTTAGTTGCCTTCCTCTGAACTGCCTTCACTTTGTCTAAGTCCTTCCTTACATGTGGTCTCCAGAACTGGACACAGTACTTCAGGTGGGGTCTCACCATTGATCCACAGTGGCAACACCACCTCTATCCTTCTGCTGGCTATACCCCTCCCTATGCACCCCAACATCCCACTAGCTCTATCCACTGCCTTATCACACTACTTTGCCACCCTGAGGTCATCCAATATGACTGCTCCCAGGTCTCTTTTATGTTTGGTGACCATCAATACCTTTTCTCCCATTTTGCACTTTGTGTCTGGGTTTCTGTGCCCCAGGTGCATGAGTTTGCACTATTTTGCATTGAAACCTAGCTGCCTCACCCTTGACCATGCTACAAGTTTTCTCAGGTCTCTGGTTATTCTTTCCACCTCCTATACTGTGTCCACCCTGTTGCAGATTTTGGTGTCATCCTCGAAGAGGCAAACCTTTGCCTCAAGCTCATCTGGAATGTCACTTCTAAAGACATTAAAGAGGACTGATCCTGGTACTGAACCCTGTGGCACCCCGCTGGTCACCCTTCCTTCCCTGGAGTGAACACCACCCTCTGTTGTCTATCCCATAACCATTTTGTTACCCAGTCTGCCATCTTTTGACCCACCCTAAGCTGCCCAGTTTCCTCATGAAACACTTGTAAAAGCTTTACATACAAAGTAACAAAAACCTAAAATGTTTGTGCTCAGATGGACTTCTTGTGGTTCATTGGGGAGATTTAAGGTGCTCTATAGCAGGGTAATTAACATACTAAAAAACTGATGGTTCCTTCTCAAACAGTGCAGGGCACCCCAATTCTTACATTCTCTCTTAAAATGAATAAGCAGGAGAGCATCAACATCTTACCATACCTTCTTATACTTGAAACCAACTACTCCGGGGGGGGGGAGTGGCTTCGCTCCAATCGTGATGGCCGCCAGACTGTGGAGCTCTGTAGACATGGGGAACGATTCACAGGAGATGCACCTCTAGACGGACTAAATCTAACAGCTCTATAAAAATATAGCACCAGTTATCCTTCCGGTCGATACCCGGTAAGGAAATTTCTCTCCTGGACAATTTCTCGACCGCTGCATGCTGCTAACAGTCAACGGTGTCTCACTATGTCGCAGGCTGACAAGCCCAAGGCGTCTGGAAGTCTCTATGCAACAAATCACTGGGATGTTTGCAGCACTGATGCAACAGATGACTGAGGTGACAACAGCCTCAAATAACACCACCTCGGCTATACAACAAATGGATGTCAGAATGTCCAAAACTGAAACCCAAGTCAGCCAGAAGTCAGACAGGCTTGACTCGCTTACAGCACTAGTATGGGAACAGGAACATACCATCCACAGCCTGCAAACAAAAATTGATGACATCGAAAATAGGAGTCGCCGGAACAATCTACGCATCCTAGGCATACCTGAAGGGGTTGAGAGGAAGCAACTGGCAGGTTTTTTTATACGATGTACTACCGGAGATCCTTAAGCACGACCTCCCATCTGGCTTTACAATAGAAAGGGCCCATAGAATGCTTAATCCTAAGCCGAGGCCTCGCAAGTGGCCTAGGCCCCTTATGGCATGTATTCTCAACTTCGAGGACAAGGAGTGGGTTTCCTCTAGAGCACAAGAGCTTGGGGCACTGTCATGGCAGGGCCACAAAGTCCTTATATTTCAGGACGATTCCAAAGATCTGGCTGCCAAATGGAAAGCATACACAGAATGCCAACGACTGATGCACGCCAAAGGTATCCAATTCACACTACGCTACCCCACTACGATGCGGCTGGAGATTAACGGGGTACCTATGTTGTTCTCTACCCCTGAGGCCTTCATGGAATACCTTGGCAAAGCACAGCCCAGCATCACTACCCCATGCCGAAATGGCAATCTACATGAGGAGCAGTCTGATAACGGGGAACCCAACACTTTTAAATCATGCACAATTCCTAGCTATCAGTTTCAAGGACTATCAGCCAGATCTCAGAAGTGCCAACAATCCGGGAAACATGCCAGAAGGAGCCACCAACATGATCGCACAATGCAGCCTGCATACCAAGGACCCAAAACAGAAATTTCCAACCTCCAGAAATTTGCCTCACCGAATCGGTACGCAGCTCTAATACTGGAAGAACGGGTCAAGACAGCTGAATTCCCCGAATACCCTGAGGCAGAAATGGTGCAAGAGGCTACAGTGTCTGAAATGGCATACTCCGATGCAGCTGCAGAGAAGCTTAATAATGCACCTATCTCCTCCTCCTCCTCAGTTCCAGAAGTGGAACATGGACATTCTGATGCTAGCACAGATGACTTAGCACCCATCCCAGCGCTGCACCCTCCACCTCTCCATACAGAACCTTTCACGGGCAGAGACAGATAAGTGTCCTTTTTGTTCTTTTCTGAGGGCAGGGTAGGGGCTGAACTTTGGGGAATGCTCCCGTTGTTAAACGGGAAGATTTATGGTAGTCTTCTCCTCTGTTTTTCTATGTTCTGATACCCCCTACCTTGTCGCCTGGAGAAAATATCCGGGACACTGGGATACTGAATATAATGTTTTCTTTTCTGTAGAAGCTGCTGATGGAAATAACCATACACTGAATGATGTACCCCATACCCGATCTTCCTAGCAGCTACCCCTCTCCAACCCCTCATATACTCCGTTATAGAGGGACTCCTAGAATGGAAACCCTCTCCCTTTCCCATAATTTGTCAATACTATTTAATGGATAGCTGCACTGTCTAAGGGAGACAATACTTTCATAGGGCCATCATTACTTTGCAGCTGTCTTACTGACCTGTTGTTTCGGCCTGCAAACTCAATGATAGGCTAACAAATTGATCCAGGCAACAATACAGGTGCATCCTAATACGTTTTTTTGCTGTACACCCTCTCCCCAAGGCTAACCAGCCCCCTACAGTGCTAACACCGTGATTGATTTTGGATTTATCCTACAGTTGTTACAGTAGATTATCTTACCCCATGGACAGCCAGTTGGAACCTTTGGAGGAATATTACCTCGTTCCCTAAACCAGTTGCTACAATGCACATGTTAGTGCAATGTATGAATATAGTGTCTGTTATAGGTTTTATTTTAGAGTAACTGTCTTTTCATGTACAACATGCTGTAACTTCTTCTTTAACTTTACTTAGTTATGCTGTAATCTGCTGGAAAAAAACACTTCAAATACTAATAGCTGTGGTCATCTGGGTTTTTTGTCAACTTCTGTTTGGTGACTATGACCTGTGGAGCCCTTCAAGTGTCTCGAGCACTAGTTTCAATATTTTCCGTGGACCTCAGGATTATGGCTGATATATCCTTCATAACATGGAATGTTAGGGGTCTTAATAGCCTGGTGAAATGGAAAAAAGTGCTGACACACTTGAAGAGACTGAAGGCTCAAGTCGCATTCCTACAGGAGACAAAACTCACCAAGCATGACCACGCACTGCTGGTGAGAGACTGGGTGGGGCAGGAGATTCATGCAGGTGCCCCTACTAGAAAGAGAGATGTAACCATTCTGTTTCATGAAGCCTTGCCATGGAACATAATCCAGAGAATGGCTGATCCCCAGGGTTGATGGGTCATGGGCCTAGTTGCCACTCCGACTGGGAATATCCTTCTGATCAACATATATGCCCCAAACGAGGATAACCCCCTTTTTTTTGTTGACCTCACTACGAAGATAGGAAATATTATTGATCCAGATACCCCTATTATAGCGGGTGGAGACTTTAACCTTACTTTAATTCCCATCCAGGACAGGAGTGACTTAAGTAAGGAAACTCATACTAAAGGGTCCCAAGCTATTCACAATCTCTGCTCAGAATACCAAGTAGTGGATATCTGGAGTTTTATACACCCCAAAGAGCGGGCTTATACATTCCATTCTGGAGTTCATGGTTCCTTTAGTAGATTAGATTTTTGGTTGATTTCACAAACCTTAACACCCACAGTTACTTCCTCAAATATTCTCCCCATGATCATTTCGGATCATGCCCCGGTCCATTTGATTATAGCATGGGGTGAACCAGCTCCTAGATTCTCCTCCTGGAAGCTCGACCCCCGGCTTATGCAAGACTCAAGCTTCTTGAGTTGGGCTAAATCTGAAACCGAATGTTTTTTGCTTGAGAACCCCATTTCGGATACTTCAGCACAAAACACGTGGGAGACTTATAAAGCTGTAATGAGGGGGAACATTATAGGGTATGTTGTCAACAGAAAGAGGGACAGGGACAAAGAACAGATCGAGCTAGAAGGAGAGCTGGCCAGGGCCGAACAGGCCTTAAAAGCAGGACCATGCCCTACATTACAATCTCAGGTAGGTAGACAGGTGCTATCCCTCAGAATCAGGCTAAACGAGCTAATATCCCGGAAGGCTGATCTAGCCATATTAAGAGTCTGGCATACATATTGGGAGGGTGGGGATAAGAGCAGGAAAATCCTGGCCTATCAGATTAGGCAACAGCAAGCTGCTAGGTTTATTGCTAGCTTAAAAGATCCAACATCAGGAACAATAACAACCAAGGCACCGTAGGTGAATAAGATCATGACTAATTTTTATGCTCATCTCTATACCTCGTCCCACCCAGCCACCCACTCTGACACTCAAGCTTTTTTAGACAACTTAACCCTACCTACATTATCCCAGGACCAAAGAAATAAACTAGATGCCCCCCTTCAATGCCCAGGAAATAACAACAGCTCTAATTGCTTTGAAATCCAGGAAGGCACCCGGAGGGGATGGATTCCCGGTGGAATTCTTTCAAGCCATGACCCTCGCTATAATTCCCATCCTGGGGCAAATGTTTGCCAAATCTAAGGACAAAGGAATGCTGTCCCCATCCCTTAGAGAAGCCACCATAACGGTTCTACCTAGGAAAAGTAAAGATCCCACTGCCCCTCAAGCTATCGCCTTATTTCCTTAATAAATTCAGACAGTAAGCTTTTTGCCCAAGTTTTAGCTAACAGATTAAACCCTCTTCTCCCATCTCTGATCCATCCCTCTCAAGTAGGTTTCATCCCAGGTCGATAAAGTACTGACCACACCCGAACTCTTCTGAATCTCATTCATATAACCAAACAACTTAGTACCCCATCAGCCACTTTGGCGATTGACTTCGAAAAGGCATTCGATCCAGTAGAATGGCATTACCTGCATGTTGTACTGGGCCATTTTGGCTTTGGGCCACAGTTTTTGGCAAATATTCAGGCTTTATATACACTCCTACAAGCCAGGGTCAGAACCAACTCTTCTGTGTCCGATCCCTTTCCGCTTCATAGAGGCAGCAGACAAGGTTGTCCTCTCTTGCCTTTACTTTTTGTTCTAGCAGTTGAGCCCTTGGCATCCGCCATTTGGCAAGCTAAAAGTATCTCAGGGATCCAGCTGGGAAACTCCTGTTGTACAGCCTTGATGTTCGTGGATGATCTGTTAGTGACTCTGGCAGATGTCAGCGTATCTATCCCCCCCCCATACTGTCCCTTTTAGATCGATTTACGCATATTCCTGGCCTAAAAGTCAATCAAACAAAAACAAAATTCAAACAACATGAAGTTTTGCTATATTATGACATATGCAGTTTGTCCCAGCCTTAGAACTGCTCCAGAGGTGAAAGAGTTAACTTTCCATGCCAGGCATGGAATCTTGAGCGCGAGCTCAGTTGAAAACTCTGTCTGTTGTTCTTCAAACCCAAACTGTCAGATTCTTTACTCCGCCTCACTGAACAGTCGCTCCGAGATTTCTCCTTCTGCCTGGTTCATTTTGTCGGTTCAAAAGTGTAATTCTCATTTTTAAACCACATGTTATTTAACCGCAACTTGATTCAAGCTCTGTCTGTGGTATCGTAGGAATAGATAAGTTTTACATTTTCCATGGGAACTTGCAAACTATTATCAGTTCGGTTTGAACCGGATCGAGTTGTTGTTAAACTTCATTAAATTGCATTTAGAGTGCGGTTCCCGGTTCTTATCGGTTCTGAAAAAAACAGTTTCATTACAGTTTTCCACGACCATGCATCACGGTTAAGAACCGATAAGGGTGTCTTGCTTGGCGATTTGCAAGTAAAAGGGCAAGTTTTTGGTTAGGTTGGCATTATGTCTGGAGAAACCCAAAGAAAAGCAGGGCCCACTGGGTTCACAGCACTGTAGTAGTTCTGTGGGGAAGCCTTGCCAAGGCTGACCACACCACATGTTTATTATCTGAGGGTTTGACCACCTCAATACCAGACTACCAGATTTGCAGAATTTCCCTGCAGCTACCCTGGATAAAGAGGTTGGTAGGCTCAGGGGACGAGAGGCTAAAAAAGTCAACATGACCGGATGGCCAGCCAGTTGGGTGCCAACCGAAGACAGATATACTCCCTCTGACCAGGCGAGACTTCCTCAGGCAAAGCGAATAAGAGCTGACTGGGAGCCAGTTCCAGCAAAGAGGACTAGAAAATCAGCAGGTGTGGGCCAAAATTTCCTTCTCCAACCGCTGCAGAGATAGCCAAGCGATCCAAATCGGTCAGCTTTCCCGGTTCCATGAACCCGACGCACCATCAGAGTAGCGATCGTTCCACGATTCAAGAATATGATATAGAGGAATTTTATGAACGGGAGGGGAGGGAGGATTATGAAGAGAGTGAATGTGATTTTGAAAGTCTGGATGTGCCTATTGAACCGGACATCTCCCCAGACAGACCTTCAGGAGTGTCTCCACTAGGCTTTCTGGTCCCCACTCATTTATGTTTATAAAAAGTTGCTGAAACCCTCAGCTCCCTTTGGAAGCTGTGGATGAACAGGAGGAGCCTGACTATGTGGAAATGATGGATATCCCAGAGTCCAGGGAGATTGTCTATTCCTTTACAAAATCTTTTTAGGAAACAGACAATAAAGAATTTTAAAGCTCCTAACACTATACACATACAATGGATAAAAAATGGACAAGAGGGTACACATTGTCAGGCTCTGATATGGAGTTCCTTTCACAACAATGCAGCCATGTTGGGGTAGTGCAGGCTACAGCCTGTGATAAGGCAAATATTCCCTTGGCACACACCCCCTGACAAGAACTCCAGGAGGATTGATGCCATGGCAAAGAAATAATACATGGCAGCATCCTTGGGACTCAGACAGGCAAATTATATGGCCTATGTTGCCAAGATACCAGAAATCCAGATGGGATACTGTTATGGCTTTAGCGAAACAGGTCCCTAGCCAGCTGCCAAGGAGCTGGAGCAGGTGGCTGCTGATGGTATTAAGGGCATCAAGGTGCAGTTCCATGCTGCAGTGGACTCTAATGATGTATCTTCAAAAGTCATGGCTACATCTGTGGCTTTTCACAGAATGGCTTAGCTCAGGTGTACTAGCCTGTTACAGGATACCAGGCTAATGCCGTGTTTTCCTGTTGTGGGTAATTCTCTGTTTGGGGAGCAGACAGAGAATTACATGAAAAAAATGGATGATATAGGACCACTTATAGAAGTGCACAGGCCAAGGAGGGCAAGCCACTCCTCAGAGGCAGCTTTCCAGGGGCAGGGGCAGGCCTTTTCACAGGCCTTTTTACCAAGCCAGGCCTCCTCTTCAGCTTGATGCCCAGAGGGTTCCTTCCAGAGGGAGGGCAGGCGGAGTGCAGGCAGGCCTGCTCTCACCTCAGCCTAAAGCCCCTGCCAAACAGGCACCCTGATGGGATGCCCAGGGCCGATTCTCCATTACCTGTAGGGGCAGGCTGGCTTCGCCGTCCAGGACTGGGAGTCTTCAACATCAGACAAGTGGGTCCTGGAAGTAGTAAGCCGGGACTGATTCTCAGCTTCAAAATTTCAAAGATGAGAACCAGATCCTTTCCACCTGAAACCCATAGAGGCTCTCGCTTTGGAAACAGAAGCCTCTACCCTCCTGGCTCTCAGAGCTGTAGAAAGGGTTCCTCCCTGCACCAGGGCAAGTTGTACTCCAGGTACTTTCTTACCCCAAAAGACAGGAGAATGGCGGCCCATCCTGGATCTCAGATACCTAAACAAGCATCTTTTAAAACCAAAATTCAAAATGGTGACTCTGGGAATTATTTTACCCTCCCTAAGGCCAGGGGACTGGCTAGCATCCCTGGACCTCAAGGATGCCTACTTCCATGTTCTCATCAGAAGCTCCCACTGAAGGTACCTCAGATTCGAACTGCCCTCAGGCCGTTACCAGTTCAGAGCAATGCCCTTCGGCCTCACCTCTGCCCCAAGAGTATTCACAAAATGTCTGGCAGTAGCAGTTGCTCACTTAAGAAGGCAAAAGATTGCCATCTTTCCTTACCTGGACGACTGGCTCATAGAGGGTCAGTCTCCAGACCAAGTCAAATTACACCTTCAGGTTACCCAGCAGCTGCTTACATCTCTAGGCTTTCTTCTCAATCTTCCAAAGTCAATTCTAGAGCCTGTTCAGCTACTCACCTTCATAGGCACAGAACTGGACACAAAGCAGGCCAGAGCTTTCCTTCCTCTAGAAAGAGTAAAAACCCTGGTGGCTCTGGCCTCCTCCTCCTTCACTCTGCAGGTCTCTCGAGCCAGCAGGCACTCTACAGCTCCCTAGGGCATGGCTGCTTCCACAGCTGTAGTGCAAGAGCAAGATTTCAGATGAGGGACATTCAGTTCCATTTGAGAGCCTTCTGGTCTCAAGGAGAGATCCTCTAACCAAATTGATCCCAGTAACTCGAACCTGATCCAGGCCCTGCAGTGGTGGCAGGATCAGGAGCAATCTGAGACAGGGGTTCCTTTCATCCCTCTGTCACACTCCTTGACCCTTACTACAGATGCATCCCTCTTGGGAGGGGAGCTCACATGACGACCTCTCCACCCAGGGATTGTGGTCCCTTGAGAATCTCTGCTCCACATCAATCTGTTGGAACTCAGGGCTGTTTTATAGCACTTCAGGTTTTTCAACATCTGTTCAGAACAAAGTGGTACAGGTCAGAACAGACAACACCACTACAATGTGGTACATCCAACAAGCAAGGGGCACTCGGTCTTGACCTTGTGCACCCAGGCAATAGTTGTGATCTCTGGCTTATTCCATGAACACTTCCCTCATGGCAGTTCACCTCCCAGGCAAGGACAATGTCCTGGCAGATGCTCTCAGCAGGATTTCCCAGGGCTATCACGAATGGTCACTGGATCCTAGTACTGGAGTTAGTATTTGCCAGGTGGGGCACCCTCAGATAGATCTTTTGCAGCCCCAGACAATCACCAACTTCCCGCTTTTTGTTGCAGGCCCCAGTGTTGGGCTCAGTCCTCTGGATGCCTTCCTTCTCGACTGGCAAGGAAGTTCCTCTATGCCTTTCCCCTTCCCTCTCTTGTTCAAGGTGCTAGTCAAAATCAGATCTCAACCTTGCAAGATGATTCTGATTGCTCCAGATGGGCTCAGACAGCCCTGGTATCCACTCCTTCTGTCCTTAGCAGTCACCTTCCCCTGTGTCTTCCCAGGAATCATAATCTGTTAACCTGTGCCCAGGGGAGAGTTTGGTATCGAATCTCAAATCCCTCAACCTCAAGGCCTGGCTCTTGAAGAGTTAGAGTTTGCTGACCTCCACACCTTTCTCAAGGTGTACTCGATATCTTAAGCTTCTGAGAAAGCCTTCCACCAGGGCTACTTATAATTCTAAATGAAAAAGTTTTCCATATGGTGCTCTGGTAAGCATATTTCCCAGAATCTGCTGATTTGCCCACAGTCCTGGATTATATGGTCTATCTAAATACTTTGGGGCTGAGGCCAGCTACCTGAAAGTGCATTTGGCAGCTGTCTCTGCTTTTATTTCAGCAGGGAAAGCCCTCTTCTCTTCTGCTCACCCTGTATTCTCCAAGTTTTCAAGGGATTGCTTCACACCAACCCTCCATTCAGGGACCCGGCTCCTGCCTGGGATCTTAATGTTTGCATTGCTCAGCTAATGCAACCCCCTTTGAGCCTTTGTCTTCAGCAGGCTTAAGTACTTGACTTGGAAAACTGTGTTTCTAGTAGCCATCACTTCTGCCCAGGCATGCATTGAATTACAAGCTTTGTCAGTGGAGCCTGATTTTATCTCCTTTCACAGAGATAAGGTAGTCCTCAGGACTAACAGGAAGTTCTTGCCTAAGGTGGTTTCAGATTTCCACCTTAATCAATCTATATCTCTTCCAGTGTACTTCACTGACCATTCCTCCTCTGGCGAGGAGGAGGCTGCACAGTTTAGATGTAAAGAGGCCCTTAGTTACTACATAGAGGCGTACCAAGGGTCCAGGTTTGACTCCCTCCAACTGTTCCTCACTTATGGTGAGGGTTGGTAAAGGAAACCTGCCACTAAAGATCCATTGCCAGGTGGATTGTCTCTTGTATCAATTTTGTTATCAAAACTAGGTAAGTTTCCCCTTCAGGCCTGAGGGCTCACTCTACCAGAGGTACAGCTGCATCCCTAGCTGCGACCAGGGACATCCCTATCTTAGAGATATGTCAAGCAGCTACCTGAAAAACAGTACACACTTTCACCAAGCATTACTCCCTGGACATCCAGGCTAGGAGTGATGCTCGGTTTGGCACAGCTGTGCTTCAGAGCCTATTTCCTAAGTGGGTTCTGTCCCTCCTCCATGGAGGTACTGCTGTGTAGTCTGCATATGCCATAATATAGCAAGACTTCATGTTGTTTGAAGAAAAAATTACTCACCTTAGTAATGTTGTTTCTTCTAATGGAGTCTTGCTATATTATGACCTCCCCCCTGCCTGCCCCTCTCAGAACCTCTGCTCTTGGGATGTGGGTGGGCAGTGCAGTGTTGGCACTTAGTGATGCCCACCTTGTGTTTTTCACCCCTCCTTTTTGGGGTGTTTGGGTATGTATTTTATTTTATTTTTTGGATCCCCTGACTTGAGTCTTTGTTTTGGGACCAAAAAATGTGTTAATATTTTAGTAGCCAGTTGGCTAGTGTAAGTTTACAGCTTCCACACAGAATCTTAGTGAGTTTTGCTTGTAAAGATCTGACAGTTTGGGTTTGAAGAACAACAGACAGAGTTTTCAACCCAGCTTGCACTCAAGATTCCATGCCTGGCATGGAAAGTTAACTCTTTCACCTCCAGAGCAGTTCTAAGGCTGGGAAAAACTGCATATGTCATAATATAGCAAGACTCCATTAGAAGAAACAACATTACTAAGGTGAGTAATTTTTTCTTCTTCCCCTTAACTCAGTATGTCATGAGGGCAGTATCCCTCACACAGGCCTTAAGTGGTCCCCAACCACTATCACATACCTAAGGATCAAGATTGGGGCCAACATTGATAAGGGATGGGATCACAATCTGAACCCTTTGTTAGCTGATTGCAGGAGAGATCTGGAATGTTGGACCCACCCACGTCTCACTATGGCTGGGAAAATCACAGCTTTTAAAATGTCCATGGTGCCAAAAATCTTCTATGTTCTTTCCCATATCCCTCTCTTTCTTGCCCGTCACTGGTATCAAAAACTAGATAAGATGGTAGGCTCCTTTCTTTGGGGATCCTCCCAGCCCGCTATAGCGGAATGCTTTCAGGGCACATTGGAATCAGGGGACTGGGGCTCCCACTGATGGAAGGCTATAAAATGGCATACCAATGTTCCAAAACTCTGAAATGGTTCCAGCCCATATCTACTAATTCCCCTCAATGGCTAATCATAGAACAGCAGATCAGTCATACAGTCATACTAGCCTCTTTATTATGGCACTCCAAAAACCCCACCTTTTCAAAGCATCCTACTATAAGTCCCTCTATTCACTATTGGCTAGTAGCCTACAGGAAACTTAAAAGCCACCCATACCCTCTGTCTCACACCCCTCTATGGCATAACTCTCATATACAAATAGGAGGCCGCTCAGTATTCTGGCAGTCCTGGTATGATAGGGCATACATTTCCTCAGTGATCTTTGTCCCTAACACAGAGACAATTGCTGACCTTTCAATACCTACAGGATCTTTGGGATCTTCCTCCTCAGACTTCTGGCGATACCTGCAGTTAAGGAATGCAGCCCAACCAATTCTAATGCAGGGTAAACTTCGAACTACCAAAGACTCTCCCACTCAGAAATGGCTTCTACAATCAGGAGGAGTAGCAGGCACCATTTATACTTCATTAAGAAATACCTTACCTAACCCAACACCCCTGCTTAAAGCTAGATGGGAGGAAGTCCTGCATTTTCAAATCTCTGACAACCTATAGAAAAAGTGCTGGACTACCGCCCATACGGCATATAGGGATACATGTTGTAGATTGATTCAAAATAAAATCATGCACTTTTGGTATAGAACTCCCACAATACTTCACAAGGCCAAACTCCTCCCACATGACAAATGTTGGAGATGCCTACAGCCAGGAGGTGATCTTGTTCATATACTGTGGGATGCCCTTTGGTAACACCCCTCTGTACAGCTATGAGCTATAGCACAGTTAGCAAGTCAAATCCTAAAACAACATATTGTACTGGTGGCTCCTCTGATGCTGCTGGGGATACAGCTTACCACCACTCCGCTCTCTCCCCCAATTTAGATTGCTGATGCTAATATGTATGCAGGTGAAGCGTTCCATCTTGTGTAACTGGAGAATACCTTCACTGGCAGAAATCATATCCTCCCTTTCATCCTTATATGAATTAGACAGATGTTCCCATGTATCCTTAGGACAAAGGAACAAGTTGCACTTATGTTGGGCCCCATTCATGCATATGTAGACCCCAGAGCAGGAACAGCGTGAAGTTATGATTAGATCCTTTTATTCCACCTGTTAAACTTCTAGCAATGTTTCATTGACCTCTCTTTGACCAGCAGGCTTGTAATCTCATTTGCTTTGGATATAGCAATTATTAATAGATATTTCTGCAAAATGTGCTTACAGCAGTTGTTGTAAATAGTTGTCACTAGGACACTTTAGTTGATAGCCGATTTGATTTTAGATATACTGTAGTTGAGTATCCTCATTATCTTCAGTCCAGATACTTTGTGGTACCTTCTCTTTCTCCCCCAGCTTATAGTATGGGATCTTACTGACCAATGGAAGGTATCATCTCCTGAATACTGATGCCCTGCCTGTCCTTAGCAACAGTACCTCTTTTTAGTCCAGACCATAACATATTCGGAATAACAAGATATTTCCCCTGTGGGGCCTTTGGATGGTGCAGCTTTATGATTTCTAGGCCTTGTCAATCAATGGCGGTACCTCCTCTTGGTCGCACAGTGCCCTTTATTGAAGGTAGGTCCAGCAAATCTTACTTCCTCTTAACTGCAGAAATGACATGCAATGTTTAGTTTTAAGATCTTGATACAATGTATGTAGTCAGGGACCCAGTGGTACAGTTTGTATTCCTGCTGCCGCTGGTATGTTGATACTAATACTACAGACTGCATATGTGTTGCTGTATGTTTCAGCTTTACATTCCTAGTTCTGTAAATATGTTACATGTATGTTTCTCTTTTTTGTTTTAAAATTAATAAAACAATTAAGAAGGAAACCAACTACTCCATAAAGTGCCATATACCTTGTAATGACAAAAATGACTAATTGCTGTTTTTGTCCCAATACCCCTTCTTTGCTCTATTGCCTATATCCAAGTGAATGAAAATTCAGTTTCCTGTATTCTGCCATTAGTCACCAGATGTAGCTTTCAGTGTTTAATTACAGCTGAATTTGAGTGTGCTGTTTTTCTATTTCATTTTGCAGCGATGCGGTTCCTAAGGGTCAGTCTGTTGGCAAGGGTATTGAGAATCAGCTTAACTGCTGACAGCAAGTTACAAAAACCAAAAACAAGTAGGCCTACCCACCTAGGAAATTTGCATTGCATGCACTGTGGAGAGGAGTGCAAGCACATATAGTCTCTTAGTCCCTAGATGGCATGGTCCTATGACCAGAATGCCACCAACCTCCATTATAAGTGTCATGTCCTCCCCATAGCAAGGCACAGTCACTAATTAACTTTATTTAAACTGAACCACCTGCACAGATGCATCGATCTGAACCACATCAAGCAGAAATTAAATTAGCAGCTACAGTCTCTTACAAACTCTCTGGTTGTATAGAGAACAACCAAATAACTTGTGTGAGACAGTAAATCAGTATGGTAGCACAAAAGTGAAAGCAGATTTGAATGTTGGGTTTTTATGTCTTGCCCAAAAAGTCAGTTCAGGTCTCTTCATCATCAGAGTTCAGCAAGTGCATCCTCCCAGATCTTCACTCGTTTACCAGCCTCTGCAGTATCTTTGAATAAATGTGCTCTTCTGCCTGTGTAGGAGATTCTTAACTTGGTTGGAAGTTGCAGTATATGGGTTACCCTGAGTCCCCTCAGGCTAGTATATACTTAATCAAAAGGCTTACACCTCTGCCTAGTGATGTAGCTGAGGTCGGAGAATAGAAAAAGATGAGAGCAATCAGTGAGTTATAAAGTCCCCTTCTTTTTTGCTTGCAAAAACAATGTTTTCCCGAATGTGTGGCCCACTTGTTGCAATTAGAAGAGTCCAAGGCATGTCTTTATTATCTGCTTAATACTTGGGTGTAATTCTATATGCCTTGTGAATGCTGTCTGTTAAACCAAGGTTCAGGAGAGATTGTAGTCAATTAATGGTAAAACTCACTGTATCCTGATACTCCACCTCCATGGGTAACAGGCCTAAAAGTCTAACACTGGTTTGACAAGCTAAACTTTCCAAGTGTTCAAAATGGAGTCCTAACACTGTTTTCTTGCAGGACCCCCATCGCAGCTATTGTGGATTTATTGATGGCCAATACCGTCTGAGCCATTTTGATCTCAGGTTTCGTAGGTTTCATAGGTTGCTTCAGAGCAAAGACCTAAATCCATAAAGCTCACAATTTGTCTTAATTGTACCCCTTGGTCTTGTTTAGTATGAAGTACTTATCCAGTTTGTGTTTAAATTCCCCCATGCTGTTACTTGTCACCACTTCTACCGGTAGACCATTCTAAACCTTCTGCACTCGTATAGAAAACCAGTGTTTTCTTTTGTTAGTTCGGTATCTCTCACTGGTTATTTGTAAGGGGTGTATTCTTGTACAGTACCTCTGCTCCCTGAATTCTATGCCCAGCCGATCCCATAGGTCCACATCTGAAAGGGCTTTGTAGATCAAACACATGGCCCCCCCTTAATCCATGGAACTCAAGGGAGTACATCCCCAGCTCTGTCAACCTCTCTTCATATTTTCTATCCTTTAGTAACTCATTTTGTTGTCCTTCTTTGTACTTTCTTGAGTGCTCTAATTTCAGTTTTTCCTCCCGGTGACCAGAACTGAGCACAATACTCCACATGGGGTCTCACCAGGGAGCCATGCAGTGGAATTATCACCACACTATCCCTGTTCTTAATATGTCTTTTAATACAATTTAGTGTACAGCTGGCTTTTTTTACCACTTGTTTGCAATGTAACTTGAAACTAAGGTCATTACTTATTCTAATACCGAGGTCCCTCTCATCTGCAACCTCCCTCAAGGTAATGCATTAAGTCTATACTTGTGCTTCGTGTTCTTGCTCCTCAAATGCATTACGGTACACTTGTCAGTGTTGAAGGTTAACTTGTAATTCTCTGCCCACTCCTCCAAGTCACATAATGCTGTGTGTAATATATTTGCTTCTTCAATGTTGTTTACTGATAGAACTATCTGAGTATCATCTGCAAATTTGGGTTCCCATATATTCACTTTAGTCCTCATGGAGGATATGTAGATATTAAATAAACAGGGACCCAGCATGGATCCCTGGGGTACCCCACTTGTAACCTCAGACCAAGCAGAGTATAACCCCCTGATACAAACCCTCTGCTTCCTGTTGGTCAGCCAGGAAGCTGTCCATTTAGAAATGTTACCCTGTACCCTATGATCAATGAAAACATCGACAAGCTCTCCATGCGGGACCATATCGAATGTCTTTGAAACATCCAAAAATATAACATCCACAAAGTCCCCTTGTCCAGTGCCTTGCAGACCCTGCCATAAAACTCCAAGAGGTTTGTCTGGCAGGACTGTCCCTTTGTGAAGTCGTGCTGTGTGCTATCAGTATCTTCATTTTGCTTCATAGAGAATATAATATGGTCTTTAATGATCCCCTCCAGGACTTTTCCCAATATGACTGTCAAGCTGACAGGCCTGTAGTTCCCCACCTCCTTTTCTGAGCCCTTCTTGTGTATGGGCACCACGTCTGCCTGTCTCCAAACCTCCAATACCTCCCCTTGATCCAGGGATTTCTGGAATATTGCTGTAAGTGGACCTGACATTACATATGCAAGTTCTCTGATGACTCTTGGATGCAGCCCATCTGGCCCTTGTGCCTTATTTTGGTCCAGTTTTAGTATTCTTTCCCTGATGTTGAGAGTACCTAGTACCAGGCAGTTGTCACTTGTGATGGGTAAATGATTCTTGGTTCCCCAGGATTTGGCATTAAATACAGATTTGAAAAAATCATTATAGTATTCGGCCATTTGGTTGTTATCAGTAACTAGCGTACCTTCCCTATTTTTAAGTGGTCTGATGGATTTAGCCCCTCCTCCTTTTATTATTTATATAAGAGTAGAAAGATTTGTAGTTGTCCTTAACTTTCCTAGCCAGCCGTAGTTCGTGGGATTTTCTGGCCTGTTCTATAGTTCTTTTTGATACCTTTAGGGCTTTTCGATATAAAGCCCAGCAGATTTGATGCCCGCTTCTCTTGGCGCTAGTATAAGCTTTGTTTTTATTATTTATGATTTTTTTACTTTGGCTGTCGTCCATACTGGTGAAATCCCAGATCTATTATATTTCTTCCTGCTTGGCACATACTTCTGCACTAGGGTGGTCATTTTATTCTCAAATATATCCCACACTGGTTTAATGTCTGGTGTTAAAGGCATCTTTCCAATCCCAGTCTGCCAAACCTTTTCTCATACTGTTGAAATCTGCTTTGTCATAGTTATTGATAATGGTGTTCCCTGTAATATTGCCCTTGTCGCCTGTTATAATAAAACTCACCATGCTATGGTCGCTGGATCCCAGTGGTGTCAGTACTTTACACTCCTGTATAGTATTAGTCATATTGCAAAGAACTAAATCCAGTACATGCCCCCTCCCCCCCCCGTGTTATCCTCAACATATTGTTCTAACCCAGCCAAGCTGAAGGTTTCCACGTATCATAATTCAACAGCTGTACTTGTTTTATGGTTTTTCCAACTAATGCCTCGCAGGGTGAAGTCACCTAGGAGTATACAATTATTGGCTGATGTTAGTGCATTTAAAATGTCCAAAAGCACCATATCTTCTGAGATTGAATATGAGGGGTGGCCTATACACTACACCAATTTCAATTTTGGTTCCATGTAAGGGGGTAAGTTTGAGCCAGACATGTTCCAATGGGTAACCTGTGATAATAACGACTCCATTACCTCGACTAAATAATCGCGGAGTAATTAAGGGTGACTCCAACAAACACTACATATGAACTAAAGCGCTATAACAACAATAGCGCCTGTAGCTGCCATTAGATGTTCAAAATAGTGAGTCCTAGCTAGGGTTGCCACCTTTGAATGAAGCAAAAACCGGATCATAAGCTCCGCCTCTAGCCCCACCCCTTTTCATGACTCATCATGCATTGTTCCTCCTAGAAAACCATTTGTTATAGCAATAAAAGACAAGACTTAGAGCAACAGGTCAACAAAAATGTTAAGATACTGTACTGTACCTGTTAACGTTACTTTACTAGATTCTTCCTAGTTATTTATTTACTTATGTATTTATTTATTTATTGACATTGGTTTACCAGATAAACATACAGAGATAAAAGAAAACTCATTTACAGATATGAAAATGTTTAGCAGCAAATGAAAGTGAAAGACAACTGGCTCTGTTACTGTTACAAAAGGCGGGGGCAGCTTTGCTGCTATGCCACTTTAAGATGCAGTGGAAGTGATTAGGTTAAATAAGTGCTAATGGTGTTAATGGCCATACTTTACACCTCCCAGTTTGACTGCTTGCTCAAACAAAGGGCTATACTGACAACAAAACTTGTTTGTAACCTGGACATGCAGCTGAAACAATGCATGATACATCAAAATCTGTTTCAAAAGTATGTGAGCATTCAAAATGACTAAAAAACCTGACCAGCACAGAGCAAAACCAGATTACCTGATAGGGACCCTGAAATTCTGATCACCAGGTAAAAAACCTGACAGGTGGCAACCCTAAGTCCTACATAAGCACAAGTCAGGGCGTCAAAATAGCGACCTTTTTAATTTTAAAAAAATGGAGTACAGGCAGTAGGCCAGGACAGCACAAGGAGGCTAAAACTTGTAAGGCAGTGCATGGTCGTACCAGAAGTAAAAGTCATCTGTGACACAGGAGTAGCAAAATGAATGCTAGACAGGAGCCAGTGCCTGGTAGGTAAAATAATTGAGGTGACGACATGGCAAATAAGTTAGGCACACTGAGACGTAGATCAGGGAGAGAAACTGCAGAGCAGCGGGAGGGTCCAGGCTATGGTACGGACCAGGGCAGTCCAGTAATGGGTGGGTAGTGCAGAAATGGCAAAAGCCAAATGCAAACATTGCCAACTGAGGAGAGTAACACAGAACAGAATGGAGTGACACCAGGAAGAACAAGGGAGTGCAGGACAAGAGCATAGCAAACAGAAACACTCACCGGTGGGCAGACATGCTGAGTGGCATCGCAGTCTTAAGCAGTGGGGAAGGCAACAGGCACAGGTGGATGATGCCACAACCCAGAGAGCAGGAAAGGAGCGGTGGCCCCAGACAAAAAGCACCAAATGGAGGAGCTGCCAAGGAGCCATCACAAGGAGAGGAGCAGCAGCAAGGGATGGGGAGGCTAATCAGAGGAGAAATGGATGGGAGGAGGGAGAGAAGGGGGAAAGGCACACCTTTTTACATTATGTATTGTGGGGCCTGAGCCACAGCATCATAAGGACTGATGACAATGATGACAGATGACTTGCCAGCAAAGCTTGTTAGCTGATCGCTGATCACGATTATTACGTGATGGCTAAATGTACTAGCACTAAAGTTTGCGGTCGCTAAACTGCACTCATTGATGTTGACTAGCTGTTCTGTATTTCATGATTTTATTGTTGCAGTTTTAACATGGAACCTTTCAACGTCTCCCAGTGGGTTGTATCTGTTTATTCTGATACAGCCATGTCGGCTACATAAAGAGTTATGCCACCACCTCTTTCCTCCATCCTGTCCCTACAGTACATAGTAATCCCAAGAATATGCCAATCCCATGAATCTTCATTGTTCCACCACGTTTCTGTGACGGCACAGATCTGGATATTATCCTCACGTAGGGTATACTTAAGCTCGTCAAATTTTTATTTGTTAGGCTCCTGGTATTCGACAGTAAGCATTTCCATTGGGAAGTGCCCCTGGGTGTGATAAGTGACCTGCTAGTGACTTGGCCCCCAGCTGAGGCTATTTCTCCTCCCCCTTCCCCCATATGAGGTTTAAATGTTTATGTAATTCCAGCCTTAGTTTATGTGCCATGATTCTTTTGCCCTTTTTATGTGTGTGTAACCCATCTAGCACAAATAAATCTGTGTCCTGGAAGTTGTCCCAATGCTGAATAAAAGTATGCCCCTCTCCGTAGCACCATCTTCTTAGCCAGCCATTTAGTTGTAGTATGACCCTAGTTCTTGTTTCACTTGCTCTTGGGACTGGGAGTAGTTCGGAAATTAATATGTCACACCCTTTAGCCTTTAATGCTTCTCCCACGTGCTCAAAATCCCTCTGAATATCCACCTGTTTTCTTTTCCCTACATCATTTACTCCTACATGTAGTAAAGCAATTGGCCTCTCTGTATTTTCTAGCAGCCCTGGGAGCAGTTGTCTAATGTTGCCAATTCGTGCCCCTGGGAGAACGCTTACTGTGGTGTATTCATTGCGGTTCTTATACAAGGCTTGATCTGTATACCACAGCATTGAATCACCAACCACTAAAACATCTCATGAGCCTGGATGTATAATGTTCACTTTTCCCTTTTGTTTTTCTTTCTTGCAGGTATCCCTGCCCTCCGTGTTGGTGGTAGTAGCTATGGGAGTCCACTGATCCCTAAATTCATTACTTGATAAATCACTGTTTTCATCAGCTAGGGCTTAAAACCTATTTTGTGTGTATAAGTTCTCTGAGCCTTCAATGTTCCTCCTACCTTTTTTAATAGTTTTTTTGTATCGTACACCATGCCTCCATTTCATTCTCTTTAACTGTATCACCAGAGTGGACTGCCCTTTCTTGATCGGATACCCCAGTCGCCCTCTGTTGCAATGGTACTATATCCTGACTTGATTGTTCAGCAGATGAGTCAATAAACTGTTCTAGAACATTAATGTCTTTTTGCAGCTGGACCCTCTGTTGTAATACAGTGATTTGATCTTAACAGCTTTTATTGTCAGTTTTAACAGGGTAACTGGTGTGAATGAGTCAGTCTTTTCATATCCAGCAAGTCAACCTTTCTAACCAGTGTTTGGACCAAATTTGTTAAGTCCTGTACTGTTTTGAGGACTAACCCCAAAGTCACTTCCATGGCCCAGCCAAGGCCTCCAGCTGTGCCATGCTGTCCTCTGCTTTCTATTCCCTTCTTGCCTTTCCCCAGTTCCTGTGCAAGATACTGTCATGATTTCCCTACTGCACCCCCTGTAAGTTTTCCAGTTGTGCTCTGAATAGGTGTGCAGCTGTTGTGGTATGTTAAACTCAATTTAATCAAGGAACAATAATAAAATGTAACATTTAAACTGCCAATAGACTGGGCGCTCTTAAGGAACATGTCTTGTTCCATCTGCTACAGACCTCACCTTCCCTGTTATTGGTTCTTGGTACTGGTGCAGCTGAAATCTCTGTATTCCAATTTACTGAGTGATAGATTTCCTTAGTTTTGTTTGGGATGGATTCTAAAAAGATGATTTAAAATGTAAATGCTCATACAGTACCTGGTAGTGGCCTTTTGCTGGAATTCTGTCCAGGAGGCTTTCACAGATGACACGCAAAAATGGGGTTGGTGATCCAAGCAAAACATCATAAAAATCTACAAAGACATATCTTCAGACACAAACAATTGCAAGCAACCACCCACGTGGCTAAGGAGGGGAAGAAAGAGAAGTGTGAAGTACTACTTGCCTGTACTGACCAGCCTGAGTCTTGTATATAGGTGCTGAAACACAGACAAACTCTCTCTGTACAATAATATTACTTTTTAGCCAGTCACAGGTGAGAACTAAAGAGAGCTTAATAGAAAAACACACTATGGAAACCTACAAATCGAATGAAAGAAAAAAAGGCAGACGGGAAAAGTAGGTAAGACCATGAGAAGTCGGGTGACTGGGCTGGGGGCACAGCCCGCCAAGTGGAGGATAAAAAAAGTAAGAAAGGGAAATATTTAATCTGTTTAGGTCTCTTTAAGGGAGCTGAGGTAATCTACTGCTTTACACTGGATAGGAAGATTGAAACTGGGGGTGGAGACTCATGACTACAGCTTTCAGGGTACCTGCAAAGGAAATAAATAGCACAATCCTCCTACTTCCTTGAGTTGACTGGAGGAAGATCCCATGGTGCAGAATGACCTACATCAGGAGAAAAAGAATGAACATTTTTATAGAAGATAAAAATAGCCATGCGGTCATGCGGCCATGTGAGCTCCATGTGTTGTAACATTTGCTCCCGTGGCCACTTTGGGTTGGATCTAGCAATGGATGGTTCCAATGCCACAATGCCATATGGCGTCTATAGGAACAAATGTACTTCAATTTAAGTTCAGTTCTTTTCCAGATGTCCCCATTTTGCTTTTTTTAACATTAACAATTTTAAACAAATAGGCACAAAGGCACAACGTGGTGCATATTACTTGAACAATAAAGCATGACGGGGGTTCTTTATGCTGGGATAATGGCCCACCTCAGGTGTTTTGAAGCATGAGCAGAGCCGAGTGCATCCACTACCTGAGAAGGGCCCTTAGCTCACCATAATGCACTCCCTGGAGTGCCTTATTGCGATTATGAAATGGGTCTTTTTTAGTAAATTGGTTGTATTTTTCAAACATTTTTTTGTTGAACTACTTTCAGCTGGGACGTTGTGTTGGGATAACAGTCCAGCTGAAAGTACGTCTTGACCAATCAGGAGCTAGCATTCTTTCTACCCATTTCTTAATGTGGGATAACCGCATTCCTTGAGAAGTTTTCCTTCTGTACCCACAAAGTGATGTTATCCTACAAGTACGCACATTCTAGAGGGCTTCATTGAGATTAAAAAAAAGTGTTCCCTGATTTATATTTTTTAAACTGAGAAATGGTTTTATTGAGACAAAACTGAGTAATGGGGTTTAAAAAGTATTTCTGACCTGAGCTGTGGTGTCAGAATAATGCATGCCTATATGATCATATTCAACAAATGCCACATTTTTTTGTCTGATCAGTTTGACAAAATTCGATATCTATGTGATAATCTAATGATCTGTCGAGTTATAACATACTGTAGGAACACATTAACATATGATTTAAGGAAACAAAGATCACTGGCTTGTCAAGTTCTTTCCCCACCAGATCAATGGGAAAATCTTGTCACCCCATTTTCTTCAAAGTACCTATAAAGTCTAAGGTTAAAAGTAGATACAGTATTGGCTAACACCTGCTCTAGGAGTCTGTTCCAAACATTCACAGCTTATTCCAAGAAATCGTTCTTCCTAATATTTCCCTTGCATTTTCCTTCTTTAGTGACACTGTGTGCCTTCTTGTTCTCTTGTTCTTGGGTATTCCGAAGAGGAGTATTTGCTCTAATGGTGTTCTCCTTTCCAGATATATGATTATTGTGATCATGTCTGCCCCATCTTCTCTTTTCCAAAATGAAGAGTCCTAGTTCTGCCAATTGGTCTTCATAGCTCATGTTCTCAAAGCCTTCCGCCATCTTTGTTGCTCTCTAGTGGACTGGTTTGATCATGGCAATGTCCTGTCTCAGATAAAGGGACCATCACAGCACACTGTACTCAAGATGGGGCCTTACCAGCCATCCCAGTGGCATGGTGGGTCGAGGCATCCATGCCTCCTGACTTCCACGCTGGCGACCCGTGTTTGGGAACAGACATGGATCGCTCAGGGGCTCAGCTGGGGAGGGAAGACTCAGTGTCCGTAGGACAGCTCTCTTCCCTCAGGGAGGGAGGAATTCTGTGACTTGCCCCTCAACTGCCACCTGGTGGAAGCCAGGTGGTGGTGCATGTGAGTCTCACCATTAGGGGAAAAGCCAGCATACAGAGTGCTGGAACACCTCCTCATAGGTTGTGTGCACTTGTGCACTCATTGCATATATAGCCACACCCAAAACAGAAGGAAAAAATGGAGGCAGGGAGATCCGGGGGGGGGGGCTTGACTACAAGATGGTGGGCAAAAGAATGGAGTAAGCAGCAGCACTCTTTTGACCCGCCCTCCTGGTATGAGCATTATCATACCCCAGCAAAATCTTTTAAATCCCTGGAAAAACATTTAATGAATAAATTTGAAGAGGCTACTAAATTTATGGAAAAGAAAGGTTAAAAATGACCTTGGTAGTTTGACAATATGACACCAAAGAAAGAAACAAAAACCTTAAATGGAACAAAGAAGCTAACCTGTCATGGACAGACCAGCAGTGGATAAATTGTAGAATCGGTGCAAATAAATTATATGTGGCAGCAAAAAATAAAACGATTCAACGGAAGATGGTTGATAGAACCTATATTACACCAGGGATTTTAGCTAACATAAACAAAAATAATAATGCTAAATGTTGGCATCTATGTGGATCAGATACAGATTTCACCCACTACATATGGAAATGACCAATGATAAATGAATGGTGGGAAATGACCAACCGTATGTTATCCCAAGTGATAAATAAAAAGTAGCCAATGAATGTGGAAATACTTATATTTCATAATATAGAAACTCCATAATTAAATCAGACTGAACATAGAAACACAGACAATGATGGCAGAAAAAGACCAGAGGTCCATCCAGTCTGCCAAGTTCCTATACTGCCTGGAATCTACTGTTCCTTCAAGGTACTAACCATCCCGTCCTCTCTTTATTCTCCTTCTTGGTCCTGTCAGCCCCGGTAACCACTATTCCCTTCATTATGTCCCAGCCCTGCTTGAATCCCCTGACTGTTTTTGCGCCCACCTCTTCAGCCAACAGACTATTCCAAGGTTTCATCACCTTTTCTGTAAAGTAGTACTTCCTCACATCTCTCCAGAACCTACCTCCTGTTCATTTTCATTCATGTCCACGTGACCTTGAATTGGTATTCAGGCTGAATAGTTCCCCATAGATCACTTTGTTAATTCTTTTAAACTTGAAAATCTCTATCATATCTCCCTTCTCCCTTCTGGTCTCCAGTGAATACATATTTAGTGCCCCGAGGTGCTCCTCATAGGATCTGCCCTGCTGGCCCTGAGTCATTTTTGTTACTCTGCACTGCACTGTCTCCAACCTGTCCTTATAATTTCTGAGGTGAGGACTCCAGAACTAAGTGCAGTACTCTAGGTCAGGCCTCACCAGGGATCTGTAGAGGGGAAGTATTACCTCCTTCTGCTATTGGTACCACTCCTGATACATCCCAGCATCCTGTTATCTTTGCTATATGCCTTGTTGCACTGACTGGGTCACTTAAGTGAGTTGCTATTGATAACTCCAAGATCCTGTTCCTCAGCTGTAGTGCTAAGTCTCTCTCCTCCCATCCAGTACTCTGTCTTGGGGTTCTTTTTCCCCTGGGTGCATTTCCTTGCAGTTTCTAACACTGAATTTTAACTGCCAGACCTTTGACCACCCCTCTAGTTTTTGTAGGTCTCTCTGCACTTCCCTTATTCCCTCATCACTATTCACCCTTCCACATAGTTTCGTGTCATCTGTGAGGATACACAACCTGCCCTGAATTCCTTCTCCAATATCACAAATGAACATGTTGAAGAGGATGAGACCCAGGACTGATCCTTGTGGAACCTCGTTCATAACCTTTCTTTCTTCTGATTTAACGCCATTGACCACCACCCTCTGCTGCCTCTTCTCTAGTCACCCACCCAGTTCACTATGGGTTTAGCTGCACCCAGGTCTTCCATCTTCTTGAGCAATCATTTGTGAGGTACCGAGCCAAAAGCCTTGCTGAAGTCAAACTAGAGCGGATCCAAAGCGTGGCCCTTGTCTAATTCCTTTGTCACCCAGTCAAAGAAAACTATCAGGTTAGTCTGACAAGACCTTCCTGCTATGAAACTATGTTGTTTACTGTCCTAAAGCCTGTTGCTCTCCAGGTAGTCTATAAGGTTCTTTTTGATTAGTGACTTCATCAGCTACCCTACTATAGAGGTTAGACTGACAGTCATGTAATTCCCTAGTTCCTCCTTATCCCCCCTCCTTATGAAGTGGTACAATGTCTGCCACCTTCCAATCCCTTGGAACTTCCCCAGACCTAAGTGAACTGTTGAACAGACATACCAGTGGTTCAGCCAGCTCCACTGCTAATTCTCTGAGTATCCTGAGATGCAACCCATCTGGTCCTGAGGCCTTATTTATCTTAAAGGCAGCCAGCCCTTTCAGAACCCTTTCACTAGTAAACAGTGGCCGTCTCATTTCTGGGATTCCCTTAGTGGCCGCTTTGCTGCCACTCTCTGGCATGGACCCACTGTCCTCCTTAGTGAAAACTGAGCAAAAGTAGTCATTTAGGATGACGGCCTTTCACCCATTCTCCTCTATCACCCTACCACCCTCAACTAGCCTTATGATTCCCCCACCCTTTTTCCTTTTTTCACTAATATATCTGAAAAACTGTTTTTTTCTCTTCCTGACCCCATCCACTACACGCAGATCTGTGTCTGCTTCGGTCTCCCTAACGTCTCTCTTTGACTCCCTATTTTTCCGTAGATAATCCTCCCATTCTACCTTCCCCTGCTTTTTCTTGTATTTATAAGTGGCCTTCTTTTTGGCCCTTACTGTTTCCCTTACCCTTGCTGAGAACCATAGTGGTCTCTCAAACCTTTTTTTCTTTGTTACTGTTCTTATGCATGCTTAAGATGCCTCAAAGATGGCCCCCTTAATTACCTTCCCATATCTCCTCCGCCCCACCTATGTCCTTCACCCCTACTAACTTATTCCTGACCAGTTCCCTCATCCTATTGAAGTCAGCCCTTTTAAAGTCAAGGACTTCAGTTCTCGATTGTGGTTTGCTGGCCCCAAGACCAGTTTAAACCAAACAAAGTTATGGTCGCTGCTCCCCAGCAAAAACAAAAACAATAGCCCTTGGTACAATAACAACAAAAAGATTAATATTGGAAAATTGAAATGCACAGACGTTACCAGAATTTGACAAGCATAGATGGTGGAATATGTTGAGGGAAGGCCTCTGTTATGAAAAGATATGGATTAATGTGGAAAATAAAGAAGGTATTTATGGGACTGGTTGGAAAAAGCTGGAGGCAAATCTCCCACCCCAATAAACCTATAATAGGTATGGTCTGATTTAAATGCTTTGTATCTGTCACTATATAGAATATTAATACATCATGTAAGCTTCCTCTTTTACATCTTAGGAGCTGCAATTAGACTCTTTAGTGGGGGTGGGGCTATTCAGGCATTTTGATTTTCCTTCTAAGGAATATTTACTGAAACGTATCTAACTGTGGATAAAAGAATGAGATAATCAATTATGTAAATATAATTATGAAACACTGAATAAAAATAATTTAAAAAAAGGAGGAAAAAAATAGAAGATGGGCTTAATGAAGCCTTCCCCTCTAGCACCAGCAGCCCACCCAGTCTCGAGGGACAGACGGAGACTCAGGACAGTCACGGGCTATAAGGGACGGGGCTGATAGAGTGGCCCAGCCTGCCCCGGAGGATAAACACTATACAGAAATAAAGATGGAGCCTTACCAAGGATCATTACAAGGGCATTATAATATTTTCAGATCTGCTTACGAAGTTCCTCTTCATGCATGCCATGATTTTGTTTGCCTTGTTAATTGCAGCCCTACACTGTTGGTCCCATTTCAATGTGCTACAGTACTGATCACTATCACCAGGGCTTTTTCCTGTTGACTTTTGATCATTTTGAAACCATTTAAGTAGTCTTCTGCATGTAAACTCTTATTTCTGAAGTGCACAGCTTTACATTTAACATTAAAGTTCATCTGCCAATTCTCTGTCCACTTCCCCAACTTGTCTAAGTCTTTCTGCACCTCATCTATCTCTTCTTGTGCTGCAACTACAGTTTTAGCCTCTGACATGCCTGACTAGTCCCTGAAATGTCTTGGAAGGAGAAACTTGTTTAACCAGGAAAGGCACATTAAGTGGGAGCTTGTTTCCAGGTGCAACCTGGGAGCACAAGAAAGTTAAGGAACTTGCTCAGCATCACAAAGCATGCAAGTGAGGGTTGTGGTATTCAAACCCAGGTCTCCAGATTTGCAGTTCAGAGCCTTAAACCACTGCGCTATGCTGCCTCCTAAAGTTAAGTTACTTGCTCAGGACCACACAGTGTTCAAGTGGGGTTGATGAGATTCAAACCCAAGTCTTCAAAATCTGTAGAGAAGTGTCCTGCCTGCCTAAATGTGCTGCAGTATGGGTGATGGGCCACCTGAAAGATTTCCAGAGAATCTCTTGGGAAATATCACAACATATCTAGAAACCTCTGGATTGCTCAATGGCCACAGCTGTGCTCCACTCATTTTGCTGTCATGAGAAAACTTGGCAACCCAGGTCATGGTGCCCATCCCCAAGTTACCTCTAAATATATTTAACAGTGTTGTTCCGAGTAAAGACCCCTATTGGACACAACTGGTCACATGTTTCCATGTTGAGAGATTGACATCAAATATACAGTATATCCTGGTTTCCTAATCCACAACCAGTTAATAACCCATTGTATTACTGCATTAGCTGTATATAGGTTTTCCATTTTGTGAAGAAGCCTCCTGTGTGGAACAATGCCAAATGCTTAGCAGAAGCTCAGATACAATATCCACAGGTCTTTCCATGTCGCACTTACAGCATGCTGTGAGATATGTCTTGCATTACTTCCCTTTTCAGAATGTATACCAAGCTTTTGAATTCAAGCTGTTTTTTAACAAGTGTTCAATACTTCTGTTTTTTTATATTTGTTTCCAGTAGCTTCCCTGGTATTAATGTCAGGCTTGTTGGCCCATAATTCCCTGGCTCAGCCTTGGAGACCTTTTTATGTTTGCTTGCAAAGCATGTGAACTTATTGGTCTCAGTCTGAACAGTGAGAGGGCTTTTGGGGGTGCACCCCTCCTCTACCTGTTATAGCTTCAGAATGCTGAATCTCCTCCCCAATTGTGTCCATTCTCCACCTTTCTTCTCATTTTCCCTTTGAAGTCCCTGCCCATTCACAAGGCTGGAAAATGCAAGGTAGGGGGTTTTCATGTGTAACTCCTAACTTTTGCATGAAACTTTACCCCTGCTTTTTGTTCCACATATGTGCTACTGTTTAATTCTTTTTTTTTTCAATTTAAAGTTTATTGAAGGTGTTTCTTTTACAGAGAATAGACCTAAACTGTTTACTTCTTTCATATGTGCTGCTGTTCAATGCGTTGTTTCTCAGGGAATTGCAGAAATGTTGCACAGTTCACATAATTTTCTCACCAATGATTCAGTGCTTGCAACTCATGAAAGTAGTAAAAAGCAAGTGAAACAGATGTTCTAATACGTTCCTACACACATTGATCGATTCAGATAAGAAGATGTGTTACACTGCATACCTGTGTTTTGAACACTAAAATTAAAGCATTTTGGTCATTCCAACATATATAAACAAGGCTCAGCACATACAGTAACCCCTATCCTTGTACTCAAGCTGATAATGTTTGCCTGCTAAGCACATAAATACATTAGTATCCATTTGAAATGTGAGAGGGCTTTGTGGGGTGTACCCCTTCTTCACCTATCACAGCACCAGAATACTGAATTTCTTCCCCATATTTGTCTTCTCTCAGCCTTTCTTCTCTTTTTCACTTTGAAGTCCCTGCCAAATCATAACATTATAAGAGAACCGAATAGTGGCACTTTTCAATGCTATCCCACTTTCAGTCAGATCTGCAGTTACTTCAAAAAGGTTTCTCTAAGAATTTCAGAGATTTCTGCAGCTTGCAAACATTTGTACATGTGAGGCTAGATATTAAAAAATGCGCAAAAGCGGAGCTCAAAGGGTTGTACTACACTCGCGCCAGCACCATATTCAATTGGATAGCAGATCAGTGTTAGCTGATTGAATATCAGCCCATGTCAGCACAGCGCTAAGTCAGTTTGCACAGCCCTGACATGGACCTGGGCTACAGCCAGCCCATAAAGAACTGCACCACCCGGTAGCACCATGAGCCACAGCACAATATTCAGCTGCAAAATGCTAATGAGCCCATTGGGCATGCAAGATGCTAAGGGGCTATTAGCATGCCCATTATTGGCCGATTTGCATTGGAAGTGGCTGCCTGGTTGTGACCAAACTCACATCATCCCCGGTAGCCAGTGGCATCCTGACCACCTGTCCCACCAATGTGAAGCCCTTGCCCTGGTGTCTACAGGCACCCCCTACTCTCTATCCATCTGACCCAGGACTTCACAAATATACTTCCGTCTCCATTGGCAGCTCCCACCCACCGGTCACGCATTCTGGCATGGCAAATGTAGTCCTTCATGTTTAGTGCCCCCCCAGTCACTTGTCTGGTAGATGTACAGGCTGTCCCTGGTGTCCTGTGGTACCCCCACCCTCCAAACACCCATACCAGTATGGCAGATGTAGTCCCTGGTGTCTAGTGGCATACCCCCACCTACCAATCACCCACCCTGTACAGTGCCAGGTCATCCCTGGTGTCTAGTGACACCCCCACCAAATGCCCATCGCCTATATGTTTATGTATACCCTGGTGTCTAGTGGTACCCCCCCACCTGTCACTCATTTATCTTAGTGATGCCAGCAATGCCCTGGTGGCTAGTGGAAGCCCCCCACTCCAACTTTCTGGCCAATATAGTTCCCTGCTTCCCTGGTGTCCAGTGGCATCCCCCTCTGAAAACCTTGCCCAGGTACCCAAGCCTATCCCTGGCACCCAGTGGTACCCATCATGACCACTGGGTGCCAAATGTCTTAATGCACAGTGGTGGTTCCATGGCTCCCACCTGCCCATCCCACACTTTGCACACCACCCAGCCAAACATCCCCATACCTGTGCTGGTGGGATTGTGCAGGGGGCCTGAGACAATGAATGGCACAGTCCCACCCCCACCTCTATGGCTGGCTGCCATATGGATTGACAGTGAGCGCACATACACTATACTGTACATTGTACATTTGCTCACTGTCAGTCCATACAGCAGCCAGCCACAGAGGTGAGAAGAGGGATGAGCTGGTTGTTATCTTGGGCCCCCAGCATAGCCCCACCAGCATTGGTATGGGGGGTTAGCTGGGTGCTGTATTTGGTGCGGGTGGGGCCCTATGGAAGCACCACTGTGCACCAGTCTGTATCATGACCAGCAGAAGGTGCCACTGGAAACCAGGGACACCATTCTGATACCAGGATGGGTGGCCGGTTGGTAGGGGTGCCAGTAGCCACCAAGGTTACAGTACCCACACTGGAATAGGTGCTCATAGGGTGGGGATGCTACTACTCGACATGATGCCCTCCGCACATCATTGGATGGGTGGATGGGAGCAGATGGCTGCAGTACAGCCATCCCACCACTAGGGCTTTGTGTCCAGGTAAGACCGTATACCATTCACACCGTGAATGAAACACTGTGAAATCCCTTACAGCGACAATCTTGACAGGTTTAGAGATTGTTGCTGTAAGGGACCTGAGGGTGAAATTTCACCTTTTCGCTGTCCTTTGCCCCCCCCCCTTCAAAATAACTCTGACTTGGAGTTAGATATATTAAGAAGGGGGATGCTTATGCTCCCCAAGAACAAAAGACACAATGTCTGACAAGTGAAATTTCACCTGTCGACATTGTGACATTTGCTGCGTCGTGCGTTGACAATTTCTCTGTCGATGTGACATGGTGGAACTATTAAGACTAGATTTGCAAAGGCAACCAATTCTACCACTTTGGGTGCCATTTACCACCACCACAAACTTTTGAAATTGCCACTGCAACTGTATGAAGGGGAGGGATCCCTTTATTTGCATGGGTGCAGAGTTATTTTAGTGCTTAGGCAGGAACGGGTTTTGCCCATGTTACAGGGATCTCTGAATAAAGACCCCACCCACAAACTGGGCACAAACCCCGGCTAGTGCAGGCAAACACTCCTTTGTGCCTGCATTAACTTTTGAATGTCTGGCTCAATTTGTTTAATTTTTGTCTATTTTATCTTATGTAATTTTTTTGTATTTATTGTAATGTGTTGTACTATTATTTATTACCTAACGTAATACTTTCCTATGTATTGTCCTCTTTTTGTACCTAGCACATGCCTGTAAAAGATGCTTCTGTACCAGAGCACCTACCCGGTCAAAAAAGTGAAATAAATAAATAAATAAAACCTCTCCATTTCTCAATCACGACAATTTCATTATTATAACTTACATTACTAATTTAGTTTAACTGCTGCCCTATCTACTGTATGTCTGACAAATACGCAGCAAATACAAACAAGTGGACATTTGGTATTGGCCAATGCTTGTTGAATACTGGTATAACCTGGCTTACTCGCCAATCCTCTGTTCCACAGGTAGACCTTAATGAGTCATTAAATGTCATTGCCAGTGGGATGGACAATACTTTGGCCAATTCCTTTAGAGTTTTTGGGTATGTTCTATCTGGGCCAGTTGCTATGTATCTGTTAACCTTCTTGAGGATTTGTTTAGCCCTTTGGCTGTTATCTGTATGCCCTATAGTTTGTCTTCTTGTGCTCCTTTAAATAACATTTTACTGTCAGTTATTGTTTAATTTCCTTTACTGGCAATACAGATGCGAAAAAACCTGTTTAGGCATTTTGCAGTGTGTTCTCCTTTTGCTATTCTGTCTCCATTTTTGTGATCTTGCAACCTGATTAAAGTTTCTCAGTTGCTGGTCCAATAGTAGTCTCCGCCATTTTCTGAAAAATGCCCTAAAAATAATGCCAAGGGAATCCTTGATCCATTCTGCATCTATTTGGTCCTGTTTAATATTGGAAATATATACATATCCCAGATACACTGGGGTGTGATTGCAAAACAGTCAAATTAAGCATACAGCATATGAGGGAGCATATTATCGTCGGATGATGGCATGCCTTGCGAAGTGAGGTATGAGGCAAAACTAAAAGCCTTACTCATCTGTGAGGTGCTGTCATCCCACAATTACGCACATCATTGGGTGCCTTATTACAATCATAAAAGGGGTTCCCTACTTTTTAATTTTAGAACCTTGTAATGAGGTTCAGAAGGTTAAGCAAACCAGTGCTGTTGTGCAGGAATCATGCATGCGCATATGATTAGATTCAACCAATCACAGCACAGAATTTGTCTAACCCATTTTTATGTTGCTTCCACGCATGTGCAAGAAACATAGTGCCATCATCGGAGATTTCGGAGGTGTGTCACCTCCTCCTCCAATTCAGTCAGTGAGCTGGCAGGTGCGGCCCCTGTAAGCCAATGCATTTTGGAGCTGTCTATGACACGCTCCAAAATGCAGTGGCATATAGTTGAAAAGGAAGCTACGCCCAGTGAGCAGAGATAAGAAGCCCACTGAAGCGTAGCCCCCCCCCCACGCAGTATGCACGCCTGCACCACCCATAGACAGCCGCCCGGGTGCCCAATCCCCATCGGCTGAGCTGCTGCCTCTCCCCCAGTTGTAGGTGCCACGCTGAGAGCCCACCCCAGCGTGGCAATAGTCACTGACGACGGGGTGCCCAATCCCCGTCGGCTGAACACCCCCAACAGTGCTTGTGCCTCGCTGGGAGCCCACCCAGCATGGCAAATGGTCCCACTCACGCCTTTTTTTTTAACCTGAAAACGAAAACAGTCTCCGTGGAGCGCCTCCCGATCCCTCCCACAACCCGCACTCCACCCACTGCGCACTCCAGCCTCCCCACGCCCCCACCCCATACTTACTCCGGACTCTGACGCGATGATCTTCGGTGGACCGGGAACACGCTCTGCACTCTTTTCAAAGCCAACCACCTAACTGAGGAAATGCTCAGAAGCTGTATAATGGCCTAGATAGGGGGTTTCAACTTTATTGCATATCTCAGGCATTTTGGAATTTTGCACAAATTTTCAACATAGGGTTTTGAGACCCTTCATGAATGATGCACTGTCATGAGCAGTACTGGGCTCAGGCTGATTTCGTACAGTGACCGCGCAGTGATCAGCAACCACCCTTCGGCCTGAATACCACCACATGACAGTGACAACATTCATGAGAAGGGGTCCCAAAACCCATATTGAAAATTTGGTGCAAAAATTCAAAAAATGACTGTTTTAAAAGCGTGCGTTGCGCAGTTCCTACGCAGGCTCGTAAGTTCACGAAATTTCAATATTTTCACTCCAGATTTTCAACATTGCCATTTTACCACACCTTCTTATGAGTAGTACAGCTGTCATTTTTCACATCTCACCCAAAATGTGTTTACGCCCATGTAGTGCAGAATGGCGCAGTCGGTGTGCGAAATCAATGTACCGGACAAATTAAGAAAATCACAGTGACACTGTTCATGAGCAGAGGTCTTAAAATGGCTATGTTGAAAATTTGGTGAAAAATTCCTAAAAATGACTGTTTTACGAGCGTGCGTTGCGCAGTTCCTACGCAGGCTCGTAAGTTCGCAAATTTTCAATATTTTCACTCCATATTTTCAACATTGCCATTTTACCACACCTCCTTATGAGCAGTACAGCTGTCATTTTTCACATCCTGCCCAAAACATGTTTCCGCCCATGTAGCACACAATGGCACAGTCGGTGTGCAAACTCAATGTATGGGACACATTAACAAAATCACAGTGGCACTGTTCATGAGCAGAGGTCTTAAAATGGCTATGTTGAAAATTTGGTGAAAAAATTCCTAAAAATGACTGTTTTACTAGCGTGCGTTGCGCAGTTCCTACGCACGCTCGTAAGTTCGCAAATTTTCAATATTTGCACTCCAATGACTTCCAAATACCTAAACAGCACATAGAAGCAAGCAACATTCGACATTGACAAATGCTTGTTTATAATGTACCTTATCTTACAGGGCATAATTTACTTTTAAAGCTGGACCCTGTGATTTAACTTCAATCAATAATGATTACACATATAATTACAAGGGAAGTAACAGCATGATTGAGTCCATTACCTAAACATGTATTATTACGAATGGACCAAACACCTAATTGTCCAGTTGGTTTCCTGTCATCTCTCATCCAATATTGGAATTGCTACTGTCATGTCTCGTACCCCATAGGTGGGAGGACAGGTGTAGGACTGTTTTTGCATTGCACCAATGCCATTCCATATATGACCAGCAGACACTTTATGGACAGGACAGTCTGCACCCTTCCTTTACCAGGAGCTAAACACCTTACCTCTGAGACACACCCAACCCCCTGCCAATTCCAGGCTGTATAACATGTCTACTTTTCTTATTCATAGTTTTGTGCTGTTTTTATCAGCTGACTTGTCTCATTTGAACCAGTCCTGCAGCCATGTTACTGGCTTCTCTGGACCTTACCTAGTTCCGATGTTCTCAATCACATGATCTGTTGGAGGTACCCAGTCACCAGTACCGAGCCTGTGAGGACCCAAACTATTATTTAGCCTTGCCCAGAGGTTTTTCCTCCATTATCTCCCTTGAGGCTACATGCGTGTAATGATATAACGCATGATCTGCCTATGTGGAGATGCCCCCAGTGTCAGGATGTGGGTACCAACCTCATGCAGTCTCCCTTTGCTACCACTCAGATTCCTCCAGGTGACAGCCAACCAGTGGGATATGATACCCCCTCCCCCCAAGGGAGGAGAGCTGTCTAAGGGAAGATAAATCCTCTCTCTCTGCGGCCAGCCCTCATGTGACCCGAGTCTGTTCCAGAATCCAGGTCCCTGGTGTAGTGTACAGTAGCACTACTACTGCTGCTGCATTACTGGGCCAGATGACAATTACCCATTTATAAAAAATTAACCATTGTTAATATTTTAGAAAAATGTGATAAACAATAAATGTGTTGTTTTACCTAGTTTGTGAGAATCATCCCTTAGATTAACCCCACAGATCACCAGTTTCTCCATCATGCTGAGACTGCTAAAGACATCTGGTATTTTATCTATTATTCTGTGCTCTTTCATGAGGTTGATTCTCAGTTCTTTAAGGTTAATAAACTGGTTTAAATTCAAAAGAAGATGTTCTGAAAAACATAAAATGAAAGGAAGCTGTTGCTAATGTTAAGCCATTTTTATTACACATTGAAATATGGAATCACAATGCATAACACAGTTGAGGAGGCTGGTTAAAAGCATAGCCTTGCTGCACAGCTTTTATATTCTTATAGCAGGTCTATTCCTCCACTGTAGTTTGTTAGCATCTGCCAGTAAAATAATTTCTAAACATCTTAATGCTGCTTTACGTACATTATATAAGTAAACCACATTTTTATGGAAGATGCCTTGTCAGCCAATAATAGTGCAGAACAGTTACAAAAAAAGTCAATCACCTTAGAGAGAACCTTTATAAAGGAGCATCAGAATCTATTATACTCTTAAAAAGTACCCAGAAATGTGCTTTTAACTTTCAGATTTATTTATTTATAGTGTATAGAGGACACATGTTCTGCATGGATTTCTATCCTTAGCAGAACACTATTGTATCACAGTGCAAAGGTCATGAAATGTACTTGTGCCCATCTGGGGTACAACAGTTTTCCATGAGTTTTCAATGCCCACAAGCCCGCCTGCTGCTTAACTACAGCTGAAAACAACCACATGGTCATCAAAGTCAAATGTGAACTGAATCAACAAGTTGATTTCCAAATATGCACAAGAGGGTCATTCTTTATTAAAAGGAAGTCCAAAGGTTGATATCAGACATTTAATCACTTGTAACACTTCATTTGTAGTATGCACAGCATGGTGCACTTGCAACAAATATTATATTGGCAAGATGGTTCACCCCCTTAAGAAAAGAATCCAAGAATGTAAAAGGGAAATCTTATACCAAGAAGAAAAAAATGCATTAGGACTTCATTTGAAAAAAAACAAAAACATCACAATGCTAATGTTAGTTTTTTATCGTTTTCAGGAATTGAACATGTACCCCCTCTAAAATGAGGAGGAAATTGAAAAGAACTGTTACTACAAAAAGAGGCAAAGCAGATTGTTACTTTAAAGAAATACAAAATCATACATACCCCCATAATGCAAAGCATCATGGGCTGTATATGCAAATCACCAAATATTATGCTGGTTCAACTTTAAGCAGAAATGCATGGTGCCAAAAGGCCTCTCACACAGTCTGCAAAGGGTGCCAACAGAAGACACAGACACATGTTTCGTCCTACCAGGATTCATCAGTGTGCCTCGTCTGTATGACACCCCAGTGGAATGAACCAGCTACCCTAAGTTGGTTTATCTGGGTAGGGTTGTGGTGAGCCCAATAAAAACCAAAAGCAAGCTAAGAGACAAAGAACTTTAGCACGCAAGCACTCAGGCAAAGGTTACCCCAAAGGCCATTAGCCAGGAAGCCAAGTTTCAAAGAAATACAAAATCACACATACTCCCATAATGCAAAGCATCGTGGGTTGTATGTGCAAATCACCACAAAATATTATGCTGGTTCAACTTTAAAATGCATGGTGCCGAAAGGCCTCTCACACAGTCTGCAAAGGGTGCCAACAGAAGACACAGACACTAAGGTTCTATGTCTTTTAGCTTGTTTTTTGTTTTTATTGGGTTCACCACAACTCAACCCAACCCAGATAGACCAACTTAGGGTAGCTGGTTCATTTCACTGGGATGTCATTCAGAAGAGGCACTCTGATGAATCCTCGTAGGATGTAACAAGTGTCTGTGTCTTCTGTTGGCACCCTTTGCAGACTGTGTGAGAGGCCTTTCAGCACCATACATTTCTGCTTAAAGTTGAACCAGCATAATATTTTGTGGTGATTTGCATATACTGCCCAGGATGCTTTGCATTTTGTGGGTATGTGTGATTTTGTATTTCTTTGAAACTTAGATTCCCGACCAGTGCCATTTTGAGTAACCCTTGCCTGAGTGCTTGCACACTAAGATTCTTTATATTGTTACTTTAAATACTGAAATACCAAAATGATTAAATTAAGAAATTGATTATAAACCTTATTTATAAATAGATAAAAAGATGTTTCAATTATATTGGCTACTCCTGATCTTTGACCTAGTATCCATTTATGGGACATATTACGAGATCCTGAAACTTTGTTCCCCGATTTTCAGGATCCCATCTCCAGAAGCCTGAAACTCATTTGCCTGATGAGAAAAGCTTTCCCAGTGCAGAGTTTTATTTAATGCTTCAGGGGCCTTTGCACCCCGCACCCCCCCAAAATGTTTATATCTAACTCCGCCGCAGGCAAACTTCGCCCATCGAGCAAACATGTTTTGGGCACATGGTGTCGGGATCCTGAAACTCTGGAATCAGTTTCAGGATCTTGTAATACTCCCCATTCATGTACAATGTAGTTATTATATTATTATGCTGTATTGGTTCACAACATTCAGATTATGAACTTATTCTATTTAATATTTATGAATTTGACATTGAAAAATGAAAAGCTTTATTTATATGTTGAAATGGTGGGGTATTTGAACACATTGGAATACATTTGAGGGTTTTAAATGTTTAATTGTATTTAATTATACTTAATTGAAACTGAAATCAGTAGGTCTAGATTGTCTAACCTTACAATGGTTTTCAGATTACCTACAGGGCAGGTCACAACTCATCAGATGGTATGGTTCCTTATCTGACAGATGTCTGATCCTTGATGGTGTCCCACAGAGGTCTATATTGGGCCCATTATTATTTTCCCTATTTGTAAATGATATGCCAAAACACTGTGGAGAGGCAAACTTGGCACTGTATGCTGATGATGTAGTATTATACAGGACCTCCAGTGATGCAAACCAATTGAATGACTCACTAGAAAAAGACCTACTACTTCTTGAGGGCTGGCTGAAAATCAATAAATGAATCCTAAATGGCAAAAAGACAAAGGCTACATTATTTGGCCCCAAAAGTCTAAGATATGACAGGTCACAATATTTAACACCTGTGCTCAGAAATGGCGCCAAGGTGGCGACTGCAGACTCCATTAAGTATCTAGGTGTAACTCTTGATCACAACTGCTTCTTCAAGCCACACCAACCAGCTGACTAAGTCTCTGAACCAGAAATTAGGTTTGCTATTTCAATTAAGTCCTTTTATTACAAATGACTCTTGACTAAAGATAACAACTGGTACCTTATTATCCACCCTGTTTTATGGATTCCCTGTTTTATACTCATTGAAAGGTGCAGAATTGCATAGGCTTAAGTATCCTGTAACATAGGATAAGCCAATTTGCTGCTGGTGTCCCACCACTGGAGCACCAGTGTCAAGTGCTGCATCCCCTAAACTGGCCTTCCTTGGAAGGCAAACTAACTTATCCTCTGTGCCTAGCCTATAGACTCAGGCTGGTCAACACCCTTCCAAGCCTGGCTGCTACGGCAACCACCAAACAAAATAACAGGACACTTAGATCCTCCAACCATCAGATTCATAAAGTCCCTAAAATAAGGTCCTCCCAAGGGCTTAGATCCTTTGCTGCCTATATACCGCCCCTTTGGAAAGCACTCCCAAGTAAACTCCAAGAATGCAACTCTCTTGGGGGATTTACAATCATTTAATCGTGGCACCTCATCCTAAATTTTCTTTGCTCCAATGCTATTTTTGCTATGGACTACCTTTGTATTGTAGAAACGACACCCTGGCAACGAGTGCACTGTTCCAGCACACAGCTCTTGCTGCAGTGAGCTTGGAGCCTGCTTAAATATTGAATTTGGCACCTTTTCCAACAGTCCCTACTCTGCTGTTATTTTTGCCTTGCCATCTACCCACAGACAGCCTTTTCCTTACATTTAATTCTTAAAATGATTTTAATTTATGCCTAAGGGCTGCCGCATTTACTGGCATTAGTTATTTCATGTCTGAACTTTAAATTCAGCTTCAGTTATTTTAGTAAGATCAGTTTCCAGTGAAGTAATCACGTATTTCATTTATGAATTTTAAAGTCAGCATCAGAGGTGTTATTTTAGTTAGTGTAAGTTTTCAGCACTGCTAATCTAAACTTTAACTATTTTACACAGTTTTAATGAAGTCCTTTCTCCCTGTGCACATTCTGTCCTACTTTCCCAGATGTGCCTGTAATCTAAGCACCAGTCCTCCCTCCACTATTAGCCTCCTTTCTTTGCCACTCTATCAGTCCTTCCTCCTCTGCTAACCCTCCCATCTTTGATACTATTCTAATTATTGTCCCCTTTTCTTCTACATACACCCTTCCTCCCCCAGGCATACCTGCTTGTAGCTGTAGCTGCTCCTCACCAACCCACCTCTCTACTAAGGTATGCCACAGAGCCAGACCAGACACAGAGCCCTACAGTCATTTATTCGTGATGCCATGTCCTGAATTTTTCTTTGTTCCAATGCTATTTTTGCTACGGACTTACTTTTTAAGGCAGACACAGCACCCTGCCAACAAGTACACTGTTCCAGCACACAGATCTCGGCGTAGTAAGCTTGGAGCCTGATCTTCCCATTGCTATGCCGTGGCTCCCTTCCTGCCCCTCCACCACCACCCCACCCTTTGCTGGTCTGTTTTATATAGGTGTAGTCTTGTGACTAAGTCCCCACCTTTCCATTTGTAGCCTATACAGAAACACCAATAGAGGGTATATGGTCACCCTTTGCTAGGTTACTGGAGATCCTAGTCATACTGCAAAAAGGAAGCTTTTTACAGCCTTGTCCCTTTCTTTTCTGGCACCCTGGATTCTCTCTGTCAGCCACAACACTCTGCCACCCTTAACTTTGATTAAGTTAGTCCCTTCTTAGTTTTGAGACACTCAGTGTGTTTCTTAGTAGTGTGTATTTGAGAGTGTTGCCTGTGCCTTTATTTCCTAACACTCTGAATGGTAAGTGCCAAATCCCTCTGCCACCCTAATTGTTGCTCAAGTTAGCCCACTTCCCCTGCCCTTCCATTGCCCTGCATCTACTGCCGCTGTCTAGCCCCCTTTTAGTTATGCGTCACTAAGTCTGTTTCTCATTAGTGTCTATTTTTGAGTGTTGCCTGTACCTTTATTTCCTGGAACACTGAATTCTCTCCACATCCAAATCCCTCTGCCACGCTATTTGTTACTTAACTTAACCCACTTCCCCTGCCCTCTCATTGCCCCGCATCTACTGTCCTAGTCTAGACCCCTTCCTCTCCTCTCCTCCTCTCTCCTCTCCTCTCCTCTCCTCTCTCCTCTGCTTGCTTCGAATTCACATTTTCCACTGCCTTGATCCTCGTGGATCCCAAATCAGAGCTCAATCATTACATTATACCTATAGTCACAACCCCCATCTCTCGGGTACAACATGGCACACCACGGAGTTGTTCTTGCTCTTCTTTATATTCTAGCTCACTAACAGATTCTCTTACTGTGCACAGTCTAAAGCACCCGCAACCCTGTAATGTATCTCTCACCAGCAGTGCTCACTACCCTGAGATAGCATCATCCCTTAACTATCTACATCATCTGTGTAAAAGGGATGCATTCTACCTAGGGACTGGCACATGGGGTTTCCTTCACTCTGTAAGCAGGATTGTTTGTAGTCCTGCTGGCCTATCCCCATTAAAATTAGTAACGTTCTTACTCTTGTTCCTACTCCTTACTCACGCTGGTGATATTGAATTAAATCTTGGTCCCTCAGGTCCATTATTCCTGCCTGCCTTACCATCACTACATATCAGACTAGTACTAAAAGTATCAAAATTGCCCACTTAAATGCACAACGTCTCTGCCCCAAGTGGCTGACATACAAGCCTAGGCAGATCAGCATAACCCTGACATTCTTGGCATAACCGAGATGGTATCACATCAAAATAGCGAACCAAAATGAGTGACTAATAAATGAGTGCGTCACTTTGGTCACTTTCAGGTTTGGCAACTGTGGAGAGACAGAGAAGGAGGGGATAGCGAGAGAAGATGGGAAAAAACAGCAAAGGGAGGGAATAGCGATGGAATGGAAGGAAGTGGGAGCTAGAGGGATGAGCTAACTAGGGATGTGTAGTGTGATGCTGCTGAGCCACCAGTGTAGCATAGCAGGTAGGGCCACTGGCTACAGTAGTGGTAGTCCTGGGTTCAGGACTACAGACAGCTATTTTATTTTAGTTTTGGCAGGTGGTGTGGTTTTTTTTCAAGTATTGTCATCCTCAGTCCCTCATCTTTCCTCCAGGGTCCGCCCCAGAGATGATGATTATAAAAGTTTGGGGAGTGCGGGGCTTTCATCCACATTAAACATGTATTTATTTTTTTATCACTACTTTGTTTTTCCTCACTCTGTGCAGCCCCCATCTGACTGACACCCACAGCCCAGTGAACCAGAATTACCGGGATTACCTTATGCCCGGTCCGGGAGTGGTGCCTGCGGAGTGTCAGTCACCATCCTGTCGCCAGCTGCCTTTTTGTTTTCTCCTTATTTCCCGAGGACCCCAGGAGAAGGACGATGCGTGTGGAGGCACGCATGCACCTTACAGCCCCAGTAACGGCCCTCTTCCACCCACCCCATTGGCCTATTGCTGGCATCCTCACTTGTGCAGCCCCTTGGCCTCCACCAGGGTGTAGCCATGAGCAAGGGATGCCACCCCACCTCCCCGGAGAGGAAAGCTGCCCTACAGCTACTCCATCCTGCTCCACCTTCCCCCCCGTGCTGACCTCCGATGACCCAGGCTCGCTCCCGAACCCGGGTCGCTGGCGTGCCGCGAGGTGAGACATCCAGAGCCACAGCCCTCTGAGCCACCGAGCCGACTATTAAACATGTATTTAGATATGCGACAATTTAGTATTCAGAGAATATGGTTGTGTACTGTATTTGTGTTCATCAGGATCTACTTGCTGTTGTGCGAGTCACTCAAAAAGGTTCACTATTATGACATGGAACCACAGAGACTTGGTTAAAGCTTGACATTCACCAACATGAGGCAAATGTCCAAGGTTACTCATGCTTCTGGAAAGACTGTGTAGGTAAAAGGGTGGTGGTATTCTATTCTATGTAAAATCTAGTCTATCTACCTCAGAAATCATCTCTCCAGCCAAAAAACTTCCTTCTGTAGAATCTTTATTTATGTACCTAACACTTGGTAACATAAATAAATTAATAACTGGTTGTATTTATCTCCCTCCAAAAGATACTACCAATATTTAACCTTCCTTTATGACATTTTTGACTGATCTTCCCTCACATGTTATAGTGCTTTGTGGGAAGTTTAATAATGACTGGCTTTCCCCTAATGCAAATAAGGCCCATTCAATCTTATCGGACAATAACATCACACAACACATAAACGACCCCACTCAACTAAACTCCAAGACTCGCACATCAACACTCATAGACTGGATAGTGTCCAATTGCTCCCTCAGGAACAAATCAGCTGGTGTTCTCACCAGCTGTATCAGTGACCACAATCCTATCTATTGTGTATGGTGCAACAATTTTGAAGCACCCCCTCCCAAAATCCTGGAGTCCAGAAATATGACACATTTTAATATAAATGAGTTTCTAACCTCAATTAATAATGCTGACTGGGGCCCACTTATCTACCTGCCCACTATTGATCAGGCCCTAGACTATTTTATTGTGACCTTTACCAGCATTATCAACAGGCATGTGCCCTAACCAAATGCAGGTCCAAATGCATCAAAGATCCTTGGTTTCCAAGGAACAAAGGTCCCTCATGAAAAGCTGGGATGCTGCCTGGAAATCTTTCAAGATTTGTTATCTTCACTCTGACAGATTAATTTATTGACAGTTGAGAAACTCTTGCAGAACCATGCTCCAGGGACCCAAAAAGAGCCTACTACCACTCACTCTAAACAGAAAACCTTAGCAAGCCCAATGAATTTTGGAAACAGATTAACTCTTTAATCAAGGGCAAATCAGCACAGTGTCCTGGTTCCATTCTTTCTGGTGGTAACTGCAGCGAGCTGTCCAGCTGCTAGTCCTTATTTGTAGACATGTTTTCTTATGTAATTATATGTCCTGTACATGCCAGTGTAAACACAAAGGCACATAGAGAAAATACTAGATTTTTTCTACTAGGCTTGACTTTCTTTTGACCTACAAGGCAGGTGTTTGCCATGAACTGATATTGGATGCCCAGTTTTTTTTTTTTAACAGAGATATGCCAAAATTCATTTGTAAGTCATACAACCATGCACTCAGGAGTGTAATGCTTTGATCCAAGGATGCTGGTATAATATGCTACATTTTATCAGGTAACAGGAAAGAAACATGCTTTCTAGTGAACCTGTGTGAATTTGCAACACCCTAATGCCAATGGTCTTACTGAGGCACCTTGAGACATCAAAGGGCTTAACTCTGAAACATCATATCCATTCTAATTAAAGGTCTCAAAATCTGATTCTTAATATGCTTGGAAATTTTGGAAACAGCACAATAGTGCCATTTTCTGACCTAAAAGAGACATCTCATGGCCAAATGGAGCAATTGCTCTGAACTGGGAATTGATGACACTGCAAGCTTAAAAAGAGGTATACATAGCCCATGACCATGACATTTGCACGCGTATTTTTCTTGGACCTTCTTCTGAAAACAGAGACTGCCTAAAAATCAAAGGCTGCTACAGAAAGACTGAAATATTTTGCAAACCAGCAATTCTCTGGACTTTGAAATCTTCATACTTCAGGTAGACTAGCTAACTGTTTTAGTGTGTTTCATTGTACATTTTCCCATTTTGTTTGCTGCACACTGTAACCCAGATGAATATTCTCTTTTTAGTTGTAACTGTATGTATTTAAGTGTTTCAGTAAAACTTTTGTTTTTCTAAAGAATATCTGCCTGAGCGAGAATTCCTTATATTGTATGTGTGACTACAGAAGGTTTATTAATAGTCTGTGACGACTGTTACTTGCTAAGAAAGTCACTGTAAGTGAACAAATTGAGAAAAGGGTCTGTACAGGACATCTGTAAGAATAGGGAGAATACCAGAGTCTATAAAGATTTTGAATCAGGCTGTTGCATGTCCTGTAGAGAGAAGGTTAAATCAGATTTTTACATTGCTACCCCAAAGAGAGTGTGAGATCTGGGTCTTCTTCCTGTATGTAGTAGCCAAGGAAGGGTTCATATTGGACCACAAGACTCGAGGCTGGTATTGTGCCTTTATCCAGAGCTAGAGGGATGCCATGGATCCTCATAGCAGAGGTGCAGTCGTGATCTTGGTGAGCACTTAAAAAGGACGAGGAGAATATCCCTGTTCCCCCATCATAGACTGCACTTAAGGGTGGGCACTGTGAGCTTAGTGGGCCTGACACCGAGCAGTGGGTTCATGACAGATCTAGTGGCAGAGGTGGGATCTGAGAGATTTAGTTGCATACTGTTGCGATTCAACAAATTGGTGGCACAGGCATAACAGTTGGATATGAGCCCAGTGTATCAACTGACAAACTGCAAACAGTCAACATACAATTAAGGCAGAGATTTTTTTTAAAATGTATAATTTCATTACAGTATTAAGTTCCCTACCTGTTTTTTTTTTCCTCGAGTGCAAGCTAGTGTAGCACTAATTAGGGAAGAAGATGGCTTCCATTTACAATGAATACACTGCAGACTACCTGAAGCAGTTGTCTCAGGAAAGAAGAGTCCAGTGCAAGAGACAAACCAAAAAGCATGTTATGGAGGCTGTTGTGGTAGCTGATGAGCAAGAGACTGCCAAGGACCTCAAGTCACAGCAGGTGACTGAAAGGGACCAGACCTTGGGTGGGGTGCAAGGGATGTTGCAGAGTCCGTCCAAGGGAGGGGGACAGTGATACCAGAGGGAACCCAGAGCCACAGCATGAGGGAAGAGTCACAACTATGCTGGAGCAAGAAGGATCAGGCTGCAACTAGAGTTGAGGAGACTGGAGCTGGAATTCAAGCAGAGGATTTCCAGATGGAGCTGGAGATGCAGGAAAAGAAAACCAGCATCAGACAGAGGCCAAGGAATAGAAAGGAGCTTCAGAGAGAGGCTGAGAGAGAGGAAAAGAGCACCAGAGGGAATTCAAACTGGTGAATCTAAGACTCCAACGACCAAGTGCCAGAGGAGATAAGTGGCAGGGTGAACCTGGAAATCCAGGACTGGGGTACAAATTAAATTCTAAATTAATAGATGAATTTAAAGAGGGGGGATATGGATGCATTTTAAATTCATTTGAAAAAGTCTGTGTCAGGGCTAAAATACCCAGGGAGTCCTGGAGCTCTCAGCTATCCCCGCTGCTTACTGGAAAAGGGCGTGAGGCACTAGCCCAAATAGACAATCAGGACAGTATTAATTATGAGAACCTTAAAAGCTGAATTGCTTAAAAAGTATGGATTAATGCCTGAAGCATACAGGCTTAAGTTCCATAAGCTCTGGAGAAGACCCGACATGAGCTATGAGGAACTCACCACAAAGCAACGTCAGTTTTTGAAACGTTGGTGGGAGGGGGGCAGAAGCAAATGCTCTAGAGAAAACTGAGGAAATTGTACTTCTGAAGCAGTTCTTTTGGGATTCCTAGCAGAGCTAAAAATCTGGTTAGTGGACCAAGTCCCAAAACAGCACAGGAGGCTGCTGAGCTCTCGGATCGCTATGCCAGGAACAGGCCTGCTCCAAAAGGGAGTGGGGGGAGTGTGGCAGCACAGAAGGGGAAAAGCGCACCTTCAGGGCAGCTAAAACACTCACTGCCGCTACAGAAAGGGTGAAGCCATAGGTAACAAAAAAATTAAATATCAGATAAAAGAAATGATGATTGTTGGTTTTGCAAACAACCAAGGCATCTTGCTAGACAATGTCCTAAAAAGACAGCATGGACAAAGCAACCTCATCCTGGATATGATTATAGGAAACAATCTCCAGAAAGGGGTAGCGTTTGTGGTTATCCACAGTCAAACAGCAAAGGCCAATTGTAGTTTTCTGGACTATAGAAGCCCTGTGGAAAACAATGGGAGACTGGTTCTCAGCCTTTGTCTCCTCAAATGGAGAGTAGTGAAAGGAGGTAGAAGTTCCCCATGTAGCAGTTCACAAACAGCTACAGAAGGTTACTCTGAGGAGAGAGGTGTAACCAATGGTCAGAAGGTTTGGGATGGCAGTGACCCTGAATGTCCTGATGCTAGAGCTATGGACCCCGGTTTAGGAACTGAAGGGGACATGTCCTATGTCTTTGGAAAATGTGAAGAATTTGCAGCTGCTCAGAGGGCTGATCCAAGTTTGGAGAGGCTGAGGGCTTGTGCAGAATCTGATAGGACACAGGGAGATGATGGGAGGCATAGAATATATTGGGACAATGAACTGTTGTATACATAGGACATAAGGACAGAGGGAAGGGAGATGGGTAGGCAGCTTGTCATTCCCCAGGGGTGCTGTCAGCAGTTGCTCAATATCCCATGATACCCCCATATCCGGACATCTGGGAACTGCATGCACTACACAGCGATTGGCCCAGAATTTTTATTGGCCCAACTTCACCCAGCTGGTGAAGGAATATTGCAGATCTTGTCACTAGTGCCAACAAATAAGGAAGGCAGGTAGTAAAACCAAAGCCACCTTAATTCCCTTGCCCATTGTGAAGAAGCCATTCCAGAAGGTAGGAATGGGCATTGTGGGACTTTTGAGTACCCCAAGCTCCTCCAGGAAGAGGTTTATCCTGAAGGTGGTAGATTATGCCACCAGATATCCAGAGGCAGTTGCCCTCTCCTTACTTAGGACAGACAAAGTGGCAGATACCTTGCTAGGGATTTTCTCTCATGTCAGGTTTCTGCAGGAGGTTATCACTGATCACTGACAGAGGGGGTACCTTCATGTCGGACCTGATGAAGTGTTTGTGGGAGAAGGGTGAGGTGGTGCAGAGATGCATGACACCTTATCACCTGCATGCCAGTAGGCTTGTGGAAAGGTTTAATGGTAACCTAAAATCAATGCTCCAAGCATTTGCAGAACAGCATGGGAGGGACAGGGAGAAATACCTTCCCCACCTGTTGTTCGCATACAGAGAGGTGCCCCACGTGTCAACAGGGTTTTTCCCCTTTTAACTCTTATATGAATGTAGGGTGCATGGGCCCCTAAACTTGATCAGGGAAGACTGGGAAGGCAAGCACGCCACCCAGAGAACTCCCATGGTGGAGTATATCCTAACATTTGGGAACGCTAAAGGAGCTAATGGCAGCAGCTCAGTGAACCCTGTCAGTTACCCAGCAGAAGCAAAAGGTCTGGTACTACCACAGAGCCAGAGCACACTCATAAAGTATAGGTCGGAAGTCATGGTCTTAATCCTGGTCTGGAAGGATAAGCCAGGCTGAGTGGGTGGAACCATACAAGGTAGTCCAACAGGTTAATAACATGAACTATATTGTAGAACTGCCTGACAGAAGACATACCCATAGAATGTACCATGTCAACATGATGAAGCCATATGCAAATAGGGCTGGCATGGTATTTGCAGTGTGTAGTCCTGGGGAAGGGACTGATGAAGTGGACCCCATACTGGACTTGCTTGAGGAAAGGAAGTGGGAGTCATCTGTGGAGGCAATCAAACTATAGCCCCAGTTGACCCCGGAACAGACCCAGGAAGTGAGGGAGGTTTTAGCAGACTTTCACCCTTTGTTTATAGCCAAGCATGGACTAAGCCCCATAGCAACACATGATGTAGACACGGGACACAAGAACCCATATGGCGGAAGCCTATCAGGTGTCTGAGGCCATCCTAAAGGACATTAGAGTAGGTGGAGGAAATGCTGATTTAGGTGTAATCCAGAAATCCCACAGCCCCTGGGCATCACTAGTAGTCCTCGCTCACAAGCCAGATGACTCTACTCACTTTGTGTGGACTAACATGGACTCAACACAGTCACAAAGTCTGACGCCCCCAATGCCATGAACAGATGAACTACTGTACAAGTTGAAGGTGACATACTTATCACGACTAATGAAAAGCAAAGGCCCAAACCGAGGAAAAGATAGCCAACTCAGTCAAGAAGGGGGATAAACCTTTATAGGTACATTAGGGAGCATAGAAAGGTTAAGGGAGGGATAGTGAAGATTAATAAAGGAGAGGGAGGCAGGCAGAGGAGACAATGAAAAGGCACAGATACTGAATGAATACTTTGCTCAGTATTCTACAAAAGAAGAAGAGGAGGAGTTACCAAACCAAACAGTAGAAGCACTTTTGTAGTGGGGTTGACACCAGTCCATTTACAGAAGAAAGAGTACTGAAAGAACTCCTAAAACTCAAGGTGACAAAGCTAATAGGCCTGACAGGATTCACCCTAGAATCCTAAAGAGCTAAGGGAGGACCTAGTGACACCACTAACCACACTTTTAACAAATCATGGGAAGATGGGTGGTACCTGAGGACTGGAGGAGGGCAGATGTGATTCCCCTTCACAAAAGTGGGAGCAAGACAGAATCAGGAAACTACAGACCTGTTAGTTTGACCTCAGTGGCGGGAAAAATGATGGAATCACTTCTGAAAGAAAGAATTGTTGAGTACCTAGAGGCCAGCGGGGCACAGGACCCAAAGCAGCATGGATTCACAGCAGGAAGGTCATGTCAGATGAATCTAATCGATTTATTTGACTGGGTGACCAAAGTAATAGACCAGGAAGGGGCTGTGCATATGGCCTACCTAGACTTTAGCAAGGCATTTGACACAGTCCCGCACAAAAGATTAATAATCAAGTTAGCCAGCCTGGGAGTGGGTCCCAGGGTGGTAGCCTGGGTAGCAAACTGGCTGCACAACAGGACACAGAACATAATAGTGAATGGAACACATTCTGAAGAAAGGGGGGTTACTAGTGGAGTATCTCAGGGCTCAGTACTGGGTCTAGTCCTCTTTAACATCTTTATAGGTGACATTGTGGAGGGTCTGGAAGGAAAGGTATGCCTCTTTGCGGATGACACAAAGATCTGTAACAGAGTTGATACACAAGAGGGGGTAGAAAGGATAAGAAGGGACTTGGCAAGGTTGGAGGAACGGTCAGACATATAGCAACTTAGATTCAATGCAAAGAAGTGCAAAGTAATGCACCTGGGAAATAAAAGTCCAGGATAAGAGTACACAATAGCAGGGGAGGTACTAACAACAACAATAATGGAAAGGGATCTGGGTGTAGTCATATCAGATGACCTAAATGTGGGTAAGCAATGTGAAAAGTCAGTAAGGAGAGCCAGGGCGATACTGGGATGCATAGGGAGGGGCATCACAAGTAGAAAAAGGGAAGTGGTTATCCCTCTATACAGACAGTTGATGAGACCCCATCTGGAGTACTGCGTGCAGTTTTGGAGACCTCATCTACGCAAGGACATAGATAGGATGGAAGCAGTCCAGAGGAGGGCAACTAAAATGGTGCAGGGTCTGCATCAGAAACCATATGAAGAGAGACTGAGAGAGCTTAATATGTATACCCTTGATGAAAGGAGGGACAGAGGGGACATGATAGAAACTTTTAAGTACCTCAAGGGAATCAACAAAGTCCAGGAGGGTAACATATTTCAGAAAAAGAGATTTGTAAGAACAAGGGGGCACAATTTAAAGTTAGAGGGGGGATGGCTCAGGGGTAATGTGAGGAAATTCTTTTTCACGGAGAGAGTGGTGGACGCATGGAACAGCCTTCCTGGAGAACTGTGGGGTCTAAAACAGTGGGGGAATTCAAACATGCATGGGACAGACATAAGGCAATTATAGTGGGGGGGTTGCAGGAAGTAGGCTGTTGGTTAACTAGAATCTGCAGCTTATCCAATAGGTAGGGAAATGGGCAGACTGGGTTGGCCAAGTGGTCCTTATCTGCCATCAAAGTCTATGTTTCTATGTTTCTATGTAACTTGACAAAAGGATATTGGCAAGTGGAGTTAACTGCCAGAGCTAGGGAGAGATCGACTTTCATCACTCCAATAGGATTATTCAAGTTCAGGGTAATTTATTTTGGAATGAAGAATAACTCTGCCACCTTCCAAAGTTTGGTCAACCAGGTGTTACATGGTACTGAAGAGTACACAGTGGCATATCTGGATGATATTGCTATCTTCAGTACCAGTTGGAAGGAACACCTTTCCTACCTGAGGGAAGTGTTCAACAGTATACAGAGGGTTGGGCTCACTGTCAAGGCTGAAAAGTGCCAGGTGGCCATGGTGGAGGTGGCTTACCTAGAACATGTAGTAGGGCAGGGCAAGCTCCATTCCAATCAGGCCAAGACTGAGATGATAGAGGTGTGGCCCAGGCCTGAAACCCAGAAGCAGATTTAGAGTTTCTTCAGGATTGTTGGGTATTATTGAACATTTGTACCAAATTACAGTACTTTGGCAGCTCCTCTCTGGTCTGCTAAAGAAAAGAATTCCCAAAACATAAAATAGGAGCTAGCTGGTGAATGAGCTCTCATATGGCTAAAGGAGGCACTGTACAGTGCCCTGTGTGGACCAGTCCAGACTACAGTAATCCGTTTGTAGTCCAGATAGATGCCTCAGATGTGGGATTGGAGCAGTCCTCAGTCAGACCTCTAAACAAGGGAAAGATCACCCAATAGTGTACCTTAGCAAAAGTTGCTTCCCCAGGAGCAGGCCTATTCCACAGATTGAAAAGGAATGCCTTACACTGCTATCAACCCTGAAGAAATTAGAGCTGTCCTTCTATGAGAGGCACTTTGAGGTACAGACCAATCATAACCCCTGGTGTGGCTGACACAGATGAGTAAAATGAATGGCCATCTCTTAAGGTGAAGTATTGCCTTACAAAGCTATGATATAACCATTACCCACAGAGCTGGATCAGCCAATGTCAACACAAACAGGCTATCCCATCAGTTAGAGCAGTGAACAGAATTTGTGAAACTCATACCATGCCTAGGGATTGATTCTACAAATTCAGTCTGGGAGAGGTTTATGAGCTGTTCTGCTGCTAGTCCATATTTGTAGATATTCTGTTGTGTATATTTTTTATGTAATTATATGTACATGCCAGTGTAAGCAAAAAGGGACAAGACTAGATTTCTTTTAAAAAAGGCTTGACCTTCTTTTGACCTACAAGGCAACAGTTTGCCATGAACTGATATTGGATGACCAGTTTTGTTTTAACACAGATATACCAAAATCCATTTGTTTGTCATACAACCATGTACTCAGGAGTGGAATGCTCTGATCCAAGGAATAATGTGCTATATTTTATGAGGTAACAGCAGAGAAACATGCTTCCTAGGGAACCTACTGTATGTGAATTTGTAGCACCCTAATGCCGATGGTGTTACTGAGGGACCCTGAGACATCAAAGGGCTTAACTCTAAAATGTCATATCCATGCAAATTATAAGTCTCAGAATCTGATTCTTAATACGCTTGGACATTTTGAAAAGCACAACACCGCCATCTTCACCCTTAAAGAGACATCTCCTGGTCAAATGGAGTAGTTTCTCTGAACTGGGAATTGATGACACTGTAAGCTTAAAGAGAGGTATAAATAGCCCTGATCAGGCATTTGCAATAATTTTTGTTTGGACCTCTTTCTGATCACAGAGAACACCTGTCAGCACAAAGACTGCCTAAGAAAGAAATTAAATATTTTGCAAACCAGCTGCTCTCTGGACTGTGAAATCTTCATACATTAGGTAGACTAGCTAACTGTTTTAGTGCATTTCATAGCACATTTTCCATTGTTTTCCCTGTATACTGTAACCCAAATTAATATTCTCTTTTTAGTTGTAACAGTATTTAAGTATTTTAGTAGAACTTTTTTTTAAAGATATCTGCCTGAGTGAGAATTCCTTATATTGTATGTGTGACTATAGAAGGATTAATAATAATCTGTGACAACTGTTACTTGCTTAGAAGGGCCACCTTAAGTGACCAAATTAAGAAAAGGGTCTGTAAGGGACATCCATAAGGACAGGGAGAATACCAGAGTCTATAAAGATTTCGAACCAGGCTGTTGCATGTCCTGTAGGGAGAAGACCAAATCAGGTTTTTAAGCTAGTACCCCAAAGAGAGTGTGCTACCTGGGTCTTCCTCAGGTGTGTAATAGCCAAGGAAGGGTTCATATTAGGCCACAATACTTTAACAAGATGGGGGAAATTCTGGGAAAGCATCTGGAAGGAATTAGGCCTGAATGCAAATCAGAAGTGGGAAATTATCAAACTTGGGTTGATGGAGGCTAATGGGTCATGTACCAAAATGCTGAGCAAGAAGAACAGGGCTAAGAAGCCAAGGTGACTGAACAAGGAGGTTTGGGAAGGGGTAAGGAGGAGGGGGAGGTGCCTAAGCCAATTAACAGAAGCACTCTGGATAGGGGGGTCAATCCCAGACCTTTTACGAAAGAAAGGGTTCAGAAAGAACTCCTAAAACTGAAGGTGGACAAAGCAATGGGGCCTGATGGAATTCACCCCAGAATTCTAAAAGAATTAAGGAGAGAACTAGTGACACCACTGACTACCCTTTTAAGAAATCATGGGAGGATGGTGTAGTACCTGAGGACTGGAGGAAGGCAGATGTGATTCTCTTCACAAAAGTGGGACCAAGACAGAGGCAAGAAACTACAGACGGGTCAGTTTGACTTGTGGTAGGGAAAGTGATGAAATCATTCTGAAGGAAAGAATTGTTGAGTTTCTAGAGGTCCTGGGGCACAGGACTCAAGGCAGCATGGGTTTACAGCATGAAGGTCATGTCAGATGAATCTAATTGATTTCTTTGACTGGGTGACCAAAGTAGTAGATCAGGGAGGGCCGTGGACATGGCCTACCTAGACTTTAGCAAGGCATTTGACACAGTCCACACAAAAGATTAATAGTCAAACAACCAGCTTGGGAGTGGGTCCCAGGGTGGTAGCCTGGAAACATTGGCTGGACAACAGGACACAGAAGGTAATTGTAAAAGGAGTCCACTCCAAGAAAGAGGAGTTACTAGTGGGTAACCTAGGTTTATTATTAGGTCCAGTCCTTTTAATGTCTTTATATGACATTGCAGAGGGACTGGAAGGAAATGTATGCCTCTTTGCAGATGACACAAAGATCTGCAACAGGGTTGATACACAAGGAGGTGTGGAAAGGATGAGAAGGGACTTGGCAAGGTTGGAGGGATGGTCAGAAGTATGGCAGCTTGGATTCAATGCAAAGAAGTGCAAAATAATGCACCTGGGAAACAAAAACCCAGGGGAAGATTACACAATTGGGGGAGGTAGTAACAACAACAAGGATGGAAAGGGACCTGGGGGTAATCATATCAGATGACTTTAAGGTTAACAAGCAATGTGAGAAGGCAGTAGGGAGGGCTGGGAGGATACTGGGATGTATACAGAGAGGCATCACCAGCAGAAAACAGGAAGTTGTTATCCCTCTGTATAGACAGTTGGTGAGACCCCATCTGGAGTACTCCATCCAGTTCTGGAGACCCCATCTCCACAAGGACATAGACAGGATAGAGGCAGTCCAGAGGAGGGCAACTAAAATGGTGCAGGGTCTGCAAGAGAAGCCAAATGAGGAGAGACTAAAGGAGTTTAATATGTATACCCTTGAGGAAAGGAGGGAGAGGGGGGACATGATAGAAACATTTAAGTACTTCAGTGGAATCAACAAAGTCCAAAAGGGTAGCATCTTTCAAAAAAAGAGATGTGCAAGAACAAGGGAACACAATTTGAAGATAGAGGGGAGGGACGGTTCAGGGGCAATGTGAGGAAATATTTTTTCACAGAGAGAGTGGTGGACGCATTGAACAGCCTTCCTGAGGAGGTTGTGGGGTCTAAAACTGTAGGAGAATTCAAGAATGCATAGGACAGACATAAGGCAATTTTTGTGGTGGGTAGGAAGAAATAGGCTGTTGGTTAAAAAGGATCTGCAGCTTATACTGTAGGTAAGGAAATGGGCAGACTAGGTGGGCCAAGCAGTCCTTATCTGCTGTCAAAGTCTATGTTTCTATGTAAGGGCAAGAAAAGCAGCTTTTCAGAGGTTCAAGGAGTCTGTGAAGGGGGAGGACAGGGAATTTTATGTGAAGAAGTTCAAGGAGGTAACCAGATTGATCAGGGCAGCCAAGGCTTCCAGTGAGCTGAGGCTGGCACAGGGTATTAGGGTAAGGAAGAAATACTTTTTCAGATGCATAAGAGTGAGAAGGAACTGCAAGGACCAGATAGTGAGGATTAGGAAGGATGGAGAGGGGTGTGGAGAAGGGGGGCAGAACAGGCAGAAGCACTAAATAAGTACTTCTGTTCTGTGTTCATGAAGGAGAAGGGTGGACAGCTACCTCAGGGGATGGGGAAGGTGGGCCAGGGTGGGAAGGGATAGGGCAATTACTGAGGGCAGGGTGCTGGAGGGTCTAAAGGCACTATCATTGGATAAGGCACTAGGTCTGATTAGAATTCACCACAGCGTGTTGAAAGAGCTGGTGGAGGTATTGGCAGGGCCACTGGCAGACCTGTTCAATACCTCTCTGGACAAAGGATGCATACCACAGGATTGGAGGATGTCTCATGTGGTACCCCACCACAAGAGTGGCCCAAAGAATGAACCAGGCAATTACAGACCTGTAAACCTCACATCCAGTGTAGGAAAACCTATGGAAGCAATCCTAAAAGAGAGACAGGTGATCTTTTCCGAGGAAAATGGACTCCAGGACAGTCAGAAGCTTGGGTTCATCTCAGGAAGATCCTTCGTGATCAACCTAATTGAGTACTACAGCTGGGTAATGAGGGAAATGGATAAAGGCTGTGCAGTAGATGTACTATATTTAGACTTTAGCAAGGCCTTTGATTCAGTGCCTCATGGGTGGCGGGGGGGGGTAAGTTTCAATATGTGGGGACAGGGACAAAGATGGTAAACTGGATCATGAACTGGCTGAAGGGAAGGCAGCAACCAGTGGTGGTGGTGGTGGGACTTTCATCCCCAAAGGCAGTGACAAGTGGGGAGCCACAGAGCTCAGTGCTGGGTACAGTGTTGTTTGGGTTATTCATATCAGATATCTCACATGGCATTAGGAGCAAGATCAGTCTGTTCGCAGATGATACCAAGATAGGGGCGGTGGTGGATGACATAAAGGGGTGGCAGGGGCTACAGTAGGACCTGACCAAACTGGAAGAGTGGTTGGAGAAGCAGCAATTAATCCGCCAAACCTCACGCTGCCACACCTCACACCAGAAGCTTTGAAGGTTGCAGTCCTGAGCTCTGTGATCTCTGTAATAGACTATGGTCTCATCATTTATGGCTCAGCCACAACCACAACCCTTAGATGCCTCTCAAATGCCTTAAATAAAGCATGTTGGCTTATCACTGGTGCTCACCGTCTCACCCACACATGTGACCTGTACACTCAGACCGGCTGGCTCCAACTATCAAACCGCATAAAGTTTCTCACCTGCTCCATGGTGAAAAAAAATCTACCTTGGCCTTGCACCTTCTGGGGTCTCAACTCTGTTACAACACCGAATTAACAAATGGTGCCTTAGAAGATCCACTCTACAGCTACTGAAAGTCCCCCACTGTCACTCTGCACAGGACACAACGCTCTTTGCTTATCGAGTGCCACTTGGTTCAATGGCCTCAGCCCAACCATCTCCTCTGCCCCAACTATTGGTATGTTTAAAACTAGGCTCCGGACTATCTCACTACCAACAGCTCCTGTGACTGCACAACTTAACCTTGTTTCTCCACTTCCTTTCTGCTCTAGTGGTCCCCTCCCTCCCTCCTCACTGGATTCTACCTCACATCTTGGTATACCCAATGCTGCACTTTTCCCTCTTGCCACCCTTCCTACATTCCTTCTCCCTCCCCTTCCTCTCCCTATGACTCTGGCACTTCTTATCTGTTGTCTATTTTCTTGACAAATGCCGCTAGCTGCCTTGTTACAATGCTACCCTTGAACTCTATTAATCTGTACTCTGTTTGCAATGTCCACATTGTTGTAATATCTGTCTTGGTGTTCCCCATAATTTGTATTTCTCTGATGTGGAACCTTTGTAAAAGAGCCATTGCTCAAAGGTATTTGTAATCCTAGACTTGATAAATAAATAAATAAATAAATAAAGAAGTGCAAGGTTAAGTACTTTGGAGCAAGGAACCGGGGGGACTACCAGTTGGGAGGGGTTCAGACAGGAGTCACCGAGGAGGAGAAGGACCTAGGGGTGATCATAACGGGTAACATGAACAACTCAGCTCAGTGCAGGAATGCAGCAGCTAAGGCCAACAAGATGCTAGGGTGTATTGCAAGAGGAATCTCATCCAGAAATAAGGATGTGATTCTGCTGCTTTTGAAGAAGAATATCACATTGCTGGAGGGGGTGCAGTGGAGGGCAACTAAGATGATCCAGGGACTGAAGGGCAAAACCTATGAGGACAAGCTGACTGAGTTGAATATGTACACACTGGAGGGGAGGAGGGATCGGGGGATATGTTTAAGACCTTCAAATACTTGAAGGGGATTAACAAAATGAGCATAGAAGTGATATTTAAATTGAGGAGGGGAAGGGATATGAGAGGGCATGGTCTCAAGTTGGAAGGTAGAACATATCAGAGAGAGAGATGAGGAGGCATTTTTTCACAGAGAGAGAGGTGGAGAAATGGAACATTCTACCAGAGGAGGTGGTATCATGTAGGATGGTGGGCAGTTTCAAAAGGACATGGGACAGGGGGGGGGGGCTAAACGTGAGGGAGGAGAGGAGGTGAGGCAGCTGCAATGCTGAAAAAAATAAACTTGTACTAAACCCATTACAGAAGTACAAGGGGAGAAATGTGTTTAATTTATAGATATATAAAAGAACCTTATGGACTAAACACTATTGGCCTGACTAGACATTTGGGGAGAGAATCTAGATCCCATGCCCTAAAATTAATAGGAGAAAACCCCATTACAGTAAGGAGGAGTAAATTCTTCACACAGTGAGTTATCACCAAATGGAACACCTTACCAAGAAATATAGTTAATAGTGACACCTTGGATACTTTTGAAAAAAGACTGGACAAATTCATGGGTTCAAAAAAGTTTAATTTCCACCACTAAGGTGATGGCGAGGTCTTTATAGGGCCCTGGCTCAGTGAACTTGTATCCAATCTATGAAACTATGAAGGGTGCTAGCTCTACATTCGAGCAGACTTGATCGATCATGAGGCCTGTTTCTGCTGGCAGACTCTTATGTTCATACAGTATGTTCATACAAGACTTGAGACTGGTATTGTGCACTTTTACAGAGCTAGAGGGATGCCCGGGATCCCTATGGCAGAGGTGCAGTCGTGATCTCGGCGAGCACTCAAAAAGGATGAGGAGGGTATGCCTGTTCACCCCCCTGTCTCGGATTGCACTTAAGGGTGGGCACTGTGAGCTCAGTGGGCCTAACCCCCAGGAGTGGATTTCTGACAGTAACCTCCTTCAAAACCCACCTTCCATCATGGAGGGAATAAATCAATTTTTTACGGACCTAGATAGGTACACTTCGCATCTCTCGCCAGCCCAAACTTCTCCATCCCCGCACATTGCCACGTTAGTTTAGGCCCCATTTTCCACTTACAAAACCACAATCAAAAAGGAAGTTCTCAGATTGTTAATAAATATCAAGGAAGAGAGCTCCCTGATTATGAAACCACTGAGTCCAATTTCCTTAAATTAAGGTCACCCACAATTGCTGCACCCAACTTTAATCTAATAAACAGGTTCTTCCTTTCAGGATCTGTCCTCAGCAAATGGAAAGTGGCTGTGGTAGTCCCCCTCCACAAGGGTGGCTCCCACACCATTGAAAACAATAGACCTATTTCAATTCTCTGCCCACAGGCTAAAATTCAAGACAGGATATTATATAACCAGTTACAATCCTATTTGGAGACACATCACCTACTCAACAACTGTCAGCATGGCTTTAGAAAGAACTATAGTACAACTACGGCTCTTGTAAAGGTCTCAGTCAATATCCTCAATACAAGTTACAAAGGCCTTGTTACAGGGTGGTGTTCGTTGACCTGACAAAGGTCTTTGACCTTGTCAACCACCACCCCTACTAAGTAAACTTAACCCCCTGGTGCTCAGCTGTCTATCTCTAACCTGGCTAAAGTATTATCTCATTGGGAGATCCCAAAATGTGAAGTGGTCTGGATCATTGTCTTCTCTGAGGTCTTTAACACATGGTGCACCCCAAGGATTTATCCTAGGTCCATTACTTTTCTCATGCTTTATTAACGAGCTTCCCAACTCCCATGGTGGTGCATCAGTGTAACTTTATGCTGATGATGCCATTCTATTCTGTTCCTCCAATAACAGAGACTGGCTTAATCAGAGCCTTATTTCAGATTTCAATACATCCGAATCCTCCTCCCTCTTTAACCTTCACAACTCCCTTCCTTTTCTTACTAGCTTCCTAACTTCCCTTGTTGCCCCTCACACTCATGTTTGTTTGTCTACCTTCACCACACCATAGTGTCCAGTCTTGACTATGACCTGTATTTAGCTGCTCATGTGTGTATATAGTACTGATGCACTACCACTGTCATTACCCTGTGTATTATATTTAGCCCTGACTATATTAGTCAGGTATTTAAATATTGTGTGATTTTTATTGTGTTCAATGCACTGTGTATTATTCCTGTGCCCTGTCAAGGTCCATCTTGCAAATGAGCTTTGCTCAATGATGGTCACCTGGTTAAATAAAAATTTTGATTGACTGATTGATTGATGGTTCTCAGATAACCATCTAATTCTTAATATAAAAAAAAACAAAGCCATAATATTCCACAATCCCTCCTCTAAAACCTATTCACAATACCCTCTCAAAATCTGCTCACCATCTGAGGAATCCATAGAAGTAGTCCAAACCTTTAAATACTTAGGACTGTACCGCTCTTGACTCAGCCTTCTCTTATAAGATTCACATCTCCTTGCTAACTAAAACTATCAACCAGAAGTTAGGTCTGTTATACCATCTCCATCCCCCTTTTATCCACCACCTCCTGCCAGAAAATTGTTTCCACATCCCTCCTCCTTATACTTTTCTGTGGCACACCACTTCTTCTCTCTACTCAGTCTTCATCCACTGCCCTGCTCTACCAACTCTATAATAGGATCGGGCACTTTGCATTAGGAGTTGAGCCTAGAAAATACTATTGCAATATCATGACTACCCTTCAATGGCTGGATTATGACTCAAGACTACAATACCTCACATTATGCTTTGCATATAAACTAGTGAGTCTTTTCAATCCACCTTGTCTAAGTGGAGAAATTTGGAGACAGGCAATGGCACCACAATCCGCACAGGGGTTGTATACAGACCCCCTTCTCAGGGGGAGGAAATGGACAAGGAAATGATAGAAAGTATACTTAGAATGGCAGAAAAAGGGGAGATATTGCTGATGGGTAATCTGAATATGCCAGATGTTAACTGGAGTGCAGTTGCAGCTGCCACTTAGAAGAGTGGAGTTATTCTAGATGCCCTACAGGGGCATGCCTTAGACAAATAGTACTGGAGCCCACTCGAGAGGGAGCAATATTAGACTTGATTCTCTCAAATGGAGATGGAGAGAGGATCACAGATGTAGAAGGGTAGCCATCTGGGAACTAGCGACCATCGAACAGTATGGTTCACAGTAAACACAGCAATAGAGTCAGTCATACAAAGACAAAAGTACTGGACTTTAGGAGGGCTGACTTTGCAAAATGGGTGCGTGCCTAAGGAATGCACTAGCAAATGGGCAGGAAGGAGGGTGGAAGAACAATGGGGAATAATAAAACTGCCATCACAGAGGTAAATAGCTTTGTGTGAACAAATAAACAAAACAAAACAATGTGGAACCACTATGGTTCTCAAAGGAAGTGGCAGTGAAGGTTCAAGAGAAAAGAAAGCATTTAGAAGTACAAGGAATCGCAGAAGGAGAAGGACAGAGAACTGTATCAGTTAAAGCAAAAGGAGGCTGGGAAGGCAGTCAGAACAGCAAAGGCCCAAACCGAGGAAAAAATAGCCAACTCAGTAAAGAAGGGATAAAACCTTTTATAGGTACATCAGGAGTGAAGGAAGACCAAGGAGGATAGTGAGGCTTAATAAAGGGAGGGAGGGTGGGCAGAGGAGACTGTGAAAAGGCAGAGATACTAAACAAACATTTTTGCTCAGTATTTACAAATGAAGAGGGGAGGTACATAAAACAAACAGTAGAAACACTCTGGATACAGAAGTTGATACCAGCCCATTTACAGAAGAAAGGGTTCTGAGAAAGAACTCTTAAAACTGAAGGCTAACAAAGCAATGGGGCCTGATGGGATCATCCAGAATTTAAAGAACTAGGGTAGAAACTAGTGACACCACTGACTACCCTTTTAACAAATCATGGGAGGATGGGGTGGTACCTGAGGACTGAGGAGGGCAGATGTGATTCCCTTCACAAAAGTGGGAGCAAGGCAGAAGCAAGAAACTACAGACCTGTTAGTTTAACCTCAGTGATAGGAAAATGATGGAATCACTCTGAAGGAAAGAATTGTCCAGTATCTAGAGGCCAGAGGGCACAGGACCCAGGCAGCATGGATTCACAGCAGGAAGATCATGCCAGACAAATCTGATAGATTTCTTTGACTGGTGACCAAAGTAGTAGATCAGGAGGGCTGTGGACATGGCCTACCTAGACTTTAGCAAGGCATTTGACACAGTCCCACACAAAAGATTAATATACAAGTTAGCCAGCCTGGGAGTGGGTCCCAAGATGACAGCCTGGGTAAAGAATTGACTGGAGAATAGGACACAGAGAGTAATAGTAAATGGAGTCCACTCAGAAGAAAAGAGGGTTACTAGTGGGGTACCGCAGGGTTCAGTATTAGGACCGGTCCTCTTCAATGTCTTTATAAGCGACATTGCAGAAGGACTGGAAGGAAAAGTATGTCTCTTTGCAGATGACACTAAGATCTGCAACAGAGTTGATGCACAGGGTGGGGTGGAAAGGATGAGAAGGGACTTGGCAAGGTTAGAGGAATGGTCAAATGTATGGCAGCTTGGATTCAGTGCTAAGAAGTGCAAGGTAATGCACCTGGGAAACAAAAACCCAGGGAAGAGTACACAATGGGGGGTGAGATACTAACAACAACAAAAATGGAAAGGGACCTGGGGTAGTCATATCAGATGACCTAAAGGTGGGCAAGCAATGTGAGAGGGCAGCAATGAGGGCTGGGGGGATACTGGGATGCATAGGGAGAGGCATCACCAGAAGAAAACAGGAAGTTATTATCCCTCTGTACAGACAGCTGGTGAGACCCCATCTGGAGTACTGTGTGCAGTTCTGGAGACCCAATCTCCGCAAAGACATAGACAGGATGGAAGCTGTCCAGAGGAGGGCAACTAAAATGTGCAGGGTCTGCACCGAAGACATATGAAGAGAGACGAAAGGAGCTTAATATGTATAGCCTCGAGGAAAGGAGGAGAGGGGAACATGATAGAAACGTTCAAGTACCTCAAGGAATCAACAAAGTCCAAGGGGTAGCATCTTTCAAAAAGGGTGTGCAAGAACAAGAGGGCACAATTTGAAGATGGGGGCAGCTCAGAGGTAATTTAAAGTATTTTTTCACAGAGAGGGTTGTGGATGCATGGAGCGGCCTTCCGGAGGAGGTTGTGGATTCAAAATCAGTGGTGGAATTCAAGCATGCATGGGACAGTCATAAGGCAATTCTAGGGGGTTGGGGTAGGAAGAAGTAGGCTGCTGGTTAACTAGGATCTGCAGCTTATCCAGTAGGTAGGGAAATGGGCAGACTGGGTGGGCCAAGCGGTCGTTATCTGCCGTCAAATTCTATGTTTCTATGTTTCTATGAATAGTCTATTGCAAAGAAGTTGCTCATCCACTCAGGTCATCCACATTACTTGTTCAAGCAACCTCGAAACCTCATTGTCTCGCTGTGGGGTGATCTTTCACTTACTTTGTCACCACAGCCTTGAATGCACTACTGCCTCATCGCCTCTCCTGCTTTTCCCTATCACTATTCAAAAAATTGCTTGCTGTACATCTGCTCAAACCTCCTGACTGCAATTGGTTTTCTCTAACTCCTGCTTTTTCTGCACCTTAGTTACTATTAAATTTCAGATGCATCATTTTTTTCAAAGAAAGCTTCTTCTCTGCTCTGTTATGTACACCCTAATCCTATTATTTGTTTTCTCTATCATGTTGAAGAAATTCATAATTGAATCTTCTTTCAACTTTTGTAAATATGTATATCTTCTCTGTTAATTTGTATATCTCATTGTACAGTATATAACTTGTAATTTATGTATTTTAATTTTATTTACCCACTGTTGCAACTTTGATTACCTTTGATTACCTTGCCTACCCCCCTGACTGTGTAGTACTCTCTTTGGGGCAATATAGCACAGAGGGTTAAGGCTCCGAACTGCAGATCTGGAGACCTGAGTTTGAATCCCACAGCTGCCTAGGTGCATACTGTGTGATCCTGAGCAAGTCACTTAACTTTCTTGTTCTCCCAGGTCATATCTGGAAACAAGCTTCAGCTTAGTGTGCTACTTCTGGTTAAACAATGTCCCCTTTCCCTTTGCTGTTTAGCTGCCCTCATCAACTGTTTGCTGATTGTATATTTGCTATTCATAACATTTACTGCTCATTATTTGCATTCCTGTTCTATGTGTTGTATGGGAATGTATTGTGTTGTATTTTATGCCTGGGTCACCCCTGAAACAGGGACTCTATGGTCTTAGCAGGCTCACCCAATTACCAACATTCAAATAAATAAATAACATTTAAGAGGACTCTCAAGGCCCACTTATTGGAGCTGAACCAATGTACTTGCCACCACTGAAACTGGCCTAATTAGATGTGAACACTGTGTATAACATGATAACATACTTGATTATCCTGTCACAATTTGTCACTGATGATTTTCTGTTCCTATGGTATGCCCTACTGTTGTAACCCACAAATGTCTTACTTGGACTAACTAATGTCTATTACTGTTGTACGTAGAAATGTGAAATTTGCCTTGCCTGATGTGTTAATTGTTCACACAATTGTAATTAATCCCAGGTCGCCCCTGAAAAGACTGTAATGGTCTCAGTGGTCCTATCCAGTTACCAAAATTAAATAAATGAAAAAATAAATTGTGTACTTAATTGAGGGCTGAAGACCCACATCATTAAAGTGCCAGGGTCAAGCATTGTCCTAATGTCTGAATAAAACTCACTTCATAATTATCTGAGCATCATTTCAACATGAGTGCCTACTGTCTTTTTCATTTTTACGTCTAAGTTGTTGTTTGGTTTTGGCAGTGGCACAGCTTCTTGGAGGAACCCCACGGTTTGCAGATTGTCACGAAGCTGACACAGCTGCAGTTTGTTGTAGCAATGGTTGAATGTGGATGCCAAAGCCCTACACTCTAATGTGGTAAGTTTCAGACTTTACAGTACATTTTCCATTCTGGTTCATCTCAATATACAAAATAATGGCAAACTAGAATGAGCCACACACCTGCTTTACCAAGCTATTCACCTGAAGCCAGCACAGTTAAAAATGACTATTTAGAAGATGCTGAGATAATCCATCTAGACACTAGATCTGCTCTCTTTGAAAATGTAGGATATGACCCACCATGGAAACCGATGTTGAATGTTTTGAACTGTTTAAGAATCTAGAAAAATTAAGAATACAAGAGCGTAATCATTTTTTTAATCAAATCTCACTGGAACATTATTTGGAACTGGACAAAAGTCCCAGAGAGTTGCAAATAGTTTCCTACATGTGGCTTAGATGAATTAGAATTTAAGGATGCATGGGAGAGTGCTCTCATGGAGTGTACAACAAAATGAATAAAAGCTATTATCAAGAAAGACAAAAAACATTTGGAGAGGCTTAACAAAGAAATTGTAAGTCAAAACTGGAGCTTCTTTATGGTCTCTAAGTTTAATCTGAACTGAGTCAAATTAAACTTAGAGACCATAAAGAAGCTCCAGTTTTGACATATGCACTAAAATCTACAGTACATAAATAAGACAAAGAAAGTTGAGAAGGATCTGTTTCAACATAAAAAAAAAGTTGCTAAGAGATAAGGAAGACTTTGAGAGAAGTGAAGTTTTTGCCTGGGAAAGAAACACCTGGACACAAAACCAGGGGAAGTCATAGAGTAGAGGAAGGTCATGAGAGAAAAATGACAACAAAAATGGTACTAGAAATAGATCCAAATCAGCACATTTTGGACAGAGCATGGAAGCCCCCCAAGAAAGAAATAGCAATGTTTCAGCCACAGACATACTTAACCACAATGAACCTTTTCAGTGAAGAAGAAAACCAGCAATATGAGAGGGTAAATAGAGACCCTACTAATAGTGCACTTATTGAATTGTATTACTTTGTGGATTTGGCAGCGCACAGGGGTTGGATTTTGCTTAAGGAAGCAGCATAAATTAAAACTGAACATTCAGTGATTTTTACGCTTTATGCATCCCCAGGATCCACAAATAATTTAATGATCCTCCCTTAAGACCTTTAATATCGCATAGCAATTCTCTTACATACAACTTGTGGATTTCTATTTGAAACCAATAGTATACACCCGTCCCTCCTACTTAAGGGATAGCATGCATGTCCTTTAGCATCTTGCATACCTTAATTGGAAAGACAGTTATCCATGGATGGTGATTGATGTTTCAAGTTTGCATACAAGTATACCTTATCTGTTAGGCTTAGATGCTGCAAGTCATTTTTTAAATAATGCACATGAATTGATAACAAAGAGTTACTTTATCCTTGCAGCCCTGAACTTATTCAGCATTGCAACTTCTTCTCATTCAATGGAGATATTTATTTCAAAAAATGTGGCACTGTGATAGGGGCTTCTGTAGCCCCCACTTATGTGAATCTCTATATGGGATTCTGGGAGGAGAAGTATCTGAGGCACAGTAGATTCAAGGAGCACATAATATATTGGGGTTCTTTTATCAACAATATTTTGTGTGTATAGGGGGTCCTGAACAACAGAGACAGGAATTTTTGAAGTATATTAATACCAACACCATGAACTTAAAATTGACATGTATATGTGATCCATGCCCTGTGAATTTTTTAGATTTAACTTTACAATCAACCCTAAATCAAAAAATGAGGTCAGTCACTTATAGGAAGCCTACAGCTTGTAATAATTTACTACATTATAGAAGCCATCATCCTGTAAAATTAAAGAATTCTATCCCCTACAGTCAATATTCACATCTGCAAAGAAATTGCACAAAGGAAACAACTTTTTTAACACAGACACAGGGTGCTTTGTTAGTAGGGACTACGATCCTCAAATACTAAGTCAGACACTTGAGAAGGTACAAGGGACAGAAAGAGGAATGCTTTTAAAATCCAGAGACAAAGGTACAGGGCAATGTAATAGTCCTGGAAAACTGATTACTTTCTCCACAGAATATAACCCTTTAGCAGATAAAGTAGGAGCACTGGTCCATAAATACTGGCCAATTTTACAGGCGGATAGCACTATGAAATGTAACATTCAATAGTTCAAAAGTAACAATACATTCCGGAAAGGAAGAAATATCTGGGATATGTTAACTTCCAGTTATTTTAAGGCTAGTAAAAAACAACCAGCCCATACAGTATCAAGAAACTGGTTACTCCCCCCAGGTGTCATCACCTGTAAAAATTATAGCATTTGCCAATAAGCACAAGAGGGTCATTCTTTATTAAAAGAAAGTCAAACGGTTGATATCAGAAATATTTGTAATTTTTTTTATTAATTTATTTATTCATATTAACCAGGTAAGGACACTGGACCAAGGCCCTTTTCCAGGTGTGACCCGGAAATAAGACAATATAAAAGACAACAACAAATAACCAACAAATTTAATTAACTAGTATATTTACACATAAATTACTGTAATAAACACTGTTTTAACATTATCTTAAAACATGGAAGAGAAGTTGCCAAATGAGCTGATACAGGTAAAGAATTCCAATGTGAAGGGGCTGCTGCAGGAAAAGCACATGATCCAGCCCTATGCTTAGACGGAATAACATTTAATGATACAACATTGGCTGACCTAAGTTTAGATGGAACTGAGCGAACAGAAATCATATCAGATAAAGGAAACAATAATTTAAAAATAATTGATTTAAATATGACACATTCTAAAAAAATGCAATTCTTGATCTAGGAGACAACCTAATTGGGTATAAAGATCACAATGATGGGTTCAAATAGGTACAGATAAAACAAATCGACAAATATTGTTTGTGTAACAATGAAAGTATTCAATTCTGTAGTGCCTAGATTAAAATAAAGATTAGAAACCTAATCAAAATGTAGGAGAAGTGAACCAATTGCAATTGATTTCCTGCTTTCAACTGAAAAATAGGATTTGAATTTGTAAAGCAAGCCAAGTTTCTAAATAACGGTGCTGCTGACAGAATTAACGTGCAAAGAAAAAGTTAGCCCATGGTCTAACAAAACCCCGAACTATTTAAGCTAATGAACTTGTTTTATTGTGGTACCATAATGATCCTGTGACAACAGACTAGGGTTATCCTTGAGCATACAGTAGATGGCATACCAAACAACATAATGGACCATTGAGGGACCCCACAATGAATTAATGAAACATGTGACTCAACTTGAACCAATATTAACTAACTGTGAAAGATTCAAGAGATAATCCCCAACCCATGCAACAGCAGCATCCGAGAAACCAATAGCACTCAGTTTAGAGCATGGTAAATCATACTCAGTAAGGTCAAAATGCCTTAATCAGGTCCACAAATACTGCCCCTGTCATTAGGCCTTTTCAAAGCCCCCCAGGATGGTGTCTGTGAACCTGACCAAGGCAGTAGTAGAACCATGATACCTATAGAATCTGTGCTGTAGGGGACAAAGCACATTATAAGTACCCAAATAATTATTAATCTGATTGACTATGATCTTCTCCAACATTGTGCTAAAAGGATTCAAGATAGATATTGGTCTAATGTCATCCAAAGATACAGCATGGTATTTCTTAGGAATAGGTACTACCCTTGCATGTTTCCAATCAGAAGGAAATTGACGAGATACCAAAGACGAATTAAAAATATAACAAAGCGGATCAACAATAAAAGGAATTGCCAACATCAAGAAATGACCATGTAACCCACCCCCAGAGTCACTAAGCTTATTCTGAATAACACATAACAGTTTAAATACATCCAGTTTTTATATTTCCTTAAAATAAAACATAGGCCTGTCAACCACAGAAGCATCAGAACATGGACTGTATTAATTACCGGTAACTAATTCTTCTTAAAGCTAGATACATCTGTAAGTTTCTCATTAAAAGATTAGCAATGTCAGTGGATCAGTGGGTGGAATATTCAAAGAGTTGCTGCATGGCACTACCACCGATGCGCCCTAGTGTGATATTCAAAGGGTCTGGCTGCATCATGCAACCCCCGGCTAACAGTAATGTATGCAGTGGCGAGGGGGCATGCCCATGCATAGCGGCACATCCCATATTCAGCCCAGGATGTGGGCAGTGATATGCAGGCACACAACCCCACCTTGCCCTTGACATGTCCTGGCTTGTCACCACCCCAACTAGATTCAACCCTTCTACTGGCACCAGCACCCTCCTGGACATCAACATTAACAACCTCCCCCAGAGGGTGCTCAATATCAGTGTATTTCCCAACTCACTTAGTGACCACTCCCCGGTCGTATATCTTGGTCCACTACCAACAGCAAACCTGCACCACAAACCACCCAGTGATATTGCCTACTCCCAGGCGGCGTGTGTCACCTTAAACTGGACCACTCACAACTGGATTGGTCCCCAATCAGGCTTGCACCGTCCACAGATGAAGCATTGGATTTTTTCACTCATATGTTTAACACACTGCCTGTGACTTCTATACAGAGTTCGACAAATCCCATAGCCCGATGTCCAGGGCTACCTGATTCCAGGCAAGGACAAGCAGTTGGTGACAGGGGTACTTGTCCATGGACAAGTACTGCTTTAAAAAGAAAAAAAAAAAAAGATTTTCTGCTGCAGTGCCAGGTTCCTCCACCAAAGTGCTCACTGGCGATGTGGAAGTCTGGCTGACATGTGACGCGCACAGCTACATGATCTTCAGTGCGGCACGGCGGGCGGGGGAGAGCGAGCAGCACTGAGAGAGTTCCTGCGGGGAACGAGCCATGCCCTAAAGGAGACTTGAAGTGGAGACAATCATCGACTGGCAGATGTCCCATCCAGTCAATGAAGATCAGGCTGTTCTGGTAAGGGAGGGGACCCATTCTCTACCATTGGCAGCACTGATATGACTTGGCTGGGGTAATCGGAGGCATGCTCTCATTTCATTTAGAGTAGAAGGGTCTTGCATGCATCTGAAATGGTCGTGTGAGGGGCTGGGTGTTTCATTTTTGTTAGGAGCTTGTTTGGAGTCAGGGACCATGGAATTCACTGCCAGACACACCTGCTGTTGCTTTTGCCTGGGCTGCCAATAATAAAATATAAATTTTGGAGCTGCTGATGCAAAAAAGGGGATATCGAGGAATTGACACAATGAGGGAGGGCGAGTGGTGTTGGGGAGCCGGGGAGGGGAGTGGCGGGAAGCACTGCAGCCAGGACCCACAACCATGAGTTGTTCTGAACTGATACAGACTGCAAGACAAGGATGAATGTTGGATCAGGAGGGAGTGGGACCGAGTGTGTCATGTGTGAAATAAGTAATTTGAAGAATCGCAATTGTTGCACTAAGGGGAGAAAAACAACTCTGAGGCTGAGAATACATGAGAGGGGTACTTGTTACAAGCTAGGGAGGAGAGTGATGAACAAAAACGGCATAACTAGGCTGTAGCAGTAAAAGTAAAGGGGGCGAAAGAAAGAGCTGAAGTGAAAGTTACGCCTTGAATAGAATAGTGACTCATAATAAACAAAAGCAGACTAAAGGAAAGGGTAAGAAAGTGAGAAGGGTTGGCCTTTTTGTAAAAGTTTTGTTGCCCTTAAGACTTGTTACAACAAAAACAGCCTATGGGGGTGGGGTTGAGGAGTGAAGGAGGGGAGAGGTGGGAACTGCTCAAAGAAAAGAAAATAAGAAGCCTGACTGTGTGTGAGGGCAGCTGTTGGGAGTCTGAGAAATCATGGGGAGAAGTGAAGGAGCAACCCTAAGAAAATAAAAAAAGAGAAGCCTGACTGTGTGCTGTGCGGGCTGCTGGGATAGGAGATTGTGGGCAGTGGCATGGAGGGGTGACCTGTCCAAAGAAAATAGACTAAGAGAGCCAACTGTTGTGTGTGGGCTTTTGGGAGAGAAGATCATCGGCAAAGGAGTGAAAGAGGGCTGACCTGCTTAAAGAAGGGAAGGGGGTAGGCGAGGGAAAGGAGTAGCACATTAAGCCAAAGTTTGTTTCCAGATGCAACCTGTGAGCACAAGGAAGTTAAGTGACTTACTCAGCATCACACAGTATGCACCTAGGCAGCTGTGGGATTCAAACTCAGGTCTCCAGATCTGCAGGTTAGAGCCTTAACCCACTGTGCTGTACTGCCTCCTATCAAATTTGAGAAGCCTAACTGTGTGTGGGCTGTTGTTATGAGAAGAGATCCTAAAGAAAGGGTTGAGAGTGAAGGGGGGGGGTGAGTGGGGATGACCTGCCCAGTGTAACTGTCCTACTGCTGGCTTGTGAAAGACTAAACAAAAAAAAAAAAAAAAAATTCAAATAAAAAAAAAAGAAAGATGCAATAAAAAAACAGTCAGATTTGAAAATCCAGATTACTTTATTTGCAGTGAGTGTACAAGTAACAGACAAATAAGGTTAACCAGATCTATTACTTATTTCATATTCAGACTTAGTATTGTATACAAATTTACTATGCAGAAAAGTAAGCAAACAAAGCAAAAAATGTTCTTCTACTATCTTTTGGTTTCACTAACTCATCATAAGGAGAACCGGTTCCGTCTAACCTGCCTAGGACAAAAAATTACACATTTTTATACTGTTAACTTATTAGTATTTAGCTATTCCCCCCTAAAGTACATACAACCTGTTTTTCTTTACTTTTAATAATTTTTTTTTTTAAATAAGCCTATTTTTAACCAGACTACCAACTCTAGCACGAGTACTACTACTTTTAGTCAAGCCACTTGTCCTGGACAAGCACTGAATTTTAAAATTTGTCGAACCCTGCTTCTATACCCCCTTCGCTAGAAATCACACCGAAAGCAAAGCACGCCCTGGGTTGTTCCCTCCCTTCTTCACAAACTTAAAATGAGAGACAACCTATGGCACATTATCGTGGAATCTGGCAAGCCATCTAATAGGCAAGCATACAACGCCAAAGTGCAATAAGTGTACTTGGGCCCTTCGACAGGCCAAAGCCCAGTACTACCAATCTGCTTTTGTCTCCTTCTGGGGGTCGGATAGGAACTTTTGGGATAATATAAGAGATGAATGGGAAATCCCCCTCTCAACTTTCCTCTAATGGAACTGTCTGCTCTGATCCCACTGGCATTGCAGACTGCCTAAATCACACTTTCTCAGTCCTGAGTTCAGTCCTGCCCAGTAACTTCTTTGACCTCATCCCAGTAGTGCCCCTGCCCACTCTCCAGAGACCTCCTTTCTATCTAAGTACCACCTCCCTGCTGGAGGCTAGACCCCTTCTGCAAAAAGCCATTAGTAGTAACAACCCCGGCACTGACCTACTGGACACTAGGATACTTCGTCTGACGTTGGATGCTATCCTGGTCCCACTTACTGAGCTGCTCAACTGCTCTCTCTGCCTGGGGCAGCTCCCCAGCACATGGAAAACTGCCATCATCACTCCCATCCTAAAGAGTAGTGATCAAGCGACCCCGGGTAACTATCGACCTATCTCCATCCTCCTCCCACTCTCTAAGGCCCTTGAAAAAGTAGTTGCCAACCAGCTTGCCGAATACCTGGCCATGCACAATATCCTGTGCCCTGAACAGCATGGCTTTCATGCAGGTCACAGCACCACAACCATGCTACTTGAATTCTCCAACTTCCTGCACTCTGCTCTTGATGCTGGAAGTCCTGCCGGTGCCATGTTCATTGACCACTCCAAGGCCTTTCACATGGTTTGCCATCCCCTCCTGCTTGACTCCCTCAGATGCCTTGGTTTCTCCCCCGGGCCCCTTGCATGGTTCACCAGCTACCTCTCTGCCAGAACGCAGTGTGTAAAAATCAGTAGCATCCTATCTGACACATGACCTGTCCACTCTGGGGTTCCCCAGTGCTCCATTTTAGGCCCTCTCCTCTTCAGTCTCTACCTCAACTCCCTTCCCTCGGCTTGCCTAAGTAAGATCCTCCTCTATGCGGATGACACTGTGCTCTTTGTCTCTAACCTCAACCCCAACACACTCTAGGCCACCCTCCAACAAGCTTTTGATACAGCTGAGCATTGGTTCACATCATGAAGGCTAGTCCTGAACTTAAAAAAAAGACCAAAGCTATGCTCTTTTCACATTGCCAAAGCAAAACCAGTGGTGCAACTCTCATGATACTGCCTAGCACACTAAACCCCATTGAGCAGGTTTCCTCCTACAAGTATCTGGGCATTACCTTTGATTCGGCACTCTCCTTCCATTCCCATATCAATGCCCTTTCTGCTGCCACCAATGTCAGGATTGGACTGTTATACTACCATAGGGACTGTCTACCACAAGAGGCCCTTAGATTGGCAATCACCTGGCAATCACCTCCTTTGTCCTGTCGCTAATCGACTATGGGCTGCCCATCTATGCTGCAGCCGACAACACTGCATTTGCAAGAATCCAGCTCTATAAAAAAGACCTGCTGGCTAATGTTGGGAGCCCCTAGGCGCACCCATACATGTCTGCTGTACTCCACCACCAACTTGCTCAACCTTGAAGAAAGACTCCACTTCCAAACCTGCCTTCTTGTAAAAAAGACCCTGCTAGGGCTCTCTCCCCCCCCCAGGGTTGCCACCTCCCTGCAGCATGCCTCCCCCTCAGTCTCCACCCACAGCATTGTCAAAACGTCCCTTATTGTCCCCAGGGTAAGGACCTCTATGGCCCAGAGATCCTTTTGCTATCGGGCTCCCTCCTGGTTCAATTCCCTTCCAGCCAACATAGCTGACTCCACTAAGCTTGGTCCTTTCAAGGTCTCCCTCAGAAGCCATCTGACAAGCACTCGCTGCTGCAACTGCACATAATCTCCCACCTGCCCCTTACCCTCACCCCTACTTTTGCTGTATATGCCTGGGGTTTCAGGCAACATCTGCTGACTAATGTAGTAAAATATCTCTGGTTGCTACCTGACATGGCACTCGTGTATCTATATTATGACTACTGTGATCTACCTATTACCAAGTTTGTACCACCAGTGAGTTCCTGTAACACTGGTTGCTTTTCTAATCTAAGCATTATGTACTGTACTGTTTTGTTTGCTGTGATGTATTGCTCTCTTGACAAGGTGCCTTTGGAAATGAGTCTTTGACGCAAAGGTCTATAAACCGATGATCTAATAAATAAATAAATCTGTAAGTGACAGACTGGAGCTGGCCACAATAAGGCATCTAGCATCCCCAGTGAGATTGTTCCGGCTACAGTGCAGGGGCACCCAGTCTTCTGTTAACTATAGCCACTAGACTGTCAACATGGGATGCAAAAGAAAATGGGCCCCATTTTCAAAAGGTTAGCGTGGCACAAACTGTTTGTTCCACGGTAACCTAGAATAGCGCCAGCTGTTGGGGCATACCCATATTTAAAGGACACATATATGGGACATACACCCCTAACAGCACCATTGCACACAATATTGTGTGCTGCGCCTATATAAATAAGGGTTCCTCAAGCATATGTGGTACAGCACAATACTGAATGTTTTCAGAAGTGCTAAATGGCCACCAGCAGTGGCACAGTTTAAAGCTTCTAAAATCCAGCCCTTAACAGTATGCAGACCCGTCTGCCCACTGTCAAGGGCTGGGTACCCTTGTAATCCAGCTGCCCCATTCCCTGCCTTGATCCCTGTCCCCATGTAGAAAAAAAACATTAGTGATTCAGCAGTCCCTCCCCTGTCCTGATCTCTGACCCCATGCATAATAAAAAAAATTAGTGGTTCACTAGTTCCTCTCCTGCTGGGGTGGGGGGGCACTAGACTACTATGGTATTATGGGTTTTGTTGGGATGGTGATCAGAGAATGGGGGAAGGGCAGGGACCACTGGACCAACAGGGATGCATTTTTATGTAACGGGGTGGCGATCTGGGAACGGGGAATGGGGAGTCAGCACTGGACCACCAGTGATCATTTCTCTATATATTGGACAGAGATCAGGGCAGGGGAGGGACTGCTGGACCACTAATGTGTTTTTTATTATACATGGGAACAGGGATTGGGGCAGGGGAGGGACCGCTGAACAACCAATATTTCCTTCTCATACATGGGGACAGGGATCGGGGCAGGGGAAGGACTGCTGAACCACTAATATTTTTTTATTATACATGGGGACAAGGATCGGGGCAGGGGAGGGACCACTGAACCACTAATTTATTTTTTATTATACAGGGGACATGGATCTAGGCAGAGGAGGGACCACTGAACCACTAATTTTTTTATTATACATGGGGACAAGGATCAAGTCAGAGGAGGGACCACTGAACCACTAATTGTTTTAATTATACATGGGGACAAGGATCAGGTCAGGGGAGGGACGCTGAACCACCGATGTTTCTTTCTCATACATGGGGACTGCTGAACCACCAAATGTTTCCGTACAGGGATCGGGGCTTGGGGGGACCTGGCCCGGCACACTCGGATGGCACTCACATGCCGATCAGCCCATAATGGGCATGTAAATGGCCCCTTAGCACAGTGCATGCCCAATGGGCTCATCTGCATGTTTGGGCTGAATATCACCTATGGGGGCCGTGGCACTAACCAGTGTGCACTGTGCTTTACTTCTATGGGCTGTCTTCAGCCTAGCCATCTGGCAGCACTGCACCAAGCATGGCAACTGGTTCTATGTAAAAACATCAAATTTAAAATCATGATCACAATATAAGCAAGTTGATAATGGTGATTGCAAAAACCACACCATCACATAAACACATATTAGCTGCACTCTAATAATCGTGATCCGCAGTTGTCCAAAAAATTGGAGCAGTGCAGTAGACATGACTATTTGACTATGTTACTCACAATGCCATGCTTTACCTCTCCGTTGCTTCCTGGTCCCAGAATTCATTATTCATGCACATACTCAGTTCATCTATTTGGAGAGTACACACTGTGCCACTGTCCCACTCTGATGCTGTGTTCCTTGTCCCCCTGAGTACTGGCAAGTTGCTGCGTTCCCCCACCCTCCATGCTGCAACATCATTGCCTTCCATGTCTTTGTGCCCCTGCTGCCCATATGTGAGAGTCAGCAACAGACAGTGGCAGTCCACTGAAAGTGAGATCAACTTGAAAAACAGGACAGAGAGAGAGTAAACCCCATCCCCCAGCCTTTTCTCCCTTCTCAGCTGAGCCCACCAATGGTCTTTCCCCCCAGATGTAGCAGCAGACAGTGTCAAGACAAATCAGATGATGAGAGAAACACAGAGACAGATGCACAGTGACGCCAGGATCGGGACATGGAGTTCACAGTTCTGAGAGTGTCCCTGTGTCTGTATGCAGCTTAATCACCTGCAGCTTGCTTTCTGTGTCTGCCACCCCCCCAATACTGCATGCAGAGCGAATGAGTGAGTGCACAGCCAGTACAGTGATTTGCCACTATGTTCCCAACACTGTGCCACAGAGATGTGTTGTGGGAGGGAGCATGACAGCAAAAGCAAGAGAATGAGTGCTACATACTCACAGTGAGTCACAAGGGGTGACCAGCTCCTGCCGTGCGGCGGGTGGGGGTGATTATGCCCTCATCCCCTCTTCCCTCCTTTTCCCCAGATGCTAGTAACCCCATCATGTAGCAAATGTGTGTAACCCCTAGGTGGCCCTATCCCAAGGGCTGCTAACCTTGCCTGCATGGCTAGTTGCAGGTTAAGGGGCCTGGGTACTGAAATGGGTGCCTCCACCCAGAAAACAGGGTTGTTAGTAACAAGGCTAACCTGGGTACAGCCCTCTGGGACACTGTAACACCACTCTTTCCCCTTTAGTGGTCTAGACAATATGCAACAAATACTTAGACAGTAGCCCCTATTAAGCATACAATTCCCCACACTGTTTGCACTTACCACCAAGGCTGGTTCCACCAGTTCGACCCTGGAGACCCCTGTAAAACAAGGTTTGGCACAGCAAATAACAACAGTACAGTGCTTTTGGTTCAAACTGGGACCACAGTCAGATTAAAAGCAAACAAAGTTAGATCTGATTTATTCAGCGGAATTGAATAAGGCAGGGGAGTAATCAGGTTGATTGATTCGAAAACTGATCTAGTCAGGCAATTATGCATGCACTTTTAGTCCCTACACAGTCACATGCTCTGGGTACCCAGTTGGAAGTAAGGTGGGCTAGCCTGGAACATTGCCCAGGGTAGGTCAGCATCGCAGCTGGTTTGGGCCATGTGATGAAAAGAAAAGGCATGCACAACTACACACAATTCGTAATCCAGAGCCTGAAGGCTCAGTTCATGAAAGGAAAAACAACAATGCAGTCAGATGACAACACTTGAGATTTAGCTGTTGTTGCAGTGAACTACCCTGATTGTTACTCACGCTACCCAATATGAGATACAGGCTAGACGAAATGGAGACTGCAGGCTGATGACTGGTTTGCCAGGTGAAGCAAGGCCCACACGAATCACCGATGTGCCGTTCCTGTTTGAGATGGTTGAGCAGGGGGCTGATCCCCGAGTGAGTCTCTCATCAATGATGGTTTCTGTGCCTGAAGTAGCTGGCTGGGCCAGGTGGAACAGTTCAGATTTTAAGTCCGGTAGTGCTAGATGCAGCTTCCAGCAAGCGTGGCACATTTACACAGTGGAGAGCCAAACTGCAACCCATTAACAGCACACAGCACATTTATAGTAAAGCAATCCCCATGCCACAATGCAGAAGGCAGTCCGGCCGCAATATCAGTGTCTCTGAGCAAAACCAGGAATTCTGTGGTAAATGGATGTCCTGACAGGCCGATTGCATACAGCAAATCTTCGGTCTTCTTCAGGTTCAAATCTGGTCACTCTTCAGTGGCTTTGTCACACTCCAATTCAGATATAGTCTGATTCCTAAGCCTTTCAAAAGATTCCCTCATGATGGACTGGAGGCAGACAGGCCAAAAGCAGCTGCTTGAAACACTCAAGCTGTTTACTCTTCAAACTCTAACTCCAGACTGACTCACTGCAGCAGGCAGCTTGGGAATTTTCCTTTGGTCCAAAAGGTTCTGGTTGGCTGATCCATCAGTCTGTCAAAGCAAGGGCTCCCCCTCCAGGGCTGTTTTGGTGCCAAAATGCAAAAACTACAGTTCCTACAGAAATTTGCTCCCACAAGACCCCTGGAGACAGGCTCCATTTTGGAGTCCCCAAAGGTACCAATTGGTGCTGACTGGCAGTCCAAAACCAAAATGGTGGTGATAAACAGAGCTGTCCATGCTGCAAAAAAAGGCAGGTTAGACAAACTACAATATCATTACTATGCTAATAGATAGCAAATAAGTACAGCTTTTAACAGAGCTCCTTCTGCTCAAATAGCGATGGCAGAATATACAGGTTACTCACCTGTAACAGGAGTTCGAGGAATGGTATTGGTTGTTCATCCACACTCTCTGGCAGGTATCCTTGCCACTTTAATTCTCGCCGGAAGGTCTTCAAGCTGGCTCCTCCCACCCACCTGGGTGGTAAAACTCTCGGCTCCACCCCATGATGCCAGATCTGGCCCGCTGGAAGCTCAGGTTGTGCGTCGAAGCCGGGGAGGTAGGGTGGGTCGTGTGGATGAACAACATATACCATTCCTAGAACTCCTGTTACAAGTGAGTAACCTGTATTTCTAGGGCATGGATATGTTGTTCATCCACACTCTCTGGCAGACTCTAGCAGTTCTCCGGGAGGAGGGAGGCAAGGCGCACACCCCCAATACTTACTTGGGAAAGAGATTGGAGAACTGAGGCCCCAAAACCAGCATCCCGGCGTGACGCGAGGTCGATGTGGTAGTGAGTAATAAAGGTATGTGCCAACTTCCAGGTAGCAGCCCTGCAGATATCCTGAATAGGGACATCCCTGGAAGCAGCTACCGATGCAGCGGTATGGTGGGTAGAATGAGCTCTTATCCCTCTGGGAGGCTCCATGCCCGCCAACCTGTAGCAGAGCTCTATGCAGGAGGTGATCCACCTGCCTATCGTCCACTTTGCTGCAGGTCTGCCAGGTGCGGCTTCAGCGTAGGTGACAAACAGCTGGTGAACCTCTCCCCGAACTTCAGCCGTCAGCTCCTTATAATAAGTGAGTGCTCGTCTAGGGTCCAAAGTATGGAGCCTATACTCAGCCTCCGAGGTGTGATTGGGGTAGAACACCGGCAGTGAACACCTGGTTAAGGTGAAACTCCGACACTACCTTCGGGAGGAACTTCGGGTTGGGGCACAGGACAACCTTGTCCCTGTGGAAGACCAGGTAGGGAGGCTCGATGGAAAGTGCCTGGAGCTCTCCCATCCTTCTGTCTGACGTGATAGCCACCAAGAAGGTGGTCTTCCATGACAGGTGTGAAAGATCACACCTGTGCATTGGTTCGAATGGCTTGCCCATGAGCTTGGCCAATACCAGCAGTAGATCCCACGGAGGTGGAGGTTCTCGCACCGGAGGGGAAATGTGATCAATGCCTTTGAAAAAGCGCCCGACCATCTTCTCCTGTGCCACCGACTGCTTGCCGGCCCGCGCCCGGTAAGCAGAGATGGCTGCCAGGTGCACCTTAAGGGTCATCGACCAAAGCCCTTGCTGAGAAAGGGACCACAGGTAGCCCAGAATGCTTGCCAAGGGGCAGTCGGAAGGGTCCAAGCCCTTCCCCTGACACCAAATGGAAAACATCTTCCATTTGAAGGCATAGCATTTTCTGGTCGACTCCTTACGGGATGCCTCAACGACGTTGAGGACCTCGTCAGAAAGACCCAAGGCCTTGAACTCTAGCCGCTCAGAAACCAGGCCGTCAGGTGCAGGGATTGAAGGTCCGGATGGAATACCTTCCCTGACTGACTGAGATCAGGTCCGGTGGGCTGGAAGCCGCTCGGAGCCTGGAGCTGAGACTGAGGAGATCTGGATACCAGAACTGGCAGGGCCAGTCTGGGGCTACCAGAATCACCTGCACCTTGTCCCTCCTCACCTTGAGAAGCACCTTGTGGATCAAGGGAAATGGGGGAAAGGTGTAGAAGAGGCCTGGGGTCCACGGCCTCGAGAAGGCATCCCCCTGCAGCGAGCCCTGCTGAGGGGGGTGGGCATGGAACAGACTCAGCTTTACATTCTCCATGGAGGCAAACAGGTCCACCTGAGGCATGCCCCAGTGGGAAAAGAGATCTTGTACTACCTCCGGCAGGGGAGACCACTCGTGAGACGCAGCTCCTATCCGGCTTAGGGCATCGGCCAGGGTGTTGGAGGCTCCTGCCACGTGAATGGCTAGGAGATCCGCCTCTAGGCTGAGCACTAGGGACCAAATGCGGAGAGCTTCCTTGCATAACAGCAGGGAGCGCGTCCCACCCTGGCAGTTCAGATAGTACATGGTCGTGGTGTTGTCCATCGGGACCTGAACCACTTGACCCCATAGAAATGGAGCGAAGGCGGTGAGAGCTAGATGGACCGCTCGGAGCTCCAGCAGGTTGATGTGGCATCGGGACTCCCAAGGGGACCAGAGGTCGTGCACTCGGTGTTCCCCCAGATGGGCACCCCAACCCATCAGAGATGCATTGGTCGAGAGAGAGAGACCGTCGGCTCGGGACGGACGAACAGGATACCCTCCTGCAGATGAGCTGGAACAATCCACCACTGGAGAGTGTTCCACATCTCCTGGGTCACTGTCACAGGCCAGTCCAACGGATCGCGGCGTTGTGACCACTGGCTGACCAGTCCCCATTGAAGGGGACGCATGTACCAACGAGCCCAATGGACCACGCTGGTGCAGGCCGCCATGAGGCCCAGGAGGCGCAGGAAGTCCCAGGTAGGGGCGAATTGCCCAACCAGAAATGATTGGGCAAAGGAGGAAAGAACTCTGCCCTGGTCACTGGGAGCCCTGCTCTGGTTTCTAGAGAGTCGAGCACGTCCTCGATGAACAGAATCACCTGCTTTTGGCACAGTTCACTTGGCCTTGTTGATGAGGAGGCCAACCTGAGAGCAAACCAGGAGGGCTAGATCTGGACCGCCCACTTCCAGTCTGGAGGGGGCTGCAATCAGCCAATCATTCAGGTAAGGGTACACCCAGACCCCTCGGTACCGCAGGAATGCTGTCACCACTGCCATGCATTTGGTGAAAACCCTGGGAGCTAGGGAGAGGCCGAAGGGCATGGCTCTGAATTCGTAGAGGGATCCCTCCGCTCTGAAGCGGAGGAATCTCTGATGGGACAGACGGATTGGGACGTGAAAGAACTCATCCTGGAGGTCCAGGGAGCAGAACCACATGCCTCGTTCCAAGGATGGGATAATCTGAGCCAGAGTGACCATCCTGAAGGTTCGAGACCTTAGGAACTTGTTCAGGTCATGCAGGTCGAGAATGGGGCACCAGCCCCCCGTCTGTTTTGGGACCAGGAAGTACCTGGACACAAACCCCGGGTCTGAAGGAGGATGCGCCACCTTCCTGATTACCTCTTTTTCAAGGAGCAGGGCAATGTCGGTCTGGCGGGCCAACAGCGAGGCTGCGGACCCCGTGACCCCCCCGAGAGGCGATGGCTTGAAAAGGCGGAACCTGCTTGAACTCCAGAGGCAGGCCTTTTCCTACCACCTCCAACACCCAGAGGTCCGTGGTGATAGTGGACCAGGCAGAAAGGAAGTGGCGGAGCTGTCCCCCCATGGGGGGAACCCAGGGCGGAGTGACGAGGTTGGGGGAGGCACCCCTCAACCTGTCACTGGGCAGGCTTGGAGAAAGGGCCAGCCGAGGGACCTCCTGGGCCTTTACCTCCTTGCTTCCTGTTGGAGGAAGCCGTCGGCTTGGGTTTGGGACACCAAGCGCGAGCCTGCTGGCCCTGTTGTTGGTGCTGCTGGGCCGGTCAAGGAGCAGGGACTGAAGAACGAAAGGGCTTCTGCTGCTGACGGTGGTCTTTGTCCCTCTGGGCGGAGGTGACCGAGCCCAGAGTGGCATTGGACTTTTTGATCCACTGGAGATGTCCCTCCACCCAGGGCTGAAGAGGTCAGTCCCCAAGAAGGACATCTGCCAACTTGTGCTGGGTATCCATCAGAAAGTGGATATCCTCAGCCACGCCCCTGCGTGCATGGCCACTGCGGCCGCTACTGACCTGGCACAGGAATCACTCATGTCCAGAGCAGTCTGAGCTGCTGCTTCTCACCTCCTGCCCTGGTCCCGCACCTGGTGGACCGTGGTCTGCAGGTCAAGTGGAGATGAGGAACAACCTCATCCAGGGAGCCCATGAGGGCGGGGAGAAGTGTGCCATCAGCACGGCCGAGCTGGCCTGTCGGAGGCCGAGGGAGGACGCAGCGTACACCTTGCGCCTGACAAAGTCCAACTTTTTGGATTCCTTGTTGGGGGGCTTGTCCACGTCCTGAGCATTACCGGAATGCCGGAAGACGCTGTTAGTGACTAACCCCTCCGCGGAGGGGTGTTCTGAGAAACCAGGCAAAGAGCTGGTAGGGACCGCATACTTCCTGGCCATCCTGACCGAAGGTGCAGGACAGGAAGCAGGCCGCTGCCAAAGCTCCAAGGCTGGGCCGACAATGGCCTCAGCCACCAGAAAGGCCTCCGTAGGAGAATCCCCTTGGTCCAGAATCTCCATCAGGGGATACTTGGCCATTTGGACACGGGCTCAAGCTGCATCCCAGTGGACTCCGAGATGAGCTGAAGCAGACCCAAGAAGGACGATGGGCTATCATTCACTGACTGGCCCCCGGAGGACTCCAGATCGCACTGCCTGGAGAACAGGGAGGAATCATCGTCGGATTCCGAAGAGTCTGCAAAGAGCTGCCTCGGCCCTGAGCCACCCTCCAGCTGCTGAGGATGGTCGGGAGTGAGGGTGACTGACAACCTGTGGGGCAGGCCATGACCCAACTGAGAACTCTTGGTTGGTGCCCCAGACTTCGGTTGAGGAGGCGGAGGTTCCACCACAATTGTTGGACCAGCTGGTTTTGGCTTAGCAACCGGCCCTGGGGCGGGCAACTCGACTGGAACGAGTGATTGCTTCGGCCATTCTGGCGACAGCCACTTGATAGCTGGGGTCTTAGCCAGTGTCGGCTTAGGCCTGGATAGCAGCAACTGCTGCCACATCAAATCCTCGTAGCGCTGGCTCAACTTGCGTCGAAGCCTCTCCTCCAAGGAGAAGGATGAGGAAGAGTGGCATCGCCGCTTACTTCGGTAATGAGACAGAGACTGCCGATGTCGGTGGGAATGGCTGGACCGAGAAGAGGTCCACAACCGAGACCGAGACCCCTGTGGGGACCGAGGGTGGGTCTGGGAAGGGGCAGGGGATACCCGCTCTTCCCTCGGCTTGGGAACTTTAACTGGGGACTGCGGTCCCAAAGGAGCAGGCAGATCCTCAGTATCCACCAGGGGAACCGGTGAAGTAGGGTTGTCGGCTTCTCCAGTCGACAGTCCGTCCAACAGATTGAGAAAAATCTCGACTTCGTCAATAGGAGTTTTGGCAGGCTGGCCTGACGGGGGCACCGTGAAGCCAGTGGCCTCAGCCGCAACCTTGACCAAAGTCGACAGTCGGCTACCCAGGGAGGGGGACCTTTCCGCTCCCAGGAACGCTGACGGTGGGACTTACCTTTCGACTCTCTTTTCTTGGGCCGAGAAGAATGTCCTGAAGGCCCCTCTCCCTTCATGGAAAGGGACTGACAAAGCTCCTTGAACGAAGCTGTATAAGAGGAACTCAGAGAGAGCGGGATAAATGCCATGGCCGAGGAAGAAGAAGATGCGACCTGGGCCGCTTCCTCCTCGAGGGCGATCATCTGCTCAAGCTGCTCAGTCGAGCCAGCCACCGCAGACACTGCCCAATGAGCCTCTTTGAATTTCACCGACGGAAAACATTTCTCAGGGTGCCCAAGCTTTAAACGGGCAGCGCGATCGTCCAGAACATTGGCCAAAAAGGAACGCACAACCTCGAAGCCTGCGGGTCGTGATCTTGGCCTAGCAGTAAAACACACGGAGTACGGATCCATCCTGGACATTTTCTGCCCGCAGGGGCACCTCCGAAAGCCAGGAACAGATTTGTCCATTGCAGCCCCGAGGGAAAAGGAAGACCAATGTTTGAAAATCTTCAAAATCAACTTCGGACGAACCGAAGAATTAGGATCCAGTCTCAAACGCAGAGCGCTAAGGAGAGAACCTGAGCTTCCATGCGGTAAGGAAGATCTGGCATCATGGGGCAGAGCCGAGAGTTTTACCACCCGGGTGGGTGGGAGGAGCCAGCTTGAAGACCTTCCGGTGAGAATTAAAGCGGCAAGGATACCTGCCAGAGAGTGTGGATGAACAACATATCCATGTCCCCAGAAGGAGTGATTATCTGGCAGCCCGGGCGGGACTCAAGCATAGAAACACTCAGCCCCCTCCCAGATTAAATAAGCACCACATTATTGGCTGCTCTTAAAGAGACAGAGGGAAATCCCTGCCTCCCCCCACAAAACACAGTAATTAGTGAAGTAAACACCAAGGTAGAGAAGTCATCAGGGAGCAGAACAGAGGTAAATGTAAAAAAAGGCAAAGGCAGTAAGGACAGGGATGGGGCTAAATGGGGTAAGGCCATCAAAAAGTGGAGGGTAATAAGTACCAATGCCCATAGTATGTGTAACAAGCTCCTTGAACTAGTGGCCTTGATGGAAGAGGGTTGCCTGGATATTGTGGCAGTCACAGAAACATGGTACAGAAAACAGTGTCCAAGTCTGGCCTAGTATTATTGGTGCAGGGCGAAGGAGCTGCAGACATGCCACCTGACCCCTCCTTGGTAAGCACACTTTTGGCATGTGTAGCAGTCTAGCGGTGCCAGGTATGGTGCTGGTCGTGATGGTGGGGCCCAGGTGTGTCCCAGACACAGCAGCACCTGGGCCAGGGTGGGTGGCAGCTTTATGTCTGGTGGGCTGCATGACAACTGTGGCTAGAACACGGTGGGGTGGGGAATGACTGTGGGGGACTGCCTGTTCCCATGTGGGGCCAACTGTGCCAGCTCCAGACTCTCGGCGTATGTCTCATCATCATCTTCCTCCAGGGCCTCCACGCAGTAGCCTTCTGGGTGCTATCTCTGGCTGGGCAGTGGGCACTGCACATGCCAGGATGGTCCCATGGTATCCTACTCTGTTTCTGATGTCATGGGTTTTGCTGTAGGGATATGACAGGTGCATTAGTGTGGCATGCAGTAGACATCGCGACACACAATACAGGGCAGCATACATGACCCGGCAGGTGGTACCATGCACCAATGCAGTGTCTGAATTCAGGTGCTGAACATGGCATGGAAGAACACATCCCTACACAGGGCAGGAAACCCACATGGGGAATGGGGGCAATAGCACCACTACAATGACCCAATGACCCATAACCAGTGTGCGCACATACCACACACGTGAAACACAACATGCACTGTGCTGAGCACACTCCACCAATAGCCACACATCCATCACACATGGTATCACACTACATCACCCATGGCAACACACAGTACAGCACTGCGCTCACTTCCCATGAGAATGGGCACACCCCACCAGTCCTGACTGCATGGGCCCCACCCCTGGGGATAGTTGGGAAATATGCCAGTGCAGCTGGCCGTGGGAAGGCCCACAGTAGGGCATCACCTGTCTGGAGGGACAGGGCAATGATGCCCCACACCATATGTGCCATGGCCATGGCAGCAGTGTGCCCCAACACTGGTGGACAACCGCATAACCAACCAATGTACACAGGGGTTAGCCATATGCACATACTTACATGGCTGGGTGAGCTGGATTTGGGATTCATAGTCACCACCTGCCATCCCTGTCACCTTGATTGTCTGTAGCATCAATACCATACCCTCCTCTGTTGGATCCAGGGACTGGGGGGCCACCAGTGCTAGTGAGCTTCTGCCATGTCATGTAGCTCCCTGCACACCACTGCCATGGTTTCCTTCATGCACCTCCACAGGTCTCAGAAACACTTTGCACTGCTTTTACAGTTTGTCCCCCAATGGCATTCATCTCATCTGCAATTTCCTCCCAGGCCATCCAGACACAGGCATTGGTGCTCTTGCTGCAGGACAGTATCTCCTCCCTGGCCTTCTAGGCCTGCATCAGAGCATGTAGATATTCTACACTAAAGCAGTGGGCATGCTGTCTGTCACTGTCATCAATGGTACCTGCCTGCGGAACTGGTTCGACACTGGTGAGTAGGGGGTAGTGACAGCACCACACAGGTGGATGAGCGCAAGCCCACCACCACCACACCTGGCATACACCCTGGAGTTGTCCCCACATGACCATCCCACAGCAGTGGGGCAGTGGTGGGGGGGCAATCAACCCTGAGCTGGTGATGTATGTAGCCGCTGCCATCACTGGTGATGGATAGCCAGGGGTGTGCAGTGCCATGGGCCCATATCTGCATGGCTCACCCACATGTGAGGGGGCAACCCTGCTGCAAGTGGGCAGCATTGCCATGTTGGGGCATCACTGTTATGGCTGCAATATGCTATAGGGGATGCAGGACAGACCACTGTGGTGCCCACAGTCATGGGTCACGTGCAGCACATGGGCAGGCGTTGCGCAGTGCATGAGGGGGTCAAAGGCAACAACATCATGGTGCATGGACACTCAGGCATCCCAGCCACTGCTGACGGCAGTCAGTCCCATGTCTACTGCATTGTAACACCAGACACACCACCTGGACAGACAACAGCACTCAGTGTGACTACCATGGTCTGCTGGGGTGACATCATTGTGGTTCTGCCCACCGTGTGCTCTGCATAGCCCATATTGCATAGAGCCTGGGCCAGGGGGACATGGACACAGGTGCTGTGGTGAACCAGCACAGGCAAGGGAACACTGGTGACACAGAACAGCTGTGTACAATATGGAAGGTTCAGAATGAGGGAGCCCCAGGCACAGATGCAGTGGTAACACACCACTGTCACTGCAGCATGCACACAGGGGTGCAATAATATATGGGCAGTGGTCATCCTCCATGGACATACAAGCACAAGGAGTCCCCCTCATACCACCTTGGCCACACCTGCAGGGAAATGGGGACCTCTTTGTGCACCATGTGGCATCGGGCAGTGCAGGCCACATGCAGCGGGCCATGGCAACCCACGTATACATGACACGACCAAGTGATCTGGGGGGGATTGTGGACCCCTCAAGTGGTGTACTTGTAGAGATGAACAATGACATATGACCCCCACAACTGTCACTCAGAGGAGCAGTTGTACCTTGAGGCTAGTGGGCTGTCTCCAGTACCTGCTAGGAGACCACCCATACACCCCTGGCTACATATACATAACCGCCGATAGTTTTAAAGTTGGTTTAAAGACATACTTATTTAGTTTAGCTTTTATTTAGTTATGGTTGATACATTTTAATGTTGTTTTAAATTTTTATTATTATGTATATGTTTTTATGTACAGCGCCTTGGCTCTGAAAGGTGTTATAAAAATAAAGTTGATTTGATTTGAAATGCTGTGGATAGTCTGCACGGACTATCATCAGGTACTGCTGCATGACTTACACTGCACTGGTGTATGAATTTTAGGTGCCCTGCCTCCCAAACCTCTGTGACAGCTGCACGTCAGGACCCTGGTTTGGGTCATGGTCACGAATGACCATACCATTCCCAAACACCTGTCGATTAAGCATGTGTGCCACATGCTAGCCAGGGTGTGTACAATAGCATGCAAAGGGTCAGTGTCATACCAGTACCCTGGACAGAGTTTTGCTATGCATGGATGACCACCCATGGCACAGTACACACCAGCACCACCGATGTTTTCTACTACTAGTAGGGCCTTGGAAGGGCCTCATGACCTGGATGACACAGGGCTGCAACACTGCCCACTGGGATCATTGACCCACACAGCTTCCCTGGCAACTGGGGGTAGGCGGAGTTTAAAGGTATGCCTGCCCCACCTGTCTGGGCGATGTAGTGGAGTACCCTACTGCTAAGGACAGGACCAGGTCTGGAACATTCTGTGGGGTCTTCCAATGGACATACTTATCCACTGTCCCTGTATGAGGAACTGCCCTACATTTGAGCCAGTCTCAGATGTCTGTATGCCCTGTCTGAGACCCTATGCCATGTGTGTGTGGGGGGGGGAGGGGGGAGTTGTTGCCAGAGTGTTGGCTGACAATTGTGATGGACCCATGTGTGGATGGTATGACCCCTGGCCCACAGGCCTTTGTCCTGCTGTAGATGGGGCCCTTGGAGTGGCTACCACACGGCCATTCAGGTAGGGGACATGGCAGGTGTTGTGGCAACATATGGGGTAACACACGCACTCCCTACCCAAGAATTCCCCTATACACTTACCTGTGCTGGTCAGGTGATCCTCCATCTCAGTTGACTTGCAGTTTCACTATGCTGTGTCAGTGGTGCACTCATCCTCTTAAATAGCCCAGGTGCAATCAGGCATGCTAATGTATGCATATCTGCCTGGAATGGGATGCTAATGGGCCCATCTGCCCATGGACTGCCCAATGACCTGATCTGCATATTCTGACTAAATATAGCAGGGTTGCACTTTTGCACTAACACTGTTAGTGCTAGTGCATGATGTAGCATGATACGCTGCATTCTGGTGCAACACCGGCATGATGACGTTGCCCACCTGTAGCATCATTTGACTGCGTGACCATGCACACATCAGCATTGCACAGTTTCGTAGCTTGATGGAGTGCAGGTAATGCACATGTCATACATGCACTATCTCATCATGTGGTGCATAGGTCACAAGCAGTGCACTAACACGGCATTGTGAAATACACAAACTATATACAGAGCAGATGCCACTGTTGTGCAATGCGACCAGCGCTGGACCGATGTGAAGTTGACAAACTTAGTCGACCTTGTGGTTGAGAGGGAAGACTAGCTCCTAGGAGAGGTGGCAGGGGTAGACAGGCCTTGCTGTGAAGTGTGGGCCTCTGGGGAGCGATGCCTCATGCAGTGCACTGGGGTGGCACACACTAGAGACCAGTGCTACCACTGGTACAATGATCTCCAGTGATGGGAGGAGCGCTGCCTGTGATAAATATTGGTCATGGTGGCTGTGGCAGTCCCCGGACCAGGTGAGTGCGGTGTGGTGTGTGGCTGGTATGTGTAAGGCCATGTGGGCAGAAGGGTACCAAGATATGTGCATGAGAGGACAGCCACCCTGTTGACACCATGGCCCCCGACAGGGTGCCCCTGACACACCCACAAGGGCACAGGCCCCTCACTCATGCTGGCCACATATGCTATGTGGGTAATCCCATGACACTGAGAAGAACTTGTACCCATGTAAGGTTGCTAACACCTGGCCTGCATGATACTGCAACAGGTCTAACCCCCCAGCAGGGGTCACCCCGGGACACCTGCACCAGTGGACCTTATCTGACAAACCCTATCCAGCGGCACCCCATGATGCCACACCTGGGCTGGTAGGGGATGGCACACCCTACATGGCCTCATTGTGCCCCGCAGCCTGGTAGGGTGGCCACCACCCTAATGGCCCGGCCCCCCAAGCTGGGAGTGTGACACTGCAAGATCCAGTACTGTCCAGGGACTATAAGGCATGTAGGTCTTCCCATTGCCATATAGCTGCATCCTTGCAAGTGCTGTGTGCTGGCTAGGTTATGCACTGTGTGAGAACAGGCCAGCCTGTACTACTCACTGTGCTGGCACACACCCCAAGTATATGGCAGTGGGGTCTGCAGCACCCTTGGGCCATGCCACCTTTGTCATATGGTGATGGTAGAGACATGCATACTCATGTGCACAGTACAAGCACTGGGGCCATGCCCGCCATGCATGGGCACCACCATATGGCAGTTGGTTGGGGTCCCAGTATGGCAATCCACATGCCCCCCTCAATGTCAACACCTCAGAGGTGACCAGATACATGGGGAGTGTCCCACACCATGCTGTGTGTGATCCTATAACTGGTGAGATGGATGCACTGCAGGGCTGCCCCACATACCCTTTCATGACTTCTACAGGTGGCGGGTGGCCCCTGTTAGGTTCAGACACACCGATGCCTAGGGTGTGTAACCTGCATAAGCACACAGATGCATGTTGAGGTTCTCACCACACCTCTTTTTGCCTCCCCTACAGATCTCAAGGACCAAGCAGGCTTACAACATCAATGAAAGCAGCTATAGCACCGGCAGAGGAAGACATCAGAGGACCGATCCCTGGGCCATGATAAGGCCCATGCTAGTCACAGTGGGAGATAGCAGATAGGTGAGTACCCTGCATTGTATGTGTTCCCCAGGCCTACATGTGAGCCCAGATATCGCTGGACACCATTATGCACAAATATGCATGGGTCAATATGCAGGTCTCTGAGTGGATGTCCCAATGTACAGAACAGTACAGGTGGCACAGGTGGACTACTCCCTGCCTACTCCACATATGCTGCCATGGGGTAACTGACATGGCAGCATCTCTGTGGCCTAACAGATAGCGGCAGTGCTGGGGTTCTTGAGGCCCAGGGGGTTTACCTGGGGTCAGTCAGTGTGACATTTCCCAGGGACATGGCACATTGGCCAGCCATGGAGGGTGAGTGGGAGTGCAACACCATAGAAGTGCACATGGCGTAGGGTGCCACTGGTGAGTGGGTGGGGCTGCACTCCATCCATGTTCACCCACTGGGGTTGGGCTGCCATGTGCTCACAACCCTGAGCAGGGGGACATATGCCTCTACCAGGTGCACCTTGGGTATGGGGGGACCTGTCTGCCACACAGGTCCATTCCTCTACCATGTTGTGGCCTGATACTGGGTAGCTGTGGTCCCCTTGCTGCAGGCCCCCTGTGAGGATGCCATCCCAGGGCATCCAGTGGTGGAATCGACCCTATACATGGGGTGGTAGACTCAAAGTGCCCTTGGGCCATGTCACAGTGTGTGTGCCATCCAGTCAATGCACATATGTGCCACAGGGATGGGCCCCATGTGTCTCTGCCATGCCTCATGGTGGCCCCCGCCATGCTGGCTCCTGGCACAGCCACCACCAGCCACAGGGGATAATGGCAATACACAACACCTCAGGGGTGGGTACCACTCTTGGCTGGAGCCACCCCACAGCCAGACCTGTGTCTGGTGGCTGCCAATGGGTGGTTGTCATCTGTTCATGTGTTGTCCCCATGCCACTGTGGCCACCATAGTGATGCAGATGCCCGCCATGGGTGTTCCTGTGGCTGACCCATGGCCTGTGTTACCGGCATGATATGGTGTGCCTCAGTAGACCATCAGTGGCCTGCAGTGCAGGCAAAGTGGGGGGGGGACAGTTGGGCCACAGCTACACGGTATGAGTGGGATCCTGTGACAGTGTGCTTTGAGCCACAGCTGTAGTGCAGAATACCCATCACAGTGCCATCACGGGGATGGGGATTCCAGTGTATCTGGACATGTAAGCCATACAGGCAGCCACCACAAGGTTGTGCACCCTCTGACCTGCGGAGCCCTGTCATGGGGCACATTTCCTTTGCCTGCACAGTGGAAATGGCCGCACCAGGCCGCTGGCTACTGAGGGCTGCCAGGACATGCACTGGGGGTGGACCCAGGGTGCCATACACGTATTCTTTGGCAGCATCACTATGCAGCCATTGAGCTCGCATGGCACTGTTCTGGGACAGGTGGTGGCCCATCCATCTCAGGCAGGGGGTACAGCAGCAGCATGCTGTATGTGGCAGGGTGATCTGGGTGATTAATTTGCCACCCCTGAGGATCACTGGGACATTGCCACTTATATTGACATCCCCACACACCCCCAGCCAGAGTTCCCGTAGGGTACTGTGGTGATCACAAGACCACTGGCCCATCCCAGCCACAGCATGGTGTCCACCAATGCTATGTTGATGATGCAGAGAGTTTGCAGCACCTTGCCATGTACAGCACTGCTCTAGTGGTGTGCATCATGACCAGCCCAAAGCATACCACATTCTGGTTACTGCCTTGAGCATTGCTGCTGTGTGCAACATGTGTGTACCCATGTCCCATCCCACCAGCAACACATGGTGGGCCCTGCCTGGACGGTCATGCATGCCATGGTTGATCTGTGCACTAGTGTCCCCTTCCACCATCTCAGGCTGTCCATGCACCTCACACTACCTCTCATCAAATGCTTCTGCATGGTGCTGTTGCATCTGCATGTGCCACATACATACCATTGCCATGCCATTGCTGGTGTGAGTCCATTCCATATCTGGGTTAGCCTTGCCACTGCATGGGGCCATCCTTGCATGTGGAACTTGGCAGTGTTTGGGTTCCTTGTGCTGCCCCTGGTCTGCCACATCTGATATAGTACAGGGTTGGACATTGTGGGGCATATCTAGACTGCTGCTACCCAGGCCTACCAGCCACATCAGTCTGTGTAGTCCAAAGGTAGCACAGTGTTCACCATATGCCACTTACTTTTGTCACAGACATGACATGTGCATCTTCCCTGTCTTGCAGTGCCCACAGGCCCCTTGTCCTGCAGACATTAGTGGCTCCTTCATATCAGCCTCATGATAACATGGTGGCACTGTACCCTACATCAGTTCCAGATGCACATGCCCAAGTATCCAGCTGGCGTGGGCCATCTCCACTCTACTGCACTTGTGTGCCAGTCACGTTCACTTTGTGGCATGTTGGTGCTTGTGCTGGGAGGCTTTCCCATGGTTGCATATGATAGGCAAAAAATGTGTTCTCTGTCCTGTATACACAGTTGACTGAGTACATATTCTTTCTGTCCATAGGTGTCCAACGGAGTGCAGTAGAGGCCCAGCAACTGGAGGCATTGTAGGGACAGGATGATCTGCTTTGCTGCCTCGTGCAGCAACAGCGCCTCATGCTACAGTAGCTGGAGGGGATAGAGAAGTCTGTCACACAGCTAGTCACCTACAGTATCTGCAGCAGACAAGCACTCCTCCTCCAGCACCATCATCTCCACCAGCGGCACCTTGACAGCTTGAGCCACATGGATGTCCTCCCTATTTCCGTGCCCCTTTCCCCTTTCCCATGTTCCTGTTTTTATGGCCTGTTGCCAGCTGTTGTGATTAAAGTTTATTTTTGATACTGTTGCACCTGTGTCCTGAGCCTGTTCTTGTACTGGTGTACCTGTGTACTCTGTCTGTTCTTGATGTCCTCACCACCTACCCACAGCCAACCTACTGTGATGCTCTTTTGCCATGCCATGCCCATGGCTGCAGCACTGCACCCTTTGTGGCTTGCACTGCCCCCAGTACTATACTCAGCACTGCACTGTGCTCCTGCCTGTCATTTGTGCACTTGGCATTCCACTCTGTATTCAAAGGGCACAGTGTTGGCACTATACTTCTGAATATGGTGGGCTGCCCGCCTAGTGCAGTCACTATCCGGGGCACAGCACAATCTTTGCGCATTGGGCGATCCTTTGAATATCTGGCTCCTAGTGCCTGTGAGGAATTCCCGTGTAACCACACATTCTTCAAATAGTCTTACTCTTGAAGTACCCCATCTGCTGTCTATTAAGGGGAGCCAATCATTTGCCATTTGTAGTGCCATATGTTGGAATAGATTGCTGTTATAATAAGATTGTTACCTGTCACACTGCCATCAACCAGTTAAATGAGCACTTTGAGACAAATGGCAATCAATATCAGTACTGCCAATTTTTTATAACTCTTGTGTAGTTCAAAGTATTACTACTTATTATTTTATATGCACTGTTTTAAAGGAAAACTGTGCTTTGCAGGGGGTTCCGGCCCTGTAAGCCAGGGGGTATCAGGAGTAGCAGCTGATGTGGGAGTGGCAGCTGAAGGATCTGTAACTGAGTAGGGGTAACAGCAGTGGTGGCACCAAAAAGATTTAAAAAGTGTGACTTGGGGGTGGGGGGTTCATCAGAATTGAGTGAGTCTTGGTATTTTTAGCACAATGGTTTTCTGAAACTTAAACCCTCAATGGGTTAGACTCTGCATCCATCTGTACAATATGTCACTATGCCACATGTATTGGGATATGGGTGAAAACCAGATCACCAGACCCAGACCAGAGCTATAAAATCTGGACTGGGCACAGCTTGTGCAAATGTTGCCGATCCACTCACTCTAGATGATCTGGTCTGGCTTTTATCTGTCTAGTCTGGTCCTGACGGTTCCATTTTCAATCATGCCAAGGAAGTGTTGAAAAACAGACTTCCAGGAGTGGACCAGATATGTAAAAGTTGGACTGAACAGTGCAGCAGAGTGACTGGACCAGCAGTATTTGTGCAAGTTGTACCCAGTATGGCCAGTTTGGATTTTTACAGAACTGCTGTGGTTCAGGTTTGTGAGTTCAATTTTTAATCAATCAATCAATCTTTATTTTATGCTGAAAGGTATGTGAGCAAACACGCCTATTTACACAAATGTCCAGTTAAGCATAAAAAGAGAACAGAACACCAGGTCAAAAAGTTAAATAATAAAATACAGTATAAACAAGTCTAACATAAACAGGTCTAATACAGAGACCTTGAGGGATATACAGAAAAAAGGGGAAGCAAATAAATAACAGTGACAAATTTACAGCATGGGATATAGTTGGAGATACAATTCAGGAACATGAACAGTTGGGTGATGCATCAAAAAGAAGAGGAGCAAGTCCCGCAGCACCCAGATCCAGCATGCGGATGAGCATTCCCGCTGTGTAATCTGCTACGGCCCCAAACACCGGGTCAAGGACTGTGCGCCTTGCCAGTCTTTCAACCAGGCCACACAGATTAGGCAACAGAAAAAGCTCAAAGCCTACTTGCTGGAGAAGTGCCTAGCTTTGATGGAGAAGGAGCTGCAGAATCTGTGGGGAAAATCTCCTTCTTCAATGCCACAACCCAAAAAGAAAAAAAAAGGACAAGGAGAGGCACTGACAGGGATAGGTCTCCATCCCCTTGGCGGTGATCATTGGGCACCACTGACACCAGAGGGGCCTCCACTTCAGTAGGTACCCCTACTGCCAGGTCTCCTACCACTCTGGCGGATCAGACCACGGCTTTCCTGACTTCTTTACTTATGGTGCAGTCGGGGCTCTTCTTGGATGATGGAACCCCTATTGTGCTCGTTAGGCCCATATCTTCTTCAGGGTCTATCGCCAGCAGCCAGGTCAATAAGTCACTCCCTGGCCCCACCGAGGAGCACACAGTCACAGCTGGTAAGCTGGACTCCAGCTCCACTGTTGTCTGCATGGCCCAGGCTGATAAATCGGACATTAGTTCTTCTGATGTCTGCAGGGCTGTGGCTGATAAATCACTCCATGTTTCCTCTGGGGACTGCACAGCTGAGGCTCTCCCATTGGGGTCGCAGGATGTCCCTGATGTCAAGTTGAGACAGCTGATGGACACACAGCAGTCTTTAGAGGCTTTCTTGCTCCCACTGACCCAACCAGACCCTCTGGGCTTGCCTCAAGATCAAGAGCCAGAGGTGGGCACTAATCTGGAGGTTCCTCCTCCTGGCACGGGATCAATACCGCACGCAACACTATATCGCATGGCACAATCATGCTGCCAACACAGCCGTTTCTTGCCAAGTAGCATATCTTTCTTTTCTGTAGGGGGGGCCCCGCCACCCACACCTGCCATTACAGGGGGTTGTGCCCCCAAACCCCAATATCGATTCTCAACTCCACGGGGGTTCAGGTCGGGAGCGACAAACATTAAAAATAAAATTTCTGGGACTGTGAATCAAACCCGTCCCAGAAGAACTGCCTGGGTTCCTGCTGCTGTGTCTTAGTCCCTTGAGCCACAGCAGCTGGTCGGCGGAACCCACTCCCAGCACAGGTCTCATCCTCTGCCTGGGAAAGTGGGAATGGTGCAATACCACGTACAGCAGTATACATGGTATTGCACCATTTGCTCAGTAGTGCACCTCTGTACCAGTTTAGCCATAATGTCATACGCTATTAAGCATGCAACATTATGACCCGGTAGGCCCCCTCCTTCTCCGGGTCAGTCTCTTCCTGGTTTGCCCACTGTTAATCCCTCCAGGGACCTTCCGTCAGGACCTCCTCAACCTAAGCCCCCTTGGAAAACCAGGGTCCACCATCTTGTACTCTGGCTCCCCAGATGACAGCTGGTCTTCCGTCAGGTTCTACTCACACCCTGACACCAAGAGACTCTTTGCCGGGTCATGGTATGTCTGGCACTCTGGTATGTCTGGCACTCAAATGCTGGACAGTCTTCCATCAGGCCCCCAGGTGCTGAATCTTCTGGTGCTGGACATTCCTGTGCCTGATACAGTGCCAGCCCCTTCAAATGTCCCTATGGGGCTGACTCCTGGTCCTTCTGGACCTCCTGTCAGGCCTTTGGTTCCACTTCCTCCTGGACCTTCAGCTCCACATATGGCTGGACCTCTGAGCAATGTTCCAGACTATCCGCCCCCACAATACCCAATGTACTGTTTGTCAGGGTATCCAACGCCTGGTGATCAACCCCATTATGTACCGAAGTACCAGACACCAGGCTATGTCTAATCAAGGGTATGTTCCTTCTGGCTTTCCCTACTCTTAGGCTTTCCCTACTCCTATCAGGCTCATGGATACCCTCAATGTCAGATGCCGGGCTATCCATTATACCAGCCTCTTCCTTCACCACCTTCTCCTCAGCCTCAACCTCTACCTCCACAGCAGCCTCAGGCTGATATCCAGGCAGTGTTTTAGACCTTGATTCAGGAGACCAGGACTCAACTAGCCTCAAAGCTTGACCGTCGGAAACCAGTGGCATTCCTCTACTCCCGCCTCCTTTCCAACCCCTAGATCAGCCTCTCCTGTGGATTCCCACCTTTCTAGAGAAGGCTCCTCTAGACACCAGGTCAGGGCTTAAACCCAGGACACTCTTCTAAAAAGGATTCAGACCCCCAGCAGGCACTGTTTGGACTCTGTCTCTGACTCGTCCTCCAGCTCTGGTATGCATACACCTATAGAGCCTCAGCATAAGGAATCCTCGAAGTCCCCTCAGGAGGACCCTTCCTTTGCAGAACTCCTCATAACTATACAAAATGCCTGTGGTTGTGCTATCCAGGAACAGGATCCAAAGCAGAAAATGCTTGCAGAGCACTTAGACATGACTGACACAGCTCCTATGTCCATACTGCCTTGGACTGGGCCCAATGAAGACATCACATCCACTATCTGGCAACAACCTTCCTCCGTTCCAGCTGTTCAAAAGAGGCAGACATAATGTACCACCCACAGATGGAGTCATACACCTTACTGGACATCCTAATGTAGACTCGGTTGTTATCACGGCTGCCCATGACCGGTCCTCTAAACCTAAACATTTGAGCATGTCTCCTTCTGATAAGGAGTCTAAACAGCTGGGCAATTTCAAACGCAAGAGCCATTCCTCCTCCACTTGCACCCTCAGGTCCCTTAATTATGTGGCTCATATGGTTTCCACTTGAGTTCAAGCTGGAAGTTATTCAGGGCCAGGAGCTTCAATCAATCAATCAATCAATCAATCAATCAAATCTTTATTTATCCAGGCGAACATCGTTGAGCACAGCTCATTTGCAAGATGGACCTGGTAAGGTCAAGGTTCAATTTACATAGATACATAAAAAATATTCAATATACACACACACTCTAGGATACTACATAGAATATTCAGTATACACACAGTCTAAGGATACATTCTAATCAGACTATACATTAAGTTCAGGTGTAGTGGTAAAAGGGGTGAGGGGAAGGGGCAGGAAGTGGTGTGCCTGGCTGGTGGGGAGGAGGAAGATGGTGGGGCCTATACTGTGGAGCGGATAAACTGTGGGCCTTATGAAGAGGGCAGGAGGGTGGCACTAGGGGGTTTGTATAACAGGGGTATAGGGCTATGATATATGACAAGGGATTAAGGGGAGGCAGATGGAAAGGAGGGGTGCATGGAGTGTGAGAGGTGGTGACTCTTAGTAAAGGTGGATACCTTCTGTGAGTTGGCTATCTGAATAGGGAGATGGATAAGATTAGGAATACTCTACTGTTTGTGGAAACAATTACATTTTTCTTTGATAAGCCTCAAATACAGATATTTAAAGGATGTAAATGAGATGTATCTGTTCACTTTCAGGGTCTTCTGCATCGTATTCCATAAGGCAGATAAGACATAGCTGATAGCAGATCTACCATATCGAGAATTGAATTTGGGCACTTTAAGCATGATGACGTTTAGACTTCTTAGGGCATATTTACTTGATGTGATTTATGTGAAGCAGTCTGAGACGTAATTTGGTAGCATCTTTGATATCGCTCCATAAGTCCATAGTGTGGCATTCCTGTCTCTTCTAAATTGGAGCGAGGTCCATCCAACTGCAGCATAAAGCAAGCAGTGGTGAGTGCTGAGAGGAAGATCTGTAATAAACCCCAAGGCTCTATGGTAAAGTGTGTCCAGTTTGCTCAGATATGAGTTGGGGCAACGACCATATAAGAAATCTGCATAATCTAATACTGATAGAAATGTGGCCTGGACCAGGTTCTTTTTAGAATCACTTGTGAGAACGTGCTTTATTCTGTAATAGAGCCCTAGCCTCTGATGGAGTTTTTAGCAGATCTTCCAGATGATCTAACTAGTCAAGTCTACTGTCTACCCAGACCCCCAGATATTTGAATTTTGTAACATATTCAAGATTTTCACCAAGGACAGTGGATATGTGGGGGAGATTGTTTGGGAAGGAGTGTCCGGCTTGTGTTTGGGGGGAGAAAAACATTGGCTTTGTTTTTTTTTGCATTTAGCAGGAGTTTTTTTTCCAGTAGTTGGTGTTGTAATAGGTTTAATTCTGCTTGTAGCTCTATGCATGCTGTTATGGGAGAGGGGTGACTGACATACAATACTGTATCATCTGCAAACAGGTGTACAGTGGCTTTGGTGAGGTTATTGTCGATGCTATTGATATAGATGGCAAATAGGATTGGGCTGAGGATGAATCCTTGGCGAACTCCTCTTTGGAGAGATTTGAATGGTGAAAGGTCTCCTTCAGCCTTCACCTGCTGGGTCCTTCCTTTGAGATAGTTATTAAACCATCTAATGGAGGTTGAGTTGAGTCCTATGGATTTCAGGGAAGAGAGGAGCAGTTCGTGGTCTACTGTATCGAATGCCTTACTCAGGTCTAAAAATACAGCACAGACACAATTTTTTTTGTCCAGTTCGAGTTGCCAATCATTGGTTACTTTAGCCAGGGCTGAGATGGTGCTATGGTTGGTTCTAAACCCAGATTGCACTGGATTTAAAAGATTAGCCTCTTCAAGATATCCTCTTAGTTGGGTGCTTACGATTTTTTCTAGCAGCTTGGATAGCACAGGGAGGATAGAGATTGGCCTGTAGTTGTTGAGGTCCATGGGGTCCCCTGCTTTCAGTAGCGGGTTAACTTGGGCTGTTTTGCCAGATCGATGGAATAGATCCTAGTTGTAGTGAGAGGTTAAATAGGTGTGTTATTGGCACTGCTAATACTTGTATGGCAATTTAAAAAAAGTAGGGATCAAGGGAGTCTGCACCTGCACTTTTTTTGGTGTCCAGCTGTGATATTAATTCTTCCACCTGCTTCAGGGTGGCTGGTATGAAGGAGAAGGTGGACTCTGTTACCCGTGCTTCAGTGTTCTTGATACCTAACTGGGAACGCAATTGGTTAGCCGGAGAGGTGTCGAATGCTAGACCAACGGTTGTAAAGTGATTGCTGAATGATTCCAGGACTTCCAGTCTATCAGAGATGGTTCCCTTGCCATTGTGTATTTTGGCTGGGAGTGTGTTACTTGGATCGTATCCTGTTATGTCTTTTATGGTGTTCCAGAACTTGGCAGGGTTGTGGCAGGAGGAGTCTAGTTCAGACATAATAAGCAGCCTTAGCATCTTGTACTTTCCTGGTACAGATATTCCTGGCTTTTTTGAACAGCTCCCAATCAGTTGATATCTTAGTTTTTCGTGCTTTTTTCCATAACTTGTCTCTGTCAAGGAGGGTGGCTTTAAGGTCAGGAGAGAACCAATGGTAGGTTTTATTTTGCATGCGTAAATTAGAAATTGGAGCATGGATATTAAGGGCACCTGTAATAATGTCATTTAGCCCCTCGTACGCTATCTCCACTGTGTTTGCTAAGTAAAACTCTTGCCATCGTGTGGAGTGGTTTATCTCTTCCAGATATGCCTCAGTGTTGAATTTTTGCTTTGATCTCCTCATTGTGAACTTGGTGGGGGATGACGGCTTGCATGCTGATCTTATTCCCGCAATAAGGCAGTGGTCACTGATATCATTGAATAGTACTCCAACATGCGAGAAAAGGTGAGGTTTATTCACTAGTATAACATCTAATAGTGTGCTGTTGCTTGTATTCTTTTTGTTGATTTTGGTGGGTTCATTTATGAGCTGTGTAAACCCAGGAGTACCGCAGAATGATATTAAGGGTGCAGCTGCCTTTGAGAGCCAGTTTAGGTTTAGGTCTCCTATGATTATAGTTTCTTCTGTTCCCTTTTTGACTAGGTCACCCAGGTGGGATAATAGCTTGAGGTTAGCTGAGGGGGGCCTATAGCAGCCGATTAGCTGCAGCGATGTGGTGTGGGAGAGGGCCACTTTGAGGGATAGGCATTCAAATTTATTTACCATGGATAATGAGTCGAGGCAGGTTACTGATAGGCTGTCCTTCACATACATCACGACGCCCCCACCCCTAGTTTGGCGGTCAGCTCTGAATACTTGATAATTAGGTAAGTTTATGTCTTTCTCGGCTGTGACAGGCCTGAGCCACGTCTCAGACACTACTAGTATATCTGGTAGGGTATGGTTAACCCAGGCTTGGATCATCGTGATCTTCTTTAACAGACTGCATACATTAATATGGAGAAAGCTTAGCCCTTTGATCTTGGCTAAGTCTGTTGGTGCAGTGATGACCTCTGGGGGTCCTGGGTTAAGTTCTACATTTCCTCAGCATATTAATAATAGTATCAATAGTTTCATAGTTGCCACAAGAGATAGGTTAAAATTCTTGCCGTTGCCCATTTTTTTTTATTCTGATACCACTTTGTTTGCCATCCAGATATGGAGCTTTGGCCTCTTGTTAGAGCACTGATTAGTAGTCTTGCAGACAGGCGCATTGAATAATTTTCTTCTAGCATTGGGAGGTCATATATACATACCCAGTCCCTTGTGACTGTTGCAGTAATGCAGTAAGTCAAGTAATGTAATACATCTCCCTGTGTGGCATCCTCTGAGATATCCTTTTTCACTGCGCTCGGGATACAGTAATAGAGCTAGAAGAATCCAGAGAAATCCCCCCATTATGAAAAGTATAACTGGTATGCAGAAGGTACTATATCAAATGTCTTTCGTGGTGCCCTCAGAAGATTGCTAATATAAACGACTTATTCAGCTACTGTCCGGTGAGTAGAGTTTAAAAAAAGGGAATATAAATTAGAGGGAGAAGGATAGAAAAACACAATAGGGGGTGCCTAGTGTACTTATTTCTCACTGTGATGTTTAAGGGCAAACAATGGTCAAGCTTCGGCCCAACAGTGTGGGCAGCATGAGCGAGCAGAAAGGGAGTCTGCTGATGTGGTAGCTAACAAGGGGATATAAAGCAGGCTACAGGGCAACGAAACGCAGGGGACATGATTTATGTTTTGACGGGAAGATGTCTAAATAAGAAAGGCTACAGAAGGGGGAAGGCCAGGTGGGCATAAAAATTGCGGTTTTGCCATACCTTTCCCTGGCAGTCCCTCCGGTCTGGCGGTTCCAAGCATCGGCTTGCGGCTGCCGACCGCCTGCTGGCAGAGACTGGCCCCAGCACTTGACTGTGGGCACTTAGCGAGGGTCCTCTTCTGAGGAAAAAAGACAGAGCACAGCAGGTTAAACGCTTTGCAATGGCAAGTGTCAGCAGTGCAGCAGGGGGCCGAAAATTAGCACTTTAAAGGCAATGATAATGATATTGAGAATGATAATGCAGGCCATATTGCCCATGATTGAGTACAGTGATTTGCGTAGAAAGACCAAGAATCCCTCTAGTGGCAGGTCTGTATAACTTGCTAATGGAAAACTAGCCAAAAAAAAAAAAAGCTTAAGGCTGTGATTGCCAAGATAGTGAGAATGGCTAAAATCTCCTGTCATCATGCCCTCTGGGTCACTTATGACACAGTAAACTCAGTTGCTCGCACCACAGCCACTGCTGTCTGCATTAAGTGAGATTTGTGGCTCAGGATTGCTGGCCTGGCACAAGACATCTAGACCTCCATCCTGGATACCCCTTTTAGGAGATCCATATTATTCGGAGGTGATGCAAACAATATTATCACTGAATTGCAGGACCACGGTAAATCCATCCATGATGTCAGCTTCATGTAACAAGGGAGTTACAAAGGTGAACAACCTTTTTGTTGGCAACAGACACACCAGACCAAAGAGGCCCCTGCCAAACGCCAGGCCAAATGCTGGTATCCAGCATCAGGAACACCTGCTCCTCTGTCAAGTCCCAGATGCCCCCCTGGAGGAGCTGCCGGCCCCCTCCTCTCAGCCTCCTGACTCGTGGGGGACCCCCTACCTCCTCCAGATCCTCTAGCGGAACCAGTATAGGGGATGATTTGCACTCTACTTTCCAGGGTCACAGGACATAACCACAGACTCTTGGGCCCTTCAGTTAATAACAAGAGGTCAAACCATAGAGTTCCTAGATAGGCCTCCAGACAACCCCCAGACCTATCCCATTATCCTCCAAGGCACCTGTCTCTGATAGGGGATGAGATCCAGGCTTTTCTGCAAAAGTCAGCCATAGTGCCAGTGGCTCCAGTACAGATAGGAAGAGGGTACTACTTCAATTTCTTCCTAGTGCCCAAAAAAGATGGGCAACCTAAGACTCATCTTGGATCTCAGCATGCTCAACCTGTACATCAGGTACAAGAGGTTCTGCATGCTCACCATCCAGGGACTTATATCCCTGCTCCACAAGGGCCATTGGCTTTGTATGCTGGACATGCAGGATGCTTACCTGCTCATCCCTGTCTTCCAGGCCCACCGCCGCTTTCTTCAGTTTGCCTTTCAGGGGGAACATTACCAGCTCAAGGCTTTCCCTTTTGGCCTATCCTCAGTACCTTGGGTTTTTTAACAAGTGCCTAGCAGTGGTGGCTGTGGCCCTATGCCACAGAGGAATCTAATTGTGCCTGTATCTGAATGACTGGCTTCTGTTAACCCCATCATGGAGCAGTCTGAGGGAGTCTCTCTCCTTCACCCTGGACCTCTTTTCCAGACTTGGAATAATAGTCAACTATCCCAAGTCCCACCTTTCCCCTCCCAGCACCTACAATTCATTTGGATGGTGCTGGATACAGTCCAGGGCAGGGCCTTATTCCCATCAGACTGAGCGGAGACCCTGCAGGAACAGGCCAGATTAGTGGCCAACTCACACTGGACAGCAGCCAGGTCGATCCTCCGTCTTCTTGGGCAGATGGTAGCTGTGATCCACACAGTTCCTCTAGCCAGAATGCATATGAGGGTGACCCACTGGACTCTTTGTATCCAATGGGATCAGCGGCTGGACAACCTGAACCACAGGGTCCTAGTGTCCGGGTACAGGAAGAAGGATCTTCTTTGGTGGCAGGAGTTGTCCAATGTCTCCATGTGGGTTCCCCTTTCAACCCCCTGCTCCTACCATCACCCTCACAATGGATGATTCATATCACGGCTGGGGAGCCCACCTAGGAGTCCATCAGACCCAGGGAACATGGTCTCAGCTGGAAGCGTCTCTACAAATCAATGTGTTAGAAAAGAGGGCAGTGCAGTATGACGTCCAGGCCTTCCAGCCTCTTCTATGTCCAGGGACACTCCTGGTTCAGACCGACAATATGTCTGTGGTCTGGTACCTGAACAAACAGAGAGGCACTCGCACCTACCCTCGATGTCGGGAGGCCCTCAAGGAATCAACAAAGTCCAGGAGGGTAGCATCTTTCAGAAAAGAGATGTAAGAACAAGGGGCACAATTTAAAGTTAGAGGGGACGGCTCAGGGGTAATATGAGGAAATTCTTTTCACAGAGAGTGGTGGATGCATGGAACCACCTTCCTGGAGAGGTTGTGGGGTCTAAAACAGTGGGGAAATTCAAACATACATGGGACAGACAGAAGGCAATTATAGTGGGGGTTGCAGGAAGTAGGCTGTTGATTAACTAGAATCTGCAGCTTATCCAATAGGTAGTAAATGGGCAGACTGGGTGGGCCAAGTGGTCCTTATCTGCCGTCAAAGTCTATGTTTCTATGTTTCTAAATTTCAGTCCCCCTTGGCAGCCCTGCCAGCCGCATCGCGCCGCTCATCCTGTCGGCTGTCTTAGGCCCCCGGTCATCCCCCTAGCTGCCTGCACATTCCCTCCCACTGCCAGCATCCCTCCCACCTCCCGACAGCACAGCAACCCTCCTGAGGATGGCAGAGCGGTGAGTCAGCGGCAGTACTTGAAGCGTGCTGACCACCTGTGAAGGGAGATTGTTTTTTAATTTCAGAAGTGCACAGAAGGCGCTGAGAAGAGCGGCTGAGCGCCGCAAGGGAGAGCGGGTAATCAGGACTCGAAATTAATTATGCAGAGGGGAGGCGGGTCATAGCGACACTCAAAGGAGGGGCCAACAATCGAGGACTGTACAGCAGCCTTTGAATATTCATTAGGGGCAGGATTAAAGGTGGCAACCTGCCGAATGAGCGGCAACAGCCCTAGGGGAGCCTGAGAAATTAAAGGGGCCCTGCCACTCTTGGTCATTTCTAGATATAAAGGGCACCAGGCCCAATTTCAGAGAGGGCACCAGGCCCATTTAAGGAAGGCTACCAGGCCCAATTTCAGAGAGGGCACCAGGCCCATGTCAGGGAAGGCTACCAGGCCCAATTTCAGAGGGCACCAGGCCCATTTCAGGGAAGGCCACCAGGTCCAATATGGAATGGGGCAATCCAGGCCCACTGTATTTAGGGCATCTGGCTCAAGCGATATCTCTGGAAAAGTAGAATTCCTGTCACAAATTATTGCCTCATGTAAGAATAAGTCACCTCAGTTCTTCCACACTGGGACTGGCTAATCCATTCATCCAGTCTGCATTCCAGAGGTATTTTTCCTCAAAAATGGTGTGAGAAGTTTGGGGAATTCTTCCCTAACAGGAATCAGAGCTGGGATCTCTCAGGTAGCCTGCCAGGCCAGCAGTGAGGGAGTCAAGAGCCACTTATATATTCCGATGACTTGGAGCAAGTTTAGGCCAGTTTCTTTAGAGGAGATGCTTAAGATGATTTTTGGGTTGTGCCCCACCTGCTCTGAGTCAGATTAGGACCTACAGTACGTAGTAGTTGGTGGGCTGTCGCTAGGTCATGGTTGTAGTATTTGTTGGTATTGTCCGGTTTTGTCTCATGATGAGGTATTTGCCAGCAGCCTGTGAAAGGGTTGTGAGATAGCCACTCCTGAAAAGACAGCTAGACTCAAACATGTTTGCAAACTACAGACCAATCTTGTACTTGCCTTTTGGCTAAGATCATTGAGAAGGTGACGGCAGTAAAGCTTGAGGATCATTTCAGGAATTTCAGTATAGAAACATAAACTGTGATGGCAGGACTAGGCCACTTAGCCCATTTAGTTTGCCGAACCCTACTTAGTATTTGAGTAATAGGTAGCCTTATCAACCATACACCCTTTTTCAAATAACAACCAAACTCTTTACTGATCTTATCAGATCACTGTGCCTGTCCCACTCCAGTTTTTGCACATACTATCTCTTTTGGCAATTTGTTCAATCTGCACTCTACTCTTTCAGTGTAAAATTACTATCAGACAGCTGGCCCGGTGGTACTGAGGTTGAGGCGCTGGACACCACACCTCGCTCCACGTCTGCAGCCCAGGTTTGAGACGGACTCCAGTCACGGGGTTGGCAGGGGCGGATGGGGATTGAGCATCAAAGGACTACTCTCTCCTTGAGGAGGAGGGTTTCAGTAATTGGTGCTTTGGTGCCCCCAGCAGAGGCCAGGGGGACAATGCATGGATGCTGTGCTTTGGGGAGTGAGTTGGGGCATGGTGCCAGGAGGGAGTGCATGTGGATGAGTGCGCACTCCCCTCCCGGCGTCACTGCATGCCCCACTCATGCAAGCCACCAATAGATGAGGAAAAATGGTGAATGATAGCGGTGGTCTGATGGCTGTCCATGGATGCCTAAACCCAGGAGTAGCTCTGTGATGTTGGATCCTGTCTCGGCAGGGGTAAGGAGGACTCTCTGCCACCCCCACCATGGGGAAAGCCACAGGTATTTGGTGAGGGGCTCCATTGGGGCTGATGTGGACCAGATGGTGCCAGATGATTGGGATGCCAGGCCACATTGTGCAGATATTTAGCCTCAGGTAAAAATACTAAGAAAAAATAAATAAATAAAATTATTATCAGATATTCTTCCTTTTTTTTTTATTACTCTATCTCTCCCAACTGGCCCCTTCCACTCCACCCCAGCCCCGTCACCCCAGCATCTACCATACTCACCTCTGCTTTCATAAGGTGAGGCTGGCTGGGTGCGGCGCCTGTGAGAGTTTGGCATCATCTTGTAGGTCAGGATTCCTTTTTCTCTCTTTTAACTTCCCAGCCCTGAGCGTGGAAAGAAGGCATGCAATGATGCCAATGGGCAAGCCCCACATTCTTCCACACATGGCACACTGGGCATCTGCTCTGCATCTGCCCAATGTTGTGGGTCCATTGAGCCAGCCCCCAATCACCACCAGGAGCCAGTTAGAGCAGACTCCATCCCCACCCCGGGAGAGGAGAGCAGTCTCAGATGCTCAGTCCTCTCCTCCTCAGCTGACTCCCCAGTGGCCCGCTTGCACCATGAAAACTGGTCGCTGGTGTGGCAGGAGGTAAGGCATGGATGCCTCAGCCCTCCACACCACTGGGTCGGCCATTAGACATCCTTCCTGAATTTCCTCAACCAACTTCAAAGGCTTCTTCCCCCTGTGTTAGTGTTTACATTTAAAGTAAAAGTAGTGGCAGACTATTTATCAAGCACCCAAGTAGACTATTTATGAAGCACACATTCCCTGGTCTCAGAGTGCCTGTAAACATCAGATAACTTTACATAAATACAATAAATAAAACAAATAAAAACAAATAAAGTAAGATAAGTCACATCAACACATTAAGCTATAATAATAGTGGAAACAATAAGCTAGTAGTGGAACCAGTGAACCAGAGGAGTGGTATCTCTGCAAAGCAGTGTGCAAAGATGGAGATTAGTGTCCAAAAGGTGGATAAGCAGAAAAGGGCAAAATTCAGCAGAAGGGCAGACAGCAAGGAGAACCAGGAATAAATGACAACCAAGGAAGGGGCTGAGAGAACAGTGAAGCAGTCTAGGAGGTCAAATCATGGAAAGCCATGTGTGCAAAATGCCAGGAGCCTTAGCAACAAGATGGAAGATCTGGAGCGTCATGGTACAGTCAGACCTGGACATTGTGGCCATCACTGAAACCTGGTAATGATAACCATGACTGGGAGATGGCCATACCTGGCTATAACATATTCAGAAGGGACAGAGCAGGCAGGAAGGGAGGAGGAGTGGCACTGTATGTGAAAAATGACATAAGGGCCACACAGATCCAGGAGGAACAAAATGGGGGAGAGATACTGTGGGTTAAGCTGGAAAGGAAAATGGGACCAGCCATCCGCACAGGTGTGGTCTATAGACCACCAGCCCAGGAGGAAGAAACAGATAGAGAGCTGATGCTAGCCATCCAAAGGATGGCAGACAAGGGTGAGGTAGTACTGGTTGGAGACTTCAATATACCAGACGTGGACTGGAGCATCCCAGCAGCAGCACAACTAGGAGCAGATTTATCCTGGACTCCTTCAGGTGCCTTCCTCAAGCAACTGGTCATGGAACCAACTCGGTAGACGGCAATACTGGACCTTGTGCTCACAAACAGGGACAATGTGATGGGGGTAACAGTGGGGAGCACCTGGGTAACAGTGACCACCAGTCATTGTGGTTTGAAATCACAGAAAGAGCAGAACCAAACCACACAAAACACGTATCCTGGATTTTAGGGGGAAGACTTTGGGAAAATGGGAGATGCTTGAAAGAGGCATTAAGGGAATGGGACAGGAATCAGGGATTGAGGAACAGTGGGCAGTATTTAAATGGGGATTATAAGAACAACAGAATTATGCATTAAGCAGGTTAGCAAGAGGAAAAGAAAGAGGAGACCATTATGGTTTTCCAAAGAGGTAGCAAAGAAAGTGAAAGCCAAAAGATTGCATTCAGGCAATACAAAAGACACAGGCAGAAGGGATAGGGAGAAGTACCAGGAGAAACAAAGGGAGGCAGGAAGTCAGTAAGGGAAGCCAAAGCTCAGACAGAAGAACACATTGCAAAATCAGTGGTTAAAGGGACAAAACCTTTACAGGTACATAAGAAAAAGAAAGACAAAGGGAGGGATAGTGAGACTGAAGGGGAGGATGGGAGCATGGAGGATGACAGCAGTAAAGCTGACATATTGAACAGGTATTTCTGCTCAGTCTTTACTAAGGAAGAGGGGGTAATGGGTCTGAAGGGAGTACAAGGGGTGAGAATGGTGCAGAAATGGACACAAGTCCCTTTACACGAGAAAGGGTCCTGAAGGAACTGGAAGTAATAAGAGTTGATAAAGCAATGGGGCCAGATGGGTAACCCCAGGTCCTTAAAGAACTAAGAGAGGTGGTGGCTGAACCTCTGGCTATCCTGTTCAGCCAATCACTGGAAACAGGGAGGTACCCAAAGACTGGAGGACAGCAGATGTAGTCCCCTATACAAAAGTGGGAACAAAGAGGAAGCAGGGAACTACAGACCAGTCAGCCTCACCTCGGTAGTGGGAAAGATCATGGAAGCACTACTGAAGGAGAGATTGGTGGAACATCTGGTTGTCAATGGACTACAGGACCCAAGGCAGCATGGTTTCACCAGGGGAGGTCATGTCAGACCAACCTCATTGAATTTTTGACTGGGTGACTAGGAGGTGGATCAGGAGGGCAGTGGACATGGCCTATCTGGACTTCAGCAAGGCCTTTGACACTGTGCCACATAGAAGACTATTACACAAACTGGGGAATATGGGTGTGGGCAGGACAGTAGTGTGGTGGGTAGGTAACTGGCTGGGTGGCAGGACACAGAGGGTGGTGGTAAATGGCTGTCACTCCACAGAGGGAAGAGTGACCAGTGGGGTACTTCAGGGATCAGTGCTTGGACCAGTCCTATTCAACATCTTCATCAGTGACATTGCACAGGATCTAGAAGGCAGAATTTCACTGTTCGCTGATGACACAACGCTCTGTAACAGAGTAGACACACCAGAGGGTGTAGACAGAATGAGAAGGGACCTGCAGAAACTTGAAGAATGGTCAAGGGTTTTGCAGTTGAAATTCAATGCAAAGAAGTGCAAGATAATGCATATGGGGCACAAAACCCTGGCACAATATATCAGTTGGGGGTGAGGATATAGCATGCACCAAGCAGGAAAGGGATCTTGGGGTGTCATCTCTGATGACCTCAAGGTAGGGAAACAGTGTGACAAGACATCAGGTAAAGAAATAGGATGCTGGGATGTATAGGCAGGGCATCACCAGCAGGAAAAGGGAGGTCATAATTCCTCTATACAAGACACTAGTGAGGCCTCACCTGGAGTACAGTGTACAGTTCTGGAGACCATACCTATGTAAGGACATAGACAGGGTAGAGAAGGTTCAGAGGAGGGCAACAAAGATGGTGCATGGGTTGCATCACAAGTCCTATGAAGACAGGTTGAAGGAACTGAACATGTACTCCCTGGAGGAGAGGAGGAGAGGGATATGATAGAGACATACAAGTATCTTACAGAGAGGAACAGGGTGCAGGAAAACACTATTTTAAGCGAAAAGATGTTTCAGGACTAGAGGGCATGGGATGAAGTTGGAGGGAGGACGATTCAGAGGAAACATGAGAAAGAATTTCTTCACAGAACGGTGGTGGACAAGTGGAACACCCTGCCAGAGGAAGTGGTGGGGACTGAAACAATCACAGGATTTAAGAATGCATGGGATAGACATAAAGGAATTCTAGAGGTCAGGGTAAGGGAAATAGACTTCTAGGAAAACAAACTTAACTTACAAGCTCAAATGGGCAGACTAGGTGGGCCATAGGCCCTATCTGCCGACACTGTCTATGTATCTATGTATCTATGTATCTATGTAAAAAAGATGGCACTGAATACAGGAGGCAGATGTTATATGGTACTGAAAGTAAATAGTTAATTCCAGTTGACTCTGTTATTCCCTTGGAGATACTTACTGTGTGTGTTTCTATCACATCTCCCTTCCCCTTCCTTGTTTTCAGAGTATACACATTGAGATCTTGCAGTCTTTCCTTATATGATTCATCCCATAACCCCGGAATCATTCTTTTAACTATATATATCATTAATATTTTATTTTACAAAGAAATAGTCCATGTTCATATTATATTGTCCATTAAATGTTCACAGCAGTTCTGTTTGTTGATCCTGTTATAGTTTACCTGAAAGATATGTAATGTTTATTTTTATTTATTTTTTGAGTCAAATCAATTCAGAAATTCTCTTTAATTGTTGCAGGGTATGTTATCTACAGGATCTCATGTATGCTGTGCACACTACTAGGTTAAGCATAGTGGACTTCTCTTGTCCTTCTTGGGAAGAGGAGAAAACACTGGCTACTGGCTTGTAACAGTTGATCTTCTACTGGACTGGTCTCTTGCAGCAAGTCATTACTTATGGAATATCCACCAGGTGGCATTGTCAGCAGCTTCTTCTGCAGTCTTCCATGGGGCCATCCATATGACATCACTTCCTGTGGCTATGTATAAGAGTGGGCGGCCCCTGCAGTACTCCTCTGTCTACCTTTCTCCCTGGGTTGGGCTTCAACTCGCACACTCAGCTCTCCTAACCTCTTGGCTGCAGTCTTCAACTCAAACTTGAACTGATTTTCTGTCTTCAGGCCAGGACCTGAACTTGATCTCAGCACCCCAGACTCCCATAGCAGGCCTGTGATCCACTCATGTACCCTGCTGATCCCAGGCCCAAGCACTCTTACTGGGTCTTGGGTTTCCTCATGGCTGATCAACCGCCAGGCTAGAATGGACCTCAGGGGGTCACTTTCAATGCTCCCCAGCCAAGGACACTTGTTCTCAGCATAGAAGGGAACAGGATTCACAATCCTCACACTCCCTCCACCTTGGTCCATCAAGGATGGCTTCTCCGTCATCGATGATGCATTCCTCATCCATGGGGGTGCTCTCCCTGTTGACGGAGCCTGATGGGCTTGCTATATCCTCGATGGGCCTCGTCCCATCAAAGGAGCTTGTTTCTGAATGTCTTTCATCTATAGGCAGTGTTGCCTCATTGGCCGGAACATTCCTCATCGATGGGGATCGTCCCATTCGGCGACATGTGTTCTTTGCTCTCCTTATGGATGGGACTTTTCTCCCATCGACGGGACATGATTCTGTTGCTCTTCATCAATGGAGGCTTATTCTTCATTGACGGAGTGCTCTTGTCAATGGGGCTGCTCTCCTGTTGACAGGATGGCATGCTTTGCATGCCTCGTCGATGGGACAGCTTACCCCATCAATGGAGAGGTTTCTTTCTGATCCCTCATCGATGGGGATGTTTCCACCATCAAAGGGGGGCCTCTTCTCCTTCCCTTATTGACAAGGCTGCTTCCCTTATTGACAATGGGGGCTTCCCACCCCAGGACTTCTCCTGCTCGGGGCTCTGTTTCCATGTCCCCCCCCCGTGTATTCTGACACTGGAACCATGTTCCGGCATCATGAGGGGTTCCACCCCCATCACCCATTTCATGCCCTTCAGTCGTGACTTTTTCAGGGCCTTCAGCTCTGCTGCATGAACCCCTCCCTAGGTTCCTTGCTCCTTTTCTGGTCCTGGACCAAGGGGTTGGGTGCCTCCCCTCAGGGTCAGCAGTTCCTGGGCTGGCTCTTTCTAGCGCCGCCTCTTGGGTGTCCTCCATCTCTGGACCTCCCCTGTCTCAAGTTCTGGGCATCACCCACATTGTGATGGAGGTCCTGCAGACCATGGGTCAGGGTCCACCTCATCCCATTCCTTCTCCCTTTGCTAAGCCACTTGTGCCCAGATCTGGCACTTCCTGCCTAGTCCCCTCTCAACCCACGTTATGAGGACTCCCCTTATGGGGAATGGGTGGGGGATCCTTTCATGGGGATGTTCTTGATGGATACCTCTTGGACCCTGGGGACCTTGGTTCCCTGTGGTCCACATCCTCCCTTTGGAGGCCACCCTGTCTGAACCCCATGATCCCTCCTCAATTCTGGATCCCTCCTTCATGTAGCTCATGCTGCAGATCCAGCATGCTCTGTCCTCCCTGCCTTTTGCCTTAAATCTGCAACTCAGGATGCTGGGTGGGTTCACTGCTAGAAGAAGCTGCCATGTGACAGTGCCACCTGGTGGATACTCCCATAAGTAATGGCTTACTGCAAGAGACAGTTCTCGAAAGAGCTACTGTTCTGATTTCTTATGTAACTGTACTCTAGGGTGGTATATGATGTTCATCGACATAAACCCACCTGACCTCCCCAGGCTCAGGCACACAACCTTTGCTTCCAGTGGGCCAAGATCTGGCATCCAGGGGCAGAGCCAAGGGTTTAATCACCCAGATGGGTGGGAAGAGTCAGCTTGAAGACATTCTTGCAGGAATTAAAGGAAAGGCATCTGCCTGACAATGTGGATGAACATCATATACCACTCCTAGAACTATTGTTACAGGTGAGTAACCTGTGTTTCTAGGGATGTGGATACAATGTTCTACCCATACTCTCTGGCAGACTCCTAGCAGTTCTCCAGGAGGTGGGAGGCAAGCACACATCCCTTCTTGGGAAAAGAGATTGGAGAACTGAGACCCAAAACCAGCATTCGGCATGACTTGAGGTCATTGTGTAATGGGAATGAAGGTATTTGCTGACTTGCAGATAGCAGTCCTGCAGATTTCGGGATAGGGACATCCTAAAAGCAGCCACCGAGGCAGCTGTATGTTGAGTGGAATGAGCCCTTAGCCCAATGGGAGGCTCCTTACACACCAGCCAATAGCAGAGATCAATGCAGGAAGTGATCCACCTGCCAATCATCCACTTGGCTGCAGTCTGCCAGGTGTGGCTTCAGCATAGGTAACAAACAGCTGTCAAACCTCTACCCAAACTTCAGCCATACACGCTTTATAGTAAGCGAGAGTTCATCTCAGGTCCAAAGTATGGAGCCTGTACTCAGCCTCCGAGGTGTAATTGGGATAGTACACCAACAGAGACAACACCTGGTTAAGGTGAAACTCTGACCCCACCTTCGGAAGGAATTTTGGGTTGGGGGCACAGGACAACCTTGCCCCTGTAGAAGACCAGGTAAGGAGACTCCACCGAAAGTGCCTGGTGTTCCCCAATCCTTCTGGCTGACATGATAGCCACCAGGAAGGTGGTCTTCCACTACAGGTGGGAGATGTCACACCTATGCATCAGTTCAAATGGCTTGCCCATGAGCCTTACCAAAATCAGCAGTAGATCCCATGGAAGTGGTGGTTCACACACCGGAGATGATATGTGATCTAGACCCTGGAAAAAGTGCCAGACCACCTTTTCCTGCACCAGAGACTGCTGACTGGCCCATGCACGGTAAGCAGAGATGGCTGGAAGGTGCCTGCACTAGATAGATCAGCAGCTGCCAAAAGTCCTGTACCTAATGATCTCAATGGGGGGAGACACTCAAGGGGCCCCGAATGAGAACTTCTCCATGCAGTGATCAGACCATGTGACCTGATCAATCCCAAGGTCAGCTACCTTGAGTCCCAGTGAGAACACCAGGTCCAATATGTGGCCGTGGTGATGGGTCACGGAAGTAACTTCTTGTGTCAGGCCCAGTGATGACATCATCTGGAGGAGGCTGGAACCCAGTTGCGAGGATTCATCATTAGCCAAGACATTGAAGTTCCCCAGCATTAAACATCTGGAGAACTCCAACACCTCGCTGCAGAGGAAATCCTCAACCTTCTGCAGGAAATCTCTTCCCACACTGGGAGGATGGTAAATAAGGAGAATCCTGCTGCCTGCACCCAGACCCCCATGCACTGCCATACACTCAAAGGACCTAGTCTCCCACCAGGTGCACGGTGAAGCCCAAGTCAGATCTAAAGCAGATGGCCATTCCCCACCCTGTGTTCCCACCTTGGGCTGTGCACCACTGAGAACCCAGTGGGGACTGCTGCCTCCAAGATCGGTCCAGCATCATCACCCAGCAAAGTCTCCATGATGCAAGCCACATTAACAGAGGCAATCAAGTCTGCCATAATTGCAGTCTTGTTCATCATCGATCCAACATTGCAAAGCACCGCCCGAAGGGGACTGGTGGGTGTTGCATCTTCTTTGGCTGCCTGCCCACTTGGATCCAGTGGGACCCCTGGGGATGGAAACCAAACACATCTGGCTTCTCTTTAGGTTATGTCTAAATTCAGGACATCTCCTGAACCTGACCACCCCAATCTTACTCACCTCTGTTAAGCCCATGGCACCACACCACTGCCCACCATCCCGAGCCCTCAAAATACCAACCTCATGACAGTGTGTCGCTGTCATAGCTGACACAGGGAGGTTGATAAAGGGCCAGAGGTCACACATCTGGGAAGCCTCATATGCTATACATGGCGGTCCCTGGCTCTGGCCCTTGCACATCCTGAAAAAAACAAAATACTTTCCTCATCTACTGCCAAAATCCAACAAAACCTGGATTTTTACTAAACTTACTCAAATTCCTAACAAACTCACACAACACAATCATGTAATACAAAACCTTCCTAATCATGCACTCACACACACATACTAATCCCACCTACACTCAAAACTTTAATAATACAATTCTGCCCCCCACCCACCAACCACCCTAAGACAAATATGTCAGCAGTCTTGTTCATAGGAAAGAAATAGGAATAGAGTGCTAAATGTTTCCAAATGCTCCTTTACAGAGCAATGTTCAAAGTCCACAAAAGAACAAAATGTTCAAAAGGTCAGCGTTCTTCACTTTACAGCACAACTCCTACCCAGAGCATGGCCATTTGCTCTCATCAAATTTTACCAGTCTCTGCTCAGAGGACAGGGATGATCTCCCTGGAATGGGGAAAAAATGCTGGCTGACAATTTAAATATGCAGGGACCAAAATGAAAGAGATATGAGTGGTTTGAGGGCCTGGCCTAGTGGGACTCTCACTCAAGCCAGAACCAGCACCCACACAGGCACAGTCCAGAACTTAACAGGAACAAAAACACTCATGGGTCAAAAAGCAAGGAATTATCAGTCACTCTTCTCACCAGCATCTGAAGATCCCACAACAGATGGTGCTTCAGGGAGAACCCCAGTACAACTGGTAAAAAATGTCCAAGGAGGACTCTCCACAAAGTCCTGAAGCAACAGATCCCCAGTAAGACTGTAGGTCAATTTTGTTCCAGCTATATTCCATATCCCAGTCCTGCTGCTAATGAGACCCTTTAGGCATGGGAACCCCAATCCTCAAAGCATGGTTCTGGAGTCTATCCCTGGAGGTCCCACAGCTACCCAAACCACTCAGCAGCACTGGCAACAACAGTGAAAGATAGGCCAGCTGGAGAAATGAGTCATCAGGCACCTGGCAGAAGTCTTCAAAGGTGGCTCACAGTGGCTGCAGCAAATCTGCTCAAATCATCCCTCTCAAAGCATCTTGATGATAAAGTACTCTGTTTCCTAGTCTACAAAACAAGAAAACTGAATCCTAATGCTAACTCGCTTAAAAAAAAAAAACAACTTTGCTAACACTTATAAACCTACTCACCGCAATTTCTTAGTGCTATACTATATGTAAAACATTGACAGTTCACATGCATGACATCATTCTGGGGGAACGAGAAGCTCACAGCCGAATCTGTGTGAGAATTATATTGTGGTACCTGTGTGTTACTAGTGGAGTTTGTGTGGCTGCTGGCAATAAGTGTAAGCGATCTGCTGACTGGACAAACACCCTTTCAATCAGAATTTCAGATGCCAGTACAGTTGGATATTGGGTTGTCAATTTTATTTGAAAGTAAGCCAAATTAAATAGAGTGTAAAAACTTACGAATTGTAAAATTGCAAATTGCTACTGTTTAATGATATATTATTTAAAAAATATATAGGAGATATTGATTACTGCAGCCATTTGGAATTGTTACTATAACAAATGTATTAAGTGCAATAGTAATAGTGTAATAGTAATTGCTATAGGGTTATCTGAAATATAGTTTTAGTGGGTTTTAAATGTAACTAACTTAGTTCAACTTGTGAAATTTTTTTGGCAAGTTGTCAATAGATAGGAACTCAAGAATGTTTATATTTTTATATATTAAACATTACAAGAAGCAGGAATTTAAAGGTTTAAATTTAACTTTCGTAAAGGTTATAACATTTTTAGAAATTGTCATGATTGTTTTCCCTTTGTATAGTGACTCCATTATAGAGAAATGAAGTGTCAGATATATTGGATGGATTGGAAGGAGGCATTTTGCATTGGAAAAACAGATTAAAGACATCTGGGACATTTTACTTGGGACTTACACTGAATATAAAATTCAAAATGGACTCCTATTCTATATTGATCTATATCTGATTGACAACTGAAGACCAGTGTAACTTATTATTTTTGGAAGGTGATTGATTTAAGTGTATATTAATATTATTATTTTGTATAATTTATTTTGTTATTTTTATTAGGATTGAGCCAGATAAGAGGTATTTTTTTGGGGGAAATTATATATACTGTTTAGTTTAGTATTGTTTGCAAGTTTTTATATATATACTGCCTAGATTAAATGCCTGTTATGACCAGAAGCAAACAAATGGTTAAATTACTAGTGGCCAAATCCAAGAATAAAAGGGAACAGAAAGAGGTGAAGAAAGGGGCAGATAGTTCCTTACTAGGACTATTGGCTGGGAAAATGCCAAATACAAGAAGGAATAAAACAAGTTTAGACAAATTGAAATAAAAAAAAAACAAGAAATAGTAAAGATTATGAACAACTAAGAAATAGTTTGTACTTCAACTCCAAATGGAGATATTACAACATTTTTGAAGGTAACTAAAAATACTAATATTGATCAAGGGCTAGAGGGATTACGAATGAATAAGATGGAGGAAGTGAAAAGTTTAAGATCTAATGAGGGCGAACAAAATAAGGGAAAAAATAATGATGATATGGAAGTATGGAATGCATCAAAAGAATCAAAAAAATCAAGTAATTAAGGTGGTTTAATTAGGAATGCTGGGGAAATACAAGAAGACATCAAATTTAAGAAGTCAACAGTAATAGATGAGACATTGAGTCCTCTGGATAATCAACAGACCTGGGCAAAGGAAGAACTGTCATGGTCTTATAATTCAATTACCATCTCTATGATGGATCTGGATCTAGAGGGAATAACAAAAGAAGTTGGAAGAGTACTTAGAGACCCATTACAATCTAATGTATTGATCTATCAACAGTTATCTGAGATTAAAAAGGAGTTGGCATTCCTAAAAGGAATAATGATTGAAAACAAGATTAGATTAGATTATCTTGTTGAAAACCAAGATAAAAATAATTTTGGAATTCAACAAGAGATGACATTTAAATTAGATGAGAAAGTAGAGGAAATTAAGAAATATGTTGAAAAGAGAGAAGTGAAGGAGAGGAATCATTAGAATATGTGATGTTCCCAGATAAAATATTTAGGGAAGAAAGCATATGTGTGGATTTAAAAAATAGACTTCCTGATATATGGGGAAAAATGAGAACAACAAGAAAATAAAGAGATGGAAGATGAGAATGTGAATAAAGATGAAGGAACCAGTAAAGATGATAGAAGGTTAAAAGATGAAGTAGAGGAGGAACAGGTAATAGAAGGCCCAAAGAATATAAAGAAGGGATTTGAAAACAAAGGACAAAGGAAAAATATTAAAGGAAGACAGACAGGGTAACAACTGAAGTAATTATAGAAGGTTCAAAGAATAAGGGAAAAAGGTTAAAAAAATCCACAGAAGATAAGTAAAAAAACAAGTGGAAAGAGAGTGTTGGAAGGAAAAAACAAGGTAAGGAGCAAGGAAATAGAAGTTGGAAGGAAAGTGATTGGTATAGTATAGAATAGCAAAAGACAACAAGGACAAAAAGGATGTGGAGAAGTTGTAGATGATATAGGGAAAGTGAATGACAATGTGGAGGAGAAGATGGAAAAAAGAACTTTAGGAAGAAATGATCTAGAAAAATCATTGTTTGATGGTGAAGAGAAAGATAACAAACATGAGGAAATATTGAAACAATTAAAAAAAAAACAACAAAAAGAAATTTTGTTTTACCTTTGTATAAAATGGCATGTTTGCCCAATGAAACAGAAGAAAGTTTGTCAAAAAGGGTTAAGAATGTATTAGACAGTGTACTAATGAATGCAGACAAATGCTGAACAGTATTAGTATTGTAAGGCCTATTGTGGAATTAGAATTGGTTCTGGTGGTTACAGACCAGTTCTATGCTCTGAAAGCCATTGACAAACAAGCAAAAAGCTCTACATTTGGAATCCAAGTTGAAGAATTGATAACTTTGGGTGAGTTATTTCCAGAATATTATGCAGTTATAGAAAAAGGAGGAGAAATAAAGGAGGTCATCATATATGGCTTAAAACAATTCTATATGGAAAATAGCAAGAATCTTAAGGGCAAAGTGGCTGGTTTATTAAATATATTGTTGGGCACTGAGGGCTGCATCCACAAAGTAACACAGGCTATTCAATGTGAAAAAGATGGTCAAATATTGGTAAAGATGAGCAAGGGAATTATTTTTGAACTATTAATACATAGACAGCCAGTGTTGGATGATCTTGGTGTATATGCTTGTATGGAATTAGGAGAGATGGATCAAGAAGTACAAAAACATAAAGAATCAAGGACATGGGAAGTTATGATAGGAACATCAAATAGATATACATTATTAACTGATTTGGATCAGTGACTGCCTGGAAAAAGTAATGAAAGGAGGCCACAGACATCAGAGTATAATATAAGGACTAATGAGATTATATATGAGAGAGAACCTAATGAGAACAAGATAGAATCAAAGAACAAGATACACATTCTTACTTGGAATTACAGGAAAGATTAGGAGACCTGGATTTAGTAAAATATTTTAAAATGTTTGAGTATATATGTATCCAGGAAACATGGATGATGAATGAGGCTTATTTAGATGGCTATATGACATATTGGAAAAAAGCTGAAAAGTTGAAAAGGCATGGGAGAAATGCAGGGAGTCTTCAAACTTTCTGTAAATTAAATAATAAAGTGAAAACAAAGGATATACAGATTGATAGTAAGAGCATATTAATAGTATATATACAAGAGGAAGGAGAAGATGATTTAATATTAATAAATATCTATGCACCTCCATTAAATAGTTCTTATGGTGGTAAGGATTGGTTGAAAAAATTATCAAGGGAATTAGATAGATTGACATTTGAATATTCTAATAGCAAAATAATATTAGTAAGAGATTTTAATGTAAGATTGGGCACCTTACAAGGAATACCAGAAGAAACTGTGTCTTGTTCTCATTTGGAGACAAACATCTGATTCCCCTGGAGGACCTTCCAACATTGGTCCACGCCTTTGTCACTACTTGTCTGGACTACTACAATTCCCTCTACCTAGGGCTACCAGGGGTTGATATCCGCTGCCTCCAACTGGTGCAGAACGTGGCAGCCAGGCTTCTGACTGGGACTTCTAGAACCAGTCTTTACGCCTGTGCTCTGTGAACTGCACTGGCTGCCTGTTCGGTGGTGGATCACCTTTAAGATTGGTTTACTAATCTTTAAAGCTCTACATGATCAGGGACCTGGCTACCTGAAAGATCTCCTGATTCCCTACTGCCCCCTCCGTCCTCTCCGTTCCACCAACAAGGGATTGCTGGAGAGTCCCAAGGTTCAATTAAAGTCATCAGGATCTCGTGCCTTTGCTTTTTTGGTACCAACCCTGTGGAATTCTCTACCTCGTTGGTTGAGAGAATGTCCAACCATTGATAACTTGAAAGTTGCTTTAAAAACATGTCTTTTTAGTTTACCATATTCTTGTTAGTTGTGGCTGACTTTTAATTGTCTGGATTTTGTTATTTTTAATATTTCTGTACAGTGCCTTGGTCTTGAAAAGCATTTTATAAATAAAATTTGAACTGAAATTTGAATTGAATTGGAGAAGAATAATCTAATGGCTAAAAGTGAAGTGATGGACTACACAGTAAATAATAAAGGAATTCTTGTCCATAGGAAGTTATGTGATAGAAATTTCCTTTTATTAAATGGGAGAATTAAAGGTGATATTCTGAGTAATTATACATATCAAGGGGGTCGTGGGTCATCAACAATAGATTATGTTTGGGTTATTCTAAATTTGCTATCAAAGTGCATTGAGATGAGGATGAAAACAACTTTGGAGAGCCAGCATGCCTCCATAGAACTAATGTTGGAAAAGGATCAGACAAAATTTGCTATTGATCAAGTAGGACCTGAAGTGTTGAAATTGATAAGAAAGAATGTTATAGGGTGGGATATTATAGAAGGAGGGAAACTTATCCAGTTAATGTATGATGTAGGTATATTGGATAAAATAAATAATTATATTGATGATAAAAATGATATAGAAACATTACTGGAATATAATATCATTATGGTTGATGTCAGGCAGATCACCTCCAGGCAACAAAATATAATAGTAAGAAAAGAACAGGCATGGTTTAATAAAGTATGTAGGGATGCAAAGAGGAAATTTAATGGGGTAATGAGAGTTTTAAAAGGTAGCTTGTTAGAAAACAAGAACAGAGAAATGAACAAATTAAGAAGAGTATAAAAGGATTTTGAAAATAAATAAAGGAAGACACCAACTTAAATTATGGACAGAATTAGAGGAAACTGTAGTATCAAATGACTCTAAGAAGTTCTGGAATATAGTCAGTAATGATACATTAAATTATGAAAATAGGAAAACTACATTAATTGAGCTGGATGTATGGGTACAATATTATAAAGGTTTATTTTATACAACAAATAAAAAGAAACAAAATATAGATGAACAATATGGTAAGAATGGATTTGACATTAAAAATCAAGAATTGATTAACAATAAACCATTTATGGAAGAGGATGTATGGAAGGTTTTAGATTCTTTCAAAACACATAAAGCCCCAGACCCAGATGGGATACCTTTTGATGTTATTTTTCATACAGCTCGATTTTAGGTTCCTTATTTGATGATATTATTTAACAAGATTTGGGATAAAGGAATAATACCAACTAGTTGGAAATTAAATATAATTGTTCCAATATTTAAAAAAGGGGGGAAAAGTCCAGAATGTTATCCACCAATTAGTTTAATAGATAGTACAGAGAAGATATTTCCTAAAATATTAAACAATAAATTGACAACATGGGTTGAGAAAAACAATATTATTGATACAGCGCAAGCAGGATTTAGAAATGGTCAATCTACATTAGACCAATGTTGGACATTGGTACATTTAATTTACAAGTATACTAAGATTAAAAAACAAAAGCTACATTGTATATTTGTTGATCTAAAAACAGCATTTGATCAAGTGAATCGTAGTATGATGTGGGAAAGATTAAATGGACTAGGAGTGGATAGGGATATGGTGACAATGATTGAGCGATTATATCAGGACAATTATACAAGCATAAGATATTCAACAAAGGGACAATTGACCCAGTGGTTTCAAACTAACATTGGGGTAAAGCAAGGATGTACTCTTTCACCATTGTTATTTAATTTATATTTTCAAACAATATTAAGTAAATTATATAATCCAGACTTTCATTTGACTAGAATAGGGAAGAAGCATTGTGATTATTTGGCAATTACAGATGATGTAGCTTTATTATCAACAAGCTTCATAGGAATAAACAGGATATTAATTAAATTTGTTGAAGAATGTAAGAAGGCAGATTTATTATTAAATTATGAGAAAACAAAAGTACTGGTCTTGAGGAATAAAAAAGAACATCAATATAAAATAGATGCATATGGATTGGAAGTGGTAAAAGAATTTTGTTATTTAGGAATAGTTTTCACTCAGGATGGATTATGGAATAAGCATATAAAAGAAACTTATAGTAAAGTAAATAGATTTATGGCAGTAATGAATAGATTTTCGAATAAACATGGAGGGCAGTCAATCAAAGGAAACTTGAGGGTTTTAAATGCAAAAGTTAAAGCTCAAATACTTTATGGGGCAGACATTTGGGGATTTGGGGATTTTTCCAAATTAGAATATATTTTGAATACATTTTATAAAAAAAATGTTGGGTCTTCCTATTGGGATGCCATCAGCAATGGTTAGGGCAGAACTGGGCCAATACCAATTGGGATGTGAAACAAAAACAAGACAAATGACCTATTGGTTAAAGGTGTGTAACATGAGTAATGAAAAGTTTCCTAGATTATGTATGGTAGAGGCAATGGGGTATAGTAAATATTATAGGTTATTTCCAAGTATGGAAATAGTAGAGAAAATATTAAAACTAATTGGGCTGCTACAGCCTATTATGGAAAGTATGATTTGTCCAGCAGATATAATTAAATTAAGAATTAAAGATAGGGTTGGAGATTATTATACCCAGTTTGATTTGGTACTGTGTAAACAATATAAAGTGAATAAATGGATGGTTAAAAATAAGAGGTCACATGAATTAGAATTTTACTTGAGAGCTAAAATCAATCCTGAGTTTAGGAAATTATTAACCCGAGCAAGATTCAAGAGTATTACAACAAATTGGAAATCAAATTTATATAGTAAAGAGAAAATAATGGGGGATATACTAAGTAAATGTGGAACAGATAAAGATACACTTAGACATTTATTAATAATATGCCCTTTATATGAGAAAGATAGAAGAAAAATTCTAGGGGAGATTTTGACAACTTGAGTTAAATCCAGAAATTATGTTGAATTTCTTGTTAAAATCTCATAACCTGAAAATTTTACTCACTGTGGCCTCCTTTTTAAAAATAATTGAGCAAAAAAAATTGCATGTGAGGAATGTTTTAACTTAAGGGGTAGGTTAAGCTGTTTATAATTTGTCCAATATGTCAATATTTAAAAATATTTAAAAATGTGGATATTACTAAGAAGAATGTAAAATTGAGGACTAATGTTGTATGATGGATGTTTTAACATGGAAATTATTAAAATGTGTATTTGATTGAATTTTAATCATGTATTTTAATTGTAATGACTTGAATAAGTCGATCAATAAAAAAAAATTACTACTATAAACATACTCATCATGCCTCACCTCTAAATGTTAAAACTAATAAAAAAATTTGTCAGACTTCGGGCAGACGCTGTCTCAGGAGTTGGCACACAAACAAATTTATTCTACAGTGAAAAAATGTAAAAAGTGGTAAAGAGCAAAGGCAGAGGAAGATCCAACCATGTACTGCAGTTTACTTTTATTTCTTTTAGAACAATTTAGTTCTGCCCAGTCCAGGGGTATTTCCAGCCACAGCTGCAAGTTCTCCTAGTCAAGAAGTACCTGTGCCAGCAGTAGGAAACCCAGAATTGCACTCTGATCTAATTGAGCAGCGTGATTTTAAATTTCAGTCTACTTTTCACCCTGTTAGAACTGTAGATGCATAGGAGAACGAAGTTGTTAGCTGCATTAGTTTTATTTTCTCCCTGAACTTTAAATATAAATAGCAGAAAGCAGTAATCAGCTTACGTTCTGTTTTTCCCTGAACTGTGAATGTAAGTGTAGGAAAGTTGATTGCAACTTAGACTTTATTTCTCCTGCACACTGTAATTGAAAACTGCTTTGCTTACTGTGTCCTGTGGTCTCCGAGTTCTGACCTTTGTCAAACCTCTCCCAGTTCTGCCTTTGTTCCGTAGCCCTGCTTCCTCTCTACCCTACTTAATCCTGCCCTACTCTCCTGTCTCCCAGCACAACACCGCCAGCTAGGGCATACCTCAGACCATCCATGGCCCCTTGTCCACAGCTCCAGAATCAGCAAACAGCGGTCCTCTGCTACAGGAGACCACCCACCCACCCTTGAGTCAAGCAAGATAATTGAGAACAGGAGCACGGCTGTTTGCTTTGTCTGAGGACATAAGCCAAAAGTTTGAAAGTACTAGTTTGGCACCTTTTTTCCCAAACTTTAAATTCGTAGTACAGCTGGTCAAAACCCCTCTTGGTTGGCACTGTGAACAAAGCTGCACTGCAACATTGTATTGGATGTTGCACTGAAGTGCCTGTACTGTAGTTTACTTTTATTTCTTTTAGAACAATTTAATTCTGCATGGTCCAGGGGTATTTCCAGCCACAGCTGCAAGTTCTCCTAGTCCAAGCCCCACCGCACTCTACATCTGCTCCCCCACCCCCCCACCCACCTGCCCTATCTAGGCATTTACTTATATAGCCCTTGTATGTATGTTTCATCTGCAGAACCAATCAGGTCATTTTGTCATTAGTTCCTTATGTAATTCCAACACTTGGGGTGTCTGGTTACTTCTCTTGCTTACAGTTCCATGTAAAACTAGTTCTGCTCTGTGTATGCTGACTTCTTTCTGCAACTATAAATCTTTCTCACACAATGATGCCAAAATTCCTGCTCTTACTTGCAACCAGCCTGCTGGTACTCTCATTCGCAAAGCTCTCCCTGGCCACAAGCTCCCATAGGAATTCCTGGGAGCATTACTCTGCTAATGATTTCCTCTTTTCAAACTTGCTTATCAGACAGTGCATTTTGAACTCACTTCACTACTGATCCCCAAATTCCTCAACTACCTAATTGCTGCCTACTTGAATTTGAATCTTCGCCCTAGAAAGATGACCGTTCACACTTATTTCCATAGTAGACTCTGGTATCTCATGCTGCTAGCCATCCTGCTAGCAGGCAATGTGGAATGAAATCCTGGTCCCTCACAGCATCTCTCTAACAATGCTGTCTCCTGGACTACTTCTTCTTCTGGGCTCCGTATAGCCCACCTAAACATAAGGAGCCTGACGCACAATTTCCCTGATCTTAAGGCTTGGGCCTCCATCTATAACCCAGACATTTTGGGTCTATCTGAGACATGGCTTAAGCCCTCTACCCCTGATTCTGTCTGCTCACTAAGTGGCTACATTCTTCTTAGACATGACCGATTATCATCTAAGCGGGGTAGGGGTGTTGCGCTGTTTTATAAAGTACATCTCCATATCACTCAGACTAATATTCCTCAACCTTCCTTATGTGAATCCCTTCATGCACTCCTCCACCTAGGTCCTAAAAAACTTCACATAGTTGTTGCTTATAATCCACCCCTTGGGGGGCTGCCTGCCTTCCCCAATCTGTTGGAGACATTGATAAAAATATCAGGTCACAATGAACTGCTCATTATTGGGGATATGAACCTAAACTGGCTTGGGCAAACTCATAGCTCCTTTCTATCTTTGATCCAATGCTACCACCTCCATCAAGTTATATCTGTACCCGCTAGAGTCTCCCCAAAAACTTCTAGTACGCTATTGGACTGAGTACTAACAGGATAGACAGAATTGTAAATAATAATAATAATAACTTTATTTATCTGGCCTTTCTCAAAATCAAAGCGCATTACAATAAAATGCAGAATAAAACATATTAAAACATATTAAAAACTAAACTGGCAACACACCAATTAATCAACATGCAAGTTATCAGCAAAAGCCTTGCTCCATAGGAAGGACTTTAAACCCCTTTTAAAACCCTCCACCATCATGCACTCTCTAATCCAACGTGGTAGAGAATTCCAGAGGGTCGGCGCCACAAACATAAAAGCTCGGGTGCCAGAAGATTTTAAAGTAACCCTCAGGATCTCTAGCAACCCCTCATTGGCAGAGCGGAGTGGTCGCATCGGTAGGTAAGGCACCAGAAGCTCTTTCAGGTAGTCAGGGCCCAACCCGTGTAGGGCTTTGTAAGTCAGCAATCCGACTTTAAAGGTGATCCGCCACTGAATTGGCAGCCAGTGCAGATCTCGGAGCACCGGTGTAATATGGGAGGAACGAGGAGTCCCCGTTAACAACCGGGTTGCCGAGTTCTGCACTAGCTGCAAGTGGTGGATATCAACCCCAGGCAGCTCAAAGTAAAGGGAGTTGCAGTAGTCCAGACGTGAGGTCACAAAGGCATGGATCAGAGTGGGAATGTCACCGGATGGAACAAGATGCTTGATCCTGGCAATGTTCCTAAGATGGTAAAAGGACACCTTGACAACTGCTGACACTTGCGCATGCAGTGTCAGCTGATCTTCAATAATCACCCCGGGTCTCGCACCCGTTCAGAGGTCGGGAGCTCCGCATCCCCCAGGAATAAACCCGAGGTTTGACGTGCCCCCAACCCCTCAATCCGCGGCCATGATCCACAACCAACACCTCTGTCTTCCCCAAGTTCAACTTCAACCAACTGGACCTCATCCAATCCTGGATCTCACTGAGACAGCTGTTAAACACTGAGAGTGCTCTATTCTGGTCAGGCTGAAAGACAGATAGAGCTGGGTATCATCGGCATAGCAATGAAACTCCAGCTCATATAGTCTAACAATGTCTCAGAGGGGAAGCATATACACCGCAAACAACATGAGTACAGCACAGAGCCCTGAGGCACCCCGCAGGTCAGAGTGGTGGGATCAGAGGACAAAATCCCCGCTACCACCCTCTGAGTTCTACCTGTGAGGAAAGAAGTAAACCATCTGTGCACTAAGCCCGAAAGACCACAGATGCATCTCAGGCACTCAAGCAGCACCCCATGGTCTACGGTGTCAAATGCTGCTGACAAATCCAAAAGGACCAAGATGGACCATCTTTTCTGGTCTCTCGCCATCAAGAGATCATTGAGGACCCGAACCAGCGCAGTCTCAGTGCTGTGCCTCTTTTGAAAACCTGATTGAAGAGGATCGTAGATGTTATGGATGGTAAGATGGTTGTCCAACTGGGCTGCCACCACTTTCTCGATTACCTTCCCAACAAAGGGAAGGTTCGAGATAGGTCTGTAGTTAGCCAGGGAGTCGGGGTCCAAGGATGCCTTTTTCAACACTGGTGTCACCACCGCTTCCTTCAGGGAGCGAGGATATTCACCAGTGTCTAGGGCACCAGACTATCCTGGCAAGAACCGGGAGGATAACCTCCCCACAGCCCATGATCAGGCCTGTGGGGCCCGGGTCTAAACTACAGCTAGTGGCATGCATACCCTGGACAATCCTCACAACATCCTCGATTTCCAGCCTTATGAAGGAACTCCAGGTAAGCGGTGTGGAAGTGACCATAGGCTGGGCCACCGCAGAACTCCCATGGAGGGTGGCGCAATCTCGGCTCTGATGTCGGCCACCTTATCTGCAAAGAACGAGCGAGCTCCACACTGCATCTGTGAAAAGGCACAATGAATCTGCAGACAGGCTGAGTTGCACAGCCTGTCTACGGTTCTGAAAGAGCTGGGCCAGTCGGTTCTGAGCAGCAGCAATCTCTCCGGACAGGAACACTGCCTTTTTATGAGTAATTGCTGACTGATAGAGTTTATAATGCTCTAGGAGTCTAAGATGGTCGATATCTAAGCCAGGCGTCCACCAACATCTCTCAACCTGGACCTGCTCTCCGCAACTCCTCAGATCCTGATCAAACCAAGGGGATCGAGGCAAAGGGAGAGAGGTTGCACGGCAGTGAGCATTGAACTAAAGCGGAGGTGACAGCTCATTATAGGCTACACCATCGCTTTGTGATCTTAGCTCACCCAGGAAATTCTGATAGGTCAAGAACCGCAGATAGACCAGTGGGAGTAACATCCCGTAAAGGGTGGTACTTGACCATCTCCACTGGAGTAGGTCTACGAAGGGGGGGTGCATAAATTGAATCTCACAGTGTGGTGATCAGACCATCCGACTGGTTCCACCCCCACATCTGAGGCCTCCAACCCCAGCAGGAAGACCAGATCAAGAGAATGGTCATGTTTATGGGTGGCAGAGGTAACCACCTGTGACAGGCCCAATGAACACATCAATTGGAGGAAGTGCTGACCAAATTGTGAGAGTTCGTTGTCGATCCAGGCATTGAAATTGCCCAGCAACATCAACCTAGGTGATCCAAATACCAGGTCGACGACAAAATCCGCCACTTCCTTTAGAAATAGTTTCTCGTCACCGGGTGGACAATAAACGAGCGCCATTCTATAGCCCCCACCTGCCACCACGACACATTCAAAAGATCTGGTCTCCTCCACTAGAACAGTAGTGAGGTCCAATTCGGTCTTGAAACAGACCGCAACCCCCACACCCCTGCGATCCAATCTCGGGCGGTGAATTACCGAATACCCAGCTGGAATTGCAGCCTCCAAGATTGGGGGCAGCATTACTATCAAGCCAGGTTTCAGTGATGCAAACCAGGTCCGCAGTGCCAACCAAGTCCGCTACAATAGCAGTCCTGTTCACAATGGACCTGGCATTTCACAACACCGCCCGAGTTGGATAGGACTCCAGGGAAGCCCGGACCACCTGCCCACCATTTAGAAAATTGGTGGTGCCCTTGGGTATGGGAACCAAACAAGCAGAACTATGTTCGGTACTCCATTTCACCCCAGGGTGTCTTCTGGACTTAACCACACAAATGCGGGCACCCCCCTCCTCCATCCCCCGCTGTTCACACCCCCAGCCCCTCCGAACCCCACCACGCACAATTCCCAGAGCCCTATAGCATTGATAAATAGGGAAAAACAAAGGTGGGTAAAGAAAGGGCGGAGGGCATGAAGAGCGGCGGATGAGTAGTGCATGACGGGGGGGCTAGAATAACAATATCTGGCGGCAACCACAAACAACGGGCCAAAACAATTATCTCAAAACACCCCGGAAATCTCAATAAGAATAAAAGATTAAAACATAAAACACAAATCAACTTATCACAAATTAAACTATATAATCAAAATATCTAAATAAAAAACAATAAACAATAGTAATTCTTTAACAATAATAGTCATTCGGATAGATACTAAAAGGACAACTTAAAACAGTGGAGCTCCCACCTTCCACTGCAAAAATGTCCATATATGACACCCTGGGCTCTCACTCCAAGTTTCCAACGACCAGTGAAACAAATTAAAATTAAAACAAAACCCCAAAAACAAAAGGAATTCCCCCACCGATTTGGACCTCACAAAGGAGCTCTCCCCACCCAGTGGGAGTCAAAATAGGCAGAAAAAATATCCAAAATAATAAACTGAGGTGAACAAGTCCCAAAAAATTAATAAAAAACAAAAGAACAGTTAGATTTACAATCCCACATGGGCTCTCATCACCACGATGAGTTGCTGCTCAAACTGTCTCGTTTTTCAAGAGCAGGCATCCTGCCAGATTTTATATCTGACCACTCCTCCATCTTTTGTTTGTGGCAACACTCTAGCCCCCCGCCTTCACCGCCACGCTTGATTACCTTTAGGAACTTTGCCAACATAGATAAAACGAAGTTCCTACATGAAATTGTGGTTATTGACTGGACCTATGTTTTGCAGACCCTAGATGTCCAAGCAGCTCTTGAATATCTTCCAGAACAATTTCTAGCAGTTCAAAATAGACACACACACCCCTTGTGACCCATGTTAGAGTGAAACCTTCTAGGTGGTTACACAAGAATCTACTAGCTGCACTTCTTGCCAGAGATAAAAGCTGGAAGCGCGTTAGGAAATTCGGCCTTAACACAGACTACCAGATCTATAGGACCCAGCATAGGGAGTGTAACAAGAAGATCAGACTAGCAAAAAGATCCTACTGTAAGGGTCTTTTGTTGGATGCATCTGATGATCCTACTAAATTCTGGGTGCATGTGAAAACATTTCAAGATACTAAGAAACCTCACTTAGACAACGATATGATCATTGACCGAATCCACTGCAACGACCCCCGAACTATGGCTGAAGCATTTAACAAGCAATCACATCCAAGTTCCTCCCTGCGCAGGTTTTATCCCAATCCACTTTGCCCTCACCTTCCATGCTTGCCCCTCCCTTTTACTTTATGGTGGTATTCTAAATCGCAAGTCCTTAGTTTACTTAACACCATTTCTGATAATACAAGTGTAGGCTTGGATGAAATTGAGCCCAAACTTTTAAAACTTGCCGCACCATTCACTGTCCTGCCATTGTCTAGGATTTTCACCCTCTCCCTCTGTGCTAGATTTGTTTCTGAGATCTGGAAAGTGGCTAAAGTCACCCTGGTTCCAAAGAAAGGAGATAAAAGAGATATGGCAAATTACCATCCGATTGCTATCCTTTCAGTCTTGTGCAAACTCCTGGAAAAACTTGTATCTATCTAAGTTACTGAATTCCTGACCAAATACAACCTTCTCTCATCAATTTAGTATGGCTTTCGTAAAGGTCATAGCACCTCCACTGCCTTGCTACACCTTACAAATGACATCCATACTGCAGTGGACAAAGGCCAATTAAAGGGAGCAGTATTTATCGACCTCACGAAGGCATATGACCTCGTTGATCATCCTCTCCTGCTTGATAGCCTCTAAGCCCTTGGTTTCTTGCTTAACTCGGTAACCTGGTTTAAGAGCTACTTATCAAACAGAACCCAGATTGTCAGATTCAATTCTGCAGTGTCCAGCACTATGGCAGTTAACCTAGATGTTCCACAAAGATCAATACTAGGCCCCCTTCTCGTCACCATTTTCATTAACAGTATCTCATCAGCTATCCCGGGTTTCAATGCGATCCTTTATGCTGATGATCTGGTCCTGCACTGTAGTGACAACAACATACACCACATCAACCAGTCTCTTTCTTCTGCTTTCAGGTCTACTCAATCTTAGCTTCTCCACCATAAGTTAATTCTTAATGTTAATAAAATGCAAACAATGCTGTTTGGGATGACAGTCAAATTAAAACACAACCAAGACTTATTTAAGGTGTCGGGTGGCCAGGGCGGGCTAGACCTTGAATCTGTACGCTCCTTCAAGTTTCTTGGAGTCCTCCTTGATGAAAACCTTAACTTTGACAAATACATACTGAACACCTGTAAATCAGTTAATACTAAAATTGGAGTAGCCTTCAAAGCCAGCTATGTCCTCACACCATCGGCCAGAGTAGCCATCGCTAGGGGGATCCTGCTCCCTTCGCTATCCTACGGGGTAGTCTCATATCTATACACATCTCAATCTATTCTCAGGAAATGGGATACCATCTACAACAGTATCTGCAGGTATGCCTCTGCTTCCCCCTGGTCTAAACACCATTGCCAGCTCTATGCAGATTCCCCACATTTCAGTACGTACTTTGGCCCTTAGCACCCTGACAGACAATATACTCAGAAATTGTATCCCAACTGCACTTGCCTCCTTGTTATCTCCACTGCCCTCTTCGCATGGCCTTCAATCAGCTGATAAATCTCTGCTGCTTATAACTAGATGTAAATCTAAGAAAGGGACCCTAGCTTTTGCACACTCAGTAGCCAAACTCTGGAACTCCCTACCTCTGGACATCCGCCTAGCTCCCAGTCATGCCAATTTAAAAGCAAATGTCACTCCTTCCTCTTTAGTCAGGTCTCCTGTACCTGTTTCAAACCCCTCTAAACATGCCATTCTATCGCTACAGTCCCTATGGCCCTGCTGTCTTACCTCCCACTGCTGCTAGCCGAACTCTAAAACTTATCCAGCCTTTCCAGTCCTGAAGTTCAAGGCACTTATGTCTCAACCGATTATGCCACTTATACCAAACTGTTGTTTGCTAATTGTGTTACTTTTATCCGAACCTTGTTTTGCATCTGAACTCCATAACTTTACTGTAAACAACCATGTACTTGTGTACCTTGGTTTCTCTAGAATACCATTCTCTCCCCTACCCAAATGTATTCCCATTTGTTCTACCTCTTTGTCAGTTGAAATATTGGCTATTGCTAAAGTATGTTGTTATCAGTCATGTTTGTTTCTGTATGCATTGATTGTACTGTACCCTCCCAGGTCAAGCCTGAAAATAGTCATTTCCATGGCTAGTGCACCTACCTGGTAAACAAAAACTAAATAAATCTCACTCATACTTGGGAGTTTCCAAAGGGGGAGTGGGGCCTGGTTCCATAGGTTCGGTTATAAATGGAGTCAAGCTGTACAGGGAAGGGGGGAGGGTAACAAAGGCAGAAAATGTATTGCTATACATTGTGGCATGGATGTGACTTTCCTTAAAATGAAATTTTACCTACTGTAGTAGTCAGAGCCCAAGAATTTTGGCCTAGGTGAGTATTGAGATTGGCATGGATAATAACGGCAATACAATGAGTAAACAACTGAACATAACCACTTGGAATGTGACTGGATTGAAGAATGTGGTGAAATGTAAAAAGGTTCAAGGGAGGTTACAAACGTTCAAATCATCAGTAGTCCTACTACAAGAAAAACATATGGCCCTAAAAAAGCTTGAAAAAACTAAGAACTGTTAGGGGGGAGGGGGCACATGGGTTACATACTTTTATAACTCAAAATCAAGGGGCACAGCCACTTGGCTGCCAAGGGACTTTGAAGGTTGAGTGGCAAGCAGCTATACTGACCTGGCTGGGTGTTACACATTGGCACAGCTAGAATTTAACTCAGGGGAAGTATTTTATGCTGGTTCCATCTATGGTCCTAATATTGAAGATTCAGGTTTCTAGCAAAATTTACTAATGGACATGGCACAATTTCAGGGACCATGGATCATGGGCAGAGACTTCAACTGTGTCAGTGACACAATACTAGACAGATCCAATCCGGCCCCAATACCATTGCCCCACTGTGCTAAGGCCCTTAGAGAAGTGGTATCTGCCTACTTTCTTACATACGTTGGAGACATTATAACCCATTGGGGAGGAGTATAGCTTTTTTCACACTCACATCAAACATACGCTCAACTAGACAGAAACTTGGTCTCTTCTGTTGCCATGCAAATCAATAAAGTGGAGTACTCACCCATTCTGATCACAGATCATGCCCCACTTCCAATACACTGGCACACCGAAGCAGTGGTACCACCATCTCAGTCATGGAAGCTAGACTCCAAATTGTTGAAAGATAAGGTCTATGTCCAGCACATTACCATTGCAATCACTGAATACATACTGTAGCTATAAATGACATGGGGGGTCACCTCTCACTCAGTCTGATGGGAAACCCTTAAGGCCTACATCAGGGGCAGTCTATTTCTTATTTGTTCCATAAAGGAAAAACAGAGGAAGTGGTTAAACATTTGGAAGTCAAAATATGTGCATGTGAGAGGTCACATATGCACCGACCCACCCCAGCTTTATAACAGGTCATACAAAAGCTGAAGTGGAAATACAACTCAGCCAGCATTGCTCATCTTGAGAGAGCTGTATTACTAAGCAGAGTTGGCCCCTGTGTTGATTGTGACAAGGGAGGGGAAACTCCTTACTTGGCAACTCAAGAAGAAAGAAGGACAGTGTATTATACAGTGTGAAGAGACTCTTGGGGAGAATTGAACACAGATACGCAATTTATAGGGCAGGCCTTCTTATATTTTTACAGGGACCTGTACACTTTGGAAGTGTCTCCAACTCAGGCCCAAATCCACACATTTCAGAACAAAGCCTGCATTACACCCATAACCCTTGAGGCCTCCCAGATACTAGAGCAACCATTGACTAGGGGTGAAATCTTGAAAGCAGTTAAGCAGTTAAAAGGAGAGAAAGCCCCAGGGCTGAACAGCCTGCCTGTTGATTTTTCAAAACCTATGAAAATCTCCAGATAGATCTCCTACAGGATACGATTGAGGAAAGTCTGGAGTGAGGGGAGCTGCTGCCCTCCATGTGGTATGCTGTAATAACTACCCTTCCTAAACCAGGCAAGAACCCCACTCTGTGTTTGATAGCAGTCTATCTCCTTTCTTACCTCAGATTATAAAATTATAGCAAGGACTGTAATGTCCCTACTGAGTCACTACTGCCCCAATGTATTTACCAAGATCAAAGTGGGTTCATAAGGGTAGGTGGGGGCTATATACAAAACTCTAATAATATAGCTGTTGATGTGTTGGGTCCTGAAGGAGGTTTGATTGATAGCATTTGACTGCCAAATGAGGTACATGTTTGTCACATGGGAATTGAGAGTGGGCCTGATACTGTATGTTGACTTGGTTAAAACCATATATAGTCACAGCTCAGATAATGGTCCAAGACTCCTCATGCTTGTTTTAAACTAACTCAGAGAACTGGCAAGGCTTCTCCTTTCCCTTTATTAGACAGCATGTCTCTAGAACCACTAGCAGCAGCAGTCCGTACCACCTGGATATATAGGGTTATGGGAAACATAATGAACATAAAAATTGCTCTATTTGCAGATGATCTGCTACTGAACCTGCAAAACCCAAGTACAAGTCTCCTCAGTGTCCAGACCCTCCTAAAAGAATGTGCTTCCCTCTCTGGCCACAAAATAAACTGGACCAAAGGGGTGATCCTGCCAGTGGGGAGGTTGCATAGGAGTCATTGACCAGTAACCCCATGGGTGTACAAATGGCAGACCATATTAAATATTTAGGGATGAGTATCTCTGCCAAAATGAGTCAATTGATGTTCAATAACTATGGGCCCCTTCTCACCTCAATCAGCAGGGAGTGTGAAAGGGAAAGGGGAAATGGTTTAACCAGGAAAGGCACACTAAGCTGAAGCTTGTTTCCAGGTGTGACCTGGGAGCACAAAGAAGTTAAGTGACTTGCTCAGGGTCATGCAATATGCAAGTGGAAGTTGTGGGATTCAAACCCAGGTCTGGTCTACTGGATGTCACCAGATTTGCAGCTCAGAGCCTTAGATCACTGCACTATACTGCCTCCTGATAGAAAGATGGAAGGACCACCCACTAACCCTTCTGTGGAGGATTAATATAAAACAAAAATGACTATTCACCCCAGTGCCTATATTTATTTCGGTCCCTGTCCATTCATGTCCCCAATAAGATTTTTAACTAGCTGGACTCTACTATGCATACATTCCTCTGGAAGTGGAAGAATGCACAAATACGTAAAACTATACTCCAGATGCTGAGTACGGGGAAGGGCAAACTTAAGTTGTACTATTAAGCAGCAAAGATGTCCTTCCTATCAAGACCCAAATATACCCTCTTGGATGACCATTGAAGTGGAACAGGTGGGTGGAGACCTCAGGAGAAGCCTTCTTTTCTCCCTCATTGCTTTCAAACAATCTATGAACTGTGAAAATCCTTTCGGTAGAATGTAATATGAGTTTGGTGGGCAGCACATGCCCATTTAAAGACCCCTAAAGTAGTATTTCAATATGCCACAGTCCTGTCCACCTTAAAATACACCTAGAAATACAGTATTTGGTGCTCTTGCATAGAGGTCTCCTCAGATGGCAAAAAAGGACTATGCTGCATAACACAGTTGTACAAAGGTGAAAGACTCATCTCCTTTGGGGAGCTAAAAACAACATTGCCTCTATCCTGGGGGACGTGCTTGTATATCTATAGGTGCACCAAAGGCTTTCTAACCTCCATGTACCCCCCCAAGTGGCCCGAGTGTAGTCCCTCTTGAGGAGGAACTGTATCAGCCACAACCTAAATCTAAGCCACTCTCCATCTACTATAGGGCCTTCATAGGGGAACACCCTACCACCACAACAGCGAATTATTCAAAAATGGGAAGAAGACCTGAAGTTAGTAATAACCGCAACCACAGGGGAAAAGCTATCAAACATCTTATTAACTGCTCCAAAAACATTAGAAACATTAGACTGAGAAAAACTCAGCTTAACTTCCTCTACAGAGCTTACATCCCTGCTCCAAAAATGAATCAATTAAACCTAGATAAATCTAAGATTTGCCCCAAATGCAAGGCAGGAAGGGCTCCCTTCTACGCATGATATTACTCTATCCCCAAATCACAGCTTTTTGTTATGAAATTGACTGGGTAATAACCAGTAGATCAGGTTCTAGCCCTCCTAAATCCCCACTAGAATTTTTACTTGGAGTTCACCCAAATAGGCACACACTGAAACAAGATCTTGCTCTGGTCACTGGCCCAACACTGGGTCTCAGAGAACCCTCCTACCATTCTACACTGGGCTAACAATCTCTTAGAATGTCTAAAAAGAGGAAGAACTCCATCTGTAGTTACAGACACTAAGCATAAATTTGACTCAATCTAGGGAAAGCTAGAGAAAGCCAAAGCCATAGAGACTGGTTTGATTCCTTGGTAAAGTAGCACATAGGGTAATTTATGAGAGGGAGTATTGCAATCAATAATATGTACTCTTTTGCTTTGTATTGCTTCAACCCAGCCTATTCATCTTCCACATAACATTTTGCTAGCTGTATTTCATGCTTAGATGATTTTGCTTCCAATAAGTTATATGTATAGCTGATCAACTGTAACACTATCCAATCACATGTACATTACTGTTTGTTTTTTATCCGTGTTTTTTTTGAAGTTCTAATAAAATATTGAAAAAAAATTACCTCTATAGTATTATGTAAGTGGCACTGTCACCTTGTAGACATACATGGTCAGTGCACCCTAGTATGAAAAGCTATGAGGTAATAGCTGTAGACTGAGCATGTGCAGATCAGATTAAAGAGCACCTTCAGGATCTATTACACCATGCTCCCCTTATAGTCACAGAGGAAGCTTACAGTGCTCCGAGTTCGCCATGTTGAAAAAAACAGTTTTATATCGTGGCATTCCCAAGAGTAAAGGTGTCATATTTTTTGCTCTGAATAGCCGAGCCGCATATCCCTTCCACTTCTCGGTTTGCATATACGCCCCCCACTGTTCCATATTCTGACATCACAATGTGCTAGTGTGGGAGCACGTTCCATAGGCAACATGGATTGAACCCCCCTGTAGCATGTTATGTCAGACTATGGAACAGCGTGGGGGCATATCTCCAAACTGAGAAGGGGAAGGAATATGTAGTTTGGCTCCTCAAAGATGAAAAAAGGATCCCTCCACTCCTGAAAATGCCACAATATAAAAATGTTTTTTTTCACCTTGGCAAACTCGAAGCAAGGTACTGTAAGCTTCCTTTGTGACTGTGAACACCACTGCCATGAAAAGTGCTCTTTAAATAAAGATGGCTACCTTATCACATCTCCTAAAATCATTACATGAAGCTCGATTTTCAAAGCCCTGAGAATGCTGCAAGCCCCTGGGGTGCCGATTATTTGGCACATGGGACTCGCGTCATTCTCCTGACCCACGATTGGGATTCTTCATCCCATGTGCCAAATGCCACTAGTTAGACCAGATTTTCCCCTGTTCTAACTTGTGGCATTCAGGGGACCATTTTTATGGGTCTTGCATCAAATATTTGGTGCAAGCTGCTGTAAACTGAGCAAATTGTCACAACTGCACCTGAAAAAAGAAAATTGGCTGCAGTTGAGGCACAAACGTTTGGTGCCACTACACCAAAAATGGCTTCAATGCAGGGCTTGATGCAAGCCCTGCATCTGCCTTTGAAAATTTAGCCCATGGTATCAGAAGTAAACAAGCATTTGTCAATGCTGAATGTTTGCTTGCTGGCATTGGCATTGGTAGTGTAGAAGTTACAAAGCTGCATAATGAGAATGGCAGTGAAGTACTGAACTGAAGCCAACCCCACCACCACCCTGCAGAGACTGACAGGCATTGGGGTGTGCCTTTGGGTCATCAGGCTTAATGGCCATGCCATTTCACAACACCCTACCCTGCAGACATCGACAAGTGTCACGGTATGCCTTGGGGTCTTTGGGCCTTATGCTCACCCCATTCCATAAGGAAATACAGTGAGATGGGTGCAGTAAAGGAGAATGAGGTGAACTTTGGGGCTGAAGAGTCTAAGGCACACCTCAGTGCCTATCACTGGCTGCAGGGTGTTGGTGGGTGTGGAATGGTATGAGCATTACAGGTGACAATCCCAAGTCACACCCCTGATGCCTGTCAGTCTCTACAGGGTGGGGTGTTATGGCCAAAAATCCTGATGCCCCAGGCGTTCATTGGTATTTTCACTCCAATTTTTCAACATGGGTTTTTTGAGACCCCCACCTCATGAGCAGTGGCAATAATAGTTCATTAGCCGAAAGCTGATTTTGCACAGCGACCACACCATTTGGCACCACAGGTGCGAAAACACATTTCAAACAGGATGTGAAAAATGACAGCTGTACTATTCATGAGGAGGTGTAAAAAATGGCAATGTTGAAAATCTGGAGTGAAAATACGAAAAAAATGGTGAAGTCATGAGCATGCATAGAAACTGCACAACACACACCCGTAATGTAATTAGTCTGGGGATTGCTTACAGCAGATTGTCAACACAGGCATTTTGGGACCTCCGCTCATGAACAGTGTCACTGTGATTTTTGAAATCTGTCCCGAACACTGATTTCCCACAGCGACCACGCATTTCTGCACCAGAAGTGCGAAAACACATTTTGCCAGGCTATAAAAAATGACATCTGTACTGTTCATAAGGAGGTGTGGAAAAATGCCACTGTAGGAAATCTGGACTGAAAATATTTCAAATTCGTGAACTTATGAGGGTGCGTGGAAACTGCTCAATGCACACTTGTAACACAATCATTTTATGGACTTTTGTCACTAAATTTTCAATATAGCCATTTTAAGACCTCTGCTCATGAACAGTGTCACTGTGATTTTCGTAATCTGTCCCAAACAGTGATTTCACACACTGACTGCACCAGTGTGCGCTACATGCGCGAAAACACATTTTGGGTGAGGTGTGAAAAATGACAGTTATACTGCTCATAAGGAGGTGTGGTAAAATGAAAATGTTGAAAATTTGGAGTGAAAATATAAAGAATTTGCAAAGTTATGAGCGTGCGTAGGAACTGCACAATGCACGCTCGTAAAACAGTCATTTTTGGAAATGTTTTCACCAAATTTTCAGCATAGGGTTTTGGGGGCCTACCTCATGAACTGTGACACTGTCATTTCATTACTCAGTCCCAAAAGTGGTTCCACACAGTCACCTTTCGGGACTGAATAACAAAATGACAGTGACTGAGTTCATTAGGTGAGGCCCCAAGAACCCCATGATGAAAATTTGGTGAAAAAATTCCCCAAAATGGCCGAGATATGCACCAGAGTTGAAAAAAAAAAAACATTTATGCCATTATACAGCTTACTGGCATTTCTTCAGTTTGCGGTCGGCTTTGACGAGTGCAGACGTGTTCCCAGTCCACTGAAGATCGCCGCACTGGGCTCCGGAGGTAAGTTTGGAGTGGAGGGTGGGGAGGTGGGTGCACAGAGGGTGGGTGCAGCTTGAAGGAGGGGGGCAAGACAGTTAACAAGGGACCTTTTTTTTTTTTACAGGTGTCTTTTTTACTTTAAAAGATGACGCTGAACTTTTGCCACACTGGGGTAGGCTCCCAGTGTGGCAGCTGGAAGTTTATTTTGTTTGGGGGGGTAGTGGAGCCGACGGGGGATTGGGCACCCCTGTTGGCCATACAGATGTTTGCCATGCTGGGATGGGCTCCCAGCGTGGCACCTGGAAATCTGTTTTGCAAGGGGTAGCGGAGCCGATGGGGGATTGAGCACCCCCATCGGCCATACAGTGTGCAGGTGGGGGGAGTGCATGAGCATGTTGGGGTGGGCTCCTAGCTTGCTATGTAGGTGTTCACGGTAGGGGGAGAACTGTCTATGACAGTTCAGATGCAGTGTGACGCTGGCAGTATGCAAATTGCCTACATGTTGCCACTACTGATTGCAGCAGTCTTTCGTCAAATGTACACCACTGCATCCGAACTGCTGTCATAGACAGTCTTATTTATTGGTGTGATGAGACAGCACTGCAAAAGGGAGAAGGTATTGGAAGCTGAGTAGCACACCTACAAAAATTCATATGGTGGCACTATGTTTCTTGCACATGTGTGCAAGCAAACATAAAAACAAATCACTGAAAAAGTCATATGAGTTTTTGTTATGAGTTCAGATTTGAATATGCTGTAGAACTGTGTTCAAAACCAACTCATAATTATCTGGAGTTTTCTTTTTGTTAACAAGGGGGATGCAATATAATGTAGGTGGCACTGTCACCCTGTGGACAATCGTGATCAATACATCCTAATATTGAAAAGCTATGAGGTGATAGCTGCAGACTGAGCATGTGTAGATCAGAGTAGATAAAGATGGCTACCTGATCACATCACCTAAAATCCATGCAGTGCTCCAGGCTGATCTGAGATAAACCGGGATCTTCAGCCACTATGACTCCGACCCCTGACGAAGGCTATGATCAACATTCCATGGGGTTTTGTGGCAAAGTTAGCCTGCTCACTCACATTGTGCACCCGAGCCTTTGAATAAATACATTTGGATTGATTCCATGGTATTCAGTTACTATTTTCCTTCATCGGCTTTGGCTTTTTTTAGCAGGTGCCTGACTTTTCTGAATTTGTGATTTAGCATTGCAGCTAGCAACCACACCCCAGGTACCAAACTCACATCACCACCATTGAGCATACTTTCCTTTTGTTTGCTAGGTCATTTAGGAAGGTGGAAGTGAGACTAGGGCCAAGGATGGACCCTTGGAGCATGCCTGAGCAGATGGGGATTGGGTGGATAGGGAGTCACCAATGCAGACAGCTTGAGAGTTGAAACCTGCCCTCCCGGTAGGAGTGAAATCAGGAAACTGATGAAACAGCGAGCACCTCCACCTTAAGCTTGTCCAGGGAGGAGTGGGTGGGCAAGAGCATTAAAATCTCTGGCCAAGTCAACAAAGATGGCAGAGGTCAACTGGTGCTGGTCCATATCAGTAAGGATGGAGTGTTGGAGCTGGAGGAGGGCACTGGATGTGGAGTGGAACTTCCTAAAACCAGACTTGAATTTAGTGAAGAAGGATAAGGATTCAAGGAAGAGGAAGAGTTGTGAGAGAATAAGATGTTTCTGGAGCTTAGCCAAGGTGGGGAGGAGAGAGGTGAGACAGTAGTTACCAGGAAAGGAGGGCTAACCTACTTTAAGGAAAGGATGACAGTAGCCTGTTTCCAAGAGACGGGGACAGTAGTTGAGGATAAGGAGAGATTGAGAAGTTGGGTAATAGGGATGTTGATGTCGGGGCAGAAAGATGATGAAGCTTGGGGTCATGACTATCAGGGCTAATGCTGCTGTGAAGGATAAGAGACAGGTAGGCCTGGGAGAAGGCAAGGGGAAGGGGGAGTGGAGGGGGAGAAGGAGAAGAGGAATCGGGCATACAGCAGCTGGTGAAGGAGGAGTTAAGGGAAGAAGCAATGGCCGCAGGGTCTGAGATGTGGGAGTTGCTAGTTATGATTGATGGGTATGGGGTCAGAGTGGAGAAGAGCTGGAGATCACGTGATGGGCTGAGTCGCTCGAGATGTCTTCTGTGCTGCTCCAGGACCCGATGTAAAAGTTTAATTATTAGAAGCTCTGAGGTCTGCCAGATTCGGCTGCTATTTAACTAATTAAGCGAGGAAGACTCGGCGGTTCCGATTTTGGGCAGCAAGTTTAAAAATAAAGAGAGCCGGGAGTGGAATAAGCACTGAGTCGGTGCGCTGCAGTCGGAAGCAACAGGCCATTTTTTGAAAGGCAAGATGGAGGCTGAAGTTGCGGAGCCCCTCGCAGCAAGATCCCCTGCGACCAAAAGGCCAAAGTCTCAATCCTCTACCCCTACGGTGACAGAGGCGGACCTGGGAAAAGACGGGAATGGGCCAATCTACCGAGAACATACAGGAGATTAAAAAACTGTTGCAAGGGTTGGTGGTGGACTTCGCAACCATGCGACCGGCATTACACTCTCTCACGCAGCGCATGGGGGATGCAGAAGCTAGGATAGCCTCACAGGAAAGGAAATCATCCACTCTGGAACAAGAGCTTGTAATTGCCAAAAAGCAAATCAGGAAACTCGAGGAGAGAATGGACGATCAGGAATCGAGAAGCCAGAGGAACAACCTGATACTGGCAGGGCTTCCAGAAAGGGCTGAAGGATCGGATTGTGTCACCTTTATACAGGACATGCTTTTTAAATTGTTGGGCCCGTCACCATTCGGGGAAGCCTACAATCTTGAGAGGGCCCACAGAGCATTAAGGGAAACACCTCCGCCGGGAGCGAGACCCAGGGTGATTATTATGAGATTTCTCAACTATAAAGAAAAGTCTCATGTACTGTTCAAGGCTAGACATAATAAAGCACTTCAATGGAATGGCGCAACAATCTGGATGTTTCAAGATCAAACTCCTTCGGTTAGGGAGAAACAGAGGGAATACTTGGAGATCAAGAAAAAGCTGTATCTAGCAGGTATTAAATTTTGTTTGCAATACCCTGCAATGCTGATGGTGAGACTGCAGTTGGGTGAGAAGCGATATCTATCTGCGAGGGATGCACTAGAAGGCTTGCGGGTTGAACTTCCTGAACTGTTTAAGTCGCCGACCTGAACTGGACTAACTCTGGAACGGGATGCACCGCTTGGATTTAAGTAATTATGGACAAGGGGAAAATGGGGAGGTTTGCAGGTTGTAAAGTTATGACAACACATTTTCTAGTTATGGTTGTATGTTTATCTTTATATTGATAGAATATTTGGGGGTCATACTAAGTTTGTTGGGCTAGGGTGGGTCAAGTCTCGTGGCCTGTATTAGGGATTTATCGGGGATTCCCCTGGATCTGGTGGAAAGAATTCAGGGGTTACTGTAGATATGGTTTTAGCAAAGGGAGGGTGATCTTTTTGTGGGACATACAGGATGGCACTTTGGCAAGCTCGTCAATGTCAGAAGTATCTTAAATAAAACTATGACAAGTTTTTAGTGGGGATTGACCCACCCATGAGCTGCAGTATACTGAGTATACCTGACTGCACCTATTGAGATGGCAGGGATGTTTTTTTTTTTTTTTCTGTGCTCTAGAGAAAGGAGGGGGAAGATCGAGGGGGATGATAGTAAAATGGAATAAGGGGCAGAAAGTCAGAGACAGATTAGATGATGGGCAGGCTCTCAGAGTGATAGGGTTTTTGAAAGAGGGCAGGAGGAGCACAGAGGGGGTTCATCCATGATTCGATTTATGCTAGGAGGATGATAGAAGGATCAGGGGCAGGGGAGGGAGGACATGGGGGATCTGGAAAGAGAGAGAGAGAGATAGAATCCAAGAAAGGAAATCAAGGGAAGGTAGACCGTGAAAGGGGCATGGGGAAAGAGATCACTTGTTACAATCCTTGCGTTTATGATGGATAATCACTGGTTTTAGAATAATTTCATGGAACGTCAAAGGTCTCAGGGGCAGACGTAAAAGAATGGTTATTTTGATACATATTAATCACTTGAGAGCTCATATAGCTGCTTTACAGGAAACCCATTTGCTAACGGAGGAACTAAGCTGTCTTAAGAGGCTATGGGTGGGCCAGGTCTATGGGGAGGGCAAAGAAAAGGCATCGGGGGGTGTGGTGATCTTAATAAGAAGCTCCTGTGCATTTAAGATGGAGCAGGTGTTGGTAAGGGAAGATGGTAGGGGGATATATCTCTTGGGGATTCTGTTGGGTAAGGCACTGTCAGTGGCTTCTGTTTATGGTCCCACTCCTTCTACTGCGGACTTTTTTGCTTCTATTGAAAGGGAGATAGCAGCTATCCCTACTGACTCGCTCATTTTGGCTGGGGATTGGAACGCTTGTCTTAATAATGTGGAGGATAGGATACCCTAGTAGCCCCCTGAACAGGGCACAGACCACCTTGAACAGGATGCTGGAAGTGACAGCGTTGGTGGATCCGAGTAGGACCCACTCTTAGGGGGGTAACGCTATGACCTTTTACTCTGCGGCCCACAACACTCAATCGCGTATTGATTTTTTTCTTATTAACAGGGAGGCACTTAGGGAAGTGAATGATATGATGACAGGTGCCAGAGTACTTTCGGATCACTCCCCTATTTTCTTGATGTGGGAACTGAGTCCTGCCTCCCCCAGACCTGCTCGGTGGAGATTGAATGATCTGTTGCTGGCGGAGGCTGCAGTGCGGGAGGAACTAGACGAAGCTTTGCTGAGGATTTTACAGCATCAAATACCCTCTCTACAAAACCAAAATCTGGCTTGGCCGACATGTAAAGTGTTGTATGTGGGGATAGTGCAGGGTTTGACAGCGCAAAGAAATAGATTGAGGAAGGCAAGGGAGGAATTTATTTTGGGGGCAATAGATTCTTTATCTCCTCTGGAGGGGTCATCTGGGGAAATTGACTCGGAACTTAAAACCCTGAGAGGGGAATGGGTGGAAATTATGTATGGGAAGGTGGAATATTGGTTGGAAAGGATTCAGGCTAAATACTTACTGCAGGGGGATGTCCCAGGGCGCTTACTTGCAGCTAGGGTCAGAGAATGGGAAGCAAGCAGAACCATTACCTCTATATGGTAAGGGGGAAGCGGTTAACGGACTCCTTGCAAATGGCAGATGCATTTGCGTCTTACTTTAATGACCTATATCGGGTGGGAAACCCAGCTGGAGAGGAGGAAATCAATGCCTTCTTGAAGGGAATACCTCTTCCGGTGTTGGACCATCTACAGGCTAGATAATTAGCGGCTCCTATTAGGGAATCAGAGGTATTAGAGGTCGTACAATCTCTGCCAGCTGGTAGAACTCCCGGACCAGATGGTCTTACAGCTAAGTTTTATCAGACTCACATACAGACTATACTTCCAGTTTTGTTAAATTTTCATAATACTGTTATGCAAGTGGGGATGTTCCACCCGCCACTGTACCAGGCATATATATCATTGATCCCTAAACCAGATAAACCTAAGGATCAAGTGGATAGTTACAGGCCTATTGCTCTAATGAATCAGGATATTAAGATCTTAAGAATATTAGCTAATAGAATTATTAGGGTTGCTTCAAGCTTAATTAGTCAGGAGCAGGTGGGATTTATGCCAGGGAGGGGGGCACATGACGCCCATAGGAAGTTACATCATATTCTTAGCTATGCACCAGATTCCCAACTACCTCTAGCTTTGATATCGCTAGATGCCGAAAAGGCATTTGATAGGGTCTCCCATCTCTTTTTGTTTGCTACAGTGAGGAAGATGGGCTTCCCAGAGGGCCTGCTCAGAGGTATTAAAAACTTGTATGTGGCCCCATCGGCTAGGGTATCGTGTAATGGCTATATTTCACAGGAAATTCAGCTGAAAAATGGGACTAGACATTTAGAGTCCTTGTTGAGGGCCATAATGGAGGAGGAACTTATAAAAGGGGTACGGTTAGGGGGAAGAGAGCTTAAATTCTCAGTTTTCGCGGATTATATTCTTTTGCACTTAGAGGACCCGGCTTCCAGTTTTGAGGGGGTAAGAGATTTAACTGAGCGATACTCTGTGGTTTCAAATTATAAGCTGAATTCGACAAGACTCAGATTCTCCTCTGACCCCGTATGTATACAGGCAGATTTTGCTCCATTACAATTGCAGTGGAAGGCAGATAGGATTAAATATGTGGGTATATGGATTACGGCAAATGGAGAAAAGGCAGAGAAGCGAATCTGGAGGGGGTTTTATCTGTATTAAGGGGGGACATACTAAGATGGAATAATCTTCCATTGAATTTTATGGCTAGACTGGGCCTCATTAAGATGAATTTACTCCCTAGGTTAATATACCCAGTGTATATGGCCCCTTATGATATTCATGTATCATGGTTTAGAACAATTAGAAAGCTTCTTTCTGTATTTCTATGGAATGCTAAACCGTCTCAGGAGAAACATGAAGTACTACGTTTACCACAGGCAAGGGAGGGATCAAATTGCCTGATCTTCGCGTATATTATGTGGTGGGACAATTGGTCTTATATTTCGTTGGGTTAGAATTTGGAAAGGGAAACATATACACCAATATGGCTACAAATGGAGAGGCAAATATTGAGAGTGTGGCCTCTCGCCGGAAGCAATGTTGTTTGCCAATGTTGAAAAAGAGTTTAATAAAGGGGGCGGGAATCCGATTGCGAAATCAGTAAGAGCCTGGTGGTCCTTCCTTACACCGGCACAGAGAAAAGTACAGATGAAAGCCCGGGACCAACCAATTTTGGGTAACCCAACTTTTGAAATTGGGGGGCAGGTACTTAACGCTCGGTGGGTTAATCAAGTGAGGGGTCTAAAGGTAAGGGATCTTATTCAGGGCGAAAGGGTTAGTCTACCGGCTTCACTGGAAGAACTACCTTTCTTCCGAAGATTGCAGCTGACACGACTGTTGGAGGGGGTGATGAAAAGGAATGGAGGGTTTTTAGATAGCTCTTTCACTTGGGATCATTTAGAGGGAGTGGACCCGAAGTCACGTGCGCACTCGCAGGTGTATAGTGTGTTGGTGGAGTTCTTTAGTCCGGCCTCACCCATACAAGTTTCATATTGGGATAAAGTAGTGGCTCCTAGGAATCTAGTTTGGGATTCTATTTGGAAAAATTACAGGTACATACCTATACCCAAGTTTAGGAGTATGCAGTTTTTTATTGTTTCTAACATATATTTTACCCCTGTAAAACTATATGATACAAAGCTTAGACAGACAGACCGGTGCTTCAGATGTGAGGCGGGAATAGGTGACCTCTTACATGTGCTATGGGAATGTGGTAAAATTTTGCCTCTGTGGGGGGAAATTAGACAACGTATGGACCCCTTTTTGAACTATACTGAATATATAACTCTGGAGGTTTGTGTCTTGGGTGATTTGTCAGCAATACCTGGAGTCTTACCTAAATTCCATCTGTCTCTGATGACTGCGTTAGTCAAATCTTTTTTGGTTCAACATTGGAAGGACGATCAAGTATACACGTATGAGCAGTGGGTGCAGGATTTGATGGGGGCTCTGGGTAAAATAAAGAAACAACTCTGTTTGGAGGGGAAAAAAGGATTATATGCGAAAAGGTGGTTAACTTTAGAAGCGATATATGCCTTACAGAGACAAGGTACCCAAATACAGGTCCATCTGTTGGGCTGCGAATAGCGTGAGATTGATAAGTGGGAATGAGAATGTGGTCAAAATTGTACTATGTTGACGCTTTTGACTATTTAAGTAAGGGTATGGACAAAATGTGATCCAAGCAAGAACCGATTGAGTTTGGGACTTTGGTCTACCAGGCATTAGGGGGGGATGGGGACTCTCTCTCTCTCCTGGGGCATGGCAGGACTCCACCTCCGAGTGGGATTATTAGAGGAAAGAGGTCTATGTTAAGTTAATATTTGTAAGACAGTATGTACGCTGCTACTGGATTTTGCTTTTGTTCTTGTTTCTTTCCTTAAAGAGCTGCATAATTCTATCTCCTATTTAGTGGGGTTGTAATTATATGCAATAGTCGCTAAGTTGGGATGTGGGCTGTATTATTACTTTTAGGAATGCAGATTGTATTTTAATATTTCTGGAGATGGATTCCTGCTGTGCATGCAAATGTGGGTTGTACATAGTTCTCACAGTCAGTTTTGACTGTGTAACCTGGTTTGTCCAGGTTTGTCTTTTGAGTCTACAGTTTGTAAATTTAAAAATAAAATCAATAAAGATGTTTTAAGCAAAAAGAGTGGAGAAGAGCTGATTACCTTGTAGAATTTGGAGGGTGGTTAAGGTTGCTCTGGAGACTGGATGCCAGATATTCACATTTCACAAGCCCTGGTGACATGGAGGTTGATATGATTAGTGACTTGATCCCGGCTAGTGATTCTGACCATGTGGATAGGAATCCTCTGGCTAGTGATTCTGGCCATGTGGATGGGCAGTCAATGACCTGATGAAAAGGTTTTTGAACCTCGAAGTGATGAAGCCTTCTTGTCCTTCATTGTAAATCTTTATTTCTTCAAACTATTATGCACTAAAGAGCAAACATTCTATAGAACCACTGGAGTGCTTGTCTTTCTTGCTCATTGAGGACCTGGAGAGCTTTTAATTGCCTTTAGTCCTGTTTCTCACCTGAGAATTTAGGCAACCAGTTGGCTGGGCAGTTGTGAGTGGCTGCAGCTGCAGTTAAAGCTGCTGCTCTGGAAAACAAAGAGCAGGTTCACCAGCAGCATGGAGATGAGTCAACTGGCAGCTTAACCCCTGACTGATGACTGGATGTTCAGGCAAGATCCTGGAGACAGTCCGTTCCTGAAGGCTGCGATGCTGCCATATTTATAGGCACCTCTTGGTCTGAGTGAGGAGGTTACCCGCCTCCAGGCCAACTTGTTGAGGACTCCTAGAAACTTCCTCCCACCCAGGGACCACCAGGGCTGCCACTGCTTCCTCACAGGTTGCCATGAAAGAGGAGCAGTTGGACCACGGTGGCCCAGGGAGGTGAGCGTGGTGGAACAGAAGCGCATCCTCCAGTTGCACCTCTCCACAATCTAAACGCCATTCTGTAGGAACCTGCAGTGGAGACCAAGGAGGATTCTGGGAACCTTTACAAAGGAGACCCACACGAGGGTGGCATGGGGCCCCACAGAGGTAGTAAACTCCTGGTGGGGGACTCAATCATTAGGGGTGTAGAACTGGGGGAGGGAGGGGAGAGGGAGGTAAGGTGCCTGCCCAGTGCCATGGCTGGGAGAGACAGGAAGCAAGAACCTCAGGATCATGGAAGCAGCAGCACGGGAGAGGAAGTTGGACATCGTCCACCTAGGGACAAATGACCTGGCTGGGAATGGGATAAGAGCTGTGCAGGAAAAGTTTGTGGAGTTGGGGAGGGGCCTTAGACAAGTAGCATGCACAGTAACTTTCTATGAGATGTTGCCTGTCTATGGCATGGGTGAGGCTAGGGTACTCCACACCATAGGAGTCAAAGAATGGTTGAAAATTTGGTGCAGAGTTCAGGGTTTTGACTTCACTGGGGACTGGGGCTTCACCTTGAGGGATAAAGACCTATACTGGCACAATGGTCTGCATCTCTCCGGGAGGGGAAACAAGATCCTAGGTGATAGGTTTAAATGCTTCATTGGCAAGCATTTAAACTAGCCAAGGGGGTAGGCACCTAAAAGGAGCAGGGAAATCCTAGCCATACCCAACAAAATAGGGTAGTTAGCAAGGTAATTACCAAGGTAGTGCAGTTGATAGGGAGCAGGACAGGGATAAATGGAGAAAAAAGCAAAGGCAGTAAGGACAGGGATGGGGCTAAAAGGGGTAAGACCATTAAAAATTGGGGGGGTGATGAGTACTAATGCCCGTAGTCTGGGTAACAAGCTCTCTGAACTAGTGGACTTGATGGAAGAGGGACACCTGGATATTGTGGTAGTTACAGAAACATGGTACACAGAGTACCATGACTGGGATGTCAACATACCAAGGTACACAATCTACAGGAGGGACAGGGAGAGTAAAAGAGAAGAAGGAGTAGCTCTCTACATAAGGGAAGGGATTAAGCAGCAGAACTGAAGTGTAAACAGGAAAGAGAGGAGGCACTGTGGGTCACCCTGGAAACAAGAAATGGCACCACAATCCACACAGGGTTATATACAGACCCCCATCTTGGGGGAGGAAATGGACAAGGAAACAATAGAAGGCATCCTTAGAATGGCAGAAAAAGGGGAGATATTGTTGATGGGGGAACCTGAATATGCCAGATGTTAAATGGAGAACCTTTGCTGCAGCCACATCCAAGAGCAGGGTCATTCTTGATGCCCTACAGGGGGCATGCCTCAGACACCTAGTTTTGAAACCCACTCAGGATGGAGCAACCCTAGATCTGGTACTCTCAAATGGGGACGTAGGGAGGATCTTAGATTTAGAAGTGGGTAGCCATCTGGGAACAAGCAACCACCAAACAGTGTGGATCATGATAAACACAGCCAGAGAGTCAAGCCAACAAAGGCGAGGGTATTGACTTTAGGAGGGCTGACTTTGGCAAATTGGGAGAGTGCCTCAGAAAGCACTAGCAAATGGGCAAGAAGGAGGGTGGATGAACAATGGGGAAAATCAAAACTGCCATCACATAGGGATCAGAAACCTTGAAGTCACCTATAGGCAGGAAGGGGAGTTGCTGGCAGTCACAAGGGAAGAAAGAGACTTGGGCATCATCATCACCGATGACCTGAAATCATCCAAGCAGACCACTAAAGCAGTAGGTAATGCTAGGGGGATGTTGGGGTGTGTTAGTAGGGGTATCAGAAGTCAGAAGAGGGAGGTAATAATCCCTCTTTACAAGACACTGGTTAGGCCCCATCTGAAGTACTGTGTGCAGTACTGGAGGCCACACCTTCACAAGGACATTAACCAAATTGAGGCAGTCCAGAGAAGGATAACCAAAATGGTGCAGGGACTGCATCAGAAAACATATGAGGACAAATTAACGGACCTCAATATATATACCCTAGAGCAAAGGAGGGAGAAAGGTGATATGATTGAAACATTCAAACATCTTAAGGGCATTAACAAGGTGAAAAAGTCTAGCATGTTTCAATATAAGAAAATAGCAGGACAAGAGGACACAGCATGAGATTAGAGGGAGTTTTATTAAGGGGTAATGTAAGGAAGTTCTTTTTCACAGAAAGGGTGGTAGATGCATGGAACGGCCTACCTCAGGGAGTGGTGGATATGAACACAGTTCAGGGCTTCAAATAGGCATGGGATAGGCATAAGGGAACAATACAGATGAGTATGAATAGATAGGCCACTGTCAGAGCAAAGGCGATAGCACATTTATAAGGTAGAAAATAAATGGGAAGACTGGATGGGCCTTGCGGTCCTTATCTGCCATCAATTTCTATGTTTCTATGTAACAAGCCTTTGTGTGAAGCAAATAAACAAAACTAAATGAAGGAAAAAAAACACCATGGTTCTCAACAGAGGTGGTGGGGAAGATCAGGGAGAAAAGATAGCATTCAGGAAGTATAAGAAAACACAGAAAAAGCAGGACAGAGAACTGTACCAGTTAAAGCAGAAGGAAGCAGGGAAGGCAGTCAGAATAGCAAAGGCCCAAACAGAGGAAAAGATAGACTACTCAGTTAAGAAGGGGGATAAAACATTTATAGGTACATTAGGGGCGAAGAAAGACCAAGGAGGGATAGTGAGGCTTAATAAAAGGGAGGGGTGGGTGGGCAGAGAATGGCAGTGAAAAAGCAGGGATACTGAACAAATACTTCTGCTCAGTAGTCACAAAAGAAGAGGAGAAGGAGGTACCTAAACCAAACAATAGAAGCACTCTGGATAGGGGGGTCGTTGCCAGTCCATTCACAGAAGAAAGAGCCCTGAAAGAACTCCTAAAACTGAAGGTGGACAAAGCAGTGGGGCCTGATGGGATTCACTCCAGCATTCTAAAAGAACTAAGGGGAGAACTAATGATACCACTGACTACCCTTTTTAACAAATTGTTGGAGGATAGTGTAGTACCTGAGGACTGGAGGAGGGTGGATGTGATTACCCTTCACAAAAGTGGGAGCAATGCAGAGGCAGGAAACTACAGATCTGTTAGTTTGACCTCAGTTGTAGGGAAAATGATGGAATCATTTCTGAAAGAAAGAAAGATTACTAAGTACATAGAAGCCAGTGGGGCATAGGACCCAAGGCAGCATGGATTCACAGTGGGAAGGTCATGGCAGACAAATCTAATAGATTTCTTTGACTGGGTGACCAAAGTAATAGACCAGGAGGGACTGTGGACATGGCTCTTACCTGGACTTTAGCAAGGTATTTGACACAGTCCGACACAAAATATTAATAAACAAGTTAGCCAACCTGGGAGTGGGTCCCAGGGTGGTAGCCTGGGTAAAACATTGGCTGGACAACAGGACGCAGAGGGTGGCTACTATCGGGGTACCACAAGGTTCAGTACTAGGACTGGTCCTCTTTAATGTCTTTATATGTAACGTTGCGGAGGGACTGGAAGGAAAAGTATGCCTTTTTGCAGATGACACAAAGATCCGTAACAGGGTTGATACACAAGGAGGGGATGGAAAAGATGAAAAGGAACTTTGCAAGGTTGGAGGAATGGTGAAATGTATGGCAGCTTAGATTCAATGCAAAGAAGTGCAAAGTGATGCACCTGGGAAACAAAAACCCAGGAAAGAGTACACAGTGAGATACTAACAACAACCAAAATGGAAAGGGACTTGGGGGTAGCTATATCAGATGCCCTAAAGGTAGGCAAACAATGTGAGAAGGCAGTAAGGAGGGCTGGGGATATTGGGATGCATAGGGAGAGGCATCACCAGTAGAAAACAGGAAGTTGTTATCCCTCTGTACAGACAGTTGGTGAGACCCCATCTGGAGTACTGCTTGCAGTTCTGTAGATCCCATCTCTGCAAGAACATAGACAGGATGGAGGCAGTCCAGAGGAGGGTAACTAAAATGGTACAGGGTCTGCACCAGAAGCCATACGAAGAGAGACTAAAGGAGCTTTCTATGTATACCCACGAGAAAAGGAGGGAGAGGGGAGACATGATAGAGACCTTCAAGTACCTCAAGGGAACCAACAAAGTCCAAGAGGGTAGCATCTTTCAGAAAACGAGATGTGCAAGAACAAGGGGGCACAATTCGAATATAGAAGAGGGGCGACTCAGGGGCAACGTGAGGAAGTATTTTTTCATGGAGAGGGTGGTGGCTGCATGGAAAAGCCATCCTTAGAGAGCCGAGGGGTCAAAAACAGTGGGGAAATTCAAGAATGCATGGAACAGACATAAGGCAATTCTAGAGAGGGGAAGGAGGAAGTAACTGAAAAAAACTTGGCTTCACAATCACCACAAGAAGAAACATGCTGTTTCAAAGTTAAAACATGCTTTTATTGGAAAAACTAAATAAAAACCAGCAGCAGTAAAGATACATAAGACGCACAGTGTCTACAGGTAAGTGTTTTTGCCCCTCCCTTGGGCTTTGTCAGGCATTTAGTTGCCTTCCTCTGGACTGCCTTCACTTTGTCTAAGTCCTTCCTTACATGTGGTCTCCAAAACTGGACACAGTACTTCAGGTGGGGTCTCACCATTGATCCACAGTGGCAACACCACCTCCATCCTTCTGCCGGCTATACCCCTCCCTATGCACCCCAACATCCCACTAGCTCTATCCACTGCCTTATCGCACTACTTTGCCACCCTGATGTCATCCAATATGACTGCTCCCAGGTCTCTTACGTTTGGTGACCATCAATACCTTGTCTCCCATTTTGCACTTTGTGTCTGGGTTTCTGTGCTCCAGGTGCATGAGTTTACAATTTTTGCATTGAAACCTAGCTGCCATGCCCTTGACCATGCTTCAAGTTTTCTCAGGTCTCTGGTCATTCTTGCCACCTCCTATACTGTGTCCGCCCTGTTGCAGATTTTGGTGTCATCCTCAAAGAGGCAAACCTTTGCCTCAAGCTCATCTGGAATGTCACTTCTAAAGACATTAAAGAGGACTGATCCCAGTACTGAACCCTGTGGCACCCTCTGGTCACCCTTCCTTCCTTGGAGCGAACACCACCCTCTGTTGTCTATCCCATAACCATTTTGTTACCCAGTTTGCCATCTTTTGACCCACCCTAAGCTGCCCAGTTTCCTCATGAAACAGTTGTAAAAGCTTTACATACAAAGTAACAAAACCTGAAATGTTTGTGCTCAGATGGACTTGTGGTTCATTGGGGAGATTTAAGGTGCACTATAGCAGGGTAATTAACATACTAAAAAACTGTTGGTTCCTTCTCAAACAGTGCAGCGCACCCCAATTCTTACATTCACTCTTAAAATGAATAAGCAGGAGAGCATCAACATCTTACCATACCTTCTTATACTTGAAACCAACTACTCCAGAGGGGGGTGGCTTCGCTCCAATCGTGATGGCTGCCTGACTGTGGAGCTCTGTAGACCTGGGGAATGATTCACAGCAGATGTACCCTCTAGACAGACTAAATCTAACAGCTCTATACAAATATAGCACCAGTTATCCTTCCGTCGATACCCGTAAAAAATTTCTCCTGGACATTTCCTGACTGCTGCATGCTGCTAACAGTCAACGGTGCCTCACTATGTCACAGGATGACAGGCCTGAGGTGTCTGGAAGTCTCTTTACATAACAAATCACCGGGATGTTTGCAGCACTGAAGCAACAGATGACTGAGGTGACAATAGCCTCAAATAACACCACCTTGACTATACAACAAATGGACACCAGACTGTCCAAAACTGAAACCCAAGTCAGCCAGAACTTAGACAGGCTTGACTCACTTACAGTGCTAGTACGGGAACAGGAACTTACCATCCACAGCCTGCAAACAAAAATTGATGACATCGAAAATAGGAGTTGCCGGAACAATCTACACATCCTGGGCATACCTGAAGGGGTTGAGAGGAAGCAACTGGCAAATTTTTTATATGATGTACTAGCGGAGATCCTTAAGCATGACCTCCCACCGGGCTTTACAATAGAAAGGGCCCATAGAATACTTAATCCTAAACCGAGGCCTGGCGAGTGGCCTAGGCCCCTTATGGCATATATTCTCAACTTTGCGAACAAGGAGTGGGTTTCCTCTAGAGCACGACAGCTTGGGGCGCTGTCATGGCAGGGCCACAAAGTCCTTATATTTCAGGACTATTCCAAAGATCTGGCTGCTAAACGGAAAGCATACACAGAATGCTGACGACTGATGCACACCAAAGGCATCCAATTCACACTACGGTACCCCGCTACGATGCGGCTGGATTAATGGGGTACCTATGTTGTTCGCTACCCCTGAAGCCCTCATGGAATACCTTTGGCAATGCACCACCCAGCATCAGTATCCCAAGCTGAAATGGCAATCTACATGAGGAGCAGTCTGATAACGGGAACCCAGCACTTTTAAATCGAGCACAATTCCTAGCTATCAGTTTCAAGGACTACCAGCCAGATCTCGGAAGCGCTAACGATCCTGGAAACATGACAGAAGGAGCCACCCACATGATCGCTCAACAGAGCCTGCATACCAAGGACCTGAAACAGAAATTTCCAACCTCCAGAAATTTGCCTTACCAAATCAGTACGCAGCTCTAATACTGGAAGAACAGGACAAGACAGCTGAATTCCCAGAATACTCTGAGGCAGAAATGGTGCAAGAGGCTACAGTGTCCGAAATGGCATACTCCGATTCATAGAAACATAGAATATGATGGCAGATAAGGACCGCTTGGCCCACCTAGTCTGCCCATTTCCCCTACATAATGGATAAGCTGCAGATCCTAGTTAACCAGCAGCCTACCTCTTTCTACCCCCACCCCTAGAATTGCCTTATGACTGTCCCATGCATGCTTGAATTCAACCACTGTTTTTGACTCCACAACCTCCTCCAGAAGGCTGTTCCTTGCATCCACAACCCTCTCTGTGAAAAAATACTTCCTTACATTACCTCTGAGCCGCCTCCCCTCTATCTTCAAATTGTGCCCCCTTGTTCTTGCACACCTCTTTTTTTGAAAGATGCTGCCCTCTTGGACTTTGTTGATTCCCTTGAGGTACTTGAAAGTTTCTATCATGTCCCCCTCTCCCTCCTTTCCTACAAGGCTATACATATTAAGCTCCTTTAGTCTCTCTTCATATGTCTTCTGGTGCAGACCCTGCACCATTTCAGTTGCCCTCCTCTGAACAGCTTCCATCTTGTCTATGTCCTTGCAGAGATTGGGTCTCCAGAACTACACACAGTACTCCAGATGGGGTCTCACCAGCTGTCTGTACAGAGGGATAACAACTTCCTGTTTTCTACTGGTGATGCCTCCCATGCAACCCCCAGCCCTCCTTACTGCCATCTCACAATGCTTGCCCATCTTTAAGTCATCTGATATGACTACCCCAGGTCCCTTCCATTTTTGTTGTTGTTAGTATCTCACCCCCCAATATGTACTCTTCCCCTGGGTTTTTGTTTCCAGGTGCTTATAAAGACATTGAAGAGGACTGATCCTAATACTGAACCCTGCGGTACCCCACTAGTAACCCCCCTTTCTTCAGAGTGGATTCCATTTACTATTACCCTCTGTGTCCTATTCTCCAGCCAATTCTTTACCCAGGCTATCTTCTTGGGACCCACTCCCAGGCTGTCTAACTTGTATATTAATCTTTTGTGTGGGACTGAGTCAAATGCCTTGCTAACGTCTAGGTAGGCCATGTCCACAGCCCCTCCCTGATCTACTACTTTGGTCACCCAGTCAAAGAAATCTATTAGATTTGTCTGGCATGACCTTCCCACTGTGACTCCATGCTGCCTTGGGTCCTGTGCCCCTCTGGCCTCTAGGTACTCGACAGTTCTTTCCTTCAGAAGTGATTCCATCATTTTCCTTATCACTGAGGTTAAACTAACAGATCTGTAGTTTCCTGCTTCTGCCCTGCTCCCACTTTTGTGAAGGGAATCACATCTGCCTCCTCCAGTCCTCAGGTACCACCCCATCCTCCCAAGATTTGTTAAAGAGAGTAGTCAGTGGTGTCACTAGTTCTACCCTTAGTTCTTTTAGAATTCTGGGATGAATCCCATCAGGCCCCATTACTTTGTCCATCTTCAGTTTTAAGAGTTCTTTCAGAACCCTGTCTTCTGTAAGTGGGCTGGTATCAACTTCTGTATACAGAGTGTTTCTATGGTTTGTTTTAGGTACCTCCCCCTCTTCATTTGAATATACTGAGCAAAAATATTTGTTTAGTATGTCTGTCTTTTCACCATCACCCTCTGCCCACCCCTTCCCCTTTATTAAGCCTCACTATTCCTCCCTTAGCCTTCCTTCGCTCCCTGATGTACCTAAAAAAAGGTTTTATCCCCCTACTTAACTGAGTTGGCTATCTTTTCCTTGGTTCGGGCATTTACTGTTCTGACTGCCTTCCCAGCTTCCTTTTGCTTTAACTGACACAATACTCTGTCCTGCTCCTTCTGTGATTCTTTGTACTTTCTGAATGCTTTCTTTTTTCTATTGAACCTTCACTGCCACCTCCTTTGAGAACCATAGTGGTTTCTTACATCTGTAACCCCTAGATGGCGCTATCCCAGGGGCTACTACCCCTACCTGATTTGCCACTAACAGGTTGAGGGGCCTGGATACAATGGCGGGTGCCTCCACCCAGAGGTCAGGGTTTGCAATAGTTAAACTAACTTGGTCACAGCCCTCTGGGACACTGCAACCCCCCTTTCTTCCCACTAGTGGCCCACACAATATATCAGAATTACCTTCACAGTATACACTTACCCCCAGGACTGGTTCCGGCACTGGGACCTCCTGTGAAATAAGATACAGTGCAACAATCACAGTGCAGTACTTTAACATAGACAAATACCTCAGGCAGTATAACTTTGCTGAAACAAGCAGCTCTGATTTATTTAGGGGGATATAACAAGGACAGGGGGAAATCAGGTTAATTAGCTTATCACTCTACTCATCTACCTATGGCTCTGTGCACAGGCCTATCCCTATCAGTTACTGTCCCTGGGTACCCAAGCCCTAGTGGCTAGTCCAAACCGTGGCAGCTGGTAGGGGCCCTTTCACACAGAGAAAAGGAAAATTAAACAGTCAGCAGTACAGTAATTCCATTTGATTTAATGTGGCACCAACAGGGAGCGACCCTGAATTAGTACTCACGACCTCCAAATAAGATAGGGTCCTCACAATATCAGCAGGGCTACTCTTGAGCTCCAAGAGACTATTCACATTTATATGGTAAAAAGGAAGTACTATACCAGGCAGGCTGCTTCTCTATCCCGATCGCAATTACTGCACAATACCCGGGAGAACACACAGCAGATTCAGTTCCTGACAGACCGAGTGCAATTCAACAATTTCTCCAGTCTTCTACAGGGTGAGCCTGGTTTCTACTCTTCAGAGATCCTTTGATTCTTTTCACAGGACGGATTCAGTCCTAACAAGCAGTTACACAAGCTGCAGACCGGAACTCTGGGCCTTACACACGTTTTTTGACTGAAACTGTGCACTGAAGGAGCACAGGGTTTCTTTCCCCTTCACTACCAGATCTAAACTGAAACTCCAACAGACAAAACCGGGCACTTCCTTTGAGTTCCTCCCAGTTCTTGACTGGATTGGCTGTCACTCACAATAGACTGCTGCTGTTGGTCCAAAAAGGCCCCGAAGTCTAAACTACATCTCCCAGAGTCACTGTCTAATACAATCCTCTTGTGGCTGGCTCAGATTATGAGTCCAAGTTCTGATTCATCCAAGGCACCATTTTAGAGCTAGCTTACCCACACTGATTGGTCCAGTTCAGCAGTTCAAAACCAGAATGGGGAACTAGGCAGACACAGTTCTGACTGCAAAGAAAGCAGGTTAGACAAACTGTAATTTCATTATTACTGTAAATGATTTCTGGCAAACAGTTACATCTTTCAGATAGGTTCCTTGCACTCTAGTGACTGCAAAAATGGAGTGAATTGGCAGCAGTTCGAGTGGTACTCAAACAGAGAAGCACACAGTCCCCCATACAAACTAATTATGTCTGCAAGCAGACAGCTCTTAAAGAGACAGTACCAGAGGTTCTAAAAACACTCACTGATATATGGCTTAAACGCCAAACACCATTCAGGCTTGGAGCATTCAAGCAAGCTCCTGGAAGTCTTTTGGGAACCCCCATTTGCAGGGGGGTTACACCTACATTCCTGGTTTGGGAAAGCTTGACGCCTGCTCAAGCAAGTACACCCATAAGTTTCAACTGCAACCATATACATTTGCATTAGGCTCGCATATGTAATCATCAGTCAATATATCAATTTACCAAGAACACATTTCTGAAACATTGCAGTACGTCACTCTTACACAGTATTACATATACATTGTACCATAACTCAAGTTATTACCTCTTGTACATGAAACCTGAAAAGAGGGGCCCTTCCTATCAGTTACCTTGGGGCTGGATGGGGCAAGGGCACCATACTAGAGGGCAACACAAGTAACTTGAGTTAGCACTGACGCCAGTTTGGGCAATGAGCTCGGGACACATACACTCTTTATGGACAACATTGAGATGCAAAGTCCACAGGCCTCCCAAGAAAATCATAACTGAGGTGCACCACAGGCTTTACAGCTCGACCAGTCTTTCTAGGGGAACTGTTACAGTCTCTGCACTCTGAGCCTCATTTTCAGCATTGTCCTCACTTGTCAGGAGTCTCCATGGGGTAGAGAGGCTAGAACTTGGGGCACTTTCAGCTCCAGGAGTTACAGTTTCTGAGTCCACAACATTTGGCTCGCATGGAGAGCTTTCGGACACTGGCAGTGGACTGTCAGGGCACTCAAAATACTCTTCTTGTTCTGGTGTATCACCAGTCTGCCCCAATCTATCATTTTCCTCCCTGAAAGCTCAAACAGTTCAACCATGCACAATGATTCCATTTCATCTGATCTGATGCTTTGCACTTCACTTTCTGGGAGCATTGGCTCCAGGGATGAAGCTGGGGCTTAGACAGTCCAGAAGGCCCAGCTTCGTCTCCAGTATTGACTAGGGATTGCCCCAAATAATTGACTCAGTTCGTAAGAAGGATAGTATTCAAAGTCACTCTCACTTTCTTCTGATATGGACTGACAGTCATGCTCAACTGGGACTTGTGGAGGGGAACACTTTAACTTTGCTTGTAGGTGCAGACTTTCTTGATCTTTTCTTAGCAGCAGCTCTAGTCACTGGTCCAGATGGGCATCTTCTAGGGCTCAGACTCAATTAAGATTTGTCCAATGGGCAGTAAATGATTTCTATGCATTGTTTTACATCTTTTGAATTATTCTTAGGCCTTACTTTGTACACTGGCAGATCATCTAGTTTGCCCACTCACAATGTGAGGGAGATGGTGCCATCTGTCAGCAATCTTGTGCTTGCCATGCAGTCCCAGATTTCTTAGCAATACCCGATCTCCCTCCTGGAGTTCCTGTGCTTTCACCTTTTATCATACCTTTCTTTGTTGGCCAGATTTCTTTGGCAGCCATGGTTTGAGCCAGTTGGTACGCATGAGTTAGCTGGGCCTTTAACTTTGCACATACTGTAAATAGTTGTCAGCTTGAACCCCATCAGGAGAGACCCCAAAACACACATCTACCGGTAGTCGAGCTTCTTTCCAAACATCAGGTGGTAGGGGAGAACCCAGTGGCATCACTTTTGGTGCAGTTATAAGCATGTACCAGGGTGCTAATTTGTTGGCTCCATCTAGTCTTGTCCTTTGGGTGCAGGGTGCCCAGCATATCTAGCAAAGTGCGGTTGAAACGTTCAGGCTGTGGGTCCCACTGGGGTGGTAAGGAGTGGTTCTGGACTTTCACTCCCCACAGAGAAAGCATCTCTTTGATCAGACGACTCTCAAAGTCTCTCCTTGATCAGAATGGATTCTTTGTGGAGCCCCATAGTGAACAAAAGTTTTCTACAAGTACTTTGGCTACAGTGGATGCTTTCTGGTCTTTGGTGGGAAAGCTTGGGCATATCTCGTGAAATGGTCAGTGACCACCAGCACATTACTGATATTTCTTTGATCTGACTCCAAACTCAGAAAATCAATACAGACCAGCTCCATGGGTGCACTGGTGGTTATGTTAACAAGGGGCAGCCCTCTGGGCAAAGCTTTCCTCTGTAAGCAGCTACTACAAGTTTGAATGTGTTGCTCCACATCAGCTCCCATCTTAGGCCAATAGAATCTGGATCTCACCAAGTCAAGTGTTCTGTCTATACCAAGGTGCCCAATGTGGTTGTGCAAGGACCTCAATACTGAGTCTCGAAAGGCAGTGGGCAGCACCAGTTGTTGTTTGTCTACTTGTCCCCCTCTGTCTACTGTTTCTCTGTATAACAGTTTATTGATCAGTTTCAACTTAGGACCTTCTTTGTATAACAGTGCAGTTCTCAAATCAGTGGAGCGTAATTTGGACACATCTTTTCCTGCATAGAGGGCTTCTAAAGCTGATTTGATCATAGGATCGCGGATTGAGCCCCCGATACTGTCATTGTCCAGCTGAGGCAGTGCACCAATGTCTGTTGCAGAAAAGTGGCACAAGCAGCAGGTATGCATTCTCAGAGGGTCCCAAGCAATCCACCATGCAGTCCACTGCATCCGTGGACATTTGTTCCTCCCTGTCAAACTTCCGGAGAGTGCCCAATGTCAGGTTCTGCCAATCGGACCCAATCATTCTGGGGAACAGGCCTCCTGAGAGAGCATCAGCATCTATGTGGTTCAGACCTGCTCGTATTCGAGAGCATAGTCGATGTAGATAATGCAGAAAGCCACCTATGGCCAGTGGCATCCAACTTAGCTGAGGTCTGCACATAGGTCAAAGGATTATTGTCAGTTTTACTAGTATTTTAGCCCCATACAAGTACTCATGGAATTGGTCAACAATAGCCCACTTCAAAGCTAGAAACTCTAACTTATGTACAGGATAGTTCTTTTCGGATGTGGTCAGACTTCTACTGGCAAAGGCCACTGGTCTCAGGCCATTCTCATGCTCTTGGTACAACACAGCCCCCAACCCTTGCAAGCTAGCATCAGTGTGCAGGACATAAGGTTTTCTTGGATCGGCATAGGCCAGCACTGGAGCATGGGTAAGTTGATAAATGATCTCATGAAAAGCAGTCTCACAATCAGGAGTCCAGCGGGCCCCAAATACTTCACTCGGACGAAAATACACTCTTTCAGTCTTGAGGACGCTGACTTTGATATTTTTGTGGGTTGGGGATACCCTTGAGTAAGGTTAAGTAAAGGGCGGATCACTCTTGAATAGTCCTTGATGAAACGCCGATAATAACCACAGAATCCCAGGAATCTTTGCAGTTCTTTAGATTTTGGGCTGTGGCCAGGTGGTCAAGGCCTCAACTTTACTTGGGTCGGTCTCTATTCCTCGTGGATACTATGTGTCCAACATACTTTACTGATGTTTGAAAGAATTGACACTTATCAATGGACAGTTTAAGGCCAAAGTCCTCCAGTCGGTCCAATACCTTAAATAATCTGCTCTCATGTTCCTCCAGTGAGCTGCCAAACACAATAACATCATCTAGGTATACCAGGCACTCTAGTAAGTTCATGTCCCCACTGCACGCCCATCTATCGTTGAAAAGTGGCTGGGCACCTGAAATCCCTTGAGGCATCCTCATGAATTCATAGAAGCCAAGCGGACAGATAAAGGCTGTCTTCTCACGGTCCTCTGGGGCCATCGGGATCTGGTAGTACCCACTGCGGAGATCCAGCACAGAGAACCATTTGCTCCGCTTAGGCAGTCCACAGCATCCTGAATGCGGGGCATTGTGTACTGATCAGGATAGTCCGCCGTTTAAGGTGCGATAATCCACACACATCCTTACTGTTCCGTTCTTTTCCTCACTACTACAATGGGGAAGCATAAGGGCTTCTGGATTCTTGTATTACACCAGCAGCTAACATCTCTTGCAGATGCGTCTCACATCATCTATGTCAGCAGGTGCCAGGCGTCGAGACCTCTCACGAAATGGTCTTTCGTCATGCAGCCGGATATTGTGCTCAGCTCCTTGCACGCATCCTACATCCCATTCCTTTAAAGAAAACACCTGGTTCTCTGAGCAAGCTTCACTGATCCTCACTTTCCATTCAGCTGGCAGCAGGGAGTCACCGAAATCAAACAAGTCATGTGCTATCTGTCATTCTTCCTTGAACTCTTGCTGCTGGGTAGCACTGCAGTGTCTGCACAATGCACATTAGCCAGGATGCAACCTCTATTTACTCGAATGTCTCTTCAGACACATTATGAACTTGGACCATTACCCTTCTGGCATAAGCATGGGCTCTAGCGGCAAAATACTAGGTTTGACCAGCAGTCCCTCTGGCAATTTTCCATCGCCTGGTGCATCCAACATTAATATTTTATTCTTAACATCCTTTCTGATACGGACCTCTCCATGTAAGGTACACTGGGCATTTGGCGCCAGGATCAGAGACTCAGGATCCTTCTTCCATACAATTCCACATCGTTCCTCTGGTTCTATTTTTTCAGTATCTCTCTGTCCTCATAGGCCTTCTTAATTAAAGCCAGAACTCTTAAAGCTCTACTAGTCTTTGACCCTGTTTTTCATAACACAACTGTGCCAGCCTTCCAACATATGAGCAATTGTTCCAATCAACAAAGGGACACCATCATACAGTCCAGTGGGGGACACACTAAGGCTAGGGTCTCTACTTGTTCGGCCACGGAGGTGGGGAAGACAGCCAAATTCGGATATACCCGGAATAGGGTAGGCCTTCTCACTTAACCCCATACATGCAGTCCTTCTAATGGTTGTAAGGGCACGTCTGACAAATGCTTTCTGATACCAATCTTGGAACATAATTGTCACTTGGGAGCCACTGTCTAATACAGCTCTTGTAGACACTCCATTCACCTTACAGTGGTCTCCATGGAGGACCCACTATTCTGGACCAGTCTGGAGAGGCGGTAGGGGGGCCTGGGCAACTGACCTTGCCACAAAAGGACGTGAGTTAGCATTTTGGTGCCCTCACTGGGATCATTTCGCACCTCTTAACCACTGATTTGTTCTCCAAGCTCCTTGTAGCCTATATGCAACTTTGTCAGTGTCTTTTGGGACCGGCATTCCTTTCTCATGTGCCCATCTTTCCCACAATTATAGCAAAACATACTTTCTGGAGTTTGAGCTGGCCGAGGCGCCACACTGGGAGCCAGGGCGGGGTATTACTAACTGGAAACCTTGGTGCCATCTCTGTCTCAGGCGTGATAAGCATTTGGAGACATCTCAGTCAGTTTCTCCACTTCCATGGTCAAGGAATCGAGTTCGAGCTGTTATCAGCAGGAGATACAGGTGGTACCCACCCCCATAGCAGATGCAGTCGGATATAGGTCAGGGCCTGTACTTGCAGGCGTGGCCTTCATAAAGGGACTGTTTTTGAATTCCCGGATCTCTCCAACAGTTCGCCCATTGTGACATATCTTTTCCTGCCAGAGCACTCATTTACTGCCAACCTCTGCCCCTGAACTTCACTTGATGGGTCATCCTCAGTCACTGGTCGTGACGCAGCTATTGGTGCAGGTCCCTCCAGAGGTCGCCTTTTCTCAACTCCTCAAATTCTCTCATTAACTCATCATAGGAGGGTGGGGATTCCAGTCGATCTGCCAGGCGAACTGAAGCAACAGCGGTTCTGAGAAGGGGCAGACTTAAGGATCCTGTCCAGCCTGGTTCGGTCCAGTTCAATCGCTGGCAAACTACCTTTTCTGAGGCATTCTTGCAACAATTTTTCCAACTGAGATAATACACAGACAACAATCCCCTTGGTACTGTTGTGCATCTCTTACTCTCCACCATAGGTCCTCATCAGAATCTGGGCTCCCATACACATTCTCCAGGGCCTCAAGATAGGCCTGTGCAGTCACTTCAGGGTTACTGGCCCGCTTAGCATGAATGGTAGCCAGGGCAGGACCTCGGAGGCTCTCACTAACCTTCTTTCGTCAGCTTCCGAGCATTGCCATTCTAGCACTTTGGGGCAACATAGTCTATCCAGGTCTCCCAGTCATCCTCCCCTTGGGGGGTGGGGAGGGTGCCAGAGAAGATCCTCAACCTTCGGTAAGAGTCGTGACTAATGGCAGGTGCAGAAATAGGAGTCTGCATTGGTTCAGCCACCATTACGGGTACTGGAGCGGGAGAGGGTGTTGGGGGAGGAACACCCCCAGGTAGCAAGAATGGTTTCTTGAAGTCCTCCACAGTTTCTCCTTCCCCAGCAACCATTTAGCAAATTTCTCCTCAAAAGTTTCAGATAGTGGTGGGGGCTCATTCCCCCGGTAGTTACTGTCCTTAGTTATCACTCCAAGCAGTGAGGGCTCCCTCTGGGGTAATGGTCTGTGGCACTTTGGAGCTATCTATGGGATCCTAAACTCTACTAGGGCCAGGAAAGTGTGGGTGAGCAGATTAGCATGCCGACCACCACCACAGGGTTTTGTAAACCTTCCATCTTGGAAAGTACTCCCTGCACAGTGTCCGTATTGATACCCAGGGGGATGTCCAGGATAAGCATAGCACTTTGGGGGTCGATCTCCTCCCCAGTACACCACTCCACCAGCCGGTGCACAGCCACTTCTGTCCGGGTACCCATTTTTCTTAACAGTGGTTCGTGAATATGGCCACTAGAGGACACACAATCCCAGCGGTGAGCCTCCAAGATGTAACCCCTAGATGGAGCTATCCCAGGGGCTACTACCCCTGCCTGATTTGCCACTAACAGGTTGAGGGGCCTGGATCCAATGGCGGGTGCCTCCACCCAGAGGTCAGGGTTTGCAATAGTTAAACTAACTTGGTCACAGCCCTCTGGGACACTGCAACCCCCTTCTTCCCACTAGTGACCCACACAATATATCAGAATTACCTTCACAGTATACACTTACCCCCAGGACTGGTTCCGCACTGGGACTTCCTAGAAATAAGATACAGTGCAACAATCACAGTGCAGTACTTTAACATAGACAAATACCCAGGCAGTATAACTTTTCTGAAACAAGCAGCTCTGATTTATTTAGGGGATATAACAAGGACAGGGGAAATCAGGTTAATTAGCTTATCACTCTAATCATCTACCATGGCTCTGTGCACAGGCTTATCCCTATCAGTTACTGTCCCTGGGTACCCAAGCCCTAGTGGCTAGTCCAAACCGTGGCAGCTGGTAGAGGCCCTTTCACACAGAGAAAGGAAATTAAACAGTCAGCAGTACAGTAATTCCATTTGGATTTAATGTGGCATTCAACAGGGAGCGACCCTGAATTAGTACTCACGACCCCAAATAAGATAGGGTCCTTCAATATCAGCAGGGCTACTCTTGAGCTCCAAGAGACTCTTCACACATTTATATGGTAAAAAAGGAAGTACTATACCAGGCAGGCTGCTTCTCTATCCCGATCGCAATTACTGCACAATACCCGGGAGAACACACAGCAGATTCAGTTCCTGACAGACCGAGTGCAATTCAACAATTTCTCCAGTCTTCTACAGGGTGAGCCTGGTTTCTACTCTTCAGAGATCCTTTGATTCTTTTCACAGGACGGATTCAGTCCTAACAAGCAGTTACACAAGCTGCAGACCGAACTCTGGCCTTACACATGTTTTGACTGAAACTGTGCACTGAAGGAGCACAGGTTTCTTTCCTTCACTACCAGATTTAAACTGAAACTCCAACAGACAAAACCGGCACTTCCTTTGAGTGCTCCTCCCAGTTCTTGACTAGATTGGCTGTCACCACAATAGACTGCTGCTGTTGGTCCAAAAAGGCACTCAAGTCTAAACTACATCTCCCAGAGTCACTGTCTATACAATCCTCTTGTGGCTGGCTCAGATTATGAGTCCAAGTTCTGATTCATCCAAGGCACCATTTTAGAGCTAGCTTACCCCACACTGATTGGTCCAGTTCAGCAGTTCAAAACCAGAATGGGGAACTAGGCAAACACAGTTCTGACTGCAAATAAAGCAGGTTAGACAAACTGTAATTTCATTATTACTGTAAATGATTTCTGGCAAACAGTTACATCTTTCAGATAGGTTCCCTTTGCACTCCTAGTGACTGCAAAAATGGAGTGAATTGGCAGCAGTTCGAGTGGTACTCAAACAGAGAAGCACACAGTCCCCCCATACAAACTAATTATGTCTGCAAGCAGACAGCTCTTAAAGAGACAGTACCAGAGGCTCTAAAAACACTCACTGATAAATGGCTTAAATGCCAAACACCATTCAGGCTTGGAGCATTCAAGCAAGCTCCTGGAAGTCTTTTGGGAACTCCCATTTGCAGGGGGGTTACACATCATTTTGTTTTGTTTATTTGCTTCACACAAAGGCTTGTTTCCTCTGTGATGGCAGTTTTTATTATTCCCCATTGTTCTTCCACCCCTCGTTCCTGCCCATTTGCTAGTGCATTCCTTAGGGACTCAGCCCTCCTGAAGTCCAGTACTTTTGCCTTTGTATTGCTTGACTCTATTGCTGTGTTTATTGTGCACCATACTGTTCGATGGTCACTAGTTCCCAGATGGCTACCCACTTCTACATCTGTGATAATCTCTCCATCTTCATTTGAGAGAACCAGGTCTAAGATTGCTCCCTCTCGAGTGGATTCCAATACTAGTTGTCTAAGGCATGCCCCCTGTAGGGCATCTAGAATAACCCCACTCTTAGAAGTGGTTGCTGCAACTGCACTCCAGTTAACATCTGGCATTTTCAGATCACCCATCAGCAATATCTCCCCTTTATCTGCCATTCTAAGTATACTTTCTATCATTTCCTTGTCCATTTCCTCCCTCTGAGAGGGGTCAGTATACAACCCTGTTTGGTTGTGGTGCCATTGCCTGCCTCAAATTGACCCACAGTGTTTCTTCTCCTCCCTGTTTACCCTTTTGTTCTGTTGCTTTGATTCCTTCCCTTATGTAGAGAGCTACTCTTCTTCTCCTCTTTACCCTCCCGTGTCCCTCCTGTAGATAGTGTATCTTGATATGTTAACATCCCAGTCATAGTTCTGTGTGTACCATGTTTCTGTGACTGCCACTTATATCCAGATGTTCCTCCTCCATCAAGGCCACTAATTCAGGAAGCTTGTTACTCAGACTATGGGCACAGCTGCAGAGAAGCTTAATAATGTACTCATCTCCTCCTCCTCAGTTCCAGAAGTGGAGCGTGGACATTCCGATGCTACCACAGATGACTTAGCACCCATCCCAGTGCTGCACTCTCCACCTCTCCATACGGAACCTTTTACGGGTGGAGACAGATAAGTGTCCCTTTTGTTCTTTTCTGAGGGCAGGGTAGGGTTGGACTTTGGGGAATTCTCCCGTTGTTAAACAGGAAGATTTATGGTAGTCTTCTCCTCTGTTTTTCTATGTCCTGATACCCCTACCTTGTCACCTGGAGAAAATATCTGGTACACTGGGATACTGAATATAATGTTTTCTTTTCAGTAGAAGCTGCTGATGTAAATAACCGTACACTGAAAAATGTACCCCATACCCTATCTTCCTAGTAGCTACCCCTCTCCAACCCCTCATATACTCTGTTATAGAGGGACTCCTAGAATGGAAACCCTCTCCCTTTCCCATAATTTGTCAATACTATTTAAGGGATAGCTGCACTGTCTAAGAGAGACAATACATTCATAGGGCCATCATTACTTTGCACCTCTCTTACTGACCCATTGTTTCGGCCTGCAAACTCAATGATAGGCTTACAAATTGACCCAGGCAACGGTATAGGTGCATCCTAATATGCTTTTTGCTGTCACACCCTCTCCCAGGGCTAACCAGCCCCACAGTGCTAGCACCACAATTGATTTTGGATTTATCCTACAGTTGTTACTGTAGGATTCTCTTATCCCAACATGGACAGCCAGTTGGAACCTTTGGAGGAATATTACTCCTTGTTCCCTAAACCAACTGCTACCAATGCACACGTTAGTGCAATGTATGTATATAGTGTCTGTTATAGGTTTTATTTTAGAGTTACTGTCTTTTCATGAACAACATGCTGTAACTTCTTCGTTAACTTTACTTAGTTATGCTGTAACCTGCTGGAAAAAACACTTAAAATACTAATAGCTGTGGTCATCGTTTTGTCAGCTCCTGTTTGGTGACTGTGACATGTGAGCTCCTTCAAGTGTCTTGAACACTAGTTTCAATATTTTCCGTGGACCTCAGGATTATGGCAGATATATCCTTCATAACATGGAATGTTAGGGGTCTTAATAGCCCGGTGAAATGGAAAAAAGTGCTGACACACTTGAAGAGACTGAAGGCTCAAGTCGCATACCTACAGGAGACAAAACTCACCAAGCATGACCATGCAGAGCTGGTGAGAGACTGGGTGGGGCAGGAGATTCATGCAGATGCCCCTACTAGAAAGAGAGGTGTAACCATTCTGTATCATAAAGCCTTGCCATGGAACATAATCCAGAGAATGGTTGACCCCCAGGGTTGATGGGTCATGGGCCTAGTTGCCACTCTGACTGGGAATATTCTTCTGATCAACATATATGCCCCAAATGAGAATAACCCCCTTTTTTTTGTTGACCTCACTACAAAGACAGGAAATATTATTGATCCAGATACCCCTATTATAGCAGGTGGAGACTTTAACCTTACTTTTAATTCCCATCCTGGACAGGAGTGACCTAAGTAAGGAAACTCATACTAAAGGGTCCCAAGCTATTCACAATCTCTGCTCAGAATACCAAGTAGTGGATATCTGGCGTCTTATACACCCCAAAGATTGGGATTATACATTCCATTCTGGAGTTCATGGCTCCTTTAGTAGATTAGATTTTTGGTTGATTTCACAAACCTTAACACACTGAGTTACTACCTCAAATATTCTCCCCATGATCATTTCGGATCATGCCCCGGTCCAATTGATTATAGCATGGGGTGAACCGGCTCCTAGATTCTCCTCCTGGAAGCTTGACCCCCTGCATATGCAAGACTCAAGCTTCTTGAGTTGGGCTAAATCTGAAACCAAATGTTTTTTGCTTGAGAACCCCATTTTGGATACTTCAGCATATAACATGTGGGAGACTTATAAAGCTGCAATGAGGGGGAAAATTATAGGGTATACTGTCAACAGAAAGAGGGACAGGAACAAAGAACAGATCGAGCTAGAAGGAGAGCTGGCCAGGGCAGAACACTCCTTAAAAGCAGGCCCATGCCCTACATTACAATCTCAGGTAGGTAGACAGGTGCTATCCCTCAGAATCAGGCTAAATGAGCTAATATCCCAGAAGGCTGATCTAGCCATATTAGAGTCCAGCATACATATTGGGAGGGTGAGGATAAGAGCGGAAAATCATGATCTATCAGATTAGGCAACAGCAGGCTGCTAGGTTTATTGCTAGCTTAAAAGATCCGACATCAGGAACAATAACAACCAAGGCACTGGAGGTGAATAAGATCATGACAATTTTTATGCTCATCTCTATACCTCATCCCACCCAGCCACCCACTCTGACGCTCAAGCTATTTTAGACAACTTAACCCTCCCTACTTTATCCCAAGACCAAAGAAATAAACTAGATGCCCCTTCATAAAAGGTAAGAACACACCACGCAAAGGAATAAAAAAATATATATATATATATATATATATATATATATATATTACATATTGTATATTATAAGGAGAGGGACATTGGGGAGTGCAGTGCACTGGCTGTGGGGCAGCAGTTTTCTGGGAGACATTCTGGAAACTGCGTTGGTGTCCTATTTGCTTGCAAGCAACTGTCAGCTCTGAGGGAGGAGGTAGCCCACCTCTAGGCTGAACTGGGAAGGACTAAGGAGGCCTCCCCCACCCGAAGAGCACCACTGCCACAGAGGCTGCCAAATATGAAGAACAGTTGGATCACAGTGGGTTCTGAGAGGGTACGGGTGGTGGAACAGAGAAGAAGCCCCCTAGTTGTACCTCTACACTAACCATATGCCAGTCTGGCAGAGCAAGGTTCCTCTATGATAGCACCCTCAGTGGAGACCAAGAAGAATGCTGAGGACACCCACAAGGGAGACCCACAGAAGGGTGGCAAGGGAAACCACAGGGGAAGGAAACAGCTTCTGATAGGGGACTCAATTGTTAGAGGGGTAGACCTGGGGAATGGAGAGGAGAGGGAAGTAAGGTGCCTGCCTGGTGCCATGGCTTGGAGGGACAAGAAGTGAATCCTCAGGATTGCAGAAGCAGCATCACAGAAGAGGGAACTAGATATCATTGTTCACCTTGGGACAAATGACCTAGCTAGGCATGGGATCAGTGCAGTGCAGGATGAAATTGTGGAGTTGGGGAGGGCCTCAGAGAGGTAGCAAGCACAGTTACCTTCTCAGAGGTGCTGCCAGTCCATGGCAGGGGTGAGGCTAGGGTACTACACACCATGCAGTTTAATGAATGGTTGCAAAACTGGTGCAGAGCACAGGGCTTTGGCTTCATTGGGGACTGGGGGTACACCTGGAGAGATGAAGGTTTATACTGGCACAATGGCCTGCATCTGTCCATGAAGGGAGCCAAGATCCTAAGTGACAGGTTTGAATGCTTCCTTGGCAAGCTTTTAAACTAGCCATGGGGGGAGGTGTTAATAAGAGGCAGGAAATTTCAAGTCTCCCTCCACAAAACATGACGGATATTAAGGTAAACATTGAGGTACAGTACTCAACAAAGGGCAGTATAGGGGTAAATGGAAAAATAGACAAGGGCAAAAAGAGCAGGCACGGAGGATAAAAGGATAGAGCCAACATTAAATTAGGTTCACAGGAGGGCAACAAAGAGGTGCATGGATTGCATCACAAGTCCTATGAGGACAGGTTGAAGGCACTGAACATGTACCCCTGGAGGAGAGGAGGGGAGAGGGATATGATAGAGACATACAAGTATCTTACAGGGAGGAACTAGGTGCAGGAATGCACTATTTTTAAGCGAAAAGATGTTCCAGGACTAGAGGCATGGGATGAAGTTGGAGGGAGGACGATTCAGAGGAACGTGAGGAAGAATTTCTTCACAGAACGGGTGGTGGACAAGTGGAACACCCTACCAGAGGAAGTGGTGGGGGCTGAGACAATCACGGGATTTAAGAATGCATAGGATAGACATAAAGGAATTCTAGAGGTCAGGGGTAAGGGGCAACAGACTTCCTGAAAAACATAAACTGAACTTACAAACTTAAATGGTAGACTGGGTGGGCCATAGGCCCTTATCTGCCGACACTGTCTATGTATCTATGTAAATGGAGGGCAATGAGTACCAATGCCTGTAGTCTGGGAAACAAGCTTCCTGAGCTAGTAGCCTTGATGGAAGATGAACACTTGGATATTGTGGCAGTCACAGAAACATGGTACATGGGGAACCATGACTGGGATGTCAACACACTGGGGTACACAGTCTACAGAAAGGACAGGGAGGGGAAAGAGGAGGTGGAGTAGCTATATACATAATGAAAGGGATCAAAGCTACAGAACTAAAAAGTAAAGGGGAGGACAAGAGGCACACTGGGTCACCTTGGAGACAGGGAATGGCATCACAATCCGCACAGGGGTTGTATACAGACCCCCATCTTAAGGGGAGGAAATGGACAAGAAAATGATAGAGGACAGTCTCAAAATGGCTGAAAAAGGGGAGATACTGTTAATGGGGGACTGGAATATGACAGATGTAAACTGGATGACATGTACTGCAGCCACATCCAAGAGCAGGGTCATTCTCGATGCCCTGCAGGGGGCAGGCCTTAGACAGCTAGTGTTGGAACCCACTGGGGAAGCAATATTAGACCTGGTACTCTCAAATGGAGAGAGGATCACAAATTTAGAAGTCGGAGACATCTGGGAACAAGCAACTACTGCACAGTGTGCTTCAAATAAGCACAACCATGGAGACAAGCCATACAAAAACAAGCATACTGGACTTTAGAAGGGCTGACTTTGGTAAAATGGGTGAATACCTGAGGAATACTCTAGCAAATGGGCAAAAAGGAGGGGTGGAAGAACAGTGGAGAAAAATCAAAACTGCCATCATAGAGGTAACAAGCCTTTGTGTGAAACAGATAAAGAAAACAGAGCAAAGTAAAAAACCACTATGGTTCTCAAAAGAGGTGGCAGAGAAGGTTAAGGAGGAAAAGGCTGCATTCAAAAAGTATAAGGCATCACAGAAGGAGCACAACAGGGAACTGTATCAATTAAAGCAGAAAGAAGTGGGGAAGGCAGTCAGAATAGCAAAAGTCCAAACTGCAGAAAAAATAGCCAAGTCAGTTAAGAAGGGGGATAAAACCTTTTATAGGTACATTAGGGAGCATAGAAAGGTTAAGGGAGGAATAGTGAAGATTAATAAGGGAGAGGGGAGGTGGGCAGAGGGAGACAGTGAAAAGGCAGAGATACTGAATGAATACTTTTTCCAGTATTCACAAAAGAAGATGAGGATGAGTTACCTAAACCCAACAATAAACGCACTCTGGGTAGGGGGGTTGTCACCAGTCCATTTACAGAAGAAAGAGTCCTGAAAGAACTCCTAAAACTCAAGGTGGACAAAGCAATGGGGCCTGATGGGATTCACCCCAGAATCCTAAAAGAACTAAGGGAGGACCTAGTGACACCACTGACCACACTTTTAACAAATCATGGGAGGATGGGTGGTACCTGAGGATTGGAGGAGGGCAGATGTGATTCCCCTTCACAAAAGTGGGAGCGAGGCAGAAGCAGGAAACTACAGACCTGTCAGTTTGACCTCAGTGGTAGGGAAAATGATGGAATCACTTCTGAAAGAAAGAATTGTTTAGTACCTGGAGGCCAGCGGGGCACAGGACCCAAAGCAGCTTGGATTTACAGCAGGAAGGTCATGTCAGATGAATTTAATAGATTTCTTTGACTGGGTGACCAAAGTAATAAACCAGGGAGGGGCTGTGGATATGGCCTACCTAGACTTTAGCAAGGCATTTGACACAGTCCCGCACAAAAGATTAATAATCAAGTTAGCCAGCTTGGGAGTGGGTCCCAGGGTGGTGGAGTGGGTCCCAGGATGGTAGCCTGGGTTGCAAACTGGCTGCACAACAGGACACAGAAGGTAATAGTGAGTGGAACACATTCCGAAGAAAGAGGGTCACTAGTGGATCGCCTCAGGGCTCAGTACTGGGTCCAGTCCTCTTTAACATCTTTATAGGTGACATTGCAGAGGGTCTGGAGGGAAAGTTATGCCTCTTTGCAGATGATACAAAGATCTGTAACAGAGTTGATTCACAAGGTGGGGTAGAAAGGATGAGAAGGTACTTGGCAAGGTTGGAGGAATGGTCAGACATATGGCAACTTAGATTCAATGCAAAGAAGTGCAAAATAATGCACCTGGGAAACAAAAACCTAGGAGAAGAGTACACAATAGCAGGGGAGGTACTAACTGCAACAAAAATGGAATGGGACTTGGGGTAGTCATATTGGATGATCTAAAGGTGGGTAAGCAATGTGAGAAGTCAGTGAGGAGAGCAAGGGGGATACTGGGATGCATAGGAAGGGGCATCACAAGTAGAACAAGCATTTGTCAATGCCGAATGTTTGCTTGCTGGCATTGACAGTGGTAGTGTAGAAGTTACAGAGCTGCATAATGGGAATGGTAGTGAAGTATTGAACTGAAGCCAACCCCACCACCACCCTGCAGAGAGTGACAGGCATTGGGGTGTGCGTTTGGGTCGTCAGGCATAACGGCCATGCCATTTCACCACACCCCACCCTGCAGACACTGACAAGTGTCACGGTGTTCCTTGGGGTCTTTGGCCCTTATGCGCACCCCATTTCATTAGGAAATATGGTGAGATGGGTGCGATATAGGAGAATGGGGTGAACTTTGGGGTCGAAGAGTCCAAGGCATACCTCGATGCCTCTCACTGGCTGCAGGGTGTGGAACGGTATAAGCATCACAAGCAAGAATCCCAAGTCACACCCCTGATGCCTGTCATTCCTACAGGGTTGGGCTGCTATGGTTGAAACCCTAATACCTCAGGCATTGCTGGTTATTTTCACTCCAAATTTTCAACATGTTTTTTTTGACCCCACCTCATGAACAGGGGAGTATCAGTTTGTTATGAAAGCTGCTTATGCACAGTGACTACGGATTTAGCACCACAAGTGCAAAACATTCCAAACAGGATGTAAAATGACAGCTGTACTGTTCAAGGGAGGTGTAAAATGGCAATGTTGCAAATCTGCAGTAAAATATTAAAAAAATGGTGAAGTCACAAGCGCACATAGAAACTGTGCAACGCACACCCATAATATAATTAGGTTGGGGATTTTTTACAGCAGATTATCAACTCAGGCATTTTGGTGCCTCCGATCATGAACAGTGTCACTGTGATTGTCTTTATCTGTGCCGAACAATGATTTCCCACAGCGACCACACATCTCTGCTCTGAAAGTGTGAAAACACACTTCAGCCATGTTGTGAAAAATGACAGCTGAACTGTTCATAAAGAAGTGTGGAAAAATGCCACTGGTGAAAAGCTGGACTGAAAATTTTACAAAGTCATGAACTTACGAGGGTGCGTGGAAACTGCGCAATGCTCACTCATAACACAGTCATTTTATGGACTTTTGTCACCAAATTTTCAACATAACCATTTTAGGACCTCTGCTCATGAACAGTGTAACTGATTTTCTTAATCTGTCCTAAACATTGTTTTCGCACACCAACAGCACCATTGTGCGCTACATGTGCGAAAACACATTTTGGGCAACATATGAAAAATTGCAGCTGTACTGTTCATAAGGAAGTGTAATAAAATGGCAATGTTGAAAATCTGGAGTGAAAATATTAAATTCGCAAACTTATGAGCATGCATAGAACTGCGGAACGCACGCCAGAAACAATCATTTTAGAGATTTTCACCAAATTTTAAGATAGCCATTTTAAGACCTCTGCTCATGAACAGTGTTACTGTGATTTTCTTAATGTGTCCCATACATTGATTTTGCATATTGACTCGCGCCATTGTGCACTATACATGGGCGGAAACATTTTGGGCAAGATGTGAAAATGACAGCTGTACTGTTCATAAGGAGGTGTGGTAAATGGCAATGTTGAAAATCTGGAGGAAAATATTGAAAATTTATGAACTTACGAGCGTGCGTAGGAACTGCGCAATGCACCCTCGTAAAACAGTCATTTTTAGGAATTTTTTCACCAAATTTTCAACATAGCCATTTTAAGACCTTTGCTCATGAACAGTGTCACTGTGATTTTTTTTAATTTGTCCTGTACATTGATTTCGAACACTGACTTTGCCATTGTGCGCTACATGGGCGGAAACACATTTTGGGCAAGAAGTGAAAAATGACAGCTGTACTGCTCATAAGGAGGTGTGGTAAAATGGCAATGTTGAAAATCTGGAGTGAAAATATTGAAAATTTGTGAACTTACGAGCTCGCGAGAAACCGCGCAATGCAACACGTAAAACAGTCATTTTATTTTGATCATATATAGACCCCTTCATGATCGATGTCACTGTCATGGTGAGCTTCAGGCCCGAAGGGTGATTTTGCACAATGACTGCAAAATCACCCTTCTGGCCCAGATAACGCCATGACAATGACATCATTCATGAGAAGGGGTCCCAAAACCCCATGTTGAAAATTTGGTGCAAAAATTCCAAAAATGCCTGAGATATGCAATAAAGTTGAAAACCCCCTATCTAGCCCATTATACAGCTTACCGGCATTTCCTCAGTTCGCGGTCGACTTTGAAGAGTGGAGACATGTTCCCTGTCCACCAAAGATTGTCGCGCAAGCTCTGGAGAGTGAGTATGGGGTGAGGGGAGGTGTGGGAAGGCAGGGAAAGAGTGGGTGGCATGGCTGTGAGGGGTCAGGTGACCACGTGGGGACACAGTTTTTCTTACAGTTTTTTTTTTTTTTTAGTGACGACGTGCAGTTTACCACGCTGGGATGGGCTCCCAGCGCAGCACAACAAGGATGTTGGGAGTGAAGCCGACGGGATTGGGCACCCCTGGTCGGCATAACATCGAGTTGCCACTCTGGGGTGGGCACCCAGCGTGGCATTTGGGAGGCTTTGGGAGCAGCACAGCCAACGGGATTGGGCACCCCTTGCGGCTATAGAGTGTGTGCATGGGGCAGCATGCAGTATGCATGCGTGTGTGTGTGTGTGTGTGTGTGTGTGTGTGTGTGTGTGTGTGTGAGGAGCGCATGAGCAGGCGATTATCTGATTGCTGCTCACTGAAGCGTAGCTCCCTTTTGAACTGTATTCCACTGCATTTTGGAGCTTGTCATAGACAGCTCCAGCATGCATTGGCTTACAGGGGCTGTGCCTGCCAACACATTGACTGAATTGGAGGAGGAAGTGACACACCTCTGAAATCTCGGATGATGGCACTGTTTCTTGCACATGCATGCAAGCAAACATAAAAAGGGAAGTGGTTATCCCTCTGTACAGACAGTTGGTGAGACACCATTTGGAGTACTGTGTGCAGTTTTGGAGACCCCATCTACGCAAGGACATAGACAGGATGGAAGCAGTCCAGAGAGGGCAACTAAAATGGTGCAGGGTCTGCATCAGAAATCATATGAAGAGAGACTGAGAGAGCTTAATATATATACCCTTGATGAAAGGAGGGATGGGGGGACATGATAGAAACGCTCAAGTACCTCAAGGGAATCAACAAAGTCCAAGAGGGTAGCATCTTTCAGAAAAAGAGATGTGTAAGAACAAGGGGACACAATTTAAAGATAGAGGGGGGACGGCTCAGGGGTAATGTGAGGAAATCTTTTTTCATGGAGAGAGTGGTGGATGCATGGAACTGCCTTCCTGGGGAGGTTGTTGGGGCTAAAACAGTGGGGGAATTCAAACATGCATGGGACAAACACAAGACAATTCCAGTGGGGCGTGGCAGGAAGTAGGCTGTTGGTTAACTAGAACCTGCAGCTTATCCAGTCGGTAGGGAAATGGGCAGACTGGGTGGGCCAGGTGGTCCTTATCTGCTGTCAAAGTCTATGTTTCTATGTTTCTTCACTGCCCAGGAAATAACAACAGCTCTAATGGCTTTGAAATCCGGGAAGGCACCTGCAGGGGATGGATTCATGGTGGAATTCTTTCAGCCATGACCTCGCTATAATTCCCATCCTGGGACAAATGTTTCACAAATCTAAGGACAAAGGAATGATGCCCCATCCCTTAGAAAAGCCACCATGACGGTTCTACCTAAGAAAATAAAGATCCCACTGCCCCTCTAGCTATCGCCTCTTTCCTTTATAAATTCAGACAGTAAGCTTTTGCCAAAGTTTCAGCCAACAGACTAAGCCCTCTTCTCCCGTCTCTGATCCATCCCTCTCAAGTAGGTTTCATCCCAGGTCGATACAGTACTGACCACACCTGAACTCTTCTGAATCTCATTCATATAGCAAAACAACTTAGTACCCCATCAGCTGTTTTGGTGATTGATTTCGAAAAGGCGTTCGATTCAGTAGAATGGGATTGCCTGCATGTTGTACTGGGCCATTTTGGCTTTGGGCCACAGTTTTTGGTAAATATTCAGGCTTTATATACACTCCCACAAGCCTAGGTCAGAACCAACTCCTGTCCGATCCCTTTCCGCCTATAGAGGCACCAGACAAGGTTGTCCTTCTCACCTTTACTTTTGTTCTAGCAGTCGAGCACTTGGCATCTGCCATTTGGCAAGCTAAAAGTATCTCTGGGATCCAGCTGGGAAACTCCTATTGCACAACCTTGATGTAAGTGGATGATCTGTTAGTGACTCTGGCAGATGTCAGTATCTATCCCCCCCGCTGTCCCTTTTAGATCAATCTCACACATATTCCTGGCCTAAAAGTCAATCAAACAAAACGAAATTCTTCCCTTAACTCAGTATGTCACAAGGGCAGTATCCTCACACAGGCCTTAAGTGGTCCCCAACCACTATCACATACCTAGGGATCAAGATTGAGCCAACATTGATAAGTGGTGGATCACAATTGAACCCTTTGTTAGCTGACTGCAGGAGAGATCTGGAATGTTGACCTGCCTATGTCTCTACTATGGCTGGGAAAATCACAGCTTTTAAAATGTCCATGGTGCCAAAAAATCTTCTATGTTCTTTCCCATATCCTCTCTTTCTTCCCCGTCACTGGTATCAAAACTAGATAAGATGGTAGGCTCCTTTCTTTGGGATCCTCCCAGCCCCGCTATAGCCGGAATGCTTTAGGGCACATTGGAATCAGGGACTGAGAGCTCCCACTGATGAAAGGCTATAAAATGGCATACCAATGTTCCCAAACTCTGAAATGGTTCCAACCTATATCTATTAATTCCCTCAATGGCTAATCATAGAACAGCAGATCAGTCATACAGTCATACTAGCTCTTTATTATGGCACTCCAAAACCCCACCTTTCAAGCATCCTACTATAGGTCCTCTATTCACTATTGGCTAGTAGCCCACAGGAAACTTAAAAGCCACCCATACCCTCTGTCTCACACCCCTTTATGGCATAACTCTATACAAATAGGAGGCCGCCTGTATTCTGGCAGTCCTGGTATGATAGGGCATACATTTCCTCAGTGATCTTTTGTCCCAACACAGAGACAATTGTGACCTTTCAGTACCTACAGGATCTTTGGGATCTTCCCTCCTCAGACTTCTGGCGATACCTGCAGTTAAGGAATGCAGCCCAACCAATTCTAATGCAGGGTAAACTTCGAACTACTAAAGACTCTCCCACTCAGAAATGGCTTCTACAATCAGGAGGAGTAGCAGGCACCATTTATACTTCATTAAGAAATACCTTACCTAACCCAACACCCCTGCTTAAAGCTAGATGGGAGGAAGTCCCATTTCAAATCTCTGACAACCTATAGAAAAGTGCTGGACTACCCCATACGGCATATAGGGATACATGTTGTAGATTGATTCAAAATAAAATCATGCACTTTGTATAGAACTCCCACAATACTACAAGGCCAAACTCCTCCCACATGACAAATGTTGGAGATGCCTACAGCCAGGAGGTGATCTTGTTCATATACTGTGGGATGCCCTTTGGTAACACCCCTCTGTACAGCTATGAGCTATAGCACAGTTAGCAAGTCAAATCCTAAAACAACATATTGTACTGGTGGCTCTCTGATGCTGCTGGGGATACAGCTTACCACCACTCCGCCTTTCCCCAATTTAGATTGCTGATGCTAATATGTATGCAGGTGAAGCTGCTCCATCTTGTGTAACTGGAGAATACCTTCACTGGCAGAAATCATATCCTCCCTTTCATCCTTATATGAATTAGACAGATGTTCCATGTATCCTTAGGACAAAGGAACAAGTTGCACTTATGTTGGGCCCCATTCATGGCATATGTAGACCCCAGAGCAGGAACAGCGTGAAGTTTATGATTAGATCCTTTGATTCCACCTGTTAAACTTCTAGCAATGTTTCATTGACTCTCTTTCACCAGCAGGCTTTGTAATCTCATCTGCTTTGGATATAGCAATTATTAATAGATATTTCTGAAAATGCTTACAGCAGTTGTTGTAAATAGTTGTCACTAGAACACTTCAGTTGATAGCTGATTTGATTTTAGATATACTATAGTTGAGAATCCTCATTATCTTCAGTCCAGATACTTTGTGGTACTTTCTCTTTCTCCCCCAGTTTATAGTATGGGATCTTACTGACCAGTGAAATGTATCATCTCCTGAATACTGATGCCCTGCCTGTCCTTAGCAACAGTACCTCTTTTTTGGTCCAGACCATATTCGGAATGTCGAGACATTTCCCCTGTGGGGCCTTTGGATGGTGCAGCTTTATGATTTCTAGGCCTTGTCAATCAATGTCGGTACCTCCTCTTGGTCACACAGTGCCCTTTATTGAAGGTAGGTCCAGCGAATCTTACTTCCCCTTAACTGCAGAAATGACATGCAATGCTTAGTTTTATGATCCTGATGCAATGTATGTAGTCAGGAACCCAGTGGTACAGTTTGTATTCCTGCTGCCACTGGTATGTTGATACTAATACTACAGACTGCATATGTGTTCCTGTATGTTTCAGCTTTATATTCCTAGTTCTGTAAATATGTTACATGTATGTTTCTCTTTGTTCTAAAATTAATAAAACAATTAAGAAGGAAACCAACTACTCCATAAAGTGCCATATACCTTGTAATGACAAAATGACTAATTGCTGTTTTGTCCCCATACCCCTTCTTTGCTCTATTGCCTATATCCAAGTGAATGAAAATTCAGTTTCCTGTATTCTGCCATTAGTCACCAGATGTAGCTTTCAGTGTTTAATTGCAGCTGAATTTGAGTGTGCTGTTTTTCTATTTCATTTTGCAGCGACGCGGTTCCTAAGTGTCAGTCTGTTGGCCAGAGTATTGAGAATCAGCTTAACTTCTGACAGCAAGTTACAAAACCAAAAAACAAGTAGGCCTACCCACCCAGGAAATTTGCACAGTAAATCTGTATGGTAGCACAAAAGTGAAAGCAGATTTGAATGTTGGGTTTTTATAACTTGCCCAAAAAGTCAGTTCAGGTCTCTTCATCATCAGAGTTCAGCAAGTGCATCCTCCCAGATCTTCACTCTTTTACCAGCCTCTGCAGTATCTTTGAGTAAATGTGCTCTTCTGCCTGTGTAGGAGATTCTTAACTTGGTTGGAAGTTGCAGTATATGGGTTACCCTGAGTCCCTTCAGGCTAGTATGTACTTAATCAAAGGGCTTACACCTCTGCCTAGTGGTGTAGCTGAGGTCGGGGAATGGAAAAAGATGTGAGTCATCAGTGAATTATAAAGTCCCCTTTTTTCTTGCAAAAATGTTTTCCAATGTGTGGCCCACTTTTGCAATTAGAAGAGTCCAAGGCACGTCCCAGACATTCTGCTTAATACTTGGTGTAGTTCTATATGCCTTTGTGAATGCTGTCTGTTAAACCAAGGCTCAGGAGAGATTGTAGTCAATTAATGGCAAAACTCACCGTATCCTGATACTCCACCTCCATGGGTAGCAGGCCTAAAAGTCTAACACTAGTTTGATAGGCTAAACTTTCCAAGTGTTCAAAAGTGAGTCCTAACACTGTTTTCTTGCTGGACCCCCATCGCGGCTGTTGTGGATTTATTGATGGCCAATACCGTCTGAGCCATTTTGATCTCAGGTTTCATTGGTTTCATAGGTTGCTTCAGAGCAAAGAAGCCCTAAGTCCATAAAGCTTGCAATTTGTCTTAATTGTACCCCTTGATCTTGTTTAGTATAAAGTACTTATCCAGTTTGTGCTTAAATTCCCCCATGCTGTTACTTGTCACCACTTCTACCGGTAGACCATTCCAAACCTTCTGCACTCATATAGAAAACCAGTGTTTTCTTTTGTTTGTCTGGTATCTCTCATTGGTTATTTGTAAGGGGTGTATTTTTGTACAGTACCTCTGCTCCCTGAATTCTATGCCCAGCCGATCCCATAGGTCCACATCTGAAAGTGGTTTGTAGATCAAGCACATGTCCCCCCTTAATCTATGGAACTCAAGGGAGTACATCCCCAGCTCTGTCAACCTCTCTTCATACTTCCTATCCTTTACTAACTCATTTTGTTGTCCTTCTTTGTACTTTCTCGAGTGCTCTAATTTCAGTTTTTCCTCCCGGTGACCAGAACTGAGCACAATACTCCACGTGGGGTCTCACCAGGGAGCCATACAGTGGAATTATCACCACACTATCCCTGCTCTTAATATGTCTTTTAATACAATTTAGTGTACAGCTGGCTTTTTTTACCACTTGGTTGCAATGTAACTTGAAACTAAGGTCATTAGTTATTCTAATACCGAGGTCCCTCTTGTCTGCAACCTCCCTCAAGGTAATGCGTTAAGTCTATACTTGTGCATCGTGTTCTTGCTCCTCAAATGTATTATGGTACACTTGTCAGTGATGAAGGTTAACTTGTAATTCTCTGCCCACTCCTCCAAGTCACATAATGCTGTCTGTAATATATTTGCTTCTTCAATGTTGTTTACTAATAGAGCCATCCAAGTATCATCTGTAAATTTGGATTCCCATATATTCACTTTAGCCCTCATGGAGGATATGTAGATAGTAAATAAACAGGGACCCAGCATGGATCCCTGGGGCACCCCACTTGTAACCTCAGACCAAGCAGAGTATAACCCCCTGATACAAACCCTCTGCTTCCTGTTGGTCAGCCAGCAAGCTATCCATTTAGAAATGTTACCCTGTACCCTATGATCAAAGAAAACATTGACAAGCTCTCCATGTGGGACCTTATTGAACGCCTTTTAAACATCCAAAAATATAACATCCACAAAGTCCCCTTGTCCAGTGCCTTGCTGATCCTGCCATAAAACTCCAAGAGGTTTGTCTGGCAGGACCATCCCTTTGTAAAGTCGTACTATGTGCTATCAGTATCTTCATTTTGCTTCATAGAGATTATAATATGGTCTTTAATAGTCCTCTCCCGGACTTTTCCCAATATGGCTGTCAAGCTGACAGGCCTGTAGTTCTCCACCTCCTGTTCTGAGCCCTTCTTGTGTATGGGCACCACATCTGTCTGTCTCTAAACCTCCAAAACCTCCCTTGATCCAGGGATTTCTAGAATATTGCTGTGAGTGGACCTGCCATTACATATGCAAGTTCTCTGATGACTCTTGATGCAGCCCGTCCTGGCCCTTGTGCCTTACTCTAGTCCAGTTTTAGTATCCTTTCCTGATGTTCAGAGTACCTAGTACCAGGCAGTTGTCACTTGTGATGGGTAAATGATTCTTGGTTCCCCAGGATTTGGCATTAAATACAGATGTGAAAAAATCATTATAGTATTCGGCCATTTGGTTGTTATCAGTAATTAGCGTACCTTCCCTACTTTTAAGTGGTCTGATGGATTTAGCCCCTCCCCTTTTTATTATTTATATAAGAGTAGAAGAATTTGTAGTTGTCCTTAACTTTGCTAGCCAGCCATAGTTCGTGGGATTTTCTGGCCTGTTCTATTGTTCTTTCTGATAACTTTAGGGCTTTTCAATATAAAGCCCAGCAGATTTGATGCCCACTTCTCTTGGCACTAGTATTAGCTTTGTTTTAATTATTTATGCATTTTTTTTTACTTTGGCTGTCATCCATACTGGTGAAATCCCAGATCTATTATATTTCTTCCTGCTTGGTATATACTTCTGCACTAGTGTGGTGATTTTATTCTCAAATATATCCCACGCTGGTTTAATGTCTGGCGCTTAAAGGCATCTTCCCATTCCCAGTCTGCCAAATCTTTTCTCACTGTTGAAATCTGCTTTGTCATAGTTATTGATAATGGTGTTCTTTGTAATATTGTCCTTGTCACTTGTTATAATAAAATCCACCATGCTATGGTGGCTGGATCCCAGTGGTGTCAATACTTTACACTCCTGTATAGTATTAGTCATATTGCAAAGAACTAAGTCCAGTACATGTTCCCCCTGGTATTATCCTCAACATATTGCTCTAACCCAGCCAGGTTGAAGGTCTCCATGTATCATAATTCAACAGCTGTATTTGTTTTATGGTTTTTCCAACTAATGCCTGGCAGGTTGAAGTCACCTAGGAGTATACAATTATCGGCTGATGCTAGAGTATTTAAACTGTCCAAAAGCACCATATCTTCTGAGATTGAATATGAGGGGTGGCCTATATACTACACCAATGTCAATTCTGGTTCGATGTAAGGTGGTAAGTTTGATCTAGACCTGTTCCAAAGGGTAACCCGTGATAATAGCGACTCCATTACCGCGACTAAATAATCACGAGTAATTAAGGGTGACTCCAACAAATGCTACATATGAACTAAAGTGCTATAACACCAATAGTGCCTGTAGTTGCCATTAGAAGTAACAAAATAGTGAATCCTACACATAAGCATGACTCAGGGCATCAAAATAGTGACTTTTTAATAAAAAAATGGAGTATGGGCAGAGGCCAGGACAGCATGAGGGGCTAAAACTTGTAAGGCAATGCATTACCATACCAGAAGTAAAAGTCATCCATGACACAGGAGCAGCAAAATGAATGCTAGACAGGAGCCAGTGCCTGGTAGGTAAAATAATTAAGGTCAGGACATGGCAAATAAGTTAGGCCCACTGAGATGTAGATCAGGGAGAGAAACTGCAGAGCAGCGGGGGAGGGTCCAGGCTATGTGACGGACCAGGGCAGTTCAGTAATGGTGGTAATGGAGAAATGGCAAACCCAAATGCAAACATTGCTGACTTAGAGAGTAACACAGGACAGAATGGAGTGAAACCAGGAAGAACAAGGAGTGCAGGACAAGAGCATAGCAAAAAGAAACACTCACCGGTGGGCAGACATGCTGAGCGGCATGTGATCTTAAGCAGTGGGGAAGGCAACAGGCACAAGTGGATGATGCCACAACCCAGAGAGCAGGAAAGGAGCGTGGCCCCAGACAAAAAGCACTAAATGGAGGCGCCACCAAGGAGCCATCACAAGGAGAAGAGCAGCAACAAGGGATGGGGAGGCTAATTAGAGGAGAAATGGATGGGAGGAGGGAGAGAAGGGGGAAAGGCAAACCTTTTCACATTATGTAATGTGGGGCCTGAGCCACAGCATCATAAGGACTGATGACGATGACAACAGATGACTTGCCAGTAAAGCTTGTTAGCTGATCGCTGATTGCGATTATTACATGGTGGCTAAATGTACCAGCGCTAAAGTTTGCAGTCGCTAAACTACACTCACTGATGTTGACTTACTGTTCTGTATTTCATGATTTTATTGTGCAGTTTTAACATGGAACCTTCCAACGTCTCCCAGTGGGTTGTATGTGTTTGTTCTGATACAACCATGTCGGCTACATAAAGAGTCATGCCACCACCTCTTGCCTCCATCCTGTCCCCACAGTACATAGTAATCCCAGGAATAAGCCAATCCAATGAATCTTCACTGTTCCACCATGTTTCTGTGATGGCACAGATCTGGATATTATCCTCACATAGGGTATACTTGAGCTCGTCAAATTTTAATTTGTTAGGCTCCTGGTATTCAACAGTAAGCATTTCCATTGGGCAGTGTCCCTGGGTGTGATAAGTGACCTGCTAATGACTTGGCCCCCAGCTGAGGCTATTTCTCCTCCCCTCCCCCATATGAGGTTTAAATGTTTATGTAATTCCAGCCTTAGTTTATGTGTCATGATTCTTTTGCCCTTTTTATTTGTGTGTAACCCATCTAGCACAAATAAATCAATGTCCTGGAAGTTGTCCCAATGCTGAATAAAAGTATAACCCTCTCCGTAGCACCATTTTCTTAGCCACCATTTAGTTGTAGTATGACCCTCTCACACCCTTTAGCCTTTAATGCTTCTCCCACGTGTTCAAAATCCCTCTGAATATCCACCTATTTTCTTTTCCCTAGATCATTTACTCCTACATGTAATAAAGCAATTGGCCTCTCTGTATTTTCTAGCAGCCCTGGGAGCAGTTGTCTAATGTTGCCAATTCATGCCCCTGGGGGAACGCTTACTGTGGTGTATTCATTGCGGTTCTTACACAAGATTTGATCTGTATACCACAGCATTGAATCACCAACCACTAAAACATCTCATGAGCCTGGATGTATAATGTTCTCTTTTCCCTTTTGTTTTTCTTTCTTGCAGGTATCCCTGCCCTCCATGTTGGTGGTAGTAGCTATGGGAGTCCACTGATCCCTAAATTCATTACTTGATAAATCACTGTCTTCATCAGCTAGGGATTAAAACCTATTTTGTGTCTATAAGTTCTCTGAGTCTTCAATGTTCCTCCTACCTTTTTTAATAGTTTTTTGTATCATACACCATGCCTCCATTTCATTCTCTTTAACTGTATCACCAGAGTGGACTGCCCTTTCTTGATCGGATACCCCAGTCGCCCTCTGTTGCAATGATACTATATTCTGACTGGATTGCTCAGCAGATTAGTCAATAAACTGTTCTAGAACATTAATGTCTTTTTTGTAGCTGGACCCTCTGCTGTAATACAGCAATTTGATCTTAACAGTTTCTATTGTCCGTTCTAATAGGGTAACTGGTGTGAATGAGTCAGTCTTTTCATATCCAGCAAGTCAACCTTTCTAACCAGTGTTTGGACCAAATTTATTAAGTCCTGTACTGTTTTGTGAACCAACCCCAAAGTCACTTCCATGTCCCAGTCAGGGTCTCAAGCTGTGCCATGCTGTCCTCTGCTTTCAGTTCCCTGCTTGCCTTTCCCCAGTTCCTGTGCAAGATACTGTCATGATTTCCCTACTGCACCCCCTATAAGTTTTCCAGTTGTGCTCTGAATAGGTGTGCAGCTGTTGTGGTATGTTAAACTCAATTTAATCAAGGAACAATAATAAAATTTAACTTTTAAACTGCTGATAGACTGGGCGCTCTTAAGGAACATGCCTTGTTCCATCTGCTACAGGCCTCGCCTTCCCTGTTAATGGTTCTTGGTACTGGGGCAGCTGAAATCTCTGTTTTCCAATATACTGAGTGATAGATTTCCTTAGTTTTGTTTGGGATGGATTCTAAAAAGTTCATTTAAAATGAAAATGCTCATACAGTACCTGGTAGTGACATTTTGCTGGAATTCTGTCCAGGAGGCTTTCACAGATGACACAGAAAAATGTGGTTGGTGATCCAAGCAAAACATCATAAAAATCTACAAAGACATATCTTCAGACACAAACAATTGCCAGCAACCACCCACATGGCTAAGGAGGAGAAGAAAGAGAAGTGTGAAGTACTACTTGCCTGTACTGACCAGCCTGAGTCTTGTATATAGGTGCTGAAACACAGACAAACTCTCTCTGTACAATAAGATTATTTTTTTAGCCAGTCACAGGTGAGAACTAAAGACAGCTTACTAGAAAAACACACTATGGAAAAGTACAAATCGAATGAAAGTAAAGAAAAAAAAGGCAGACGGGAAAAGTAGATAAGACCATGAGAAGTCGGGTGACTGGGCTGGGGGCACAGCCTGCCAAGTGGAGGAAAAAAAAAGTAAGAAAGGGAAATATTTAATCTGTTGAGGTCTCTTTAAGGGAGCTGAGGTAATCTACTGCTTTACACTGGATAGGAAGATTGAAACTGGGGGTGGAGACTCATGACTACAGCTTTCAGGGTACCTGCAAAGGAAATAAATAGCATAATCCTCCTACTTCCTTGAGTTGACTGAAGCAAGATCCCATGGTGCAAAATGACCTACATCAGGAGAAAAGATTGAACATTTTTATAGAAGATAAAACAGCCATGTGGTCATGCAGCCATGTGAGCTCAAAGTGTTGTAACATTTGCCCCAGTGGCCACTTTGGGTTGGATCTAGCAATGGATGGTTCCAATGCCACAATGCCATATGGCGTCTATAGGAACAATGTGCCTCCAATTTAAGTTCAGTTCTCTCCAGAAGTCCCCATTTTGCTTTTTTAACATTAACAATTTTAAACAAATAGGCACAAAGGCACAACATAGTGCGTATTACTTGAACAATAAAGCATGACAGGGGGTTCGTTATGTTGGGATAATGGCCCACCTTGAGTGTTTCGAAGCATGAGCAGAGCCAAGTGCTTCTACTACCCAAGAAGGTTTTAGTTTCAATAATGCACTCCTGGAGTGCCTTATTGTGATTATGAACTGGGTCTTTTTAGTAAATTGGTTGTATTTTTCAAACATATTTTGTTGAACTACTTAGCTGAGCCGCTTTTGCTGGGATAACAGCCCAGCTGAAAGTACGCTTGACCAATCAGGAGCCAGCCTTCTTTCTATCTATTTTATAATGTGGGATAACTGCATTCCTTGGGAAGTTTTCCTTCTGTACCCACAAAGTAATGTTATCCTACAAGTATACATATTCTGGAGGGCTTCATTGAGATTAAAAAAAAGTGTTCCCTGATTTATATTTTTTAAACTGAGTAACAGTTTTATTGAGACAAAACTGAGTAATGGGGTTTAAAAAGTAGGTATTTTGACCTGAGCTGTGGTGTCAGAATCATGCATGCCTATGTGATCATATTCAACCAATACCACATTGTTTTGTCTGATCAATTTGACCAAATTTGATATCTATGTGATAATCTAATGATTTGGTGAGCTATAACATACTGTAGGAACACATTAACATATGATTCAAGGAAACAAAGATCACTGGCTTGTCAAGTTCTTTTCCCACCGGATCACTGGGAAAATCTTGTCACCCCATTTTCTTCAAAGTACCTATAAAGTCTAAGGTTAAAAGTAGATACAGTATCGGCTAGCACCTGCTCTAGGAGTCTGTTCCAAACATTCACCACTTATTCCAAGAAATTGTTCTTCCTAATATTTCCTTGCATTTTCTTTCTTTAGTGACATTGTGTGCCTTCTTATTCTCTTGTCCTTGGATAATCTGAAGAGGTGTATTTGATCTAATGGTGTTCTCCTTTCCAGATATATGATTATTGTGATCATGTCTGCCCTGCCTTCTCTTTTCCAAAATGAATAGTCCTAGTTCTGCCAATTGGTCTTCATAGCTCATGTTCTCAAAGCCCTCCGCCATCTTTGTTGCTCTCTAGTGGACTGGTTTGATCATAGCAATGTCCTGTCTCAGATACAGGGACCAGCACAGCACACTGTACTCAAGATGGGGCCTTACCAGCCATCCCAGTGTCATGGTGGGTCAAGGCATCCATGCATCCTGACTTCCACGCTGGTGACCCGTGTTTGGGAACAGACACGGATCGCTCAGGGGCTCAGCTGGGGAGGGACAACTCAGTGTCCATAGGATAGCTCTCTTCCCTCGGGAAGGGGGGGATCCTGTGACTTGCCCCTCAACTGCCACCTGGCAGAAGCCAGGTGGTGGTACATGTGAGTCTCACCATTAAGGAAGGGCCAGCATACAGAGTGCTGGAACACCTCCTCATAGGTTGTGTGCACTTGTGCACTCATTGTACATACAGCCACACCCAAAACAGAAGGAAAAAATGGAAGCAGGGAGATCCGGGGGGGGGGCTTGACTACAAGATGGTGGGCAAGAGACTGGAGTGAGAAGCAGCACTCTTTTGACCTGCCCTCCTAGTATGAGCATTATCATACCCCAGCAAAATCTTTTAAATCCCTGGAAAAACATTTAAAGAGGCTACTAAATTTACAGAAAAGAAAGGTAAAAAATGACCTTGGCTGTCTGACAATATGACACCAAAGAAAGAAGCAAAAATCTTAAATGGAACAAAGAAGCTAACCTGTCATGGACAGACCAGCAGTGGATAAATTGTAGAATCAGAGCAAATAAATTGTATGTGGCAGCAAAAAATAAAATGATTCAACGGAAGATGGTTGATACAGCCCATATTACACCAGGAGTTTTTAGCTAACAAACAAAAATAATAATGCTAAATGTTGGCATCTATGTGGATCAGATGCAGATTTCACCCACTACATATGGAAATGACCAATGATAAATGAATGGTGGGAAATGACCAACCATATGTTATCCCAAGTGATAAATAAAAAGTAGCCAATGAATGTGGAAACACTTATATTTCATAATACAGAAACTCCGTAATTAAATCAGACTGAACATAGAAACACAGACAATGATGGCAGAAAAAGACCAGAGGTCCATCCAGTCTGCCCAAGTTCCCTATACTGCCTGGAATCTACTGTTCCTTCAAGGTACTAACCATCCCCGTCCTCTCTTTATTCTCCTTCTTGGTCCTGTCAGCCCCGGTAACCACTATTCCTTCATTATGTCCCAGCCCTGCTTGAATCTCTGACTGTTTTTGCACCCACATCTTCAGCCAACAGACTATTCCAAGGTTTCATCACCTTTTCTGTAAAGTAGTACTTCCTCACATCTCTCCTGAACCTACCTCCTGTTCATTTTCATTCATGTCCATGTGACCGCGAATTGGTATTCAGGCTGAATAGCTCCCCATAGTTCACTTTGTTAATTTTTTTAAACTTGAAAATCTCTATCATATCTCCCTTCTTCCTTCTGGTCTCCAGTGAATACATATTTAGTGCCCCAAGATGCTCCTTATAGGATCTGCCCTGCTGGTCCTGAATCATTTTTGTTACTCTGCACTGCACTGTCTCCAGCCTATCCTTATCCTTTCTAAGGTGAGGACTCCAGAACTGGATGCAGTACTCTAGGTCAGGCCTCACCAGGGATCTGTAGAGGAAGTATTACCTCCTACTATTATCGGTACCACCCTGATACATCCTGTTATCTTTGCTATATGCCTTGTTGCAATGACTGGACACTTAAGTGAGTTGCAATTGATAACTCCAAGATCCTGTTCCTCAGCTGTAGTGCTAAGTCTCTCCTCCCATCCAGTACTCTGTCTTGGGGTTCTTTTTCCTATGTGCATTTCCTTGCAGTTTCTAGCATTGAATTTTAACTGCCAGACCTTTGACCACCCCTCTAGTTTTTGTAGGTCTCTCTGCACTTCCCTTATTCCCTCATCACTATTCACCCTTCCACATAGTTTTGTGTCATCTGTGAAGATAGACAACCTGCCCTGAATTCCTTCTCCAATATCACAAATGAACAAGTTGAAGAGGACAAGACCCAGGGCCAATCCCTGTGGAACCTCGTTCATAACCTCCCGTTCTTCTGATTTAACGCCATTGACCACCACCCTCTGCTGCCTCCTCTCTAGTCAGTTACCCATCCAGTTCACTGTGGGTTTAGCTGCACCCAGGTCTTCCATCTTCTTGAGCATTCATTTGTGAGGTACCAAGTCAAAAGCTCTGCTGAAGTCAAAGTAGAGCAGATCCAAAGCGTGGCCCTTGTCTAATTCCTTTGTTACCTAGTCAAAGAAAACTATCAGGTTAGTCTGACAAGATCTTCCTGCTATGAAGCCATGTTGTTTCCTGTCCTGAAGCCTGTTGCTCTCCAGGCAGTCTAAGAAGTCTTCTTTGATTAGTGACTTCAACAATGTCCCTACTATAGAGGTTAGACTGACAGTCATGTAATTCCCAGGTTCCTCCTTACCCCCCTTTATGAAGTGGTACAATGTCTGCCACCTTCCAATCCCTTGGAACTTCCCCAGACCTAAGTGAGCTGTTAAACATACATACCAGTGGTTCAGCCAGCTCCACTGCTAATACCCTTAGTATCCTGAGATGCAACCCATCTGGTCCTGAGGCCTTATTTATCTTAAAGGCAGCCAGTCCTTTCACTAGTAAATAGTGTCTGTCTCATTTCTGGGATTCCCTTAGTGGCCGCTTTGATGCCACTCTCTGGCATGGACCCACTGTCCTCCTTAGTGAAAACTGAGCAAAAGTAGTCATTAAGGATGACAGCCTTTCGCCCATTCTCCTTTATCACCCTACCACCCTCAACTAGCCTTATGATTCCCCCACCCTTTTTCCTTTTTTCACTAATATATCTAAAAAACTGTTTTTCTCTTCCTGACCCCATCCACTATACGCAGATCTGTGTCTGCTTTGGTCTCCCAACGCTCTCCTTACTTCCCTCGCTTTCTGTAGATAATCCTCCCATTCTACCTCCCCCTGCTTTTTTCTTGTATTTATAAGTGGCCTTCTTTTTGGCCCTTACTGTTTCCCTCATGCTTGCTGAGAACCATAGTTGTCTCTCAAACCTTTTTTCTTTGTTACTGTTCTTAGGCATGCTTAAGATGCCTCAAAGATGGCCCCCTTAATTACCTCCCCATATCTCCTCCGCCCCACCTATGTCCTTCACCCCTACTAACTTATTCCCTGACCAGTTCCCTCATCCTATCGAAATCAGCCCTTTAAAGTCAAGGACTTCTTCTCGATTAGGGTTTGTTGGCCCCAAGGGCCAGTTCAAACCAAGTTATGGTCGCTGTTCAAGCAAAAACAAAAACAATAGCCCTTGGTACAATAACAACAAAAAGAATAATATTGGAAAATTGAAATGCACAGATGTTACCAGAATTTGACAAGCATAGATGGTGGAATATGTTGAGGGAAGGCCTCTCTTATGAAAAGATATGTATTAATGTGGAAAATAGAGAAGATATTTATGGGACTGGTTGGAAAGAGCTGGAGGTGAATCTCCCTACCCCCATTAAAACTATAATAGGTATGGTCTGATTTAAATGCTTTGAATCTGTCACTATATAGAATATTAATACATCATGTAAGCTTCCTCTTTTACATCTTAGGAGCTGCAATTAGATTCTTTACTGGGGGTGGGGCTATTCAGGGGTTTTGATTTTCCTTCCAGGGATTTATTTAACTCTAAAAATTGATTAGCGTTTTGCTAATAAAAGTGCCAAATCTTTGTGAAAATGCATATCTCTTGCCTCATTGTGTTTAACAAACACAGCACTTCTAGAAAATCTATATAAATACTTTCTACACAGTTAGTGTAGTCCCAAGAAAAAAACTGCTAATCAATTATTTAATACCATGCCTTCTAAGGAACATTTACTGAAACAGATCTAACTGTGGATAAAAGAATGAGGTAACAATCAATTATGTAATTATAATTATGAAACACTGAATAAAAATATTTAAAAAAAAGGAAAAAAAATAGAGATGGGCTTAATGAAGCCTTCCTCTAGCACCAGCAGCCCGCCCAGTCTCGAGGACAGGCGGAGACTCAGGACAGTCACGGGTTATAAGGGACAGGGCTAATAGAGCTGCCCAGCCTGCCAAGGAGGATAAACACTATACAGAAATAAAGATGGAGCCTTACCAAGGATCGTATACAAGGGCATTATAATATTTTCAGATCTGCTTATGAAGTTCCTCTTTGCATGCCATGATTTTGTTTGCCTTGTTAATTGCAGCCCTACACTGTTGGTCCCATTTCAATGTGCTACAGTACCATCACTATCACCAGGGTTTTTTCCTGTTGACTTTTGATCATTTGAAACCATTTAAGTAGTCTTCTGTGTAAGCTCTTCTTTTAGAAGTGCACAGCTTTACATTTAACATTAAAGTTCATCTGCCATTCTTGTCCACTTCCCCAGCTTGTCTAAATCTTTATGCACCTCATCTATCTCCTTTGTGCTGCAGCTACAGTTTTAGCCTCTGACATGCCTGACTGGTTCCTGAAATGTCTTGGAAGGAGAAACTTGTTTAACCAGGAAAGGCACACTAAGTGGGAGCTTGTTTCCAGGTGCAACCTGGGAGCACAAGAAAGTTGAGGAACTTGCTCAGCATCACAAAGCATGCAAGTGGGGGCTGTGGTATTCAAACCCAGGTCTCCAGATTTGCAGCTCAGAGCCTTGAACCACTGCACTATGCTGCCTCCTAAAGTTAAATGACTTGTTCAGGACCACACAGTATACAAGTGGGGGTTGATGAGATTCAAACCCAGGTCTTGGAAATTTGTAGAGAAGTGTCCTGCCAGCCTAAATGTGCTGCAGTATGGGTGATGGGCCACCTGAAAGATTTCCAGAGAATCTCTTAGGAAATATCACAAAATATCTAGAAACCTCTGGATTGCTCAATGGCCACAGCTGGGCTCCACCCAACTTGCTGTCATGAGCAAACTTGGCAACCCAGGTCACGGTGCCCATCCCCAGGTTACCTCTAAATATATCTAACAGTGTTGTTCCGAGTAGAGACCCCATTGGACACAACTGGTCACATGTTTCCATGTTGAGAGATTGACATCAAATATATATCCTGGTTTCCTAATCCACAACCAGTTAATAACCCATTGTAGTACTGCACTAGCTGTATATAGGGTTTCCATTTTGTGAAGAAGCCTCCTGTGTGGAACAGTGCCAAATGCTTAGCAGAAGTCCAGATACAATATCCACAGGTCTTTCCATGTCACACTTACAGCATGCTGTGAGATTTGTCTGCATTACTTCCCTTTCAGAATGTATGCCAAGCTTTTGAATTCAAGCTGTTTTTTACAAGTGTTCAATACTTATGTTTTTTTATATTTGTTTCCAGTAGCTTCCTGGTATTAATGTCAGGCTTGTTGTTCATAATTCCCTGGTTCAGCCCTTGGAGCCCTTTTTATGTTTGCTTGCAAAGCATGTGAACTTATTGGTCTCAGTCTGATCAGTGAGAGGGCTTTTGGGGTGCACCCCTCCTCTACCTATTATAGCTTCAGAATGCTGTTTCTCCTCCCCAGTTGTGCCCATTCTCCACCTTACTTCTCATTTTCCCTTTGAAGTCCCTGCTCATTCACAAGGCTGGAAAATGCAAGGTAGGGGTTTTTCATGTGTAACTCCTAACTTTTGCACGAAACTTTACCCCTGCTTTTTGTTACACATATGTGCTACTGTTTACTTCTTCTAATACGTTCCTACACACATTGATCAATTCAGATAAGAAGACGTGTTACACTGCATACCTGTGTTTTGAACACTAAAATAAAAGCATTTTGGTCATTCCAACATACATAAACAAGGCTCAGCACGTACAGTAACCCCTATCCTAGTACTCAAGCTGATAATATTTGCCTGCTAAACACATAAATACATTGGTATCCATTTGAACTGTGAGAGTGCTTTGTGGGGTGTACCCCTTCTTCACCTATCACAGCACCAGAATACTGAATTTCTTCCTCTTTGTCCTCTCTCAGCCTTTCTTCTATTTTTCACTTTGAAGTCCCTGCCAAATCACAACATTATCAGAGAACCAAATAGTGGCACTTTGCAATGCTATCCCACTTTTAGTTAGATCTGCAGTTACTTCAAAAAGTTTTCTCTAAGAATTTCAGAGACTTCTGCAGCTTGCAAACATTTGTACATGTGGGGCTAGATATTCAAAAATGCACAAAAGCAGAGCGCAAAGGGTTGTACTACACTCGCGCCAGCACCATATTCAATTGGATAGCAGATCAGTGTTAGTTGATTGAATATCAGCCCATGTCAGCACAGCGCTAAGTCAGTTTGCCATGGACCTGGGCTGCAGCCAGCCCATAGAGAACTGCACCCCCAGCCCAGATAGTACCATGAGCCACAGAACAATACTCAGCTGTAAAATGCAAATGAGCCCATTGGGCATGCAAGGTACTAAGGGGCTATTAGTATGCTCATTATTGGCTGATTTGCATTGGAAGTGGCAGCCTAGTTGTGACCGAACTCATGTCAGCCCCGGTAGCTAGTGGCATTCTGGCCACCTGTCCCACCAATGTGAAGCCCTTGCCCTGGTGTCTCAGAGGCACCCCTACTCTGTAACCATCTGACCCAGGATTTCACAAATATACTTAGTTTCCATTGGAAGCTCCCATCCACTGGTCACCCATTCTGGAATGGCAGATGTAGTCCCTCATGTTTAGTGCCCCTAATCACTTGTCTGGTAGATATACAGGCTGTCCCTGGTGTCCTGTGGTACCCCAACCCTCCAAACACCCATACCAGTATGGCAGACGTAGTCCCTGGTGTCTAGTGGCATACCCCCACCTACCAATCACCAACCCTGTACAGTGCCGGGTCATCCCTGGAGTCTAGTGGTACCCCCACCAAATGCCCATCACCTATATGTGTGTGTATACCCTGGTGTCTAGTGGTACCCCCTCCACCTGCCACTCATTTATCTTAGTGATGCCAGCAATACCCTGGTGGCTAGTGGAAGCCCCACTCCAACTTTCTGGCTCCTATAGTTCTCTGCCTTCCTGGTGTCCAGTGGCATCTCCCTCTAAAATCTTGCCCAGATACCCGGCTCATCCCTGGCATCCAGTGGTACCCATCATGACCACTGGTGCCAAATGTGCTGCAGTGGTGGTTCCATGGCTCCCACCTGTCCTGCCCACACTTTGCACATCACCCAGCCAAACACCCCATACCTGTGCTGGTGGGATTGTGCAGGGGGCCTAAGACAATGAATGGCACAGTCCCCCCCCCACCTCCATGGCTGGCTGCCATATGGATTGACAGTGAGCGCACATACACTATACTGTACATTGTACATTTGCTCACTGTCAAACCATACAGCAGCCAGCCACAGAGGTGAGAAGAGGGGTGAGAAGAGGGATGAGCTGGTTGTTATCGTGGACCCCCAGCATAGCCCCGCCAGCATTGGTATGGGGGTTAGCTGGGTGCTGTGTTGAGTGCGGTGGGGCCCTACGAGCACCACTGTGCACTAGTCTGTATGGTGACCAGCAGGAGGTGCCACTGGAAACCAGGGACACCATTCTGATACTTGGATAGGTGGCCGATTGGTAGGGGTGCCAGTAACCACCAAGGTTACTGTGCCCACACTGGAACAGATGTTCATAGGGTGGGGATGCTACTACTCGACATGATGCCCTCCGTACATCTCGGGATGGGTGGATAGGAGCAGATGGCTGCAGTACAGCCATCCCACTACCAGGGCTTTGTGCCCAGTTAAGACCGTATACCATTCACACAGTGAACGAAACATGGTGAAATCCCTTACAGCGACTATCTTGACAGGTTTAGAGATTGTTGCTGTAAGGGAACTGAGGGTGAAATTTCACCTTTTCGCTGTCCTTCGCCCCCCCTTCAAAATAACTCTGACTTGGAGTTAGATATATTAAGAAGGGGGTGCTGCAGTTTCAAGAACAAAACACAATGTTTGACCATTGAAATTTCACCTGTTGACATTGTAACATTTGCTGTGTCATGCGTTGACAATTTCTCTCTCGATGCAACATGGTGGAACCATTAAGACTAGATTTGCAAAGGCAATAAATTCTACCACTTTGGGTGCCATTTAGCACCACCACAAACTTTTGAAATTGCCACTGCAACTGTATGCAGGGGAGGGATCCCTTCATCTGCATGGGTGCAGTGTTATTTTAGTGCTTAGGCAGGAATGGGTTTTGCCCATGTTACAGGAATCTCTGAATAAAGACCCCATCCACAAACTGGGCATAAACCCTGGCTAGTACAGGCAAACACTCCTTTGTGCCTGCCTTAACTTTTGAATATCTGGCTCCATTTGTTTAATTTTTGTCTGTTTTATCTTATGTAATATTTTTTTGTATTTATTGTAATGTAATGTATTGTATTATTATTTATTACCTAACGTAATACTCTCCTATGTATTGTCCTCTTTTTGTACCCAGCACATGCCTGTAAAAGGTGTTTCTGTATCAGAGCACCTATCCGGTATACAAAGTGAAATAAATAAATAAATAAAACCTCTCCATTTCTCAATCACAACAATTTCATTATTATAACTTACATTACTAATTTAGTTTAACTGCTGCCCTATCTACTGTATGTCTGACAAATACACAGCAAATACAAACAAGTGGACATTTGGTATTGGCCAGTGCTTGTTGAATACTGGTATAACTTGGCTTACTCGCCATTCCTCTGGTCCACAGGTAGACCTTAATGAGTCATTAAATATCATTGCCAGTGGGATGGACAATTCTTTGGCCAATTCCTTTAGAGATTTTGGGTATGTTCTATCTGGGCCAGTTGCTATGTATCTGTTAACCTTCTTGAGGATTTGTTTAACCCTTTGGCTGTTATCTGTATGCTCTATAGTTTGTCTTCTTGTGCTCCTTTAAATAACATTTTACTGTCAGTTATTGTTTCATTTCCTTCACTGGCAATACAGATGTGAAAAAAACCTGTTTAGGCATTTTGCAGTGTGTTCTCTTTTTGCTATTCTGTCTCCATTTTTGTGATCTTGCAACCTGATTAAAGTTTCTCAATTGCTGGTCCAATAGTAGTTTCCACCATTTTCTGAAAAATGCCCTAAAGATAATGCCAAGGGAATCCTTAATCCATTCTGCATCTATTTGGTCCTGTTTAATATTGGAAATATATACATATCCCAGATACACTGGGGTGTGGTTGTAAAATAGTCAAATTAAGCATACAGCATATGAGGGAGCATATTATTGTTGGATAATGACATGCCTTGCGAAGTGAGGTATGAGGCAAAACTAAAAGCCTTACTCATCTGTGAGGTGCTGTCATTGCACAGTTACGCACATCATTGGGTGCCTTATTACAATCATAAAAGGGGTTCCCTACTTTTTAATTTTAGAACCTTGTAATGAGGTTCAGATGGTTAAGCAAACCAGTGCTGTTGTGCAGGAATCATGCATGCTCATATGATCAGACTCAACCAATCACAGCACAGAATTTGGCTAACCCATTTTTTATAATGTGCCTTATCTTACAGGGCATAATTTACTTTTAAAGTTGGACGCTGTGATTTAACTTCAATCAATAATGATTACAAATATAATTACAAAGGAAGTAAGAGCATGATCGAGTCCATTACCTAAACATGTATTATTACGAATGGACCAAATGCCTAATCGTCCAGTTGGTTTCCTGTCATCTCCCATCCAATACTGGAATTGCTACAGTCATGTCTTGTACCCCATAGGTGGGAGGACAGGTGTAGGACTGCTTTTGCATTGCACCAATGCCATTCCAATATGACCAGCAGACACTTTGTGGACAGAACAGTCTGCACCCTTCCTTACCAGGAGCTGGACACCTTACCTCTGAGACGCACCCAACCCCCTGCCAATTCCAGGCTGTATAACATGTCTACTTTTTTTATTCATACTTTTGTGCTGTTTTTATCAGCTGACTTGTCTCATTTGAAGCAGTTCTACAGCCATGTTACTGACTTCTCTGGACCTTACCTAGTTCCGATGTTCTCAATCACATGATCTGTTGGAGTACCCAGTCACCAGTACCGAGCCTGTGAGGACCCAATCCATTATTCAGCCTTGCCCAGAGGTTTTTCCTCCATTATCTCCCTTGAGGCTACATGCGTGTAATGATATAACGCATGCTCTGCCTATGTAGAGATGCCCCCAGTGTCAGGATGTGGGCACCATTCCCATGCAGTCTCCCTTTACTGCCACTCAGATTCCTCCAGGTGACAGCCAACCAGTGGGGTATGATACCCCTTCCCCCAAGGGAGGAGAGCTGTCTAAGGGAAGATAAATCATCTCTCTGCGGCCAGCCCTCATGTGACCCGAGTCTGTTCCAGAATCCAGGTCCCTGGTGTAGTGCACAGTAGCACTGCTGCTGCATTACTGGGCTAGATGACAATTACCCATTCATAAAAAATTAACCATTGTTAATATTTTAGAACAATTTAATAAACAATAAATGTGTTGTTTTACCTAGTCTGTGAGAATCATCCCTTAGATCAACCCGATGAAGCACCAGTTTCTCCATCCTGCTGAGACTGCTAAAGCCCTCTGGTATTTTATCTATTATTCTGTGCTCTTTAATGAGGTTGATTCTCAGTTCTTTAAGGTTGATAAACTGGTTTAAATTCAAAAGAAGATGTTCTGAAAAATATAAAATGAAAGAAAGCTGTTGCTAATGTTAAGCCATTTTTATTACACATTGAAATATGGAATCACAATGCAGAACACAGTTGAGGAGGCTGGTTAAAAGCATAGCCTTGCTGCACAGCTTTTATATTCTTATAGCAGGTCTATTCCTCCACTGTAGTTTGTTGGCATCTGCCAGTAAAATAATTTCTAAACATCTTAATGCTGCTTTATGTACATTATATAAGTAAACCACATTTTTATGGAAGATGCCTTGTCAGCCAATAATAGTGCAGAACAGTTACAAAAAAAGTCACTCACCTTAGAGAGAACCTTTATAAAGGAGCATCAGAATCTATTATACTCTTCAAAAGTACCCAGAAATGTGCTTTTAACTTTCAGATGTATTTATTTATTTATTTATAGTGTATAGAGGCCACTTGTTCTGCATGGATTTCTATCCTTAGCAGAGCACTATTGTATCACAGTGCAAAGGTCATGGAATGTACTTGTGCCCTTCTGGGATACAACAGTTTTCTAAGAGCTTTCAATGCCCACAAGCCTGCCTGCTGCTTAACTACAGCTGAAAACAACCACATGGTCATCAGAGTCAAATCTGAACTGAATCAACAAGCTGATTTCCAAATATGCACAACAGGGTCATTCTTTATTAAAAGGAAGTCCGAAGGTTGATATCAGACATTTAATCACATGTAACACTTCATTTGTAGTGTGCACAGCATGGCGCACTTGCAACAAATATTATAGTGGCAAGATAGTTCACCCCCTTAAGAAAAGAATCCAAAAACATAAGAGGGAAATCTCATACCAAGAAGAAAAAAATGCATTAGGACTTCATTTAAAAAAAAAAACATCACAATGCTAATGTTAGTTTTTTATCCTTTTCAGGAAATCAACATGTGCCCCCTCTAAAATGAGGAGAAATTGAAAGAACTGTTGCTACAAAAGAGACAAAGCAGATCGTTACTTTAAAGAAATACGAAATCACACATACCCCCATAATGCAAAGCATCATGGGCTGTATATGCAAATCACTACCAAATATTATGCTGGTTCAACTTTAAGCAGAAATGCATGGTGCCAAAAGGCATCTCACACAGTCTGCAAAGGGTGCCAACAGAAGACACAGACACGTGTTTCATTCTACCAGGATTCATCAGTGTGCCTTGTCTGTATGACACCCCAGTGGAATGAACCAGCTACCCTAAGTTGGTCTATCTGGGTAGGGTTGTGGTGAGTCCAATAAAAACAAAAAGCAAGCTAAGAGACAAAGAACTTTAGTGCGTAAGCACTCAGGCAAGGGTTACCCCAAAAGCCATTGGCCAGAAAGCCAAGTTTCATAGAAATACAAAATCATACATACTCCCATAATGCAAAGCATCATGGGTTGTATGTGCAAATCACCACAAAATATTATGTTGGTTCAACTTTAAAATGCATGGTGCCGAAAGGCCTCTCACACAGTCTGCAAAGGGTGCCAACAGAAGACACAGACAGTAAGGTTCTTTGTCTTTTAGCTTGTTTTTTGTTTTTATTGGGCTCACCACAACACAACACAACCCAGATAGACCAACTTAGAGTAGCTGGTTCATTCCACTGGGATGCCATACAGACGAGGAACACTGCTGAACCCTGGTAGGACGTAACAAGTGTCTGTGTCTTCTGTTGGCACCCTTTGCAGGTTGTGAGAGAGGCCTTTTGGCACCATACATTTCTGCTTAAAGTTGAACCAGCATAATATTTTGTGGTGATTTGCATATACAGCCCAGGATGCTTTGCATTTTGTGGTATGTGTGATTTTGTATTTCTTTGAAACTTAGCTTCCAACCAGTGCACTTTGGGTAACTCTTGCCTGAGTGCTTGCACACTAAGATTCTTTATCTTGTTACTTAAATACTGATATACCAAAAGGATTAAATTAAGAAATTGATTATAAACCTTATTTATAAATAGATAAAAAGATGTTTCAATTATATTGGCTACTCCTGATCTTTGACCTGGTATCCATTTATGGGACATATTACGAGATCCTGAAACTCTGTTCCCCGATTTTCAGGATCCCATCTCCAGAAGCCTGAAACACATTTGCCTGATAAGAAAAGTTTTCCCAGTGTGGAGTTTTGTTTAATGCTTCAGGGGTCTTTGCACCCCGCACCCCCCAACATTTTTATATCTTACTCCGCCACAAGCAAACTTCACCCATCGAGCAAACATGTTTTGGGCACATGGTGTCGGGATCCTGAAACTCTGGAATCAGTTTCAGGACTCGTAATACTCCTCATTCATGTACAATGTACTTATTATATTATTATGCTGTATTGGTTCACAACATTCAGATTATGAGCTTATTCTATTTAATATTTATGAATTTGACATTGAAAAATATATAACTTTATTTATATGTTGAAATGGTGGGGTATTTGAACACATTGGAATACATTAGAGGGTTTTAAATGTTTAATTGTATCCAATTGTACTTAATTGAAACTGAAATCCATAGGTCTAGATTGTCTAACCTTACAATGGTTTTCAGATTACCTACAGGGCAGGTCACAACTCGTCAGAAGTCATGGCGCTTTATCTGACAGATGTCTGATCCTTGATGGTGTCCCACAGGGGTCTATATTGGGCCCATTATTATTTTCCCTATTTGTAAATGATATGCCAAAACACTGTGGAGAGGCAAACTTGGCACTGTATGCTGATGCTGTAGTATTATACAGGACCTCCAGTGATGCAAACCAATTGAATGACTCACTAGAAAAAGACCTACTACTTCTTGAGGGGTGGCTGGAAATCAATAAATGAATCCTAAATGGCAAAAGACAAAGGCTATATTATTTGGCCTCAAAAGTCTAAGATATGACAGGTCACAATATTTAACATCTGTTCAGAAACGGCACCAGGGTGGTGATTGCAGACTCCATTAAGTATCTAGGTGTAACTCTTGATCACAACTGCTTCTTCAAGACACACCAACCAGCTGACCAAGTCTCTGAACCAGAAATTAGGTTTACTATTTCAATTAAGTCCTTTTCTTACAAATGACTCTTGATTCAAGGCAACAACTGGTACCTTATTACCCACCCTTTATGGATTCCTGTTTTATACTCATTGAAAGGTGTAGGATTGCATAGGCTCAAGTGTCCAATACCATAGGATAAGCCGATTTTGCTGGTGTCCCACCACTGGAGCATCAGAGTCAAGTGCTGCATTCCCTAAACTGGCCCTCCTTGGAAGGCAAACTAACTTATCCTCTGTGCCTAGCCTATAGACTCAGGCTGGTCAACCCACTCCCAAGCCTGGCTGCTATGGCAGCCACCAAACAAAATAATAGGACACTAAGATCCTCCAACCATCAGATTCATAAAGTCCCTAAAGTAAGTTCCTCCCAAGGGCTCAGATCCTTTGCTGCCTATATACCGCCCCTGTGGAAAGCACCCCCAAGTAAACACCAAGAATGCAACTCTCTTTGGGGATTTACAATCATTTAATCATGGCACCTCATCCTAAATTTTCTTTTCTCCAATGCTATTTTTGCTATGGACTACCTTTGTAAGGTAGAAACGACAACCTGCCAATGAGTGCACTGTTCCAGCACACAGCTCTTACCGCAGTAGCTTGGAGCCTGCTTAAATATTGAATTTAGCACCTTTCCAACAGTCTCTACTCTGCTGTTATGTTTGCCTTGCCATCTACCCACAGACAGCCTTTTCCTTACATTTAATTCTTGAAATTATTTTAATTCATGCCTAAGGGCTGCTGCATTCACTGGCATTATTTATTTCATGTCTGAACTTTAAATCAGCTTCAGTTATTTTAGTAAGATCAGTTTCCAGTGAAGTAATCATGTATTTTATTTATGAATTTTAAGTCAGCATCAGAGGTGTTATTTTAGTTAGTATACGTTTTCAGTACTGCTAATCTAAACTTTAACTATTTTACACAGTTTTAATGAAGTCCTTTCTCCCTGTACACATTCAGTCCTACTTTCCCAGATGTGCCTGTAATCTCAGCATCAGCCCTCACTCCACTGTTAGCCTCCCTTCTTTGCCACTCTATCAGTCCTTCCACCTCTGCTAACCCTCCCATCTTTGACACTATTCTAATTATTGTCCTCTTTTCTTCTACAGACACCTTCCTCTCCCAGGCATACCTGCTTGTAGCTGTAGCTGCTCCTCACCAACCCCTCTCTACTAAGGTATGCCACAGAGCCAGACCAGACACAGAGCCCTACAGTCATTTATTTGTGATGCCATGTCCTGAATTTTCTTTGCTCCAATGCTATTTTTGCTACGGACTAACTTTTAAGGTAGACACAGCACCCTGCCAACAAGTACACTGTTCCAGCACACAGATCTCGGCATAGTAAGCTTGGAGCCTGATCTTCTCATTGCTGTGCCATGGCTCCTTCCTGCTCCTCCACCACCACCCCACCCTTTGCTGGTCTGTTTTATATAGGTGTAGTCTTGTGACTAAGTCCCCACCTTTCCATTTGTAGCTTATACAGAAACACCAATAGAGGGTGTCTGGTCACCCTTTGCTAGGTTACTGGAAATCCTAGTCATACTGCAAAAGGAAAGCTTTTTACAGCCTTGTCCCTTTCTTTTCTGGCACCCTGGATTCTCTCTGTGGGCAACAACACTCTGCCACCCTTAACTTTGATCAAGTTAGCCCCTTAGTTTTGAGACATTTAGTGTGTTTCTCAGTAGTGTGTACTTTAGAGTGTTGCCTGTGCCTTTATTTCCTAACACTTTGAATGGTATGTGCCAAATCCCTCTGCAACCCTAATTGTTGCTCAAGTTAGCCCACTTTCCCTGCCATTGCCCTGCATCTACTGCCATTGTCTAGCCCCCTTATAGTTATGCGACACTCAGTCTGTTTCTCATTAGTGTCTATTTTTGAGTGCTGCCTGTACCTTTATTTCCTAGAACTCTGAATTCTCTCCACATCCAAATCCCTCTGCCACCCTATTTGTTAATCAACTTAGCCCACTTCCCCTGCCCTCTCATTGCCCCACATCTACTGTCCTAGTCTAGACCCCCTTCCTCTCCTCTCTCCTCTGCTTGCTTCAAATTCACATTTTCCACTGCCTATATCCTGGTGGATCCCAAATCAGAGCTCAATCATTACATTATACCTATAGTCACAACCCCCATCTCTCGAGTACAACATGGCACACCATGGAGTTGTTCTTGCTCTTCTTTATATTCTAGCTCACTAACAGATTCTCTTTACTGTGCACAGTCTAAAGCACCGCAACCCTGTAATGTATCTCTCACCAGCAGTGCTCACTACCCTGAGATAGCATCATCCTTAACTATCTACATCATCTGTGTAAAAGGGATGCATTCTACCTAGGGACTGGCACATGGGGTTTCCTTCACTCTATAAGCAGGATTGTTTGTAGTCCTGCTGGCTTATCCCCACTAAAATTAGTAACGTTTTTACCTTGTTCCTACTCCTTACTCACGCTGGTGATATTGAATTTAATCTTGGTTCCTCAGGTCCATTATTCCTGCCTGCCTTACCATCACTACATATCCGACTGGTACTAAAGGTATCAAAATTGCCCACTTACATGTACAAAGTCTCTGCCCCAAGTGGCTGAGATACAAGCCTAGGCAGATCAGCATAACCCTGACATTCTTGGCATAACCGAGATGGTATCACATCAAAATAGCGAACCAAAATGAGTGACTAATAAATGAGTGCGTCACTTTGGTCACTTTCAGGTTTGGCAACTGTGGAGAGACAGAGAAGGAGGGGATAGCGAGAGAAGATGGGAAAAAACAGCAAAGGGAGGGAATAGCGATGGAATGGAAGGAAGTGGGAGCTAGAGGGATGAGCTAACTAGGGATGTGTAGTGTGATGCTGCTGAGCCACCAGTGTAGCATAGCAGGTAGGGCCACTGGCTACAGTAGTGGTAGTCCTGGGTTCAGGACTACAGACAGCTATTTTATTTTAGTTTTGGCAGGTGGTGTGGTTTTTTTTCAAGTTATTGTCATCCTCAGTCCCTCATCTTTCCTCCAGGGTCCGCCCCCCCCCCAGAGATGATGATTATAAAAGTTTGGGGAGTGCGGGGGGGGGGCTTTCATCCCACATTAAACATGTATTTATTTTTTTTTATCACTACTTTGTTTTTCCTCACTCTGTGCAGCCCCCATCTGACTGACTGCCCCAGCTCCGTCCCCCAGAATTACCGGGGCTTACCTTACAACCGGTCCGGAAGCGGTGCCTGCGGAGTGTTGGTCGCCATCCTGCCACCAGCTGCCTTTTTTTGTTTTTCTCCCCTTATTTCTCGAGGACTTCAGGAGAAGGACGCATGCATGTGGAGGCACGCATGCACCTTACAGCCCCAGTAACGGCCCTCTTCCACCCACCCCATTGGCCTATTGCTGGCATCCTCACTTGTGCAGCCCCTTGGCCTCCACCAGGGTGTAGCCATGAGCAAGGGATGCCACCCCACCTCCCCGGAGAGGAAAGCTGCCCTACAGCTACTCCATCCTGCTCCACCTGCCCCCTGCCGACCTCCGATGGACCCAGGCTTACTCCCAAACCAGGGTCGCTGCATGCTACGAGGTGAGACAGCCAATGCCTCAGCCTCTGCACCACTGGAGCTGACTATTAAACATGTATTTAGATATGCTACAATTTAGTATTCAGAGAATATGGTTGTGTACTGTATTTGTGTTCATCAGGATCTACTTGCTGTTGTGCGAGTCACTCAAAAAGGTTCACTATTATGACATGGAACCACAGAGACTTGGTTAAAGCTTGACATTCACCAACATGAGGCAAATGTCCAAGGTTACTCATGCTTCTGGAAAGACTGTGTAGGTAAAAAGGGTGGTGGTATTCTATTCTATGTAAAATCTAGTCTATCTACCTCAGAAATCATCTCTCCAGCCAAAAAACTTCCTTCTGTAGAATCTTTATTTATGTACCTAACACTTGGTAACATAAATAAATTAATAACTGGTTGTATTTATCTCCCTCCAAAAGATACTACCAATATTTAACCTTCCTTTATGACATTTTTGACTGATCTTCCCTCACATGTTATAGTGCTTTGTGGGAAGTTTAATAATGACTGGCTTTCCCCTAATAGCAAATAAGGCCCATTCAATCTTATCAGACAATAACATCACACAACACATAAATGACCCCACTCAACTAAACTCCAAGACTCGCACATCAACACTCATAGACTGGATAGTGTCCAATTGCTCCCACAGGAACAAATCAGCTGGTGTTCTCACCAGCTGTATCAGTGACCACAATCCTATCTATTGTGTATGGTGAACAATTTTGAAGCACCCCTCCCAAAATCCTGGAGTCCAGAAATATGACACATTTTAATATAAATGAGTTTCTAACCTCAATTAATAATGCTGACTGGGGCCCACTTATCTACCTGCCCACTATTGATCAGGCCCTAGACTATTTTATTATGACCTTTACCAGCATTATCAACAGGCATGTGCCCTAACCAAATGCAGGTCCAAAGGCATCAAAGATCCTTGGTTTCAAGGAACAAAGGTCCCTCATGAAAAGCTGGATGCTGCCTGGAAATCTTTCAAGATTTGTTATCTTCACTCTGACAGATTAATTTATTGACAGTTGAGAAACTCTTGCAGAACCATGCTCCAGGGACCCAAAAGAGCCTACTACCACTCACTCTAAACAGAAAACCTTAGCAAGCCCAATGAATTTTGAAACAGATTAACTCTTTAATCAAGGCAAATCAGCACAGTGTCCTGGTTCCATTCTTTCTGGTGGTAACTGCAGCAAGCTGTCCAGCTGCTAGTCCTTATTTGTAGATCATGTTTTCTTATGTAATTATATGTCCTAGTAGATGCCAGTGTAAACACAAAGGCACATAGGGAAAATACTAGTTTTTTCTACTAGGCTTGACTTCTTTTGACCTACAAGGCAGGTGTTTGCCATGAACTGATATTGATGCCCAGTTTTTTTTTTAACAGAGATATGCCAAAATTCATTTGTAAGTCATACAACCATGCACTCAGGAGTGTAATGCTTTGATCCAAGGATGCTGGTATAATATGCTACATTTATCAGGTAACAGGAAAGAAACATGCTTTCTAGTGAACCTGTGTGAATTCACAACACCCTAATGCCAATGGTCTTACTGGAGGCATCTTGAGACATCAAAGGGCTTAACTCTGAAATATCATATCCATTCTAATTAAAGGTCTCAAAATCTGATTCTTAATATGCTTGGAAATTTTGGAAACAGCACAATAGTGCCATTTTCTGACCTAAAAGAGACATCTCATGGCCAAATGGAGCAATTGCTCTGAACTGGGAATTGATGACACTGCAAGCTTAAAAAGAGGTATACATAGCCCATGACCATGACATTTGCACGCGTATTTTTCTTGGACCTTCTTCTGAAAACAGAGACTGCCTAAAAATCAAAGGCTGCTACAGAAAGACTGAAATATTTTGCAAACCAGCAATTCTCTGGACTTTGAAATCTTCATACTTCAGGTAGACTAGCTAACTGTTTTAGTGTGTTTCATTGTACATTTTCCCATTTTGTTTGCTGCACACTGTAACCCAAATGAATATTCTCTTTAGTTGTAACTGTATGTATTTAAGTGTTTCAGTAAAACTTTTGTTTTCTAAAGAATATCTGCCTGGGCGAGAATTCCTTATATTGTATGTGTGACTACAGAAGGTTTATTAATAGTCTGTGACAACTGTTACTTGCTAAGAAAGTCACTGTAAGTGAACAAATTGAGAAAAGGGTCTGTACAGGACATCTGTAATGAATAGGGAGAATACTAGAGTCTATAAAGATTTTGAATCAGGCTGTTGCATGTCCTGTAGAGAGAAGGTTAAATCAGATTTTTACATTGCTACCCCAAAGAGATGTGAGATCTGGGTCTTCTTCCTGTATGTAGTAGCCAAGGAAGGGTTCATATTGGACCACAAGACTCGAGGCTGGTATTGTGCCTTTATCCAGAGCTAGAGGGATGCCATGGATCCTCATAGCAGAGGTGCAGTCGTGATCTTGGTGAGCACTTAAAAAGGACGAGGAGAATATCCCTGTTCCCCCATCATAGACTGCACTTAAGGGTGGGCACTGTGAGCTTAGTGGGCCTGACACCGAGCAGTGGGTTCATGACAGATCTAGTGGCAGAGGTGGGATCTGAGAGATTTAGTTGCATACTGTTACGATTCAACAAATTGGTGGCACAGGCATAACAGTTGGATATGAGCCCAGTGTATCAACTGACAAACTGCAAACAGTCAACATACAATTAAGGCAGAGATTTTTTTTAAAATGTATAATTTCATTACAGTATTAAGTTCCCTACCTGTTTTTTTTTTCCTCGGGTGCAAGCTAGTGTAGCACTAATTAGGGAAGAAGATGGCTTCCATTTACAATGAATACACTGCAGACTACCTGAAGCAGTTGTCTCAGGAAAGAAGAGTCCAGTGCAAGAGACAAACCAAAAAGCATGTTATGGAGGCTGTTGTGGTAGCTGATGAGCAAGAGACTGCCAAGGACCTCAAGTCACAGCAGGTGACTGAAAGGGACCAGACCTTGGGTGTGGGGGTGCCAAGGGATGTTGCAGAGTCCGGTCCAAGGGAGGGGGGACAGTGATACCAGAGGGAACCCAGAGCCACAGCATGAGGGAAGAGTCACAACTATGCTGGAGCAAGAAGGGATCAGGCTGCAACTAGAGTTGAGGAGACTGGAGCTGGAATTCAAGCAGAGGATTTCCAGATGGAGCTGGAGATGCAGGAAAAAGAAAACCAGCATCAGACAGAGGCCAAGGAAATAGAAAGGGAGCTTCAGAGAGAGGCTGAGAGAGAGGAAAAAGAGCACCAGAGGGAATTCAAACTGGTGAATCTAAGACTCCAACGACCAGTGCCAGAGGAGATAAGTGGCAGGGGTGAACCTGGAAATCCAGGACTGGGGTACAAATTAAATTCTAAATTAATAGATGAATTTAAAGAGGGGGAGGATATGGATGCATTTTTAAATTCATTTGAAAAAGTCTGTGTCCAGGCTAAAATACCCAGGGAGTCCTGGAGCTCTCAGCTATCCCCGCTGCTTACTGGAAAAGGGCGTGAGGCACTAGCCCAAATAGACAATCAGGACAGTATTAATTATGAGAACCTTAAAAGCTGAATTGCTTAAAAAGTATGGATTAATGCCTGAAGCATACAGGCTTAAGTTCCATAAGCTCTGAGAAGACCCGACATGAGCTATGAGGAACTCACTACAAAGCAACGTCAGTTTTTGAAACGTTGGTGGAGAGGGGGCAGAAGCAAATGCTCTAGAGAAACTGAGGAAATTGTACTCTGAAGCAGTTCTTTGGGATTTCTAGCAGAGCTAAAATCTGGTTAGTGGACCTGAGTCCCAAAACAGCACAGGAGGCTGCTGAGCTCTTCGATCGCCATGCCAGGAACAGGCCTGCTCCAAAAGGGAGTGGGAGTGTGGCAGCACAGAAGGGGAAAAGGCACCTTCAGGGCAGCTAAAACACTCACCGCCGCTTGCAGAAAGGGTGAAGTTTACAGGTAACAAAAAATTAAATATCAGATAAAAGAAATGATGATTGTTGGTTTTGCAAACAACCAAGGCATCTTGCTAGACAATGTCCTAAAAAGACAGCATGGACAAAGCAACCTCATCCTGGATATGATTATAGGAAACAATCTCCAGAAAGGGGTAGCGTTTGTGGTTATCCACAGTCAAACAGCAAAGGCCAATTGTAGTTTTCTGGACCCCATAGAAGCCCCTGTGGAAAACAATGGGAGACTGGTTCCCCAGCCTTTGTCTCCTCAAATGGAGAGTAGTGAAAGGAGGTAGAAGTTCCCCATGTAGCAGTTCACAAAACAGCTACAGAAGGTTACTCTGAGGAGAGAGGTGTAACCAATGGTCAGAAGGTTTGGGATGGCAGTGACCCTGAATGTCCTGATGCTAGAGCTATGGACCCCGGTTTAGGAACTGAAGGGGACATGTCCTATGTCTTTGGAAAATGTGAAGAATTTGCAGCTGCTCAGAGGGCTGATCCAAGTTTGGAGAGGCTGAGGGCTTGTGCAGAATCTGATAGGACACAGGGAGATGATGGGAGGCATAGAATATATTGGGACAATGAACTGTTGTATACATAGGACATAAGGACAGAGGGAGGGGAGATGGGTAGGCAGCTTGTCATTCCCCAGGGGTGCTGTCAGCAGTTGCTCAATATCACTCATGATACCCCCATATCCGGACATCTGGGAACTGCATGCACTACACAGCGATTGGCCCAGAATTTTTATTGGCCCAACTTCACCCAGCTGGTGAAGGAATATTGCAGATCTTGTCACTAGTGCCAACAAATAAGGAAGGCAGGTAGTAAAACCAAAGCCACCTTAATTCCCTTGCCCATTGTGAAGAAGCCATTCCAGAAGGTAGGAATGGGCATTGTGGGACTTTTTGAGTATCCCAAGCTCCTCCAGGAAGAGGTTTATCCTGAAGGTGGTAGATTATGCCACCAGATATCCAGAGGCAGTTGCCCTCTCCTTACTTAGGACAGACAAAGTGGCAGATACCTTGCTAGGGATTTTCTCTCATGTCAGGTTTCTGCAGGAGGTTATCACTGATCACTGACAGAGGGGGTACCTTCATGTCGGACCTGATGAAGTGTTTGTGGGAGAAGGGTGAGGTGGTGCAGAGATGCATGACACCTTATCACCTGCATGCCAGTAGGCTTGTGGAAAGGTTTAATGGTAACCTAAAATCAATGCTCCAAGCATTTGCAGAACAGCATGGGAGGGACAGGGAGAAATACCTTCCCCACCTGTTGTTCGCATACAGAGAGGTGCCCCACGTCAACAGGGTTTTTCCCCTTTTAACTCTTATATGAATGTAGGGTGCATGGGCCCCTAAACTTGATCAGGGAAGACTGGGAAGGCAAGCACGCCACCCAGAGAACTCCCATGGTGGAGTATATCCTAACATTTGGGAAGCGCTAAAGGAGCTAATGGCAGCAGCTCAGTGAACCCTGTCAGTTACCCAGCAGAAGCAAAAGGTCTGGTACTACCACAGAGCCAGAGCACACTCATAAAGTATAGGTCAGGAAGTCATGGTCTTAATCCTGGTCTGGAAGGATAAGCTACAGGCTGAGTGGGTGGAACCATACAAGGTAGTCCAACAGGTTAATAACATGAACTATATTGTAGAACTGCCTGACAGAAGACATACCCATAGAATGTACCATGTCAACATGATGAAGCCATATGCAAATAGGGCTGGCATGGTATTTGCAGTGTGAGTCCTGGGAGGGACTGATGAAGTGGACCCCATACTGGACTTGCTTGAGGAAAGGAAGTGGGAGTCATCTGTGGAGGCAATCAAACTATAGCCCCAGTTGACCCCGGAACAGACCCAGGAAGTGAGGGAGGTTTTAGCAGACTTTCACCCTTTGTTTATAGCCAAGCATGGACTAAGCCCCATAGCAACACATGATGTAGACACGGGGACACAAGAACCCATATGGCGGGAAGCCTATCAGGTGTCTGAGGCCATCCTAAAGGACATTAGGAGTAAGGTGGAGGAAATGCTGGATTTAGGTGTAATCCAGAAATCCCACAGCCCCTGGGCATCACTAGTAGTCCTCGTTCACAAGCCAGATGACTCTACTCACTTTTGTGTGGACTAACATGGACTCAACACAGTCACAAAGTCTGACGCTCCCCCAATGCCATGAACAGATGAACTACTGTACAAGTTGGGAAGGGTGACATACTTTATCACGACTAATGAAAAAGCAAAGGCCCAAACCGAGGAAAAGATAGCCAACTCAGTCAAGAAGGGGGATAAAACCTTTTATAGGTACATTAGGGAGCATAGAAAGGTTAAGGGAGGGATAGTGAAGATTAATAAAGGAGAGGGGAGGCAGGCAGAGGGAGACAATGAAAAGGCACAGATACTGAATGAATACTTTTGCTCAGTATTCACAAAAGAAGAAGAGGAGGAGTTACCTAAACCAAACAGTAGAAGCACTCTGGATAGTGGGGTTGACACCAGTCCATTTACAGAAGAAAGAGTACTGAAAGAACTCCTAAAACTCAAGGTGGACAAAGCAATAGGGGCCTGACAGGATTCACCCTAGAATCCTAAAAGAGCTAAGGGAGGACCTAGTGACACCACTAACCACACTTTTAACAAATCATGGGAAGATGGGGTGGTACCTGAGGACTGGAGGAGGGCAGATGTGATTCCCTTCACAAAAGTGGAGCAAGACAGAATCAGGAAACTACAGACCTGTTAGTTTGACCTCAGTGGGGGAAAAATGATGGAATCACTTGAAAGAAAGAATTGTTGAGTACCTAGACAAAGGGGCACAGGACCCAAAGCAGCATGGATTCACAGCAGGAAGGTCATGTCAGATGAATCTAATCGATTTATTTGACTGGGTGACCAAAGTAATAGACCAGGAAGGGGCTGTGCATATGGCCTACCTAGACTTTAGCAAGGCATTTGACACAGTCCCGCACAAAAGATTAATAATCAAGTTAGCCAGCCTGGGGAGTGGGTCCCAGGGGTGGTAGCTATAGCAAACTGGCTGCACAACAGGACACAGAACATAATAGTGAATGGAACACATTCTGAAGAAAGGGGTTACTAGTGGAGTATCTCAGGGCTCAGTACTGGGTCTAGTCCTCTTAACATCTTTATAGGTGACATTGTGGAGGGTCTGAAGGAAAGGTATGCCTCTTTGTGGATGACACAAAGATCTGTAACAGAGTTGATACAAAAGGGGGGGTAGAAAGGATAAGAAGGGACTTGGCAAGGTTGGAGGAACGGTCAGACATATAGCAACTTAGATTCAATGCAAAGAAGTGCAAAGTAATGCACCTGGGAAATAAAAGTCCAGGATAAGAGTACACAATAGCAGGGGAGGTACTAACAACAACAATAATGGAAAGGGATCTGGGTGTAGTCATATCAGATGACCTAAATGTGGGTAAGCAATGTAAAGTCAGTAAGGAGAGCCAGGCGATACTGGGATGCATAGGAGGCATCACAAGTAGAAAAAGGAAGTGGTTATCCCTCTATACAGACAGTTGATGAGACCCCATCTGAGTACTGCGCAGTTTTGGAGACCCTCATCTACGCAAGGACATAGATAGGATGGAAGCAGTCCAGAGGAGGGCAACTAAAATGGTGCAGGGTCTGCATCAGAAACCATATGAAGAGAGACTGAGAGAGCTTAATATGTATACCCTTGATGAAAGGAGGGACAGAGGGACATGATAGAAACTTTTAAGCACCTCAAGGAATCAACAAAGTCCAGGAGGGTAAATATATTTCAGAAAAAGAGATTTGTAAGAACAAGGGGACAATTTAAAGTTAGAGGGGGATGGCTCAGGGTAATGTGAGGAAATTCTTTTCACGGAGAGAGTGGTGGACGCATGGAACAGCCTTCCTGGAGAACTGTGGGGTCTAAAACAGTGGGGAATTCAAACATGCATGGGACAGACATAAGGCAATTATAGTGGGGGTTGCAGGAAGTAGGCTGTTGGTTAACTAGAATCTGCAGCTTATCCAATAGGTAGGGAAATGGCAGACTGGTGGCCAAGTGGTCCTTATCTGCCATCAAAGTCTATGTTTCTGTTTCTATGTAACTTGACAAAAGGATATTGGCAAGTGGAGTTAACTGCCAGAGCTTTAGAGAGATCGACTTTCATCACCCAATAGGATTATTCAAGTTCAGGGTAATTTATTTTGGAATGAAGAATAACTCTGCCACCTTCAAAGTTTGTCAACTAGGTGTTACATGGTACTGAAGAGTACACAGTGGCATATCTGGATGATATTGCTATCTTCAGTACCAGTTGGAAGGAACACCTTTCCTACCTGAGGGAAGTGTTCAACAGTATACAGAGGGTTGGGCTCACTGTCAAGGCTGAAAAGTGCCAGGTGGCCATGGTGGAGGTGGCTTACCTAGAACATGTAGTAGGGCAGGGCAAGCTCCATTCCAATCAGGCCAAGACTGAGATGATAGAGGTGTGGCCCAGGCCTGAAACCCAGAAGCAGATTTTGAGTTTCTTCAGCACCGTTGGGTATTATTGAACATTTGTACCAAATTACAGTACTTTGGCAGCTCCCCTCTCTGGTCTGCTAAAGAAAAGAATTCCCAAAAACATAAAATAGGAGCTAGCTGGTGAATGAGCCTTCATATGGCTAAAGGAGGCACTGTACAGTGCCCCTGTGTGGACCAGTCCAGACTACAGTAATCCGTTTGTAGTCCAGATGGATGCCTCAGATGTGGGGATTGAAGCAGTCCTCAGTCAGACCTCTAAACAAGGGAAAGATCACCCAATAGTGTACCTTAGCAAAAAGTTGCTTCCTCAGGAGCAGGCCTATTCCACAGATTGAAAAGGGATGCCTTACACTGCTATCAACCCTGAAGAAATTAGAGCCGTACCTCTATGAGAGGCACTTTGAGGTACACACCAATCATAACCCCTTGGTGTGGCTGACACAGATGAGTAAAATGAATGGCCATCTCTTAAGGTGAAGTATTGCCTTACAAAGCTATGATATAACCATTACCCACAGAGCTGGATCAGCCAATGTCAACACAAACAGGCTATCCCATCAGTTAGAGCAGTGAACAGAATTTGTGAAAATCATACCATGCCTAGGGATTGATTCCTACAAATTCAGTCGGGGGGGGGGGGTTTAATGAGCTGTTCTGCTGCTATTCCTTATTTGTAGATATTATTCTGTTGTGTATATTTTTTTTATGTAATTATATGTACATGCCAGTGTAAGCACAAAGGGACAAGACTAGATTTCTTTTAAAAAAGGCTTGACCTTCTTTTGACCTACAAGGCAACAGTTTGCCAAGAACTGATATTGGATGACCAGTTTTGTTTTAACACAGATATACCAAAATCCATTTGTTTGTCATACAACCATGTACTCAGGAGTGGAATGCTCTGATCCAAGGAATAATGTGCTATATTTTATGAGGTAACAGCAGAGAAACATGCTTCCTAGGGAACCTACTGTATGTGAATTTGTAGCACCCTAATGCCGATGGTGTTACTGAGGGACCCTGAGACATCAAAGGGCTTAACTCTAAAATGTCATATCCATGCAAATTATAAGTCTCAGAATCTGATTCTTAATACGCTTGGACATTTTGGAAATAGCACAACACCGCCATCTTCACCCTTAAAGAGACATCTCCTGGTCAAATGGAGTAGTTTCTCTGAACTGGGAATTGATGACACTGTAAGCTTAAAGAGAGGTATAAATAGCCCCCGATCAGGGCATTTGCACACACATTTTGTTTGGACCCTTTCTTGATCACAGAGAACACCTGTCAGCACAAAGACTGCCTAAGAAAGAATGAAATATTTTGCAAACCAGCGACTCTCTGGACTGTGAAATCTTCATACATTAGGTAGACTAGCTAACTGTTTTAGTGCATTTCATAGCACATTTTCCATTGTTTTCCCTGTATACTGTAACCCAAATTAATATTCTCTTTTTAGTTGTAACAGTATTTAAGTATTTTAGTAGAACTTTTTTTTAAAGATATCTGCCTGAGTGAGAATTCCTTATATTGTATGTGTGACTATAGAAGGATTAATAATAATCTGTGACAACTGTTACTTTCTTAGAAGGGCCACCTTAAGTGACCAAATTAAGAAAAGGGTCTGTAAGGGACATCCATAAGGACAGGGAGAATACCAGAGTCTATAAAGATTTCGAACCAGGCTGTTGCATGTCCTGTAGGGAGAAGACCAAATCAGGTTTTAAGCTAGTACCCCAAAGAGAGTGTGCTACCTGGGTCTTCCTCAGGTGTGTAATAGCCAAGGAAGGGTTCATATTAGCCACAATACTTTAACAAGATGGGGAAATTTGGAAAGCATCTGAAGGAATTAGGCCTGAATGCAAATCAGAAGTGGAAATTATCAAACTTGGGCTGATGGAGGCTAATGGGTCATGTACCAAAATGTTGAGCAAGAAGAACAGGGCTAAGAAGCCAAGGTGACTGAACAAGGAGGTTTGGGAAGGGGTAAGGAGGAGGGGGAGGTGCCTAAGCCAATTAACAGAAGCACTCTGGATAGGGGGGTCAATCCCAGACCTTTTACGAAAGAAAGGGTTCAGAAAGAACTCCTAAAACTGAAGGTGGACAAAGCAATGGGGCCTGATGGAATTCACCCCAGAATTCTAAAAGAATTAAGGAGAGAACTAGTGACACCACTGACTACCCTTTTTAAGAAATCATGGGAGGATGGTGTAGTACCTGAGGACTGGAGGAAGGCAGATGTGATTCCCCTTCACAAAAGTGGGACCAAGACAGAGGCAAGAAACTACAGACGTGTCAGTTTGACTTCTGTGGTAGGGAAAGTGATGAAATCACTTCTGAAGGAAAGAATTGTTGAGTTTCTAGAGGCCCGTGGGGCACAGGACTCAAGGCAGCATGGGTTTACAGCATGAAGGTCATGTCAGATGAATCTAATTGATTTCTTTGACTGGGTGACCAAAGTAGTAGATCAGGGAGGGGCTGTGGACATGGCCTACCTAGACTTTAGCAAGGCATTTGACACAGTCCCACACAAAAGATTAATAGTCAAATTAACCAGCTTGGGAGTGGGTCCCAGGGTGGTAGCCTGGAAACATTGGCTGGACAACAGGACACAGAAGGTAATTGTAAAAGGAGTCCACTCCAAGAAAGAGGAGTTACTAGTGGGTAACCTGGGTTTATTATTAGGTCCAGTCCTTTTAATGTCTTTATAAGTGACATTGCAGAGGGACTGGAAGGAATGTATGCCTCTTTGCAGATGACACAAAGATCTGCAACAGGGTTGATACACAAGGAGGTGGAAAGGATGAGAAGGGACTTGGCAAGGTTGGAGGGATGGTCAGAAGTATGGCAGCTTGATTCAATGCAAAGAAGTGCAACAATGCACCTGGGAAACAAAACCCAGGGAAGATTACACAATTGGGGAGGTAGTAACAACAACAAGGATGGAAAGGGACCTGGGGTAATCATATCAGATGACTTTAAGGTTAACAAGCAATGAGAAGGCAGTAGGGAGGGCTGGAGGATACTGGGATGTATACAGAGAGGCATCACCAGCAGAAAACAGGAAGTTGTTATCCTCTGTATAGACAGTTGGTGAGACCCCATCTGAGTACTCCATCCAGTTCTGAGACCCCATCTCCACAAGGACATAGACAGGATAGAGGCAGTCCAGAGGAGGGCAACTAAAATGGTGCAGGGTCTGCAAGAGAAGCCATATGAGGAGAGACTAAAGGAGCTTAATATGTATACCCTTGAGGAAAGGAGGGAGAGGGGGACATGATAGAAACATTTAAGTACTTCAGTGGAATCAACAAAGTCCAAGAGGGTAGCATCTTTCAGAAAAAGAGATGTGCAAGAACAAGGGAACACAATTTGAAGATAGAGGAGGGACGGCTCAGGGGCAATGTGAGGAAATATTTTTTCACAGAGAGAGTGGTGGACGATTGAACAGCCTTCCTGAGGAGGTTGTGGGGTCTAAAACTGTAGGAGAATTCAAGAATGCATAGGACAGACATAAGGCAATTTTTGTGGTGGGTAGGAAGAAATAGGCTGTTGGTTAAAAAGGATCTGCAGCTTATACTGTAGGTAAGGAAATGGGCAGACTAGGTGGGCCAAGCAGTCCTTATCTGCTGTCAAAGTCTATGTTTCTATGTAAGGGCAAGAAAAGCAGCTTTTCAGAGGTTCAAGGAGTCTGTGAAGGGGGAGGACAGGGAATTTTATGTGAAGAAGTTCAAGGAGGTAACCAGATTGATCAGGGCAGCCAAGGCTTCCAGTGAGCTGAGGCTGGCACAGGGTATTAGGGTAAGGAAGAAATACTTTTTCAGATGCATAAGAGTGAGAAGGAACTGCAAGGACCAGATAGTGAGGATTAGGAAGGATGGAGAGGGGTGTGGAGAAGGGGGGCAGAACAGGCAGAAGCACTAAATAAGTACTTCTGTTCTGTGTTCATGAAGGAGAAGGGTGGACAGCTACCTCAGGGGATGGGGAAGGTGGCCAAGGGTGGGAAGGGATAGGGCAATTACTGAGGGCAGGGTGCTGGAGGGTCTAAAGGCACTATCATTGGATAAGGCACTAGGTCTGATTAGAATTCACCACAGCGTGTTGAAAGAGCTGGTGGAGGTATTGGCAGGGCCACTGGCAGACCTGTTCAATACCTCTCTGGACAAAGGATGCATACCACAGGATTGGAGGATGTCTCATGTGGTACCCCACCACAAGAGTGGCCCAAAGAATGAACCAGGCAATTACAGACCTGTAAACCTCACATCCAGTGTAGGAAAACCTATGGAAGCAATCCTAAAAGAGAGACAGGTGATCTTTCCGGAGGAAAATGGACTCCAGGACAGTCAGAAGCTTGGGTTCATCTCAGGAAGATCCTTCGTGATCAACCTAATTGAGTACTACAGCTGGGTAATGAGGGAAATGGATAAAGGCTGTGCAGTAGATGTACTATATTTAGACTTTAGCAAGGCCTTTGATTCAGTGCCTCATGGGTGGCGGGGGGGGGTAAGTTTCAATATGTGGGGACAGGGACAAAGATGGTAAACTGGATCATGAACTGGCTGAAGGGAAGGCAGCAACCAGTGGTGGTGGTGGTGGGACTTTCATCCCCAAAGGCAGTGACAAGTGGGGAGCCACAGAGCTCAGTGCTGGGTACAGTGTTGTTTGGGTTATTCATATCAGATATCTCACATGGCATTAGGAGCAAGATCAGTCTGTTCGCAGATGATACCAAGATAGGGGCGGTGGTGGATGACATAAAGGGGTGGCAGGGGCTACAGTAGGACCTGACCAAACTGGAAGAGTGGTTGGAGAAGCAGCAATTAATCCGCCAAACCTCACGCTGCCACACCTCACACCAGAAGCTTTGAAGGTTGCAGTCCTGAGCTCTGTGATCTCTGTAATAGACTATGGTCTCATCATTTATGGCTCAGCCACAACCACAACCCTTAGATGCCTCTCAAATGCCTTAAATAAAGCATGTTGGCTTATCACTGGTGCTCACCGTCTCACCCACACATGTGACCTGTACACTCAGACCGGCTGGCTCCAACTATCAAACCGCATAAAGTTTCTCACCTGCTCCATGGTGAAAAAAAATCTACCTTGGCCTTGCACCTTCTGGGGTCTCAACTCTGTTACAACACCGAATTAACAAATGGTGCCTTAGAAGATCCACTCTACAGCTACTGAAAGTCCCCCACTGTCACTCTGCACAGGGACAACGCTCTTTTGCTTATCGAGTGCCACTTGGTTCAATGGCCTCAGCCCAACCATCTCCTCTGCCCCAACTATTGGTATGTTTAAAACTAGGCTCCGGACTATCTCACTACCAACAGCTCCTGTGACTGCACAACTTAACCTTGTTTCTCCACTTCCTTTCTGCTCTAGTGGTCCCCTCCCTCCCTCCTCACTGGATTCTACCTCACATCTTGGTATACCCAATGCTGCACTTTTCCCTCTTGCCACCCTTCCTACATTCCTTCTCCCTCCCCTTCCTCTCCCTATGACTCTGGCACTTCTTATCTGTTGTCTATTTTCTCTGACAAATGCCGCTGGCTGCCTTGTTACAATGCTACCCTTGAACTCTATTAATCTGTACTCTGTTTGCAATGTCCACATTGTTGTAATATCTGTCTTGGTGTTCCCCATAATTTGTATTTCTCTGATGTGGAACCTTTGTAAAAGAGCCATTGCTCAAAGGTATTTGTAATCCTAGACTTGATAAATAAATAAATAAATAAATAAAGAAGTGCAAGGTTAAGTACTTTGGAGCAAGGAACCGGGGGGACTACCAGTTGGGAGGGGTTCAGACAGGAGTCACCGAGGAGGAGAAGGACCTAGGGGTGATCATAACGGGTAACATGAACAACTCAGCTCAGTGCAGGAATGCAGCAGCTAAGGCCAACAAGATGCTAGGGTGTATTGCGAGAGGAATCTCATCCAGAAATAAGGATGTGATTCTGCTGCTTTTGAAGAAGAATATCACATTGCTGGAGGGGGTGCAGTGGAGGGCAACTAAGATGATCCAGGGACTGAAGGGCAAAACCTATGAGGACAAGCTGACTGAGTTGAATATGTACACACTGGAGGGGAGGAGGGATCGGGGGATATGTTTAAGACCTTCAAATACTTGAAGGGGATTAACAAAATGAGCATAGAAGTGATATTTAAATTGAGGAGGGGAAGGGATATGAGAGGGCATGGTCTCAAGTTGGAAGGTAGAACATATCAGAGAGAGAGATGAGGAGGCATTTTTTCACAGAGAGAGAGGTGGAGAAATGGAACATTCTACCAGAGGAGGTGGTATCATGTAGGATGGTGGGCAGTTTCAAAAGGACATGGGACAGGTGGGGGGGGCTAAACGTGAGGGAGGAGAGGAGGTGAGGCAGCTGCAATGCTGAAAAAATAAACTTGTACTAAACCCATTACAGAAGTACAAGGGGAGAAATGTGTTTAATTTATAGATATATAAAAGAACCTTATGGACTAAACACTATTGGCCTGACTAGACATTTGGGGAGAGAATCTAGATCCCATGCCCTAAAATTAATAGGAGAAAACCCCATTACAGTAAGGAGGAGTAAATTCTTCACACAGTGAGTTATCACCAAATGGAACACCTTACCAAGAAATATAGTTAATAGTGACACCTTGGATACTTTTGAAAAAAGACTGGACAAATTCATGGGTTCAAAAAAGTTTAATTTCCACCACTAAGGTGATGGCGAGGTCTTTATAGGGCCCTGGCTCAGTGAACTTGTATCCAATCTATGAAACTATGAAGGGTGCTAGCTCTACATTCGAGCAGACTTGATCGATCATGAGGCCTGTTTCTGCTGGCAGACTCTTATGTTCATACAGTATGTTCATACAAGACTTGAGACTGGTATTGTGCACTTTTACAGAGCTAGAGGGATGCCCGGGATCCCTATGGCAGAGGTGCAGTCGTGATCTCGGCGAGCACTCAAAAAGGATGAGGAGGGTATGCCTGTTCACCCCCCTGTCTCGGATTGCACTTAAGGGTGGGCACTGTGAGCTCAGTGGGCCTAACCCCCAGGAGTGGATTTCTGACAGTAACCTCCTTCAAAACCCACCTTCCATCATGGAGGGAATAAATCAATTTTTTACGGACCTAGATAGGTACACTTCGCATCTCTCGCCAGCCCAAACTTCTCCATCCCCGCACATTGCCACGTTAGTTTAGGCCCCATTTTCCACTTACAAAACCACAATCAAAAAGGAAGTTCTCAGATTGTTAATAAATATCAAGGAAGAGAGCTCCCTGATTATGAAACCACTGAGTCCAATTTCCTTAAATTAAGGTCACCCACAATTGCTGCACCCAACTTTAATCTAATAAACAGGTTCTTCCTTTCAGGATCTGTCCTCAGCAAATGGAAAGTGGCTGTGGTAGTCCCCCTCCACAAGGGTGGCTCCCACACCATTGAAAACAATAGACCTATTTCAATTCTCTGCCCACAGGCTAAAATTCAAGACAGGATATTATATAACCAGTTACAATCCTATTTGGAGACACATCACCTACTCAACAACTGTCAGCATGGCTTTAGAAAGAACTATAGTACAACTACGGCTCTTGTAAAGGTCTCAGTCAATATCCTCAATACAAGTTACAAAGGCCTTGTTACAGGGTGGTGTTCGTTGACCTGACAAAGGTCTTTGACCTTGTCAACCACCACCCCTACTAAGTAAACTTAACCCCCTGGTGCTCAGCTGTCTATCTCTAACCTGGCTAAAGTATTATCTCATTGGGAGATCCCAAAATGTGAAGTGGTCTGGATCATTGTCTTCTCTGAGGTCTTTAACACATGGTGCACCCCAAGGATTTATCCTAGGTCCATTACTTTTCTCATGCTTTATTAACGAGCTTCCCAACTCCCATGGTGGTGCATCAGTGTAACTTTATGCTGATGATGCCATTCTATTCTGTTCCTCCAATAACAGAGACTGGCTTAATCAGAGCCTTATTTCAGATTTCAATACATCCGAATCCTCCTCCCTCTTTAACCTTCACAACTCCCTTCCTTTTCTTACTAGCTTCCTAACTTCCCTTGTTGCCCCTCACACTCATGTTTGTTTGTCTACCTTCACCACACCATAGTGTCCAGTCTTGACTATGACCTGTATTTAGCTGCTCATGTGTGTATATAGTACTGATGCACTACCACTGTCATTACCCTGTGTATTATATTTAGCCCTGACTATATTAGTCAGGTATTTAAATATTGTGTGATTTTTATTGTGTTCAATGCACTGTGTATTATTCCTGTGCCCTGTCAAGGTCCATCTTGCAAATGAGCTTTGCTCAATGATGGTCACCTGGTTAAATAAAAATTTTGATTGACTGATTGATTGATGGTTCTCAGATAACCATCTAATTCTTAATATAAAAAAAAACAAAGCCATAATATTCCACAATCCCTCCTCTAAAACCTATTCACAATACCCTCTCAAAATCTGCTCACCATCTGAGGAATCCATAGAAGTAGTCCAAACCTTTAAATACTTAGGACTGTACCGCTCTTGACTCAGCCTTCTCTTATAAGATTCACATCTCCTTGCTAACTAAAACTATCAACCAGAAGTTAGGTCTGTTATACCATCTCCATCCCCCTTTTATCCACCACCTCCTGCCAGAAAATTGTTTCCACATCCCTCCTCCTTATACTTTTCTGTGGCACACCACTTCTTCTCTCTACTCAGTCTTCATCCACTGCCCTGCTCTACCAACTCTATAATAGGATCGGGCACTTTGCATTAGGAGTTGAGCCTAGAAAATACTATTGCAATATCATGACTACCCTTCAATGGCTGGATTATGACTCAAGACTACAATACCTCACATTATGCTTTGCATATAAACTAGTGAGTCTTTTCAATCCACCTTGTCTAAGTGGAGAAATTTGGAGACAGGCAATGGCACCACAATCCGCACAGGGGTAGTATACAGACCCCCTTCTCAGGGGGAGGAAATGGACAAGGAAATGATAGAAAGTATACTTAGAATGGCAGAAAAAGGGGAGATATTGCTGATGGGTAATCTGAATATGCCAGATGTTAACTGGAGTGCAGTTGCAGCTGCCACTTAGAAGAGTGGAGTTATTCTAGATGCCCTACAGGGGGCATGCCTTAGACAAATAGTACTGGAGCCCACTCGAGAGGGAGCAATATTAGACTTGATTCTCTCAAATGGAGATGGAGAGAGGATCACAGATGTAGAAGGGTAGCCATCTGGGAACTAGCGACCATCGAACAGTATGGTTCACAGTAAACACAGCAATAGAGTCAGTCATACAAAGACAAAAGTACTGGACTTTAGGAGGGCTGACTTTGCAAAATGGGTGCGTGCCTAAGGAATGCACTAGCAAATGGGCAGGAAGGAGGGTGGAAGAACAATGGGGAATAATAAAACTGCCATCACAGAGGTAAATAGCTTTGTGTGAACAAATAAACAAAACAAAACAATGTGGAACCACTATGGTTCTCAAAGGAAGTGGCAGTGAAGGTTCAAGAGAAAAGAAAGCATTTAGAAGTACAAGGAATCGCAGAAGGAGAAGGACAGAGAACTGTATCAGTTAAAGCAAAAGGAGGCTGGGAAGGCAGTCAGAACAGCAAAGGCCCAAACCGAGGAAAAAATAGCCAACTCAGTAAAGAAGGGATAAAACCTTTTATAGGTACATCAGGAGTGAAGGAAGACCAAGGAGGATAGTGAGGCTTAATAAAGGGAGGGAGGGTGGGCAGAGGAGACTGTGAAAAGGCAGAGATACTAAACAAACATTTTTGCTCAGTATTTACAAATGAAGAGGGGAGGTACATAAAACAAACAGTAGAAACACTCTGGATACAGAAGTTGATACCAGCCCATTTACAGAAGAAAGGGTTCTGAGAAAGAACTCTTAAAACTGAAGGCTAACAAAGCAATGGGGCCTGATGGGATCATCCAGAATTTAAAGAACTAGGGTAGAAACTAGTGACACCACTGACTACCCTTTTAACAAATCATGGGAGGATGGGGTGGTACCTGAGGACTGAGGAGGGCAGATGTGATTCCCTTCACAAAAGTGGGAGCAAGGCAGAAGCAAGAAACTACAGACCTGTTAGTTTAACCTCAGTGATAGGAAAATGATGGAATCACTCTGAAGGAAAGAATTGTCCAGTATCTAGAGGCCAGAGGGCACAGGACCCAGGCAGCATGGATTCACAGCAGGAAGATCATGCCAGACAAATCTGATAGATTTCTTTGACTGGTGACCAAAGTAGTAGATCAGGAGGGCTGTGGACATGGCCTACCTAGACTTTAGCAAGGCATTTGACACAGTCCCACACAAAAGATTAATATACAAGTTAGCCAGCCTGGGAGTGGGTCCCAAGATGACAGCCTGGGTAAAGAATTGGCTGGAGAATAGGACACAGAGAGTAATAGTAAATGGAGTCCACTCAGAAGAAAAGAGGGTTACTAGTGGGGTACCGCAGGGTTCAGTATTAGGACCGGTCCTCTTCAATGTCTTTATAAGCGACATTGCAGAAGGACTGGAAGGAAAAGTATGTCTCTTTGCAGATGACACAAAGATCTGCAACAGAGTTGATGCACAGGGTGGGGTGGAAAGGATGAGAAGGGACTTGGCAAGGTTAGAGGAATGGTCAAATGTATGGCAGCTTGGATTCAGTGCTAAGAAGTGCAAGGTAATGCACCTGGGAAACAAAAACCCAGGGGAAGAGTACACAATGGGAGTGAGATGCTAACAACAACAAAAATGGAAAGGGACCTGGGGGTAGTCATATCAGATGACCTAAAGGTGGGCAAGCAATGTGAGAGGGCAGCAAGGAGGGCTGGGGGGATACTGGGATGCATAGGGAGAGGCATCACCAGAAGAAAACAGGAAGTTATTATCCCTCTGTACAGACAGCTGGTGAGACCCCATCTGGAGTACTGTGTGCAGTTCTGGAGACCCAATCTCTGCAAAGACATAGACAGGATGGAAGCTGTCCAGAGGAGGGCAACTAAAATGGTGCAGGGTCTGCACCGGAAGACATATGAAGAGAGACGAAAGGAGCTTAATATGTATAGCCTCGAGGAAAGGAGGAGAGGGGAACATGATAGAAACGTTCAAGTACCTCAAGGAATCAACAAAGTCCAAGGGGTAGCATCTTTCAAAAAGGGTGTGCAAGAACAAGAGGGCACAATTTGAAGATGGGGGCAGCTCAGAGGTAATTTAAAGTATTTTTTCACAGAGAGGGTTGTGGATGCATGGAGCGGCCTTCCGGAGGAGGTTGTGGATTCAAAATCAGTGGTGGAATTCAAGCATGCATGGGACAGTCATAAGGCAATTCTAGGGGTTGGGGGTAGGAAGAAGTAGGCTGCTGGTTAACTAGGATCTGCAGCTTATCCAGTAGGTAGGGAAATGGGCAGACTGGGTGGGCCAAGCGGTCGTTATCTGCAGTCAAATTCTATGTTTCTATGTTTCTATGAATAGTCTATTGCAAAGAAGTTGCTCATCCACTCAGGTCATCCACATTACTTGTTCAAGCAACCTCGAAACCTCATTGTCTCGCTGGGGGGTGATCTTTCACTTACTTTGTCACCACAGCCTTGAATGCACTACTGCCTCATCGCCTCTCCTGCTTTTCCCTATCACTATTCAAAAAATTGCTTGCTGTACATCTGCTCAAACCTCCTGACTGCAATTGGTTTTCTCTAACTCCTGCTTTTTCTGCACCTTAGTTACTATTAAATTTCAGATGCATCATTTTTTTCAAAGAAAGCTTCTTCTCTGCTCTGTTATGTACACCCTAATCCTATTATTTGTTTTCTCTATCATGTTGAAGAAATTCATAATTGAATCTTCTTTCAACTTTTGTAAATATGTATATCTTCTCTGTTAATTTGTATATCTCATTGTACAGTATATAACTTGTAATTTATGTATTTTAATTTTATTTACCCACTGTTGCAACTTTGATTACCTTTGATTACCTTGCCTACCCCCCTGACTGTGTAGTACTCTCTTTGGGGCAATATAGCACAGAGGGTTAAGGCTCCGAACTGCAGATCTGGAGACCTGAGTTTGAATCCCACAGCTGCCTAGGTGCATACTGTGTGATCCTGAGCAAGTCACTTAACTTTCTTGTTCTCCCAGGTCATATCTGGAAACAAGCTTCAGCTTAGTGTGCTACTTCTGGTTAAACAATGTCCCCTTTCCCTTTGCTGTTTAGCTGCCCTCATCAACTGTTTGCTGATTGTATATTTGCTATTCATAACATTTACTGCTCATTATTTGCATTCCTGTTCTATGTGTTGTATGGGAATGTATTGTGTTGTATTTTATGCCTGGGTCACCCCTGAAACAGGGACTCTATGGTCTTAGCAGGCTCACCCAATTACCAACATTCAAATAAATAAATAACATTTAAGAGGACTCTCAAGGCCCACTTATTGGAGCTGAACCAATGTACTTGCCACCACTGAAACTGGCCTAATTAGATGTGAACACTGTGTATAACATGATAACATACTTGATTATCCTGTCACAATTTGTCACTGATGATTTTCTGTTCCTATGGTATGCCCTACTGTTGTAACCCACAAATGTCTTACTTGGACTAACTAATGTCTATTACTGTTGTACGTAGAAATGTGAAATTTGCCTTGCCTGATGTGTTAATTGTTCACACAATTGTAATTAATCCCAGGTCGCCCCTGAAAAGACTGTAATGGTCTCAGTGGTCCTATCCAGTTACCAAAATTAAATAAATGAAAAAATAAATTGTGTACTTAATTGAGGGCTGAAGACCCACATCATTAAAGTGCCAGGGTCAAGCATTGTCCTAATGTCTGAATAAAACTCACTTCATAATTATCTGAGCATCATTTCAACATGAGTGCCTACTGTCTTTTTCATTTTTACGTCTAAGTTGTTGTTTGGTTTTGGCAGTGGCACAGCTTCTTGGAGGAACCCCACGGTTTGCAGATTGTCACGAAGCTGACACAGCTGCAGTTTGTTGTAGCAATGGTTGAATGTGGATGCCAAAGCCCTACACTCTAATGTGGTAAGTTTCAGACTTTACAGTACATTTTCCATTCTGGTTCATCTCAATATACAAAATAATGGCAAACTAGAATGAGCCACACACCTGCTTTACCAAGCTATTCACCTGAAGCCAGCACAGTTAAAAATGACTATTTAGAAGATGCTGAGATAATCCATCTAGACACTAGATCTGCTCTCTTTGAAAATGTAGGATATGACCCACCATGGAAACCGATGTTGAATGTTTTGAACTGTTTAAGAATCTAGAAAAATTAAGAATACAAGAGCGTAATCATTTTTTTAATCAAATCTCACTGGAACATTATTTGGAACTGGACAAAAGTCCCAGAGAGTTGCAAATAGTTTCCTACATGTGGCTTAGATGAATTAGAATTTAAGGATGCATGGGAGAGTGCTCTCATGGAGTGTACAACAAAATGAATAAAAGCTATTATCAAGAAAGACAAAAAACATTTGGAGAGGCTTAACAAAGAAATTGAATGTCAAAACTGGAGCTTCTTTATGGTCTCTAAGTTTAATCTGAACTGAGTCAAATTAAACTTAGAGACCATAAAGAAGCTCCAGTTTTGACATATGCACTAAAATCTACAGTACATAAATAAGACAAAGAAAGTTGAGAAGGATCTGTTTCAACATAAAAAAAAAGTTGCTAAGAGATAAGGAAGACTTTGAGAGAAGTGAAGTTTTTGCCTGGGAAAGAAACACCTGGACACAAAACCAGGGGAAGTCATAGAGTAGAGGAAGGTCATGAGAGAAAAATGACAACAAAAATGGTACTAGAAATAGATCCAAATCAGCACATTTTGGACAGAGCATGGAAGCCCCCCAAGAAAGAAATAGCAATGTTTCAGCCACAGACATACTTAACCACAATGAACCTTTTCAGTGAAGAAGAAAACCAGCAATATGAGAGGGTAAATAGAGACCCTACTAATAGTGCACTTATTGAATTGTATTACTTTGTGGATTTGGCAGAGCGCAGGGGTTGGATTTTGCTTAAGGAAGCAGCATAAATTAAAACTGAACATTCAGTGATTTTTACGCTTTATGCATCCCCAGGATCCACAAATAATTTAATGATCCTCCCTTAAGACCTTTAATATCGCATAGCAATTCTCTTACATACAACTTGTGGATTTCTATTTGAAACCAATAGTATACACCCCTCCCTCCTACTTAAGGGATAGCATGCATGTCCTTTAGCATCTTGCATACCTTAATTGGAAAGACAGTTATCCATGGATGGTGATTGATGTTTCAAGTTTGCATACAAGTATACCTTATCTGTTAGGCTTAGATGCTGCAAGTCATTTTTTAAATAATGCACATGAATTGATAACAAAGAGTTACTTTATCCTTGCAGCCCTGAACTTATTCAGCATTGCAACTTCTTCTCATTCAATGGAGATATTTATTTCAAAAAATGTGGCACTGTGATAGGGGCTTCTGTAGCCCCCACTTATGTGAATCTCTATATGGGATTCTGGGAGGAGAAGTATCTGAGGCACAGTAGATTCAAGGAGCACATAATATATTGGGGTTCTTTTATCAACAATATTTTGTGTGTATAGGGGGTCCTGAACAACAGAGACAGGAATTTTTGAAGTATATTAATACCAACACCATGAACTTAAAATTGACATGTATATGTGATCCATGCCCTGTGAATTTTTTAGATTTAACTTTACAATCAACCCTAAATCAAAAAATGAGGTCAGTCACTTATAGGAAGCCTACAGCTTGTAATAATTTACTACATTATAGAAGCCATCATCCTGTAAAATTAAAGAATTCTATCCCCTACAGTCAATATTCACATCTGCAAAGAAATTGCACAAAGGAAACAACTTTTTTAACACAGACACAGGGTGCTTTGTTAGTAGGGACTACGATCCTCAAATACTAAGTCAGACACTTGAGAAGGTACAAGGGACAGAAAGAGGAATGCTTTTAAAATCCAGAGACAAAGGTACAGGGCAATGTAATAGTCCTGGAAAACTGATTACTTTCTCCACAGAATATAACCCTTTAGCAGATAAAGTAGGAGCACTGGTCCATAAATACTGGCCAATTTTACAGGCGGATAGCACTTTGAAATGTAACATTCAAAGTAGCCCAAAAGTAACAGTACATTCCGGAAAGGAAGAAATATCTGGGATATGTTAACTTCTAGTTATTTTAAGGCTAGTAAAAAACAACCAGCCCATACAGTATCAAGAAACTGGTTACTCCCCCCAGGTGTCATCACCTGTAAAAATTATAGCATTTGCCAATAAGCACAAGAGGGTCATTCTTTATTAAAAGAAAGTCAAACGGTTGATATCAGAAATATTTGTAATTTTTTTTATTAATTTATTTATTCATATTAACCAGGTAAGGACACTGGACCAAGGCCCTTTTCCAGGTGTGACCCGGAAATAAGACAATATAAAAGACAACAACAAATAACCAACAAATTTAATTAACTAGTATATTTACACATAAATTACTGTAATAAACACTGTTTTAACATTATCTTAAAACATGGAAGAGAAGTTGCCAAATGAGCTGATACAGGTAAAGAATTCCAATGTGAAGGGGCTGCTGCAGGAAAAGCACATGATCCAGCCCTATGCTTAGACGGAATAACATTTAATGATACAACATTGGCTGACCTAAGTTTAGATGGAACTGAGCGAACAGAAATCATATCAGATAAAGGAAACAATAATTTAAAAATAATTGATTTAAATATGACACATTCTAAAAAAATGCAATTCTTGATCTAGGAGACAACCTAATTGGGTATAAAGATCACAATGATGGGTTCAAATAGGTACAGATAAAACAAATCGACAAATATTGTTTGTGTAACAATGAAAGTATTCAATTCTGTAGTGCCTAGATTAAAATAAAGATTAGAAACCTAATCAAAATGTAGGAGAAGTGAACCAATTGCAATTGATTTCCTGCTTTCAACTGAAAAATAGGATTTGAATTTGTAAAGCAAGCCAAGTTTCTAAATAACGGTGCTGCTGACAGAATTAACGTGCAAAGAAAAAGTTAGCCCATGGTCTAACAAAACCCCGAACTATTTAAGCTAATGAACTTGTTTTATTGTGGTACCATAATGATCCTGTGACAACAGACTAGGGTTATCCTTGAGCATACAGTAGATGGCATACCAAACAACATAATGGACCATTGAGGGACCCCACAATGAATTAATGAAACATGTGACTCAACTTGAACCAATATTAACTAACTGTGAAAGATTCAAGAGATAATCCCCAACCCATGCAACAGCAGCATCCGAGAAACCAATAGCACTCAGTTTAGAGCATGGTAAATCATACTCAGTAAGGTCAAAATGCCTTAATCAGGTCCACAAATACTGCCCCTGTCATTAGGCCTTTTCAAAGCCCCCCAGGATGGTGTCTGTGAACCTGACCAAGGCAGTAGTAGAACCATGATACCTATAGAATCTGTGCTGTAGGGGACAAAGCACATTATAAGTACCCAAATAATTATTAATCTGATTGACTATGATCTTCTCCAACATTGTGCTAAAAGGATTCAAGATAGATATTGGTCTAATGTCATCCAAAGATACAGCATGGTATTTCTTAGGAATAGGTACTACCCTTGCATGTTTCCAATCAGAAGGAAATTGACGAGATACCAAAGACGAATTAAAAATATAACAAAGCGGATCAACAATAAAAGGAATTGCCAACATCAAGAAATGACCATGTAACCCACCCCCAGAGTCACTAAGCTTATTCTGAATAACACATAACAGTTTAAATACATCCAGTTTTTATATTTCCTTAAAATAAAACATAGGCCTGTCAACCACAGAAGCATCAGAACATGGACTGTATTAATTACCGGTAACTAATTCTTCTTAAAGCTAGATACATCTGTAAGTTTCTCATTAAAAGATTAGCAATGTCAGTGGATCAGTGGGTGGAATATTCAAAGAGTTGCTGCATGGCACTACCACCGATGCGCCCTAGTGTGATATTCAAAGGGTCTGGCTGCATCATGCAACCCCCGGCTAACAGTAATGTATGCAGTGGCGAGGGGGCATGCCCATGCATAGCGGCACATCCCATATTCAGCCCAGGATGTGGGCAGTGATATGCAGGCACACAACCCCACCTTGCCCTTGACATGTCCTGGCTTGTCACCACCCCAACTAGATTCAACCCTTCTACTGGCACCAGCACCCTCCTGGACATCAACATTAACAACCTCCCCCAGAGGGTGCTCAATATCAGTGTATTTCCCAACTCACTTAGTGACCACTCCCCGGTCGTATATCTTGGTCCACTACCAACAGCAAACCTGCACCACAAACCACCCAGTGATATTGCCTACTCCCAGGCGGCGTGTGTCACCTTAAACTGGACCACTCACAACTGGATTGGTCCCCAATCAGGCTTGCACCGTCCACAGATGAAGCATTGGATTTTTTCACTCATATGTTTAACACACTGCCTGTGACTTCTATACAGAGTTCGACAAATCCCATAGCCCGATGTCCAGGGCTACCTGATTCCAGGCAAGGACAAGCAGTTGGTGACAGGGGTACTTGTCCATGGACAAGTACTGCTTTAAAAAGAAAAAAAAAAAAAGATTTTCTGCTGCAGTGCCAGGTTCCTCCACCAAAGTGCTCACTGGCGATGTGGAAGTCTGGCTGACATGTGACGCGCACAGCTACATGATCTTCAGTGCGGCACGGCGGGCGGGGGAGAGCGAGCAGCACTGAGAGAGTTCCTGCGGGGAACGAGCCATGCCCTAAAGGAGACTTGAAGTGGAGACAATCATCGACTGGCAGATGTCCCATCCAGTCAATGAAGATCAGGCTGTTCTGGTAAGGGAGGGGACCCATTCTCTACCATTGGCAGCACTGATATGACTTGGCTGGGGTAATCGGAGGCATGCTCTCATTTCATTTAGAGTAGAAGGGTCTTGCATGCATCTGAAATGGTCGTGTGAGGGGCTGGGTGTTTCATTTTTGTTAGGAGCTTGTTTGGAGTCAGGGACCATGGAATTCACTGCCAGACACACCTGCTGTTGCTTTTGCCTGGGCTGCCAATAATAAAATATAAATTTTGGAGCTGCTGATGCAAAAAAGGGGATATCGAGGAATTGACACAATGAGGGAGGGCGAGTGGTGTTGGGGAGCCGGGGGGGAGGCGGGAAGCACTGCAGCCAGGACCCACAACCATGAGTTGTTCTGAACTGATACAGACTGCAAGACAAGGATGAATGTTGGATCAGGAGGAAGTGGGACCGAGTGTGTCATGTGTGAAATAAGTAATTTGAAGAATCGCAATTGTTGCACTAAGGGGAGAAAAACAACTCTGAGGCTGAGAATACATGAGAGGGGTACTTGTTACAAGCTAGGGAGGAGAGTGATGAACAAAAACGGCATAACTAGGCTGTAGCAGTAAAAGTAAAGGGGGCGAAAGAAAGAGCTGAAGTGAAAGTTACGCCTTGAATAGAATAGTGACTCATAATAAACAAAAGCAGACTAAAGGAAAGGGTAAGAAAGTGAGAAGGGTTGGCCTTTTTGTAAAAGTTTTGTTGCCCTTAAGACTTGTTACAACAAAAACAGCCTATGGGGGTGGGTTGAGGAGTGAAGGAGGGGAGAGGTGGGAACTGCTCAAAGAAAAGAAAATAAGAAGCCTGACTGTGTGTGAGGGCAGCTGTTGAGAGTCTGAGAAATCATGGGGAGAAGTGAAGGAGCAACCCTAAGAAAATAAAAAAAGAGAAGCCTGACTGTGTGCTGTGCGGGCTGCTGGGATAGGAGATTGTGGGCAGTGGCATGGAGGGGTGACCTGTCCAAAGAAAATAGACTAAGAGAGCCAACTGTTGTGTGTGGGCTTTTGGGAGAGAAGATCATCGGCAAAGGAGTGAAAGAGGGCTGACCTGCTTAAAGAAGGGAAGGGGGTAGGCGAGGGAAAGGAGTAGCACATTAAGCCAAAGTTTGTTTCCAGATGCAACCTGTGAGCACAAGGAAGTTAAGTGACTTACTCAGCATCACACAGTATGCACCTAGGCAGCTGTGGGATTCAAACTCAGGTCTCCAGATCTGCAGGTTAGAGCCTTAACCCACTGTGCTGTACTGCCTCCTATCAAATTTGAGAAGCCTAACTGTGTGTGGGCTGTTGTTATGAGAAGAGATCCTAAAGAAAGGGTTGAGAGTGAAGGGGGGGGGTGAGTGGGGATGACCTGCCCAGTGTAACTGTCCTACTGCTGGCTTGTGAAAGACTAAACAAAAAAAAAAAAAAAAAATTCAAATAAAAAAAAAAGAAAGATGCAATAAAAAAACAGTCAGATTTGAAAATCCAGATTACTTTATTTGCAGTGAGTGTACAAGTAACAGACAAATAAGGTTAACCAGATCTATTACTTATTTCATATTCAGACTTAGTATTGTATACAAATTTACTATGCAGAAAAGTAAGCAAACAAAGCAAAAAATGTTCTTCTACTATCTTTTGGTTTCACTAACTCATCATAAGGAGAACCGGTTCCGTCTAACCTGCCTAGGACAAAAAATTACACATTTTTATACTGTTAACTTATTAGTATTTAGCTATTCCCCCCTAAAGTACATACAACCTGTTTTTCTTTACTTTTAATAATTTTTTTTTTTAAATAAGCCTATTTTTAACCAGACTACCAACTCTAGCACGAGTACTACTACTTTTAGTCAAGCCACTTGTCCTGGACAAGCACTGAATTTTAAAATTTGTCGAACCCTGCTTCTATACCCCCTTCGCTAGAAATCACACCGAAAGCAAAGCACGCCCTGGGTTGTTCCCTCCCTTCTTCACAAACTTAAAATGAGAGACAACCTATGGCACATTATCGTGGAATCTGGCAAGCCATCTAATAGGCAAGCATACAACGCCAAAGTGCAATAAGTGTACTTGGCCCGTTCGACAGGCCAAAGCCCAGTACTACCAATCTGCTTTTGTCTCCTTCTGGGGGTCGGATAGGAACTTTTGGGATAATATAAGAGATGAATGGGAAATCCCCCTCTCAACTTTCCTCTAATGGAACTGTCTGCTCTGATCCCACTGGCATTGCAGACTGCCTAAATCACACTTTCTCAGTCCTGAGTTCAGTCCTGCCCAGTAACTTCTTTGACCTCATCCCAGTAGTGCCCCTGCCCACTCTCCAGAGACCTCCTTTCTATCTAAGTACCACCTCCCTGCTGGAGGCTAGACCCCTTCTGCAAAAAGCCATTAGTAGTAACAACCCCGGCACTGACCTACTGGACACTAGGATACTTCGTCTGACGTTGGATGCTATCCTGGTCCCACTTACTGAGCTGCTCAACTGCTCTCTCTGCCTGGGGCAGCTCCCCAGCACATGGAAAACTGCCATCATCACTCCCATCCTAAAGAGTAGTGATCAAGCGACCCCGGGTAACTATCGACCTATCTCCATCCTCCTCCCACTCTCTAAGGCCCTTGAAAAAGTAGTTGCCAACCAGCTTGCCGAATACCTGGCCATGCACAATATCCTGTGCCCTGAACAGCATGGCTTTCATGCAGGTCACAGCACCACAACCATGCTACTTGAATTCTCCAACTTCCTGCACTCTGCTCTTGATGCTGGAAGTCCTGCCGGTGCCATGTTCATTGACCACTCCAAGGCCTTTCACATGGTTTGCCATCCCCTCCTGCTTGACTCCCTCAGATGCCTTGGTTTCTCCCCGGGCCCCCTTGCATGGTTCACCAGCTACCTCTCTGCCAGAACGCAGTGTGTAAAAATCAGTAGCATCCTATCTGACACATGACCTGTCCACTCTGGGGTTCCCCAGTGCTCCATTTTAGGCCCTCTCCTCTTCAGTCTCTACCTCAACTCCTTCCCCTCGGCTTGCCTAAGTAAGATCCTCCTCTATGCGGATGACACTGTGCTCTTTGTCTCTAACCTCAACCCCAACACACTCTAGGCCACCCTCCAACAAGCTTTTGATACAGCTGAGCATTGGTTCACATCATGAAGGCTAGTCCTGAACTTAAAAAAAAGACCAAAGCTATGCTCTTTTCACATTGCCAAAGCAAAACCAGTGGTGCAACTCTCATGATACTGCCTAGCACACTAAACCCCATTGAGCAGGTTTCCTCCTACAAGTATCTGGGCATTACCTTTGATTCGGCACTCTCCTTCCATTCCCATATCAATGCCCTTTCTGCTGCCACCAATGTCAGGATTGGACTGTTATACTACCATAGGGACTGTCTACCACAAGAGGCCCTTAGATTGGCAATCACCTGGCAATCACCTCCTTTGTCCTGTCGCTAATCGACTATGGGCTGCCCATCTATGCTGCAGCCGACAACACTGCATTTGCAAGAATCCAGCTCTATAAAAAAGACCTGCTGGCTAATGTTGGGAGCCCCTAGGCGCACCCATACATGTCTGCTGTACTCCACCACCAACTTGCTCAACCTTGAAGAAAGACTCCACTTCCAAACCTGCCTTCTTGTAAAAAAGACCCTGCTAGGGCTCTCTCCCCCCCCCAGGGTTGCCACCTCCCTGCAGCATGCCTCCCCCTCAGTCTCCACCCACAGCATTGTCAAAACGTCCCTTATTGTCCCCAGGGTAAGGACCTCTATGGCCCAGAGATCCTTTTGCTATCGGGCTCCCTCCTGGTTCAATTCCCTTCCAGCCAACATAGCTGACTCCACTAAGCTTGGTCCTTTCAAGGTCTCCCTCAGAAGCCATCTGACAAGCACTCGCTGCTGCAACTGCACATAATCTCCCACCTGCCCCTTACCCTCACCCCTACTTTTGCTGTATATGCCTGGGGTTTCAGGCAACATCTGCTGACTAATGTAGTAAAATATCTCTGGTTGCTACCTGACATGGCACTCGTGTATCTATATTATGACTACTGTGATCTACCTATTACCAAGTTTGTACCACCAGTGAGTTCCTGTAACACTGGTTGCTTTTCTAATCTAAGCATTATGTACTGTACTGTTTTGTTTGCTGTGATGTATTGCTCTCTTGACAAGGTGCCTTTGGAAATGAGTCTTTGACGCAAAGGTCTATAAACCGATGATCTAATAAATAAATAAATCTGTAAGTGACAGACTGGAGCTGGCCACAATAAGGCATCTAGCATCCCCAGTGAGATTGTTCCGGCTACAGTGCAGGGGCACCCAGTCTTCTGTTAACTATAGCCACTAGACTGTCAACATGGGATGCAAAAGAAATGGGCCCCATTTTCAAAAGGTTAGCGTGGCACAAACTGTTTGTTCCACGGTAACCTGAATAGCGCAGCTGTTGGGGCATACCACATATTTAAAGGACATATATGGGACATACACCCCTAACAGCACCATTGCACACAATATTGTGTGCTGCGCCTATATAAATAAGGGTTCCTCAAGCATATGTGGTACAGCACAATACTGAATGTTTTCAGAAGTGCTAAATGGCCACCAGCAGTGGCACAGTTTAAAGCTTCAGAAATCCAGCCCTTAACAGTATGCAGACCCGTCTGCCCACTGTCAAGGGCTGGGTACCTTGGTAATCCAGCTGCCCCATTCCCTGCCTTGATCCCTGTCCCCATGTAGAAAAAAAACATTAGTGATTCAGCAGTCCTTCCCCTGTCCTGATCTCTGACCCCATGCATAATAAAAAAAATTAGTGGTTCACTAGTTCCTCTCCTGCTGGGGTGGGGGGGCACTAGACTACTATGGTATTATGGGTTTTGTTGGGATGGTGATCAGAGAATGGGGGAAGGGCAGGGACCACTGGACCAACAGGGATGCATTTTTATGTAACGGGGTGGCGATCTGGGAACGGGGAATGGGGAGTCAGCACTGGACCACCAGTGATCATTTCTCTATATATTGGACAGAGATCAGGGCAGGGGAGGGACTGCTGGACCACTAATGTGTTTTTTATTATACATGGGAACAGGGATTGGGGCAGGGGAGGGACCGCTGAACAACCAATATTTCCTTCTCATACATGGGGACAGGGATCGGGGCAGGGGAAGGACTGCTGAACCACTAATATTTTTTTATTATACATGGGGACAAGGATCGGGGCAGGGGAGGGACCACTGAACCACTAATTTATTTTTTATTATACAGGGGACATGGATCTAGGCAGAGGAGGGACCACTGAACCACTAATTTTTTTATTATACATGGGGACAAGGATCAAGTCAGAGGAGGGACCACTGAACCACTAATTGTTTTAATTATACATGGGGACAAGGATCAGGTCAGGGGAGGGACGCTGAACCACCGATGTTTCTTTCTCATACATGGGGACTGCTGAACCACCAAATGTTTCCGTACAGGGATCGGGGCTTGGGGGGACCTGGCCCGGCACACTGCGATGGCACTCACATGCCGATCAGCCCATAATGGGCATGTAAATGGCCCCTTAGCACAGTGCATGCCCAATGGGCTCATCTGCATGTTTGGGCTGAATATCACCTATGGGGGCCGTGGCACTAACCAGTGTGCACTGTGCTTTACTTCTATGGGCTGTCTTCAGCCTAGCCATCTGGCAGCACTGCACCAAGCATGGCAACTGGTTCTATGTAAAAACATCAAATTTAAAATCATGATCACAATATAAGCAAGTTGATAATGGTGATTGCAAAAACCACACCATCACATAAACACATATTAGCTGCACTCTAATAATCGTGATCCGCAGTTGTCCAAAAAATTGGAGCAGTGCAGTAGACATGACTATTTGACTATGTTACTCACAATGCCATGCTTTACCTCTCCGTTGCTTCCTGGTCCCAGAATTCATTATTCATGCACATACTCAGTTCATCTATTTGGAGAGTACACACTGTGCCACTGTCCCACTCTGATGCTGTGTTCCTTGTCCCCCTGAGTACTGGCAAGTTGCTGCGTTCCCCCACCCTCCATGCTGCAACATCATTGCCTTCCATGTCTTTGTGCCCCTGCTGCCCATATGTGAGAGTCAGCAACAGACAGTGGCAGTCCACTGAAAGTGAGATCAACTTGAAAAACAGGACAGAGAGAGAGTAAACCCCATCCCCCAGCCTTTTCTCCCTTCTCAGCTGAGCCCACCAATGGTCTTTCCCCCCAGATGTAGCAGCAGACAGTGTCAAGACAAATCAGATGATGAGAGAAACACAGAGACAGATGCACAGTGACGCCAGGATCGGGACATGGAGTTCACAGTTCTGAGAGTGTCCCTGTGTCTGTATGCAGCTTAATCACCTGCAGCTTGCTTTCTGTGTCTGCCACCCCCCCAATACTGCATGCAGAGCGAATGAGTGAGTGCACAGCCAGTACAGTGATTTGCCACTATGTTCCCAACACTGTGCCACAGAGATGTGTTGTGGGAGGGAGCATGACAGCAAAAGCAAGAGAATGAGTGCTACATACTCACAGTGAGTCACAAGGGGTGACCAGCTCCTGCCGTGCGGCGGGTGGGGTTGATTATGCCCTCATCCCCTCTTCCCTCCTTTTCCCCAGATGCTAGTAACCCCATCATGTAGCAAATGTGTGTAACCCCTAGGTGGCCCTATCCCAAGGGCTGCTAACCTTGCCTGCATGGCTAGTTGCAGGTTAAGGGGCCTGGGTACTGAAATGGGTGCCTCCACCCAGAAAACAGGGTTGTTAGTAACAAGGCTAACCTGGGTACAGCCCTCTGGGACACTGTAACACCACTCTTTCCCCTTTAGTGGTCTAGACAATATGCAACAAATACTTAGACAGTAGCCCCTATTAAGCATACAATTCCCCACACTGTTTGCACTTACCACCAAGGCTGGTTCCACCAGTTCGACCCTGGAGACCCCTGTAAAACAAGGTTTGGCACAGCAAATAACAACAGTACAGTGCTTTTGGTTCAAACTGGGACCACAGTCAGATTAAAAGCAAACAAAGTTAGATCTGATTTATTCAGCGGAATTGAATAAGGCAGGGGAGTAATCAGGTTGATTGATTCGAAAACTGATCTAGTCAGGCAATTATGCATGCACTTTTAGTCCCTACACAGTCACATGCTCTGGGTACCCAGTTGGAAGTAAGGTGGGCTAGCCTGGAACATTGCCCAGGGTAGGTCAGCATCGCAGCTGGTTTGGGCCATGTGATGAAAAGAAAAGGCATGCACAACTACACACAATTCGTAATCCAGAGCCTGAAGGCTCAGTTCATGAAAGGAAAAACAACAATGCAGTCAGATGACAACACTTGAGATTTAGCTGTTGTTGCAGTGAACTACCCTGATTGTTACTCACGCTACCCAATATGAGATACAGGCTAGACGAAATGGAGACTGCAGGCTGATGACTGGTTTGCCAGGAGAAGCAAGGCCCACACGAATCACCGATGTGCCGTTCCTGTTTGAGATGGTTGAGCAGGGGCTTGATCCCCGAGTGAGTCTCTCATCAATGATGGTTTCTGTGCCTGAAGTAGCTGGCTGGGCCAGGTGGAACAGTTCAGATTTTAAGTCCGGTAGTGCTAGATGCAGCTTCCAGCAAGCGTGGCACATTTACACAGTGGAGAGCCAAACTGCAACCCATTAACAGCACACAGCACATTTATAGTAAAGCAATCCCCATGCCACAATGCAGAAGGCAGTCCGGCCGCAATATCAGTGTCTCTGAGCAAAACCAGGAATTCTGTGGTAAATGGATGTCCTGACAGGCCGATTGCATACAGCAAATCTTCGGTCTTCTTCAGGTTCAAATCTGGTCACTCTTCAGTGGCTTTGTCACACTCCAATTCAGATATAGTCTGATTCCTAAGCCTTTCAAAAGATTCCCTCATGATGGACTGGAGGCAGACAGGCCAAAAGCAGCTGCTTGAAACACTCAAGCTGTTTACTCTTCAAACTCTAACTCCAGACTGACTCACTGCAGCAGGCAGCTTGGGAATTTTCCTTTGGTCCAAAAGGTTCTGGTTGGCTGATCCATCAGTCTGTCAAAGCAAGGGCTCCCCCTCCAGGGCTGTTTTGGTGCCAAAATGCAAAAACTACAGTTCCTACAGAAATTTGCTCCCACAAGACCCCTGGAGACAGGCTCCATTTTGGAGTCCCCAAAGGTACCAATTGGTGCTGACTGGCAGTCCAAAACCAAAATGGTGGTGATAAACAGAGCTGTCCATGCTGCAAAAAAAGGCAGGTTAGACAAACTACAATATCATTACTATGCTAATAGATAGCAAATAAGTACAGCTTTTAACAGAGCTCCTTCTGCTCAAATAGCGATGGCAGAATATACAGGTTACTCACCTGTAACAGGAGTTCGAGGAATGGTATTGGTTGTTCATCCACACTCTCTGGCAGGTATCCTTGCCACTTTAATTCTCGCCGGAAGGTCTTCAAGCTGGCTCCTCCCACCCACCTGGGTGGTAAAACTCTCGGCTCCACCCCATGATGCCAGATCTGGCCCGCTGGAAGCTCAGGTTGTGCGTCGAAGCCGGGAAGGTCGGGTGGGTCGTGTGGATGAACAACATATACCATTCCTAGAACTCCTGTTACAAGTGAGTAACCTGTATTTCTAGGGCATGGATATGTTGTTCATCCACACTCTCTGGCAGACTCTAGCAGTTCTCCGGGAGGAGGAGGGCAAAGGCGCACACCCCCAATACTTACTTGGGAAAGAGATTGGAGAACTGAGGCCCCAAAACCAGCATCCCGGCGTGACGCGAGGTCGATGTGGTAGTGAGTAATAAAGGTATGTGCCAACTTCCAGGTAGCAGCCCTGCAGATATCCTGAATAGGGACATCCCTGGAAGCAGCTACCGATGCAGCGGTATGGTGGGTAGAATGAGCTCTTATCCCTCTGGGAGGCTCCATGCCCGCCAACCTGTAGCAGAGCTCTATGCAGGAGGTGATCCACCTGCCTATCGTCCACTTTGCTGCAGGTCTGCCAGGTGCGGCTTCAGCGTAGGTGACAAACAGCTGGTGAACCTCTCCCCGAACTTCAGCCGTCAGCTCCTTATAATAAGTGAGTGCTCGTCTAGGGTCCAAAGTATGGAGCCTATACTCAGCCTCCGAGGTGTGATTGGGGTAGAACACCGGCAGTGAACACCTGGTTAAGGTGAAACTCCGACACTACCTTCGGGAGGAACTTCGGTTGGGGGCACAGGACAACCTTGTCCCTGTGGAAGACCAGGTAGGGAGGCTCGATGGAAAGTGCCTGGAGCTCTCCCATCCTTCTGTCTGACGTGATAGCCACCAAGAAGGTGGTCTTCCATGACAGGTGTGAAAGATCACACCTGTGCATTGGTTCGAATGGCTTGCCCATGAGCTTGGCCAATACCAGCAGTAGATCCCACGGAGGTGGAGGTTCTCGCACCGGAGGGGAAATGTGATCAATGCCTTTGAAAAAGCGCCCGACCATCTTCTCCTGTGCCACCGACTGCTTGCGGCCCGCGCCCGGTAGCAGGGTAGCTGCCAGGTGCACCTTAAGGTCATCGACCAAAGCCCTTGCTGAGAAAGGGACCACAGGTAGCCCAGAATGCTTGCCAAGGGGCAGTCGGAAGGGTCCAAGCCCTTCCCCTGACACCAAATGGAAAACATCTTCCATTTGAAGGCATAGCATTTTCTGGTCGACTCCTTACGGGATGCCCCAACGACGCTGAGGACCTCGCCAGAAAGACCCAAGGCCTTGAACCCAGCCGCTAGAAACCAGGCCGTCAGGTGCAGGGATTGAAGGTCCGGATGGAATACCTTCCCTGACTGACTGAGATCAGGTCCGGTGGGCTGGAAGCCGCTCGGAGCCTGGAGCTGAGGCTGAGGAGATCTGGATACCAGAACTGGCGGGGCCAGTCTGGGGCTACCAGAATCACCTGCACCTTGTCCCTCCTCACCTTGAGAAGCACCTTGTGGATCAAGGGAAATGGGGGAAAGGTGTAGAAGAGGCCTGGGGTCCACAGCCTCGAGAAGGCATCCCCCTGCAGCGAGCCCTGCTGAGGGGGGTGGGCATGGAACAGACTCAGCTTTACATTCTCCATGGAGGCAAACAGGTCCACCTGAGGCATGCCCCAGTGGGAAAAGAGATCTTGTACTACCTCCGGCAGGGGAGACCACTCGTGAGACGCAGCTCCTATCCGGCTTAGGGCATCGGCCAGGGTGTTGGAGGCTCCTGCCACGTGAATGGCTAGGAGATCCGCCTCTAGGCTGAGCACTAGGGACCAAATGCGGAGAGCTTCCTTGCATAACAGCAGGGAGCGCGTCCCACCCTGGCAGTTCAGATAGTACATGGTCGTGGTGTTGTCCATGTGACCTGAACCACTTGACCCCATAGAAATGGAGCGAAGGCGGTAGAGCTAGATGGACCGCTCGGAGCTCCAGCAGGTTGATGTGGCATCGGGACTCCCAAGGGGACCAGAGGTCGTGCACTCGGTGTTCCCCCAGATGGGCACCCCAACCCATCAGAGATGCATTGGTCGAGAGAGAGAGACCGTCGGCTCGGGACGGACGAACAGGATACCCTCCTGCAGATGAGCTGGAACAATCCACCACTGGAGAGTGTTCCACATCTCCTGGGTCACTGTCACAGGCCAGTCCAACGGATCGCGGCGTTGTGACCACTGGCTGACCAGTCCCCATTGAAGGGGACGCATGTACCAACGAGCCCAATGGACCACGCTGGTGCAGGCCGCCATGAGGCCCAGGAGGCGCAGGAAGTCCCAGGTAGGGGCGAATTGCCCAACCAGAAATGATTGGGCAAAGGAGGAAAGAACTCTGCCCTGGTCACTGGGAGCCCTGCTCTGGTTTCTAGAGAGTCGAGCACGTCCTCGATGAACAGAATCACCTGCTTTTGGCACAGTTCACTTGGCCTTGTTGATGAGGAGGCCAACCTGAGAGCAAACCAGGAGGGCTAGATCTGGACCGCCCACTTCCAGTCTGAGGGGGCTGCAATCAGCCAATCATTCAGGTAAGGGTACACCCAGACCCCTCGGTACCGCAGGAATGCTGTCACCACTGCCATGCATTTGGTGAAAACCCTGGGAGCTAGGGAGAGGCCGAAGGGCATGGCTCTGAATTCGTAAAGGGATCCCTCCGCTCTGAAGCGGAGGAATCTCTGATGGGACAGACGGATTGGGACGTGAAAGAACTCATCCTGGAGGTCCAGGGAGCAGAACCACATGCCTCGTTCCAAGGATGGGATAATCTGAGCCAGAGTGACCATCCTGAAGGTTCGAGACCTTAGGAACTTGTTCAGGTCATGCAGGTCGAGAATGGGGCACCAGCCCCCCGTCCGTTTTGGGACCAGGAAGTACCTGGACACAAACCCCGGGTCTGAAGGAGGATGCGCCACCTTCCTGATTACCTCTTTTTCAAGGAGCAGGGCAATGTCGGTCTGGCGGGCCAACAGCGAGGCTGCGGACCCCGTGACCCCCCCGAGAGGCGATGGCTTGAAAAGGCGGAACCTGCTTGAACTCCAGAGGCAGGCCTTTTCCTACCACCTCCAACACCCAGAGGTCCGTGGTGATAGTGGACCAGGCAGAAAGGAAGTGGCGGAGCTGTCCCCCCATGGGGGGAACCCAGGGCGGAGTGACGAGGTTGGGGGAGGCACCCCTCAACCTGTCACTGGGCAGGCTTGGAGAAAGGGCCAGCCGAGGGACCTCCTGGGCCTTTACCTCCTTGCTTCCTGTTGGAGGAAGCCGTCGGCTTGGGTTTGGGACACCAAGCGCGAGCCTGCTGGCCCTGTTGTTGGTGCTGCTGGGCCGGTCAAGGAGCAGGGACTGAAGAACGAAAGGGCTTCTGCTGCTGACGGTGGTCTTTGTCCCTCTGGGCGGAGGTGACCGAGCCCAGAGTGGCATTGGACTTTTTGATCCACTGGAGATGTCCCTCCACTCCAGGGCTGAAGAGGTCAGTCCCCAAGAAGGGGACATCTGCCAACTTGTGCTGGGTATCCATCAGAAAGTGGATATCCTCAGCCACGCCCCTGCGTGCATGGCCACTGCGGCCGCTACTGACCTGGCACAGGAATCACTCATGTCCAGAGCAGTCTGAGCTGCTGCTTCTCACCTCCCTGCCCTGGTCCCGCACCTGGTGGACCGTGGTCTGCAGGTCAAGTGGGAGATGAGGAACAACCTCATCCAGGGAGCCCATGAGGGCGTGGGAGAAGTGTGCCATCAGCACGGCCGAGCTGGCCTGTCGGAGGCCGAGGGAGGACGCAGCGTACACCTTGCGCCTGACAAAGTCCAACTTTTTGGATTCCTTGTTGGGGGGCTTGTCCACGTCCTGAGCATTACCGGAATGCCGGAAGACGCTGTTAGTGACTAACCCCTCCGCGGAGGGGTGTTCTGAGAAACCAGGCAAAGAGCTGGTAGGGACCGCATACTTCCTGGCCATCCTGACCGAAGGTGCAGGACAGGAAGCAGGCCGCTGCCAGAGCTCCAAGGCTGGGCCGACAATGGCCTCAGCCACCAGAAAGGCCTCCGTAGGAGAATCCCCTTGGTCCAGAATCTCCATCAGGGGATACTTGGCCATTTGGACACGGGCTCAAGCTGCATCCCAGTGGACTCCGAGATGAGCTGAAGCAGACCCAAGAAGGACGATGGGCTATCATTCACTGACTGGCCCCCGGAGGACTCCAGATCGCACTGCCTGGAGAACAGGGAGGAATCATCGTCGGATTCCGAAGAGTCTGCAAAGAGCTGCCTCGGCCCTGAGCCACCCTCCAGCTGCTGAGGATGGTCGGGAGTGAGGGTGACTGACAACCTGTGGGGCAGGCCATGACCCAACTGAGAACTCTTGGTTGGTGCCCCAGACTTCGGTTGAGGAGGCGGAGGTTCCACCACAATTGTTGGACCAGCTGGTTTTGGCTTAGCAACCGGCCCTGGGGCGGGCAACTCGACTGGAACGAGTGATTGCTTCGGCCATTCTGGCGACAGCCACTTGATAGCTGGGGTCTTAGCCAGTGTCGGCTTAGGCCTGGATAGCAGCAACTGCTGCCACATCAAATCCTCGTAGCGCTGGCTCAACTTGCGTCGAAGCCTCTCCTCCAAGGAGAAGGATGAGGAAGAGTGGCATCGCCGCTTACTTCGGTAATGAGACAGAGACTGCCGATGTCGGTGGGAATGGCTGGACCGAGAAGAGGTCCACAACCGAGACCGAGACCCTTGGGGGGACCGAGGGTGGGTCTGGGAAGGGGCAGGGGATACCCGCTCTTCCCTCGGCTTGGGAACTTTAACTGGGGACTGCGGTCCCAAAGGAGCAGGCAGATCCTCAGTATCCACCAGGGGAACCGGTGAAGTAGGGTTGTCGGCTTCTCCAGTCGACAGTCCGTCCAACAGATTGAGAAAAATCTCGACTTCGTCAATAGGAGTTTTGGCAGGCTGGCCTGACGGGGGCACCGTGAAGCCAGTGGCCTCAGCCGCAACCTTGACCAAAGTCGACAGTCGGCTACCCAGGGAGGGGGACCTTTCCCGCTCCCAGGAACGCTGACGGTGGGACTTACCTTTCGACTCTTTCTTGGGCCGAGAAGAATGTCCTGAAGGCCCCTCTCCCTTCATGGAAAGGGACTGACAAAGCTCCTTGAACGAAGCTGTATAAGAGGAACTCAGAGAGAGCGGGATAAATGCCATGGCCGAGGAAGAAGAAGATGCGACCTGGGCCGCTTCCTCCTCGAGGACGATCATCTGCTCAAGCTGCTCAGTCGAGCCAGCCACCGCAGACACTGCCCAATGAGCCTCTTTGAATTTCACCGTCGGAAAACATTTCTCAGGGTGCCCAAGCTTTAAACGGGCAGCGCGATCGTCCAGAACATTGGCCAAAAAGGAACGCACAACCTCGAAGCCTGCGGGTCGTGATCTTGGCCTAGCAGTAAAACACGTGGAGTACGGATCCATCCTGGACATTTTCTGCCCGCAGGGGCACCTCCGAAAGCCAGGAACAGATTTGTCCATTGCAGCCCCGAGGGAAAAGGAAGACCAATGTTTGAAAATCTTCAAAATCAACTTCGGACGAACCGAAGAATTAGGATCCAGTCTCAAACGCAGAGCGCTAAGGAGAGAACCTGAGCTTCTAAGCGGTAAGGAAGATCTGGCATCATGGGGCAGAGCCGAGAGTTTTACCACCCGGGTGGGTGGGAGGAGCCAGCTTGAAGACCTTCCGGTGAGAATTAAAGCGGCAAGGATACCTGCCAGAGAGTGTGGATGAACAACATATCCATGTCCCCAGAAGGAGTGATTATCTGGCAGCCCGGGCGGGACTCAAGCATAGAAACACTCAGCCCCCTCCCAGATTAAATAAGCACCACATTATTGGCTGCTCTTAAAGAGACAGAGGGAAATCCCTGCCTCCCCCCACAAAACACAGTAATTAGTGAAGTAAACACCAAGGTAGAGAAGTCATCAGGGAGCAGAACAGAGGTAAATGTAAAAAAAGGCAAAGGCAGTAAGGACAGGGATGGGGCTAAATGGGGTAAGGCCATCAAAAAGTGGAGGGTAATAAGTACCAATGCCCATAGTATGTGTAACAAGCTCCTTGAACTAGTGGCCTTGATGGAAGAGGGTTGCCTGGATATTGTGGCAGTCACAGAAACATGGTACACAGAGAACAGTGTCCAAGTCTGGCCTAGTATTATTGGTGCAGGGCGAAGGAGCTGCAGACATGCCACCTGACCCCTCCTTGGTAAGCACACTTTTGGCATGTGTAGCAGTCTAGCGGTGCCAGGTATGGTGCTGGTCGTGATGGTGGGGCCCAGGTGTGTCCCAGACACAGCAGCACCTGGGCCAGGGTGGGTGGCAGCTTGATGTCTGGTGGGCTGCATGACAACTGTGGCTAGAACACGGTGGGGTGGGGAATGACTGTGGGGGACTGCCTGTTCCCATGTGGGGCCAACTGTGCCAGCTCCAGACTCTCGGCGTATGTCTCATCATCATCTTCCTCCAGGGCCTCCACGCAGTAGCCTTCTGGGTGCTATCTCTGGCTGGGCAGTGGGCACTGCACATGCCAGGATGGTCCCATGGTATCCTACTCTGTTTCTGATGTCATGGGTTTTGCTGTAGGGATATGACAGGTGCATTAGTGTGGCATGCAGTAGACATCGCGCCACACAATACAGGGCAGCATACATGACCCGGCAGGTGGTACCATGCACCAATGCAGTGTCTGAATTCAGGTGCTGAACATGGCATGGAAGAACACATCCCTACACAGGGCAGGAAACCCACATGGGGAATGGGGGCAATAGCACCACTACAATGACCCAATGACCCATAACCAGTGTGCGCACATACCACACACGTGAAACACAACATGCACTGTGCTGAGCACACTCCACCAATAGCCACACATCCATCACACATGGTATCACACTACATCACCCATGGCAACACACAGTACAGCACTGCGCTCACTTCCCATGAGAATGGGCACACCCCACCAGTCCTGACTGCATGGGCCCCACCCCTGGGGATAGTTGGGAAATATGCCAGTGCAGCTGGCCGTGGGAAGGCCCACAGTAGGGCATCACCTGTCTGGAGGGACAGGGCAATGATGCCCCACACCATATGTGCCATGGCCATGGCAGCAGTGTGCCCCAACACTGGTGGACAACCGCATAACCAACCAATGTACACAGGGGTTAGCCATATGCACATACTTACATGGCTGGGTGAGCTGGATTTGGGATTCATAGTCACCACCTGCCATCCCTGTCACCTTGATTGTCTGTAGCATCAATACCATACCCTCCTCTGTTGGATCCAGGGACTGGGGGGCCACCAGTGCTAGTGAGCTTCTGCCATGTCATGTAGCTCCCTGCACACCACTGCCATGGTTTCCTTCATGCACCTCCACAGGTCTCAGAAACACTTTTGCACTGCTTTTACAGTTTGTCCCCCAATGGCATTCATCTCATCTGCAATTTCCTCCCAGGCCATCCAGACACAGGCATTGGTGCTCTTGCTGCAGGACAGTATCTCCTCCCTGGCCTTCTAGGCCTGCATCAGAGCATGTAGATATTCTACACTAAAGCAGTGGGCATGCTGTCTGTCACTGTCGTCAATGGTACCTACCTCGCGGAACTGGTTCGACACTGGTGAGTAGGGGGTAGTGACAGCACCACACAGGTGGATGAGCGCAAGCCCACCACCACCACACCTGGCATACACCCTGGAGTTGTCCCCACATGACCATCCCACAGCAGTGGGGCAGTGGTGGGGGGGCAATCAACCCTGAGCTGGTGATGTATGTAGCCGCTGCCATCACTGGTGATGGATAGCCAGGGGTGTGCAGTGCCATGGGCCCATATCTGCATGGCTCACCCACATGTGAGGGGGCAACCCTGCTGCAAGTGGGCAGCATTGCCATGTTGGGGCATCACTGTTATGGCTGCAATATGCTATAGGGGATGCAGGACAGACCACTGTGGTGCCCACAGTCATGGGTCACGTGCAGCACATGGGCAGGCGTTGCGCAGTGCATGAGGGGGTCAAAGGCAACAACATCATGGTGCATGGACACTCAGGCATCCCAGCCACTGCTGACGGCAGTCAGTCCCATGTCTACTGCATTGTAACACCAGACACACCACCTGGACAGACAACAGCACTCAGTGTGACTACCATGGTCTGCTGGGGTGACATCATTGTGGTTCTGCCCACCGTGTGCTCTGCATAGCCCATATTGCATAGAGCCTGGGCCAGGGGGACATGGACACAGGTGCTGTGGTGAACCAGCACAGGCAAGGGAACACTGGTGACACAGAACAGCTGTGTACAATATGGAAGGTTCAGAATGAGGGAGCCCCAGGCACAGATGCAGTGGTAACACACCACTGTCACTGCAGCATGCACACAGGGGTGCAATAATATATGGGCAGTGGTCATCCTCCATGGACATACAAGCACAAGGAGTCCCCCTCATACCACCTTGGCCACACCTGCAGGGATATGGGGACCTCTTTGTGCACCATGTGGCATCGGGCAGTGCAGGCCACATGCAGCGGGCCATGGCAACCCACGTATACATGACACGACCAAGTGATCTGGGGGGGATTGTGGACCCCTCAAGTGGTGTACTTGTAGAGATGAACAATGACATATGACCCCCACAACTGTCACTCAGAGGAGCAGTTGTACCTTGAGGCTAGTGGGCTGTCTCCAGTACCTGCTAGGAGACCACCCATACACCCCTGGCTACATATACATAACCCTCGATAGTTTTAAAGTTGGTTTAAAGACATACTTATTTAGTTTAGCTTTTATTTAGTTATGGTTGATACATTTTAATGTTGTTTTAAATTTTTATTATTATGTATATGTTTTTATGTACAGCGCCTTGGCTCTGAAAGGTGTTATAAAAATAAAGTTGATTTGATTTGAAATGCTGTGGATAGTCTGCACGGACTATCATCAGGTACTGCTGCATGACTTACACTGCACTGGTGTATGAATTTTAGGTGCCCTGCCTCCCAAACCTCTGTGACAGCTGCACGTCAGGACCCTGGTTTGGGTCATGGTCACGAATGACCATACCATTCCCAAACACCTGTCGATTAAGCATGTGTGCCACATGCTAGCCAGGGTGTGTACAATAGCATGCAAAGGGTCAGTGTCATACCAGTACCCTGGACAGAGTTTTGCTATGCATGGATGACCACCCATGGCACAGTACACACCAGCACCACCGATGTTTTCTACTACTAGTAGGGCCTTGGAAGGGCCTCATGACCTGGATGACACAGGGCTGCAACACTGCCCACTGGGATCATTGACCCACACAGCTTCCCTGGCAACTGGGGGTAGGCGGAGTTTAAAGGTATGCCTGCCCCACCTGTCTGGGCGATGTAGTGGAGTACCCTACTGCTAAGGACAGGACCAGGTCTGGAACATTCTGTGGGGTCTTCCAATGGACATACTTATCCACTGTCCCTGTATGAGGAACTGCCCTACATTTGAGCCAGTCTCAGATGTCTGTATGCCCTGTCTGAGACCCTATGCCATGTGTGTGTGGGGGGGGGGAGTTGTTGCCAGAGTGTTGGCTGACAATTGTGATGGACCCATGTGTGGATGGTATGACCCCTGGCCCACAGGCCTTTGTCCTGCTGTAGATGGGGCCCTTGGAGTGGCTACCACACGGCCATTCAGGTAGGGGACATGGCAGGTGTTGTGGCAACATATGGGGTAACACACGCACTCCCTACCCAAGAATTCCCCTATACACTTACCTGTGCTGGTCAGGTGATCCTCCATCTCAGTTGACTTGCAGTTTCACTATGCTGTGTCAGTGGTGCACTCATCCTCTTAAATAGCCCAGGTGCAATCAGGCATGCTAATGTATGCATATCTGCCTGGAATGGGATGCTAATGGGCCCATCTGCCCATGGACTGCCCAATGACCTGATCTGCATATTCTGACTAAATATAGCAGGGTTGCACTTTTGCACTAACACTGTTAGTGCTAGTGCATGATGTAGCATGATACGCTGCATTCTGGTGCAACACCGGCATGATGACGTTGCCCACCTGTAGCATCATTTGACTGCGTGACCATGCACACATCAGCATTGCACAGTTTCGTAGCTTGATGGAGTGCAGGTAATGCACATGTCATACATGCACTATCTCATCATGTGGTGCATAGGTCACAAGCAGTGCACTAACACGGCATTGTGAAATACACAAACTATATACAGAGCAGATGCCACTGTTGTGCAATGCGACCAGCGCTGGACCGATGTGAAGTTGACAAACTTAGTCGACCTTGTGGTTGAGAGGGAAGACTAGCTCCTAGGAGAGGTGGCAGGGGTAGACAGGCCTTGCTGTGAAGTGTGGGCCTCTGGGGAGCGATGCCTCATGCAGTGCACTGGGGTGGCACACACTAGAGACCAGTGCTACCACTGGTACAATGATCTCCAGTGATGGGAGGAGCGCTGCCTGTGATAAATATTGGTCATGGTGGCTGTGGCAGTCCCCGGACCAGGTGAGTGCGGTGTGGTGTGTGGCTGGTATGTGTAAGGCCATGTGGGCAGAAGGGTACCAAGATATGTGCATGAGAGGACAGCCACCCTGTTGACACCATGGCCCCCGACAGGGTGCCCCTGACACACCCACAAGGGCACAGGCCCCTCACTCATGCTGGCCACATATGCTATGTGGGTAATCCCATGACACTGAGAAGAACTTGTACCCATGTAAGGTTGCTAACACCTGGCCTGCATGATACTGCAACAGGTCTAACCCCCCAGCAGGGGTCACCCCGGGACACCTGCACCAGTGGACCTTATCTGACAAACCCTATCCAGCGGCACCCCATGATGCCACACCTGGGCTGGTAGGGGATGGCACACCCTACATGGCCTCATTGTGCCCCGCAGCCTGGTAGGGTGGCCACCACCCTAATGGCCCGGCCCCCCAAGCTGGGAGTGTGACACTGCAAGATCCAGTACTGTCCAGGGACTATAAGGCATGTAGGTCTTCCCATTGCCATATAGCTGCATCCTTGCAAGTGCTGTGTGCTGGCTAGGTTATGCACTGTGTGAGAACAGGCCAGCCTGTACTACTCACTGTGCTGGCACACACCCCAAGTATATGGCAGTGGGGTCTGCAGCACCCTTGGGCCATGCCACCTTTGTCATATGGTGATGGTAGAGACATGCATACTCATGTGCACAGTACAAGCACTGGGGCCATGCCCGCCATGCATGGGCACCACCATATGGCAGTTGGTTGGGGTCCCAGTATGGCACTTCACATGCCCCCCTCAATGTCAACACCTCAGAGGTGACCAGATACATGGGGAGTGTCCCACACCATGCTGTGTGTGATCCTATAACTGGTGAGATGGATGCACTGCAGGGCTGCCCCACATACCCTTTCATGACTTCTACAGGTGGCGGGTGGCCCCTGTTAGGTTCAGACACACCGATGCCTAGGGTGTGTAACCTGCATAAGCACACAGATGCATGTTGAGGTTCTCACCACACCTCTTTTTGCCTCCCCTACAGATCTCAAGGACCAAGCAGGCTTACAACATCAATGAAAGCAGCTATAGCACCGGCAGAGGAAGACATCAGAGGACCGATCCCTGGGCCATGATAAGGCCCATGCTAGTCACAGTGGGAGATAGCAGATAGGTGAGTACCCTGCATTGTATGTGTTCCCCAGGCCTACATGTGAGCCCAGATATCGCTGGACACCATTATGCACAAATATGCATGGGTCAATATGCAGGTCTCTGAGTGGATGTCCCAATGTACAGAACAGTACAGGTGGCACAGGTGGACTACTCCCTGCCTACTCCACATATGCTGCCATGGGGTAACTGACATGGCAGCATCTCTGTGGCCTAACAGATAGCGGCAGTGCTGGGGTTCTTGAGGCCCAGGGGGTTTACCTGGGGTCAGTCAGTGTGACATTTCCCAGGGACATGGCACATTGGCCAGCCATGGAGGGTGAGTGGGAGTGCAACACCATAGAAGTGCACATGGCGTAGGGTGCCACTGGTGAGTGGGTGGGGCTGCACTCCATCCATGTTCACCCACTGGGGTTGGGCTGCCATGTGCTCACAACCCTGAGCAGGGGGACATATGCCTCTACCAGGTGCACCTTGGGTATGGGGGGACCTGTCTGCCACACAGGTCCATTCCTCTACCATGTTGTGGCCTGATACTGGGTAGCTGTGGTCCCCTTGCTGCAGGCCCCCTGTGAGGATGCCATCCCAGGGCATCCAGTGGTGGAATCGACCCTATACATGGGGTGGTAGACTCAAAGTGCCCTTGGGCCATGTCACAGTGTGTGTGCCATCCAGTCAATGCACATATGTGCCACAGGGATGGGCCCCATGTGTCTCTGCCATGCCTCATGGTGGCCCCCGCCATGCTGGCTCCTGGCACAGCCACCACCAGCCACAGGGGATAATGGCAATACACAACACCTCAGGGGTGGGTACCACTCTTGGCTGGAGCCACCCCACAGCCAGACCTGTGTCTGGTGGCTGCCAATGGGTGGTTGTCATCTGTTCATGTGTTGTCCCCATGCCACTGTGGCCACCATAGTGATGCAGATGCCCGCCATGGGTGTTCCTGTGGCTGACCCATGGCCTGTGTTACCGGCATGATATGGTGTGCCTCAGTAGACCATCAGTGGCCTGCAGTGCAGGCAAAGTGGGGGGGGGACAGTTGGGCCACAGCTACACGGTATGAGTGGGATCCTGTGACAGTGTGCTTTGAGCCACAGCTGTAGTGCAGAATACCCATCACAGTGCCATCACGGGGATGGGGTTTCCAGTGTATCTGGACATGTAAGCCATACAGGCAGCCACCACAAGGTTGTGCACCCTCTGACCTGCGGAGCCCTGTCATGGGGCACATTTCCTTTGCCTGCACAGTGGAAATGGCCGCACCAGGCCGCTGGCTACTGAGGGCTGCCAGGACATGCACTGGGGGTGGACCCAGGGTGCCATACACGTATTCTTTGGCAGCATCACTATGCAGCCATTGAGCTCGCATGGCACTGTTCTGGGACAGGTGGTGGCCCATCCATCTCAGGCAGGGGGTACAGCAGCAGCATGCTGTATGTGGCAGGGTGATCTGGGTGATTAATTTGCCACCCCTGAGGATCACTGGGACATTGCCACTTATATTGACATCCCCACACACCCCCAGCCAGAGTTCCCGTAGGGTACTGTGGTGATCACAAGACCACTGGCCCATCCCAGCCACAGCATGGTGTCCACCAATGCTATGTTGATGATGCAGAGAGTTTGCAGCACCTTGCCATGTACAGCACTGCTCTAGTGGTGTGCATCATGACCAGCCCAAAGCATACCACATTCTGGTTACTGCCTTGAGCATTGCTGCTGTGTGCAACATGTGTGTACCCATGTCCCATCCCACCAGCAACACATGGTGGGCCCTGCCTGGACGGTCATGCATGCCATGGTTGATCTGTGCACTAGTGTCCCCTTCCACCATCTCAGGCTGTCCATGCACCTCACACTACCTCTCATCAAATGCTTCTGCATGGTGCTGTTGCATCTGCATGTGCCACATACATACCATTGCCATGCCATTGCTGGTGTGAGTCCATTCCATATCTGGGTTAGCCTTGCCACTGCATGGGGCCATCCTTGCATGTGGAACTTGGCAGTGTTTGGGTTCCTTGTGCTGCCCCTGGTCTGCCACATCTGATATAGTACAGGGTTGGACATTGTGGGGCATATCTAGACTGCTGCTACCCAGGCCTACCAGCCACATCAGTCTGTGTAGTCCAAAGGTAGCACAGTGTTCACCATATGCCACTTACTTTTGTCACAGACATGACATGTGCATCTTCCCTGTCTTGCAGTGCCCACAGGCCCCTTGTCCTGCAGACATTAGTGGCTCCTTCATATCAGCCTCATGATAACATGGTGGCACTGTACCCTACATCAGTTCCAGATGCACATGCCCAAGTATCCAGCTGGCGTGGGCCATCTCCACTCTACTGCACTTGTGTGCCAGTCACGTTCACTTTGTGGCATGTTGGTGCTTGTGCTGGGAGGCTTTCCCATGGTTGCATATGATAGGCAAAAAATGTGTTCTCTGTCCTGTATACACAGTTGACTGAGTACATATTCTTTCTGTCCATAGGTGTCCAACGGAGTGCAGTAGAGGCCCAGCAACTGGAGGCATTGTAGGGACAGGATGATCTGCTTTGCTGCCTCGTGCAGCAACAGCGCCTCATGCTACAGTAGCTGGAGGGGATAGAGAAGTCTGTCACACAGCTAGTCACCTACAGTATCTGCAGCAGACAAGCACTCCTCCTCCAGCACCATCATCTCCACCAGCGGCACCTTGACAGCTTGAGCCACATGGATGTCCTCCCTATTTCGGTTCCCCTTTCCCCTTTCCCATGTTCCTGTTTTTATGGCCTGTTGCCAGCTGTTGTGATTAAAGTTTATTTTTGATACTGTTGCACCTGTGTCCTGAGCCTGTTCTTGTACTGGTGTACCTGTGTACTCTGTCTGTTCTTGATGTCCTCACCACCTACCCACAGCCAACCTACTGTGATGCTCTTTTGCCATGCCATGCCCATGGCTGCAGCACTGCACCCTTTGTGGCTTGCACTGCCCCCAGTACTATACTCAGCACTGCACTGTGCTCCTGCCTGTCATTTGTGCACTTGGCATTCCACTCTGTATTCAAGGGCAGTGTTGGCACTATACTTTGAATATGGTGGCTGTCCCGCTTAGTGCAGTCACTATCCGCACAGCACAATCTTTTGCGCATTAATGTATCCTTTGAATATCTGGCTCCTAGTGCCTGTGAGGAATTCCCGTGTAACCACACATTCTTCAAATAGTCTTACTCTTGAAGTACCCCATCTGCTGTCTATTAAGGGGAGCCAATCATTTGCCATTTGTAGTGCCATATGTTGGAATAGATTGCTGTTATAATAAGATTGTTACCTGTCACACTGCCATCAACCAGTTAAATGAGCACTTTGAGACAAATGGCAATCAATATCAGTACTGCCAATTTTTTATAACTCTTGTGTAGTTCAAAGTATTACTACTTATTATTTTATATGCACTGTTTTAAAGGAAAACTGTGCTTTGCAGGGGTTCCCGGCCCTGTAAGCCAGGGGGTATCAGGAGTAGCAGCTGATGTGGGAGTGGCAGCTGAAGGATCTGTAACTGAGTAGGGGTAACAGCAGTAGGTGGCACCAAAAAGAATTTAAAAAAAAGTGTGACTTGGGGGTGGGGGGTTCATCAGAATTGAGTGAGTCTTGGTATTTTTAGCACAATGGTTTTCTGAAACTTAAACCCTCAATGGGTTAGACTCTGCATCCATCTGTACAATATGTCACTATGCCACATGTATTGGGATATGGGTGAAAACCAGATCACCAGACCCAGACCAGAGCTATAAAATCTGGACTGGGCACAGCTTGTGCAAATGTTGCCGATCCACTCACTCTAGATGATCTGGTCTGGCTTTTATCTGTCTAGTCTGGTCCTGACGGTTCCATTTTCAATCATGCCAAGGAAGTGTTGAAAAACAGACTTCCAGGAGTGGACCAGATATGTAAAAGTTGGACTGAACAGTGCAGCAGAGTGACTGGACCAGCAGTATTTGTGCAAGTTGTACCCAGTATGGCCAGTTTGGATTTTTACAGAACTGCTGTGGTTCAGGTTTGTGAGTTCAATTTTTAATCAATCAATCAATCTTTATTTTATGCTGAAAGGTATGTGAGCAAACACGCCTATTTACACAAATGTCCAGTTAAGCATAAAAAGAGAACAGAACACCAGGTCAAAAAGTTAAATAATAAAATACAGTATAAACAAGTCTAACATAAACAGGTCTAATACAGAGACCTTGAGGGATATACAGAAAAAAGGGGAAGCAAATAAATAACAGTGACAAATTTACAGCATGGGATATAGTTGGAGATACAATTCAGGAACATGAACAGTTGGGTGATGCATCAAAAAGAAGAGGAGCAAGTCCCGCAGCACCCAGATCCAGCATGCGGATGAGCATTCCCGCTGTGTAATCTGCTACGGCCCCAAACACCGGGTCAAGGACTGTGCGCCTTGCCAGTCTTTCAACCAGGCCACACAGATTAGGCAACAGAAAAAGCTCAAAGCCTACTTGCTGGAGAAGTGCCTAGCTTTGATGGAGAAGGAGCTGCAGAATCTGTGGGGAAAATCTCCTTCTTCAATGCCACAACCCAAAAAGAAAAAAAAAGGACAAGGAGAGGCACTGACAGGGATAGGTCTCCATCCCCTTGGCGGTGATCATTGGGCACCACTGACACCAGAGGGGCCTCCACTTCAGTAGGTACCCCTACTGCCAGGTCTCCTACCACTCTGGCGGATCAGACCACGGCTTTCCTGACTTCTTTACTTATGGTGCAGTCGGGGCTCTTCTTGGATGATGGAACCCCTATTGTGCTCGTTAGGCCCATATCTTCTTCAGGGTCTATCGCCAGCAGCCAGGTCAATAAGTCACTCCCTGGCCCCACCGAGGAGCACACAGTCACAGCTGGTAAGCTGGACTCCAGCTCCACTGTTGTCTGCATGGCCCAGGCTGATAAATCGGACATTAGTTCTTCTGATGTCTGCAGGGCTGTGGCTGATAAATCACTCCATGTTTCCTCTGGGGACTGCACAGCTGAGGCTCTCCCATTGGGGTCGCAGGATGTCCCTGATGTCAAGTTGAGACAGCTGATGGACACACAGCAGTCTTTAGAGGCTTTCTTGCTCCCACTGACCCAACCAGACCCTCTGGGCTTGCCTCAAGATCAAGAGCCAGAGGTGGGCACTAATCTGGAGGTTCCTCCTCCTGGCACGGGATCAATACCGCACGCAACACTATATCGCATGGCACAATCATGCTGCCAACACAGCCGTTTCTTGCCAAGTAGCATATCTTTCTTTTCTGTAGGGGGCGCTCCGCCACCCACACCTGCCATTACAGGGGTTAGCCCCAAACCCCAATATCGATTCTCAACTCCACGGGGGTTCAGGTCGGGAGCGACAAACATTAAAAATAAAATTTCTGGGACTGTGAATCAAACCCGGTCCCAGAAGAACTGCCTGGGTTCCCTGCTGCTGTGTCTTAGTCCCTTGAGCCACAGCAGCTGGTCGGCGGAACCCACTCCCAGCACAGGTCTCATCCTCTGCCTGGGAAAGTGGGAATGGTGCAATACCACGTACAGCAGTATACATGGTATTGCACCATTTGCTCAGTAGTGCACCTCTGTACCAGTTTAGCCATAATGTCATACGCTATTAAGCATGCAACATTATGACCCGGTAGGCCCCCTCCTTCTCCGGGTCAGTCTCTTCCTGGTTTGCCCACTGTTAATCCCTCCAGGGACCTTCCGTCAGGACCTCCTCAACCTAAGCCCCCTTGGAAAACCAGGGTCCACCATCTTGTACTCTGGCTCCCCAGATGACATCGGGTCTTCCGTCAGGTTCTACTCACACCCTGACACCAAGAGACTCTTTGCCGGGTCATGGTATGTCTGGCACTCTGGTATGTCTGGCACTCAAATGCTGGACAGTCTTCCATCAGGCCCCCAGGTGCTGAATCTTCTGGTGCTGGACATTCCTGTGCCTGATACAGTGCCAGCCCCTTCAAATGTCCCTATGGGGCTGACTCCTGGTCCTTCTGGACCTCCTGTCAGGCCTTTGGTTCCACTTCCTCCTGGACCTTCAGCTCCACATATGGCTGGACCTCTGAGCAATGTTCCAGACTATCCGCCCCCACAATACCCAATGTACTGTTTGTCAGGGTATCCAACGCCTGGTGATCAACCCCATTATGTACCGAAGTACCAGACACCAGGCTATGTCTAATCAAGGGTATGTTCCTTCTGGCTTTCCCTACTCTTAGGCTTTCCCTACTCCTATCAGGCTCATGGATACCCTCAATGTCAGATGCCGGGCTATCCATTATACCAGCCTCTTCCTTCACCACCTTCTCCTCAGCCTCAACCTCTACCTCCACAGCAGCCTCAGGCTGATATCCAGGCAGTGTTTTAGACCTTGATTCAGGAGACCAGGACTCAACTAGCCTCAAAGCTTGACCGTCGGAAACCAGTGGCATTCCTCTACTCCCGCCTCCTTTCCAACCCCTAGATCAGCCTCTCCTGTGGATTCCCACCTTTCTAGAGAAGGCTCCTCTAGACACCAGGTCAGGGCTTAAACCCAGGACACTCTTCTAAAAAGGATTCAGACCCCCAGCAGGCACTGTTTGGACTCTGTCTCTGACTCGTCCTCCAGCTCTGGTATGCATACACCTATAGAGCCTCAGCATAAGGAATCCTCGAAGTCCCCTCAGGAGGACCCTTCCTTTGCAGAACTCCTCATAACTATACAAAATGCCTGTGGTTGTGCTATCCAGGAACAGGATCCAAAGCAGAAAATGCTTGCAGAGCACTTAGACATGACTGACACAGCTCCTATGTCCATACTGCCTTGGACTGGGCCCAATGAAGACATCACATCCACTATCTGGCAACAACCTTCCTCCGTTCCAGCTGTTCAAAAGAGGCAGACATAATGTACCACCCACAGATGGAGTCATACACCTTACTGGACATCCTAATGTAGACTCGGTTGTTATCACGGCTGCCCATGACCGGTCCTCTAAACCTAAACATTTGAGCATGTCTCCTTCTGATAAGGAGTCTAAACAGCTGGGCAATTTCAAACGCAAGAGCCATTCCTCCTCCACTTGCACCCTCAGGTCCCTTAATTATGTGGCTCATATGGTTTCCACTTGAGTTCAAGCTGGAAGTTATTCAGGGCCAGGAGCTTCAATCAATCAATCAATCAATCAATCAATCAAATCTTTATTTATCCAGGCGAACATCGTTGAGCACAGCTCATTTGCAAGATGGACCTGGTAAGGTCAAGGTTCAATTTACATAGATACATAAAAAATATTCAATATACACACACACTCTAGGATACTACATAGAATATTCAGTATACACACAGTCTAAGGATACATTCTAATCAGACTATACATTAAGTTCAGGTGTAGTGGTAATAAGGGGTGAGGGGAAGGGGAGCAGGAAGTGGTGTGCCTGGCTGGTGGGGAGGAGGAAGATGGTGGGGCCTATACTGTGGAGCGGATAAACTGTGGGCCTTATGAAGAGGCAGGAGGGGTGGCACTAGGGGTTTGTATAACAGGGGTATAGGGCTATGATATATGACAAGGGATTAAGGGGAGGCAGATGGAAAGGAGGGGTGCATGGAGTGTGAGAGGTGGTGACTCTTAGTAAAGGTGGATACCTTCTGTGAGTTGGCTATCTGAATAGGGAGATGGATAAGATTAGGAATACTCTACTGTTTGTGGAAACAATTACATTTTTCTTTGATAAGCCTCAAATACAGATATTTAAAGGATGTAAATGAGATGTATCTGTTCACTTTCAGGGTCTTCTGCATCGTATTCCATAAGGCAGATAAGACATAGCTGATAGCAGATCTACCATATCGAGAATTGAATTTGGGCACTTTAAGCATGATGACGTTTAGACTTCTTAGGGCATATTTACTTGATGTGATTTATGTGAAGCAGTCTGAGACGTAATTTGGTAGCATCTTTGATATCGCTCCATAAGTCCATAGTGTGGCATTCCTGTCTCTTCTAAATTGGAGCGAGGTCCATCCAACTGCAGCATAAAGCAAGCAGTGGTGAGTGCTGAGAGGAAGATCTGTAATAAACCCCAAGGCTCTATGGTAAAGTGTGTCCAGTTTGCTCAGATATGAGTTGGGGCAACGACCATATAAGAAATCTGCATAATCTAATACTGATAGAAATGTGGCCTGGACCAGGTTCTTTTTAGAATCACTTGTGAGAACGTGCTTTATTCTGTAATAGAGCCCTAGCCTCTGATGGAGTTTTTTTAGCAGATCTTCCAGATGATCTAACTAGTCAAGTCTACTGTCTACCCAGACCCCCAGATATTTGAATTTTGTAACATATTCAAGATTTTCACCAAGGACAGTGGATATGTGGGGGAGATTGTTTGGGAAGGAGTGTCCGGCTTGTGTTTGGGGGGAGAAAAACATTGGCTTTGTTTTTTTTTGCATTTAGCAGGAGTTTTTTTTCCAGTAGTTGGTGTTGTAATAGGTTTAATTCTGCTTGTAGCTCTATGCATGCTGTTATGGGAGAGGGGTGACTGACATACAATACTGTATCATCTGCAAACAGGTGTACAGTGGCTTTGGTGAGGTTATTGTCGATGCTATTGATATAGATGGCAAATAGGATTGGGCTGAGGATGAATCCTTGGCGAACTCCTCTTTGGAGAGATTTGAATGGTGAAAGGTCTCCTTCAGCCTTCACCTGCTGGGTCCTTCCTTTGAGATAGTTATTAAACCATCTAATGGAGGTTGAGTTGAGTCCTATGGATTTCAGGAAGGAGAGGAGCAGTTCGTGGTTGACTGTATCGAATGCCTTACTCAGGTCTAAAAATACAGCACAGACACAATTTTTTTTGTCCAGTTCGAGTTGCCAATCATTGGTTACTTTAGCCAGGGCTGAGATGGTGCTATGGTTGGTTCTAAACCCAGATTGCACTGGATTTAAAAGATTAGCCTCTTCAAGATATCCTCTTAGTTGGGTGCTTACGATTTTTTCTAGCAGCTTGGATAGCACAGGGAGGATAGAGATTGGCCTGTAGTTGTTGAGGTCCATGGGGTCCCCTGCTTTCAGTAGCGGGTTAACTTGGGCTGTTTTCCAGATCGATGGAATAGATCCTAGTTGTAGTGAGAGGTTAAATAGGTGTGTTATTGGCACTGCTAATACTTGTATGGCAATTTAAAAAATAGGGATCAAGGGAGTCTGCACCTGCACTTTTTTTGGTGTCCAGCTGTGATATTAATTCTTCCACCTGCTTCAGGGTGGCTGGTATGAAGGAGAAGGTGGACTCTGTTACCCGTGCTTCAGTGTTCTTGATACCTAACTGGGAACGAATTTGGTTAGCCGGAGAGGTGTCGAATGCTAGACCAACGGTTGTAAAGTGATTGCTGAATGATTCCAGGACTTCCAGTCTATCAGAGATGGTTCCCTTGCCATTGTGTATTTTGGCTGGGAGTGTGTTACTTGGATCGTATCCTGTTATGTCTTTTATGGTGTTCCAGAACTTGGCAGGGTTGTGGCAGGAGGAGTCTAGTTCAGACATAATAAGCAGCCTTAGCATCTTGTACTTTCCTGGTACAGATATTCCTGGCTTTTTTGAACAGCTCCCAATCAGTTGATATCTTAGTTTTTCGTGCTTTTTTCCATAACTTGTCTCTGTCAAGGAGGGTGGCTTTAAGGTCAGGAGAGAACCAATGGTAGGTTTTATTTTGCATGCGTAAATTAGAAATTGGAGCATGGATATTAAGGGCACCTGTAATAATGTCATTTAGCACCTCGTACGCTATCTCCACTGTGTTTGCTAAGTAAAACTCTTGCCATCGTGTGGAGTGGTTTATCTCTTCCAGATATGCCTCAGTGTTGAATTTTTGCTTTGATCTCCTCATTGTGAACTTGGTGGGGGATGACGGCTTGCATGCTGATCTTATTCCCGCAATAAGGCAGTGGTCACTGATATCATTGAATAGTACTCCAACATGCGAGAAAAGGTGAGGTTTATTCACTAGTATAACATCTAATAGTGTGCTGTTGCTTGTATTCTTTTTGTTGATTTTGGTGGGTTCATTTATGAGCTGTGTAAACCCAGGAGTACCGCAGAATGATATTAAGGGTGCAGCTGCCTTTGAGAGCCAGTTTAGGTTTAGGTCTCCTATGATTATAGTTTCTTCTGTTCCCTTTTTGACTAGGTCACCCAGGTGGGATAATAGCTTGAGGTTAGCTGAGGGGGGCCTATAGCAGCCGATTAGCTGCAGCGATGTGGTGTGGGAGAGGGCCACTTTGAGGGATAGGCATTCAAATTTATTTACCATGGATAATGAGTCGAGGCAGGTTACTGATAGGCTGTCCTTCACATACATCACGACGCCCCCACCCCTAGTTTGGCGGTCAGCTCTGAATACTTGATAATTAGGTAAGTTTATGTCTTTCTCGGCTGTGACAGGCCTGAGCCACGTCTCAGACACTACTAGTATATCTGGTAGGGTATGGTTAACCCAGGCTTGGATCATCGTGATCATCTTTAACAGACTGCATACATTAATATGGAGAAAGCTTAGCCCTTTGATCTTGGCTAAGTCTGTTGGTGCAGTGATGACCTCTGGGGGTCCTGGGTTAAGTTCTACATTTCCTCAGCATATTAATAATAGTATCAATAGTTTCATAGTTGCCACAAGAGATAGGTTAAAAATTCTTGCCGTTGCCCATTTTTTTTTATTCTGATACCACTTTGTTTGCCATCCAGATATGGAGCTTTGGCCTCTTGTTAGAGCACTGATTAGTAGTCTTGCAGACAGGCGCATTGAATAATTTTCTTCTAGCATTGGGAGGTCATATATACATACCCAGTCCCTTGTGACTGTTGCAGTAATGCAGTAAGTCAAGTAATGTAATACATCTCCCTGTGTGGCATCCTCTGAGATATCCTTTTTCACTGCGCCCGGGATACAGTAATAGAGCTAGAAGAATCCAGAGAAATCCCCCCATTATGAAAAGTATAACTGGTATGCAGAAGGTACTATATCAAATGTCTTTCGTGGTGCCCTCAGAAGATTGCTAATATAAACGACTTATTCAGCTACTGTCCGGTGAGTAGAGTTTAAAAAAAGGGAATATAAATTAGAGGGAGAAGGATAGAAAAACACAATAGGGGGTGCCTAGTGTACTTATTTCTCACTGTGATGTTTAAGGGCAAACAATGGTCAAGCTTCGGCCCAACAGTGTGGGCAGCATGAGCGAGCAGAAAGGGAGTCTGCTGATGTGGTAGCTAACAAGGGGATATAAAGCAGGCTACAGGGCAACGAAACGCAGGGGACATGATTTATGTTTTGGCGGGAAGATGTCTAAATAAGAAAGGCTACAGAAGGGGGAAGGCCAGGTGGGCATAAAAATTGCGGTTTTGCCATACCTTTCCCTGGCAGTCCCTCCGGTCTGGCGGTTCCAAGCATCGGCTTGCGGCTGCCGACCGCCTGCTGGCAGAGACTGGCCCCAGCACTTGACTGTGGGCACTTAGCGAGGGTCCTCTTCTGAGGAAAAAAGACAGAGCACAGCAGGTTAAACGCTTTGCAATGGCAAGTGTCAGCAGTGCAGCAGGGGGCCGAAAATTAGCACTTTAAAGGCAATGATAATGATATTGAGAATGATAATGCAGGCCATATTGCCCATGATTGAGTACAGTGATTTGCGTAGAAAGACCAAGAATCCCTCTAGTGGCAGGTCTGTATAACTTGCTAATGGAAAACTAGCCAAAAAAAAAAAAAGCTTAAGGCTGTGATTGCCAAGATAGTGAGAATGGCTAAAATCTCCTGTCATCATGCCCTCTGGGTCACTTATGACACAGTAAACTCAGTTGCTCGCACCACAGCCACTGCTGTCTGCATTAAGTGAGATTTGTGGCTCAGGATTGCTGGCCTGGCACAAGACATCTAGACCTCCATCCTGGATACCCCTTTTAGGAGATCCATATTATTCGGAGGTGATGCAAACAATATTATCACTGAATTGCAGGACCACGGTAAATCCATCCATGATGTCAGCTTCATGTAACAAGGGAGTTACAAAGGTGAACAACCTTTTTGTTGGCAACAGACACACCAGACCAAAGAGGCCCCTGCCAAACGCCAGGCCAAATGCTGGTATCCAGCATCAGGAACACCTGCTCCTCTGTCAAGTCCCAGATGCCCCCCTGGAGGAGCTGCCGGCTCCCTCCTCTCAGCCTCCTGACTCGTGGGGGACCCCCTACCTCCTCCAGATCCTCTAGCGGAACCAGTATAGGGGATGATTTGCACTCTACTTTCCAGGGTCACAGGACATAACCACAGACTCTTGGGCCCTTCAGTTAATAACAAGAGGTCAAACCATAGAGTTCCTAGATAGGCCTCCAGACAACCCCCAGACCTATCCCATTATCCTCCAAGGCACCTGTCTCTGATAGGGGATGAGATCCAGGCTTTTCTGCAAAAGTCAGCCATAGTGCCAGTGGCTCCAGTACAGATAGGAAGAGGGTACTACTTCAATTTCTTCCTAGTGCCCAAAAAGATGGGCAACCTAAGACTCATCTTGGATCTCAGCATGCTCAACCTGTACATCAGGTACAAGAGGTTCTGCATGCTCACCATCCAGGGACTTATATCCCTGCTCCACAAGGGCCATTGGCTTTGTATGCTGGACATGCAGGATGCTTACCTGCTCATCCCTGTCTTCCAGGCCCACCGCCGCTTTCTTCAGTTTGCCTTTCAGGGGGAACATTACCAGCTCAAGGCTTTCCCTTTTGGCCTATCCTCAGTACCTTGGGTTTTTAACAAGTGCCTAGCAGTGGTGGCTGTGGCCCTATGCCACAGAGGAATCTAATTGTGCCTGTATCTGAATGACTGGCTTCTGTTAACCCCATCATGGAGCAGTCTGAGGGAGTCTCTCTCCTTCACCCTGGACCTCTTTTCCAGACTTGGAATAATAGTCAACTATCCCAAGTCCCACCTTTCCCCTCCCAGCACCTACAATTCATTTGGATGGTGCTGGATACAGTCCAGGGCAGGGCCTTATTCCCATCAGACTGAGCGGAGACCCTGCAGGAACAGGCCAGATTAGTGGCCAACTCACACTGGACAGCAGCCAGGTCGATCCTCCGTCTTCTTGGGCAGATGGTAGCTGTGATCCACACAGTTCCTCTAGCCAGAATGCATATGAGGGTGACCCACTGGACTCTTTGTATCCAATGGGATCAGCGGCTGGACAACCTGAACCACAGGGTCCTAGTGTCCGGGTACAGGAAGAAGGATCTTCTTTGGTGGCAGGAGTTGTCCAATGTCTCCATGTGGGTTCCCCTTTCAACCCCCTGCTCCTACCATCACCCTCACAATGGATGATTCATATCACGGCTGGGGAGCCCACCTAGGAGTCCATCAGACCCAGGGAACATGGTCTCAGCTGGAAGCGTCTCTACAAATCAATGTGTTAGAAAAGAGGGCAGTGCAGTATGACGTCCAGGCCTTCCAGCCTCTTCTATGTCCAGGGACACTCCTGGTTCAGACCGACAATATGTCTGTGGTCTGGTACCTGAACAAACAGAGAGGCACTCGCACCTACCCTCGATGTCGGGAGGCCCTCAAGGGAATCAACAAAGTCCAGGAGGGTAGCATCTTTCAGAAAAAGAGATGTGTAAGAACAAGGGGGCACAATTTAAAGTTAGAGGGGGGACGGCTCAGGGGTAATATGAGGAAATTCTTTTTCACAGAGAGAGTGGTGGATGCATGGAACCACCTTCCTGGAGAGGTTGTGGGGTCTAAAACAGTGGGGGAATTCAAACATACATGGGACAGACAGAAGGCAATTATAGTGGGGGGTTGCAGGAAGTAGGCTGTTGATTAACTAGAATCTGCAGCTTATCCAATAGGTAAGTAAATGGGCAGACTGGGTGGGCCAAGTGGTCCTTATCTGCCGTCAAAGTCTATGTTTCTATGTTTCTAAATTTCAGTCCCCCTTGGCAGCCCTGCCAGCCGCATCGCGCCGCTCATCCTGTCGGCTGTCTTAGGCCCCCGGTCATCCCCCTAGCTGCCTGCACATTCCCTCCCACTGCCAGCATCCCTCCCACCTCCCGACAGCACAGCAACCCTCCTGAGGATGGCAGAGCGGTGAGTCAGCGGCAGTACTTGGACGCTGCTGACCACCTGTGAAGGGAGATTGTTTTTAATTTCAGAAGTGCTACAGAAGGCGCTTGAGAAGAGCGCTGAGCGCCGCAAGGGAGAGCGGGTAATCAGGACTCAAATTAATTATGCAGAGGGGAGGCGGGTCATAGCGACACTCAAAGGAGGGGCCAACAATCGAGGACTGTACAGCAGCCTTTGAATATTCATTAGGGGCAGGATTAAAGGTGGCAACCTGCCGAATGAGCGGCAACAGCCCTAGGGGAGCCTGAGAAATTAAAGGGGCCCTGCCACTCTTGGTCATTTCTAGATATAAAGGGGCAATTCAGGCCCAATTTCAGAGAGGGCACCAGGCCCATTTAAGGGAAGGCTACCAGGCCCAATTTCAGAGAGGGCACCAGGCCCATGTCAGGGAAGGCTACCAGGCCCAATTTCAGAGAGGGCACCAGGCCCATTTCAGGGAAGGCCACCAGGTCCAATATGAAATGGGGCAATCCAGGCCCACTGTATTTAGGGCATCTGGCTCAAGTTTTGGTAGGGCGTCAGGCCTGAGGTAAATGTAGGGCATTAGGCCCGAGGTAAAGCAGGGTTCGTAGGGGGCCCCCACCTATTGTAATAGGGCAAGCCAGCCTAGTGGTACTAAAGGAGGCCCTGGCCTAGTGCAATAGGACAAGCCAGCCTAGTGGTACTAAAGGAGGCCCTGGCCTAGTGTATTAGGGCAAGCCAGCCTAGTGGTACTAAAGGAGGCCCCAGCCTAGTGTAATAGGGCAAGCCAGCCTAGTGGTACTAAAGGAGGCCCCGGCCTAGTGTAATAGGGCAAGCCGCTTAGTGGTACTAAAGGCTTCCTTAGCCAAAACGTTCAGGGGTAGCCAGATCCTATTCAGGAAGACCCTACATTTAGGGAAAAGGGTTTAATCAAGAGTGCTCAGTTCGCCTATACTGTGAAGCTACTGTAACAACTGTACTGCTTATCCAATGGTTATTGCTAAAATACCTGAAAGACTGTGAACTTGCTAGGAAGCACCAGGACTGTGTTGTATTGGATTGTGGCTATCTATCCCTAAGTATCTGAACTATTGCCCTAAGTACCTGAACTATTGCCCTAAGCATTTGAACTATGCCCCTGGTGGTCCGAAATGTTGCTCTAAGCATCTGAACTGTTGCTCTAAGCATCTGAACTATTGCTCTACGCATCTGAACTATTGCTGTAAGCACCTGGACATTGGCCCCCACCAGTAATAATTACCCCTAAATTTATAATTTGCCCTTCCCCTGGCAAATTACTGTATCATTCCACAGTTCTCTGGGCATCTTGTAGTTATATGGTTACTACTGTATGAAGACAGTCTCAATCTTCTACCACACTGCAGTCCCATAGTGTGGTCTGTAATACTACATACTCAGAATCAGTCTCTACTCAGAAGAAGACATCTTCTCAGCATTCTTCACTTCTGTGGGATCAACCATCAGTATATTATGTCCGTCTGTGTCATCTGCCGAAGTCGAGTCCATTGCCAGTCGTACAAGTTGTACCCGCCGTTTCTTGTTTTTCACAGCTTGAAGGTATGTCCGCCGAAACGCATCACGACAGCCGTGCCAGTGTCGTTCCATATGGTTCCTGTTCCAGATGTCCCGAAGTTGGTCACCCTCTACAGAAGAATGTGCTCATCCTGGAGAACCTGGTCTGTGCCCTTCCTGGTCATTCGCCGAAAGTCGAGTCCGTCGAAGCCCAGTAAGGGACGCATCCGCCGTTTCTTTGTTTTTGTGTTCGTTCCTGATCCTAGGATTGCAGAATCAACCATCATCTCTTCAGATTCTTCTGCTTCCTGGTCCTGTCAGAGTTCCTTCTGAGTTTAGCTGGCCCTTGGAGTGCTGCAGCATCAGTCAGGTCGTGGTAGTCCTCCATTGGATTTGTCGCCACGCAGGTCCTGATCTCTCTTCGTTCTTGGCAACCCTGGAAGTGGGTTTTGGCCGAGGAACCCATTGTTTTCAGTGGGTTATTTCAGGAACCAGTTGCTCTGGTTCTTCATTCTGGCAGCCTTGGAGAGAGTGGGCTTTTGCCGAAGAAACATATGGTCTGTTTACCAAACCTCTCACCACCCCAGCGGCCCTAACTAGGTCCTTGCTGGGAATTGTGATTAGGGTTCTACATTTCTGTTTTACTTCCCTTGTAGCTACCAACGAAGAATGACGGTGTACACGAAGATGCCGGATCCCCGGACTCTTGTAATATCTAGACTCTGATGGAAATGTGTGGTGATAATTACCCTAATACAGTTCTGAGTGGCTTATGTCATCTGATCCTCTCCTAAGAGTATCAAAGTGTAGAATAATTTCAGAATAAGAGTGGCAGTAGTCCTAAAGCCTGTTCTTGTGGTAATAATCTTAGTAGTCGTAGATAAAGTATTTCTCTGTTTATTGCCCTATTGTTCTCGGGCAACCCCTCCTTCCTCTTGTGACTGTGTCTCTCTACTCTTGGTACAAAATAAACGCCCTGCGGGCATTGAAGCACTGTTTTTTTTTAATTCATGATCGGTGCAAATGATACAAATTAGAAACATAGAAGGTGATGGCAAGAAAAAGGCCAATGGTCCATCCAGTCTGCCCAAGGGTTTCTATAAAACCCCCTGACCTGGTACTGATCAGGGTTGTACCCCTCCAAAATGGTTTTCCTATTCCTTCCCCATCCTTGTCCCTATTAGTGATGACTATCCCCTACATTCTACCTCATACACTCTTCAAACCACCCACAGTTTCTGCTGTGACTACCTTGGCTGGCAGGCAGTTCCATGGTTTCATCACCCTATCCATAAAGTAACACTTCCCCACATCCCTCTTGAACTTTCCACCTGTTAGCTTCCAGTCATGGCCCCGTGTTATCGAGTGGTGTTCCCGTTAAACAGTTCCCTGGAGTCCACTTTGTTTGTTCCTTTCAGGAACATGAATGTTTCTATCATAACCCCACCCACACCCCCTCCCCAGTCTCCAGCAAATACGTATTCAGCACCATAAGCCATTCCTCATAGGACTTTCCCTGCTGGCTCTGAATCATCTTTGTTATCCTGTGCGGTACTGCCTCCAGCCTATCCTTGTATTTCCTAAGGTGAGGGCTCCAAAACTGGACACAGTACTCCAGATGTGGTCTCACCAGGGATTTATAGAGGGAGAGTATCACCTCCTTCCTTCTACTGTCAGTACCCCCCCCCATACATCCCAGCATCTTATTTGCATTACTGTAACCCCTGTCACATTGGCTAGCCTGCTTAAAGGTGTCAGTAATAATGATTCCTAGGTCATGTTCCTCTGCTGAAGTGTTGGGTTTTACCCCACACTTCCAGTATTCTGTCCTGAGGTTCTTTTTCCCTAGGCACTGTACATTACCTTGCACATTTTGGCATTGAACTCCAACTGCCAGACCCTCAACCATCTCTATAGCCTCTACAGGTCCTGGTGTAGTCCTCTAATGGCTTCAGTGTTATCCGCTGTCCCTCAGAGCTTTGTGTTGTCTGCAAAGAGACCTAACCTAGCCTAGATCCCTTCTCCAATGTCACTGAAGAACATGCTGAAAAGGACTGGACCCAGGACAGACCCCTGTGGTACCTCAAATTAAAAATGATTACAGCTAAGACTAAAATTATAGTTATAGGTAAAAATGAAGATCATAAATGTTTTGCTGGAGGACAGATTGAGGTAGTATATTCTTTATTTTATTTAGGTGTAGTTTTTCTAATAGAAAATCTTAGTCCCGTCACTTGGACTTTGCCATGAAAAAAGCTCAACAAACATGTCAAGGTCTTTTAACATTTTTTCATAGCTATGGGGGTCACTCTGTAGTAGGAGCTATTCAAGCTGCTAACGTGATCATTACAGCGCAACTTCTTCATGGAACTGAAATTCGGAGGAATGTCGATGTCCCCAAATTAGAAATAGTGATGACCAAGTGATATAGATCAATATTAGGCTTGTCAAATGCAGCTGCAGCTGCACTAATGAGAGCAGAATTGGGCCAGTTCCCCATAAAGATGAACGCAGCGCAAATACATTTTTTCTATCATCCTAACATATTTTTGAAAATAAGAGAACATTTAAACAAGTGCTGTTTAGAAGAGCAACTTCTCTATTCAGATAAAGGATGGGAATTTCCTTTTGTTACATTTTTAAGGGAGACTATTTTTGCCATTAGCCTCTTGCATATTTTTGTGGATAGTTATTGATATAATTTCCATGATATAAAAGCTCTGTGTTCCCAAAGGTTCAGAGATATTGCAATGCAGGTTGATCTGGCTGCAGTTAGTAAGTTGAAAATATATAAATAGTTAGAAAATAATAAAAACATGCATAAAATGAAGTTTTACTTACAAAGTATGTAAAACCCAGAGCATCGTAGAATAGTCACAAAACTCAGATTTGAACTGTTTAATAGCAGCAGGGTGAACAATATTCTGAACAATTCTCATCATGCACAATGAGATTGAAATAATGTATAACCCCCTCTGGGGGTTTACCTGGTTGCACCATGAGTTTTCCTGTTCCCCATACTGCTTGGTGCCACAGTTCCTTCTGGTTTGGCCCTGCAGTTCATTTCAGCCCTGTTTGTGTTTGATCCTTGTTTGCAATCCCCCTCTGTTTGCGTCACTCTATGGAGCAGATGGGGATCGTGCATGCGAAGGTTGCACCTTAATCTTACTGACCGCTGTTTTTGCGGTCAAGCGGGAGGGCATCCAGTAGTCCCAGTGCCACTTTGCAGCTAATACGGGTCCTTTGACCAGCACACAGCAGCAAAGAAGCCGCTTGGGGGTTGAAAATTTCAAGTTTGAAATCGGGGCATAAAGTGGGTCTCACGAATATTAATGAGACCCGCATGAATATTAAATAGTTGCTGCCTGGATGGTGTATGTTTTGGCAGCAGCAACAGCCAAGCTGGTGGGCACAAGTGGCCAAGAGTGGGGTCACTTAGGAGGGCATAGAAGGGACTACAACACTGTTTTTTTTGTTCAAATGAAGTATTTGACTTGGCTGCACCAGGGTTAAACAGATGAGGGACAGTATGGGACTGCATTGAACTGAATGGGAGCAGCCATGCTGATGACACTCTGACCCCAAACAGCAGCCAATCATTTAATTAGGCATCTAGAACTGGGACAGAGGGACTCCTGGGAAAGAGAGGGGATTAATTCAGGTGCCTAAACCATGCTCCAATAAGTCAGTGGGAAATATTGATCACTATGGTTATGGATGATTGATGGGCTCAATCAGCTAATCAGAACCTTGGATTCTCAGGTGAGAACCCCTGGACTTTCTGGGTTTCTTCAGTCTGTTCCCAGGCTCTGTATGAGTCAGAAGACTCCTGTGAGAATGGATCTGGGCTAGGGAGACCTTTCCCAGGCCTCCAGAGGAGATTGCTGTGTTCAGGAAAGGTTCAGCAGGGGAAAGAGAGCGAGAGACTGAACTGATACCTTGATTCCCCAGGTACTGTGAGCTGTTTGATTATATTGGAGAAGCTACGTGATGCAGAAACCCTTTACTGGTGGACTAGATTGAGCTGAGAGGACTAAGCTGTTCTATTTGGGTGCCACAGTTGTTGCTGAAAGTTTGTTTTACCTGTGTGGGACTGCGACTGTGATTCTGAAGAGGCAAAGTGTCTCTGGACATTGGGGTGCTAGCTAGGTGCTGTACATTTCCTGAGTGAACTGGCTGAAGTGGCTGGGAGCTGTGTCCCAGCTGCAACTGCAGAAAAGGTTGTGGACGGGGAGACCACGTGATGCAGGGTACCGGGTAGTAGCTCCTCTTAGTAGCTCCAGCCTCCCGACTCTCTATTTTCATGTTTTGCTCCTACAAAAGCTCCTTAAACCCTCAGAAACTACACTACAGCTCTTCCTTACCACCATGAGTATCCGCATGGTGTTTTGTCACTTAGATGGATTTTCCTATGAAGAAGGCGCTGCAGAAACCCACTCGCCTGGCTACTCCTGAGAAGGCTCCAAAGAAATCATCGGCCTTGGGTGCTTCAGAAAGGCCAGAGCACTCGAATGTTGCCAAGGATCAGGAGCCGTTAACTTTGAGCAGGTTTTTAGAGGAATTCAAGCCCTTCCATGAAGAAATAAAGGACATTTCTTCAGAGCTTAAATCCCCAACCAAAAAAATAGAGGAAGTTTCTACAACAACCTCGGATAATACTGCCCGTATTTGTTCACTTGAGAAGCGGGTGGAGAAAATTGATCCCGGGCTTGTATCTACGCGGCAGAAACTTTCTTGTCTAGAGTTAAAGCTAGAAGACCTTGAGGATCGCAGCTGCAGGAATAATGTTGTTATCCTTGGGCTTCCAGAGGGAGAAGAGGGCCAGAACACCATTGGATTTGTCCAAAAGTTGGTCAAAAAGATCGCCGGTCCCTCTTCCTTTGGTGCCAAGTATATCATCAAGAGGGCACATAGGTCCTTGCGGCCAAAGCCTTCCCTTGGAGCACTGCCTCATCCCATTATCTGCCGATTTTTGAACTTTTTAGAACGACAGCATTTTCTGACAAAGATAAAGGAGTTGCAGGAAGTCAAATGGGAAAATGCAAAGATCAGGATTGCCCAAGACCTACCAGGTTCGGTCAGGCAGAAATGTATTGCATTCCACCCTATGGTCTCGAAGATTATTGCCACAGGGCTCAGGTTTAAGATGGGGTACCCAGCCAGGCTGCAAGTGCAAGTGGCTGGTACCTGGTTATCTTATGAAGATCCCGATGCTGCACTTGTGGGGCTGAAAGCAGCCCTGCCTGATTTATTCCATGATCCATGATCAGTATCAGTTGGGCTGAAGATGTCCGAATTGGAGAGATGCTGCTGTTCTTTGATTAGTAGAAGGGGAAGAGTGTCACTTTTTGTTTTGGTTCAAGACAGCCTGCTACCAAAGGCTGAAGGGACATTATGTTGCTGTGTTTACTTTGCTTCTTACAGTATTTAGCAGTCTAACATGTTACTGGTGCAGTTTATTTTCTCAGTGGGCTGCTGCAGTCTAAGGACAGATCTATTTGGTTTATGGTTCTCTCTGGACTGCGCTCGATATGCATTTAATAACATAGGTATTAGGTAGGCTCAGGGTTGGTTTTATTTCCCAGGTTTTCGCCCCCTTGGTTCCTTAACTTTACTCATCTAAATGAGGGAGCGATTTGCCGTACAGCCATTTTTCTTTTTCACACAGGGTACGGTTGTGCGCTTTGCCTTCGTATCGCTAGAAGGAGCTTCAGACATTCAATTCATAGCCCAGTGCAGTTAGACAAGCCGAGAACTTACTTTCAAGGCAGGATACTTTTACAAGATGCCTTGCATCACTTAACATATTTTACAGCAGGGCATGTGGTTTAGCTGCTGTCATGGCTCTGAGGTGGTCATGTTTTACTTTTAACTGCCTGCTGTTTTCACTATGCATTTACCTGTGCTTACTCTTAAGGTTATAAGCAGCTAACATATTAATTCAGAATATTATTTGGATTTCTGGCTCCAAAGAGCTGAGCATTTCCCTCTGGCGATCTGAGGTTTGCACTTAATGTGTTGCTGGTTGAAGTGTTGAATTTACTGTTCTATATATTCAGCTGTTGCTTGTTTTTCATATGGAATGGTTATAGGATCTGTTTGGGTTTATTGGGGTAATGTTTGGAGGCTGGGGGGAGGGGAAGAGAAGTGGCAGTTTGTTGATCGTTGTTTGTGACAGTGAGGGAGGTAGGGTGGGTGGGGTTATGACTAAATATAAAGGATCCGGCTTACCTATGTTATGTTATATGGGGGATTATAATGGGGGGGGCGGTATGGGATTGAGTCTGGATGTGAGGGAATGGGGTTGGGAGGAGGTACAGCAGTAATCAAGGGGTCTTGGATCTTTGATACCCGTTGTAGTAATATCTGGATATTACACATGCGTTTGCTTATTATTAGATTAGATGGTTGGTACCATCAATTTTGCAACCTGGAATGTGAAGGGGATAAGGAAAAAGCCTAAGCAATATCAGGTGCTTAAACACCTGAATCTGTTGCGATCCCAGATCACATTTTTACAAGAATCCCACCTGTTAGACTCCGAAGCTTTACAACTCAGGAGGCAACAGGTGGGACAGGTTTTTACTATCCCGGAGTCCACTAACAGCTGTGGGGTCATGCTAGTTGTCAATAGAGGCATTCCCTTTATCTCTACACAGGTCTTCAGGGATCCGGGTGGTAGATAAATTTTGGTCCAAGGCACTCTTTGTTCCATGCCACTATTACTTTGTAGCATCTATGGGCCCAACACTGACGACCCTGGCTTTTTTATGAAGCTTATTACCATTATACTTCCCTTGCTTCCTATCGCGATCATAATGGGAGGGGACTTCAATTTAGTATCGGACCCTAATATGGACAGGTCTGGCAAGGTGTGGAGGGGACTTTCCCCTGGGCAGAGAGCATTTAGGGACTTATTGGATCAGTGTGGGTTATGCGATGTATGGCGAGTGTTGCACCCCAATACTAGGGAATACACTTTTGTTTCACCAGTACATGAATCGCATTCCCGCATTGACTATTTATTAATATCCCAATCTCTCTTGCCAGGGGTTATGTCCACTTTAATCCAGCCAGGCCCCATATCCGATCATTCCCTGGTGGTATGTAGCTTGGCTTTCCTTAATATCCCTAAGAAAGAGACTCGATGGAAATTAAATGAACAATTATTAAAAGATGCTAGATTTTATAACCAAATGAAAGAGCAAATCGATCTGTTTTTTTCAACTAACTCAACAGAAGGCATGGTGCCGGATATATTATGGGGCGCTTTCAAGGCATATATGAGGGGGATTCTCATCAGTTTAGCCACAAAGAGGAAAAGAGCCCAAGAGACTGAACTATTATCTCTATTGTCCCAAGTGCGGTCCCTAGAGGCCAACTTATCTTCCAGTACCCCAGAAGAAGACAGGCGGAAGTTTTTGGTAGCTAAAGATAGGTATTTAGACTTGTTAAGGGAAAAGGCAGAGTTAGCCATTATCCGCACCAAAGTTAGCTACACCGATCAGGGAGAAAAGGCGGGACATTTGCTTGTTCTAAGGTTAAAACAGCAGGAATCAGCAAGATTTATTTCACCCGTGAGGGCTCAAATGGATGGATCCTTGAAGGTGTCCCCTTCAGAGATTGTGCAGGAGTTTGCGTTGTACTATGAGCAATTATATAGGGACATGGACAGTCCTCCTCCTTTAGAGATATTGGTGGCTTATCTCCGGGAGTCTCATCTCCCCTCCCTGTCAGCTTCGCAGAGGAGATTTCTGTCCTCCCCTGTATCCTTGGAGGAAATAACGAAGGTAATAAATGCCCTGCCCTCAGACAGAGTCCTGGGGCCGGACGGTTTTCCCTCGTTATTTTATAAAGTCTTTCGGGAACAGTTAGTGCCAGTACCTCATCGGCTGTATCTCCACATTATCTCTGGGGTAGCTGTTGATACCTATCTGTTTGAAGCCCTGATCACCCTCCTCCCCAAACCTGACAAAAATCCCGAGCTGGTACAGAGTTACAGGCCCATATCCCTTTTGAACCAGGATATTAAAATTCTCTTGAAGATATTGGCTGATAGGATTACTCTGGTCCTTCTGGATCTGATTGGCATGTCACAGGTGGGATTTATGAGGGGACGTTCATCATCAGATCACCTACGTACCTTTCACATGTCTTCTCGGAGTCCAGGGACGCCACCTTTCCTGCCGTGCTGGTGTCCCTGGATGCCGAGAAAGCATTTGATTGTGTGAACTGGACCTTTTTATTTCAGGTTCTCAGGGCATTTGCTTTTCCCTCCATGTTCACAGACTGGATTCGAGCCCTATATCGGGCCCCCTCTACTAGGATTTCACGTAATGGGGCATTTTCAAAACCTTTCCTCTTACATTTGGGAACAAGGCAGGATTGCCCCCTTTCTCCTCTGTTATTCAACTTATATTTGGAACCCCTTATCCAAAATATTTTAGATAATTCGGATATACAAGGCATACCGATACAGAACATGGTAGTGAAGATTACGGCATATGCTGATGATCTTCTTCTTCATTTGTCCCATCCGGTTACGTCCATTCCGGCCATGTTAACAGAGATTGCCAAGTTTAGTTCCTTTTCGAATTATAAATTAAATGCCAATAAGTCGTCTATTTTTCCCCTTAACAACAAGGTCTTTAAGAACGATATTATCCCCTTTGGATTGTGTTGGTCACCCCGTGTTCTCAAATGTTTGGGTATCAGATTGACATGTAATCCTTCCTCATGGTTTAAAGAAAACCTGGAGCCCCTTTCCCAGGTGATCATTCAGGATCTTGATAGATGGTTGAAGCTTCCTGTCTCATTATGGGGCCATATCAGTATAATTAAAATGAATGTATTTCCCCGCCTTTTTTATCCTCTATCACACCTTAACATTTATCCCATTATCCTGGTTTCAGAAAATGCATAGAATTTTTACCAATTTTATCTGGTCTAACAAACACTCCCAACTGGCATACTACAAGCTGGTGGCTCCAAAATTTGATGGGGGATTGCGGATTCCTCACCTGGCAATCTATTACTGGGCTAGCCATCTAGCAAAATATCTTAAGTGGGTGAATCCGGGACCCGAAGGCTTGAGGCTGGTTTGGCATAATATTGAATTAGATTTTATCCAGGCTATGAACATGGATCCCCTGACCATGTTTTATGTCAAGATTTCCTCTCTACAAGAAGTCCGTAAATGTCCGACTCTTATGACCTCCTTAAAAGTTCATGCACAGCTCTGTTCCTTTTTGCGCTACAATCCGCATTTGGACCTGTCTCAGTACATATGGAATTCCCCGTCCTTTACTCTAAATAAACAGAGGATCCCCCCCCATGTGGTTGCCTCAAGTGGGGGAAGGGACAGTATCCACCTTCCTGGATGGAGAAGGGGCATGGCTCTCTGTAACTAACATTATTCGAAAATTTAATATCCCAGTAGCCCATCATTTCAGGATCCTTCAATTAAAGCATCTCCTTACTACTGTATTGGGTAATACCCCTCCCTGTCTGCCGGCCTTTTCCTTGATATCCGAGCTTTCCTCCTTACTAGCACCCTCTAATGTTATCTCAAAAATGTATCAAGTCCTGTTTCATTGGCAGTTTGGAGGTTCCCACGGTCCTACCACATTCTGGGTTTCTTTTTTTCCTCAACATACCTTCAACTGGTCTGTACTATGGAGGTATTGCCACAAGTATGTGTCACAAGACAGACTTCGACTTATGCAATATCATATCTTACATAATATGCATTATACCCCAGTAAAACTGGCAAAATGGGGCTTTCTTGAATCAGGACTGTGTACCAGATGTTCCCAGGAAGAGGGAACACTTCTCCATATATTCTGGTCATGTCCCAAGATAATCCCACTATGAGATTCAATTAAGGCCAAATTGAACCCCTTACTGGGTTTGCAGGATTGCTTTACTCCCGAAATTTGCCGTTGGGAGACCTGACTCCTTTAAAGAATAAAGCTCGGAGATTTCAAATGTCTATGATAACATTATCTGTTAAAAAAACATACTTAAGCATTGGAAGGATGATGTTAGCCCATCATACCAGGAATGGGTTCATGAAATCCTCGCTAATCTTCATACTGAGAAAGGTATAGCGAGTCTCTCTAACAGGCAACAGAGCTATAAGCATGTCTGGGATCCCTTTCACACCCTAATCACAGTTGGTTTGGATAAATGAGTTGTTGGCAATTGCTTATCTCAGCTCAATCAAGGTTTATAGTAACACGGTATTATACTACAATGTTTTAGTGTACTGCTGTAACGGGGGGGGAGGGGCAGAACACGTCTAGCCTATGATTATGCTGTGAATGTTACTACTTCTGTCCCCTGTATTGTGGAAAATCTGTCTACAAAGTTTGAATTGAAAAAGAAAAGGTTGTGGACATTTTCTAACTGGAAAGTGCGGACTGGTGTTCAGGGGCCTGTTGTGTTTAGATCCCCCTGTTGATTGCACCTGGGCTTCATTGAACTAGGGCAAGCACCCATAGGAGCCGGGTTTGTAAACTTTTTGGTGGGGCCCAGGGGTCGGGGGTCAAGACCCCGCCACTGACCCAGGGATCAAGACCCAGCCCCCTGACCCAGGGGTCAAGGCCCACTCCCTGACCCAGGGGACAAGCCCCGCCCCCTGACCCAGGGGTCAAAGTCCAAAACAGAGCAGGATACATCAGGTTTTGTTATCTGTAGGCTAGAAGAGGAGCCAATAGTCATGAGAGAATCCTCACCCCCTAACCCTCCAAGTTCCCCACATCAAGTCACTCACACAATTTCTGAGCACAGTGCATTCCCTTCTGAGCTGCCCTATGTGTCTAGCAGAGGTCTGGAGAGACATAGTGTGGCATAAATGGAGTCAGTACTGCATTTCTCTGCATACCCATATATGTCATTAGCACCAGGAGGTAGGCTACAAAGAGCCGGAGACTATGTGCCCATGGCCAGTCATGTCCAAAAAAAGTATATAGTACTGTATCTTTCCTGGACAGATACTTTACATATGCTTTTTTTGACATGGCCATAGACACATAGAAGACCAGGGGTCGAAATTAAGTTTTGCCGCCAGTAGCCAAAAGGGCGAGTGACTGGGAAAACACACTGGTCCAACAGACATTTCCAGTGGCTCAGTTGTGTCCTAGCAATCCAAGAGGCATTATATACAATAAACCTTCCTTTTAGTAACCACAGGCCCACATAACAACAGTGAAGAAGTAAGTACTCTAGAAATACTGTAACTCAGATGGCTGGCAGCTGTTGCCTTTTAATGCTTCCTTGTGCAGTTTAATGAGGAATGCAGCTGCCTTTTTTAGTTTTACTTTCCCATTATGCTACAATGGCCACACTCTCCAACTGGGCTTTTTGACCCCCTCTCAGGTCACATTTGTGCCCCCATCTCATTACCACACCACTCTGTTCTCCCAGGTTGCTTAACTCCTCCCCCTACCCTTCGAAATCTCTGTCAATTAATGTTGACAAATGCTTTAGCAAAACAATGTAACATTATACAGTTTTCAGCCCAACAGAAATATCACTGAACTGGGATTTATTTCATCTCACTAGCTCATGTCCTACTGGAAACAAGTCTGTAATGTTTGATTATATCTTTAAGTAGATTCCCCAACTTTTTGTCAATCACAATCTGAAACATGGGAAAGACTCTATTTCATCAGGGGATGCATACTTCACATGTAACATATAAGCCCACAACCTTTAATAAGAATTTAGCAGTTTGTTTTCTGCCCCTCGAGGCTGACACTTTGAAAAATAATTTTCATTCTCTATTGCTAATAAGCATTTTTTCTTTTCCCCTGTGGTATTTTCAAGAAACTGATAAACAAATACACGCTAATCACAGCAGTGGTGGCAATAATTTGTTAGCTGAATATGAGATCAGGCAGATGCAAAACAATGATCTGATTAGGGCTATGATTGCACTGGCAGGAAAGGTAAAGCATGCTCATATTTCAGAAACTAACTACTAGTACTACATGACTTTGTTCTTGTATTTTCAGGATGGAAGAAACATGCCTGGGCTGTGTTGCTGCTTATCCCATGACAGGGCCTTTAGGATGGAAACAGAGACCTAGTGTACTGGCTAGCTTACTAACTTGCTTGCTGAAGGCTTCAGCAAGACAGCAAGCAAGTTAGCAAGCTAGTCATTAGGCTAGGTCTCTGTTCCCATCCTGAAGCTACCTAGGCTGCCCCCCCCATGCATCATACATTGCAGAGCTGCCAGAGACAGTTCACTCCCATGCCCATCATAACAGTCACACACTGGTGCAGACAGACCACCAAGTCCACTTCAGTCACTGGACTCAACATCCCTCCCATCCATCCTAACAGTGGCAACTTCAGCATCCCTCCTGTCCATCACCACAGAGGCAACTTCAGTATCCCTCCCATCCTTTCCCATAGAGGCAACTTCAGCATCCCTCCCATTTATCCCCACAGAGGCAACCATCAGCATTCTTCCTATCCATCCCCACAAAGGCAACTTCAGCATCCTTCCCGTCAATCCCCACACAGGCAACATCAGCATCCCTCCCACCATCCCCACAGAGGCAACCATCAGCATCCTTCCATCCATCCCCACATAGGCAACATAAGCATCCTCCCATCTATCCCCACAGAGGCAACATCAGCATCCTACCATCCATCCCCACAGAGGAAACATCAGCATCCTCCCGTCCATCCCCACAGAGGCAACTTCAGCATCCTCCCATCCATCCCCACAGAGGCAACATCAGCATCCTCCCATCCATCCCCACAGAGGCAACATCAGCATCCTCCCATCCATCCCCACAAAGGCAACATCAGCATCCCTCCCGTCAATCCCCACACATGCAACATCAGCATCCCTCCCATCTATCCCCACAGAGGCAACATCAGCATGCCTTGCATCCATCCTCACAGAGGCAACATCAGCATGCTCCCATCCATCCCCACAGAGGCAACATGAGCATCCCTCCTGTCAATCCCCACACAGGCAACATCAGCATCCCTCCCATCCATCCCCACAGAGGCAACATCAACATCCTCCCATCCATTCCCACAAAGGCAACATCAACATCCCTCCCATCAATCCCCATACAGGCAACATCAGCATCCCTCCCATCTATCCCCACAGAGGCAACATCAGCATCCCTTGCATCCATCCTCACAGAGGCAACATCAGCATCCCTCCCATCATCCCCACAGAGGCAACCATCAGCATCCTTCCATCCATCCCCACAGAGGCAACATCAGTATCCCTCCCATCAATTCTCACAGAGGCAACCATCAGCATCCTCCCATTCATCCCCACAGAGGCAACATCAGCATCCTCCCATCCATCCCCACAGAGGCAACATCAGCATCCTCCCATCCATCCCCACAGAGGCAACATCAGCATCCCTCCCATCAATCCCCACAGAGGCAACCATCAGCATCCTCCCATTCATCCCCACAGAGGCAATATCAGCATCCTCCCATCCATCCCCACAGAGGCAACATCAGCATCCCTCCCATCCATCTCACAGAAGGAACATCAGCATCCCTTCTTCTTTTTGTCGTATATGTGATGATCCTTTAAGCTGATCTGTCCCTCATGACATAACATGACTGCTTTCTACACCGGATCTGACTGTAATGTATTATATGTGTTACTATTGTGCAAGTACTGTGGATCATGTATATGTAATTTTGCTTGAAGAACTAACAAGGAAACCCGAAAGATCCCCTGAACTATCGGCCGATTGCTATTCTCTCAGCCACATCTAAACTCCTAGAGAAAGCTGTGGCCTCTCAGTTAACAGAGTACCTACAGGAGCACAATCTCCTCTCTCCGGCCCAACATGGGTTTAGGAAGGGGCACAGCACAGCTACCGCCCTCACTGTAGTCGCCTCGCAGATCCAAACTGCAACCGATCAGGGAAACCTCACTGGTGCGATTTTCATGGACTTATCCAAGGCCTTTGACAGGGTAGATCACTCCCTCCTCAGCACCACTCTGCTCTCCCTCGGACTCTCGAACCCCACTCATGCCTGGTTCCATAATTACCTCACTGATAGGAAGCAATACACAAACTTCAACAGGACCCTCTCCAACCTCACCACTGTCCAATGTGGCGTTCCCAAGGAGTCTGTCCTCAGCCCAACACTCTTCTCCCTTTTCATCAACGGATTGCCATCCATCATCGCCCATGGGTTTGCAACCATATACGCTGATGACCTCGTCATATTGGATAGCGCCCAAGACATCAGCACCATCAATTCCCAACTGAACGCTGACTTCAAGCAGATACAAACCTGGCTGCGCAAGCATAAGATTGTCATCAACCTAAAACAAACCCAGGCCATGCTCTTCGGGTCCCTGAATAGAACAAACTCCTGCCCTGCCCCCCTTCTAATACGCGGGGCTGACGACCTGCCCGTGCAGATAGCTGCTGCTGTCAAGTACCTTGGCGTGACCCTAGACCCCCACTAGACCTTTCCCTGCACATCAGGAACATCTGCAAGACTATGAATGTCAAACTCAGACTTGCATACAGAGCCAAAAACTGCCTCACACCAGCCACTCGGATGGCCATAGCCAGGGGTGTTCTCTGCTCCCTCTGTTATGGGCTAGTGACCTTCGCCCCTTTGCCAAAATCCAACCTCTCAAAATAGGATACGGCCTACAACAGCATCTGCCACTTCACGATCTCTGCCCCTCCCCTGACACACCGCTGTGACCTTTATACACGCTTTGAGTGGCTCCCTCCTGAGAAACATCGCACCTTCGTAGTAGGGACTCTCATCGACAACATCATTAGAACATCCACCCCCTCAGCCCTCGCCCTGTTCTTCTTCCCTGGCAACTCTTCCCACCACCTTAGGTCAAGAGCGGCACTAAAATTCTTGGTCCCTAGAACACGTACCCTTCCGGGCGATCGGGCATTCGCCAACTATGCCCCCAAGCTATGGAACTCGTTCCCTGCCCTTACTCGATCCACCCCCTCCCATCCAGAGTTCAAAACATCTCTATGGGCATTCCTGAAGGGCTCCTTCACCTGTCCTTGTGCCCCGTAGCCCCTTGAACAATCCTCTCACGGTGGGGTTGCGCACCCCAGGTCCACTGCACTTACTCTCCCAGTCACTGGACTAGATTTCTTTTTTGGTTAATGTAATGTTATTTTTGTCAGTTCTTGCAATCACCACTGTATGTAAATTTTTTGTTATTACCTGCAATCACAACTGTATGTAAATTCTTACTCCCTCACTATATGTATATGCTCTATCTTAACTCTCACGGCCCGTCTGTAACCTTCCCCGGTCGGGTGTCTTTTTTACTGGTTGCCTTTTTTCACTATATGACATGTAATTATCTCTGTGTTCTAATGCTCTTTGTGTTCAAGTCCTATCTGTCACTGTACCTGTTATCCAAGCTTGTAACCTTCCCGGGTCGCACCTGAAAATAGGCACTTGGCTGTCTAGTGTGACTTACCCGGTAAACAAAAGCAAATAAATAAATAAATATGTTGGGCACATAGTCTCCACAAACGGCATCAAAATGGATCCTAGCAAGATTGAAGCCCTCACCACTTGGCCTAAGCCCTGGACTTTAAAAGAGCGCCAGCGACTGCTTGGTTTCAGTGGGTATTACCAGAGATTCGTAAAGGACTATACCAGGGTGGTCCGGCCCCTACTGAACCTGCTGCAGGGGTATCCGCCAACCAATAAAATCAAGAAAGCCACCTCACCCTGGACCAGATATAATCAGACCAGCTATTTTCAGCCTTCAGAACCCTTTGGCTCCGATGGGATGGAGAGTGTGATCTGGCCTTCAAAGACCTCACTTATTGCCTGACACATGCTCCAGTGCTGGCTTATGCAGACTTGCAGAAACAACACCGATGCCAGCTTCAGTGGTCTGGGGGCAACCTTATATCAAGCATTTCTAGAGGGCCTGCGCTCCGTGGCCTTCGCAAGCAGATGTTTGAACCCATTGGAATGCAGGTATCCAGTCCATAAACTAGACTTTTTGGCACTGAAGTGGGCTATTGTGGACCAGTTCCATGACTACCTTTACAGGGCTAAGATTACAGTGAAGACACATAATAACCACCTTATGTATGTGAAGACCACCACCAAACTGGATGCAGCAGGCCATAGGTGGCTATCCACTTTTGATTATTGCATAGAGTACCAGCCTGGCTTGAACCACATGGATGTGGATGCCCTGTCCAGGCACCCTCTTGCTTACTCCACTGAACACTGTGCCTGGGAAAAGATATCAGAGCAAGCAGTGTAGGTCCTGTGTAAAAAGCACGATGGTGAAGAGACTGTCTCTCCAAAGAGGATGGCCCTTGTTTAATGGAGTGCTTGGTGGCATTAGGAAGCTATCTCACAGTTGTCTACTGCTGACTAGCAGTCTTAGACATGAGATCCCTTTCTCAACTAACCATCCAGGATTTAAAGGGAGATCAGAGAGCCAGCATTGTCATTAGGGAAATAATTTGAGTGCTTCAACAAAGTGGGGATCAGACTCAAGTAGACACCATTTATTCCCCCGCCAGGCTCTTGTTATGAGAATAGCCTAAGCTACAGTTAAGGAAAGGGTTGCTTTACAGAGAGATGCAGGACTGGCAGGGGGCACCCCGTGAACAACTGGTGTTACCAGAGAAGCATATCAAGACTGTGCTAAGGGCTTTGCATGACGATATGAGCCACCTGTGCGTCGAGCACACCCTGGACCTAGTAAAAGCCCGTGTCCACTGGCTGAGAATGGGAGCTGATGCAGAGACTTATTGTAAGAATTGCAGGAGATACATACAACGGAAAGCACTCCCTCAAATACCAGTCCCATTGGTATACATCCAGATGAGGGCCCCATGGAGCTGATGTGTATCAGCCTCCTTACATTAGAACCTGACTCACATAACATCTCAAACATACTAGTAGTCACCGACCACTTTACCAGATATGCTCAAGCCTACCCTATGAAAGATCTAAAGGCTTCCACAGTGGCCAAGATCCTGGTGGAAAGACTCTTCATGCATTATGGGGCCCCCAAAGGATTCACTCAGACCAGTGTCGTGACTTTGAGAGCCGCCTCATTAAACAGCTTCTCTTACTGTGGGGCATCAGAAAATCACGGACCACCCCATACTATCCCCAAGGTGACTCTCAACCTGAATGATTTAACTGGACTTTTAGATATGTTGGGCACTTTGGACCCCCGCGATAAATGTACCTGGAGTCAGCAGGTGAGCACCCTGGTCCATGCTTACAACTGCTCCTGCAACAATGCTACAGGATTTTCTTCCTACCAGCTCATGTTTAGTAGGGAAGCCCATCTCTCAGTGGATCTGTGTTTTGGGTGGTGTTCACCAATGGTCTTGAAGTGGGAGACTACTTCCAATTCATGAAGAAGCTGAAGCAGTAACTCAACAATGCCTATCACCTTGCTACTGATGGCCACTAAAAGAAACCAGGCTAACAAAGAACGATATGATGAAAAGGTGTGAGTCCAGGATCTTGAGGCAGGGGATCTAGTGTTGCTGTGACGACAAGGCACACCAGGAAAGCACAGGATTGCAGACTGGTGGGGAAGGACTCCATACACTGTATTGGAAAAGTTGGAAGGCCTCCTGGTATACAAGATTTATCCTAAAGGAGAAACTCAAGGTCATAAATTCATTCACTGAAATTATCTGCTGCCCATCAGTGACTGAATTACAGATGAAGAGGTTCATGAGGAAGATTCTCCTTCACCCCCCAACACTCGAGCTGCTGCATGCAGGAGATGGAGGCATGGAGATGGTGATGCCATGGGGCTGGGCCTACCCAGAGTGGGAAAGCCTCAGGTGAAGACAGTACAGATAATGAAGCTGAGGGAGAAGATGGTAGAACCCCCCCCCAGAGCTTTTACCCTACTTCAGAGCTAGCCAGATTATTTCAGGGACCTCCTCTAAATTTGGTACACAAGGCTGTACATAGGAAATGGGGTGGAGATCGGGAGGCTGCTCCCACTAGGCCTCTCAGAGGGACCACACCGGACCTGCATAGTGCATACTGGTCCTGCTGAGCTCTTCGAGTGGTACCGGAGTGACACCCTGCAGATATGCCTTCTGGAGGATCCACAGCAGACCTGTATACTAGTCCACCTGGGTCCTTGGAATGGCCGCAGGATAACCTTAAGGATCAGGAAAGAGAAGAGGAGGAAGTGTCTTTTGGAGGGCCTACATCGGAACTGAACACTGGTCCAACTGTGTCCTTTGGAAGGTCCCAGGTTAGTTCCCCTGGAGCAACAGATGATGCTGGGGAGATACTGGAATCCTCTGCCCCAATAGCGGAGGAGGAGAATGATCAGGGGGAATGTAAGATGACGAGAAATCTACCCCTGACCAAGAGGTGGTTAGTGGTCCCGGAATTCAGGAGACCCCCAGAAGGTCAGGGAGGACAATACGGCCTATCCTTAAACTGACTTATGATGCCCCTGGGGTTCCTATGGTTTTACCCCTTTTTGTGGTACACAAGGGAGTGTACATTACCCCAAAGTCCCTACAGAAAGTGGTTACGTGCCCTGCTAATGCTAAACCCCCTAGGTTTGAGAGAGAGGGGACCTGGGGAAGAAGGGGGAGGTGAAAAGGGTGCCTAGGAGGGCTGAGCAAAAAGTGTACCATATAGAGTTTCAATATCCTATGGTTAATGGGTTGAATCTATGGGAGCCACTTTTATGTGGCTAGGGGCTCATTATGAAAAAGGAATCTGGTTGAAATGTATATAATGTTTGTGTTTGCATGCTTTCTTGTTCTGGATAATGGTTGCCACATTATAGATAGGATTCAAGTGTATAGTTAATAATGTTATTATGTGTTATTGTTAAACTTTAGTATTTGACCCCTGAGCTTGGCGTAGAAGCCAAGTATTCAAGGGGGGGTCTAACCCCACCAGGGGGTTTACCTGATTGCCCATGAGTTTTCCTGTTCCTCATACTACTTGGTGCCCTAATTCCCTCTGGTTCAGCCCTGCAGTTCATTTCAGCCACATTTGGGCTTGATCCTTATTCTTTGATCCACTTGCACCCTTAATCTTACTGACCGCCAGTTTTGTGGTCAAGCAGGAGGGCACCCAATAGTCCCAGAGCCCCTCTGCAGCTAATAGGGGGCCGGTGACGAGAACACAGCAGCAAAGAAGCCACTTGGGGGTTGAAAAATTCAAGTTTGAAATTGGAGCATAAAGTGGGGCTCATGAATATTAATGAGCTCCACATGAATATTATTTAGTTGTACCTGCCACCTGGGGTGGGGCTATGTTTCAGCAGTGGTGACAGTTAAGCTGGTGGGCACAACTGGCCAAGAGTGAGATCACTTAGGAGGGCATAGAAGGGGCTACAACACTGTTTTTTTTTTGTTCAAATAAAGTATTTGACTTGGCTGCACCAGGTTAAACAGATGAGGGACAGTATGGGACTGCATAGAACTGAATGGGAGCAGCCATGCTGATGACACTGTGACCCAAAACAGCAGCCAATCATCTAATTAGGCACCTAGAACTGGGACAGAGGGACTCCTGGGAAACAGAGGGGATTAATTCAGGTGCCTAAACCATGCTCCAATAAGCCAGTGGGAAATATTGATCACTATGGTTATGGACAATTGATGGGCTCAATCAGCTAATCAGAACCTTGGATTCTCAGGTGAGAACCCCTGGACTTTCTGGGTTTCTTCAGTCTGTTCCCAGGCTCTGTATGAGTCAGAAGACTCCTGTGAGAGTGGATCTGGACTAGGAAGACTTTTCCCAGGCCTCCAGAGGAGATTGCTGTGTTCAGAAAAGGTTCAGCAGGGGAAAGAGAGCGAGAGACTGAACTGATACCTTGATTCCCCAGGTACTGTGAGCTGTTTGATTATATTGGAGAAGCTAAGTGATGCAGAAACCCTGTACTGGTGGACTAAGTTGATCTAAGAGGACTGAGCTGTTCTATTTGGGTGCCACAGTTGTTGCTGAGAGTTTGTTTTACATGTGTGGGACTGCAACTGTGTTTATGAAGAGGCAAAGTGTCTCTGGATGTTCGGGTGCTAGCCAGGTGCTGTACATTTCTTGAGTGAACTGGTTGAAGTGGCTGGGAGCTGTGTCCCAGCTGCAGCTGAAGAAAAGGTTGTGGACATTTTCTAATTGGAAAGTGCAGACTGGTGTTAGGGACCTGTTGTGTTTGGATCCCCCTGTTGATTGCACCTGGGCTTCTTTGAACTAGGGTTAGCATCCACTCCAACTGGCACTGAACTTTGCTTGAGCAACTGCCTGTAATATCTATTGGTTTCAAACTTAGTGCAGGGACTGCAGGAGGACCCCCACCATTTGGGAGTTCTCACCCAGAGCCGGAGAGGGACTCAGCTAACCTCTCCCAAATGGTACTCTCTGTCTCAGGAGGTCACTGGCACTTGCTGGGGTGCTAGGGCACCTAGGATCCATTGTGTGGAGCTGGTCTGTGGAGTCGCTCCCAGACCTGGACTTTCTGGTGCTGGTGCTGTCCTGCCACAGAGCTCTGCAATGGGCCAGAAGCTTCTGAAGGTGACAAGCAGCCAGAACTACAATCAAGGTGACCAACTGCAAGATCCATGAGCAAGTTCCATCCTTCCAGGGGAACCAAGGCTGGCCTTCTTCTGTCCTGTGCTGCACTGACTAAGCAGCTCTATACTCCAGGCATCTGAGATCTACAAACAGTGAGTACCCAGGACCTGGCTCCTGGAAAGGGTAAAGGGAAATTTAATTTTCATAAAGCACATTTATCATGTTTCAGGGCCCTAACAGCCAGCTAACCCATGGTAATGAAAAGGCCTGTACCTTGTGGGTAAGGACTATCAGGTTAGACAATGGTACCAGTTGGGGTGGGCCTTCAGGAGTGGCCCTGGCCTACAGGCCATATGGTTACTGTTACTTGCTTTCTCTAACCATCTTTTTATTTACAGTCATCCTTTGTCCCGGTATCCCTTCCCTAGTCCTTATCCCCAATAAAACTGTGATTTATCATTTGAAATTGTGTGTGCAGGAATTCTCAGAGTTTGTCAGATCATTACTGTTTATGGTTTATAGTGTTGTTGACTGGTTGGGTATTCAGAGTGTGGGGTGGTTGGTCAGGGAGGTGGGTAGGTGCAGCATCCCAAGGTGCTCTGCCAGCCAGTCACCTGACCCACTTCTACTTTTCTGTGGGTGGAGGCACTGCACTATTTGTATTATCTTTGAGCTAGAACCCGCGAACACCACCGTTACAGGCCCCAGGCCCTTTAACCTGTTAGAGGGCCAACAGGCTGGAATGGTAACCCACTGGCACATGGTGCCTGAGCTACAAATGGATCTACTGAAGACCTGAAATGTGGTTTTGTTATATGCTAGATACTCAATTAACAGGCAATAATTCTTGGGTGACTGACTTGCTTCAAGCATGGAATCAACTGATGTACAATTAAACATGCTGTTTAATTCATATGAAATGCGAATATTAAATATAGTAATAGGTTTTCTTAAGACATTGAAAAATAGGCTGCCCTCACCATTTTAAGAAATATTATTTAGAAGGCAATGTATATTTATTTCAAATGTTTTTGTGTCTTTCGGTTGTAACACTTGAACTGATAAAAATTAGTGTTTCTTCTCCTTTACGTAATGGAGTCAGGAGATATTTTAAATTACTTTTTATGTCCTTCAGACTTTATTCTAGATTTTGGATTAGAAATTAAAGACGTTGCTGCGCTGTAGATGTAGGTAACCAGACTCAAGTTCTGCAGGGTTCTGTTTACACTCAGGATAATTCTGAGTTTGCTGAAGTTATATGTAAGTTCTATTTTGATCAACTCCACTACAACAGACTGTAAGATATAGAGGAAAATGTATGGGCTTTGATTGATAACCACACTGTAAACACCTTGAGAGGTTGCCATGACATCACTGTAAACCTCTTCGGTCACTTTTCACACAGCTTAAACTCACTTTATAATGTATGAGAGACTAAATTTTCTATCTCAAGCAAGCAGTCACTTGGCGTTGGCACAAACAGCTGCAAACTCCAGGAGACACACATGTGCAGAGGCGACAACGTTGTCATGGTATCATTGTGACATAGAAACATAGACTTTGATGGCAGATAAGGACCGCTAGGCCCATCTAGTCTGCCCATTTCCCTACCTACAGGATAGGCCGCAGATCCTAGTTAACCAACAGCCTATTTCTTCCTACCCCCCACAAGAATTGCCTTATGTCTGTCCCATGCATTCTTGAATTCTCCCACAGTTTTAGACCCCATAACCTCCTCAGGAAGGCTGTTCCATGCATCCACACCTCTCTGTGAGAAATAATACTTCTCACATTGCCCCTCCTTCTATCTTTAAATTGTGTCCCTTGTTCTTGCAAGTCTCTTTTTCTGAAAGATGCTACCCTCTTGGACTTTGTTGATTCCACTGAGGTACTTAAAAGTTTCTATCATGTCCCCTCCTTCTTTCCTCAAGGGTATGCATATTAAGCTCCTTTAGTCTCTCCTCATATGGCTTCTCTTGCAGACCCTGCACCATTTTAGTTGCCCTCCTCTGGACTGCCTCTGTCCTGTCTATGCCCTTGCAGAGATGGGGTCTCCAGAACTGGACACAGTACTCCAGATGAGGTCTCACCAACTGTCTGTACAGAGGGATAACAACTTCCTGTTTTCTGCTGATGATGACTCTCCCTATACATCCCAGTATACCCCCAGCCCTCCCTACTGCCTTTTCACATTGCTTGCTAACCTTAAGGTCATCTGATATGATTACCCCCAGGTCCCTTTCCTTTTTTGTTGTTGTTACTACCTTCCCACCCATTGTGTATTCTTCCCCTGGGTTCTTGTTTCCCAGGTGCATTATTTTGCACTTCTTTGCATTGAATCCTAGCTGCCATACTTCTGACCATTCCTCCAACCTTGCCAAGTCCCTTTTCATCCTTTCCACACCTTCTTGTGTATCAACCCTGTTGCAGATCTTTGTGTCATCTGCAAAAAGGCATACTTTTCCTTCCAGTCCCTCTGCAATGTCACTGATGAAGACATTAAAGGACTGGACCAAACTGAACCCTCGGTGCCCCACTAGTAACCCCTTTCTTCAGAGTGGACTCCATTTACAATTACCTTCTGTGTCCTGTTGTCCAGCCAATGTTTTACAGGCTACCACCCTGGGTCCCACTCCCAGGCTGGTTAATTTGACTATTAATCTTTTGTGTGGGACTGTGTCAAATGCCTTGCTAAAGTCTAGGTAGGTCATGTCCACAGCCACTCCCTGGTCTACTACTTTGGTCACCCAGTCAAAGAAATCTATTAGATTCATCTGACATGACCTTTCAGCTGTGAATCCATGCTGCCTTGGGTCCTGTGCTCCACTGGCCTCTAGGTACTCAACTATTCTTTCCTTCAGAAGTGACTCCATCACTTTCCCTACCACAGAGGTCAGACTGACAGGTCTGTAGTTTCCTGCCTCTGTCTTGGTCCCACTTTTGTGAAGGGAATCACAGCCTTCCTCCAGTCCTTGGGTACCACACCATCCTCCCATGATTTATTAAAAAGAGTATCCAGTGGTTTCACTAGTTCCTCCTTAATTCTTTTAGAATTCTGGGGTGAATTCCATCAGGACCCATTGCTTTGTCCACCTTCAGTTTTAGGAGTTCTTGCAGAACCCTTTCTTCTGTGAAAGGACTGGGATTGACCCCCCTATCAAGAGTGCTTCTGTTAATTGGATTAGGCACTTTCCCCTCCTCTTTTGTGAATACTGAGCAGAAATATTTGTTCAGTATTCCTGCTTTTTCACTGTCCCCCTCTGCCCACCCACCGTTCATTCTATTCAGCCTCACTATCCCTCCCTTTGTCTTTCTACGCTCGCTGATGTACCTATAAAAGGTTTTATCCCCTTCTTAACTGAGTTGGCTATCTTTTCCTCAGTTTGGGCCTTTGCTATTCTGACTTCCCTCCTGCTTCCTTCTGTCTTAACTGGTACAGCTCTCTGTCCTGCTCCTTCTGTGTTTCCTTATACTTCCGAATGCTATCTTTTCTTCCTGACTTTCACAGCCACCTCTTTTGAGAACCATAGTGGCTTTTTCTTTCATTTAATTTGTTTATTTGCTTCACACAAAGGCTTGTTGCCTCTGTGATGGCAGTTTTGATAATTCCCCATTGTTGCTCCACACCTCCTTCTAGCCTGTTTGCTAGTGCTTTTCTGAGGCACTCTCCCATCTTGCAAATCAGCCCTCCTAAGTCCAGTACCCTCACTTTTGTATGGCTTGACTCTGTAGCTGAGTTTAACGTGAACCACACTGTTTGATGGTCACTTGTCCCCAGATGGCAACCCACTTCTAGATCTGAGATCCTCTCACTGCCCCCGTTTGAGAGTACTAGGTCTAAGATTGCTCCCTCACGAGTGGGTTCCGAAACTAGCTGTCAAGAGGGTATAACAACTTCTTCACGTCACAGTGATACCATAACAAGGATAGGAATTCATTGAATTCCATCCTTAGCAAAGTCTCCCATACAGGTACATTCTAGAAAAATAATCTCAGTTTTATCAAGGGCATTATCATTTTTAATCATAACATGTTTTTTTATGTATTTTAAATGTACTGAATGTTGTATATTTTTGTGATGACTTTTACTCAAACAAAATAAAAACTGAACTGAATTCATGATTGCTTTGCCTTGTTCTCCCCTGGGCTACCCTACACAGCCAGCTGCATTACACCATAACACTTAATTAGAGTGGCAGTCACCCAGCCTCTTTCTTAGGGTGTTTTTTTTTTTTATTTGTAGTCACAGATAGAATTACACTGCACAATCACTCTTGATTTTTTTAACTGATGGCTCACCTGCCCAACCACCCAGTCTCTTTCTGTCTCCTGTTTATGATGACTGGACTCACTGCCTTCATGCTTACTCTATTCTACACCATGTGGCACACTTACAGGGTTTATATACTCTGAATTCACGATGTCACATGACATCCATTTCTCCTGCTTTCCCTATTGGATGCCACCAGCTGCCTGTGCTGATGCTCTGTGGAGCACTGCAAAGTCAGTGGCATCGGTGCTCTGAGGGATACAGCCAGCTGCTTCAGTGAGTCCCTACAGACCTCTATGTGCTGCTTGTTGGGGGGGGTTAGCTAGCTATGATACACACAACCCACCCAACCCAATGCTAAACTCATCACAGAATATTGGGAGGAGTCAAAAATCATTGAATGGTCAGACTCATCAGGTCAGAGCCAGGAGAGAAGATATTGTGCAGCTGCAGCAGATGCCTTGCATGGTGAGGGGGAAAATGCCTGTAAAACTTACCCATGGACCCAGAACCAGAGTTATTCAGCAAAGTCTGTATCTAACTGAGTCCATGGGTAAGCACTGGATCAAGGGGAGGGGCTCTGATTAGCAGCAGAACAGTGCACCCAACTCTGGTCTTCTGTTTGATGTTTTGTGATGTTATTTATTTATACCACATCTAAATATCATGCTTCTGGATGTCTTTTTTGTGTGTGTTTGTTTCTTATAAAGATTGTGGCAATTTCTGTATTTTGTATATTACTGTTTTTGCTGACTGAGTTCTGTTCTTTTCAATGATTATCAACTTTCATTGTTCACAAAGTCCCCTTCTCTTGCCTTAACACTGAGCCCTGGAATGGAACAGACACTGGGGATGATGATGATATTTGTTGATTTATTTCATTTGGCCCTTTGCTAGAATAGGGATTTAAATCATTATTTGATTGTTTACATTGAAATACTCTTTTCTCCTTTTTTTCTGCAACATTGTGTAATACTGTGAATCTTTAAACATTTAAGACTTGTACTGTGGATTTACAATACTTTCTCTTTTAATAAAAACTTCCCTACTCTTTCAAATGTGCCTTGGATTCTTTTACTTCTACCTGGGTATCCACGAGGCCAACACCAGAAATGGGTTGAAAGAACCTTGGTTTAGCATCTCATCTGAAGGACAGCACACCCCAACAGCACAACACCACCTAATACTGCACTCGGAAGCCAGCGTTTTTGGTATGAGCCCAGTCCTGGTCTGGGACTCATGACCTTGTGGTCCAGAGTTGGATGTGCTATCAATTGAACAACACTGACATAATAAGAGGATCCAAAGCAGCTCTGAGAAATACTAAAATGCAAAAAGCACTCATAATGTATAATGAAGGCTTGTTGTGTATGGAACTCGGTGGCTTTCAAAATGTTGTTGTACCACAGTTCAAAAGGTCATGGAACATGATTGTACCACACTGTGCTATAATAACATTTTGAAAACCTCTAGAGGTCCACATGCTGCGTCCAGTGATAGAGAACTGCACAAGCCACAGCAACACAAACCACAGTATCAACCAGATTACATGATGCAACGACAGAACAAACAGACAAACATACCATCCCGCCAATGCAGGATCAACCAGATAAGGTTAAAAAATATGTAGGATCAACCAGATACTTACAAAAAAACTCAGACCATCCTCGTCATCCCACTAAGTGAGAGACACCGATGCCGTGTTTATTTTTCTTAAAATTCCTCCCCACACCTGATTAGCAACCAATGGGAGTGTGCAATACAAATGTAGGGACATCTGGTTCCTAGCAACCACTCAACTCGCCCTAGCAACTCTTGGATGGCAAATATGCCTGCAAAAAATTTAAAAACTAAAAAGAAACAATTGAAACTATATAAAAAACATTTTGGGGACACCATACTCTCTAAATAATAGTGGATGGGCAAAACTATGCCCAACCAGTGTGTTGTGCCACCTCAGGGTTCTGATTCCCATGAACCTCTTGAGCTTCGCTCTCGAGGTCACTGGGAATCAGAACCCCTCTGTGGCACAGGACACTGGTTGTGCATAGTTGCTCATCCACTATTCTCTGTTTATAATTTCAGCTTTCAACTACTAGCTGGAGGGGAGACACAGAACTATAACTGAGATAATTTCAATTAACATTTGGAGTACTATAACATTAAAGCTATTAAGTCAGGTGGTGGTCGTGTGGTACGGATATTTTAAAGCCCATCAGTCACTGTACTGTATTTGAGTTACAGTTGCTGTGGGGGAGCAGAAAGACTATTTCTCTATAGACAAATATTTATCACATTAAGTTTTCTAATACACAATTTATTTTTGTGCCTCAAATTATGCCCAAAGTAGGCAATTATTGAACACAATGCACACCCTGTTGTGGCTCAGTGCAGCTAATTGTTGTTTTGGACTAAGCCTTTTTCAGCACCCTGACATAGACTCAAAGTCTACAAAACTTAAATCATGTCTCCAAAATGGAAGATACTGCAATTTCATAATTCCAGGAAGGCCAATTTATCTCTGTTCACAAGATAACTTGTAAATAAAAATACAAAACTAAAGGTGGCTTGTTAATCAATTGTCTTACTGTGACAAGGTACCTTTGTAAATGAGCCTATGGCTCAAAGGTTTTCCAAACTGCTGTTTAAATAAAATAAAAAAAAAAAAAAATCAATCAGCATAAAAAAACAAAACCAATGCGTGTGGACAGCAGGTAAAAAGATTTAATCCATAAGGGAAAGAATACAGAAATCATCAGAAGACAAAAAATTCTCATCAGGTGAGTCATACTGGCCACCAGAATAAGCTGTCTCTCTCCTAATGACATCTGTATTTTTGCTATTATGGATTAAATAATTTTATTTACTATCCAGGTACGCTGTTTTGTTTCTTCTTCACCATCCTATTTCTCTTGAGGGTTTGCTAGCACTTGTAGACTACGTCATGAAGCCTCTTCTGTGTTTATTTTTAACCAGTTACCTTGCTGTGCCACACTATGGTAGGGTCTAAAGAATAATCACTGAAAGGTCCTGATCTAAACCCCAAGTTCACAATTTTTACTGATAAAGGACAATATATTATTAATACCTGGCAGTTTTTCATCCGGAGCGATTGTCAAGTCCAGTCATTCAAGAGCAAACATGGAGAGCAGAATTTTTTGTTCTTCTTCACTAAGTTCACTCTGAAATATTCTGCATTTGATGAACAAGCCCCTGTAAAGTTCAAGAGCAGGTTTTATCATTCTCATGAACCCTTTGCTGCCATCCAAATATAACTCAATGTGTGATGATATCGCGAAAAGTGCCGTGATATTGGTGTGGTCACTGTCTTCAAATCTAGCAATGTTTTTTATTGTAAGTATTAGCAGTGGAATCTTGCTGTGAGCCTGTGCTGAAATAAATGGAGTGACAAGAGACTCAGGTAGATGCCTTGCAATGTATTTTAAAACACTTAATGTGCTATTACTGTCGTCTTCAGTTTTCTGCAAAGTAGCAGCAAGAGGCTGATAAGCAGCAGCATAGTCTGATTCAACAGTTGGGACACCTAATTTATATAATGACTTTTCCATAGGTAAAAAATCCAGTTTTGGTTCTCTGTTATCTCCCTCGATTCGGAAAGATACGCTGCTCAGTTTCGAAAAGGTTTCTGGATAATCTTGAAGAAATTGAAGTAAAGGTGTTTTAGTATGACATAATGACCAAAAAGAAAGATTTTTCCACTTGAGAAAATTCTTAATTTGAGGAGCACATTGTGCAATGGAATTACTTTGATAAGCAACTTGTATAACAAAATCCAGCATGTGATTGCTTAAAGCTTCACAGATCAGCTCAGGGTTCTGTGATGTCATCATAGAAATGAAAGCTTTTTCTCTTAGAACTAGCTCTGGGTGATGCTTTAAGTAGTCATAGCTTTCACGCCAGCAGTCTAGGGCAGTGCTGCTGTTCATCATATTAAGCAAGTGATTTACAATTTTACAAGTTGACTTTGAAGAGGAACTACATGCATATTTCAAGAAAAAGTAACATTGCCCAGAGAATTTCAAGAAAGTGTCAATGTGTTTTAGGAAATGCAAACCTTTTTCAATTTCTTCTTGCATGCCTGATTCAAAGTAATCACTCAATCTCTTACCAGCAAGGAACTCTTGAAAGCATGGGTGAAGGAACCTATAGACTGGATAAAGTCTTTGTGTAGTGAACTTGCTTAGCAAGCCCAGCCGCACAGCTTCATCTCCATCTACACCTGAATCAGTGAGGTCCTTGTCAGTGAACTCGAAATGGGATTTAAAAAAACCCTGTAAGGCAAGTTCTCCACATGATACCATCACTGCTGTCACCTTTTCTGCTTCACTGGAGAACTTTAGTGTGTTGAAGAGTATGTATGCTTTAAAAATAGCAGTGGTACTGAATACCTTCCTTTTAGGGTAATGAACCCAAGATACACCAATCACAACTGCAAACAGAGGAGATTTTAAAATACTTTGCATTGTTTGGGACATGGATAATTCAAAAAAAAACTTTTGCACAAGTGGGATGTCATGTGAAAAAAGCTTCTTTAATATATATAAGGTGCTGTATAATGGAAATTCTGTGATGGTAAGAGCTGAACTTGCAAACTGACGCACACTTCCAGCTCTGTTTGTACGAGCTGCAACAACTATACATTGTTTATTCATGTGGTTCTTTTTGATCAGTTCTTCAATGAATGTAGGAACTGAATTAGTTTCACCAAAGCCATCCAATAAAAATAAGATCTGATTCTTTAGATGGTGCAATATGTTCTTGAAAGATGCTTCAGTCAGATCAGTTTTAGGTCCCAGTAATTGCTTACATATTGCATCCACCACTCCCTGGTTATCTTCTAAGGAACTGAGCGAGAGGTAAAATACAAGCTTAAACCTTTGTAATATGGGACAACATCCAGAGGCCCACATGACTGCGATCTTTTTCAACAGGGCTGTTTTCCCACTGCCTGCTTCACCTTCAACAACAGTGATGTTGTAAAGATCCCTGAGTAGTTCTGGAAGTGTGACCTCTTGAAGGGTATGGTTTCTTATGTCCTTTGAGTTGACTTTTAGCTCAGCACAAATGTATGTCAAATCAACTGCAACATGAGTAGTTTCACCAAATGAAAATATTTTGCTATAGTCAGTGCTGCTATATAGCTTTCTTAAATGTAAATTTATACTTCTTACTTCCTTCAGCAAATTGAAGTCACAGGCAAGGGCATCTGCAGGGAAAAAAAAGTAACATTTTAAAATATTCAGAGATCCTCTAGTCTGTTGTGTATGGTATCAGACAGCAATGGGATAATCATACAATTTTTCATTGATAACCTCACTGCCTTTTTAAATCAGGTCATGGAAGTGGCATTGCCATCATATTCAGATATTTTTCTCTTACCTATCCATGTCATTCTATCATCTTACCCTCCACCACCCCTCCAACTAATCTAAAACTTTCTGTAATCTGTAGGGACCTCAAACCTAAATCAGTCTTTCTGTCCGAATTCTCTGACAGTCGCTCCATAGTGAAAGAGTTTTCTTGCAACACTATCATCAATGGTGAATTTAATATCACTGTTGATGACCCTCTCAGCCCACTCTCCTCCAATTTATTTTTTTATCTCTTATTTACTCTCTCAACCTTTTATACTCAGTCATCTCCCCAACTCACAACTGTGGCCACACCTGTGATACTACCAGCCTCCCTTCTGTATTCACTCATTCTACCTCAACGTAATTTTAAGTGACCACTTTCCCTCAAACCTCATTATGCCACCCCAACTCTCCTCTAATGTAATTTAAAGATACTGCAAACATTTCAACCCTTTACAGCTCTCTGAGATAATCTGCTGTCTTGATTCCTTTTTTGCCAGTCCCCTGCCCTTGTCCCCTAATTTATTTTGCCCCCTTCCATCTCTAGCTTCCATCTCCCTCTGGAGCACACATGGCCCACTTGACCCCTGTACTTCCCTTACCTGTAGCTCCCCCCACAAATTTAATAGGGAAGGGGGATATACCCCTAAGCTTCACGTTATATCAGGCAGTGGCATAGTAGGAAGGCAAGTCTCAGATATACCAGGGTCTATCATCGAGGTAGCTGGGGTTATTTTCACTTTTTTTCCTCTCCCCAGGCTGTCACATGCCATGTCATCAATGGTGAGCACATGTGATTCATGTCATGGGTCAATGACAATGACATCCCATCCCTTCCTTTGGCTCTCTGATCACACTACCAACTATGGACACACAGGAGGAAGTTTTACAGCAGAAAATGAAAACCTCCCACACTAGAGGAGGACAGTGTCCTCTGGGACCCTTGACCCCCCTCCCCCATGGCTGGCCCCTAACAACTTTAGCTCATTCCTGAACTAGTACTGCTGATGTCACAAGCAGTCACACTACTGCTGTGCCAACATGCTGGACCCCGCAGCCAATTTTGATACCTGTAACTCTGTCTTTACCTCTGCTTCCAACCAGCTTTCCCCAATCACATATATCACTGTCTCATGTAACTCCAGATCACCTTGGTACAAGGACAGAATTTAGTTTTTTAAGTCTAAAAGACCTCAACCGGAAAAACAGTGGTGCACTTCTCAACAGGTGGTACACTATGAGACCTGGAAATCACACCAGATTATTTTTAATGCTGCTCTCTGAGATGCCAAGATGAAAAATCATGCATCCTTTGTTTCAAAAGGTAGAGGCAACATCCACTCCATCTTTAACACTATCAATTCTCTCTCCAAGCCCCTAACTTATCTCCCTCTGCCAGCCTCTGCACTTACCTCCAGATAGGAAGAACTGTACATGTTTTAGGGTGGGGGTGGTGGAAGGCAAAGGGGAGGCAGTAAGTGCCCCCCCAGGGTGTGACAGAGGGCAGAGAAATCCCAAGAGAAGAGATTTCCACTGACATACAAGACAATCAAGGTAGCAAGGGATTAGCATAGGAGGAAGGGGGAAGAGGAGTAGGCAAAATAAAAAGGTGAGGAAGGGGGAACATCTAGAAAAAGATGGAAGGGACAAGAGAATGGCTAACAAAATCTGGACAGCCATATGTGACAATGCTAAAAGTCTGGGAAATAAGATACCAGACCTGGAGGTCACCATGGCAGAGGCAGACCTGAATATTGTGGCCATTACCAAATCATGGTGCACTGACAACCCCATTTGGGAAATGGTCATACCTGTCTACACGATGTTTAGAAGAGACAGGGTAATGGAAAGGAAGGGGTGGTGGTGCTTTATGTTAAGGAAAACACAAAAGTGATAGAGGTACAGGGAATTCAAGGGGGAGCCAAGGTGCTGTGGGTCATCTTCAAATCAGAAAATGGAGCCGCTATTCTGATAGGAGTGGTCTACAGGCCTCCCACACAGGGCGATGACTTTGACATAAAAATGTTAGAAACTACTGACAATATGGCTGAGAAGGGGGAGGTGGTGCTGGTGGGGGACTTTAATCTGCCAGATGCAGATTGCAACCTCCCTGCTGCAGCATCAGCTAGAAGTAGAGACATCCTGGACTCCTTGCAGAGGGCATTCCTCAGACAGTTTGTCAATGAACCCACTTGGGGTGGGGCAATACTGGACCTGGTACTTACTAACAGGGACAGTGTTGCAGACATCAGGATAGGAAGTCATCTGGGGACCAGTGATCATCACACAGTGTGGTTTAATATAAGAACAGCTGTGAATTCCAACCACAAAAGGGCAAGGGTCCTGGATTTTGGAAGGGCTGACTTTTCCAAGATGGGGTAATACCTCCAAAAGGATCCGGCTGGGGAAGATGTCATGGGTAGGGTGTATGGCAAATGGGCCAGAAAAAAGAGTGCATAGTAAAGGCAACAAACCTGTATATCAAGCAAGTAAGCAAAAGCAGAAGGAAGAGGAGACTGTTATGGTTTTCAAGGGATGTTGCAGAAAAGGCAAAAAGAGTGGCATTCAGAAGGCATATGGAGACCCAGAGAGAGGAGGATAAGGAAGTGTATCTGGGGAAATGGAGGGAAAAGCAGTAAGAATAACAAAGGTGCAAACTGAGGAAAGAATAGACCAGGCAGTATCAAAAGAGGACAAGGCATTTTTCAGGTATCTTAGTGAGGAAAGGAAGACAAAGGGAGGGATTGTACAGTTATAGAAGGGGGACTGTATGGAGGAGGACCAGGAAAAGGCAAACATCTTAAACAAATACTTCTGCTCAGTGTTCATAGTAGAAGGGGAAGAGGAGGGACCACAAATAGGCACCAAGAGCTTTGAGGGGAGGAAAGTGGATATCAGTCCCTTTTCTGAGGAGAGGGTCAGGAAAGCACTCACTAATCTGAGGGTGGACAAAGTCATGGGGTCAGACAGGGTGCATCTAGAAGTGCAGAATGCACTCAGGGAAGTGCTAGCTGCATCCCTAGCTAACTTGTTTAGCAGTTCACTGGAAACTGGCATGGTCCCAGAGGACTGCAGAAAAGCTGATATAATCCCACTTCACAAAAGTGGTAGTAAGGAGGAGGCAGGCAATTATAAGCCTATCAGCCAGATTTTTGGTGGTAGGGAAATTAATAGAAGCACTATTAAAGGAAAGAATTGTAGAATACCTGGACTCCAACAGACTGCAGGACCCAAGACAGCATGATTTCACAGAGGGAAGGTCATGCCAGACAAACCTAATAGATTTTTTTGACTGGGTAACCAAGGTGTTGGATCAGGAAGGGGCAGTGGCTGTGGCCTACCTAGACATTAGCAAGGTCTTCAACACTGTAATGAAGAATGTCTGCAAGATGTCTAGGACACTTGACCTAGATTACGGTGTCTTGACATTTGACAAGGCTATATATTATAAGACCAAAGAGATTCAGTGGAGGTGCCTGGAAGAATTTCAGAAAACAGTCTTTAGAATGGGTGGTTTCCACATAACACAGACATTTCTGGCTGTAATTGGAAAGAAATACGAAGAGTGGTCTGGAAGACGTCCTCCTAGAATTGCAGGTGTATGGTAGCAACACAGTAAGCAATCTACTTCAAGGCAAATCCTACAGTAGGTAAGGTAGGTAGGTAAGGTAAATACTTTTATTCATACAAAAAATGAATATGGATAACTCCACTGAGCTTAAGCTCATTTTCAGTGAAGTCCAGAGTTCAAATTCCAGTTACTCTTACAATAATTACACACTGGTACAAAATACACATAATATGACATTTCACCCTGTAAAAATCGACAAGTTACTAATACAGGATATCAGTATATTTAGCTGTGGTCCTATTACTTCTTACTCATCAGAGCAGCTACAGCTAGTCAATGCACTATACTGGTGACAGTCTTAGTCTTTGATTGCTGCAGGAGGCTAGACACCACACAATGAGCTGTGGATAGAGCAAAGAACCTGGGCATTGTTGTGGATGATAGACTGACACTAGAACATCAGGTGTCTGCTGTGGTTCACAGTGGCTACCATCTATGAAATATCACCTGAATTCAGACATATCTAGCTTGCTTGGGCCTGGAAACACTAGTGCATGCTTTTGCCTCCTCCTGCTTGGGTTACTGTAATGCTTTTTACCTAGGGTTATCTGCAGGACTGTGGCATCTCTTGCAGCTTTCGCAGAACTCAGCAGTCTGGCTAATGGCTGGACCTCTCAATCAGAGCATATCACGCCATTGCTCCAGGAACTGCATTGGTTGCCAATGAGGCATCACATCAGATTCAAGATATGTTTGTTGGTACATAAAGGTCTGAACAATTTGGGTCCAAGCTACATGAAAGACTTCTTAACTACATACACTCTCACTGCCCTATTCATTCCTCTGAGGCAGGATTCCTGATGGGTCCTCACTCCTGACTGAAATCCTCAGCAGACAGGAGCATTCTGTGTTGTGGCTTCTATGATGTGCAACTCACTTCCAGCTTCTATTAGAGGACCCCCTCTTTGGGACATTTTAAAATCTTACTTAAAATGTACTTTTTACTTTTAATTAAACCTTTGGGACTACCTAAGTTTTAAGCTGTAGAGATTTTAACTAGTTCCAGATTTCTTGAAGGTTTGTTTTATGTGTATGTACATTGTGTTATACCTGTGGTTTTTAAAATTGCATTATGTTTTATTGTTCTGTACAGTGCCTAGAGCCTTGGATGGGAGCCTAACAAATAAACTTGCCTTGTCTTGCCTAAGCTAAGCTCCTCTCACCACCCGGGCAGTATAACCCCCAACTCCACCTCATGATGTGAGATGCTGCATGCTGGAAGCAGGAATCCATGTGCCACTTACCAGGGGAGGTCAGGTGGGTCATGTGGATGTGAACCATATACTACTCCCATAACTACAGTTACAGGTGAGCAACCTATTTTTCTAGGGTCATGGATATGGTTCACTATCCACAATCTGATAAATTCCTAACAGTTCTCCAGGAGGAGGGGGTAAGGCATGCGCCCCTACTTGGGAAACAGAGATTGGAGAACTGAGGTCCCAAAACCAGCATTCAGGTATGACTCAAGGCCAATGCAGTAGTGAGAAATGAAGGAGTGTGATGCCTTCCAGGTAGCAGCTCTGCACATTTCCTAGATACAGGACATTTCCTAGATACATGGAAGCAGCCACTGAGGCAGTGGTATATCTGGTGGAATGAGACTAAAGCCCTACTGGAGGCTCCCTTCCAGCCAACTTATAGCAGAGGTCAATGAAGGATGTGATCCACCTAGCAGTCATCTGCTTTGTTGCCAGTCTGCCAGGTGCAGGTTCAGCGTAAGTGACAAACAACTGGGAAGCCTGTCCTCAAACTTCAGCTGTGCACTCTGCATAATAAGAGAGCGACCTACGCAGGTCCGGGGTATGGAGCCTGTGGTCAGCTTCCAAAGGTGGGCTGGTGAAATACAAAAGTAATTTAATCATCTGGTTAAGATGAAACTCCGACACCACCTTCTGGAGGAACTTCGGGATGGGGAGAAGGATGACTTTGTCCCTGTGGAAGACCAGGAAAGGAGACTCCACCAAGAGCACCTAGAGTGCTTCAATCCCAGCTGATGTAATGGCCACCAGGAAGGCTGTCTTCCACAACAGGTGTCCTATCTCACACCTGAGCATTGGCTTGAAAGGCGTGCCCATGAGCATTGCCAAAAAACAGCAGCAAGTCCCACAGTGGAGGTGGTTCAAGCACCAGTGGGGACAGCTGATCCAGGCTCTTAAAAGAGAGCCCGACCACCTTCTCCAGGGTCACTGCCTGCATATCAGCCTGCCCCCTGGTAATCATAGATGGCTGTCAGGAGCACCTTAATAGCTGTCGCCCACAGTACCAGCTGTAAAAGGCACCAGAAGTAGTTAAGGATGCTAGTCACAAGGCAAGCAAGAGGATCAAGCCCACTGCCTCAACACCAAATGGAACATCTCTTCCATTTAAAGATGTAGCATCTTTAGGCCTTAAATTATCTATGTCAACCTCTCAAATGATTAAAGATAATCTTATCAGTTTGATACAAGTCATTCGGCAAGATCTTGGTAGATGGGTGTCAGTTACCTTTGGCTTTATGGGGGAGCATTAGTATTATTTTTGGACTCTTCTTTGTGTACCAGATGTGGGGAGGGAGAGAGAGGGCATTTTGTTACATATTTTGTGGAACTGCTCAAAAGCTCAGCCCCTATGGCTGGTGGTACAAAGAGTCCTGGACCCAGTGTGGCCTTGAGGGCACTTTCTTAAAGGATAGTTGTCTATTGGGACTCAGTCTCAGACCCCTAATTGGTAATCATAAGTTTTATTTCACTTTGATAGCCATGGTGGTTAAAAAACTGATGTTACGTCACTGGCTTGACCAGGTGATGCTGTCACTTTTAGAGTGGCATAAAGAGATTTTGTCAGTATTGTATTTGGAAAAAATGGCAGCTTCCTTACAACAGAAACTTCTAATTTGTCATGCTAAATGGGACACGCTGCATGCAGTTCTTCCATTACTGGACTCTACACAACATGTCTTATAGTTATAAGGTAGTCACAATATTTGTGTTCTGCTTGTTGTACTGGACAGATATCATGATTTCTTCACCTGTGAGGGGGTTGGTGGGGGGGAATTTATGTTTTGGGGTATTGTATGTATTGTTTGTGGGTTTTGTTTTTGTTCTGTTTTCTCAAGGAAAATAAATAAAGTATACATTCTAAAAAAAAAGGCATAGCATTTGTGAGTAATCTCTTTCCTGGAGGCCTCCACAACATGGGAGTGCATTTTCCTAGAGACCCAAGGCCTAGAACTCTAGCCACTCAGAAACCAGGCCGTGAGGTGCAGGGGTCAAAGGTTTGTGTGCAGGACCATCCCCAGATATTTGGTCAGCAGATCTGGACAGAAAGGCAGTCTCCACAGAGGCCTTCTGCTGAGGGTGAGGAGATCTGGGCACCAGAACTGCCATGGCCAGTCTGGAGCTATCAGGGTCATCCGTGTCTTGTCCTTCCAAGCCTTTACCACCACCCTGTGGATCAAGAGGAAGAGAGGGAATATGTATACAAGTCCTGGGGTCCAGATCCTTACAAAGGCATTCCCCAGCAGTTTCCCAGGCTGTGAGGAATGGTCAGAACACAGCTTCAGTTTGGCGATCTCCCAGAAGGCAAACCAGTCCACTAAGAATGTGCCCCCGGGGGGAGAAAGAACAGTCATGTAAGAACTTACCATTACAGAAGATCTTCGAGGGAATCTCGGTCATCATGTAATACCACAGGAACCTTCACTGTCAGTGAAAGGGAATCCGCACAGAAGATTTTCAGCAGTACAACTGGGGTATCCCACGCCGTCGACGTCAGCCGATGTCACCAACCCCATGTAGGTGTGAGCGGTCCTGCTCCCTCCTCAATTCTTTTCACCTGGAGACTAAGGGAGGTAGGCCCTCACCCCTTGGGGGACCGAGGAGAGAAAGAGGTATCCAGATCTAAGTAAAAATCTGGATACACCAGATTGCCAGATCTTAGACAGGAGCCCCAAGAAGGGGATTGGTGGGAGGAAAAATATACCTGATGACTGAGATCCCCTTAAAGATCTACTGCTATGGTAAGTTCTTACATAATTGTTCTATCTTCTTCGGTGGTATCTCAGTCATCAGGTAACACCATAAACAAGTACCAAGCAGTGACAAATGTAAACAGACAGTCTGGGAGGAGGGCTCTCCATAAACTTAAGACAGGAGTCCCTGTAACACAGCCCTGCCAAATTCTGCATGGGCTCTTGAGCCAATGTCCAGGCTGTAGTGCTTGGTGAAAGCATGGACTGTACTCCAGGTAGCAGCTGCACAAATGTCAGCGGCTGAGACCCCTTTGAAACAAGCCACTGAGGTAGCCATCCCTCTGGTGGTATGAGCTTTGACAGCACCAGGCAATTATTTGCCATACTTGTAGCAGAACACAATGCCATTAGCCAAACATCTGGATAAACATTGCTTAGAAACTGAAATGCCTGGTCTACCTGGGGAGAAAGAAACATACAACTTCTTTGACTTTCTGGACTCCTTAGTCCTAAGCAGGTAATACTTCAAGGTTCTGCACCCATCTAACATATGGATCAGTGCTTCCCCTGGATTGGCATGCTCAGAAAAATAAACAGGAAGGTGGCTATTCTGATTGAGTGTGAACTCTGAAACCACATTTGGCAGAATCATAGGATTTGTGTGCGAAGATACCCTGTCTGTGAAAAATCAAATAAGGTTCCTTGCATCAGAGGGCTTGGAGCTCTGAAATTCTTCAAGCAGAAGTAATTGCAACTAAAAACAGCACTTTCCAAGAGAAAACACGCAAATCGTAAGTCATGATTGGCTCAAAAGGAGACAGGGTCAACTTTTCCAAAATAAAATTCAAGTCCCAAGCCGGGACATGGAAACGGATTGGAGGTTTCAGATGCAGGATGCCCCTAATGAAGGTATGGGAGACATCCAGCTAAGAACTCGTGCAGTCACTCACGGGCTCATGGAAGGCAGAACTAGACGAAAGGTGGACCTTGAGGGAAGAATACTGGAGGCCTGAGTCTAACAGCAAAATTAAGTAGTCCAGGATGTGATTCACCAGACATGTTTATCAGCCCAGATGGCAAGCCGCTTCCATTTTATGGCATATGTGGCTCAAGTGAAAGGCTTCTAGGTGGCTACTAGGATGTCCGCCACTCTATTAGAGACCCCAAATCTGGTGACAGCTATGTTCTCAGGAGCCAGGCATGCAGATAAAAGGATGTGAGGTTGGGATGGACCAGGGTTCCATCATCTTGGGTCAGCAGATTCCTGCAAAGAGGAAGAGGGACCAGAGGTTCCTCCACCAGCTGCTGAAGTAGAGGGAACCATATCTGGTGAGGTCAGAATGGAGCCACCAGAATCATGCTGGCCCCCTCCATCTGCAACTTGATTAGCACTCTGTATCAGAGGAAATGGAGGGAATGCATAAAGAAACCTCCTGCTCCAAGAGAGGGACAACACGTATTGCCAGAAGACTCCAGGCCCTGGATCTATCGAGCAGAAATAGGGCAGTTTTGCACTGAGTGGGGACACAAAAAGGTGCAACTTTGGATGACCCCATCTGTCGAACAAGTCTTCTGCGATGGATGAGAGAAGCTCCCATTTGTGCATGCTGGATGGAGTCCTGCTGAGAAGGTCAGCCAGAGTGATTAGGATGCCTGGCACGTGGACTGCAGAGAGTGTGATCCTGCACCCAGTACCACACTCTCATGGCCTCCTAACAAAGGGAGTACGAGTGAGTTCCACCCTGCTTGTTGATGTAGTATACTACACTCAAACTGTCTGACTGCAACAGCAGCTGACCCAGAGCAAAATGCTCCTGAAAGGCGTAAAGCACCACTCTCATCTCCAGGACATTGATATGCAGGGAGGCTTTCCCTGGGACCAGGAGCCCTGGGATTGGAAGGGACCCAGGTGTGCACCCCAGCCCAGACCTAATGCATCTGTGGTTAGCAGATTCAAGGGGCCCATCCACTACTGCAGCACCTTTTATACTGGGGAAGAGACTGGGACTGGATGGTCCAACTCGTCCATGTGCTAGTCCCACTATACCCTGAGGGTCCACTGCAGGGTATGCTTATGAAGCCTGGCCAATGGAACAGTGGGTATGGCTGCTGCTATTAGGCCCAACAATCTGAGATATACTCTGGCAGGAATGTACCGACTCTGAGAGACTTGAAGAGCTTGGGCTATGAGGCACTCTGCCCTGTTTTGGGGCAGGAAAGCCTTCTCTTGCACTGAGTCCAGAACCACCCCTATATATTTCAGCCTTTGTGATGGTACTAGAACAAACTTAGGTGGGTTGACAGTGATGCCCAGGGGGTGGAAAAGCTGGATAGTGCACTCCAGAGTCAGTAAAAGCTGTTTCCTGGGTGGGGCCTTCAAGAGCCAATCGTCCAGGTAAGGGAAGACATACAGTCCCTCTCTTCTGAGAGCTGCCGCAACCATTGCCAAGCACTTGGTAAAGACTTGCAGCGAAGAGGATAAGCCAAAGGATAGCACTTTGAACTGGTAATATTCGCCCTGAAAGGCAAAATGGAGAAAATTCCTGTGCAGAGGAAAGACCGAGGTGTACAGGTAGGCATCCTGCATGCCCAGTGGGCAGAGCCACTCTCCCGCCTTGAGGAGGGGCATTAGGCCTGACAAACAGACTGAGGTCTTTTACATCTAAGATGAGCCTTAAATTTGTGGTCTTTTTGGGAACCAGGAAAAACCTGGAATAAAACCCCTGGCTTCTCTGGTGCCTGGACACTGGCTCGATGGCCTGCTTACACAAAGGAGACTACACTTACTCCCGGAGAACAGACAAGTGAGCCGGGGGGTAATTGGAGAGTGGAAGTGGGATGTCTGGAGGCTGCTCCATGAGCTCCAGGGTGTGACTCTTTTCTATGATCTGCAGAATCCATGCATCCAAAGTTATGGTTCTCCATTGATTCAGATGGAGGGAGAATTGACCTCCGACCACCATCTCCTGGTCCGGGACCAGAAAAGGGGGTTCTTGTAAGAAGTCAAGCCAAGGTGAAGCCAGTTGCAGAGGCTGGTCCCTCACTTCTAGGGCACTTGGCCAACGCTCCAGCATTGGAATGGGCAGACAAGGGAGCCTGGGCTCTACACTTTCCTTGAATACGGGGAGCTGTTCCAGGCCTACTGTTCTGTTTACGAAAGGGAGGCCGCCCTCTGCCCTTTGGTTGGGCATGTTAGAGGGAATGGACCTATTTGATCGCCATTCCTGAGGCCTGCAGATCATTTATAAAGTCTTGGACATCAGGGCTGAACAGCTTAGTGCCATTGAAAGAGGCATTAAGCACTTTGTGCTGCACATCAGCTGCAAACCCCAAAACTCTGAACCAGGAGTTCCTATGGAGGCATGTGCCCATGACAGCTGCTCTGGCAATGTTATCAGCCATGTCATACAGTGCTCTAAGGAGATGTTTGCTAACATCCTTAGCTGCATGGAAACACTGAAGCAACTTTTGCTTTTGTGTGCCATCTGGAAGGGCCTGGGCCATAGTCTTGCCCTTCTTACAGTTGGCATTTTGGTATTTCACCATATGTGACAGATTGTTTGCAATCCTTAGGCCTAAGGTGGAGAAGGCATAAACCCTTTTGTCCCAGAGGTCAATCCTGCAAGATTCGTTGTCAGGGGAGAGGGAACTAAGTTGTTAAGGCACCTTCGATCTGTCATGAGCTGCCTTGATGACTACTGAGTCATTTTCAGCCTGGACAGCATAAAAGGGGAGACCGGAGGGGCGTGATAAAGTTTGCTTGCCCTCCGTGGCATAGCTAGCACCATGTCTGGTCTGGAGGAGTGATCTTGAGAGGAGATTCAGGGATCTCTATGAAGTCCACAAAGTCCTTCCTGGTGGCATCCTCTTCCTCAGTGTGGAAGCCCATGGTTGAGGACAGCTGCTTCATCACATTAAAAAATGTGGGGTCCTCAGGAGTGGACCTGGGATTATGCTTCACAGAGTCCTCACTGACAGAAGAGGCTGCGGACTTGTCAGAAAGTAGGTATTCCTCCTCTTCTTTCTTCACATCATCAAGAAGAATGAGGTCAGGATGATACTCCTCCTCGACATCAACCTCTTAAGTCTCTGAGTCTGGCATCAGGTTTACCAGCTGTGGCCCATGGGGAGTCTCCCTGGGCCACCAAAAAGACATTGACAACAAAGCTGCCGTCAATGGCATCAGTGAAGGGGGCCTATTCAAGGCACTCAGTTGCTGAACTATCACATTAGTGAACTTCATTAGGACCTCATTCAGGTCAATGGTGGACGTCGATGGAGGGGAATTCGATGGCACAGGTGTCGATGACCCACCGTCTGCATCCTGAGAACCCAACAAGCCTGTAGCCCTGGTGGGAGAAGGGGCAGGCCTCAAATGGGAGAGTTATCAATGACAGCCCTGTCATCGACAACGGAGGGGCTGATAACCCAGAGGTCGATGGAGGGGCACCCTGTGAATCAGCAGAGATGCTGTCAGTATGGGTCTGGTGGGCACACAGACCTGGACAGCAGATCTCTTCGTTGAAGTGGCTGCAGTTGGTGAAGATCCCCCAGAAGAAGGAGAGGCCAACGGGGAGTGAGATCGACACGGGCGTGATCGCGATCTTTTGTGACTTTCCCAAGGACTTGTCTCAGGCCTTAGAGACCTGGGAGCTCAAAGATCCAGTCTCTGACTGGTGGCTGGGGCCCCAGAGGACCCCTGCCTGCAGCTGGCTACCTGTTGATCCATCAGTAATTTTGTAAGAGCCTTCTTGTGTCTCAGAAAAGTTGTTTGATTAAATGTCTGGCAGGGCTCACAGAAACTTCTTGGTCAGGCTCAAGACAGCAGACACAAACAGAATGTTCATTTGTAGAGGCAATCTTCTTTCCACAGCAGCAGCATTGAAAAAGAAAGGTAGAAGGATTAACTGTCGACATAAACAAAAGAAGAAATCTCTTAAAAAAGAGATTTTTACAAGGTAAGTGAAAAAGCCGTAGGCTGAAAAAAGGCGTAAATACTGTGATGGAGCTTCAGCGGCGGGGACCCATGCAAGTGAGTCAACGGTGGGAAAGAACTGAGGAGGGAGAGGGGCTGCTCACACCTATCTATCATTGGTAAAGTCAGCTGATGTCGGCAGCGTGGGCAGCCCCAGTTGTACTAGTGAAAATCTTTCATTTGGATTCCCCTTCACTGACAATGAAGGTTCCTACAGCATTACATGATGACTGAGATTCCCTCGAAGATCTACTGTTATGGTGAGTTCTTGCACAACTGTTCTTTCTCTCTCCAGAGATACCCCCAAAGAAAATCAGGTAATTCACCACCTCCTGGTGCAGGGACCACTTGTGCAACATCTCTCCCACCTGGTTGAGAGTGTCCACCAGCAGACTGTTCATTCCTGTGACATGAATTTCCAGGAGATCCACACACAGGCTGCACACCAGTGTCCAGATGCAGATGGCCTCCCAACACAAGGGAAGGAGTTTCCCTGTGCTTGTTCAGGTAGATTTTTATGGTGTTATATGTCTGGACCTGTAGAATGATCTGACCCCTGACTAGTGGAGTGAATTTTGTCAGAGTAAGATGCACTGTACAGAGCTCCAGCAGGTTAATGTGGTGATGGGGCTCCTGGGGTGGTCAGAAACCATGGGCTGTGTGATCTCCCAGGTGTGCTCCCCACCCCACCAGAGAAGTATCTGTCATGAGTGTGATGGTTAGTTCTGGGCAGACAAATGGAATTCTGTCCTCCAGGTATTCTGGAATCAGCCACCACTTGATGGCATCCTACATCGGCTTGGTCACCGTGACAGACTGGTCCAAGTGGCTAGGCACTGGGATCACCAACGGACCAACTCCCACTGGATGTGGTGTATCTGACAGGGGGCCAATGGACCACACTGGTGCAGGATGCCATGTAACCCAGCGGCTTCAGGAAATCCGAGGCAGGGCACAAGAGCCCAACCTGAAATGATCAAGTAAAGGAGATAAGATCCAGTACACAATCCACATGGAGGCGAGCCTTGGCCCACAGGGAGTCTAGTTCTGCCCTGATGAACTTGATCACCTGCTTCAGTACCAGTGAAGACTTGTCTGGATTGACAAACAAGCCCAAGCCTCAGCAAGTCTGGAGGGCCAGATCTCTGGACCTCTCCACAGCCTCTCTGGAGTGACCCGCTAAAAGACAATTATCCAGGTAGGGGTACACTCTGACCCGAGGCACTGCAGGTGGGCCACCACCACTGCCATACATTTGGTGAAGACTCTGGGTGCTGAGGAGAGGCTGAAGGGCATGATCTGAAGCTGGCACAGGACCCCTTCTTCTCAGAACCAGAGGTACCAATGGTGGGATGGACAGGATGGGAATGTGGATAAACACATCTTAGAGGTCTAGGCAGCAGAACCACATCTTCTGCTCCAGCGATGGAATAATCTGATTCAGAGTGACCATCCAGAACTTATGTTTCCTCATGAATGGACTTAGATCGTGCAGATCCAGCATGGGGCACAGCTGTCCTTCCATTTCAAGGCCAGGAAGTACCTGGACAAGGAACCCTGGCCAGTGTGTCCATATTGCCCCTTTTGCAAGAAGCTGAGCAATGTCCTTCTGATGGGTGAACTGTGTGTCCTGTGACACCCTGAACTGTTAAGGTGCATGGAGGTGGTAAAGTGGAAGAGCCTCGAAGTCCACAGGCAATCCACTGCCCACAATCTCCAACATCCATTTATCCATTGTCATAGTGGACTTATATGGCAAGAATCGACGTAGCTGGCCTCCGACCAGGAGAGCAGGCAGGGACAACATGGGTGGAGGGATAAAGCCCCTCAACCCATCACTGAGCAGCTATTGAGGAGGCACCAGTGGTTACTGCCAGAGGGACACCACTACCTCTGCCCCCCCTTTTTTGGACCCTGGTCCCAGACTTGGGCATCAGACCCTGGCCCCTAGACTTGGGCTTGGGGTGCCAAGGACTGGTACTGCCCCTGCTGAGGCTGCTGCTGAGGAGACTGACTGAAAAGACTGGTACTGGAAAGCCTGTTTCTTAGGCTTCTTTTTCTGGTTCTTCTGGGATGATGTCACAGAATCTAGGGTTGCACTGGACTTCTTGGTGAGGGTGAGATGTCCTTCCATCCCAGGAATAAATAGATCAGTGCCCAGGAAGGAGAAATTGGCCCACTTGTGCTGGGTATCCACCTCGAAGGTGGAGAAATGTAGCCAGGCCCTGCAATGCATGGAGGCAGCCACTGCCATAGCACAGGCACAGGAATCACCCACGTCCAAGGCTATCTGCAGCTGGTGTTTAGACAGCAATTGACACTGGTCTCTGATGAACTGCACTTCCAACCATTGTTTAACAGGGAGGTGAGGGAGGGCTACATCAAAAACTCCCATCAAAATATGACCAAAGTTGGCCATTATCCTGGCATAGCTAGCCTGCTGGAGACCCACAGAAGCTGCAGAGTACAACTTTTTAGTGGCGTGGTCAGTCTTGCAGGACTCCGTGTCTGAAGACTTGTCCATGCCCCCCCTGGTGTCCGGACATGTAGAACACCAAATCTGTGACCAACCTTCCTCAGAGGGGTGGTCTGAAAACCCAGAAAGGGAACCTGTGGGGACCACATACAGTACTTGCAGACAATGTGGCAGATAGTGCCGGGCAAGAAGCTAGATGTTGACAAAGCTCCAGGGTTGGTCCTAAAATGGCCTCAGCCACAGGGAAGGCAACCCCAGGGGATTCATCACTGTTCAAAATGTCTGTAAGGGGATACTTAGCTCTCTTTTGGACTGGCTCAAGTAGGACCAAGATGGACTTCAAGATGAGTCGGAAGTGCTCCGAAGGATATCAGGTCATGCTCAGTAGTAAGTTTCTCAACCAAGCTGCAAGGATGGGGACCACATGATCCATTTAGTCTGCCTGTTATTTGACCTACTCCCCCCAAAATATATTCCCTTATTTCAATATTCTGCTATGCCTGTCCCAAGATATTTTGAACTCCTTAACTGCCTTGGCATCCACAACCTCTTGCAGCAGCCTGTTCCATGGCTCCACCACCCTTTTGGTGAAGAAAAACTTCCTAATTTTGCTCCAAAATCTCCCTGCCATTAGACATCTGTTGTGGCCTCTAGTACATGCCTCTTTATTTTCTTGGAAGAAGCTCTGATTTTGCACTGAGCTGACACCCTTTAGGTATTTAAAGGTTTCTATCATGTCTCCTCTGTTTCTCTTCTGTTCCAGACAGTACATGTTTAATTGTTTAAGTCTTGTCTCATATGGTTTATGGTGGAGGTCCTGAACCATCTTTGTAGCGCTTTTTTGCACAGTTTCCAGATGGTCTATATCCTTTTTCAGGTGGGCACAGTATTCCAAATGTGGCCTGACCAAGGATCTGTAAAGTGAGATTATCACTTCTCGCTTTCTGCTTGTGATCCCTCTTTTTGTCTAGGGAAATTGCTGTGGCAAGGAGCAGACCAGCTCAGCTCTTCCACATGATTGAAAGACTTTTACATCCTGCCTGTCTCTGTGTTGGTAGGGCGGGTTCTAGCACTAGGTGCAAGGAGCTTGCTCTGTTCTTTGCCAACAAGGAGTCCTCTATCAGGGCTGAGGTCTCAATTAATATCTCTCAAAAGGGATACAGGGTTCATGCTGAACAGTGTCGAAACACTCCTCCTGTCTGGGATGAGTTTGAGTTGGTTGGGGTGGAGGAGGTGGTTGAGATAGTCTAGAAGCTATGGCCAACACAATGTGATCTGGACCCAGGTCTGACCCACCTTTTGGTTGGTTATCTGGACCTCATTGGACCTGTGGTTGCAGAGGTCGTCTGGAGTTCTTCGAGGATTGGGGTCTTTCCATTGGCCTTGAAAGAGGCCTTGGTTAGACCCCTTTTGAAGAAGCCCTCTTTGGACCCAGACTGCCTCGGCAACTACAGGCCGGTTTTGAACCTTCCATTTTAGGGAAGGTTATAGAAATGTGGTGGCCATTCAGCTTGAGAAGCATCCTGGTTCTTCTTCCATCTATGAATCTTTCCAGTCTGGGTTCTGAGTGGGGCATAGTATGGAGACTGCTCTGGTGAGGGTGCTAAATGATCTCCTGATGGCGAGGGACAGGAGAGACCACATCATCTTAGTCCTCCTGGACCTCTCTGTGGCATTTGTCACTGTGGATCATGAGGTGCTGCTTGATTGCCTGCGGTTCTGGTGTGGCCTGTCCAGTAATGTCATCAACTGATTCAGGTCATACCTGATGAGGTTGGCCTCATCTAACCTGAAGCCTCTGCGCTGTGGGGTTCTGCAGGGTTTGGTCTTGTCACCTTTATTGTTCATGGTGTATATGCTGCTATTGAGAGACATTATCAGGTGGTACAGGCTGGGTTTTCACTGCTAAGCAGATGTTACCCAGCTGTACCTATCCTGTGCTCCCCATACCCAGGTGGCAGCCTCTGTATTTAACAGCTGCTTTGAGGAAATCCAGATGTTGATGGCTCAAAACTGGTTTAAGCTTAACCCAGACAGGGCAGAGGTACTGGTGGTGGATCCGGGACAGACGAGGAGGGTGAGGGGTTACCCTCCAACTTAGTGCTGTGGGGGATTCTCCTTGTCCCATCTAGATGGGTGAAGGATCTGGGCATGATCCTAGATGACAGTCTGACACTTGATGCTCAGGTGTCAGCCATGGTCAAAAGTGGATTTTACCATTTTAGGAATATTGTTCAAATTCAAGCCCTGATCCCGCCTGAGGACCTGATCACACTGGTACATGCTTTCATCACATCCAGGTTGGACTACTGTAATGCCCTGTACATAGGGTTATCTGGAGGCAGCCTCCATGGTCTGCAGCTGGTGCAGAATGTGGTGTGAAGATTGCTGATGGGGGCAAAAAGGTGGGATCACATTACCTCGGTGCTCAGCAAACTGCACTGGCTGCCGGTGAGGTGGAGGATTGTCTTCAAGATAGGGCTCCTGACCTATAAGACCCTACATGAAAGGGGACCTGTCTATCTGCAAGATCTCCTTGTCCTCTACCGGCCACCCAGGGCACTCCATTCTCCCAGGGGAAGCCTCCTTGGAGTTTCAAAGGTCAGATTGCAGCATTTGGGTGGATTGGGAGTTATCGGTGGCCGCACCTATCCTTTGGAACTCACTGCCTGGTTATTTGAGGAAAGTCACCTTAGTAGAAGCCTTTAAAAAGGGTCTGAAGACATATCTGTTCCAATAGGCTTTTATTGACTAATTAATATATACCTTGTTTTAATAATGGGATAGATAGATTGACTGTTTACTCTCAGCCAACTAATTTATTTATTTGTATGGTTTTTTAGAAATTGTACTGATCTGTATTGTAAAGTGCCCTGAGTATTTGGAATGGAGCACTTTAGAAATAAAGTATCTATCTATCTATCTATCTATCTATCTATCTATCTATCTATCTCTTCCAATGCAACCAAGGATGTTACTGGCTTTCTGTGCTACCTTCTTACATTGTCTACCTTTAGGTCATTGGATACCATGATCCCTAGGTCTTTTTCTAGGTTTGTGATGGTTAATTGTTCACCCCCTAGATAGTAATTTGTTTCCTGGGTTTCTTTTCCCTAGGTGCATGACCTTACATTTCATGGTGTTGAACTTCAACTGCCAAGTTATGGACCATTCTTCCAGTTTTGTTAGGTCTGATTCCATTGCTATGACCCCTTCCAGTGTATCCACCCTGTTGCAGAGCTTGGTGTCATCTGTAAACAGGCATACTTTCCCCACAATCCATTTGTGATGTCGCTAATGAATATGTTGAAGAGGATTGGTCCAAGCACCAAATCCTACGGAACCCAGCTGGTCACTGTCATGAACCCACTCCTGGGGGTCAGGTCCACTGAGCTTACAGTGCCCACCCTTAAGTGCAATCCATGATGGGGGGGGAACAGGAATACCCTTCTCATCCCTTTAGAATTCTTGCCGAGGTTACGACTGCACCTCTGCCAAGAGGACCCAGGGCATCCCTCTAGCTCTGGATAAGGGCACAATACCAGTCTCAAGTCTTGTGGCCACATATGAACACTTCCTTGGCTATTACACAAAGGAGGAAGACCCAGGTGTCACACTGTCTTTGGGTGTAGCAGCGTAACACCTGATCTGGCCTTCTCCCTATAGGACATGCAAAAGCCAGGCTCAGAATCCTTGCAGACTCTGGTATTCTCCCTATCTTTATCCAGATGTCCCTTACAGACCCTTTTCTCAATCTGTTTGCTTATGGTGGCCCCTCTAAGTAGTTAACAGTTGTCACAGATTATTAATAAACCTTCTACAGTCACTCACAAAAGGATATTATAAATGTAAAATTTAGTCTATCAAATGAGAACATAGATGAGATGACATCACTCATAGCAGCAGCGCAGCTCACACAGGTTTCACAACAGGATAAAATAAAACTTACTCAAGCATTTACGCATCAAGAATTGCACACAGAAATCATTAGCTTAGCATGTAACACAGCACCAGGCTCAGACGGTCTCCCCACTGAATTATAGAAAATAGTATGGGGAATAATTCCCACTGCTTTATTATCAATTTTCAATGCTTTTCTCATAGAGGATAGAATAACCAATCAGAAGTATGAAGGCCTGATGATTTTTTTATTTAAAAAGGGTGAAAAGGTGGACATTGAAAACTGCAGACCCATAACATTGTTAAATATAGATTTTAAAATATTTGCAAAGTTACTTTGTAATAGATTGCTATATATTGTGAATGAAATTGGGGACCCTTCTCAGTATTGTTCAGTCCCTGGTAGAACAATACAAGATGCACTTATTTTAATGAGAGAATTGTTCCAGCATCACACAAGAGAATCCAGCCCTGGATATTTATTTAATTTTGATCAATAAAAGGTGTTCGACCATATCTCTCAAGATTTTTTATGGTTAACTTTACTAGCATACGGAATTCCGCAAATATTTGTAAATTGGTTACAAATATGTTATGCTTTGGCATATACTGGTTATACTGGTTTAACTGGACAAAAGAAGGCTATTACAGCCCATCGAGATTGTCCCCCACAACAGTAGGTCAGTCATCTTCCTCATTTGTTAACCAATTATCCAAATTGTTTTTAAAGGTTTCAGATGTTTTTGAATTTACTATAAATTCAGGAAGCTGATTCCACTTCTGTGGTACCCTAACATTGAAGAAATTATCTCTTTTATTAGGATTAACCCTTTCAACAATTAATTGTTTATTATGTAGTCTGCCGACTATACTTTTTTTGCATATGTTAATCCACAAAGTTTCATTTGCAATGGACATTTTAATATATTAAATAAAAATAGCAAATCACCTCTTAATCGTTTTTGTTTTAAGGAGTGTAAACCTGTTTTATTTAAACGTGAGTTATATGAATCATTTTTAAGTCTAGGAATCATCTTTGTTAATCTTCTCGGTACTTTCTCCAGTCTATAAATGTCCCTTTTGAGGTATGGGATCCAATAAGGGGATCCATAATCCAAATATGGTCTAATATATGATCTATATAAGGTGACTAAACATTGTTCTGATTTATTGACAAATGTTTTTTAATCTGTTTTAACAACATGTTAGCTGAATTTGCAACTCTATTACAATGGGAATCTGCTGATAATTTATTATTTATTAAAATCCCCAGATCTCTTTCACATTTGGAGTATTTGATTTGTTTGTTATTTAACCAATATGTATTTTGGGGGTTTCTATTCCCAAAATGCAAAACTGCACACTTGTCTGTATTAAATTCCATAAGGTTACTTTTTGCCCACTGTTCTATAGTTTCTAGGTGTTTCTGAAGAGTATTCTCATTTAGGGGGTATCCACTCTCCCTCCTAGCTTAGTATCATCAGCGAATTTAGCAATGAAATTACTAGAAGTTATATTTAAATCACTGATAAATAAATTGAACAATGTTGGACCCAAGACCGAGCCCTGGGGCACACCACTAGTCACAGATAGTGGATCTGATAAAAAATTGTTGACCCTGACCATCTAAGTTCATCCATGTAACCACTGGGATACCCAGTTTATTATATAGGCTGAAAATCCAAATTTACACATTTTCTCAATGAGTAAAGAATGGGGCACTTTATCAAAGGCCTTGCTGTAATCCAAAAGTATAGCATCAGATGGAATATGGTTATCCAGATACCTGCTAATGTTATATAAGGAAATAAGATTAGTGGTACATGAGAATCCAGTTTTAAAGCCATGCTCAGTGGAATCATGTACCCCTAATGTCTGGATTTCAGAAGTCAATACAATTTAACAATTCTTTCCAAGGTCTTGCCAATTATTGATGTAAGACTTATTGGTCTTTAATTTTGAACCATTGTTTTATTACCTTTCTTTAATATCGGAACCACAATTGCTGTACGCCAATCATTTGGTATATTGCCTTCAGCCAGTGACTTATTAAATAATAAAGTTAGGGGAACAGTGACCGAGTTTATAGTTTCTTTCAGAAACCAAGCATTTATGTTATCTGGTCCTGAGCTAGTAGATTTTTTTAGTTTATGAAGAATGTTTTTTACTTCTTGCTCATAAATTATTGGATGTAGTGGGGTTTGGTTGCACCTAGGTGAGTAAGTATCTTTATCATAAAAGACAGAAGAAAAGTATTGATTAAATATATTTGCAATTTTTTGTTCATCATTAACAGAATTCCCTTCAACTGTTATAGGACCTATTTTTCTAAAGTCACCTTTTTACTATTAATATCAGAATAAAGTGATTTTTTGTTTGATTTTGAATGAGCCAAGGTCAATTCTAATTTATTTTTAGCTATCCTAATTAGTTTTTAAATGATTTACTGAGTTTTATATCTAACCTTAGAATCTTGAGTACCCTTCTTTTTAATTTTCTAAAGAGACGCTCTTTTAGCTTTATTTGTCTATGTATATCTTTATTAAACCACATCGGAATTTTACCCTTTTTATTGTATTTAGATTTTAAGGGGACATAAGTACTTTCAATCCGGTTTATATTGTATTTAAATAAGTCCCAGGCTTGGGTTATATTTTTATTTAAAAACATACTTTTCCAGTTAATTTGATTGATTAAAGTATTAATTTGTTTAAAGTTGGCTTTATTGTAGTTCTTTAATAATATACCTGAAGCTATTTTACTTTTGGTAATATTTGTGTTGAATACTACTGCCCTATGATTGCTATTACCAATAGAAGCAGTAATATCTATATCAGTTATTAAATTTCCTGAATTAGTAATAACTAAATCCAGTATATTTTTTACCCCTAGTGGGGTCATTTACTAATTGCTCAAGGCCTAAGTCAATACATAAATCTGCTAACATCTTTTCCTCTGAGGTTACCCCAGTAAATATTTTCCAGTTAATACCAGGCATATTAAAATCTCCCATGATAATATTGTCATTATTATCTATTATGTCAGATATTTGATTAATTAACTCATTTGTATAATCAGAATCATATGAAGGGGGTCTGTAACAGACTCCTATAACTAATTTGGACATACCTTTAAACTGCAGCTGAACCCACAATGATTCAATACTAGAGTTGTTTATCATTTCCGATGAAACAATATCATTGTGTACAAATAAACAAACCCCTCCACCACTTCTATTCTGTCTGCCTGTATGATACAGCCTATATCCAGGGATGTTCTTGATCCAATTTGATGACGAGTCCCACCAAGTTTCAGTTATAGCAATTATACCAATATCCAACAATTTACATTTACAGTCCAATTCAGCCAAACTTAAATTACTCAGAGATTTAGCATTAAAACTAAGGACTTTAGAATATTTGGCTACCGATTGTTTAATATTTATATTTGTCCTTTTTTAGAGAATTTAGATCATTCCAATTCTCCCCCACATAATCTAGTTTAAATTATTTATCTCTGTTGCAATTTTTCTGCCAAATAATGTATTTCCCCTTCTACTCAAATGGAGTCCATCCCAACAGAAAATTGAGAATCCTTTCCATAAAAGTCTTCCCAATGCTGAAAGCATTTAATCCTCTGCTTCAGGCACCATAATCTTAACCAGTTGTTTGTTTTTTTGATTTTATTAATAATGGCATAAGTTGCCCTAGATACTGGTAGTATCTCTGAGAAACAGACAGTACAGCCCCTCTCAACCAGAAGATTATTTAGTGCCACATAGCTTTCTTCCAGTTTATTATTCTCAGATTGACACACATCATTAACCCCTGCGTGGATAATTACTAGCAGATTAGGTCCTGCCTGGGATAGTATAGGGTTTAACATACTGGTGATGTCAGCTATTTTAGCACCTCTATAACTTAAACAAGTTCTGTTAGCTTTATCAGGATTACAGCTTTCTCTATCAATATGTTTAATCATGGAATCTCCCAGTACAAAAATTTGTCTTGATGTTTGACTCATTGGCACTGAGGGGTTTGTGTCTATTGAATTTGTAACTTCCATATTTATTAATTGATTCTCTGGTAGCTGGTTTAATTTAGAAACGGAAATCAATGGGTTATCAAAGATTATTAATGGATTCTGACTGCTATGGTCAATGACTATTCCATCAGTCCCTAAACAAGAAGCATCAGAAAATGAAGGTAAATGTGGTGTATTAGTTTCCGTGTCATCAGATAATATCTGAAACCTGTTTTTAATTGGAATTTCAAACTTGTTTGCCTTTCGTCCTTTTTTAATTACTCTACCTATAGTTACTGTCGCCCAATCATTATCTTCTGTATCCTCTTCCCTTACCTATTTCCTGTTGACATCATCATTTTTTTCTGTTGCGGTAATTAATTGCACTAAAGGTTGTTGTAACAAGTTTAAGTCTTGATTAATAATACTTAAAGGCTCAGTATTCAGTGTGGGGACACATACATTTTGGTTCAATTCATAATGTCGTCTCAACATATCAGCCTGATTATTTTCTAGTGTAATTAATCTTTCCCCAAAGGAACTTAATTCTTCTTCCATTGCTTTATTTACTGTACATTTTTCACAATGATAAATATTTACCACGTTAGGTAGTGAATCCACTAATTTGTACATAAAACATATGTGACATTTGAGTCCAATTTCCCCCTCAATAGTCATGATAGTATGGTTTACCTGGTCATTAGATTCCATATTAATATATGAAATTTAGACTATCAGCACAGTAATATTCCAGATATTTATAAAGTACACTGGTTTATATAAGATTTGGAGGGAAAAATCAGATTACCACAGATAATTGCTGAGCCGCTGAATCCGCTGAACACGCTAAACACCGGCGTTGCGATGTCTTATGCAGTCGCTGCTCGCCCTGCTCAGCTTCGCGCTGCTCGCCGCAGGGTGAGTTAAATATCCCCGGTAACTGGAAGTGCAATCCGTTTCCCCAGCAACAGCTTACTGCCCACAAAACAAACTTAACATGATTTAACAATTTCTAAAATAAAGCTGGTATTACTACAGGTAATCCTGCAGTTTACAATGTTGCCAGCAAGTTATAACTGCCACTGAGTCGGTAGTTTACCACTGCTCCTCCTCCTGTTTCTTGGAATGCAAACAGGGCTCCAAAAATGACTTTTCAGGTTACACAGTAGATGTTAAATGCATACAACAGTTGAAAGGTATATTAGAACTGCCAGGAGTGCTAAACCAAAATTAGTTTAAAAGCAAAGGTCTCCCCCGAGGTTTGTGGTTCTTAGCTTTAGCTAACATGCACCACAAAGCTCCTCTGCCTGCTATCTAACAACTGCAGGGCTCCAGATATGTAAGTTTTAAGCAGCAATACACAGTTTCACAAGGTGGTAGAGGTTTATGTTTATGCAGTGTTTAAGCTCTAAAGGAGCTGGTTTCAGAAGCAGAGCACTATTTATAGCTCTGAGACCCCAGAAGTCCCTTAACAGCTGATCACTGTTTAGAAAGAGCAAAAAGTATACAGTGCCAAAATTAGTTTAAAAGCAAAGGTCTCCCCCGAGGTCTGTGGTTCTCAGCTTTAGCTAACATGCACCACAAAGCTCCTCTGCCTGCTATCTAACAACTGCAGGGCTCCAGATATGTAAAAGTTTTAAGCAGCAATGCACAGTTTCACAAGGTGGTAGAGGTTTACACTTCTGCAGCGTTTAAGCTCTAAAGGAGCTGGTTTCAAAGCAGAGCGCTATTTATAGCTCCGAGACCCCAAAGTCCCTTAACAGCTGATCACTGTTTAGAAACAGCAAAAAGTAAAAAGTGCCAAAATTAGTTTAAAAGCAAAGGTCTCCCCCGAGGTTTGTGGTTCTTAGCTTTAGCTAACATGCACCACAAAGCTCCTCTGCCTGCTATCAAACAACTGCAGGGCTCCAGATATGTAAAAATTTTAAGCAGCAATGCACAGTTTCACAAGGTGGTAGAGGTTTACACTTATGCAGCGTTTAAGCTCTAAAGTTTGACCTTATGTAAATGGTTGGGTTGGGAAAACATGTTACATCAGGAAAGAAGTTAGGCAAGTCTGACCATTCAGTCCCATTTTATTCGTATTAACAATAGACCCTATTATTAGGATGCTGAAAGGGCCCCCTGGTTAAAGGGCATTTACTATCCTGGAAGAGGAAATGTCAAAACAATTGGTTATGCAGATGACTTGTGTGTTTGTTTTCCTGACTCCAAGGTAGGTTATCTTATTTGTAAGGTCTTAATAGCATTGCTTCAGGTTATAGGCTCCTGTATTAACAAAAAAAAAGTATATATTTATTCTTATCCGATACAAGGCAAGAGGAAGTTCATATAGGTGGAGTTCCGATTTTAGATCCTCCCCCAACAAATTTTTAGAAATTTATTTCGGTGGTATAAATATGGCAGAATATAACTGGAAATTATGTCTAAATAGAGGGAGAGAAAAGGTAAGCACATGGACAAAGTGGAAAATGAGCAAGAAGAAAAGGGTGTTTATGATAAAAACCTTCCTCTTAACAACAGTTTTATTTATTAGCCATGTATTTCTGGTACCAAAAAAACACGAAACTGCACTTTTAGCATGTTTTTTTCTGGGTTCTGGGGCAGCCGACTAAACCCAATAAAAAGGAACATCTTGTATTTATCCCTACAAGAGGGAGGAATTCAGATGATTAACCCTATAGTCTTTTTTTTTTTTCAATTTTTATATCATCTAATTTGCAACCTTTAATTCAAAATAAGGGAAACATATGGGTAGAATGGACTAGCAGACACTTACAATACATTTTAGAGGAATGGCAAAACTCAGCTTTTTTACATAAAAATAAAAGAAGATGTAAATTAGCATCAGAATGGAATGTTAGTTTTGATTTGATAAAAAAATGGAACTTACAGTATGAAAATGTTAAACAGCATTCCCGGAAATATTTGTACCAGTATATTATTCAAACAAGTTTTTATGAAACACCTTTTATGGACTTTACAGATACAGAGAAAAAAATCCATAGGGAAGAGATTGTCTGATCAAAGAATCCCCAAATATATGTGGGATATAATTTCACTAGGGATACACAATAAGATTAATACAAAGGGAAACCATAAACACAAAGCTTTAGAAGAAAGGTATTGTCCCCGGAAAACATGTATCACCCAGGTTGAATCAGTGAACCATTTATATTTTGATTGCCCCATATTAAAGATTTTTGGGTCATATGGGAACAATGGTGGGTAACATACCCAATGAAACAATGGTCTGTGAGGCAACTTTATTATGGGTTTTTTTTCTCTAGAATGGAGGAAATATGATACCAGTACGTTAAATGTCTTAACTACGTATACTAGATTTGGCAAGCAAGGTGTCTCTTTATTTTTCAGCAACAGGAAATCACTCCATTGGAACTATATGATAGAATATATAATGGGATTGTCATTTAAGGGATTCAGAGTTCCTTATGTTAAAAAGAGGAATATGGGAAAGATATTGGCGGATCTTTTTAAAAGAATAGTATGCTTGGGAAGGTAAATATAGAATTGTAAGAGGAGGTTTATTGGACAACATTTTTTTTTTGTTTGTTTTGGATAAGGTTTTTGATTATGGTGTACGTATCATTCCAAGTACATGGTTATGTTGGGGATCGGAAAGGGGTTTAAAGTTATATAGATCCTTGAAACAAATAGGGTTGGTTCAATTTTTTTTCTCCTTATTTCGTGTTTTTGTAACATGATGAATGTCAATATGATGGAATATTGTTTAGTTTATGTATGAGTTGTATGTTTTTAAGTTCTGTATTTATGTTTTGTTTTAATAAAAAATTCCCCTATTCTTTTCGAGAAGTGTCATGGGCTATTTAACATCCACCTGAACACCCACCAGAACAGGCAGACAGGACCTCAGTTTTAACTTCTCATCCAAAAAACAGCACCTCAGGAGTGCAGCACCACCCTCATGCTGCACTACAGTGCCAGTATTGGGATATTAACCCAAGTGCCTGGTGTGATCTCCTGGCCTCAGAGGTGAGTGTGTTACCTGCTGAGCCACTGACACTGACTGAAGGTTCTCAGTTTCTTTAGTCCTTGGCAGCCACACTGGGTCTCAGCAGTTTTGCTCCTGGTGTGTGTCAAGCAGAGTGTCCAGATGAAAATGTATGTGTGTTCAAATGCACTGATCTAGGGCTGTTTATAGGGATGGCCATCCCAGTCTGTGGACAGAGGCTGGCCTTTCCATTTTAGGCCACAGGGTGTCACTCTTGCGCTTCCCCAACACACTGTTCTGCCACCTGGTGATGTTACACAGCCTACATTTATGACACTTGACATTACAATCTCACACAGGTCTGTTAGAAGGAAGTTTCCTCTTTTTTTTCTTTCATCTCATCAAAGGTAATACCCTGGAACACAGCATCCTGCTTTTTGAAGTTAAAAGGGCTATCGACTGAACACTTTATTCACCTCTGTTTCCCTTGGTCAGTTAACTGTCAGAAATACGCCTTTGATCAGTTATCCCCAAAGCCTTTGACAATAACTTGTCAGACTCCTGGCAAGCCACTGACCTGCAGGTCAAAGGAGGGTCAAAACCTTTTTTAAAAAATCCAGTCTTTTCTCTATGTGCCTTTGTATTAACACTGGCATCTCTTGTGGGATTTACATATGCATAGAATTACATAAAACACACACAAATATATATGATGGATATATATATATATATATATATATATATATATATATATATATAAAGAGCTAAATATGTACACATTGGAAGAGAGAGGGACCGGGGGACATGATAGAGGTCTTCAGGTACATGAAGGGGTAAATGGGGAGGAGCAGTCAGGGTGCTTGAAAGAAGGAGGAGGGGCAACTAGAGGGCATGGGTGGAAGCTGGAGGGGGGAAGATTCAGGGGAGAAAGAAGGAGGTGCTACTTCACTGAGAGCATGGTGGAGCCATGGAATGCGCTGCCCAAGGGGCTGGTGGAGGCAGAGATGGCGGAGGGGTTAAAGAGGAGGGTGAGACAGGTACAGAGGAAGGGTTCTGGAAGCAAAATCCAGTGCAGCGAGAATATCCAGAACTGGGAAGGGAGAAGCCAGAGAAGGTGAGGGGGGGCAGCAAGGTCAGCTCCCAGGGTGGAGGCTGACTAAACGAGCAGACACGAAAGACCGTTAGGCCTATTCTGCTGCCATTTTAGTATGTTAATATGTTAGTATATATATATATATATATATGAGAATTATATCTACAAATAAGGACCAGCAGTGGGGTAGTTCTCCACAGTCACCATCCCCTCTCTCGACAGGGTGCCATTCATTACAACTTTCTGGGTCCTCCCCTGAAGCCAGTTTCTTACCCAATTAACAATTTTCTTTCCTAAACCAGAAGCAAATAGTCTGATACATTTTATTGGACCAACATGCAGTAGATGTTTCAAAAAGAAAACAATGTCTAAGTTTTCGGACTGATCAAGTCCTTTCTCAGAGAAAAGGCAGAAGTCTTAAATGAGAACTTCTGCTCAGTCTTTACTAAATATGCACCTGGTAACAGACCCACCCCAAAGGGGGACAGAAGTCACCTGGGGGAATGGACACAGGCCCATTCACAATAGAGAGGGTAAGGACAGAATTAAAAAAATTAAAGGTAGATAAAGTCATGGGGCTGGACGGAGTCCACCCACGTATATTGAGGGAACTTAGTGATGAATTGGCAGCACTTCTAGCTGATCTTTTTAGCAGATCCTTGAGAAGAAGGAACAGTTCCCCAGGACTGGAAAAGAGCAATAGTGGTCCCCATACACAAGAGCGGTAGCAGTGAGGAAACAGGAAACTACCACCCGGTCAGCCTCACCTCAGGGGTGGGTAAGATGATGGAGCCACTGTTCAAAGAAAGGATGCTAGCATTCCAGGAGCAGTGTTTTATTTAACTCCAAGAAATTGATTAGTGTTTTGCCCATAAAAGTGCTAAAACATTGTGAAAATACATGGCACTTGCCGCACTGTGTTTAACAAGCATAACACTTCTAGAAAACCTATATGAATACTTTCTGTACAGTTCGCATTGTCCCAAGAAAAAAACTGCTGCTCAATTATTTAAAACCCTGCTGGAGGATTCTGGACAACTGGACACCAAGTAGCATGGCTTCACAATGGGAAGGTCCTGCCAGACTAACCTGATCAAGTTCTTTGACTCAGTTACTAGGGCTGTGGACCGAGAGGAGCCACTGATGCTATCTACCTTGACTTTAGCAAGGCCTTCGATTCTGTACCACACAGTAGGCTGCTAAACAAACTTGACCATACAGGAGTGTGACAGGAAGTGGTAGCATAGGTGAGTAACTGGCTTGAACAGAGAACTCCGTCTGTGACAGTAAATGGGGCAGCATCAGAGGATAGAGAGGTGACAAGCAGGGTGCCACAGGGGTCCATCCTTGGAGCATTACTCTTTAATATCTTCATCAGAGATATCACAGAGGAGTTGAGTGGGAAGGTGTGTCTGTTTGCAGATGACACAAAGTTCTGCAACAGAGTGGACACTGCATAGGGGGTAAAGCAAATAAAAAGTGACCTACTCAGGCTGGAACATTGGTCCAACTTTTGGCAGTTAAAATTAAATGTGAAAAAGTGCAAAGTTATGCATCTGAGCAGAAGCAACCCAGAGACAGAATACTACCAGGGAGGGGAGAAACTAGCAACCACCCATCAGGAGAGGAGATCTAGGGGTTATCATATCAGACAATTTGAAGGTAAGCGGACAATGTAAAAAGGAAGCAAAGAAAGCCAGCAGGATGCTGGAATGAATAGGAAGGGGCATCACAAGTAGAAGGAAGGAGGTGATCCTGCCACTGTACAGGTCCCTGGTGACACCCCACCTTGAATACTGCATCCAGTTCTGGAGACCTTATCTCAGGAAGGACATAGACAGACTGGAGACAGTACAGAGGAGGGCAACAACAATGATACACAGTCTCCATAGGTTGCCATATGAAAGCAGGTTACAGGAATTCAACTTGTACTCCCTGGAAGAATGCAGGGATAGAAGGGACATCATTGAGGCATTCAAGTTTCTGAAGGGTATAAACAGAGACTTCACCCAGGAGCTCTTTATGGTCAATAGCACCAGTAGGACAAGAGGATGTGAGATGAAATTGAGGGGAGGAAGAGTCAGGGCAACATGCAAAGGTTTTTCTTCACAGAGAGAGTCATTGACTCCAAAACAGTAGAGGAATTGAAAGCAACTTGGGACAGACACAAGGGGACTGTCTCACAGAAATCCTAAAAGGGGGGCAGGGCTCAGGTCAGACTAGATGGATCTTTGGTCCCCATCTGCCATCAATTTCTACGTTTCTATGAGTTATGACCATAAGGACTTGGTTGGTCTGAAAGCTTAGACGCTGTTTTCTTTTTGTAACATCTATGTTGGTCCAATAAAAGGTATCAAACTATTTGCTTCTGGATCTGTACATAGAAGAACCAATATGGCAACTAATCTATTTCTGTATCTCTCCTCCACCTGCATTTCCCAGTTTGTTAATAAGCCTCTTCTGGGAGATGGAATAAAAGGCCTTACTAAAGTCTAGATATACAACATCTGCTGTCTACTCTTTTTGTCACCCAGTCAAAGAATTTTAACATGTTTGTCTGGCATGACCTACCAGTTGTAAAGCCATGCTGCTTAGGGTCTAGCCTCCCACTGGTTTTCAGGTATGCCACTATCCTTTCCTTTAATGATGATTTGAGGAGTGGAGTCTCAGAGGAGGTTACAGACTCATGATCCGAGTCATCCAAGCACTCCTTAAAAACAGCCCTTGACCGTTTCTCATCACAGACCTCCCAGGTATCCTCTCCCATGGTGATCCTCAACGACAACTGGCATAGCAACCAGTGGTTAAGCAGCTGAATTCCTTAGTCACAGTACACACCTTCGGTTGTGGAGGTGGTGGCTCCACCCAAAGAAGTGGAGAAGAAGTTGCAGTATGCACCTGCATGGTATAAACTGGTGGGGGTACCATGGGCGGTGGCCAGACCAAAGGTCCGTGGGGTAGAGCAGTACCCTGACTCACAATGGCCCACTGCTGCCACATGAGGTTCTCATAGCACTGGCGCATCTTGCGGTGATGCCCCTTCTCACCTGAGGGTGAGACGGATGAGGATCATTGACAGTGACAGCTCCCTATTGAACAGGATCAACAGTGGGAATGTCTCAACCACAATCACGACCATGACTTTGACCGGCAAGAAGGGCCTTTTGGCAAGTTGCTGTAAACCACGTGCCTGCCCACATTGAGTAACACAGATGTGGAAGAGCCAACCTGCAGTGGAGGCTGCTCCCATTAAGGTTCAGAGGGGGACACCGACCAGACCACATCCTCCTGAGTGAGGACTGGGAGCAACGGGATCTGCGAGACTGATTCTGTGATGTCGTCCAACAACTGGTCAACAGGCTAGAGAAACATTTTGGCAGCCTGCTTGACTGGAGTCAAAGTTGATTGGCTCGATGGGGGAACCAAAGAACCTTTGACATGTCTGACCTGCCCCTCAGCTGGTTGGACAAAGTGAGGGACTGGGAGGACCTCGATCACTCCCTGTCCCAACTGGCACTGATGGCACTTGCTTTTAACACCACAGGGGGCAGGGCTCTCCCACAAGGTCTGGAGGGCAAAGACACATCTCCCGAAACTCTCCAAACCCCCTGACACTGGCCCAGGGAAAGTGCTGAGATCAAGGAGATGCCTGCCGTGGAAGCTGCCTCAAGGGCTGCAAGTTGATGAGCCAACCCTGCTGCAGTTGAGGCCTTCTTGCAGCCATTAGGGTGGTCCTTCAGATCCCCTTCTGAAGGCCAACCCAGTGACAGACAGTGCTTCCTGTCCTCAAGGGATTAAGGAAGCACGCTTCACCATAGCCTGCACCCGGCCACATCATGCTGCTCACTGAGGCAGTACACGCACGTGTCATGTGGGTCAGTGACTGACATCTTCTGCCAGCACCATGCACAAAATTTTAATCCTGGCTTCCATTGCTCCATTACTGATTGTCAAAGAAACATGGAGAATCCACAGAAATAACTTGAAAACTTTGAAGAAAGTTCACTAATGGCACACTAGAGAGACTAAGTAGGAGTCTTGCAGGAGGTGACCTGTTCCTCCAGTGGAAAGAAAGATTTGAAGTCAGAGGAAGGAGTCAGAGGATATACTACCAGGTGGTGGGAGCAGCTTAGATTAAAGACATCCAGACATCTGGTGGAACTGCCAGAGTGTGGGAAGTGAACCATATCCACAGTCCTAGAACCAAGCGATCAGTCATGGGACCTGCCTAGCTATTCACCCTTTGTGAAGCAGTGCTGACTTTGCCAGCAAAGTATTGTCTCATATTTGGGGAATTGGGTTCAGTTCATGAGGTCTTCGCAATGGGTAAAGTTCATGACTGCTAGCTTTTTGTCAGTGAAGAAAATCTGCAACATGTCTAGTTGTCCAAGGTTCTCCTATGCAAAAGGTTTTCTGTGTTCTTTTGGTAATATCACACATTGATGTGAATGATCTTTTCATTTAATCAAATCAAATCATCTTTATTTTTAAAGTGCCTTTCAAAATCAAGGCGCTGTACATAAAAACAGATACATAAAATAGAATTTAAAACACAACATTAAAACAAGTCATCCGTAGCTGGGGAAAGCTAAACTAAATAAACAAGTTTTTAACTCTATTTTAAATCTATAGCCAGTTGGGCATTCTCTCAACCAACGAGGTAGAGAATTCCACAGGGTAGGCACTGAAAAAACAAAGGCACGAGATCCTGATGTCTTCAATCATACCCTGGGAATCTCCAGCAAGCCCTCCTTGGTGGAGTGGAGAGGACGGAGGGGGCAGTAGGGTACCAGGAGATCTTGCAGGTAACCGGGTCCCTGATCATGTAGGGCTTTAAAGGTTAGCAAGCCAACCTTAAAGGTGATGCACCACCAAACAGACAGCCAGTGCAGTTCGTGGTGCACAGGCATAATATGACTGGTTCTAGAAGTCCCAGTCAAAAGCCTGGCCACCGCATTCTGCACCAGCTGCAGGAGGCGGATATCAACCCCGGGTAGCCCTAGGTAGAGGGAATTGCAGTAATCAAGATGGGTAGTGACAAAGGCATGGACCAATGTTGGAAGATCACCTGGAGGAACCAGGTGTTTCACCTGGGTGATATTCCTCAGATGATAGAAAGAGGATTTGACGACAGCTGACACCTGAGATTTTAGGGTGAGACCATCATCAAAAATAAAGCCCAGGTTATGCACCTGATCGGAGGTAGTGAGCGACATACCACCAAAAAATAAGTCTGATGGTTGTCCAGCCCCCAAACCCACCCCGGACGACATGGGTCCACTACCAGCACCTCAGTCTTATCCGGATTCAGTCTCAGCCAGCTAGAACTCATCCAAAGTCTGATCTCAGTGAGACAGTTATCAAGCACAAAGAGTGCATCATCTTGTCTGGGCAGAAAGGACAGATACAGCTGAGTATCATCTGCGTAGCAGTGAAAACCCAGACTGTATCACCTGATGATATCTCCCAGTGGTAGCATATACACTGCAAACAACATGGGGGCTAGAATGGAACCCTGTGGTACCCCACAGGGCAGGGGATGAGCACCAGAGGAATAAATTCCAGTGGCAACTCTCTGAGACCTGTCCATGAAGTATGAATGGAACCATTTGAGGACTGTACCAGACAGCCCACAAAAGAACCACAGGTGCTCCAACAGCACACCATGGTCTACAGTGTCAAATGCAGCAGAGAGATCGAGAAGGACCAGAATGGTACATGCCTTTTGATCTCTAGCCATTAGGAGACCATTCAATATCCGAACAAGGGCAGTCTCCGTGCTATGCTTCTTCCTAAAACCAGACTGGAGAGTATCATAGACATTGTAAGTTATAAGATGATCATCCAATTGCAACACAACCGCCTTTTCAATAACCTTACCAACAAATGGCAGGTTAGAGATAGGCCAGTAGTTAGCTAGACAATCTGGATCCAAGGAGGGCTTTTTAAGGACTGGTCGAACGACCGCCTCCTTGAGGGGGTGAGGAAAGACCCCTTCTCCAAAGACTTCCAAACAATGTCAACAAGGATCGGGCAGATAACTTCTACACATCCCAATAAAAGGGGTGTAGGACCTAGATCCAAACTACAACTAGTTGGTCGCAGTGTTTGAATGATCTTCAGAACGTCAGTGAACTCCGGCCGGCAAAAATCTGACCAGACAGACCGAGTGCATGCCACTTCCTGCCGACCACTGCAATCCCTCAAAGGAGAGGTCGGACCGATGCCAGACCTGATGATGGCAACCTTATCTGCAAAAAGACGAGCGAACTCCTCGCATCTCAGCTGAGAAAAAGCTTCTCTGGGCTGGAGACAGATTGGATTGCACAATCTGTCAACAGTCCGGAAAAGCTGAGCCGGTCGATTCTGTGCGGCAGAAATCTCCCTGGACAGGAATTTTGCCTTCTTATGGGTGATTTCTGATTGATAGCCATCATAATGTGCCATCAACCTAAGCCTGTCAGTATCATGGCCTGACTTCCACCAGGCTCTCTCCAACCTTTGGCCTGCTCACCTTAACTCCTTCAAGGAGCTGTCAAACCAGGGGCTCCTTGAACGAAGGGTGAGAGGACGAACATGAACAGGAGCAACCTTGTCCAGAGCATCTCCCACAGCCTTATTATAGGCTAGTAAGAGATCATCTGGACTCATGCATTCACCTGACAAGCCCGATAGATCCAGTACTGCCGTTAGGTCACTGGGGTTGATACCCCTTAACGGGCGGTATTGAACCATCTCCGTAGGGGCAGACCTATTTGGGGGAGTCCTGAAACTGAACCTTATGGTGTGATGGTCAGACCAACTGACTGGTTCCACCCCCAAATCAGCAATCTCCATACCCAAAAGAAAGATCAGGTCCAATGAATGACCCCCTACATGGGTCAAGGAGGTAACCACCTGTGTTAGGCCCAGCATCATCATCAGCTGGAGGAGATTTTGACCAAAATGCAAGAGTTCCTCATTGACCCAGGCATTGAAGTCCCCCAGAACTATCAATCTGGGAAACCGCAACACCAGGTCGACAAGCCTTTACCTGGGTAGTATGTGTCCCTTATCTAGGCAGAAGACACCAGGAGAAAGGACTGCTGTGTGACTGGACTTCTCTGCTGGGACTAAAGTAGAAGAACTTTTGTACTTAGACCTTTAATTTAGGTTAAAAAAAACTAACATACAAAACAAAAAAAAAAGTATGTATGTGTCTGTCTGGGTTAACTGAACTGAATGGGTATCTGAACAGTTACAGGTGTAAATATCAGGTGATTGAAAGGACTTAACTGCTGTGAGGTTTAAATTACTGGTAGAAAGATCTAGTAAGTAGGGGGAGTGGCTTAGCTAGAAGGAAGCTACATTTAAAGACTGCCTTAGAAAGATTCTGCTAATATCTAGGCAGAAGACACCAGGAGAAAGGACTGCTGTGTGACTGGACATCTCTGCTGAGACTATATTGCCCTCCTTCCTCCCTCCACTCCCCACGAAGCTAGTTCTATTTTATAGACACAGGATTTGACTGACAACAGGAACTTCCTGTTTGGGAGCAGGAAGTGAGTGATCACAGAACCACCAAAGACCCACCATCCTAGAAGGGCAAGAGTAGCTCTCCGGCCCCCTCTAGATGCTGGAGGTCTGCCTCTGAGCAAGTAAGTGGTCTACTGAGAAATATAGGATATTCTTGTCTCAGAACAGGACAATCAGGAGCTTAAAGGGCACACAGGCAGAAAGTAAGGAGAGAGAGAAAAAAAAACAGAGGAAAGAAAGGATTGAAAACAGTTAAGGGGCCAGAAATAAGACATGATTGGAGTGGTGCAGTGCAGTGGCTGTGGAGCAGCAGTCTTCCGGGAGACATTCTGGAGGATGCGGTGTTGTCCCATCTGCAGGCACCTCTCTGGGCTGAGGGAGGAGGTTGCTCATCTCCAGGATGAGTTGACCAGGATTTGTGGGACCTCCTCTTCCATCCAGGGACCACCAGTGCCACTGCCGTTGCCTCAGAGGTTGCCAAGAAAGAGGAGCGGTTGGACCACAGTTGGCTCAGGGAGGCTGAGGGTGGTGGAACAGAGGTGCATTCCTCCAGTTATACCTCTCCACAATTCCTATGCCATTCTGGCAAAGTGTTGTTCCTCTATGGAGGCACCCACAGTGGAGACCAAGGAGGATGCTGGGAACCTCCACAAAGGAGACCCACAGGAGGGTGGCAGGGGACCTGCAGGGAAAAACAACTCCTGGTGGGGGACTCCATTGTTAGGAAGGTAGAACTGGGGAGGAAGGGAGAGGAGGTAAGGTGCCTGCCTGCAGCTGTGGCTTGGAGGGACAGGGCGAATCCTCAGGATTGCCGAGCAGCTGCACAGGGAGGAGCTGGATGTCATTGTCCACCTAGGGACAAATGACCTGACTAAGAAAGGATTAGAGAAGTGCAGGAAGAGTTTGTGGAATTGGGGAGGGGCCTTAGTCAAGTAGCACACGGTAACCTTCTCGAGGTGCTGCCCATCTATGGCATAGGAGGCTAGGGTGTTCCGCACCATGGGATTCAATCAGTGGTTGAAAAACTGGTGTGGAGCTCAGGATTAGCTTCATTGGGGACTGGGGTCCACCTGGAGTGATGCAAGCCTATACTGGCATGATGGGCTGCATCTGTCCGGGAGGGAACCAGAATCCTAGGTGATAAGTTTAAATGCTTCATTGGCAAGCTTTTAAACTAGCCAAGGGAGAGCACTGGAAAGGAGCAGGAAATCCTAGCCCCCAAATAATCACGGTAGTAAGTGCGGCAAACACCAACATAGAGGTGTCGATAGGGAGAAGGGCAGGGTAAATGGAGACGTGACAAAGGCAAGAAGGACAGGGATGGGGCAAAGGGAGTAAGGCCATCAGGAAATGGAGGTAATGAGTACCAATGCCCGTAGTCTGGGCAACAAGCTCCCTGAGCTGGTGGCCTTGATGGAAGAGGATGCCTGGATATCGTAGCAGTCACAGAAACATGGTACACAGAGAACCATGACTGGGATGTTAACATACCAGGGTACATAACCTACAGGAGAGACAGGCAGGGAGAAGAGGGAGGAGTAGCTCTCTGGAAAGGAAGGGATAAAAGCAACTGAACAAAGAATAAACAGGGAGGAGAGGAGGCACTGTGGGTCACCTTGGAGACTGGAAAGGCACCACAATCGCACAGGGGTTGTGTACAGACCCCATGTCAGGGAGGGAATGGACAAGGATATGATAGAAGGCATTCTTAGAATGGCAGAGAAAGGGAGATACTATTGATGGGAGACCTGAATATGCCAGATGTTAACTGGAGCACACTTGCTGCAGCCACATCCAAGAGCAGGGCCATTCTTGATGCCCTACAGGTGGCAGGCATTAGACAGCTGTTTGGAACCCACTCATGAGGAGCAATCTTAGACCTCGTACTCTCAAATGGGGCAGTGAGAGGATCTCAGATCTAGAAGTGGGTTGCCATCTGGGGACAAGTGACCATCAAACAGTGTGGTTCACGTTAAACTCAGCTACAGAGTCAAGCCATACAAAAGTGAGGGTACTGGACTTTAGGAGGGCTGACTTTGGCAAGATGGGAGAGTGCCTCAGAAAAGCACTAGCAAACAGGCTAGAAGGAGGTGTGGAGCAACAATGGTGAATCATCAAAACTGCCATCACAGAGGCAACAAGCCTTTGTGAAACAAATAAACAAATCAAAATGAAAGAAAAAGCCACTATGGTTCTCAAAAGTGGTGGCTGTGAAAGTCAGGAAGAAAAGATAGCATTCCGGAGTATAAGGAAATACAGAAGGAGCAGGACAGAGCTGTACCAGTTAAGGCAGAAGGAAGCAGGAGGAAGTCAGAATAAAAAAGCCCAAACTGAGAAAAAGATAGCCAACTCAGTTAAGAAGGGGGATAAAACCTTTATAGGTACATCACGAGCGTGAGAAAGACAAAGGAGGGATAGTGAGGCTGAATAGAATGAACGGTGGGTGGGCAGAGGGACAGTGAAAAGCAGGGATATGAATGAATATTTCTGCTCAGTATTCACAAAAGGAGGAGAAATGCCTAATCCAATTAACAGAAGCACTCTTGATAGGGGGTCGATCCCAGTCCTTTCACAGAAGAAAGGGTTCTGCAAGAACTCCTAAAACTGAAGGTGGACAAAGCAATGGGTCCTGATGGAATTCACCCCAGAATTCTAAAAGAATTAAGGGAGGAACTAGTGAAACCACTGGCTACTCTTTTAATAAATCATGGGAGGATGGTGTCGCATCCGAGGACTGGAGGAAGGCGGATGTGATTCCCTTCACAAAGTGGGACCAAGACAGAGGCAGGAAACTACAGACCTGTCAGTCTGACCTCTGTGGTAGGGAAAGTGATGGAGTCACTCTGAAGGAAAAGAATAGTTGAGTACCTAGAGGCCAGTGGAGCACAGGACCCAAGGCAGCATGGATTCACAGCGGAAAGGTCATGTCAGATGAATCTAATAGATTTCTTTGACTGGGTGACCAAAGTAGTAGACCAGGGAGGGGCTGTGGACATGGCCTACCTAGACTTTAGCAAGGCATTTGACACAGTCCCACACAAAAGATTAATAGTCAAATTAACCAGCCTGGGAGCGGGTCCCAGGGTGGTAGCCTGTGTAGAACATTGGCTGCACAACAGGACACAGAAGGTAATTGTAAATGGAGTCCACTCTGAAGAAAGAGTTACTAGTGGGGTACCGCAGGGTTCAGTATTGGGTCCAGTCCTTTTTAATGTCTTCATCAGTGACATTGCAGAGGGACTGGAAGGAAAAGTATGCCTTTTTGCAGATGACACAAAGATCTGCAACAGGGTTGATACACAAGGAGGCATGGAAAGGATGAAAAGGGACTTGGCAAGGTTGGAGGAATGGTCAGAAGTATGGCAGCTAGGATTCAATGCAAAGAAGTGCAAAATAATGCACCTGGGAAACAAGAACCCAGGGGAAGAATACACAATGGGTGGGGAGGTAGTAACAACAACAAAAAAGGAAAGGGACCTGGGGGTAATCATATCAGATGACCTTAAGGTTAGCAAGCAATGTGAGAAGGCAGTAAGGAGGGCTGGGGGTATACTGGGATGTATAGGGAGAGGCATCAGCAGCAGAAAACAGGAAGTTGTTATCCCTCTGTACAGACAGTTGGTGAGACCCCATCTGGAGTACTGTGTCCAGTTCTGGAGACCCCATCTCCGCAAGGACATAGACAGGATAGAGGTAGTCCAGAGGAGGGCAACTAAAATGGTGCAGGGTCTGCAAGAGAAGCCGTATGAGGAGAGACTAAAGGAGCTTAATATGTATACCCTTGAGGAAAGAAGGGAGAGGGGGACATGATAGAAACTTTTAAGTACCTCAGTGGAATCAACAAAGTCCAAGAGGGTAGCATCTTTCAGAAAAAGAGACTTGCAAGAACAAGGGGACACAATTTAAAGATAGAAGGAGGGCGGTTCAGGGCCAATGTGAGGAAGTATTATTTCACAGAGAGGGTAGTGGATGCATGGAACAGCCTTCCTGGGGAGGTTGTGGGGTCTAAAACAGTGGGAGAATTCAAGAATGCATGGGACAGACATAAGGCAATTCTTGTGGGGGGTAGGAAGAAATAGGCTGTTGGTTAACTAGGATCTACGGCCTATCCTGTAGGTAGGGAAAGGGGCAGACTAGATGGGCCAAGCGGTCCTTATCTGCCGTCAAAGTCTATGTTTCTATGTTTCCGTTTCCATTTTTCAGATATCACATCTCAGATTCTTTGTAAGGCTGACCTTTTTTTTCTCACATAGCTATTCTGATGAAGTGTAAATGTTTTGGATCAGATGTATACTTACCAGTAAATCGGGAAAACTCTTCCTCCATTTTTCTACTCTCCGAATCCTGTTCATTTTCCTAAAATGATAAGATTATGGTGGGTTGGATCAATAAATGTATTAAAATTGAGTACTGTGAGCAGATAAAGAGAAGTCTGATATACGTGTGGTTCATAAGCACACATATAACATTCAAGCTTTCCAGTTACATGCCAGTTTTAATACTTCCCCCCATCCAAAGCCCTTGAGAGAACATTGTCCAACAACTTGTTTCATATCTTGAACAATATGAAATACAGTGTCTACAAATTGTGTCCCTAACAGCATGGATTTTGGAAAAAACTTACAGCACTAACTGAGTACTCTAATTTTGTCCTTGAGGCCCTTGACAATGGAGACAAGGCTGGCACCATCTATATTGACTTGATCAAAGCCTTTGACTTGGTCAGTCATAAGCTCCTTCCCCTACAAAGCCTGTCACAGGACACAGTCACCTGGCTCCAGAGTTATCTCGGTAATTGCTCTCAGTGCATTAAGATAGAGGGTTCCTTGTCAGTTGTTATTAGTGCTTCAACAGTGCTAGCACTGACATCCCCTACAGCGACAGATACCATGCCAACTGTCAGCATTGTAGCCTCGGGGATATTGGTGCTTTCTAACAGGGGACTGTGCCCCCCAAACCCCCAAAGTGAGGGGTTATGCCCCCCATACCCCCCCCCGGTCTCTAGGATTCCAACTCCGAGTCGGAGTTGGATGGGGGGACCAGGGGGGGCGAAACACCCAGCAAGGCAGTCTCGGACACACTGCACAGACCATCACAGCGATGTGCGGGTTTTGCCTGATTCCTGTCACTGTGATGGTCTTCATGGTGTTGGAGTCACTACGGTAACAGTATACCCAATTCTGGACTTCCCTACTATTTGGCTTATTCATAAATCACCTGCCTGATGCATGACAGTTTGCCAATGTACTTCTCTATTCAGGCGATGCTTTTATCTATTCCAAGGACCCTAACTGTGACAACCTAACCTCTGTCCTCCAGGGTAATTTTGAAGCCCTTGAAAACTGGTTCTAAATTACAAAAAAAAAGCTAAGACAATGCTCTTCACAAGCCCACAAATGATGAAAAAGGTACCCCCTCCCCATCATTCGCAATGACCTGGGACATACACTTGAATGAGTGGAAGCCTTTAAATACCTCAAGGTGATCCTGGATGATACCTTGTCTTTTATTCCCCACGTTGACCACCTAGTGTCCATGGTAAACAGAAGATTGGGAGCCTTGGACTGTAACCATGTGAACCTCACTGCTGATGCTAGACACCTCATAGTGGCAAGCTCAGCACTCTCACTTGTTGACTATGGTCTCCCTGTCTATGCAACTGCCTGCAACTCAATTCTCAGAAGAATAAATTTGATCTGTAATAAGGCTTGTCATCTTGTGCTTGGGGCAGACAAGCACACCTACAGCTGAATCCTCTACACCCAAACAAATTGGTTACCTCTACCTAGCAGAATTAAATTCCAGATATGTCTGCTAGCCAAGATGATGCTACTGGGCCTAACCCTCCAAGGTCTAACTGACTGCTTCCACCCTGTTGCCAGTCTCTACAATACCATCAGCATGGCTCGGAATGTCCTTGAACTGCCTTTCTGTTGTATTCTGCTGGGATAGTGTTCATTATAGTTAGGATCATTGGCTGCTTAAATGAGTTGCCTGATACCTTGCTCAATCTACCTAAGTTTGACCAATTTAAGAGAGCACTAGTGCCAACCCTAACAGTTCAATGCAGTTGTACCTGCTAACCATCCTAACTAAAGTCCCTCCCAGTACAATCTTTGAACTGTGTCAGATTCTGGCTCTGAGGCCATGTACCTTTATTATGCTTGTTCTGCACTGTTTCCATCTACCTGCCTTATTGTAAACTTGTATGCAATTGATTCCAGCCTTTTTTTACTTGTTTCACTATATATTCTTCATTCCACTGGAACTCACTTATTGAATTTGTTATGTTACTTTGTAATACCTGTTAATGACACAGAACATTTCTAAAAGAGCACGTGCGCCCAAAAGTATTCTCTGACATTTTCAGTAAATAAATAAATAAGGCTGGCTATCAACATTGTCTGCTGACATGTTGGGCAGCTCTGCATTCCTTAGTAGTATTTAATGTGCTAGCCTTGACATCACTTCACGCAGGCTAGCCTTTACGTATATCCACAGACAATTAGTAACTATGTAAGAGATAATATTGCAATGGTAATATTTATTTAAAAGATAACTGCTTTTAATCAGTATGTTCATTTTCTCCGTGAAAGTCGAATTCATGATATACAGGGAGTTTATCAAGTTTTCAATAGTTGAAGATAATTTCACGAAGCCCCTAGGGAATGTACTTAACACTACTGTTTGCGAATATTTAAGGAAAATGAAAAACAGACATGACTGTGATTCTCACTGTGTATAATGTGGGGATAAGGTCATTGAGGAGAGGTAATAACTTAAATAATGAATTAGACTCTGTTACTATCTACTGGTACCCCTGCTTGCATTGCTTTAAATATATATATAGTTGTTATTTACTTACTTATGTTTTGATACACTACTGCAATGACTATATAAATGAACTGTGTTCTAAGTTGGTATGATAGGGGCACAAGCAGATGTATGAATGAGACATGATTTCATCAGCAGTTATCTTTTTATATTCAACTTGTGCACAGAGAGCTTTGCTGAATAGTTCAATATCAAACCTTATGCATTTGAACTCATCTGTGTTTTGATCATACTGTAATTGAAAGTTATAAATGTGCAAGGTAGCGCACCTTTAAACAAGTAGAGGAAAAAAGACAATGTAATAAAAAAAAGATGACAATTTACCAGATTATTGCCTGAAAATTCTGTGAAATTCTGCCAAATTTTAAATTTCAGCTATGTTTTTTGTTTTAAGTAAGTAATCTAATGATACCAAATTTGGTAGGTATACAGATACTGATGGCTTGCAAAAATGAACCAAAATTCAGAATCCTAGATTGAAAGGGAACAGAGCTATGGGAGGCCAAAGATTTAATCAAAATTTAATTTTCACTTTTTTAATCTAATTTTAAAACTTCTTATCCACATTTCTCCACTGTTTCAGGATTTAGAGAAACATACAACGTGGTTATGTGCACCACATTTTAAGTCTCAGGCTCTAAGGGGGCTGTGCTATAGGTAGGCAAATGTGTTGCCAAAATTTAGATTTTAGTTTAGTATAATTTTAAAAGCATTCATTGAAATGTTATAAAATTAGCAGGTATACAGGTTACTGCTACATTTATATATGTACCCTGTTTCACATTTTTAGTTCCGAAGATGCCCGAGTTATGTGCAGATACAAGTGTTCATGAAATTTCCCACAAAAACTAAAATGACAGACTTTGAGCACTTAGTTTGAGACAATGGGCTGGATATTCAAAAGGGTTGCGCCATGCGCAATAGGGTTGCGAATGTGCAAGTCCAAAATTGTGCCATTCTGCGATATTCAGCAGTAGGCATTTGCGCCACTGAAAACAGGCTGAGCAACAGCGCAATGCAAATGAATGAATGCTGAACTGGAGAAGGGGAGGAACCATACATAAACTGCTCAGCCCGATATTCAGCCGGGCTGTGCAGAGTTGTGCAGGTGCAACCCACAACCTGCGCCTGCACAACTGTGAGCCAAAAAAAAAGGCCTAAGTCGAGGGCCACCCATAGGTGAGCTGCTGCATTGCAGGGCGCAACACAGCAGCTGCCACCTGTGGCTGGCCTCAACCCACCCTATGTGCCCCCAGGCCCGATCGCTGGCAAAGAGAGTAATATCCCACCACCACCCCACAGCCCGGTCCGGACGCCGTCAAATTCCCCCACCAGCCCGATTCGGGCAGCAAAGTGTTCCCCAACATATCCCTGGTGGTCCAGTGGACGAACATCCCGAATCACGGGATGGGTGTGCAACCAACCCCCCAAAACATCCCTGGTGCCTGGTGTCCCACCCCCACCCATGAAGCCTCCACCCTGCTCCCCGCGGCTGGCAGGCGGCAGCATCCCACCGCCTGCCACCCCTCCGCCCGCCGACCGGCTGCCGGTGAACTGACACCATTGGTGCAGAGCAAGAGCCAATTGGAGTGCAGCCACCAACGCAAAGACAGTCAGATTTGTGAATGAATACATTCATTCATTCATTCACAAAACTGGACTGTCTTGTACAGTATCGAGCTGCATGCCCATTGGCTCTTGCCCTGCACTAATGCAGCGTGCCATACCGGCAGTCAGTCGAATGGGCGGCAGGCGGTGGGATGCTGCCGCCCGCCGCGCGTGGGGAGCGGGGTGAGGCTTCGTGGGTGGGTGGGTGGGGACACTAGGCACCAGGGATGTTTTGGGGGTTGGTTGTACACCCATCCCGCCGATCGGGATGTTCAGTCCACTGGACCACCAGGGATATAATCGGGAGGTGGGGGTTGTTAATACACAATCCCGCCGATCGGGATTTACGGTCTACTGGACCACCAGGATATGTTTGGGAGGGGAGCCACATTGCTGCCAGCGATCGGGCTGGTGGGGGGCATTAAACTATGCCCGTGATGAACCCAGTGGGGGGTGGTGAATTATACACTGTTCGCCCGCGATCGGGCTGCAGGGGGCATCGGTCCCTGACGGCTGCTGCCTGGCAGGGTGCCAGGCTCAAGTCCTCGGGGATCGGCGCACCTGCATGCTAATGGCATGCAAATGGGGCCATAATCAGATGCAAATGGCCCCCCTTGCACCTAGCATGAATTATGGCCCCATTTGCATGTCACCTTTTGAATATGGGGATTTGCGCTGGGCAATGGTACTGCTCACCGCAAGTTGAATGCTCCACTCTGACCACTTGCAGTGGCGCCAAGTTCCACTGCGCCATGCACAGTGGCTGTGGTCAGGGTGATATTCAAAGGAGTTGCTCAAGGGCGCAACTTCTTTGAATATCGCTCTGGACACACCCCTGCGCAACTATTTTGTGCAGCGCAAGGGCTTGCGCCACAAAATAGCGCAGTTTGAATATCCAGCCCAATGAGTTCTAATGTCATGAGATTTGACACACCATTAGAACTCCTATCAACAAGTAACCATTCCAAGTGGCAGATCTCTAGCTTAATAGAAGGCCGAGTAATGACCAAGTTAGTAAATTTCAATAATTCTACTGACTTTCATCACATTATACATTTCAGTTTTGTTGGTCTAGTTATCAACTTAGGTATGTAAATTATACCAAATGTGTCAGGTAAACAGGTACTGAACACTTACAAAAGTGTACCAAATTTCAGACTACTAGATTGAAATGGACTTCTTGAACAATATGTAATACAGTGTCTACAAACTGTGTCCCCAACAGCATGGATTTTGGAAAAAACATACAGCACTAATTGAGTAGTTATGGGTGGTCCAAGGTTTTAATCAAAATTAAATTTTTTGTTTTTTTCATCTAATTTTAATTTTTTTTATCTAACTTTCTCCAGTTTCAGAAGTTGGAGAAACATACAACATGGTTATGTGCACCAAGCTTTAAGTTGCAAGCTTTTTTTTTTTTTTGTAGACTCTTTTTATTCACTGCCTCTTCGGGGAACTCTCTCAGGCATCTGTCTTACCCTCAGCTCTACCTCCTAACCTGAAACTCCTCCTTATGTCCCGGCACCAACCTGACCAACCCCCAGCTCTGAGCCCCTCTGAGGTAGGGCCACCCTATCCGCCCAGGGGACTCTATCTACAATTGTTGTGGCCAGGCTGGGCTCGGCCCAGGACAGGAGGAAGTCCGACTTGGTGGAGTGTGGCTGGTGGGAGGCAGTGTCATTGCCTATCCCCGAGAGCAGGGTATTTCCGTTGTTTTCTCCCCAAAGCTCAGATGTGCAATGACATCCAGCTCGGCTGATGCATGTTCCCGTGCACCTCGGAAAGACATCCGCCACAGCTTCCAACCCTGCATTCTGCAGCCATGCATTGTAGTACCACCAGTCTCCTCTAGCGGTCACTAATGCATCGGCAAGTGGAATCCCCTTCCCCCGGAGAAGGAGAGCAGTCCTGAGGGCACTCAATCCTTCCCCATCCCTGCCGACCCTCGACAACCCGGGCTCGTTCCCAAACCTGGGTCACCAGCGTGGCGCAAGGTGTGACGTCCAGCACCTCAACCCTCAGTGCCATCAGGCCAGTCCAAGTCACAAGCTTTAAAGGGGGTTGTGCTACAGGCAGGCAAACATTTTGGCAACATTTAGATTTTAGTTTAGTATAATTTGAAAGGCGGTGAGTAGTGGGTGGGCAAACATTTAATCAAAATTAGATTTTCAGTTATTGCCATCTAATTTTAAAAATTCTTATCCAGATTTCTCCACAGTGTCAGGATTTAGACAAACATGCAGCATGGGTATGTGCACCATGTTTTAAGTATCAAGCTTTGATGGGGCTTTGCCATAGGTAGCCAAACAGTGAGCCAAAATTTCGATTTTAGTTATGTAAGTATAATTTTGGATGCATTCATCAAAATGTTATACCATTTTTCAAGTGTAAGGGCTATTATGACATTTATATATGTACCTAGTTTCAGATTTCTAGCTCCAGAGGTGCCCGAGTTACATGCAGATAAAATTCGTCATGAAATGTCACACAAAAAATAAAATGACAGACCTTGAGCACCTATAGTTTTAAGGCAATGCATCCTAATGTCAATATAGTTGGTGCACTGTTACAGCACCTATTAACAAGTGATCTTGACAACTGTCTGACCTCTAGCTCAATTGACAGTTGAGTAATGATCAAATTAATACATTTCTAAAATTCTGCAAAATTCTGGCAACATTCTGCAAACATTTATGGAATTTCATGGAATTCCATTTAAATTCCATGAATTTGTAATGTTCTCATTCTGCACAGCTCTAATTGAAATAGAAATGAAATACTTTGCCCCACAAATCAAAAAAGGAAAGCTTATTTAGTAATTGAATACTTTACCCGACAAATCAAAAAAGGCAGGCTTAGTCATAAATTTTTTTCAGAAGCCAACAGCATTGCTAAATCTAGGTGACAACAGCATAGAAGTAAGTACCTATTGTGGTCATGCGTACTACTGTTTGCATTATTCAAGTTCAAAGGTACATTTAATATGAGTGATTCATCCACATGATGTCTTTGATGATGTCTGTGATAGGGCTCTTAGGTCATGGCGTAGGGTATAAGACCTACAGAAGAAGGGGTTCTAGCCCCAGTTCGGAACAATTTTATCTTTCTCATTATAATTTATGTAGTATAACAGAAATTGTTAGATGTCATTGATGATGATAGTGCTATGCTTTCAGCAAGATTTGAAGTGCTTTATTGTTGACAACATGAAAGATCCAACTCACACTTTGACAATACTTCAAATAGACAGGCTATGGAAAGGGCTGCCCACCCACAACTGTCTGACTATACTGACACACATGCAACCTCCATACTTCCTCCGCTCTCTAAAGCGCTGGAAAAAATAGTCGCTGACCAGTTTACAGAACACCTGACTAGATACAACCTCCTTAGCCACGCTCAGCACGGCTTCCGGACAGGACATAGCACTGTGACCGCACTGACCGAGCTCACCTCGTTCATCCATGAGGCCTTAGACCAAGGAGCTGTTGCAGGTGCAATCTTCGTGGACCTCACCAAAGCATTTGACACAGTCAGTCACGATCTGTTGCTTCATGTTATGCCACAGCTAAATGTGGTCACTGAGGCGACTGCCTGGTTCAAGGACTACCTATCAGGCCGGTCTCAGCAAGTCAGGGTAAATACCACCATCTCCTCTCACAAAGCAGTGTGCTCTGGGGTCCCGCAGGGGTCTATCCTTGGCCCTCTTCTCTTTTCCCTCTTTTTAAACTCTCTTCCCAAGGCATGCAGTGGAAACATGCTTCTCTATGCGGATGATGCGGTACTATTCTGGAAACACCCTCAACCATGCACCCTGCAGCAAGCCCTACAGGGTTTCTTTGGGGAGCTAGAATCGTGGTTCGATGAACACCGCCTGATCATCAACTATAAAAAAACTAAATCCATGTTATTTGCACACCGACAAAGCCCACACAGCCAATCGGCTCTACTAATTAAAAACAAGCAAGGCACCCCCCTTGAACACGTCACTAACTTCAAATACCTGGGTATCACTTTAGTTACCTCCCTCTCCTACCATAGACACGTTCAACTTCTTTCCACCGCTGTTAACACAAGAGTGGGAATCCTCTATCGGGTTAAACACTGTTTACCCCCACAGGCCTTGCATCTGGCAGTCTCCGCCTCAATCCTCTCCCTAATCAATTATGGGATATCGATATATGGATCGGCTGAACCCACGGTACTACGCATTATCGACACCGCCCTGAATAAAGCCTGCCGACTAGTCACGGCAGTGACCCAAGCTTACCTACACATGTGACCTATATGCCCCTGATGGGCTGGCTAAACTTCCAACAAAGACTACATTACCACACCTGTATCCTGGCTAATAAAAATACAACTTCAGACCGCCCCACTTGGCCTTCTCCCAATAATCAGACCAGCCCCCATCAGGCGCAATACCCGACTCGCCTCTAATCCTTCATTCCGGGTCCCCCACTGTAGGACATCAATGGGTCAAAGATCGTTTCGGTACCATGCTCCTCGTTGGCTTAATGCACTACCTCCTCGGCTCACTCAGACACACAGCATCTCCCTATTCAAAGCAGGCCTCAAAGCCCACCTAGCTGAATCCCATTCCTGTGCCTGTGGCTAGCTCTCTTCTCCTAAGTATGCTACCTACCCCATTAAAAAACTGACACAGGGTCTCCTGGAGCCCACGAATACGCCTCCCCCCTAGTCTAACAAATGATACCCTGAATGTCCCTGCTACAGTCACTGCTGTATTAAGATAAAGCCTGGACTGCACTGTTCAGAACTGTCTTGTGTATTATTTTGAGTGTGTATGTTCTCCGGTATACTGCCTTACTATGTATGTATCCTTGTACTCCGTCTCCCCTCCACCACTGTAACCGACGTGGAGCCTTTGCAAATGAGTCTGCAACTCAAAGGTTTGTAATTCCGAATATATGCAATAAATAAAAATAAATAAACCTACTGTCCAGACAACAACACGGCTTCCATAAACATCACTCCACCACATCTGACCTCGCCCTGTTTAACAATCATATTCTTAGGAACATGGACCTTGGAAGGGCAACAGGTGCCATCTTTGTTGACCTGTCTAAAGCTTTTGACCTGGTTGACCACACCCTGTTGCTCTCCTCCCTCTGCACCCTTGGCTGCTCTACTGAGACCATGTGGTGGTTCCAAAGTTACCTTTCAGATAGATTTCATTTGGTATGTGTCAGGCCTTCCTACTCCCCTGCCCTCTCAGTCAATACCAGTGTACCTCAGGGCTCCATCCTGAGCCCACTCTTATTCTCCCCCTTGTTTATAAACTCTCTCCCCTCTGACTGTCTCACTTGTGATGCCCTAGTTTATGCAGATGACCTTGTCCTCCTTACTGGTGACAAGGCTCTTGAGAATATATCCAGAGCTTTATCCGATAACTACTCTGCGGCGCACACCTGGTTCCACTCACATTGCCTAATTGTTAATGCTTAAAAACTAAATCCAAGCTATTTAGATCCAAACCCTTCCTATCTAAGGTCACCAAGGCTGAGTCCACACTCTCAGTAGTCTCACCGGATGACACTGTACTTGAAAATGTACTAACTTTAAAATATCTGGGAGTTATCCTGGATCCATCCCTCTCTTTTTCCGATCATATCTCCTCTGTTATCTGCCATATTAACCAGAAACTTTGTACAGTTTATCGAGTAAAGTCACTCCTGACCAGGGAAGCCCGTTTAGCCATTGATCACGGGAACCTGCTACCCTTGATTGACTACTGCTCCCCTATTTACTTACACACATCCTCAGCCTTGCATGCACACCTCTGCTCGACGTACAACAATATATGTCATTTCACTCTCCTGGCACCATATTCCACTCACCACTGCCACCTCTACTAGACTCTTGGTTGGCTCCCACTACACTGCAGATTTGATTACGTGCTTGGCTGCCTCCTGGACAGTGCTATCAGGCATGGCAAAGCCTCCCCTTTTATGTCTGTCCTCAAGACCAGAACTCCCTTGAGGTGTCTGTGTGCATCTTCAGTCGTCCCCCACCCCAGATGTCCTGACAGCCTCCTTGGCTATGCATAGCAGAGCGTTATCTGTAGCTGCTCCCACTCTGTGGAACAGAATCCCCATGGATATCCTGACAGCCTCCTTAGCTATGGGTAGCAGAGCGTTATCTGTAGCTGCTCCCACTCTGTGGAACAGAATCCCCATGCCCACCCTCTCACTGGACTCCCGTGCCACTTTCAAGACACATCTCAAATCCTGGCTGAGTGATGAGGCCACATGCCGTTGCTAGCTTTGATAACTCCACCACCACCACCACCACCTGACTTTTCACTCTTGGGCTGCTTTGGCCTCCCCTGCCCTCTCTCATCTCCTTGGACTCCTGTCTTACAACCCTCACTACCTGCTTCTTGGGCTCTCCCATCATGCATTAATTTGCACTGGCCACTTATACTTAGTAAATAATTGCATAATAATTTTTGCTTATCATGATGTACTGATTGTTTTTTTCAGCCTCTCATTAATTTTACTTTCCTATGTTACTTTTTCTGTTCACCAATCATGCCTGTATATCCACTTTGTTCACCTACAATGTCTGTATATCCACATGGCTTGTACTCATTGCATAACTTGTCACTACCTCTGTAACTGCCACCTGTGTGGCTTGGGTCATGCCTGAAAATGGTCCCCTGGATCAATGCACTTACCCGGTTACCAAAGACTAAATAAATAAATGTTAATTATGAAAATGCACTGCAGCTGTGTAGGGGGTGTCTGAACTCACTGCTGGATGTCCTTTGCTACAGCATGCATTTCCTTATAGGATGCTTAATATAGTGATAGAGCCACAGGCTACCAAGCAGTAGAGAACAGAGGGCCTGGGTTCAATCCTCAGAGTAGAACTTTTTTTTCTTTCTTACTACAGTTTATGTAATATGAGAGATATTAATTGATGTCATTGTGATGTTAGTGATAGACTTTCATAAGGTTTTCATTCCGTATTGCTTACAGCTTGAAAAGTTCCATCTCAGACTTTGAGGTTTAAATGCAGTGTGGGAAACATTACTTTAAATAGACAGACTGCTTATTACAACAATTCTCTGCAACTGTGGGGGAGAGGTCTGCACGCAGTGCTAGATGTCATTTGCCACAGCATGCAACTCCTGTCTAGGAGATTTAGCAGAGCATTACAGCTACAAGCTACCAAGCAGCAGAGAATAAGGGATCTGTGTTTGATCCCCAGAGCAGAACATTTTTTTTCATTCTCACTACAGTTCATAGATGCTGTGTCTCAGACCCCGTCTCCTAAACCATTTCCTTTTTCACTGCCAGAGGAATCCTGTCAGCCTTCTCTCTCATAACATGATGATTTCATACAAACCTTCTTTGGCATCTTTAGTACCACTGGTGCTTTGATTACATTTATTTCCATGATGACATGCACCTGGCAAACATGTACAGCAGCAGGCAACATGTGGAGTGGTGTGCTCACTCTCTACACAAATGTCAGTCAGTGCTCTCTCTCTTTCTCCTTGCCTCTACTGGAGCAACAGCTGCACAATGCTCTCTCTCTTTTCTCCCAGCTGAGCCATTCAAAACACCTGCAATAACTCTACATAATAAAAATAAATAGCGCTCATACTTTATTAAATAGACAGCTGCAAAATCAATTTCATAAATAATACTGGAAATCTAGAGAGAATAATGGATAGGTAAATGTGTTTTATGGATTTTTTTTCACACGCCCAAGGTGTGTGAAAAAAATCCATGAACACACATTCACCTATCTTTTATTTTTTATAATTGCTGGTGACCATGAATATCAACTGGTTTTAGTGCAGTCTGAAATAAAAAGACCTCTTTTTTTGCAGTTTTATTTTTAAGTTAGTTAATCAGAAAGAGTCAAGGGTGTATCAGGAGGCCCAGTGTCCCAAGCAAGAGGGTAAAAAACTGTAGGTGCCACGCAGTGAGGTTCACATACTGTTGTTTCTCTATGGACAGCAATATCAACTGGATTTCAGGTTGATATTGAAAGTGATATCAACCGGTTTTCAGGTTGCTATTGTTTTGCAGCATGTCAACTGGAATATTAACTGATATGGGATTTCATGGGTACAGTAATCCAGTTGATATTCATGGTCACCAGTAATTATATACATTTTTTTCTGTATTAAAATATTTTGAACAGAGACTCATTTTATAAGCACAATGAGACACTCTTGGGGTATTTGTTGGCATGGGTTAATGCATGCCCGAGGCACATACAATATGTGCAAAAAGACTTTCCAGGGATGGTGGTCGTGATGTATTAATGTACACCCAGGTGAAAGCCTTATGCATCATAACACCACAGAAGCATGCATTAACCCATGACAATCACTACCCCTGAAGTGCTTTATTGCTTACTTAGAACATGGCAAAGAACATTCTTGTGAGCTGATTGGCTGGCAGGTTCTCAGAGGTGGGCAATTATTGTTTGATAGATGTTCTCTGAAAAACAAGTGCCAGCTAGTGCCAGTCTGAGTTTAAAAAACCTTTTGCTGCCATTTGTTTTCCTTGCTAAGTGAGAGACCGAGCAGAAAGGCCCAATCCTCGAGTCTTCAAACCACCACTCCCCACACAAACAAATCAGACATTATAGCATAAAAATACACACAAAACAAAAAAACAACCCAACTTCTTCTCCCCCACCAGAAAACCACACCTGACAGAGGTATTCAAAGCGCTCCCATCCTGACCTCCGATCCCCGCTCTCACAAGCGCTCCAACCCGGCTGCTTGACTCTATCTGATGGGCACTATTCACACAAGTCCCACTCCTGGCCTCTCACTGTGCTTCAAACTCCCGACCAAAAACATTCACCTACCAGCCTAAATAGTTGTCACTTCACTTGCCACAGTCTTGTAATTCTTTCTTTCTTTTTTTTTTAAAGGCCACCTGATTCTTGTGGTGTCACAGGCTACTGCAATCTCGGAGCATACAACTACAAGTCCCATGAAACCATGGGGCACAAATCAACATCAGCCCAACACACTCCCATATTCAGCAGCACCCTCTATTGGACAGTGTAGCACAACACAGGGACTACTTTACAAACAAAATCTAGTTTTATTCTATTTTTAAAATGTATTAGACTTGTTAATTATCATTCTATTTAATTAAAAATATTATACATGGTCCATTTTGTAAGCGCAATAATACCCTCCAGGGTGGGCAGTATTGGGAAATACCGGACCTTCCAGGGGCTGTAAGACCCTCCGCCTGCAGCGTCAGGCCTCATTACGCCACGGGTGATCTGATGTTTCCCAAAATCGTCCATCCTGTCAGATATTATTGCTTACATAATTTCTGGTCATGCTGGTCCTAAACCTAACCACACCTGTTAGCAGTCATATCACACAGTTAACCCCCAAATCCAGAACTGGCCTGCCATCACAAACATGGCTTTCACCTTTACTCACTTAAATCGTTCAACTAGGCCCTTAAATAAAAAAACAAAATGAATTCTTAAATGTTATTTCCCAGATCATCACACTCTAATTACACTAGATGTGCTTGGATTCTCTGGAGTCTGTTCCGTTTGTGTTTTGCGGAATATTGCCAATTCTAAGTCTGATTCCAATCCGATTCAGATTAAGGAACTGGAATCAGAAAACCAGATTCCACAAAGTGCAGTATAATGACTCCAAAGCAAAACATCGCACCCAGCCATATATTGGAGTGGCCACTTTTTTGATAGCACAGTATTCTCTGAATGCTTGGACATGAGCTGCCAAGAACATGTTGGTCACTCAGTGCTGAAGTTCCAGGATGTGGCACCTGCCGCCATCTAGGGCACGTCCCCTGGCCAATACCATCTGCTCACACCATTTTCTGCCTCCTTTCAGACCTTGTCTCATCGGTGTCATCAATACCTGAACTCTGGCACCAACAGTGTCATGATGCAGCCTATTGAAGCACACAGCTGTGTAATGCCACATACAGACACACAAGCATCAGTCCTCAACGCATGCATCAACTTGCCAACACAAAAATGCATTTTTCTATGCCTGGATGCATCTGCATCATGCAAGTGAGGTGTAGCTAGTTTCAGTGAGGAATTACTGCAGTTATTAGAACAGAATGTGCTTTACCTCCATTCAGAATGTGTGCCGGTACCACACCTCACCAGCAACTCCATCCTTGGAACTACATTAACTAACTAAACTTTCATAGAAACATAGAAGCTGACGACAGATAAGGGCTTTCTGGCCCACCTAATCTGCCCTGTTTTCCCTACCTACAGTGACACCACAGACCCTACTCAGCCTTCATGTACATGTATCAGATGGGGTACATCCTAGAGTATTGAAAGAACTCAGGGAAATACTAGCTACTCCTCTAGCAGTTATTTTTAACAATTCACTAGAAACAGGGGTGGTTCAGGAGAACTGGGCTAGGGCAAATGTGGTTCCTCTTCATAAGGATGGTAGCAGAGAAGAGGCTGGAATTTATAGGCCAGTCAGTCTGACTTCAGTGGTGGGAAAGTTAATGGATTCTTAATTGAAGGAGAGGATAGTGAATTATCTTGAATCAAATGGGTTACAAGATTAGAGACAGCATGGTTTCACAGGAGAGAGGTTAGGTCCAATGAATCTGATAGACTTCTTTTATTGGGTGACAAAGGAAGTTGATCAGGGTGGTGCAGTCGATGTAGCATACCTAGATTTAGTAGTGTGTTTGACACCGTTCAACATAGGACACTATTAAACAAGTCTGGAGGCTTAGGAGTGGGTCCAAAGGTGTTAGCATGGGTTAGAAATTGGTTAGGGGATAGGAAACAGAGGGTAGTAGTAAATGGGGTTCACTCAGAGGAGGGGAGGGTGACCAGTAGTGTGCCGCAGGGGTCAGTGCTGGGACCAGTCTTCTTTAATGTATTTATTAGTACATTGCAGAGGAGTTGGAGGGGAAAGTCTACATATTTACAGATGATACCAAAACAGGGTGACATTCTGGGGGGTGGAAATGATGAAGAGAGAGACCTGAGAAAGCTAGAGGAGTGGTCTAGGGTATGGAACTTGATTTCAATGTGAAAAATTGCAAAATAATGCTCTTATAATTTAGGGAACCTAGAAGCTAAATACGAAATGGGAAGAGTGATGTTGGCAACAACCAAGCAGAAGAGAGAGACCTCAGTGTAATTGTCTCAAATAACCTTAGGGTAGCTGGGCAATGTGACAAGGCAGTTAGGAAGGCTAATTCATGCTGGGTTGCATAGGAAGGGGGTTCACCAGCAGAAGCAGAGAGGTTGTGTTACCTCTGTATAGGTCGCTGGTGAGATCTCATCTGGAGTACTGTGTACAGTTCTGGAGACCACATCTATGGAAGGACATATATAGAGTGGAGGCAGTCCTGAGGAGGGCAACAAATATGGTAAGGGGCCTGTAACACAGGACCTATGAAGAAAGATAAAGGGAACTTAATATGTATACCATGGAGGAAAAGAGAGAGAGGGGATATGATAGTGACATTTAAATATATAAATGGGGTGAATAATGTGCAGGAGTGGAGTATTTTTCAGAAGCTGTGCTCAAGAATGAGGGAGCATGGTGTGAAGCTGGAGGGTGTAAATTCTGGAGGGATATAAGACAGTTCTACTTAACAGAAAGAGTGCTGATCCCTGGAGCAGGTTGGCAGCAGAGGTAGTTGGGGCTAGAACTGTGGAAAGATTCAAAAAAGCAAGGGACAGACATAAGAAGATCTTAGGGGAAAATAAACAAGGAGTGTGTGGAAGAAAAAGAGATCACGTAGGGTCTCCGGAGATACTATAGGCAAGCTTAAATGGGTAGACTGGGTGGACTAAGTGGTCCCTATCTGCTGACAAATTCTGTGTAGCTAGGTATATACTCCTTCCAGAAGGATCATTCAGGGTAACTTCTCAGTACCGTGACTGACAAGCAAATTTTGGGGGGGAGTAGTTGAACACCCTTTTCAAGTGGGTTGGTGTGTCTCTAGCACCCCTTTGACTCCAGCCCCTTCCAAGCAGCTGACGATTTATGGACCTACATTACCTGAAGTCTCACTCCTACATCAGTCCTTCTCTTGCCCCTTCTCAGCAGTGTGCAGAATAGGATCTCTAGCCCCCATTCCATTGCCCATGCAGAGCAGTGTCTTAATAGCAATTCACTTTAGCAATACTATCCTCCTCAGTCCTCCAAAGAAGTGTCCAGGGATTCCAGGAGTGCTTACAGTAATATGTTTACTCCCATATGTTGGAGTGACAACTTTTTTGATAGCAGGATATTCTCTGAATGCTTGGCCATGAGTTGTCAAGAACACACTGGTCACTCAGCGCTAAAGTTCCAGGACGTGGCACCTGCTGACATCTTGGCATGTCCCCTGGCCACTACTATGTGCCCATGCAATTTTCTGCCTCCTTTCAGGCCAAGTTTCATCTGCATCATCATCATCACCACCATTTGAAGCCTGTACTCTGGCAACAGCTGTGTCACAATGTAGTCTATCAGTGCATGCAACTGCTTAACTTCACATATAGACACACAGGCATCAGTCATCAATGTATGCATCAACACACAGACACACAAATGTGTATCTTTACACTTGGACATATCTGTGTCATGCATGTAAGGTGCAGCTAGATACAGTGAGGGTTTATTTCAGTTATTAGAACATAATGTGCTTTATCTGCACCAGTATCACTCCTCTCCAGCAACTCCATCCTTTGAACTACAGTAATTAACTAAACTGTCATGTATACTGTCCTTCCAGGAGGATCATTCAGGGTGATGTCTCAGTGCTGTGATTGACAAACAAATGTTTTTTTTTAGAAGTAGCATAACACCCCTTTCAAGTGTGATGGTGTGTCTCTAGCATCCCTCTGACTCTGGCCCCTTCTTAGTGGCTGGTGATTTATAGATCTACAGTACCCTCAGTCTCACTCCTACACCAGCCCTTCTCTCACCCACATTGAGCTATGTGCAGAATAGGGTCTCCAGCCTCCATTCCTTTGCCCCCTCTGAGCAGTGTCTGGATGGCAATTCACTTTAGCAATTCTATCCCTCCCCCTCCCCCCCGAGCAGTGTCCGGGATCTTGGCATGCTTACAGTAACAGTTTTACTCCCATATATTGAAATGACCACTTTTATGATGGCAGGGTATTCGCTGAATGCTTGATCATAAGCTGCTGAGAACACACTGGTCACTCATTGCTGAAGTTCCAGGGTGTGGCACCTGCCAACACGTTGGGCATTCTGCTGGCCACTACCGTCTGCCCATGCACCTTTCTGCCACCCTTCAGGCCAAGTCTCATCAGCATCATCACAACTTGAAGCCTGTACTCTGGCAACAACTGTGTAATTACACAGCCTATTGACACATGCAACTGCATAACTTTACATATAGATGCACAGGCATCAGTCATAAATGCATGCATCAACAGGCAAACACACAAATTTATCTCTTTGTGCCTGGACGCAACTGAGTCACACGTGTAAGGTGCATCTCTAAACACATGTACATCATGATGCATGAAGCAAAAATGCTTTTGTCCCAGAAGCCAATTTGTCTTTTGCAAAAAAGAACATGGATGATCACTAATCCGTGTGCACCTCTGCATCTCATCAAGTTTTTTATTTTTTATTTGTTTGTTTATTGAAATTTTAGATAACGCCTTTGAGAACAAGCTCATTTCATAGGTTCCACGTCAGATGAACAATACATATTGGGAAAGTATGAGATGGAAAACAAACAAAACAAGGAATTATAAAAGACATTACAAGAGTGAACAATGAATGCCATGGTGCATATTTGATTAAAACCTGGAATTCAAAGGGTCACATGGGGGGGGGTCTTATGAAACGACCCTTTACAGGAAAATAAGAACAGACTCAGCTTAATATTTAATAATTAACAAGGTAAGGGATGGCATCAGCCCAGGGGCCTCATCAGAGGTGAGAAGGTATGGGACAAAGCAGTTTAAAGTGAGCAAGGGAGCCCAGGAGATATAACGGGGGAGGGGGATATGGGAAAGCCATAGAGGGGTGAGGTGAAAGAGTGGAAGGGATCAAGAGGAAATGTGAAGGAGAACGATTAGAAACTTAGAACAGTTATTTACATGCTGAGAACGGTTATGCATAAGGTCAGGATAGCATAAGGTTAGAATAAGTGCTGGTCACAAGAAGAAAGATTATTGGAAGCAGTCACAACTGGCATCAGCAACTAGCTGTTGTTTAAGTTTAACCTTGAAGGAGCCCAAGGTAGATGCTGACATGATGCCATGGTGCAGAGAGTTCATCCATAGCGGGGCACGATAGGCAAAGGACCTTTGTCCCAGAGAAGTGCGACAGCGGAGTATATTAAAAATCTGGCTAGTAGAGCTTCTGGTGCAATGACGGTTGATAGTGGGGGTAATAAGCTTTTGCACTCCTGGAGGCATTTTGCCTAAGCTTCCTTTTTTGGACCGTAAACATCTTCGGTACATGATTCTATCTTTGAATTGGAGTCAGTTAGCCTGAGCGTACATGTCGCAAGTATGGGACTGATGGGCTGAGTTGGTAAGGAGCTGGCATGCTTTGTTGAGTGCAACTATGATGTGGTGAAGAGTTGTTTCAGTAGCTGATCCACAGATTGGTATGCCGTAATTAATAAGTAAGACGGGAGCTTTGATTGGTCAGGTTAAGAGCCTCTAGGGTCAAACATTGCTTATGCCAATAAAGTAGTCCAATGTGGGTGTTAACAACCTTAGCAATGTTGTCAATATGATAGGCATAGGTCATCATACTGTCAATAGTAATCCTTAGATATTTAGAGAGCTGAACTAGCTCCAGGGGGAGAGCCCTCTTCATTGGTGATAGAGAGGGTAAGTTATGTTCCTATTTGGGGAGCTGGAGAACAGCATAGTTTTAGTCTTGTAATTCATAACTAACTTATGCTTATGGAACCATCTTTCTGCGACTATGAAATTACTCTGTGGCCTAGATTCAAGAACCTTAGGGTCTGGATCACTGGTTAACATGACAGCATTGTCAGCATATAAAAGGATGTGACCCTGACAGGAGTAAGGAAGGTTATTGAGGAAAATGCTAAATAAAAGAGGGCTCAAGATGGACCCTTGAGGAACTCCAGATAGGACAGGTCTGCTATCCAAGAGGGTGTTACCAATCTTCACTTGCTGTGTACAGTTGTGCAGGTAACTTTCAAACCTGGCTACGCTGTCACTAGCTAGGCCAATGGTGGTAAGCTGTTCGACCAGGAGGGCATGATTCACTGTGTCGAAAACTTTGGTTAAATCAATGAAAGCAGCACCGACCAGGTGTCCTTGATCTAAGGAGTGGTGAATAAAGCCTGTGAACTCCAGAAGGGCGGTAGTGGTACTATGTCCATTTCTAAACCCGTGTTGTTGCGGGCATTGTAGCTAATATTTTTCTAAGTATTCAATCAGTTGGTCAGCCACTATCCACTCAAGAGCTTTCGAGAGTGGGGGCAGGATAGAGATAGGCCTGTAGTCCCCAGTAATTGTGCGATCCCCAGACTTATGAACTGGCGTCACAGTGGCATATTTCCATTTCTGAGGAAATTGAGAGTATCTAAGTGAAATGTTTTATAATATGTGTTAGAGGTGACAGAATTTCATCCAGTGTAAGGGCTACAAACTTAAGATCCAGGGTGTCACAACTAAATCTTGATTTCCCTAATACCTTGAGTAGGTAAATCCTGGCTTCATGGGCTGAGAGGGTTTTGAAGTTGAAAGGAGGATGAGAAGGGTGCAGAGTCTCTTTCCCAGAGGATGAGAAGGGTGCAGAATCTCTTTCCCAGAGTAGTCACTTGTGAGGAGGTGAGAAAAGTAGCCATGTGGCAGGATATCGAATTTTACCTTAAGTTCTACAATTGTCATGTTTTCTCACTAAGATTCATATGCTAGGATGCTGTCTGTCTACACAAGGCATGGCCCATGAGCGAGCATGGAAAGTCTACACATCTACTTCATGACACAAAGATCAGAACACATGGGACAGAGCAGACCATAGCATATGCCATCTAGCTCACTGTTCTTTGTTTGTCGCTGACAACACATATTAAATACTGTGCCTAATGAAAGAGGCAGACTCAGCCACCTAAAACTTGTCTCACCTTTGTTGCCCATAGGCTGGAACATAAAGAAGGCAAGAAAATGCAAGGCATGCAGCATCATTTACTGCTGGCTCAGGGACAGAGCCTATTGTCCTGCCTGCACCACAGAAGAGATGTCAAAACATCATCTTCATGGAGACACAACCTTGGGGACAGCAGGAAACTCCAGTACTAGCACACAAATTGACACCAACAATGGCAACACAAGGGGCCAAGGTTCGCAGAACATTTGGACAATGGAGCAGAGCATGGTGTCTTTCATGCAGAACCAGCAGGCTCTCATGATGAACATGATAAGAATGGAAGTGTTCACCACTTCCAAACTGTCTACACCTCCACTACCACCACCACCACATGTACCACCACAGCCTCAACCACTCCTCCCACAGCCGCAATTGCTTCCACAACTCACTGAGCCTCATCCAGACAAAGAACTGGATGGAAAGATAGCCAAGATCGTAATGAAGACAACACTTTGGAGCACTGATCAACACTAAGAACAGGACAATTAAACCCTCCCAAAAGAGTGGACAAGATGGTATCATAAACAAAGCCCCTCTTGACTGATAAGAATCAAATGCTCAAGGTCCTGCTACAAATTCTAAGAATCATGGCCTTGTGTATAGACCTAGTTCCTTGGGCCAGGCGGAACATGAGGCCACTACAAACCCTGGCTAAACAACATGCAGTGCTACTGGAACATGACACATCTAGGTAAGCACCTCTGAGCAACACAGTAGGATTGTCACTCAAATGGTGGACATTACTCCAAAACATTTCAAAAGGCATAGAGATTGACATCAAAAATGACTATATAATCAATAATGATGCCAGTCTAACCAGGTAGGGAACATCCATGGGCCACAGATTCACATAGAGCAAATGGTCTCAGCAGAGACTCAGAAACCCATGAAAGTTCTGGAGGTAGGAGCAACTTACCTGACCTTAGTCCACTTCAACTGGCATATCCAGGTCAAAACAATCCTAGTGCAATCAGAAGACAGAACGTCTGTGGTGTACATCACCAAACAAGACAGACAGCAACAAGAGTGCCAAACTGCAGCAGGAGGCCGGGAAGATATTCAGATGGGTACAGGCAAACATAGCTCATATATTAGAAATCTGTCTAGAAGGGAAGCTCAATGTCATGGCATTGGTTCAGTTAACAGGAAATCAATCTGAAGGAGTGGCATCTTCACTCACAGATATTTCATCACATAAACAACAGGTAGGTCCAAATCCAGAGGGACCTGATGGCCACAAAAAATAACTTTTAACTCAAATGGTTCTACTCCTGGTTCAGAGAGATGGCATCCCAAAGCATAAATGCTCTTTCACTACTATTGGAGTTTCATCAAGCATACATCTCCCCCTACCCCCCTTCCCTTGCAAGGCTTGGGGAACATCCAACTGTCATGGGCAACAGTAATACTAGTAGCACCATTCTGGCCCAGGAGAATATAGTTCACCATGATGGCGGTGATGGTCTTGCATCAGCCATGGCACATCCCCTATTACTGGACAAGCTGACACAGGGGGCCCATCCCATACCCCAGCCCATGGCTCCTGAAAGGGAGAGACTGCTGAAAGAATGATACCACTCTGCAGTTGTAAATACCTAGCTATAGTCCCAGAACAGCATCAACACCATCCACCTATTAAATACAATAGAGCATTTATTTTTCAAATGGTTCTCGACCCACAACACTCAGACATTCGGAGCATCAATTCCATAAATCCTACTGTTTTACAGCAGGGACTTGACAAAAGACTGTCTGTCAGTATCTTCCCTGAGAGTTCAACTAAATGCAATCAGTGCAGCAATGGGCTGCACTTGACATGCAGCACCAAAGATCCATCCAGACAGCCTGTGGTTCCTATATGTTGTCTCCCTCTTGAAACCAAGAATCAAGGAGACAACAGCACCATGTGACCTCAACACTGTCCTCAACGCAATGACAGCTCAGCAAATTCGAACCCATGCAAACCACAGATTTAAAATGTCTAATGACCAAGACAGTCTTCTTAATAGCTATTTGTTCAACCAGAAGGACAAGTGAGCTACAGACCCTGTTGTCCCAGAGAACCCAACCTAGCCATGCATCATGACAGAGTCACCCTATAGACAGTGCCATCATTTACACTAAAGGTTTCATCAACGTTCCACAACACACAACTCATTGAACTACTTCTGTTGGTTTAAATGTAAGTTATGTAACTCATTTTTAATGCAAATATGTCCCACACATGACATTCATTGTCTGTATCTCTTTTTAGGTACCCCCAGTTACCAGAATATGGACTATTTTTGTCTTAAAAGATAAAATTTGAAGCATATTCTAATGAAAGTTTGTATTGTGTTAAAATAATTCCTTTTTATTTTTGTTAATTTTAAGTCAGGCATTTAAGCTATTTTATAAGGGCAATAAGACACTCCGGGGTGTGCCATTATGGTGATATAATAGCATTTATATAATAGGGGTGAGGTGATATCAAGTAGAACAAAATCATGTATCTTCACCCCAGTGGAATAAACAGCCTGAAAACATATCTATTAGGTGTATAAATGTAAAATCTGACATTTATACACATAGTAGATATGTCATCGACGTTCAGTCACACAATAGAGACGTTATCCCCCCCCCAAGCCAGTACTTGTTTCACACATTCCTCCTGGCTCCAACTGTACTCTATACATATCAAAAACACACAGGACCACCGATTCATTTTGCAAGCCTCAGTTCCCTACCTATATACTCCTCCAACCACAGATGGAACCCAAAACCAGTAGTTTATGTTTTCTCTTCAAATTTTTTTTATTTATTTATTAAATTCTTGGATTACAAATACCTTTGAGCAGAAACTGCTCGTTTACAAAGGTTTCACGTCAAAGGATGAGGGTCAACATACATACAGAGGTAGTAAAAGAATGCACAAAAAACAACCAAAACAACTAAAAGAAAAAATAAAGATACTCAGTTATAACATACTTTGAGATAATATTCATAAAACGAGCAGCTTGAGTAGGCAGCTGGCTGCGGTAACAATAAGAGATAAAGGGCACCATAAGCAGTTAGTATTGCAGGCATGCGACTGGGAGAGGAAGTTGGCAGGCTAATGGGCCACTGTCCGATGGTGGTGGAAAATGTCTTGTACCAGTGGAGATGTGAAGCAGGAAAGGAGTCACAAGGAAGGCCCAGTGCCAGAGGGAATGAGATTGGGAAAGGGCGGGCTGTGAGACATGAGAGAGCTGGGAGGTGTTTAGAGAGATCTCTGTTCAGAGAAGCAGTCACATTGAGTGGTAGAGGTGAGGTAAAGTTTGATATAACACTAACCTTTACAACTGAAAGATACTTCCTCCACTCTCCAAACCTCCCCAAACAACTTCTTCCACTCTTCACTGTCTTCAGTGACTTCACAGTGCCACCCACTGACCCAACTATGACCTTGCTTAGCAAAGTAACCCCACACTAACCAAATAAAAAAAGTACACTACAGATTTTTAAAAAGAGAAAATGAACACAACTTGCAATCTCTGTTGCCAGTCAAGAAACACAGCCACCATAATCTCATAACTCTCTGGTCCTCCCACACAGAAAACTAAACCAGAAAGCACACTCTAAAGTAACAGAGGTCAGTTCCACAGCAACAACGTCACCAATCCGAACAACTTGCCCAAAAACAGGAAGAGCACCAAAATAAAAAATCCCACAGACTACAGAAAAATCACAAAAAAAACTTACAGAAATACATAAAATACCACATCACTAACCTGCCCTATTGTATAAATTGCACACATGATGTGCAGTCATAGAATATGGCAAATAACTTCATGAGTAAACAGTGACCTCTGGATACTATCACTCAAGGCTCTGCTACGCTCCGTCACTCGTGAGTATCCAGAGGTCACTGTTCAGTCATGAAGATATTTGTCTTATTTCACTCCTGCCCATCATGTATCCCCTATTTCTCAGCAGCATTTATCGGCACTCAACTGTACTTTGTGCCTATCTACACAACTGTGTCATGTGAGCAGAACTTCATAATGCACACACTGTCATGTCTTACTGCTTATTAATGCAACTGAATGCCTGAACAATTTAAAATAGATTGGGCACATAAAGATAAAAAAGGTTATACTGTTTTGTATTTAGTCCCTGCTTAGGCAGAGCACTGCATTTTTATATCAGATTCCTGTTCTGTCGCTATGTCAGGTAGGGTATATTAATCCTAAAAGTCCACGAGTCACTCTGGGTCAGTGACCCCATCTAAACCTGTATGCTGTGGAAAGCCTGTATCCACCATATCCCCTTTGCAAAAGGTGCAGGAATGTGCATAGTCATAAACAGGTAAAAAAGGTTTATAAGCCCCTTCCAGGTAATGTTAAATATACAGAGAAAATAAGCCCCTTTAAGATGTACTGTATTAAACATAGAAATCTGACTGCCCAATCCTTCTGGGATGTGCTAAAATTTATTATCATGCCAGTAGCCAGGACTGACAGACTAATACAAATTTTTTTAAAAAGATATGTTTTCATCACTTTATCAATAATGGAATATCAGCACCAATGTTTCATAGCTATACTCATGCCACTTTATCAGGGTGCTAGAAAAATAAAAAAAAAGAATGGTGAGGACCAGATATGCAGCTATAAATCTGTGTATGTTAGATAATTTAAAAAACTTTAATATATCCATTTTTAAATGTTTTCTAACACTCTGATAGAGTAGCATGAAAGTATAACGATTCTGTTTAATTTATTTTTTTGATGTTGACTGGAAAAGGAGAACTAGGCAATTCTGCTTATTTGCAGCCCCATTCCATGGGGGTGGGGTATGGATACAGATGGAAACCAATTGAAATTGAACCAGATTAAGAAGTTGGTGGTAATTTTAGTGACTGGGGCAAACTGGCCAGGACAGCAGAGCAACAACAAACAATAGACACCAAACAAGATAGATAGATGGATAGATAAAAACTTCTATTGTAACATGGCATAAATCTGCACACTGAAATATTGAATTTCTATTGGCCTCAATATAACAGGTGGTACTTCACCAACCATGATCTAATTCCCAAATAGACCATGTTTTGTGATGTCGTACCTTGGTGATCCACCATAGGAAAAAGCAGTATACAAGTGAAAACAATATGCAAATACTTTGCGGTTTCTGCTTGCTCTAGCTTATTTCTGGCACAGGGTTTTTGATATATTCAAGATTGTTTTATGTTGTAACTGTCACATAACTTTATGACTTACTAGAGATTCTATATTTAAAGTCCACATATACTGTAAATTGTGCTATAACAATATATCTTCAGAAGTGAACATTTGCATACTGTTACAATCAGTTGTGATCTACTGCTTTCTAAGCAACTTTGGGTGCAATGCATTCTGGGACCACAACATAACATTTTGTGTCCTAGCACTTCCTTGGTAAATACACACCATAGTAAAGATGAGCATGCACCTTCTATAACACAGCACAAAAATAACAGACAGTGAGATAAACAAAGCAAGATCAAAGAAAGAGGCTACTTTTATGGGTGAAAAAATAAAGTGAGAGAAACAAAATGAAATCAAAGAAAGAGACTAACAATAGTAGTCAAAACAAGAATTTGAAAGGTGAGATCAGTAAATATTATGTTGTCCTATCTCCTACTGAGTTAGGTAATTTAGAGAGGAAAAAAGTGAAGTTAATACTCAGAAAAATAGTACTTGTTCATTAAAGTTTTTTGCAGATTGGCTCAATTCAGTACATTTGGAAAAACAGTGCTGTGCCGCTAGCATTGTTTCACAGCCATCTATTGGTCTGCCGAGGAACAAAACATGAAGATGTACACTAGCACATTCCGATCATGCAGTGTAACCCATATCTTGTAATACACACAGATGAAAATCAAAGAACCTAGTCTAGAAAGTTAACAGCAAGTTTTTGAAAAGTTTTAAAATATGTTTTGATGTTAGAACGCTTAAAACGTGTAATGAAAGCTAATTTTGCAAATCTTAAATAGCAGCCATGATATTTCCAATAGGTGTGTTCCAATTGTTTTGTACTGTATGTACACTAAGTTTAACAGCTCAACGTAAAGCATTCCAAAACTAAATCAGTCTGTCTGTTCTAATTTATTCAGAGACTATCAGTCATACAATCATTGCCATGTTGCAAGAGGATTAAGGCACTGGAAAGAATAGACCTACTGTGGAATTAATCCATGGTTGGGTCGTTGGAGACATGAGGCCGAACCCCCCAGCCATGGATTAATTCCACAGTAGACCCATCCTTTCTCATGGCTTAGTCCTTACTTTTTTGACAGGAAGTAACTTATAGGACTGTAAAACCCTGTTTTACAAAGTTGTCCTGTTTAAGCAAATGGTTACACGATAGATTACATGCTTAGTGTATATTGACTCCAAATTAACAAATAAGACACAATACATAAAAAGAAGAAATAATACATACTGGGCCTAAATCTCTAGAAACTAAAGTACAGATATTAATCAGACATTGCAATTAATTAAACAGAATATTTGGACAAGATATGGTCAAGAACAAAATGAGGTAATAGAAAACAAACATTATACAACCATCCCAACCTCACCACCCCCACCATCTCACCATAAGATTCCCTAAAGGTTACCCCAGGCAGAGGCACTTGTGGAACAATGTATGGCTATGTGCTCATGGCCAGCTAAATGTGAAGCACAATGTTAAACATAAAAGCATTGAAGAAAGACAATGTATTAGACCTGTATGCAGTCTGGAGGTGGAAACATTAGAGCATTTATTTCTTAAATGCTCAGTTATTGCTCCCTTCTGACTATATCTAGCAACAACATGGAATGCCTATGTTGATACTTCATTTCCCATTTTTAATATGTAGTGAGGGTAGAGGAGGGGACCTGGAGGCAAGGGGATTTGGCTGGCCCTATTTGAGAGGAGTTCAAAGTAAGGGATGTCACACAATGGGGTGACCCTGCCCCTTTATCCCTGCTGATGTCTACTTTCTCCTCCATTGTGCAAAGTCATACTCCCAAGTGGAACCACTTAGGCACCTCAGCAATGCAAACACTACTGTTCCTAGGACTCTAGGGGCAATCTTGGTGGAGCACATACGGCGGAGCTCTTAGTCCACCTCGTTGGCTCACCATGATGTTTTTAGGCTTGGAATGTAAACCTGAGTCACTGGCTGGAAAGTGTCTCCCATTTACTGATCTTGCCTCAAATAGTATCTTTCAATTGTAAGGAAACCCTAACTGGAGAAGGTGACATACTAAAATCACTCATCTCAACCTTTCTTCACACAAAGGCATCTCTGACAGACTCTATGGAAGGTACAGCGACACAGTTACACAGAAATCCATATTATCATTAGATTTGTGATGCAATTCACAGTAACACTTTTCAAGTTGTAGCAGTCACCTGTTGTTCTGGTTTCTATCAACTTGTCCAGCCCCTAAAGCTGAAAACCTACCTGTACAGATAGTGAGAGGAAACTGCTACTTTGCCTTCCACTGTCATCTTCCATTGCTATCCTGGTTGACAAGTACCTGCAACTGCAATAAAACAACCCTCAGAATGATGCTCAAATGTATATATGCAATATGTAACATGTGGTTAGCATTTCTTCCCATAGAAAATCTGCAGGCTCCAAAAGTCATAATAAGATTGGGCTGGCAGTATAGCCTACAGCTTAGAGTAATGAGCTATGAATAAGCTTGGTACATTCAGCAGACAGATCTGGGTTTGTTTCCCACATCTTCCACTTGCATACTGTGCAACTCTAAGCAAGTCACTTAACCTCCCAGTGCTCCTGGGTCACCCTGAAAACAGGCACCTGTGCCTGGCAGGCCTTACCAGGTCAACAAAGAATAAAATAAATCAAAAATTAATACAATTGTTCTGATGTCAGGAAGTCATAATACCTCTGATCCGATGTCAAAATTATGCTATTACATTTAGAGTTCAGTTTTACTGTGTACCCTTGTCACTACCTCAAACCACTAATTTAATCCTTGACAGCCATAGAGAGAGTTGTCATGGAGGACTTCTTTTCGAAAGCAGCAAATAACACTGGACACAGTAATGTGTGTGTGTGTGTGTGTGTGTGTGTGTGTGTGTGAAAATGCACCATGGCTCTCAGTGAGTGTGAGTGACAGGAGCTGGCCCTGCAAGTAAGAGAAAGTGCAGTCAATGTGGCAGATGACACTAATTGAATCTTCCTAATTTCTGCATTTTTTTAAGGCACATAATTTAAAAGAATATGGACAGGGTTTCTGGAGTGAGGGGAGGCCGTGCCTCTGACAGTTTTGTTGGGGAGAGGGGGGACTCTCAGTGTGCGCAACTGTGAGTGAAGCAGATGGGCCACAACGTGAGAGTGATAATACAGTTACGCTGATTAAAATTTAAGTGAGGTAGCTGAAAAAGGAATGACAGCTTAGCAGATGGGGAGCCATGTACTACAAAAAACAACAGATGGCTCTCTGTTACAAAGCACGTAACTCCATCTTGGGATTTCAGTGACATCATAAACCTTGAGAGCGATGCCCTTGATGGAGTTATAGCTCTATAACAGATAGACAGCCATCTGTTATTCTATTTATATATAGAATAAATGATGGGGAAGTGTGGTACAGTATACAAGGACATAACTCCATCATGGAGGCTAGCCACATCATAAGGCCATGAATCCAAAGGGTGAACGGTTTTATGATCTGGTTATCTCCCTTGATAGGTTAACTTCCTTGTATACCACACTTACCCATCTTTTATTTTATATAATACATTTGGATGGTTACATTTTATATATTTAAAAAGTTTATTAGGTCAAATCATCACCATACAGAATACATAATTAGATACATACTGTAAAGTAATGATACATGTATGTTTATTCTCCCTACTTTGTAGGGAGTTGCTTTAATTAATTGTTCAGTTTTATTGTGTTATGCATTCTGTTGTTAAGTTATTTTAAAATTAATAAAGTTTTCTTATAAAAAAAGAATACATAATAAACATCACAATACATGACTGGGTAAACCCCTTGGAAATACAACTCTAAGGATTCAGAACTCTGAAGAGCTAAAATAGTACAGCAAAGTAAATTATCTGCATTCACTATACTTAGATCCGAAAGACCTCTTTATGTATATAAATATACCTACCGATTAGGTAAAGGAAAAACTCATTTTGTTAAGCATTAATGTATGTTCTTTAAACTTATGGAACATTCACATTAATAACAGTAATGAGAATCCTACTCTTGTAATGGTGTAAGTTTACTTACGTCTATAGAACAGGTTCATTTAACAGTGTACAGAAACCAAAACAAAATGTGCATCATTTCTGTGCAATATGGTTTGAGTTAATCTCTAATCTAGTATGGATTTCTGAAAAGCCTTCACTCTAACTCTCTTACTGCAACTTTGTGCAGACAAGCATGCATCATGCAGTTCAAGCTTGCCCCATTCTTTTGCCCATGATTTGGTTAGTTATACAAGACAATATATAGAAAGATAGATAGGAGGCTCACTATATGGCCTCCCTGTCCCTTCCCCCTCAATTTGATCTGGGTAGTATCCTGGAGCTGTAATGAGTCGATCATGAGTCCTGGACCCTATCTGTCCCCTTCATGGGTCCTGGACCCTATCTGGCCCCATAGCTTTAATCCAGGCTTCCAGCCCTTTTTAAATTTACTTAAGCTTCCCTTCACTCTGGAAAGAGTTTTTATGTCAGAAACCATCCAGGATACACCCACCTCCCAGTCAGTGGTTTTTGGGACCTCAGTTTGCCTCCATCTCATAAGTACAGTATTTGCCTCTTTGCTTTTACAGCCATAGATAATAGTAACTTCCAGTGTTGATGTGATATCTGTGGTAGTTGTCTCACATCCCTCGAATCCATAATAAGGGTGATTAATCCCCCACATGACATTATTAGTGTGCTATATGACCCCCCACGTGACATTATTAGTGTGCTATGTGACTGCTTTCCAGATGTCCTGTATAAGAGGGCATATCCACAGTATGTGAGCTACATTTCCTGGAGTCTGCTGACATCTCCTGCATTTATCTGACACCTTTAGCCCCATATGCACATTTGTTTTTTTTCAGGGGTTTGGTAACATCTGCCCAATATCTTTTCAAATAAACTGGTCTTTGGGGTTTGGGTATCCCATGGGCTTGTGTTCAGCAGTTCTCCCAATACTCTGAGGTGACAGTTGCATTGATATCTTGTGCCCAGTGTTGCCATATACCTCCCAGTTTGGGAGGCTGATATGTTTGCAAATGTTTAATATCAGCCCTCCCCATTCCTGTTGCTTCTTCAGTTAGCCTGATATGTTCTATAACATGTCAGTCTCCTTTATCTTACTGTCTCAGTCAAGCCAGGGCTATAGGGCATGTCATACCTGAAGAAATTTCCAATGGTCTGAGTTTAGGAGCTTGAATTCGCTTTGTAATTGGATGAAGGACTTTATAATCCTGGCTGCACCACCAACCAGATGTATTTGCTTCTCTATTTAGGTTCTTAGGTTATCCCAGAGAGGATTATAGATTCCTAGAGAGGGCTCCCTCCATCCACTTATTTTGAATAACGTTTGCCAAGTGCTCTTGATATATTGCATGGCACTCAGCATTTATTTCCCCCTTTAGGAGTACTCCAGTCAAGATCATGCTAAGGGATATTTCCCCAGAATGACTGTTCTGCTTCTACTCACAGAGGGCTTGTGTCTTTGATCTGCTGTGAAGTGTGGTAGGCCCACATCCAAGGCAAGTTACACTCACCTTTACAGGGGCTCTTAAGATTTTCTTATTAAGGCTGGGTGTTTGTTCATCATAAAGGAACTGAGATATCAGCTTGTTTATTTGTTTCCATACCTTGGGCAACAGCATTAGGGGAAGATTGCTCATGCAGTAAATCAGGTGAGGTAAAGACATCATTTTAAAAGCTGCAGTCTTTCCTGGAAGAGACAGACTCAGCTTTTACCAATTAGCCATATCAAAGTGAGCTCCACCAATGCTGGTGGGAGATTATTTTTTCATTAGATTCTAATTTTGAGGTTGACACAGGTTCATAGGTAATTAACGAGTCAGGGGGTTTAGAAACCCATAAACCATCTCCACTTATCAGTGGTACTGACAATTTTTTTTTTTTTTTTTAGTTGTTTAACTAGGAGTAGCACACTAAGCTGAAAGCTTTTTTACAGGTGCAACCTGGGAGCACAGGGAAGTTAAGTGACTTGCTCAGGGTCACACAGTATGTAAGTGCAAACTGTGGGATTCAAACCCAGGTCTAGTCTGGATGTCACCAAATTTGCAGCTCAGAGCCTTAAACCACTGTGCTACACTGCCTCCCGATATATTTCACTACCCATATGTTGATTTAAGGAGTTTTTAAGTAACTCCATAGTCCCACTTGATGCCACATGTTCTGGTAAACTATTCCATTCAGACACCACTCTCTGACTGAACCATTTACCTCTTTTAACTGTTTTGTACATTTCACCCCTAATTTGTGACATGTGTGATCTAGTTATTCTAGAATCATGAATCTTACTTAGACCAACGGCCTCCCAAGTGAGTTCATTGTTCATGGCACTAGACATAGCAGAGATCAGCTCTAGATATTCTGCACTTTAAAGAGTAGAGGCATAGATCTACCATTCTGTCTTCATAAGATTTGTTTCATGTTGTTAATTTGTTTGGTCATTTTCTGCTGCACTCTTTCTAGCATTCTTATATTTCCAATGGTTTGAGGTGTACAAAAGGGGGAACAATACTCCAGGTGATGCATTACCAAAGTAGAGTATATTGATAAAATCACACATCAGTCCCTACTTCTAATATTCTTATATATGCAGCCCAGGATTCTATGACACTTTTGTACCATGACCCTGATATGCACTTCAAAAGATAAATCATTAGTTACAATAACTCCCAGATCTTTTTCCTTAGCTGTTTTCTGAAGTGTTATGTAATTTAACATGTAATTCATGTTTGGATTGTTATGACCAAAGTGCATGATCCTACACTTGTTTTCGTTAAACCGTAGTTTGTTTTGGGCTCTCCATGTAACAGGCCTGTTTAGAGCCTCCTGCAAGTGATCAGCATCATTTTGGTTGTAAACTATTGCACCAATTTTGTTGTCATCTACGTATTTACACATCCATGATTTGATGGCTCCATCTTGGAAATGGATATGTTGAAGACAGTAGGTCCAAGCACCGAACCCCGGGGCACCCCTCTCGTCACGTGTCCCCACTCAGAGAAATGTCCCCTGATTCCTGCTGTCTGGCACCTTTCACACGGTCATAACTGTACCCAGGATTTTAGTTTTGGATGTAACTTTATTTCAGCTAATTTTCTATCAGCTCTTTATGGGGGACTGAGTCAAAGGCTCTCAAAAAATCTAAGTCAATAACGTCCACTGACAGACCTTTATCCAGTGCAGCACTAACAGGTTCAAAAAGGGTAAGGAGATTAGACAGACATAATCTCCCAGTGCTGAAACCATGTTGTGTTATGTCTGAAGGCCCTTGTTGTTTGATATGCCTCATGATTATGTCTTGCATAATTCCCTCAATTAGTTTTCCCAACACTGCTGTTAGGCTGACTGGTCTGTAATTTTCCACACTGTGTCTGTCTCCCTATTTGAAAATAGGTGTTGTTATTATTGCATCCCTCCAATCCAATCCGCTACTACCTTCCCTTCTTTCAGTGAAGCTTTGAACAATAGAGTAATGGGGCCCACCAAGACCTCCAATAACTCTTTAAAAAACTTGGGATGTATCCCATCAGGTCCTGCAGACTTATCTGTTTTGAGTTTGTTTATTTTATTGAATACATCCTGCTTGGTAATAATGATGTCAGTAATGTCTGAATCTACAGTATTTGACTAAGAGTAGTATCAATATTTACTTTATGTTGAAATACACTCAGAAAGTATTTATTGAACTCATTGGACATATATACCTACAGGGCATATCCTCATGCGTGACCAAGCCAGCTGTGCCATTCTGAGTTCCACTCCTGTTATGGGAGGCATCTCTTTTTTGATCCGATTGACCTTCAGGCCTGAGATTTGACTGAATTGTAAAATAATAAATAATGCCAGTGGCAACAACCTTTGCACACCTGATATTGTGAGAAGGAGGTCATCCGCATATGAGAGAGGTTCACACATGAGGGTGCTGACCTTGATGGCATATATTCCAGGGTCCTGTCTGATAGCTACATTCGGTGGTTCAACTGCCAATACAAAGAGCGGGGAAGGGGAGTTGGTGCAGCCCTACCTCATACTCTGGTGGAGTGGAATTTGGAAAATATAATGCCGTTTGTAAAGACTGCTGCTGATGGAGAAGCATACAGGGTCCTACTGGTTACTGTTAGTTTTGATTACATTGTGTATACAGGGAAATATACGATAATGGATTCTATGAAACTATATCTCCACCCATGTAATATATACAGTATATGTATTCAACCCAAAAACTGCATTAATGCACCAGTTAGGGTCCAACTTAACATGACCCAAAGTAAGAAAATGTGTAAGGGTTTCTAACCCTAACCGCCCCACCCCACCCCACCTCACTCCCCACACCAAGCAGAAAAAGGACAAGATCACACAAGCAAACACAGACAGCCATAATCAAGTAAGACAAACAACATACAACTGTTTCCAGATGACACTGATTTTGAGAAGGCTTTTGACTCAGTCAGTTGGTTCCTCCTGCTCAAAGCCTTGTCTCAGTTTGGTTGTAGGCTGCTATTCCTACAATGGATTTGATTCCACTACTCTGCCCAGTAGCCAGAGTGACCACTAATGGTCTCCTGTCCTCCCTAGGAGGACTTCTTTATCGAACCACTATATATCTAATAATGCTCTGATAATAAAAGATTTTTACTTCATTATTTGAGTGCAAATGCTATAAAAGCACAGGCATCATAACCATTGTCATAGAGTAGTTCTGTTAAGTGTACATTATACTGGTGCGATAGTCCCGGTATAGTTAGGATTGATAGGGGTGTTTAATGTTACACCTCAGACTTTGCACTTTAATTCCTTTGGAACCATTCAAGGGATTTGCATGGAATTCAGCACACTTTGTGGGAAAGGGAAGGTCTCTTGATGTGCCAAATTTCGTGTCAATCTGTTTTGTAGTTTTTGAAACACAGAGTGTTGAAAAAACAGAGTGTTTTGCTCTTTTGGCTTTTTCTTTTTTTGCTCACCTCTCTCTCAACAAGCATTTGTCAATGCCGAATGTTGTCTTGCTGACATTGGCATTGGTAGTGCAGGAGTTAGAGATGCATAATAGGAATGGTAGTGAAGTACTGAAGTGACGCCAACCCCATTCCCACCCTCCAGAGACTGACAGGCATTGGGGTGTGCCTTTGGGTCATCAGCTGTAACACTCATGCCATTTTACCTCACCCTACCCTGTAGACACTAACAAGTGCTGTGGTGTGCTTTGGGGTCTTTGGGTGTTATACTTACCCCATTCCATAAGGAAATACACTGAGGTGGGTGCAGTATAGGAGAATGGGGTGAACTTTGTGGTCGAATACTCCAAGGCACACCACGATGCCTGTCACTGGCTGCAGGGTGGGGTGGGTGTGGAATGGCATGAGCATTACAGCCGATGATCCCAAGTCACACCCCTGACACCTGGCAGTCTCTACAGGGTGGGGTGCTACAGTTGGAAACCCTAACACCGTAGGCGTGTGTTGGTATTTTCACTCCAAATTTTCAACTTGGGCTTTTTGTGAGCCCACCTCATGAAGAGCGGCACTGTCAGTTTGTTAGCTGAAAGGTGATTTTGCATGGCAGCTATGCCATTTGGCGACACAGGGATGAAAACACATTTTGGGCGGTATGTGGAACATGACAACTGTATTGTTCATGAGGAGATGTGAAAAAATGGCAACATTGAAAATCTGGAGTGAAAATATGGAAAATTGGTGAAGTCATGAGCATGCATAGAAACTGTGCAACACACATCTGTAACCCAATTATTTGTGGGATTTTTTTAACCACATTTTTAACATAGGCATTTTGGGACCTCCCCTCATGAACAGTGGCACTGTGATTTTGTTAATTTGTCCCAAACGTTGATTTCCCACAGTGACCACGTCATTGTGTGCCACAGGTGCGAAAACACATTTAGGGCAGGATGTGAAAAATGACAGCTGTACTGTTCATAAGGGGGTGTGAAAAAATGTCAGTGTTGAAAATCTAGCACAAAAATATTGCAAATTTGCGAAGTTACAAGGGTGCGTGGAATCTGCGCAACGTACACTTGTAACACAGTCATTTTATGGAATTTCATCACCAAATTTTTAACATAGGCAGTTTAGGACTTCTGCTCATGAACAGCGTCACCATCATTTCCTCAAACTGTCCTGAAAACTGATTTCGCACAGTGACCATGCTATTGTGCGCTGGACGTGGGAAACCACATTTCGTCCAGGATATGTAAAATGACAGCTGTACTGTTCATACGGAGGTGTGGAAAAATGGCAATTTTGAAAATCTGGAGTGAAAATATTACAAATTCACAAAGTTACAAGCGTGCATGGAAACTGCGCAATGCATGCTTGTAAAACAGCAATTTTTGGGGATTTTTTCCAGCAAATTTGCAACATAGGATTTTTGAGAGCCCCAATGAACAGTTGCACTATCATTTCATTACTCGGTCCTGAAAGATGATTCCACGCAGTGACCACGAAATCACCTTTTGGGATGGAATAACGCCATGACAGTGCCTGAATTCAAGAGGAGGGGTCCCAATAACCCCATATGGAAAATGTGGTGTCAAAATTCCCAAAAATGCCTGAGATATGCACCAAAGTTGAAAAAACCCTATTTATGCCATTATACAGCTTACCGGCATTTCTTCAGTTTGCGGTCGGCTTTGAAGAGTGCAGACGTGTTTTTGGTCAACCAAAGATCGTCATGCTGGGCTCTGGAGGTAAGTATGGCATGAGGGAGATGTGGGGAGGCAGGGTGCGCAGAGGGTGGGTGCAGGTTGGGGGATGGGGCAGGGAGACTGCGAGGGACCGTTTTCTATTTTACAGATAAAAGTAAAAAAAAAAAAACATCGAAGGACGTTTTTTTTTTTAACAGGGAATATTGGCAGGCTGGGGTGGGCTCTCAGCGTGCCGCCTGAGTGCTTTGGGGAGGGCTGTATCCGGCGAGGGAACTGGCACCCCGTCACAAATACCAGTGGGGTTGAGAGAGCTGAGGGGTTGGGCACCCCCCTCAGCACACAACAAACAGGGGAGAGACATTATGCCAACGGGGAGTGGGCTCCCCCGTTGGCAACTAGAACTGGGAAGGGGGGACTGAAGTCGACAGGGATTGGGCACCCCGTCAGCAAAGAAAGACTTTTTGGAGGGGCGCATGATGCCAAGGGGGATTGGGCACCCCCTCAGCACACAGCGGAAATTGGAGGGGGACATTATGCTGACGTGGAGTGGGATCCCCCAGCGGCATTGTGACAGGTGGCGTCAGCAGTCAATGCCGCCATGTTGCTTGCACGTCGGGAGGCGTGTTGTGGTCCCGCTGCATGAGAGCTTCGTTGTCATTGCAGTGGACTTTTTCTTAGATCTGGTGGCCACATTAGCTATGCATGATGTCAGCACCTGCTGCTGGCTGACTGGGGAATGAGGGATGCACCTACTGATGCGTGCCCTGCATTGGCCAAAGTAACCTGCCTCCAAATCTACTACCACCCCAAGATGTTGGCTGGCGCACACGCGCGAGCCAACATAAAAATGAGTTAAATTAGTGGCTGAAATTTTCAGGGTAGAAAGCCTTGGCCTCACAGATGTACCTTTTGAAGATTTGCTGTAAAAATGTTAATCCTTTCCAAAGTAATTAAATTGGGTATTTCTCATTATTTACTATGGGAAAAAAATGTCAGGCACGATGCAGGATTCCAGGCTTTTTGATGCAGAATCCTGCATCGAACTGCCATGTTACATGCAGAATCCTGCATCAAAGTGCCATGTATGGCCACATTAAAGTGGAGACAAATGGGCCAAATGACACCCCCATAGAAAGCTCGCCCCCCCCACAGCACTGCTGTCATTTTAAAAAAAAGTCTGTCTCCCTCCCTCTGAGCAGTCCCACCTGCCACCCTCATACTCCATCCCGTCATTTAACAAAAAACCCTCCCGCACCCTCCCTCTAAGCAGTCCCACCCACCACCCTCATACCCCATACCCCTGTCATTTAACAAAAAACCCTCCCACTCCCTTCCTCTGAGCAGTACCACCTGCCACCCTTGTACCCCGTACCCCTGTCATTTCACAAAAACACCTCCCGCTCCCTCCTTCTGAGCAGTTCCACCCACCACCCTCATACCCATACCCCTCTCATTTAACAAAAAACCCTCCTGCCACCCTCAGTCCCAGATCCATGCAAAAGAATTACCCTTCCTCGTCCTCCCTCTGTTCAGTCCCACCCACCACCCTCGTTCCCCCGGTACACCTTTCTTATAAATAAATCCCTCCTGCTCCCTCTCTCTGTGCAATCCACCCACCACCCTCATTCCCTGGTCCATGTAAATAAATTACCCTCCCTCTCCCTCCATGCAGTCCCACACACCACCCTTGTAGCCCAGTCCCCCTTTCTTATACATATATAAATCCTTCCCGCTCCCTCCTTCTTGTACAATCCCACCTGCCACCCTTGTTCCCTGGTCTCTGGTCCATGTAAATAAATTACCCTCCCTCTCTCTGTACTGTCCCACCCACCACCCTTGCTCCCTGGTCCCCAGTCCATGTAAAAAAATTACCCTCCCTCTTCCTCTTTCTCTGTGCAGTCCCACCAACCACCCTCATTTCCTGGTCCATGTAAAATAAATTACACTCCCTCTCCCTCCCTCCCTCCTTCCCTCTGTGCAGTCCCACCCACCACCCTCATTCCCTGGTACACCCTTCTTATAAATAAATCCCTCCCACTCCCTCCCTCTGTGCAATCCCACCCATCACCTTCATTCCCTAGTCTCCGGTTCCTGTCAAAAAATTACCCTCCGTCCCTCTGTGCAGTCCAACCCACCACCCTTGAAGACCAGTCCCCCTTTCTTAAACATATATAAATCCCTCCTGCTCCCTCCCTCTGTGCAGTACGACCCACCATCCTCATTCGCTGGTCCCCCTTTAATGAAAAAGAAAACTGTCCTCACTGTCTTTTTCTTTTTATAACCTGTAAATAAGAAAATGGTCCATCTTTGTTTCCTTAGTCCACTCTCCTCCATCCCCACCCTCCCACTGCATGCACCTCACCTGCCCACACGCACTCATCCCTTGCTGATACGTACCTCCGGAGGTCAGGAGCACCCATTTTCTCTGGACTGGGACACGTCTGCACTCTTCAAAGCTGAACTGCGAACTGAGGAACCAAGGTAAGCGATGTATAATGGCACACAAAGAGAGTTTCAACTTAGGTTGATATCTAAGCCATTTTTAGGAATTTTTTTACCAAATTCTCAACATGGGGTTTTTGGGACCCCACCTCATGAACAGTGTCACTGTCATCTTGTTAATTGGACCCGAAAGGTGATTTCACGGTCACTGCAGAATCACCTTTCAGGACTGATTAACGAAATGACAGTGCCACTGTTCATGAGGTCAGATCCCAAAAAGTGCAAAAATTCCAAAAAATGACTGCATTACGAGCATGCATTGCGCAGGTTCTACGCACGCTCGTAATTTCACCACTTTTTCATATTTTCACTCCAGATTTTCAACATTAACATTTTTTCACACCTCCTTATGAACAGTACAGCTGTCATTTTTTAAAATCCTGCCTGAAACATGTTTTTGCACCTGTGGTGCAGAATGTCACGGTCACTGTGCGAACTCAACTTTTGGGATGGAGTTCAAAATCATAGTGCCACTGTTGATAAGGGGATGTGCCAAAACAACCATGTTGAAAATATGGCGAAAGAATTCTAAAAAATTATCAAGTTACAAACGTGCATTGTGCAGTTTCTACACATGCTCGTAACTTTGCCAATTTTCATATTTTCAATCCTGATTTTCAGCATTGGCATTTTTTCACACCTCTTCATGAACAATAAAGTTGCCATTCTTCACATCCTGCCTGAAATGTGTTTCTGCATCTGTGCCACGGATTGGCGCAGTCCCTATGCAAAATCAACTTTCGGCATGGATGTGCCGGCCCGTCGGTGCAGTGGAAGGATTTACCATTGCACTGCGGGTGGCCCAGGTTCAGGAATAGACTCAGAATGCTCAAGGGCCGGCAGGAGGGCAGGGGAGAATTGAGCCATCATAGCACGCTCTTCCCCTCCGCAGGAGGGGAAGAAGGTATATGTCTCCAGTCCGGGCTCCCAGGTAACCACGGTACTTGCCATTACTGGAGCACCTGAGCGCTGCTCCTCGGGGGAGGGTGTTACAATAGATGATGTGGCTACATCGCAGAGCTCAATATGACACACCCCACTTTCCAAAGCAAGAAAAACACCTCTGGTGTGCAGCATGATGCCTTCCCGGCTGCAGCGGATGTGAGGGGAACCTGGCGCATCCGTGACAGAACACCATTGGGGTTGCAGGGGGCTCCGATGCTTCACCAGGAGGTAATTCGAGGGTACTGCATGCTGGTGACTCCTGACTCGACTGCAGCAGCAAAGGGCGGCTGAAGGAGGTTGGCTACAGAAGAATATTAAAGGCACAGTAAGTAAAAAAAAATTGGGGTTTGATTAAGAATCATAGTACAACTGTTCATGAGGGAAGGTCCCAAAACACCCATGTTGCTAATATAGTGAAAAAATTTCGAAAAAATTACGAGTTAAGAACCGTGTTGTGCAGTTTCTATGCACCTAGTAACTTCACCAATTTCTCATGTTTTCACTTCAGATTTTCAACATTACCATTTTCACACCACCTCATGAATATTACAGTTGTAATGTTTCAAATCCTGCCACAAAGGTTTTCTTCACCTGTGGTGCTAGCGGCTCAGTAGAACACATTAGTCAGTTATATGAAATCACAACAGTACTGCAGACTTTCTACTTTTACCTATTCTACTGAGTGTTAGGGACATGAGTTGGCTTCAAAGTGGTGATTCATATGAGTGTGTGTAACATAAGCTGTTCTAAGTGTTGCGGTAAAAGTTCTGTATGTTAGCCATGTGTGTAACTATGTTGTGAGTCTGGGTGTGCTATTATGGTTCTACACCCTAACTTGATATTTCCATACTATCAAGAGCATGACAGAAATCCTAACTGGTGCATTAACAAAGTTTTTTGCATTTAATAACGATTTATAGGCAAGTGAAGCTGCTCAGAATATATGGCTTCCTACATTACAAAAGAACATGCATTCAGCGATTTTCGTTCTTTCATTACGTTTTTAAAGCTTGATTACGTAACCCCATAATCTTGTTTCTCATTGTATTCTTGCTTCCTGTACCCATGGGCATTCAAAAATACCATGGTAGACCTCAATTTTCTTGCCCATATCACACTTACATTATTCTGATGATATGTTCCTCCTGGCTATTGAACCTCGGGTGATAGTCATCAGTTTCCACCAGAACACAAGTGGCATTACAACAGAGGCAACAAACTACTCTACATTCATGTATGCAGATGGTCTTCTTGTCGTATTGACCTCCCCAGATGCCTCTGTCCTGGCTCTCATGCAGACCCTGAAGAATTTCTCTGCCTTTTCTGGATTTAAAGTCAAGGCAAGTGGGACCCAAGTTCTCCCCTTAACTAAAAATTGTCCTTCCCTCCTGTTCATGCTGACAAGACTATATTGGGCCCCAGAAGGCATTATTTACATGGGGGTCAAAATCACTGACTGAATCCATTCTATACCTAGGGTCAGTCTGAGCCCGTTGTTGCACAATCTGCAGTTAGAATGTGACAACTGGAGAACTCTGAAGCTCTCTCTTTCTGGCTTTTAAAATTAAAGCACTCTGCATGGTCACTTCTGCTAAACTGCAATATCTTCTCAGCTGTCTCGTAGTCTCTGGTCAGTGGTTTGCCAAGATTGATACCCTGTTTGACTCCTTTCTTTGGGAGGGACACCCCCCCACTACAGCCATAATAAACTAAGGGCTCATTGATCCCAGTCGTGGGAGGGTGGGGCCTGATTTGGCTCAAAGGCAATCACATGGCTTTCCTGGGGGCACAAACCCTCTAGTGGTTGAAAGATGTTAAGAGTGCTCCTCCCCTGGATGCAAATGGAATATCAGTTCCTAGCTGGCCTTAACCAGAGTGTATTCCTGTACAAGTCACTCCTTGATAAAGACAAAGCTCATCCCACAGTGGTAACCTCTGAGCGCCTGTGGAAAATCGTGTACAGATTCCTGAAGTCAGACCTCTGCCCAATTGAACTCATACCCCTCTACAACAATCCTGAATCAAGACAGGAAATAAAACCATAGTGTGGAAATCCTGGAAACTCCAGCATATCCTTCGTATTAGGGACCTTCTCTTGCCTCAAACAAGATGGCTTCAATCATTTGTAATTTTATGCCAAGATAGGGGGCTGCCCAAACAGCATCACTGGAAGTTCCCACAACTGAGACATGCTCTTAAGAAGCTGCTTAGACAGGCTCCCCTGAAGCACCCCATCCACATATCGGATCCCCCTACACTCTGGGTGTGATTATCTAGGAGCAGGGGAGGGGCCATTTATTGATCGCTCAGGGAGGCCATGCCCAACCAAACTGACTGCTAAAGTACAGTGAGAGCAAGGCCACTCCAAGCTCATCTCTCAAAAGGATTGGGCTTCATGCTGGATTACAGCCCATACCGCCCATAGGGACCCTCGGAGTCATCTAATCCAAAACAAAGTCCTACATTATTGGTAAAGAATTCCACTAGTCTTACACAAACTAGGTGTCCTCCCCTCATCCCACTGCTGCAGATTTCTTTCTTTTTTTCTTGGCTCCTTCCCTCCAGGAATCGGAGGATCCAGACTCCCCACTTGCTCACCACCCCCCCAGCCCCTGGCTTATCCCCCTGGGCGAGCACCCCCTCCCAAGGAACTTGGTTGCTAGCCCTGGCTTGCCCCCCCAGGGTGGGGCCACTGGAGCAAGACCCCACCGGCGGACCTTGGTCTGCAGTGGAAGCAGTGGCAGAGACATGGAGCTGTCACTAGCAGGCCAGAATTTTTTGTGGAGTTTCCACCCCCCGCAGGGTGGGAACGTGCAATGATGCCAGCATCTGCCCTACCCCCCCCCGACTTGTGGTGCTGGCTGCAGTGGTACCCCGAGCCTCTGCCAGAGGTCCAAACTGTGCCAGACACTCTTCCACTTCCCCCAGAGAAGGACAGCAATCCCTGGGATGCTCAATCCTTCTCCCCCCTGGCCAGCCCCCTGACCCCTGAGTCCATCACTGAACCATTGATGTCGGTGCCGCAAGCAGAGGCCTTGCCACTGTGCTGGTGGGCCAGCTCCACTGCTGCAGATTTCTAAGAGATGGTTCTCTGTTACATATACTCTGGTCGTGCCTAGCCATACAAGACTACTGGGAAGGTATCTATGACACATGCCAAAAGGTTCTTAAGGTCCTCGTATCCTTCCCCCATCTGCATATTCTAACAGTGGCATCATCAGCTCCACACTTACATCCATCTCCGCTCAAATGGGTGGCACACTGGCACAGAGGCTAAGCACCTCCTCCTACAGAGGTGGAGGACCCACAACCACTCCATCGACCCCTACCTGGAGGTAATAGGCATGACTGCCAACAATGAGAGTCTTAGTCACTTAACACTATCTAAATATCATAAGTACCACTGAATATGGGATCCGTTTCTCAGTTACCTCTCTGGGGCAGTAACCTGAACTCCCTGACTAGGTAGTCCAATGTGTGGACTGATCCTTGACCCCCATGTTAGTAATAACAGATGGCCCCCTCCCCAGGTTTTCCAGTTAAGGTATTTGAATAATTATTGTCGATTGGAGCAGGGGCTGAGTCTGATTTCTGGTAGGCTGGTTGTGGCATTGTGACTAGGCAGCCAGAGGAATAATTAGGGAATCGGTAGTCCAACAGGCAGTGCCGACTTAAAGGGGCTGCACAGAAAGGATAAAAGGCAGCCACCCTTATCATGTCCCTACACACGTTCATGTCCCAGTGAAACATAGAAACATAGAAGTTGAAGGCAGATAAGGATTGCAAGGCCAATCCAGTCTGCCCATTTCTTTTTCTAACTTATGAATGTGCCATCGGCCTTTGCTCTGTCAATGGTCTATCTCTTCATACTCATCTGTATTGCTCCCATATGCCTATCCCATGCCTCTTTGAAGCCCTGCACTGTATTCACATACACTATTTCCTGAGGTAGGCTGTTCCATGCATCCACCACCCTTTCCGTGAAAAAGAACTTCCTCACATTACCCCTTAATTGGCCACCCTCTAATCTCATGCTGTGCTCTTGTCCTGCTATCTTTCTTACATTAAAACATGTTAGACTCTTTCACCTTGTCAATGCCCTTAAGGTATTCGATCATATCACCTCTCTCCCTCTTTTGCTCTAGGGTATACATATTGAGCTCCATTAATCTGTCCTCATATGTTTCTGATGCGGTCCCTGCACCATTTTGGTTGCCCTTCTCTGGACTGCCTCAATTTGGTTAATGTCCTTGTGAAGGTGTGGCCTCTAGTACTGCACGCAGTACTCTAGATGGGGCCTAACCAGTGTCTTGTAAAGAGGGATTATTACCTCCCTCTTACGACTTGTGATACCCCTACTAATACACCCCAACATCCCCCTAGCCTTACCTACTGCTTTAGTGGTCTGCTTGGATGATTTCAGGTAATCTGTGATGATGATGCCCAAGATTCTTTCTTACCTTGTGACTGCCAGCAACTCCCCTCCCAACCTATAGGTGGCTTCAGGGTTTCTCTTCCTTATGTGCATGATCTTGCACTTCTTCGCGTTAAACCCCAGTTGTCACTCTTCCGATCATTTTGCCAGTTTATCCAGTTCTCCTCTCATTCTGCCCACCCCATCTGGATCATCTACTCTGTTGCAGATCTTAGTGTCATCTGTAAACAGACAAATCTTACCCTCCAGTCCATCTGCGATGTCACTGATGAAGATATTGAAGAGGACTGGACCCAGGACTGATCCCTGAGGTACCCCACTTGTGAATTGCATCTCTTCTGACTGTATACAGTTCACTACCACCCTCTGTTTTCTGCCTGTCAACCAGTTTGCCACCTAGTTGACCAACCTCTGACCTACCCTGAGCCTACCCAGCTTATTAATCAATCTTCTACGTGGAACAGTAACGAAAAGTTTGCTGAAGTCAAGGTAGGTGACATCAACTACTCACCCTATGTCCACCACTCTGGTTACCCAGTCAAAGAAATCTATGAGATTAGTTTGATAGAACCTTCCTGTTGTAAACCCATGCTGTCTTGGATCCTGTGCTCATATGGATTCCAAGTGTTGCACTATCCTGTCCTTAAGGAGTGCCTCCATAATCTTGCCCACTACTGAGGCAAGACTGACTGGTCTGTAGTTCCTTGCCTCCTCCCTGCTATCATTCTTGCGGAGTGGGATCACATGAGCCCTTCTCCAGTCTTCTAGGACATCTCCTGTGCTCAGAGACTCACTAAACAGTTCTGATTATGGCTCTGCTAGATCCACCCTTAGCTCCTTTAGTACCCTGGGATGTGTGCCATCAGGTCCCATTGCTTTGTCCACCCTGAACTTATCAGGAGCTCTTGTAGGACCCTTTCTTTTGTGAAGGGACTAGTGCACCTCCCCCGTGTACATGGTGCTGGGCTGTGGACCCTGCCCTACCTTCTCCTCAGTAAATACTGAGCAGAATTATCTATTTAAGATAGATGCTTTTACATGGTCCTCCTCCTCACATGCCCACCTTATCCCCTTCGATCTTAGCAATAACCCCTCTGGACTTTCTCTTTTCACTAATGTATCTAAAGAAAGTCTTGTCACCTTCTTTTACTGTTTGTGCTAGTGTTTCCTCGGTTGGGCCTTTGCCTGCCTTACTGCTTTTCCTGCTTCCCTTAGGGAAGTTTGGTATGCCTCCCCATCTTTATCCCGCTGCGTTCCCTTACATTTCCTGAAGGCCAGTCTTTTGGCTCTGACCTTTTCTGCTACTGTTTTTGAGAACTAAAGTGGTTTCCTTCTTCTTTTGAACTTCCTTTTCTCTCTAACACAATGGGATGTTGCTTCAAGTATTGCATCCTTAATGCTTGCCCACTTTGCCTGTATCCTCTCACCTGTATATCTTCTTGTCGTGGCTAGCTTAACTCTGTTGCCCATCTTATCAAAGTCAGCTCCTCTGGGATTATTTAGTTCTAGTGGCCAAATTGAAACATACCATGTGATGGTCACTGGCCCCCAAGTAACCTTCTACCTGGAGATCTGTGATCCTTTCCCTGTTAGTCAGTACTAGATCTAGGATAGCCCTGTCTCTTGTGGGTTGTTGTACCAGTTGTTTGAGGCCCTCCCCCTGCAGGGAATCCACTATGTGTCCAGTTCTGGCAGATGTTCCTGCTGGTATTGACCAATCTATATCTGGCAAGGACTGGAACAGGTGTATGTTGACATCTTAGGCATTGGCGGGCAACCGCAGGAGGAAGCAAGGAGGCTGGGAGGCAGGGGATTCTGCCAGTCGACTACGGTAAGGCACCTGTTCACTCCTGTTGTTGCATTCACTGCTGGGAACGTAAAAGGCAGGCCTAAACTGGGAATAGGAGCAACACTCTATCTAGGGTAACAGTATAAAAGGAAAAGCACCAGGTACAAGGGAACACAAATAGCAACACACAAAAAAGGGGAAGTGAGGAAGGGCAGAAGGTAAAAGACAGGCCTAAAACTGGGAATAGGAGCAACACCCTATCTTTAAAGCTACCAACTTTCCAAGGCCTAAAACTGGGATGGTCTATCCTGACCATGACCCCCTCAACTGTGTCACTCCCACAGGTACCACTGCAGACAACACTGCACACAATCAATTAAATTTTGCTGCTTGCTCTGACCATGCCGTCCCACAGTAACATCAGTAACAAACATTCAGGCTAAAACAATACATCATTCTGCTGCAGCAAGTTCCAAATCATTTATTTATTTATCTTTTGTTGACCAGGTAAGTGCACTAGACAAATCCTGCCTATTTTCAGGCACAACCCGGGTGAGGGGGGATACAGATGCATGCCAACTGACCTTGAACCAGATTAAGCTGTTGGTGGTATTTTTAGTGAATGAGGGAAATTTGGCCAGGACACCAGGGAAATTCCCCTGCTCTTTTCGATAAGTGCCATGGGATCTTTAACATCCACCTGAACTACCATGAATCCAGGTAGATGGGACCTTGGTTTAACGTCTCATCCGAAAGACGGCACCTCAGAAATGCAGCACCCCTCTCATGCTGCATTACAGTGTCAGTACTGGGATATTAACCCAAGTGCCAGATGTGGGAACTGAACCCACAGCCCTCTGATCTCCCGGCCTCAGAGGCGAGTGTGCTACCTACTGAGCCACTGACACTGCATGATGTATAGAAAGTTTATTAGAAGCAAACCTGCATTAAATTGTGATCAGACATACAAGCTGCATGCATTGCTCCTGTTGACAGTCCCATCCAACCCACTTACACTCACCTCATTTGCTGAGCAAACTTCATTTCAGTGACTCCCACCACCACACCAGATTGTTTTCACACACTTCTCTACAGCTGATCAGGTTTGGGTACCTTAGTTCACTGCTGCCGGTTTCTTCTCTGTCTGGAGTCCCTCTCAGCTACTGGCAGGCAGACATTCACATGCGCTTGTTTGCACTACTACCCAGTCTAATCTAACAGGAAGGAACATGCTTTACTGTGCTCCCACTGACATGCTTGCGGTGCAACACAGACGCAAGGGTTGAAGTTGCAAATTGCTGTCCAGTCCGAGCAGCACCACAGTGGTGCTGAAAAAACTGTCAGTCACAGATTAGCAGTCAACAAAAAAAAGGGACAAAACTGGGACATGTAAGCAAAAACCAGGACAAAAGTGACATTTTGCAAAACTTGTGGGGACACTGGGACATGCTGCCTAAAATAGGGACTGTCCTGGGAAAATAGGGACTGTTGGTAGCTTTACCTATCTTGGGTAACAGTATAAGGGATTTACACCAGGTACGTGGGAACACAAGAAGCAACAAGCAAAACAAGGGAAAGCTAGGAACACCGTATCCGGGGTAAGAGTACATAAGAATCTGCAAGTAACACAGGCAGTATAGAATCTTGGAATGCTAGGAGTACTGCAATGCAGTGGCTGTTGGGTAGCAGTTTTCAGAGAGACCTTCTGGAGACTGTGCTGCTGCCCAATCTGCATACACCTCTCTTGGTTGAGGGAGGAGGTTTCTAGATTCCAGACCAAAGTTGTCTAGGATTCTGGGGACCTTTTCCCCAACCCGGGGCCACCAAGTCTGACATCATTACCCTAGAGAATGCCAGGGAGGAGGAATGACTCACTGTAGTGGGCTTGAGAAAGGTGGGGATGGTGGGTCAGAGGCACATTCCTCAACAACTACACAATTCCTACACTGCTCTGATGAGGTAGGACTGCCAGGAGGAGGTGCCCATGGTTATGGCTGGGGAGGATGCAGGGGTTCTTCAGAGTGGAGACCCCAAGGAGGGAAGAAGAAAACCCCTAAGGAGGAGGAGGAGGAGGAGGAAGCAACTTGTGGTGGGGGACTCAATTGTGAGAGGGATATTTTGGGAATAGGAAAGGGAAGGAGATGGAGGTTAGGTGCCCATGTAGCACCATAGCCTGGAGGGATGGAAAGCAGATCCAGAGGATTGCTAGGGAAGCAGGATGTGAGGCAGAGTTGGATTTCATTGTCCACCTGGGTACTAATAACCTGGCTAGGGACAGGGCTGGGAGAGTGCAGACGTAGTTTAAGGAGCTGGGAAGGGGTCTTAGACAGGTAGCACACTCAGTGGTTTTCGCTGAGGTGCTACCTGTTTATAACAGATGGGAGGAAAGCAATCTCTGTGCAACAAGATCTTCAACTCATAGTTGAAGAAATGATGCAGAGAGGAGGGGCTCAGCTACAGTAAGGACTGGGGATCCACCTGGAGAGATAAGGGCCTATACAGGGGTGATGCTCTGCATCTATCTGGGAGGGGAACTGCAGTCCTCAGTGGATGATTTAGATGTTACTTTGATGAATATTTAAACTAGCTGAGGGGGGTGGTGGAAGAAATCAGGAAGGCTGTATCTGCCCCCTGACATACTGAAATAAAAAGTAGGAAGAACCTGAGGGGAATGAAATCCCCCAGGATGTAAATTAATAAAGGAAGCAGGGCAGTAGAAATAAAGGGAGATGGGAACAGATGCATTAAAAAGAGAGGGGGGAAGGAGGGAGGACTAAACGGAAAGAAGGTGTAACAAGCAGAGTGGTAACAAAATCTGGACAGCCATGTGTGTGAATGATAGAAGTCTAGGCAATAAGATTCTGGACCTAGAGGCCATCATGACAGAGGCCGACCTGGATATTGTGGCCACTACCAAGTCATGGTGCACTGAAAACCATGACTGGGACATGACAGGGTGGGAAGGAAAGTAGGGGTTATGGTGCTTTATGTGAGGGAAGGCATAAAAGCATTGGAGATACAGGGAATACAGAGGGGAGCGGGGGTACTGTGGGTCACCCTAGAGATGAGGAATGGAGGCTCTATTCACACTGGCTTGATCTACAGACCTCCAGCACTGTGGGAGAAGTTAGATAAGGTACTCTTGGAACCTACTGGTAAGATGGTAGAAAAGTGGGAGGTGCTACTCGTGGGGGGACTTCGGTCTACCAGATGAAGGTTGGAATCTTCCCCGCTGCAGCTTCAGCTAGAAGCAGGAACACCCTGGACTACCTGCAGGGGACATTCCTGAAGCAACTAATCAGTGAACTCCCTCATAATGGGGCAATACTGGACCTGGTACTCACTAACAGGGACGGTGCTGCAGACGTCAAGTTAGAAGGCCACCTGGGGAACAGTGTACAATGTGGTTCAATATAAGGACAGCTGCAGAACTGAACCACACGAAGGTGAGAGTCCTGAACTTCAGAAGAATAGATTTTGAAAAGATGAGTGAATGCCTCAGGGGTGATCTGGTTGTGGAGGGGGGGTGACCTGGGTGGGGTGGACGAACAGTGCACAAAACTAAAAAGGGTTATAGGGAAGGCAACAAATCCCTACATCAACCAAGTGAGCAAAAGCAAGAGGAAAAAGAGGCCGTTGTGGTTCTCGAAAGAGGAAGCAGAAAAGGTAAAGGCTTAAAGGGTAGCATTCAGAAGGTATAAGGAGACACAGAGCGAGGAGGATAGGGAGGTGTATCAGGGAAAACAGAGAAAAGCAGGGTGAGCAGAAAGGAGCATAAAGGCACAAACTGAAGTGAGAAAAGCCCAGGTGGTGATGAAAGAGTGTAAGACATTTTGTAGGTATGTAAGTGAAAGGACGACCGGGGTGAGATCCTAAGATTAAAAAGGGAAGGGTAACTGTGCAGTGGGGGACCAGGAAAAAGCAGGCATCTTCAATAAATACTTTTGTTCAGTGTTCATAGAGGAAGGAGAAGGGGAGGGGACACAAAAAGTAACAGAAGTATTGAAGGGAGGGAGGTGGACATTACTCTGTTTTCAGAGGAGAGTGTCTTGAAGAGACTCACTAATTTGAAAGTGGACAAGGCAATGGGGCCAAATAGGGTGCATCCAAAGATATGCAAGGAGCTCAGAGAGGTACTGGCTGCACCTCTGACAATCCTGTTTAACAGATGATGGGAAACAGGAGTGGTTCCATAGGAATGGAGGAGGGCAGATGGTAACCAGACTCCTTCAGTGCTCGCAACATTGCTAGTACCTTAAACCTCCTCCTATAGACTGTGCTCGGTAAATAAATCCCTGCTGAATGTACCTAGATATAAAACATCAAAAGGCTGTGTTGTCTTCAGTCACTCTGCTCCTAAGCTTTGGAACTCTCTCCCCCAAGCACTTCGAATATCCAGATCCCATGGCAGCTTCAAAAAGGAGCTGTGCCTACATCTGTCCCTTGCTGATCTCTGCACTTGTTTTAATCCTTCTTAATCCACTCACCTGCCAGATGCTTCCTGGCCTAACTTTCACCTCCCTATCTCATAGTGCTTCTTACCCTTACTATCTCCTTGAGGGCTAGTCTACCCCTCCACACACACCTGAGTCTTGTCTCAGAGGCCATGATAATGCATCCTGCCCAGTCAGGAATTTGCCCTTGCCTTGTTTTGCTGCCTATTTGAACCTTCATTGTTGTGACTAATATGAACAGTATTTCTTTGCTGCTGCATTGTGGTATCTCCTCCTAGACTGCATAGGTTTCTTATGCCTGAAAAGTCTATGTGAATTTCATTGATTGTTATTGTCCTGGCTGCATGTATTCATTACTACTGACTGTTTTGACCTATAGTATTGTAATTTCATAGTACTCATGCTATGTACCTGTCTTTGATTGTTGTATTCTCCCAGGTCGTGCCTAAAAATAGTCATTTCATGGCTAGTGCACCTGTCCAGTTAACAAAAACGAAATAAATAAAAAATCCCACTTCACGAAAGTGGCAGTAGTGAAGAGGCTAGCAGTGAAGAGGCTAGCAATTATAAGCCAGTCAGCCTGACATTGGCGGTGGGAAAGTTAATGGCGTCACTGCTTAAGGAAAGGAGTGTGGAATATCATGACTCTAATGGGTTACAAGACCCGAGGCAGTATGAATTCGGGGGTGGAGGGCATGTCAAACAAATCTGATAGATTATTTTGACTGGGTGACCAAGGATTTAGATCAAGTTGGAGCAGAAGATGTGGCTTACCTAGATTTCTGTAAGGCTTTCGACACCATTCCACACAAGAGGCTAGTAAGCTATATATATCACCAACAAAAAGAAGGAGGTGGTGTTGCCTCTGTATAGATCACTAGTAAGACCCCACCTAGAGTAGTGTTTTCAGTTTGGAGACCACGGGCTAAATTTTCACAGAGTCACTAGATCAGCACACGTTGAACTAATCCCTGCCTGCAGCGAACTATTGGTGCACTAGGGACCCTGCACCAGATTTTAGTAGAACAGGGGATCCTGCACCAATGTTCCCTGAGCTACTGCTGGCAGCATGTTGAGCCAAAGAGTTGGCACACCAAAGGGGTTTGATGAAGGGTCCCGTCAAGTCCCCAGAGGGGGGCACGAAAGCAGAAAGACCTTTGACCAAGGGAGGTCCTACAGTGGAGGACAAGGAGGGAGGTTATGGCAGAGCATCAGGAAGCCCTTCTGTGGGGGATTATTTGGATGAGAGGGTGGAGGCAATATGGTGTTTGCTTCTGTAGTATCTTCTTGACAAGGAAACAAGTGTCATACTTAAGCCTACCTTCAAAGTTTAGCCAGTTCATAAGCTTGTAAAGCTCGCAGGTGTGTGTTAATCAGTTACATCAAGAGACCAGGCAGCAGGCTTTATTGAGGACTAGATTGATGCAGTGTAGGGCAGTTGGATCTGCAGTCCCATAGATCTCGATGCCGTAGTCCACCAGGGATAGGACTGAGGAAGACACAGCGAGTCAAATGGCCTCGGGGGTAGGCAGTGTTTATGTCGGTATAGGATCCAAAGCTTGGCATTAATGGAGGAGGAGAGGTGTTGAATATGGGTGTGGTAGGTGAGGGAGGTGTCCAGTGTGACACCCAGGTACTTGAACGAGGTGACCTGTTCAAGGGGGGTGCCCAGAGAGTTTGTGATTGTTAACAGGGAGCTACTGTGTGGGCTCTGGCGGTGGGCAAAGATCATGGACTTGGTTTTCTTGTAGTTCAGTATTAGGCGGTGCACAGAGAACCATGTGTCAAGTTCCCCAAAGAAATTTTTTAGGTCAGTTTGGAGGGAGTTAGGATGGGGGTGTTTCCAGAAAACGACAACGTCATTCACATTGAGCAGTAGCTTCCCATTGCAGGATTAAGGGAGGGAGTTCAGAAAGAGGGTAAAGAGCAAGGAACCAAGTATGGACCCTTGTGGCACTCCTGATAGGACTGGTCTACTAGAGGAGACTGTGATGTTAATTTTGACCTGTTGTGTTCTGCCAGAGAGATAATCTTTGAACCAAGAGGTGGCCTCAGTGAAGATGCCCAGGGATAGAAGGCAGTGGAGGAGCAGTGCATGATTGATGGTGTTGAATGCTTTGGTCAAATCGATGTAGATTGCCCAAGCCAGGTGCCCCTGTTCCAGAGCCTCATGTATAAATGCTATAAATTCAAGGAGGCCAGTGCTGGTGCTGTGACCCCTCTGGAAACCATGTTGTTCATGACAGAGCAGGTTTTGCTTGGACAGGTAGTCTGTGAACTGATCCAAAACAATTTTTTTACTGCCTTGGAGATGGGGGGGGGCAGGATCAAAATGGGCCGATAATTACTAGTGGAAGTGCAGTCACCACTCTTCAGGATAGGGGTTATTACTGCTCATTTCCAGTGAGTAAGGAACTGGCTGAAGCATAAGGACAGGTTAAGAATGTTGGTGAACTGGGGCAGGGTCTCATCCAGCTTAAGTCAGAGGAGTTTGAGGTCCAGAGAGTCGCTACTATAGCAAGAATTCATAAGGAATTTGGTGAAGTAGCATTTTGCTTCACTGCAGGAGATGATTTGCAGCCAGAAGAGGAGGGAGTCAGTGGTAGCAGATTTGTCAGTAGGGCAGCTTTGGTTAGGGTCAAAAAATTTCAGGGGGAGGATATGACTGAGGTCTGAGAAGGCAGTATTGAGGGCATCAGAGATAGTAGTGCAGTCCTTGGTGATGACCCCATCAACTAGCAGCTAGGCAGGGGTAGGGGATACAACTTTCCCACTGAGTTCTTTAATATTGCTTCAGAATTTTTGCCCAGATCCCCAGGAGGAGGTGAGGGCTTGTATAAAATAAGTAGCTTTGGCTTGACAGATGGCCCAGGTGAATTTGTTTCTAGCCTCTCTGTAATGCTGTCTGTCTTGGGAGAGTTGCATGTCCAGAGCTTTATACCAGAGGTTATCTCTGAGGTGCATTTGGTCAAGCAGTGCCTGGAAGATGCAGGGGGTGTCTCGGTGTTACACTATTTGCTTGGAGAAGGGGCAAACATTTCACAAGCAGAACTAAAGGTCGATATAAAGTAGGTGAGGGCAGCATCTACAGGTTGGGCAGTGTGGATGGGGGACCAGTCACAGGATGTCAGGTATGATTTGAGGTAGGAGACGGATCCTTTTTTGAGGTGCCTTTGGAAGAAGACTTTAGGAGGGACTGGGGGAAGTTTATTTGACCACCAGCAGGTTACTATGGAGTGGTCACTTAACGTGTCTGGGAGCACTTTGACATGGGGAAGGTTATTAGGGCAGTTAGTGAAGATGAGGTTGATAAGTGTAGAGGTCCCAGTTTTGGAGTCAAGTCTGGTAGGAGACTGGACAACCCGGGTAAGGTCATAAGATAGAATGGACTCTTTGTAGGAGCAAGATGCTGGGGAAAACCAATTCACATTGAAGTCTCCCAATACAATGACTTCACTATTGGATGGGAGGTGTGCAATGCTGGTCAATAATGAGTCAAAGGTGGGCTCTTGATTACTTGGGGGGATGTAGACTGCCATAATGTAAAGCATCTTACCAGGATTGCCAAGGAATAGCTTGATGGTTAGGGTTTGGGCACCATGTGGGGGGGAGACTGGGAGGGCATGTAAGGAGTTTCTAATGCAGACAGCACAGCCACCACCCCTTTTCTTTAGCCTGTTGGCTCAGAAAATGGAGTAATCATTAAGGGCGACAGAGCCATCAGAGATGTCTTTGGAGAGCCAGGTCTTGGATTAGGCTAGGATGTCTGGAGAGTGTTGAGCGATCCAGCCTTGGAGAGGTGTGAACTTTTGCTGCAGATGTTGAGGGAGGCCAGTAGTAGGCTGCCAGGTCTGCCAACCAGGGTGACACCTGATGCAGATGACCCAGGGTTGGGATGTACATTTCCCAACAAAAGGAAGAGAAGTGTGTGCCGGAGCAGTGCTAACCTGAGTAATTTAAGTTTTGTGTGTAAGGACTGGGATGTGGTGAGGTGTTTAGTGGGTGTGACTGGGGTGAGAAGGGTGTGTATGAGGTGGGCTAACAGAGCGGATGATATGGGGAGATAAGGGCCGAGAGGGTAGCAATTGACCAGGGTGAGGGGGTGGGATAGTGAGGCAGTCAGGATAGAGGTTCCGTGCAGGTCATGGGTGTAAGGGCTGACCAAATGCTTAGAAAGGAGGTGTGGGTGAACATGATGGGGAAGTGAGAGTGGGGAGGGAGTAGTCCAACAAGCATTAGGTAGCCCAAGGGGTGGGTCATTTTGTGGAGGCATGATGGGAGCCTGGTACTGGTAAACAATTTAGGTTACCATTCCTTGGGGAGGGTGGAGGGAGGTAAAGATGCTGGGGGTAGGAGGGAGGTGACTATGACTAGTACCAGAAAGTGAGGTTGCATGTTATTGCTGTGGTGGGCTTGGAAAATTGGTTGGGCTACTAGTGGTGAATGAGTATATGCTGCTAGTGGGGAAATGGGCTGATAGGTTTTACAAGTCACGTGAGCCTTCCTATAAATTAATATGCTCACCAAGGGGGGTAGCCAATGCATAGCGTCGGCGGGGCCAGCAGTCTTTAGTTTAATCAAGAGCGAGCGGCTAGAATTTCAAGTGCCTCCACACTGTAGTAAGTGTCTCCCTACCTGCTGGGCTGAGTGAGCTCCATTTTGAGGGAGGGCAACTTCAGGGGGCCCACGCAACCTCCTTGTTCCTCGGGGAGAGGTGCTGTGATGAAGGAGAGGAAGAGGACACAGGTTAAATAAGGTAAGGGAAGGGGGCAGCCAGGGGGAGGGATGGAGGTAGGCAAGCTTCTCTAACCTAAGTTCAGGTAGTGCTGGCCCTGGTTAAAATGCTACAGTGTAGACTGAAGGGACAGTGGTAGACAACAATGTTAGATTTGCACAAATCAGAAGTGACTGACTAAGTTAAGTAAAACCAAGTTCTCAAAGACACAGTGCTAGGTTGCAGTAATCAGAAAATGGCTGACTAAATTGGATTAAATTAAAGAATGTTCTAAATCAGAAAAATGACTGTATTAAGTATATTAATTATTACTTAAAGAACTTTTCCCAAATCAGCACATCTTAAGGCAGCAGGTGAAAAAATCAAGAATGTTCTAAATCAGATAAATGACTGTATTAAGTAAATTGAGTATTTTAAAGTAGTTTCCCAAATCAGCACATCTTAAGGCAGCAGGTGAAAAATATAAAACTATCTCCACTCATGCACTGACACTTAACAGTCCAGATTTGAAAAATGGCACCAGAAACCTTCAGCAGCAGTCTTTAATTTAGCCAAGAGCAAGCGGACCCAATTTCAAGTGCCTCTACGCTGTAGTAAGTGTCTCTTTACCTACTGGACTGAATGAGCTCCATTTTGGGAGAGGGCAGCATCAGGGAACATTGCTACTACTTAAGTTAAAGTGCACCATCACGAGCCAACCAGCTGCACCATCTACTGGCCTGCATTGATTCAGTCACTGGGTCTCCAGTAACTTGTTGGGAGCTCCATGTTAGGTTTCAAAGAGTAAACTTATTGTTACCAGCTGTGAGAGAATAGTGTCTCCTGTACAGGAAAGTGACATTGATATACTGAATAGTGCGCTGTAGGTGGGGGAAGGGCTGAGTGTCAGGGCTGTACCTGGCTGTGCCTTTTAAATTACACACCAAGAAAGTATTTGATTTAGCTGTATTTGCTCAGGACATGTGTGGCCACCATCATTGTGCTGGGCCTACAAAGGGCAACAGAAGACTGGTCATGCTGTAACAGACTACCTTGTAATGCGCTAACCCTGTTTTACCCTTTAGGGTACTGCTGACCTAATGAAACTGTGTTTGTTAGAATTAAATTGTTGATTGCTATTTCTTATGGAGTATGAGTGTATGCCCATTGGAAATTTGTGTAGCCCTGCGTGGTTTCACGGGATGGGTGACTGTGGTAAGGATGTGGGTGGGTGGGTATGACATCCCTGGGGATTGTACTGACTTGTCAACAGACCCTCTTAACTTTTTATTTCAGTGGTGGCATCATGTAAGTTGTACTATCTGGAACACACACACACACACACACACACACACACACAGTGAACAAATGGCCCAGAGACATCACAACATCGACAATGACCTGGTGGCACTGTAAGGGAGCTGTTTCCCAAATGGACACCATGCAAGGAGACTTTACATTTTCAAAGGCAGTTGTTAAAGCAGATGGGGAGTAATGGGTAAATAATGGGGACCAGCTGGCAAGGGCAGTGGTCTGCGCCTAAGATTCTGCGATGCTGAAACAACAACAGTGTTGTTGAAGTTCGGCATGGCGAGATCTCCAATGTCGGCAGGTGAAATTTCACCTGTCAGACATTGTGTGTTTTCTATCATGGGGGCTGTGCCACATGAACTCCCCATGTGGGGGGCTGTGTCCACCACATCCCCCCCTTCTTAAGATATATAACTCAGAGTCAGAGTTGTTTAGAAGGGGGAGGGAAAAATATGGCAAAAGGGTGAAATTTTGCCCTCGGGTCCCTCACAGTGATAATCTCAAAACTTGTAGAGATGGTTGCTGTGAGGGATTATGCTGTTGTACGTTCGCTGTGCAAACAGCATACCATGCCTACATAGGAGGTGTACCAAATGAATTGGTCACAGAGACAGTTACAGGTGGATAGACATTGCACATTTGAAAATGATAATATTGGCTGCTTCTTTTGATACCTGAGGGCACTTTGTTCCAGGTAGTAGATGTGACTATGATGAAGACTTTTGATCCTGCTGTTCTGCGTGGTCTCAGCACATGTAGGCTCAATTTGAACTGTGACCTTAGCATTTACTGTAAGTCTGGCTGGGATTTTATAAGAGGCTGCTGATATAAGCCGGATATTTTAAGCAGAGGTTTTGTCTGCCTTTTCTGGTAGTTGTTCGGGTGAATGTTAAAAATCCCATGGCTCTTCTCGAGAAGAGAAGGGGTCAGGGAATTATTTCCCTGGCATTCTGGCCAAATTTCTCCCATTCCCTATCAAATACCGGCATCAGCTTACTCTGATTTAATTTTAGTTGGTTTGCATCCGTATTGTCCCCACCACCTGGGAGGCGAATGAAAATAGGCAGTGTTGTCCAGACCCCCTTTCACAGTCAACAAGGCAGTGTTGTCCAGCCCCCCTTTCACAGTCAACAAAAACTAAATTAACAAATATTAACTATTTACATAGTTGTATATCAGAGCTAACATCTCACATCTCGTTTCTTTTGAGGTGATTGTATGCCAAGATTGTTGTAAAGGAGGCAGAGGTGCGTTTTCTCTCACAGCCCAGTTAAAGCCTACAAATTCTGCTTTACATGGGTCTGTAACTTTTTGGAGAGTTACTGTAGCCATACTATAGACTGTGCTACCACACTGCATTGCCAGAAACAACACTGGTTTTAGTATTAGTTTCCCTCTACTTAGGGAGAAGCAATTCCAGATTCAGTAGGGAGCTAAGGCTGTACTTAGTGTGTTATCATCTTACTCTCTACCTTTGTAACTCTGCTGACATCTCTACGAGTCCACTGTAAATTAAGTGCTGCATCTCTAGCAGTGCAATCCCTAGAAGTGGGAAGAAAAAAAAAATAAACTGCAGAGATCTGCTGGATCGCAGCATGATATGCTCCAAGGTCACATCCCACAGAACAGGGGCAAAACGTGAGGATCAGAAAATTGGAAACAAATGACTGCAATATTCTACCTTTCCAGTTTTTGTTTCCATTTGGTAGTAATGAACTATTACATTGCTGCCACCATACACTTGTACAGTTCCATGTTCAATTTTATAACAATTTCCCATTCAACTATGTTCAGCAATGCCCAACAAACTTAAATGGGTTGCTGTTAAAATACTTTGGTATCTTGTATTGATTGATTGATTGATTGATTGATTTGTTTGTGACTGGGACACTAAGACAGTGGACATCCTTCATATGAACCTCAGCAAGGCCTTTGGCTCTGCCCTCTGCAAGAGGTTCATCAGGAGGCTGGCAGATCTCAGGGTTGGAGAGAAGTTGACCAGATGGGTAGAAAACTGACTGAGAGGCAGGACCTAGAGCTATGTACTGGGGAGTGAGCTATCTAGCACCAGAGATGTCACCAGTGGGGTCTCACAGGGCTCAATGCTCTGACTGGTACTGTTTAATGTCTTCATCAACAATATCGAGGATGGCATTAAGGACAAAACATGCCTATTTGCAGATGACACTAACTTATGTGGGAGGGTGGACACAACAGAAGGGATACAACAACTAAAGTAGGATCTGGAAAAACTAGAAAGGTGGTCCAGGATTTGGCAGCTTGGCTTCAATGCAAAGAAATGTAAAGTTATGCACTCTGGAGCCAAGAACCCAAGGACTGAGTACAACTTGCAAGGGGTTCAGGTATCTGCATCAGAGGAGGAGAAGGACCTGGGGTTGATGATCACCAGTGACCTGAAACACTCCTGTAATACAGGAAAGCAACAGAGAAGGAAAATAAATGTTGGGCTGCATTGCCAGAGGGTTCAGCAGCAGGTGGGAGGAGGTAATACTGCCTTTGTACAGGTCATTAGTGAGGCAGCATGTGGAGTACAGTGCATAGTACTGGTGCCCTTACCTGAAAAAGGACATTAATCTGCTAGAGACAGTCCAAAGGAGGGCAGAAAAAATTATCGTGGGCCAGTAGGGTAGGACATGCGAGGAGAACATGTACTCACTGGAGGAGAGGGGGGAGAGAGAGAGAGGGGACATGATTGAGATCTTCAAGTACTTGAAAGGAATAAATAGGGTGGGAACTGAGACATGAGGGGATACCATCACAAACTGGAGGAGGAGGATTAGGAGAGAGGCTAAGAGGCACTTCTTCACAGAGAGGATGGTGGCAGGTTAAAATGTGTTTACGGAAAAGATAGTTTCATTGAAGAGGTGGGCAACTTCAAGAAAGGCTGGAATAGACTTAAGTGAAAATAAAGATCAAGGAAGGGGGAGACAGTGAGGGAGGGTGGACTGGGGGGAGGGTTAGTAACGTATGCTGAGGACCCTGCAGTACAAGCAGATTAGATATACCTAATGTCCTTATTCTGCTGGCTAGAAAATACAATATTTAGACACACGTCAGCTTATATTTCATATACCTTGTGCATATTTCTCTTCCCCATTATTTATTACTGAGGAAATTCCCACAAAAACAAGATATTTATCCATTAGAGTTCATCTGTCTCTGTAGCTTGTTCCTACTTGAAATCATAATGCCATGTTGTGACATCACAGTCTGGTGCCAGGGGAAAACTGTGATGTCACAAGTAGAGTATTATGACACCAGGTTGGGAAGAAGCAATAGGAGCTGATGAACCCTCAAGAAACAACTATCCTGTTTTTGAAGCAAATAACTTCAATAATAAATAATGGTGTAATCCCTGTGCCAAATGGGGACTTTCCTGCCACCATGTAGCTCTTTCCTCCTACTCATTTCCCAGGCATCTTCTGATCTTGCCTGCATTTTTCTGGCCCGTCAGGTCCTTTCCTGCCCTGGTGCCCCAACCAAGCAGCTCAAAGTAAAAATCCAGCACTGCTGGGCTTGAGAAATGTAACTGAGGTCTCCTGTTCGAATGTCTGCCCTCAGGGCAGGTGGAATCGCACAGGCATGACCGGCGCCTTTGATCTTCGACCGCATTGGTTTGTATCAAACCTGAGAGTAGTCCGTCAGTCCCGGGATCCCCATCAGCTAAGTGGGATCCAGTGACCACAAGCATGGTGCAGAGAGCCCGCTCTCTTAAAAAAGTAAAGAGATCCACAATGGAGTTTCAATCAGGGCTCATTAATATTCATGAGCAGGAGCCTCAATCATTTAAATATTCCTGAGGGTCTGTTCTGCCCTTGGGGCAGCTGTTCTTGGGTACGTCCGAAAAGGGGAGAAATGTTTAAAGAAAAAATATTGTAACTCGCTCTGTGTGTTTGGGGGAAAAAGCGTGATACAGGGTAGAAGTGTGCAAAATAAATGCTTTGCTCCTGGCTGCACCAGACATCCATGGGACTCAGAGAAGTGACAGCCTGACTACTGCTGCATATCTGGCACTCAAAATATTGGCAGCAGCAACAGGAAAATGGACTGAGCAAAATTCTTTCTCTGTACAGCGACAGCAAGCACAAAAGTAAGGCTAATAAACTGTGAGGCATTGGGGCAAATATTTAATTCATCCTGGCTGCACCAGAACTTTAATTTGGGACTGTGCTCATTCTGCTTAAGGGACACTGGGTTAAGCAGCCATTCAAGGGTGTATTTATTTATTTATTATATCATCGGTTTATAAACCTTTGAGTCATAGACTCATTTATAAAGGCACCTCGTCAAGGCTTTGTGTACAGTTTTTTAAGTACCTGTTCCAAACCATATACCTTCTTACCACTGTCAGTATAAGCTGGTGTTTTTGAGTTAGTGTAGGCCACCAAGTGTCTGAATCTATTAAACTTCTACTGTTTAGAACATATATATATATATATATATATATATATATATATATATATATATATCCTGTTTAGAGATTACTTAAATCATCTGATAATCTGATTTGCTTTGAAATTGGGGGCAGCAGTTTGAAAGGGTGTGTACATTTTTGTTTTAGGGGAGAGGCAGCAGTTTGAGAAAGTATGTACAAAATGGAAATTTCTGGCTACACCCGAGCCATTGCAAGCATCTACAGCCAATTGGTAACCCAAGAAAGCAAAGCCAGGACTTGTGCGGCACTCACCAGCGCTCATGGATAAATGCCAAGTGCTCATGGGGACTTACAGGGACCTAATTCTAGGCACCAAAACAACAGACCAACAGTGCATCGAATGAGGTTCATGCATTATTCATTTCTGTGATTGACAGGTCCTCCAGCCAATTGCAACCCAACGTCACAGCCAATCAGGAGTCTGCAGAGAGCCCTATAAGAGACACTGTTTTCAAGCATTTTGCTAGAGCACAGATTCGAGAAGGAGTTCTGAGACTGCAGATTTGAGAGGGAGGGCTCCCCACAGGGGCAGGGGCTCAGGTCCCAGCCATGAAACCAAGCCTGGAGATCCAGTAAAACCTTTTCCCCCTGGAGAGGGTGTTGCCTTCTTAATTTAGTTCAAAGTTTAAAGTAATGTAACTTGTAGTAACTCCTAGCCTGGGGGCTGCCAACCAAGTGTGCTCCAGGACTAGCCCTCCCTTCCATGTTGGGGAAAGATGTGGGCCAATGACTTGATCATAAGCCAGCTGTGAGAGAGCTGAATCCACCTCAGCAGTGAAAGTGCTGAAGAATCCTGAGGCCACAGAGGGAGAAAACCATTTCGGCCAAGTAATCTGAGTGAGTAAAACAGTGTCTGAAAGTGCAACGTTAACCAAGCTTTCAGGGGCCACCCAGCCCAAGCTAATAATTGTCACCTGAAAGTATCTGCAAGGGGCAGTGAATGCCTAAAGTAACTGGATTAGGACTATGTGTGTGTGTGTGTGTGTGTGTGTGTGTGTGTGTCACCTTCATCTGATCAACGCCTAGCATGGGTGGACATGTGCTAATAACTGGAAATGAGTTTAAAGTAAAATCATATACATGTGTCTAACTTGAGCAATACCTCAGGACTGAAAGGGAGTTCCCCAACCATGTGGAATGTTCCGGACAGTGTCAGGTGGGCTAGAAATGTATTCTTTGTAATGTGGGAGCTGCAAGAGCTAGCCAAGAGCCACAAGGGACTGCATGTTGTGTTTTAAGTTTAGGCAGCTACAGAGACCGGTACCACGAGTGCTACAGTAATGTATGAGTTAAAGCAAGATACAAAGGTATTGTTGAGCCCAAGAATCTAAAGTAAATAAAGATACAGCCAAGTATTGAAGTTGCCTCGAAAGAGTCTATTGCATCTGTTTGTTAGCTAGCAAAGTCTACAACATGGTAGCGGGCCCTGCCTCAAGCCCAGTCTAGTTTAAGTTCAAGCATTTCAAATGGTAGCGATCCCAGCCTCAAGCGTGGTCTAGCAGCAGTAACAATGATTGGGTAAAAAGCCCCGGCTAACCAGCAAGAGTGTTCAAAGCAACAGTAATTCCTATCACAGGCTCAACCTGAGCAACCGCTGTGGACAGTGGCAGAAATGCAAGCATAGGTCCAGGACAGTATGCAGACAAGTGTGGACAATCTAAATCTCAGAAGAGGCCTGGCCTTGTGCAAGTAATACAAGCAAAGCTCCACATGAGGTTATAGAAATGTGCTAATCAGTAAATGTGCTGAATGTGATCGGGAGACAGCCTGGTAGCGTGCCACCAGTCAAGGCACTGCCATGTGTGCTTCCCTCGAGGGGTACAGCTTAGACGCAAGGTTGAAGTGTGCTGGCCCTGCTCTCTCCTGTTCATACAGTAAAGTGTTCCAGCCTAAAAAGATGCTGGCTTTGAAGTTAAAATACAAACTTTCATCCCAAAAGCTGTAAGACCCCTGCAGTCAATTTTCAGGCTCCTGGCTGTTAGCTTTGCCCTGTGCCTTGACCTTCGGAGTCAGAGTTCCAAATCTAATCCATGATCTTGTCTAAACCAACGAGAACATTTGCTGCAAGTAATGCAGGGCAATCTCTACACCACCGATTGTGACCTGTACATAGTTCAAGATGTGTGCCTGCTAACTGCAGTCAGTTTGCTTGAGTCAGTTCAGGGCCTTAACCATGCCAGTCTACATATAGCTGCACTGTCCATCAGGCCTACACCATGTTCTGAGAACTTTACTGTAAATGGGTACCTAGGTTGTGTGGGAGTGCGGGGTTTTGCATAGTCTGGGATACTGGGACCAGTGTGGGTAACTGCAAAAAAATGATCTGCCTTATGCAGCTAGTCAGATAGCCAGGGCTCTGGTGTATCACTTAGGTTGGTTGGGAAAATACAACAGAGGAATGGGAATGTGATCTGCCTGAATTACCCAGCTGGAGGGTTTCACCAGCACCAAATCCAGTCTAATCATCTGTAAATATTGTGAATCATAGCCTCTTTCCAGTCCCCCATTCCTAATCCCGATGTCCCCCTGAATAAATATTGTGATTGTTGTTTTCTGAAATATTGTTGTGTGAGCATATTATTAGAGAGTGTTTGTAAATGCAAAAGGAGAAATGCTTATGGGTGATGCTGTGGGATGGCTAATGGAAATAGTGGGTGGTATGACATCTCAGGGGTTTCTACCAGGTAACATTTAGCCCACTTTAAAGTTAAACTCTGAGGGGAGGCGCTGTGCAATTGCTTACAAACTAAGGTAAGATTAAGAACCCAAACCCCTCAGCCTAGCTCATAGGTAGTAGGCAGGGGTGTAACTCTAGGAGTAGCGCTGCCTAGGGGTCACATGGCGATAAGAAATGCAGAGTTGATGAGAAATATAAGCTGCTATGTGTCCAAATATTATGTTTTTGAAAGTTCTTCTCGGGGCATCGGTGGCTCTTTAAGAAAAACTTTCTAAAGCACATATGTACAAAACATGGCCTTCAATAAAGCTTGGATGTTCAAACGGTAATAATAATAATTTTATTTATTAAGCGCAGTTCAACTAATATCAAAATGCTGTACAGTCATAAACTCTAAAACATTTTATAACCCATAAAAATGTAAAAACTTAAAAAAATTCATTAATTTATTCTAAAACAGGTCATCCAAATTACAAATCAGGGAAAGCACACATATAGAGATGGGTTTTTAAAGCAGTTTTAAAGCTCTCCACTGTCTGGCATTCTTGTATCCGAAAAGGTAGAGAGTTCCACAGGGTAGGGGCAGCAAAGCCAAAAGTCCGAGCTCCAGAGGTCTTTCAACGTACCCTGCGAATCTCTAGCAATCCCTCGTTGGTTGAGCGGAGTGGTCGGAGGTGGCAGTAGGGATTCACAAGCTCTTGTAGGTAACTCGGACCCAAACCATGCAGGACTCGAAAAGACAGCAAACCAACTTAAAAGGTGATCCGCCACGGTACTTGCAGCCAGTGCAGAGAGTGCTGCACAGGAGAAATGTGACTGGATCTGGTTGACCCAGACAATAACCCCTGGCCACAGCATTCTGCACTAGCTGCAAGTGGCAGATATCAATCCCAGGAAGCCCCAGGTGCAGGGAGTTATAGTAGTCAAGGCAGGAGGTCACAAAAGCGTGGACCAGGGTTGGCAAATCACTGGATGGAACAAGGTGTTTGATCCAGGCAATGTTCCTCAGGTGATAGAATGAGGATTTGACCACAGCTGACACCTGTGAATGAAGTGTCAGCCCGTCATCAAGTATCACCCCAGATTCCGCACCCGTTCAGAGGTCGACAGCTGGGAGCCCCCAAGCCAGAGCCCGGCCAGCTGCCCAGCAGCTGACCCCTCTACCTGGTGACCCAATTCCACCACTAGCACCTCCGTCTTGTCAGGGTTTAACCTTAACCAACTGTAATTTATCGAGTCTTGGATTTCAACGAGACAGCTGAAAAAAACTGAGAGCACACTGTCCTGGTCGGGCACAAAAGACAGGTACAGCTGAGTATCATCTGCATAACAGTGAAAACTCAGCCCATACCATCTTACAATGTCTCTTCATGGTAGCATGCACACTTCGAACAACATGGGGGACACCACTGAACTCTGCGAGACCCCACAAGGCAGGGAGAATGAGTCTGAGGAAAAATTCCCTGATACTACCCTCTGCGACCTGCCAATGAGAAAAGAATGGAACCATCTGAGGACTGTATCAGACAGGCCACAGATGACCTGCAGGCAGTCAAGAAGCACCCCATGGTCCACGGTGTCAAAAGCTGATGAGAGATCCAAAAGGACCAGAATGGAATGGCACCTCTGGTCTCTAGCCATCAGGAGATCAGTGAGTACCCAAACCAGAGCAGTCTCAGTACTATGTCTCTTATGAAAACCAAACTGGAGGGGATCATAGACAGCATGGATGGTAAGATGGTTCTTCAACTGTTGGGCAACAACTTTCTCAATAATCTTCCCTATAAAGGGGAGGTTAGAGATCGGTCTGTAGTTTGCAGGGGAATCTGGGTCAAGAGATGGCTTCTTGAGTGGGTGGAGGTCACCACAGCCTCCTTCAGGGAGCTGGGAAGCTTCCCCGACTCCAGTGAACACCAGAGTAACTCTGCCAGAAACAGGCCAATCACCTCAACACATCCTATTAAAAGGCATGTAGGGCCCAAGTCTAAACTACAGCTAGCTGGCCGCATATCCCTGAGAAGCCGCATGATATCATTGATCCCCAGTCGGTCAAACTCACCCCAACAAAACAGAAGAACCATGACCCCTCTCTGACCAACTGCAACCCCCATAGGGTGTGATAGGTGAATCTCTGACCTGATGACGGCAACTTTATCAGCAAAGAAGCGAGCAAACTCATTGCACTCCATTTGCAAAAAGGCTTTCCGAACTCGTAAGCAGGTTGGATTGCACATCCTGTCTACCGTCCGGAACAGCTGAGCTGGTTGGTTCTTCGCTGCAACAGTTTAGCTGGACAGGAACTCTGCTTTCTTATGAGAGATTGTTGACAGATAGTCTCTATAATGTTCCATCAGTCTAAGCCTGTTGGCCTCCAAGTCAGATCTACGCCAAGCACGCTGTAACCTTGGACCCGCCTGCTTTAGCTCTCTCAAAGTCCCACCAAACCATGGGGACTGAGGGCAGAGAGTAAGCGGGTGAACACGGGAAGGAGCAAGGGTATCCAGAGCTCTCACCACTGCTCAATTAATAGCCTGAAGAAGGTTCTCTGGCCCCTCACTTGCATCCGTCATTCCTGACAGATCCCGCACAGCCAAAAGGCCATCAGGAGTCCAGTGGCATCATCAGGCTGATTTTGGGGAGGCTAGATTTCCCCCAATGTAAGTTAAAGCCCCCCCAATCAGTTTGCTAAACTAACTAACTTAAAACAAGTTAAAATAAAAATAATAAAATAGCCAGACTTTCTTTTCCATAAGTCGTGGTGCTTCACAGAGCCACCACATGGAGTGCACTTTTGTTTTTCTCTGCTGGACTTTGAGAGTGCTCCTTGTGGGCTCATGAAGTCCAACGGAGAAAAACGAAATTAAACTAGTCTGCGTCTAACGATGATCTTTGTGAGCACACACGTACTGCCGCTCAGGGCTGCTGATTCACCAGGACGGAGATCGCCACTACTGTCCTGATTGGGGAGGAGTCAGATCAGGAATGCAGAAGACGCCTCGAGGAGAGACGAGAGCTCACAGCATTGCAATGGGGCGGGTCTGTAAATGCGTCTGGCAGCAGCAGGTTAGTGCTAGGACTGTCATTGGCAGGCATTGTGAATGAGCTCTAGCGGAGGGCAGAACACATTCACGGTGTTCAGATCAGCGCGAGGGGGCTGGGCTGGGCTGTGTGTGTAGGTGGGGGCATCTGCCTTCTGTTCTACTGTGGGAGGGGACTGGGACTCAGAGGATGTACAACCCAGCCACAAAGTGCCCACTAGTGCAAAATATGACAGGCCAGCTCAGCTGCCAGTCCACCAGATAGGGAAAGATAGACAAGGGAGGGGTTTGCTTCTGAGTGGCACCCATCTCTACCACCCTGCCAGTCAACAGCATACCTTTTTGCTTGCATAGCTGAGCCAAACATTGTACAAATAAGTATTGTGTTTTTCCAACACACACGTGGTACACACAGGCTGTGCAGCAAGAGACAGTGATGCAGTTGAATAGAAGTCAGTCAGCTTTGGCTGCTGTGCTTGGTTTGGTTGTTGATTATTTCAAGATCTGAAAGTTTTTGAAATATAATAAATAGAAAATACAACGCAGGCATGCACTCACAATCAAAGGCTCCCACTAGAGCTGAGAGATAGGATTTATTACTTTATTTTTTACCTTTATTCTGTTTCTGCTGTTCTGAGAGTCTGACAAAGTCGGGGGGGGGGGTGTTGTTTTGAAAAGCTCACAGACAGCCTGGTTGTAAGTGACAGCTTTTTTTATTTACTTTAACTGTCAGTAGTAATGTACAGTATGTACCCTGTTTGTTCTTTGATAAAAAAAATATAAAAAAGGCTCTTCCAGTCTCCTGTCCCCCAATGCTAGTGCTAATTCCTCATAAAGAAATAACAGCACTTTGGTAGGTTATGTTGTTAAGGCTCTCTCACAAATAGCTTGAACTGAGAGGCTGTAGCTCATAAAACAAGCATTTGTTAATGCTGAATGCTGTCTTGCTGGCATTGACATTGGTAGTGCAGGGGTTAGAGATGCATAATAGGAATGGCAGTGAAGTACTGAACTGATGCCAACCTTACCCCCACCCTGAAGAGACACATTTTCAATATACGCATTTTGGGACCTCCCCCTCATGAACAGTGGCACTATGTGTTAATCTGTCCCAAAAGTTGATTTCACACAGCGATCATGCCATTCTGTGCCACAGGTGCGAAAACACATTTTGGGCAGGATGTGAAAAATGACAGCTGTATTGTTCATAAGGATATGTGAAAAAATGCCAGTGTTGAAAATCTGGCATGAAAATATTGCAAATTTGCAAAGTTACAAGGGTGCATGGAAACTGTGCAACACACGCTTGTAACACAGTCATTTTATGGACTTTCATCACCAAATTTTCAACATAGGCATTTTAGGCCTCTGCTCATGAACAGTGTCACTGTCATTGTCTCAAACTGTCCTGAAAACTGATTTCACACAGCGACTTCGCTATTCTGCACGGACATGCAAAAACACATTTCGGCCAGGATATGTAAAATGACAGTTGTACTGTTCATAAGGAGGTATGGAAAAATGCCAATGTTGAAAATCTGGAGTGCAAATATTACAAATTCACAAAGTTACGAGCATGTGTGGAAACTGCACAACGCAAGCTCGTAAAACAGCCATTTTTTGGATTTTTTTTCACCAAATTTGCAACATAGGCTTTTTGAGAGCCCACCTCATGAACAGTGGCACTGTCATTTCATTAATCAGTCCTGAAAGGTGATTCCGCGCATTGACAGCGAAATAACCTTTCGGGACTGAATAACGCCATGACAGTGACTGAATCCATGAGGAGGGGTCCCAATAACCCCATGTTGAAAATGTGGTGCCAAAATTCCCAAAAATGCCAGAGATATGCACCAAAGTTGAAAAAACCCTATTTATGCCATTATACAGCTTACCAGCATTTCTTCAGTTCGTGTTCGACTTTGAAGAGTGCAGACATGTTCCCGGTCCACTGAAGATCATCGTGCCATGCTCCGGAGGTAAGTATGGAGTGAGGGGGGTGTGGGGAGGCAGGGTGCACAGAGCGTGGGTGCGGGCTGCGGGAGGGCCACCGGAGTCGATGAGGGACCGTTTTCTGCTTTGCAGGTTTAAAAAAAAAAAAACACTGTGGGATGGTTTTTCTTTTATAGGGGCATTTGGCACTCTGGGGTGGGCTCCCAGTGTGCCACCTGAGTGTTTGTTTTTCTAGTGGGATCTGTAGCCGATGGGGGATTGGGCACCCCATCAGCACACAACAAATGGAGGGGGGGGGACATTATGCCAACGGGAAGTGGGCTCCCCCATCAGCAACTTAAACTGGGAAGGGGGATATGATGCTGAGAGGGACTGGGCACCCCCTTGCACACACATTAAATGGGAGGGGGGGTTGCATTATGCCGATGGGGAGTGGGTTCCCCCATTGGCAAATGAAGTGGGTCGGGGCACTCTGTGGCGCAGCATGCCTCCATGTTTTGTAAACTGGTCACCAGGAAAGGCATGCTGCGGAGCTTGGCTCTCATTGCAGTGGACCTTTCCTTAGATCTGGTGGCCGGTTTACGTGTTGAGGGTGTCGACACCTGCAGCTGCCTTATTGGGGAATAAGGGATGCACCTACTGATACATGCCCTGCATTCGCCCACAGTGACCGCACCTCCAAATCTGCTACTACTGCAGTATGTTGGCTGTGCAAGCGTGAGCCAACATAAAAATAACAGCATGTTTTCTAAATAAATTGCCTTACCCACAGTGGTTTTTGCATTGTGGGTTTGACTGCCAAGCAAGCAAGGTTAAGATTACTACTATAAGCCAGTTCAAACAGCCTGTGATACAGACTACAACTGCTGCCTGAGTATAACCTTTGTCTTGTTTTTTTATGTACATGCCAGGGTGAATAAGGGCAGACAAAGAGGAAAGCAGGCTGTGAGCCAAGCAAAACCTAAACAATCTGATTAATATTTTGGTTTGAAAGTAATTTTTTTTCAGTACAGGGAAGTTAGCATACTGTAAGGTGTTCAGACCTGCTGTGTCTTAGGCTCAGTTCTCTTTTTCTGATAATAGAGCATTTTCCTGAAGTGTAATATGACTTACTGAGTGAGTAGGTATCATTTTAGCCCTGTTTACCAGTCTGAGTATTTTTCTTAATTTCTTATAGCACTTGGCATACATACTTTGAGCCCTGTGTGTTAGGCTCTGTCTATTTTATGAAAGGGCATTTTCCTGTAGCAGACTCGTTACTTGGCATACCTTGAGCCATGTGTTTTAGACTCCATCTGTATTATAAAACAGCATTTTCTTGTAGCGGACTCATTACTGAGATAATGGTGTCTGACTTGTCTCTTATTTGCTCTGGGGTCCTGTAACCTTCCCGGCAGATCTACTGGGATAATGGTGTCTGTTTTCATCTGGGGTCCAGAACTCCAATAACCTTCTGACTTTCTTTGTGATCCTTAACCTTGTCACCAGATCTGCTGGGATAATAGTGTCTCTCTTCTTTCTGGTGGTACAGTAACCACATTGTTCCACATGTACCATTAAACAGAGGGCATGATAAGCAGGCTTTTCAAACATATCTTTTACCATTAAAATGTAGGAAAAGCCACCATTTGAAGGTAAAAACTTCAAAAGGACCCCCCTAGTTTTGTTAGGATTTTAGCCCCCCCAACTTTATACCTCTGGTGACGCCCCAGCAGGAGTCAAGCCCCGTAATGGGAGGTATTAGACCATCTTCACAGGGGCAGACCTACAAGGAGGAGCCAAAAAACTGAACCTTATGATGTGATGGTCGGACCATACAACTGGTTCCACCACCAAGTTGGAGGCTTCCAACCCCCCGGAGAAAACCAGGTCCAATGAGTGACTGTGATTATGTGTCACAGAGGAAACAACCTGTATGAAGCCCAAAGCACTCATAAGTCAGTGGAAGTCCTGTCCAAACTGTGAGTTCATCATCAATCCAGGCGTTGAAGTCCCCTAGCACCATCAACCTGGGGGATTCCAACACCATATCGATGATGAAGTCCATGACTTCCTGCAAAAACTGATTCTCACCTCCTGGTGGACGGTACATGAGAATGATTTTGCACCCCACACCTGCGACTATGGTACACTCAAAGGATTTGGTGTGCTGGCACATCAACAAGGCTCAATTCAGATTTAAAACAAATTGCTACACCCCTGCCCCTATGACCCGACCTCGTATGGTGCATCACCGAGAAACCAACTGGAATCGCTGACTCCAAAATGGGACCAGCATTATCATCCAACCAGGTCTTGGTGTTGCACACCAGATCAGATGACCCAACAAGATCTGCTATAATGGCAGACTTGTTTTTAATAGATCTAGTATTGCACAATACTGTGCAGGTCGGGTAGAAACCCGGAGCAGTTCAAGATACCAACCCACTAATCGTGGAGCCCTTGGGTATGGGTACTAAACAAGGAGAACCTCATTCAATACTCCATTTCACCCCAGGGCATCTTCTGGTCCCCACCACCCCAGTCAGACAACTCAGCTTGCCTCCCCTCTCCAGTCCCCCATCCCTTCTCTTCCTCCTCCTTCTCCCCACTATTCCATGAGTCTTACAGCAGCCGTGAACTGCCGCAGATGAGTGGTGGGCAGGCAAAAGGGCAAAGGTCCAGAGCTCAGCGGGAGTATTGCCTGACAGGGAGAGCCTCCATCAAACACATCTTGATAATCAACACGGCACCCCCTAAGCCAACCACCTAGCATTAAAAACAAACCCTGCAATAAATAAGTATTCACCAAAAATAATACAGTATCGCAAACCCCAAAATAAAAACTCTCCTTCTTAAATTAAAAAACAAAAATAAAATAAAATAGATCAGAAAACAAATCAACAAACAGTTACAGAAATAAATCAAAGAAAATAAACATGCAATAGCATGCTGGGCCTCTCACTCCCAGTCAGCAAGTTAAAGTATGTCCAAAACAATCAGCAATCAAAACAAAAACCAGAAAATGACTGTAGAGCAGTTTTGGATGGTTATCTCACAGCCTCCCTCCAGAATAAAATCGGTGAAAACGTGAGCACAAAAATTCCAAAAAAAATCTTCTCCAGCCTTTATTTACACAACAAAGAAGGCACAAAGAAAAAGAGGAAGAAAAACCCCTCCAGTCAACAAAACAAACCACAGCTCCCACACACACACACTCCTCGAAAATAGACTTTAGCCAGTATCACAGATTAAAGCAGTTTGTAAGGCATTCCCAATGGGAGGACAAAAACCAATCGACACAGCTCAGAGACTCTGCCGTCAACCAGGATTGCCAACGTTAATCCTCGAGTCCTGGGGGGGAGTAGTGAGAAGTGAAAACGTGTACTACAGCCCATGTGGCTGCTTTGTATGGTTTACCTATAGCAGGGCGACATCCCCAACATAGACTTCCTTGACAGCGACAGACACAATGCCGAGTGTCGGCATTGTACTGTCGGCGTACGCTGTGTGTGAAGTGTTTCCTAAGGGCTGCCCCAAAACCCTCATGCAGAGACTTGTCCCTACAACCCCCGGTTTCTGTATATACAACCCAAGTCGGAGTTGTCCTGGGAAGGGGGTGAAACACCAGGTGGTGCAGTGCCGGTGCCAGTGAGGACCATCACAGTGACTCAACGTTTTAGCTCAAAATCTGCTGCTGTGATGGTCTTCGAGCTAGCGTTTCTCTCTAGTGTACACCTCTAGAAAGGGTATATATATATTCCTTATTACATAGAAACATAGACTTTGATGGCAGATAAGGACCGCTTGGCCCACCTAGTCTGCCCATTTCCCTACCTACTAGATAAGCTGCAGATCCTAGTTAACCAATAGCCTATTCTTTCCTACCCCCCACAAGAATTGCCTAATGTCTGTCCCATGCATGCTTTAATTCCCCCACTATTTTTGACCCCACAACCTCCTCAGGAAGGCCATTCCATGTGTCCACCACCCTCTCTGTGAAAAAATGCTTCCTCACATTGCCCCCGAGCCATCCCCTCTCTATCTTCAAATTGTGCCCCCTTTTTCTTGCACATCTCTTTTTCTGAAAAATGGTACCCTCTTGGACTTTGTTGATTCCCTTTGTAAACCCCCTGCAAATGAGGGTTCCCAAAAAGTCTTCCAGGAGCTTGCTTGAATGCTCCAAGCCTGAATGGTGTTTGGCGTTTAAGCCATTTATCTGTGAGTGCTTTTACAGCCTCTGGTACTGTCTCTTTAAGAGCTGTCTGCTTGCAGACATAATTAGTTTATATGGGGGGGACTGTGTGTTTCCCTGCTTTAGTCCCACTCGAGCTGCTGCCAAATTGCTCTGTTTCTGCCGTCGCTAAGTGGGCAGAGTGAGCACTTTTCAAAGATGTAACTATTTGTCAGAAATCCTTTAGAGTAATAACGAAAATACAGTTTGTCTAACCTGCTTTTCTTTGCAGTCAGAACTGTGTTTGCCTAGCCCTCCATTCTGGTTTTGAACTGCTGAACTGGACCAATCAGTGTGGGGGGACCTTTAAAATGGAGCCTACTGCTGGCAAATCAGAACTTGGACTCTCATTGTGGAGCCAGCCACTTATGTACTGTATGGCCAATGCCTCTGAGAACTGTAGTTTGGAATTTGGCGCCTTTTTGCACCAACAGGAGGAGTCTGATTGTGAGTGACAGCCAAACCAGCCAACTGAACTGGGAGGAACTCAAAGGAAATGCCCAGCTCTGTCTACTGGAAAGATCAGATGAGGTGAAACAGTGAAGAGAAAAGGAGCTATGTGCTTCTGCTGGGTATAGTTTTAGCACGGTAAGCATGTGTAAGGCCCTGAGTTTCGGTCTGCAGCCTGTGCAAGCGCCTGTTCGGACTGAATCCGACCTGTGAAGAGAATCAAGGAGATCTAAAGAGCAGAAACCAGGCTCACCCTGTAGAAGACTGGAGAAATTGTTGAATCGTGCTCGGTCTGTCAGGAACTGAATCTGCTGTGTGTTCTCCCGGGTATCGTGCAGTAATTGCAATCGGGATCGAGAAGCAGTCTACCTGGTATAGTACTTTCCTTCTACATATAAATGTGTGTAGTGCTTGTGGGGAATCGTGTTTCAACTCCCCTTTACAGTGAATTAAGTGCATGAAGCTGGAAGTAAACCCCAGCTTAATCCAGACTACATCCATTTGCTCTAAACTGCAATGGGGTGCAGTCACAAGGACCTTGTTCACATGGTCTGCTCCTCCTGGCAATCCAGGACAATCTGCCTTCCATCTAGTTCCCAGCATTGCATTTACGAGTACAAAGCAGGGTAGCTCCTTGCCATCTGTTTATCGAATTGCAAGTGTGTCATCTAATTGTTGCTTTTTTCATTTCTTCACGAACCGAGCCTTCTGGCTCCGGATTACAAATGGGTATTGTGCAAGTGTTTTTTCCATCACAGGGCCCCAACCAGCTGCATAGATCCTGGCTAGCCACCCCCCATCCTGGGTACAAAGTGAAAGTGACAATTTGAGACTCTGAATATGCACACAGTACTGTGATTATTAATGTGTTTAACCTAATTAACCTGATTTCCCCCCTCCTTGTTACAGCTCCTTAAATAAATCAGATCTGTTGGTTTTCAGCAAAGTTACACTGACTGAGGTATTCATTTATGTCAAAGTATTGTACTGTGGTTTTTGCACTGTATCATCTTGTTTTACAAGGGGTCCCCAGAGTCCAGTCGACAGAGCCAGTGCTGGGGGTAAGTGTACATTGTGAAGATATTCCCAATGCATTGTGTGGGCCACTAGTGGGAGGAAAGGGGGGGTTACAGTGTCCCAGAGGGCTGTGACCAAGTTAGTTTAACTACTGCAAACCCTGACCTCTGGGTGGAGGCACCCGCCATTGGACCTAGGCCCCTCAACCTGTTAGTAGTTAAGTAGGCAGGGGCAGTAGCCCTTGGGATAGCTCCACCGAGGGGTTACACCTTGAGGTACTTAAAAGTTTCTATCGTGTCCCCCCCCTTCTCAAGAGTATAAATATTAAGCTTTTTTAGTCTCTCTTCATATGGCTTCTGTTGCAGACCCTGCACCATTTTAGTTGCCCTCCTCTGGACTGCATCCATCCTGTCTATGTCCTTGCGGAGGTGGGATCTCCAGAACTGCACGCAGTACTCCAGATGGTGTCTCACCAACTGTCTGTACAGAGGGATAACAATGTCCTGTTTTCTACTGGTGACGCCTCTCCCTACACATCCCAATGTCCCCCCAGCCATCCCTACTGCCTTCTCACATTGCTTGCTAACCTTTGAGTCATCTGATATGACTACCTCCATGTCCCTTTCCATTTTTGTTGTTGTTACTACCTCCCCCCCCCCCCCATTGTGTACTTTTCCCTGGGTTTTTCTTTTCAGGTGCTTTACTTTGCAGTTCTTTGTGTAATCCCCCTCTTACCCGGGATAACTAGAACCGAACCCTAGTAAGACCTAGTGGCAGGCAGGGACAGGCAGCTAGTGAAACTCCAGTTAAATGGATTTCACTATGTCTTGCTCTGTTTTCAGTCTCTGCTGAGTTGGAGCTATGACATCATTTAGAACTGTCACAGCTGCATAAGCCATACTGGAATGTTGCAGTTGGAGGTTAGAGTAGAACATTGGGGAATTTGAAGTCAGTCTGTTGCAGTCTGTAGTAGAGGAAGGAGGTGCTCTGCTGGAAGCAGGCCCTCAGAGTCCTAAGCTCTGTTAAAGAGCTATTCTTTTTGTAGATGTGTGTGTTCTCACCTGGAGAGGAACACAAGAAGAGTCAAGTGAAGTGGTAGAGACCACTTTCAGTGGTTCAGGGCCCCATCCCTTCGGAGATGGGGGGAAGGGATCAGCCTATTTCCAGGGGCAAACCCCCTGGTCCAGCTAGGAAACAAGAAGCTGCCTGAGTTTAAGTTCGTGCTGATGCACCAGAAGTTCTGGATGAGATTTCACTGAAGAGAAAATGCCTGTGGGGCACCAGCAACCAAGGAGTGAGTTTGCTCAACTAAAGGGCCAATGTGTTTTCACCTGAGACAAGATGAAACTAAAGTGACTGTTACTGTGGGGCCAGGAAAAGACAGCCAAGTACAGTTTGGAAGATGTGGGGATTGGACTGCTTAACTCTGTGGGGGGTCTAGAGTAATGTACACAGCCACTTTTTAAGTATGTTCAAGTTCAGCACAAATGGGATGGAAAAAAAGTAGATTGGATGTGAAATACATTTAAAGAGAATCTACACAGCAAAGTGTTTTTAAGGATGAAGAGTTACAGTCCAGAGAAATGGCCGGGTATGAATTATGGGAGCAAGAGGTGGGACACCCCCCATCAGTACTAACTAAATTCACCTCTACGGGTTTGCTTTGGGACACCTGTTGCTTTCTCTCAGGTACTTGGCCAGTGCCTGAGGAAAGTACCCAGACATGGGATTGATGAGGAAGATTCCCAGATGGAGCCAGAAGTGCTCATAGACGGTTTAGGGAGCCACCAGTAAATGTTCCATGCTATATGGAAAGAGTCCAAAGGGCTGGCAATGGAGCCGAGCCAGGGAAACCGAAAAAGAGTTGAGTTAGGGCAGAGTGCCTAGAGTGTTTCGAGATCTGAGGGTTTCAGTGTAAAGAGGATGTGTTCTGATCTCCATAAATCTGCATTACCAGGAGTGTAGCCCCGTGGGGGTCCATCTATGCTTTGTTATTCTGTTGGATGTGAATAAAAGCCACACTTTAGAATCCCAGCTTCTGGTACTGGACATTACAGTTTTTGTTTCCTATGTCCAGAGTTATTAGGGTGCCCCTGACTAGAATTCAAACCTAGCCAAAATACCGAGCAACAGTTTTCTCCCCTAGCCCAGGTCCCAGGTAGGGGTTACATATGGAGGCACCACACAGTGCTAATAACACAAAAATACCACCAACCCGACCCCTGGGGTAACCCACTGGTTACATTTGCATTGAATCTAAGCTGCCACACTTCTGACCATTCCTCCAACCTTGCAAAATCCCTTCTCATCCTTTCCACCCCCCCCATGTATCAACCCTGTTGCAGATCTTTGTGTCATCTGCAAAGAGGCATACTTTTCCTTTCAGTCCCTCTGAAATGTCACTTATAAAGACATTAAAAAGAACCAGACCCAGTACTGAACCCTGGGGTACCCCACTGGTAGTCCTCTTTCTTCAGCGTGGACTCCATTTACTATTACCTTCTGTGTCCTGTTGTCCAGCCAATGTTTTACCCAGGCTACCACCCTGGGACCCACTCCCAAGCTGGCTAATTTGTTTATTAATCTTTTGTGTGGGATTGTGTCAAATGCCTTGCTAAAGTCTAGTAGGCCATATCCACAGCCCCTCCCTGGTCTACTACTTTGGTCATCCAATCAAATAAATCTATTAGATTCATCTGACATGATGTTCCCACTCTGAATCCATGCTGCCTTGGGTCCTGTGCCCCACTGGCCTCTAGATACTCAACAGTTCTTTCCTTCAGAAGTGATTCCATCATTTTCCCTAGCACTGAGGTCAAACTAACAGGTCAGTAATTTCCAGCCACTGTCTTGCTCCCACTTTTGTGAAGGGGAATCACATCTGCTCTCCTTCAGTCCACAGGTATCACACCATCCTCCCATGATTTGTTAAAGAGGGTAGTCGGTGGTGTCACTAGTTCTCCCCTTAGTTCTTTTAGAATTCTGAGGTGAATCCCATCAGGCCCCATTGCTTTGTCCACCTTCAGTTTTAGGAGTTCTTTCAGAACTCTTTCTTCTGTGAAAGGATTGGTATCGACCCCCTAATTCAGACTGCTTCTACTGATTGGATTAGGTACCTCCCTCTCCTCTTCTTTTGTGAATACTGAGCAGAAGCATTCATTTAGTATCCCTGCTTTTTCTCTGTCCCTTTCTGCCAATCCCCTCCTTATTCAGCCTCACTATCCCTCCTTCCCTTTGTCCTTCTTCCCTCCCTAATGTACCTATAAAAGGTTTTATCACCCTTCTTAACCGAGTTGGCTATCTTTTCCTCGGTTTGGGCCTTTGCTATACTGACTGCCTTCCCCACTTTCTTCTGCTTTAACTGGTACAGTTCTCTGTCCTGCACCTTCTGTGTTTCCTTATACTTCCTGAATGCTATCTTTTTCTCCCTAACCTTCTCTGCCACCTCTTTTGAGAACCATAGTGTTTTTTTCTTTCGTTTTCATTTGTTTATTTTTTTCACACAAAGGCTTGTTGCCTCTGTGATGGCAGTTTTGATGTTTCCCCATTGTTGCTCCACCCCTTCTTCTTGTCTGTTTGCTAGTGCTTTTCTGAGGCACTCTCTCTTTTTGACAAAGTCAGCCCTCCTGAAGTCCAGTACCCTCACTTTTTTATGACTTGACTCTGTAGCTGAGTTTATTGTGAACCACACTGTTTGGTATCACTTGTTCCCACATGGCTACACACTTCTAGATCAGAGATCCTCTCTCCGTCCTCATTTGAGAGTACCAGGTCTAAGACTGCTCCCTCTCAAGTGGGTTCCAACATTAGCTGTCTGAGGCATGCCCCCTGTAGGGCATCGAGAATGGCCTTACTCTTGGATGTGGTTACAGCAAAGGTGGTCCAGTTAACATCTGGCATACTCAGGTCTCCCAACAACAATATCTCCCCTTTCTCTGCCATCCTAAGGGTGCCTTCTATTATTCCCTTGTCCATTTTCTCCCCCTGAGATGGAGGTCTGTATAAAACCCCTGTGCAGACTGTGGCACCATTTCCAGTCTCCACAGTGACTCCTCTCCTCCCTGTTTACCCTTTTGTTCCATTGCTTTGATCCCTTCCCTTACATAGAGAGCTACTTCTCCTCCTCTTCTACCCTCCCTGTCCCTCCTGTAGATCGTGTACCCTGGTATGTTGACATCCCAGTCATGGTTCTCTGTGTACCATGTTTCTGTGACTGCCATGATATTCAGGCATCCCTCTCCTATCAAGGCCACAAGTTCAGAGAGCTTGTTACCTAGACTACGGGCATTGGTGCTCATTACCCTCCATTTTTTATGACATTACTCCTTTTTGCCCCATTCATGTCCTTACTGCCACTATGGCTGATGTTTCTCTAGTGGAATGGCCCTTTACCATCTTGGTGGCTGTCTGCTAGCCTCACCATAGCAGAAGTCAATGTAAGATTCATTCCAATGAAATATTGTCTTTTTTGCAGCAGGTGTTCCTTTTCCTACTTCACATTCATCTACACTTAAATATTTTAAATGTTTGTTTAACTCACCCTGTTTGATGTCATTAGTACCTATGACACTCAGGTACCTACATTTGTGCCTTGTATTCCTGTATCCCTCGTGCTTTTGTTGTTTCCTATTGTTTTGATATGTTTCATTGTATTATGTTCTATGTGATGTAAACTTTGTATTTCATGTAACCCTGTGGAATGAATCCTGACTGTATCCTTTCAGGTCATGCCCAAAAACAGACAGCTATTTGCCAGTGCACTTATATTGTATTAAAAGCAGCCTATTAGTTCTGGACTGTTCAGTGCTTTGTATACAGAAATTTAAAGCTCTCTTGATGTCCAGACTGTGAATTTTCTCTTCTCTTGAACTGAAGTAAGGCTTTGAAAAAAAGTAATTTTATAGACTGATTCATGTAAAACTTAGAAACCATTTTATCAGAAAGCACACATGTTCTAAGCACCAGCTTATCCCTATGAAACACCATTCTATCACACTGAAACAGGGAAATTCTGACCACGAAAGTCAACACAGTGACAATTTCGATGAAGTTCGAAATTGTCACTGTAATGGTCCCACTGGAAAAGTTCACTGTTTCGCTCCCACTCTGAGTCAGCTCTGACTTGGAGTTGGATAGTTAGAGACTAGGGGGTTAACAATCAATGTCTAACAGGCCAAATTTCGCCTGTCGATGCTGGGGATTTCATTATGCCGCACTTCGACAATGAAGTTGTCAATGCGGGTTGGTGGAGCCATACACCATAACATTATGATCAGTACAAAGTACTTCCAACACACTGACTCCCATTACAGAATTAATAGTTACCAGAGAAGCAGTTTTCAAGGTTAAGTATTTTAGCACTGATGAAAACATGGGCTAAAAGGAGGATTAATCAATTATGAAAGTACAGGTTTAAATCCCATGTGGGACTGGTTCTCTTGTAGGTGGATAGGTGGATACAAGTGGTTCAAGCTCTTGAACACTGGATAAGATGCAAGGGGTTTTGTCCCTACCTGCAGATTTGAAAGCAGAAATGACTGCTGAATGTACTTTAATGGTGGCTGGTTCTAGTCCAAAATCAATGATATAGCCACAGGATTTGCAGCAGTGACATGGCGAGAGTCAAACCCAGTACTGAGTTTTTTACTATTCTGAATCATAAGTTTGGTTACTGGCTTTCTAGCAACTTTCTAAACTTTCAGGGCCTGGTTTGAAAGGTTCGGGTTAGAGTATTCTGATGTCTCAAGAATAATTTTCTCAAATTAGGGAGGGGAGGGAACTGAGATCTGAGTGATGCACCCTACCCTGGCACATAGCCACTAGGTCTTGTCTCAGTAGCAGGTCTATTGGCATTCTCTGTGACACTGTCAGAATCAGTGAATATGATGACAGCCCCACCCAGACAGGTGCTATAAGAATCATTATGTACTGGACAGGAAAAATCTGGGAAGCTGATTGGCTGGCAGCATTCCATACCCGTATTTATATTCCCCCTATAACAGAATGGCTCAAAAGAGGACTCCTGAGTGTATACTGTTTTACCTACAGCAGTATCTTTACACCCTCACAAACCCCTCCCCTTATTATCTGGTCATGTTTGACCAGTTTCATTAATTACAGAATTGGAAAAAAGCTAACTGCTATCAATGCCCCAGTAAGCACATTAATACATTATAATACCTTTTAAGTCAGTTTAATTAATTATTTCAGCACGACTTCTGTCCAAGAAACTCCATGCACCAAAGGCTCACAAACGGATCTCTGAAATGCCACCGCCCCACATCCTAAACTCCAGTATGGCTGTTTTTGTTTGTCTCAAGCTGATAAAAAGTAAGACCATATTTAAAAACTTTTTTCATTCTGAACTCGTAGATGTCTGTCTCAAGAGAAAACGCACACACAAAAGTCGTTAAAATCACATCTGAAAAAACTCAAGCCAGATCCCAAGCATATCCCTGAGCACGTGCATCAGTGAAAGCAGTAATTTGCATACTCGGGATCTCACTTGAGTATTTTTCAAACATTGTGTTAATGACTTTCAGGAGAGCATTTTGACTTGAAACAGACATGTACGAATTTAGAATAAAACAGAATATTGGAATACTGACTAGATTTTTATCAGCATCAGAAAAGGAAAAACGGCCATGCTGGAGTTTAGGATTTAGATCATTGGCATTACAGAGGCACCTTCATGATTTGCAGATGCTTCCAGTGCCTGATGTTTCACGAACATAACTCCTCCAAATGTAGTTAATTAAAATTGCTTAAAAAGGTATTAAAATGTACTATTACACCCATTGGGGCATTCACAGCAGTTTTTTTGTGAATTGTAATACTAAAAGGAAACTGGAATTGATGTTCTAGTAAACTGATTGCTTCTAATGTCAGTTATCCCCTAAGTCACTACAGTTAACTCATCAATCACTCCAGCATAGGACTATTTTATGTACTAATGTGCTTCCACAGTTTAAAAACAATAAAAAAAAATTATTAAATTGTTAGACCTGTGTGTGTCTTTTTTTGCTTTACTGTGGGGGTCCAACGCATATTTGCAAAAACACACTCCAGGGCATGCTTTATTGTAGGATAATAGTACTACTCAGGTTTGTAAGGCACTCAACCTTGCCTTGTGCCTCACAACACACTTGAGGCATGCCCATATATTCTATGATAAAGCACATCCTGTCATATGTTATTGCTTAATTATAGTATTCTCCTTTCTCAGTTTCAGTAGCACTTTGTGAATTTGTGGGAATGGAGAAAATGCATTTAGGAACCTCTTTCTCCAGGGGAGAGCTAATGTGTCCTCTAAAACTGCCCCCACTGGTGGGGTCTACAACAAAATTGGGGTTGCTTTCAGTTTCGCATGAGGCAAACAGACTGAAGTCTGACACTCACCATCTATGGAACACTGAGGTCAGAACCCTTTGGTTCAGAGAGCATTTATAAGTTACATGGTCCAATCTGCTGATTTCAGCTGCTAATACATTTTCCTTTCCTGCTACTTGGTGTACTGATAAGAGGTTCTTATTCAAATTGTAAGCCATGTTTCAGACCTTCACTGACATTTTTAGAGTGCTTTGAAGAGCTCTTATCCTCCTTTTTGTTTATATAATACATGGGTGTTGTATTGTCTGTCTTTATCAGGACTATTTGGTCTTACAACAAGGAATAGAAAGACTTCATGGAAAGGAGCACTGTTCCAAGTTCCAACAAGTTAATGTGCTTCATTCTTTCCTAAGGGCATCACATTCCATTCACTAGTATTCTCCCATCCAGATGTGCTCCCTATCCTAGAACACATCTGTGGTGAAAATTTTTGCAGGCTGAGACTGAAGGAAGGCACTAGCCTCCCTGCGGTTGCCCACTTCTTTCCACCACTCCAGTGTTTGTATCAACTTTCTTGATATTGGCACCTGTTGCCACAGACTGGTACACTTCTTCGTCGCTAGTGCCTTAGGATGTGGGGTTGAAAATTTCTCATTTGTAACCTGGCCCATGATACCACAGCTGTGGCAGAAGCAATGTGGCCAAGACATCACAAGTATTCCTATGCAGTCCTTGCTTGATCTGCCTGAAATGTGTTTGCACACTGAATCAGAGCTTCTGGAGCACTCCTGGCCAATCAGAGAGTTCCTTTCTACTGTGCATGATTCTGTGAAAAGTATCTCATGTACAGCTGCCATGGAAATGGACACAGTCCACGAAGGTTTTTTAGAATTGTAATATATTATTGATCCCTGTTGATCAATAATGTATTAAAACCACCATTAAGACTACTCTTAAGGTTGTTAGAGTGGTCTCACTTTATACCTATAGGAATACAAGTATATACAGTTGCTTTGAAAATGGGCTTTTTATTTCCTGGTATCTGATTGGCTGGTACCCTTGCCAGGGAGGGGGTACATTAACTTACAATAGATGCCCAGGAAATAAAAAGTACCAGCCCGAGTGCCCCTTCACCCATTCAAGTATCTTTGTGCCCAGCCTGCTTGCCCATTGGCTGAAAGCACCCCATTCAGTTTGAAAATGCCACCATTTTTCTCTCGCTTAATGAGAGATACTGCTGTACCAACCCTCCCCAATTCATTGCCAGCAGCCACAAGAAACCACACACCAACCTGGAGAGAAGCGATCGAGTCAGCCTCCCCATCCCGCTACTGAACTGTACTGAAAGAAACTTAGCCATTTCAAGAAAAAAGTACACTTTTTTTTACAGTCACTTATTTCTACTGAAAAATCATTTTAAAAAAATCGCACTTCGACATTCGAGTCACGCCACTGCCCCCCACCACCACCACCAGTCATTCATAAGGAAGTGTAATAAAATTAATTGGTTTCAATTCCTCTTCGTGTTAATTTTTTTTACCATTATTATTATTAAAATTAAAAGTTTATTAGTTTCCACATACGTTCTATACAAAAGCCAACTGGAACATGCAGTAGCAATGGGTACAGTGAAACTGGTTCCACCCAACCCCTCACCCCCCACACACCTTCCAACATACACCCCCAACATGGCATCCCACCAATAAGAATTCGATTGGATCATGAATGTCCCTTGAGGCCAGACTAAAGGGAATACAAAGTATAAAAATTGGCCCATACTTTTTCAAATCGGGACAATTTGTAACGGAGACTGGTAATAATTTTTTTCTGTCCAGTGGTTATGCAACAATTCTTGTAACCACTCACTGTAGGATATGGAGTCTCCATCCCTCCAATGGCATAGCACCAACCTCTTTACAGACATGGAAATAAGGGCCATGTAGTATTTTCGAGCTTTGACCCTAATATTAGAATAATCCCCAATGTGAATAAATCTTCCAAACCCAAGAGGGGATCTGCCCTAGCTTTAATACAAGCCCATAATGGTGCCACCTTGATGCACTCCTTAAGGATGTGAAGTAAAGTGCCCTCTGCGTGAGAACACTGCACACATTGCAAGGACCTAGAGCTATTAAATTTGGCCAACCTGACTGGGTCATTTATTTATTGGTAAGTTCAGAAAGACCTTTGAGTCAAAGACTCATTTACAAAAGTTCCACGTCGGACGTAAAAAGTACAGGGACAACATATTTACAGATTACAGTACATTACAGATTACAGTACATCTGAACAGGCATAGGATTACATTGGTGTTCAGTAAGGGGCTATCAGACAAGGATAACAGAAGTTTCAATACTTTAGCACAGCCATATATTTGCAGATGGATCTGTAGTAGGCCGATGGTCATTTAGTAACAACAGAGCATTTAGGCAAGAGGACCCAACCAGTCAGACTACTGAAAATAACAGTCATCATAAATTTGCGCTGACCAGGGGTCTGGGGGGGGAGGCTGGAGGGAGACAGAGTCAGGGTAGTTGTCGAGGGGGGGGGATGGAGAGTGAAAGAGAAAAAAGATAAGGGGGGAGGTGTCAGGGGCAATCACAAGGATTGGAGGCTTGAAGGTGTTCCCTTAGCCAGGATTTAAAAGGGCCAAGCCTTATTTCATTAGTTATATGGCTTGGCAGTGAGTTCGTCCAGGAATGGGCCTTGTAATTAAACAATCTTTGGAATTGGGAGGTCCGGCAGCAAGGTACCCATAACTACGGCTTGCCCTAGTTATGGGTAGCTCTGACTTCTGATGCCGGGAGAATAATTGAGGAGAGAGCAGAAGGGGTGAGACCTAGCACAATCTTTTTGGCCATTAAGTCATGTACATGTTATGCGAAATCTGAATTTGCATTAATTGCAATTCATCTGGAGTGATAGATTTATGATAATTACCCCACAGTGCTGCCCTATCAAGGGATGCATTTGGCAGTACAGAGTTCCAGTAATTAACAATGCCATCAACTGTGGGAAAGGCCCAGTCATATAGAATTTTATATATACTGGACACTGCATGAGGCACTGCAGCTATGGATGCTATTTTCATCTGAAAGTTAATCCTACTATTCTGAGGCGGAGGGGATCTGGAGAACTCCACCAACATATGACGAATCTGGAATATTTTGAATATTAAATTATTCTGAAGGCTACACTTTTGTATAATCTCAGGCGAAGTAAGCCAGGAGCCATCACTATCCACAAACTGTTTTATGTTTAATGAGGAAAGCTGGAGTACCCAATGGGGAGGGACATACCGGCCACCTAATTTAAAATTGGGATTGCCAACTAAGGGCTGAGTAAGATCAAGGGAACTGTCGTATTTTAAGAAGGAACATAGCTGGGCATGAATCCAAACTGAGGTTCTGATCAGAGAGGAATGCAAGGAAGAGGGATGGGACTTGGGCTTAATGTAGAAAACAGCCATGGGGCAGAGGACACTGGAAAGAATTAACCCTCGCTCTATAGTTAGACAGAGGGGTACATAAACAGTGGACTGTAACTGTTGGTCCGGTTCGACCCACCTACAATATTTGCTAGCCTGGATGACCCAGTAGTAGAAGCCAATGTGTGGGAGCCATAAGCCACTTTTATGTTTAGGGGCTACTAACTTATGATAAGCCTTTCTTGGGGGTTTACCTGCCCATATGAACTCACTGATGAACCCATGCACTGTTCTAAACCACCGGAGGGGTAACCACAAATTCAGGAGATTAATAGGATAAAACAGACGTGGAAGAACATTCATCTTCTCTAGGTTAACCTGAACTCATAAAGTATGCGGTAGTAAGCTCCATCTTGCCAGGTCCTGACAAATCTCTTGGAGGGTTTTATCATGGTTTAGTTTCTTGAGCCTGGAGTCACTTCTGGTAAGGTGTATCCTGAGATATTTGGGGGATTTAGGGCACCAAGAGAGACCAAGGGCCAATATCTCACTCCTCTGTGCTCTATAATTCAGAGGGAAAACCAAGGTTTTCTCAACGTTGATTTTGTAATTAGACAATGAGCCAAACTCATCAATTATTCTTAAAATAGACAGAACAGACATACAAATAACATGAAGGAGGATATCATCTGCATAGGCTGAGATCTTGGCCACTTGTGGCCCTAAATCAATTCCCTGGATTAAAGGACAAGTTTTCAGACTATAAATTAGAGGTTCTAAATAAAGATTAAACAATAGAGGGGATGACGAACAGCCCTGTCTAGTACCTGAGTATAGAGGAAAACTCGCGGAGAACACCTCGTTGCAATAGATATGGGCACTGGGATGAGTATATAATGCCCAAACCCATTGGATGAACTGGGAGAGGGGGCCAAAATGGGCCACTGACCTAAACAGGAATTGCCAGTCCACTCAATCAAAAGCTTTCTCTGCATCCAGGAATACTAGACCCACCGGAGCGGGTGCATCCTTGGATACAGAGAAAATATGTGCAAGTTTCTGAAGATGGTCCTCCGATGACTGACCCTTCATAAAACCCACTTATTCGGGGCCAATTAAATAAGGGAGGACACACCTGGGATGGTCTGCCAGAAGTTTCACCAAAATCTTAATATTCTGATTTAACAGAGATATTGGCCTAAAACTCACAACAGATTCAGCATTTTTCCCTGGTTTGTGATTTAAAGTGAATTTTCTATCTCTGGGGTGGAAAGTCCTCCACACATCACACAGGCCAAGTGATCCACCATATCCTGCAAAGCACACTGTGCAGGGGAGAAGCCAACTTTACGCCTGTCTGAACTGTCTAATTCGGGATCAAAAGGAAGGTTCCAATCCCCACCAATCAATATAGGTATATTTAAAAAGGGGGTTAAAGTACTCAATAAATGCATAAAAAAGGAGGGGGGGGAGTCAGCATTAGGGCCATAAACACAGCCCAGAAGAATCTCCATTGTGTGTAGCCAACCCTTAATAAAAATATATCTGCCCTGAGGGTCACTGATGGTTTGGGTACAGGTAAAGGGAACCGATCGCACAAGCAAGATCATCACTCCTCTACTCTGGGTACCCTGATGAAAAAACTTTTCCTTTGTGTTGTCTTCTTAGCTTACTTGCCTCTGTTTCCATCAGATGGGTCTCTTGAAGGAAAGTAACATTGCTCCTAAGGAGTTGGAGGTGTTTAAGAATGTTATACTGCTTAATCTTATGCCTGGCCCCTGTGACATTCCATACAGTAAAAACAAGAGCTCTAGCCATCAAGGCTATTTAAAACCTTATTATACAATGGCAAGAAAGAATCTTGGACTGTGATTGGTCAGTTTGGGACTGTACCCATGGCGTTATCCCAGCATAACACCACAGGTCTAGTGCCATCAGTATGGAGCCTCTCTTTTTTTTGCATCTCCTCTTAAGAAACAAAAATATTTTTCCTCACGAATAAAAACATTCTTTAAAATTATTTTTTTATTTTATATATAACAACAAACCATTGTAAAATAGGAATAATGCACTGCAGAGAATTGTGTGTAAATTACTGGGATAACACCATACCTACGGGGTTGAGCAAAGCAGCCAGCACGACACACACCTGTCATGCATTATTCCTTTAGTAATGTAAATACACCCTGGGATGAACTCACACATGAGGGTGTGATCTTCCTGTATGGATGCCATGTCCCTCCCGCCCCTCTCTAAATCTATCCCCCCACCCCCACCCTGCAAACCAAACCATACTCAGCAACTCTTTAATACCCACCAACACCCCCTCTCTAAAACACAACCCACATAGCAACAAAAATTGTAAACAGTACATAGAAAATGCAATTCCCCACCCCACCCCAAAATAATGACTTCTTGGCCCATGATGAACAGTACACCTTCTCCCTTCGCCCACCCCAGCCACCCTGTCACCCTGTGAAAAACCTATACCATCAAACTAGTCAACAAATCACAGTCTGCACTTCCCAGTTCAAATGCAAAAACACAATGATTATCAAAACCAGTTTCCAAATAGCAATTTCGAAAGAATGTAACTGTCCAAATACTGAGTGACCAGTGAGCGGAGTAATCAGGTGAACAACTTGAATTTAAACTTAAACTTAAATGACTCCTCTAACTGGGAACAAACACCCTATCATTTGGATATGATGTCCATGTCTGGAAAAAAAACAGAAACAGTCCCCTTTATATCCATTCTGCACAAGTTGCACTTAACACCAAGTATTAATATAGATAAGACATCCTAAGGTAAACAAGAAAATTTGGATTCTCAGAGGGAGCCTTTCTCATTAGAGAGACTTGCAGAGGTGAGTTCCTGGGCCGATAGTGAATGCTACATGTCCAGTGGCCCCAGACCTGTGGCGGTTAGTAAAATGTCATACCAGGGCATTTCAGCCTCTCTCCAGATGAGGCAGAAAAAACAGGAGGAGGGGAGTGATTTACTGTTCACTGCATAGAGAACGTAGATGTGGTTATTTACATTTCTATGAGAGCCTAGGATGATCTATCCTCAGTTGATGATGGAGCCAGCTTGGCAGTGGGACGAGGAGAGAGCACAGAATAGAGTCTATCAGGCAAACTGGTGCAGGACATCCAAGTGGTGACACCTACCATGTATCACTAGTAACCGAGGGAAGACATGTGACAGACTAGAGCTCTCTCTAGTGGTGTACCAATGCTTTATCCCTGTACGTAGATGTGGTGCTGCCTGCGTGAATCTCCATGGCTACTGTGCATCCCCTTCTCTAAATGCAAGGCGTTGGTCATGCCTCTTTTTTGTTACCATGGTGAGTATCATCCAAATGGGCCAAAGCATTGAATGCTCTGGGTACAGGGGACCACTCCAAATTGATAAGCTACAGACTAGCTAGATAGTGATAGAAAGTCAGAAATCCTGGTAGGGGCTTAACTGGATCCACATATAGCAGTCATAGAAGGGGACTCAAGCCCAGCACTAGAAGGGGAGAAAACACAGGAAGATTGAAACAATTTTCATAACGCAGGACTGAATTTGAACTGACCGCATATATCTCCACTTAGCGGGCATTAAAGAGATCAGGCAGGGCTGACCTAAGCCTAGAGGTGGCTGTTTCCACGTCATCAAAAGTAGATCAGTTGCCTGATAGCTGCACCTGTAGCCTCATGGGGTATCCCATGCGAAAGCAGATGCCTGCAGCTATCAACTTTGAAACCAAGGGATGGAAAGATGCCCTCCGTTGACGGATCGAGACAGGTAAATCTTGCGCCACACATAGTTTATTATTTTCCCCCACTTAATTTCTTGCAACTCCTGTACCTTAGCCAGGAAATGCTGGCTTTCCAGGAAATTTAGGAATAGGAATATGAGAGGGCATGGGGGAGCTCACACTGGTGGCATGGGACGGAGATCTTGATGAGCCCACTCAATAGTGTACTTGGGCCCGAAGAATGAAGGGCCCACCAGCTTTTCAATTAATTTTTGAACAAAGCCGATGGTGTCAGCCACTTCTTCCCTTTCTGGAAGTCCAATTATGACTGCATTGTTCAGTCTACTGCGGACCTCTAGGTCTTCAGTTTTGGCTTCCGTCCTCGAGATCTTCTGGTGAGTTGCAGTGAGATCTGGTTCCAGCATGGAGACCCACCTCTCAAGGGAAATTAGCCTGGTCTCGTTGTCCCCAGTCCTCTTAGAAATGTCTTCAATAGCTGATGCCATGAATTTTAAATCTGTTGTTAATGTGCAAAGCTCCTCTCTGAATGGCGTGAATACAGGCAGAAAACATGCCAGGGTGAGCGGCCTTTGATCTGGAGAGGTAGCAGTCAACCCCATGGCGTCTGAAGTGGAAGAGGACTTGAATTTCTTGTTGGCCTTCTCCAGAGTACCTGTAGGGGTATGCTTAGGCAGAGATTTTTTAATCTCAATATCCATCGATGGTCATTTTGAGTCCCCGAGGTACTCTGAAGGTTCCCCAAGCTAGTACAAACTGGTAATTAATACATTTAATGATTTATTCCCTCAGGTGGCTGGAGCTGTAGAGGAAAGCTGCTAGCTAATGCTCTGCATCACATGACTCCCCCTCTTCATGTTATTTTAACACTTACAGTGATCACTGATGCTGTTTATTTATTGTTGCCATTTAGTCCTAAATAACAGTTGAAGCATGTCTGGGCTCTGTTCAGACCAGTGCACTGCCTCTCTTTATCATGTTTGTCCTGACCAGGGACAAAGACAGCCGCACTGTGAAACACTTTTTTTTTATCATGCTCTTTTTATATTGTACTCCTTGCATTGTGCACTGATACTTTTACCTGTTGGATAAGATGCCTGACTATGATGTTTGTTCCCTAAGTCTCACTTTCTGATTTTTAGAAAGAGGGTCATGAGAGGTCACACACCTAACAGCTGCATCTTCATACTGGGGGGAAAAAGAGTCTTGCAATAAGGGAATAGTACTGTTTTCCTAAGCACAAAAAGCATACCAACTGACTGCTGGGGAGAACCTTTACTAGAAACTCCATCTCTTCAGGTGGTGGGGTGGGGGGTGGCATATGCAGAAGAGAATTGCTCTGTGGGGCGGTTGGCAACCGGAGAAGGACTATTTTACATAAAAACATTTTTTTCCAGTCTTTCTCTTTGTTTTGAAATATATTCCTTCTCTTATTTTATTGCTTAATTAAAATTTACAAAGATGACTATTTTCTAAGTGCAATAATACCTTCCAGGGTGGGCGATATTGGGCAATACTGGACCTTCCAGGGGCTATAAGGCCCTCTGCCTGCATTGGGCCTCATTACTCCCCTGGGTGGTCCAGTATTGCCCAATACCACCCACCCTGTCAGGTATTATTGCTTACTTTGAACCCCCTCACCTGTTCTGCATTACCAGACTCATCCAACAGCTCCAGACCTTTGGACACCAGGTCCTTCATCTTGGCAAAGCCCAATTTTCAGAAGTTCTGGGTCCTGGTGGCTGAGGCCTGGCTAGTCTTCCCTGTCACCAGGAAAAACATTACCCAGCTGTTGTCACTGTCTCCTTGGCATTCACACTGGAGATGGCCCCATCTCACATGCTGGAAACAAGGTCAAGGGTAGCCTCATATCTTGTCCCCTGTTGGACGTGCTGTTCTGAGAAGCAGGTTTTGAAGGTGGACATGAACATGGTTTCAGACCTGACATTAGCCCTCTTAAGATGCCAGTCCAGTCCCAGGAGAGCAAAGTCCCCCAGAATCACAACTGTGTCCTAGTTGGTTGCTCTCACAATTTCCCATACCAGCTGAGGCAGCATGCAAAAACTGAATTGTCTGGGGGCCTGTAGCACAATTCCAGAATGACTTCCCTTTCCCTGGCATGCATGGATTCTGCAGCACTGTTTAACTAGCTGATGTCCTCCTTTTCTTCCACAGGGACTCCCTCCCTTAGAAAGAGAGCCAGACCACCCCATTTCTGGTCACACCTATTCCTTTAGAATAGTCTATATCCTTAACATAACAGTGCACACATGTTTTGTGATTGAGAGAGGGCTATTTGGAGACACAACCAGTATAACGGAACCAACAAATAGGAAGGAAGGAAGGAAGAGAGGAAGTGAGGGAGGATTTTTTTATAGCACCTTTCATATATACTGTATCCCAAAGCATAGAAGGAGACTGAAATAGCACAGATACCAAACAAAGTGAAGCTGTATATCAGCAGCCTGTTACTTGGAGGTAGCCGTATTAGTGTGCACTCAGAGCACCAGAGAATTAATAAGCCCAGGTTTTCTCAGCCTAAATGGTTCTATTTCAGTTCCTCAAAAAGTAGGTCACCATAACAGTAAGCAAAATGGAGAAGTATGCACCATTCCAAACAATCTCTCAGTGCCCCAGTCTCTCAAGTGCTGCTGTCATTGCTATCACTACTTGCTCTATGCACTTGCCTGCTGCTGATGTCACTTTAATGTTTCACCCAGGATGGTCTTATTCAGAATTAGTGTTTCCCATTCATTATTTTAGTGCCACCCTGCATTTTTTTGCCACCACCCTATATTTTTGGGAAATCACCCCAACTGTTTATAAAATCCTCAAAAATCATGATATATTACCATCCTTTATTTATTACGCTACTACCCTGTTTAGATACCAGTGCATTATACCTTATGTAAAAACCCTTGTGCAGATGTATAGTGCATAGATGTCCAAGGAAAAAATGTGCCTTTGACTCCATGTACCACAGCCAGCACCCTATATTCCTAGATAGTGGGGGGGCTGAGAATGTTCATCAGGTGATCTGAAGAAAAACATTCATTATTTCTTGATTGATTGATTTTTGAGCCAAGGCTTGTTCCAGGTGTGACACAGGAGAGAGGGAAACAGGAGGAATAACAAACAAATTGCAGTGCAATTAAGTACAGAAGTAAAGTGCAGTTACAAAAACACCATATCATAATAACAGATACATCTTGAAACTGTTGAATGTATGAATATGCAACCCTGTATCATGCCAACTGCAAATGTCATAGAAGATTACCAAAACAAGCAAAGTGAGCGGACAGTGCACTAGGCAGAATAGGTAGAAGATAAGATAGGCTGAAAACCAGGCCCCATACTGTATCTATATAAGATAGGGAGGACCTCTTCTTCTGTTTGAAATTATACTGTATTGTCTGCCTGTCTGCTTCATGGGCATGGCCTGGCAGTACCACCACTGCTGGACAGTATGGGGCAGACAGCATTTCCTGAGAGCACGGGGCACTGAGGTGCATTTCTGAATGCTGCAGTCTTCTCCATTTTGCTTACTGTTGCAGCAATTGTTTATTGAAGCACTGCAATGAAACTGGCCATGGTAAGGAAACCTGGGTTTATTAATTCTTTGGTGCTCCAAGTGCGCACTGGTATCTCTACCAGCACCGAGTAGTGGGTTACTGCTCTGCAGCTTCACTTTGCTATTTCCCTGAAGTGGAGCACCAACTTTATCTCCATTTATGCTGAACCTAATTGTTTCTCAACTTGAGCACAGAGACACATTAGAGAGAGATTTTTTTTTTCACTCACTCTTTTCTCTTCCCTGTCCCGGTCAGCCCATGTTCTCGCCGGTCCTCCCAGCCCCATCACCCTGACTTCTCCCAGATCTCTCCTGGAGTTCCCCACTTTGCCCTTCAATGACAGGGGTGGTGGGGAGTCTCTCTACCCACCAGGACTTTGAATCCAGAGTCCAGGGATGCCTGAGTCATCAGGTGCAGGGCCTGCAGAGCCAGTGGTCATCCAGCGTGACTGAGACAGTTTTTCTATTTTTCCTTCTTGGGGATGTGGTGTGCGCTGGCATCAAGGCACGTGTGTCAGTGTCTGCCATGTCCCCCCCGACACACACACACTTGCTTGAATTCGGGCTGTCTTTTCCCCCAGCTTCCACCAGGGACCAGTACAGTGCTGAGCTCATCCCTACCCTACTCTCTGGAGGAGGACAGTAGTCCTTGGGATGTTCGATTCTCCTTCCCTAGCTGACCCTCCGATTCCCGAGGTCGCTTCTGACACCAGGTCATCATTGCCGCAAGCAGTAGCGCTAGCGCTGCACCAGTGGGCAGGCTCTACAGAGAGAGAGAGAGATTTTAAAGGGATAAAGCACAGGGAGCTTTCTCAGGGTCACACAGTTAAGTGGTTCTTGATTTACCAGTGAGATTACTCTTTCCATTAACAACACTGTTAGTTTACTGCACATGCTCTATTTGGGTATAAAAAGTATGGTGCTGGGTACCAGACTTTTTGTTACTTATGAATAAGATACCCATTATTTTATAACAACTGTATACCCATAACCTTGCTATCAAAACTGGTTTTAATGGTGTAATACTACTTGAATTATCTTGTGTAATTCTCAGTAAACCAGGACATTTTCATCAGCATTTATCAAAAGACTTAAAAGGAAGCTGAAGAATTGAAGTTTTTATAGTCTGCTAAACTTATTAGTTTAGTTATCCACCAGACTCACTAATAGTAGATTATGGAATTATAGAGTAAAGATATCACTTACTCAGGTGCGTGCTTGGAATGTTCTTTCCATGGTTCATCACCCACCTCCCAATTGTCCAAAGTTCCACCACAGGAAAAGCATTGCACTTGATCCTTGATACCTGTAGATAACACAGTTAGCGAGCACTTTCATTACATAAATCACAGGACAATATTGTATTAAAACGCAGGTGAGTAATGAAATCTTGTAGTCCCTGCCCTTTAAGACTTACTAATAATAAACATACTTATATTGTACAACTTATTTTACATAATATCACCCGGTTGCTTGGAGTCAGCCACTCCTGGGCTGCATTCTCCGATTTCCTACCCTGCTGCCCAGTAACCCTGAGTTTAAACTTGATCCTATTACTTGCCAGCCCTCAAACTTGAGCCTTCCATAGCCACAGCCTGTCAATGACCCTTCTACCTACTGTCCTTAACTCTGCACTCTGTTCTAAGTCCCTCCCCTGCCACTGACACTGCAAAAATGTGATTGTCGCAAAGCACCTGTCTTCCCCCAGCTTATTCTGTGTATGGTCTTCCTTCACATTGCTCTCTAGTATGTTCCTACTAGGTCAGTCCTGCACAGAAAATTACCCCCCCCACCCCACCCACCTTGACTAGAATTAACGACAAAGCCTCCTCTTGGCTGCCTTAACATACAGGGTGTGAAAGCCTATGTTGAGTCCCCCCCCCCAGACTTTACATGAAATAACAACAATGCCTCCCCTGGCTGCTTTACCACCTGCTAAATTAGTTTCTTAAACCCACAGCACTCACCATGTACCTTGGTCTGTACTAACTGCAATATGCTGTACCTCTATATGAGATAGCTTACAATTGTAAATTGACCAATTGCTGTTATTTTTTGTCTCTGTACTTGTGCACTCATACTCTGTAACTACCTTTTTGTGTTGTCCCTCTGTCAAGACATGGAACCTTTGAAAAAGAGTATTTTGTGCAAAGGTTATGTTCAAATGACGAAATAAATAAAATAAATCAATAAATAAACATAGCATCCTGGAATGTTCAGAGAAGTGTGGCAGAAGCTGACCGCTGCACGGGTAGACCTCTTCAGTTGTCCACTGGAAACAGGAGTGGACCTAATGAGCTGGAGTGCAACTGGTGTAGCATGACTCCACAAGAACAAGAGTATGGATGAGTCAGGGAATTATAGACCAGTCAATCTGATATTTATAGTGGGCAAATTACTTGAAGTCATTATTAAAAAATGGCAAGATTATGGAGGCACTCCTTAAGGAAAGGATAGTGCAACACCTGGAATCCATAGGAGGACAGGATCCAAGACAGCATGGGTTTACAACAGGAATGTCCTGTCAAACTAATCTCTTAGATTTCTTTGACTGGGTAACCAGAGTGGTGGACCAAGGGGGTGCAGTTGATGTCGCCTACCTTGACTTCAGCTAAGCTTTGATACTGTTCCACATAGAAGATTGATTAATAAGCTGGGTAGGCTCGGGGTGGGTTAGAAGTTGGTCAACTGGGTGGCAAACTGGTTGGCGGGCAGAAATCAGAGAGTGGTGGTAAACAGTATACAGTCAGAAGAGATGCAACTCACAAGTGGGGTACCTCAGGGATCAGTCCTGGGGCCAGTCCTCTTCAATATCTTCATCAGTGGCATTGCAGATGGAAAGGAGGGTAAGATTTGTCTGTTTGCAGATGACACCAAGATCTGCAACAGAGTAGATGATCCAGATGGGGTGGGCAGAATGAGAAGAGATCTGAATAAACTGGCAAAATGGTCAGAAGAGTGGCAACTGGGGTTTAAGCAAAAGAGTGCAGATCATGCACATAGGGAAGAGAAACCCTGAAGGCACCTATAGTTTGGGAGGGGAGTTGCTGGCAGTCACAAGGGAAGAAAGAGACTTGGGCATCATCATCACAGATGACCTGAAATCATCCAAACAGACCACTAAAGCAGTAGGTAAGGCTAGAGGGATGTTGGGGTGTATTAGTAAGGGTATAGCAAGTCGTAAGAGGGAGGTAATAATCCCTCTTTACAAGACACCGGTTAGGCCCCATCTGGAGTACTGCATGCAGTACTGGAGGCCGCATCTGCACAAGGACAGTAACAAAATGGAGGCAATCCAGAGAAGGGCAACCAAAATGGTGCAGGGACTGCATCAGAAAACATATGAGAGCAGATTAATGGAGCTCAATACATATACCCTAGAGCAAAGGAGGGAGAGAGGTGATATGATCGAAACATTCAAACACCTTAAGAGCATTAACAACGTGAAAGAATCTAACATGTTTCAATATAAGAAAAATAGCAGGACAAGAGGAAACAGCATGAGATTAGAGGGAGGTCGAGTAAGGGTTAATGTGAGGAAGTTCTTTTTCACAGAAAGGGTGGTGGATGCATGGAATGGCCTACCTCAGGAAGTGGTGGCTATGAATACAGTGCAGGGCTTCAAACAGGCATGGGATAGGCATAAGATGCAATACAGATGAATATGAACAGATAGGCCACTGACAGCGTACAGGCCTATGGCACATTCATAAGGTAGAAAAAATGGGCAGACTGGATGGGCCTTGTGGTTATCTGCCGTCAACTTCTAAGAAAAAGATGTGGTGTTTCTGGATGTCACCTGACTCTGGAACAAAAAACAGCATGCATTTATAATGCAGAGGTCACGTCAGATAAATCTGATTGACATCCTGGGCTGGGTACTGAAGGGGGTGGACAAAGGATGAGCAGTGGGCATACCACATCTCAACTCTGCAAAGCCTTCAGCTCTGTGCCACATGGGAGAATGAATATGAAATTGAAGAACCTATGAGTACAGGACAAGATTACAGCATGGGTCAGGAACTGACCATGTGGGAAAACACAGAGGGTGGTCTCCAATGGGAAATTCTCGCAGGTATGGGAAGTCACCAGTGGGGTTCCCCAGGGATCAGCCTTAGGCCCAGTATTTTTAGGCATCTCTATTCTGACATCAGGGAATGGGTTCAAGAGAAGATGTGTCTATCTGCAGATGATACAAAAATCTGCAGTAGAGTGAACAGTGGTGGTGATGATGGGATCAGGACATTCATGGATGATCTGTAGAGACTGGAGAAATTACCCAGGGCCTGGCCACCAAAATTCAATAAAACACAGTGCTAAGTTATTCACATATGGATCAGGAAACCAAAGACAGACTTCAGAATGGGAGATGTCATATCAGAACAAAATATAAGAAGAGAGGAATCTTAGGGCCTCAATAGCAGATACCTTAAAGTGGTCAGCCAGCACAAGTGAACAGGGAATGCAAATAGGATGTTGTGGTGCTTAGGCAGGGAGATCAGCAGCAGAACGAAGGAGATGATCCTGCCCTTGTACAGATCCGTGGATCTGCCAAATTTAAGGGTGCAGTATGCATATCTGTAGTCTGCACTCAAAAAGGACAGGGATAGGGTAGAAGTGGTGCAAAAGAGGGCAATAAAATGATTCAGGGGCTGTAAGAGAAGTCCTACATGGAGAGGTTCAAGGGCTACTCACTGGAGATGAGGAGGGAGAGTGGAGACATGACTGAAACTCTCAACTGTCTTCACAGGATAAACAACGTAGACACCAGGAAATTGTTCACAATGAGTGAACACAGGAATAAAAGAGAACTCATAGAAGCAGGTAGATGAGAGATTCAGGAAGGATGCCAGAAAGTATTTCTTTACAGAGATGATCATGGTTAAGTGGAACAGGCTGCTGGAGAGGTTTGTCTTTACCAAATTACTGAAGGGATTCAAGCAGGCATGGGACAGACATATGGGGCTGGTTAGGATAGGAGGGGAGGGGAGTAAGAAATCACTAGGGCATTCACATCATACTATAGGTAGGGCCAGACAACAAGATGGACCAGTAGGACACATTCTGCCATCAACCATAATACATGACTAGGTCATTTTTCTATAAGAAAGATGCAAAATTACCAGCCCATACATACACATACAGTACATTAATCAGGTATAACATAATCAGTCTGTAACAGCCAACTAGTTTAGCCTTATTAAACTGTTATACCTACAAGCAATTACACTGGAGTCAGCCACAATGCAATGCAGTAACTTGCAGTAAGTGACACGTCACAAAATACTGCATAAAAAAGGGTTTAATTGCCATCAAATTACACTGTTCCCTGCAGCATACTGTAGCGTTTTGTGATATACTATAGCATTGTAGCATTACATCCTGGCTGGTGCCGCTGTACATCTAATTAACAACAATCACAATACTGATGCAACAGTTGCCACACTAAGTAAATATTCCTTAAAAAAGAAATTAAAGCACAACTTTTTAAATTTTCATAAAAAAAGACATTTACAATTTGCAAAATTATTGAACACTGCGAGCAACCATTTTAAACAACACGAGCAACAACTCAGCGTACACAACAAATAAATTAATCAATGAATCTGTCTCATACAATTGGAAAAGTCAGGGGACCATCCTTGTCTGCACTCTTCTCAAAATCCTACAGTGAAGATGGCAGTCTGTCTGTGAGACCCCCCCTGCCCCCCCCAACACACACACTCAGATCTCTCAGTGCGACCATTCTGTGACTATGGCAATTACTTTAAAGACTCCAAGCCAGAACTTTAAAACAGTAAAACTTTAAAAATCAATTCAACTTACATGTTTTCTAGTCCCTGCAATGGCAAAAAAAAACAACATGTTCTCTGCGATTTGAGTCTCTCGCTCTCTCTCACACACACACACTTACATACATCTGCTAACAATTGGCTGATTTACCCAACAATTATCTTATCCATTTGATAGACCACAAGCAATATGTCAGGTAACACTTGCACTGTTGGGTAGTGTTTTAACTACCTAACAAAAGTGAAAAGAAAATTGCTTTTAACTACCCAAATGTATTATATGAAACAAATGTTAGAAAAGTCATATACAAGACAAATAATTCCATCTTGAGTCTGAGATAATAAATGTACTTGCCCTTCAAGCTTGTTGTTAATTACATCACTAGATACCTTTGATGTAATTACATTCCTGTATACAACCCTTTTCTATCATTTATTCTATATCCCTCCAACTATAGCAAAGGAAATTAACGTGATGACCAAGGCTACGAGGTGCCGTTATTCACTTGAAAAATTTGAATTTCTGTAGCACTCCACATTGTCAATGTGTAGTCTGTACATATGGGTAAAATGCACCCCTACTAGGGGAAATGGCACAGCCCAAGGCTGCAAACCTGCATAGAACCCTGGGCACATGAACATTCTAGAAAGCAACAGCTCTCCAGATTTTGCTGTGCCATTGAAAGGGAAGCAGCATAGAAGATTTCTCTGAAGAAACAATTTCCCGGTTTTGGTGTTTAATCCTTAGGGCTGTGATTGTGCTGAGCAGGTTGGGGCTACCTGGTGACAGGGAGCACCTCGAAATTTAAAATTGTGCCTGTAAGCTACATCTTTCAAATTGTCTAACGTGCCCCCCCGCCATTTCCACTGCCTTCTGTGCTTGGATTAGGGGTAGCATTCTGCCATGTAAGAATTAACCTACGACAGAGCATGGGGCTCCTTGGGAATGAATCCTCGGCTGGGAGGGGGGGTTGGACTATGAGTCTGCAGGCTGTGGATTAATTCCCAAGTAGATCCATGCTCTGGAGTGGGTTAATTCACTTGTAACATGGGGAAGAGAAAGGGTTCGGTGCTCCTTTGATATGTTTCTCTTCCCCTTGTTACATTTGCGTAAAAGTAATTTTAAAATGCAAGATTACAGAGGTTCCATTAGGATATTAAGTTCCCACCATGGGGGAAGAGAAAGGGAGTTGCACCTGACTGGAAAAACTACATGCTGAACAGGCTGATTTTTTATAATATTTTGAGTGCAATGGTGAACAGTATTGAATTACTGATTACATACAGATGTGATCAAAATTTCAGAATATGCGTTCATTTTGGCTGACTTACTTTTGTGAACTGTGGAATCATCTCCATTTTTTCTGAAATGTTTGCTGTTTGGGATTTGGCTGTTGTGCATTATGGGAAATGCATGCATTTATTTATTTATTTAGTTTTTGTTGACCAGGTAAGTGCACTAGACAATTCCTGCCTATTTTCAGGCATGACCCGGGGGAGGGGAATACAGACGAATGCCAACTGACTTTGAACCAGATTAAGCTGTTTGTGGTATTTTTAGTGAATGAGGGAAATTTGGCCAGGACACCGGGGAAATTCCCCTACTGGCTGCCTTAGTCGCGCCAGTAGGTGTCTCGCTGGACGCCACGCTGCATGATGGCAGCACTTCAGCAACAGCACTCGGAGATGGAGGTCGGTAACAGTCACGGTATCTGATGCTACTCTGTGTACAGCCTTGCAGGACTCACCCAGTTTGCCCGCGAACATTCCCTCGCTGGAAACAGCACTGGAGGAGAAAATGAGTGTCCAGGAGTTGGCTGGGGATATTCCAGCGAGTGGGAGTTTGCTTAGCGAGGAGATAATGGAGTCGGCAGCATTAAACCCTGCTTCAGTGCATTTCTCTCCGATACCCGGAAATACATTTGAAACGAGCACCTCTACGGAACGATTTTCCCGGGGACCTGATGCTATAGGGACTGTTTCTACGAATGGACTCTGAGCGTCACAAACTGTGCGATGATGCTTTGGACTACATGATGAGGCCCCACAGGACTTCACTCTGGACTGGTCTGAAGATTCAGCTCTTATAGGAGCGGGCTGGCGAAAGACTGATTCCGGTCGTTGGATTCCTGATTCTGCCTGGACTACCTTCTCATCGGATTCTTCATCTTCAAAGCATGCCACCGATTCAGAGACACTGGGCCCAGGTATTTCCACACAACATTCAGACATTGCACCTGAAAGCACTGTAATTACTGAGGGTGGGGAGAGTACTTTGGCTTCTTTGAAACCAAATACCTCCTTTAATAATTCTACTGGGACTCATGGGGATAATGCTGAAATGTTATTACAGGAGGGGGGTAAAGGCTCCCAATCCAGACCTCCTATGTCAGAGTTATTTAAAAATAAATTAGAGCAGGCCCCGAGGCGTAATGCTGTTCGGATACGATATAAAGGCAGTCTCCCAGAGCATCCGGATAGGTATTATGTTTTAAACAACTTTTGAAAATTTCTATGGCTTTTCCTTCTGACATTTATGCCTTAATCCACATTTCAGGTGAGGATTCGTTTGACATTAGTTTCAGACTAATATTCACTTAGACAAATTTTGGGATAAATACGCTATTCTCAAAACCACACCTGTATGGACCCCTTTTTGCTATCCCACTTACTAGGCCACAAACCGTTACATTACTATTATGTTTCGTAATGAAGGGTAAATGTAAGTGATATTTATCATTGGTTACAGTCTAAATGTGACATTCTGAGTCCGCTTGAGGCATTATTAGATTCTGAAGGTATATGGACTGGGGCTGGAAATTCAAAGTGAAACTTTTTTTAGTCAATTCTGAAGTTGTGCATCTTCCCAACAGTTTCTTTTTGGGTAAAGATAGGGGAGTCTGCTTTTATGGCGGTCAACCCAGAGCTTGCTACAAGTGTGGAGCTAAAACCCATATTAGTAGTGTCTGTGACGTATTGAAATGCCCCTTATGTGGAGGTTTTGGTCATTCTCTAGATATGTGTACTAACATCTTTCAGTGCAACCTCTGCAATGAGAAGGGCCATGCCTTTCATCAGTGCCCTTGGGCTCACAGAAATTGTACTGAAGGTTGGGATCAGGATGACTTATTAAAAAAAGCCCATACAAAGAAACAAGGACCTCTTGATAAAACTGCATCTATGCCCCCAACCCCTCAGGCTGTGGATCATTTAGTCACTCCTAAGACAACAGGGACTGTTATTAAGGAACCCCATACTTCTGTAGACAGCCACGCTACTCCCAAACCTCTCGCCTCCAGTAAACAGACTTCTGGCCTTTCTTTCCCCTTTGAAACAGTCAAGAGCAGCCTCACTAGAGCCTCTATGAAACAACCTCTAACCCCATTACCTACAGAAAATTTTTTTTCCCCCCTACAAGATGACCCTAGGGAGTCAGATCTTGAATCTGATACTTCTCATGTGTCAGAACTTATTACTGAAGACGAAGATAGCAAAGCAACGGAGTTAGCAAAAGAAAAGAAAGGAAAAAGGAAAGAAAAGGAAAGTTAGCCAAAAACATGGCCCTTGACACCTTAGCTCCCATGACCATCTTGAAGCTAGCATCATACAATGTATGTAGTATAAAACATTTCAAAGACAATTGCCCATTTTGATGTATTTGGGGTCTTTGAAACTTGATATAATTCTTTACAAGAGACTAGGGTGACGTCTCTCTTTGAAACCAAACAGCTGCAAAGGAAATGGATTTGGGGACCTTCCTTTTGGACCTTTGGTCCAGATATTGCGGATGGTCTTGGGGTATTAGTTGGGAATACGTCTTTTAAAATATCTAAAGTGATAGATCTTAGACCTGGTAGGTTGTTAATTTTGGATTTTTTCTTTGGGGAATTTTCCTTTCGCCTGATTAATCTGTATGCGCCTCAGACGAAGTTATCTCGAATAGAGATCTTCGAAGACGTTAAACCCTTTTTGCTAACTGGAAAGCATATAATTTGGGGTGGAGATTTTAACTGCTCCCTAGACATTAATATGAGTAAACAGCTTGGAAAAAAGATATATTGCGATACTAATTTTCTTTACAAACTTATTAAGGATTCTGGTCTCCAAGATGTTTTTAGAAGTCTACACCCACAGGGCGGTGAATCATATTTCAGACATACTTTTGCAACTCATATTGATATGATTTTTGTTTCTCGATATCTCTTTCCAAAATCTTGCTCAGTCACACCTACTGAATTTTCTGATCATTTTATCTTAATTGGCAATCTCTCACTGACACATATTCCCCCTATTTTCTCCTCTATCAATTGTCGGTGGAGATTAAACACTTCCTTTTTACAGGACGCACACTCTTTTTCTAAATTAGAATTTTTTTTTTCCGCCAAATTTTCTACTATGGATCTATTTGACCTTTCCTATGATTGGCGGGTACAACTGAAGGGTGAAATTAAATCCTTATTCGTTAAGTGGGGCAAAATGAAGGCAAATTCAGAATATCTTCAATATTTATTACATAGAAATCAGTTGTACAAATTGATGTCCTTACCGCCTAAAGACCATTACTTAGTTCATTCCCAAATTATAACAATAAAGAAATTAATGAAAGCTTTTCAACACGATAGGGCTAAATCTTTGGATTTAGAATTTAAATATGGAATTAAACAAAGTCCTATGTCTGATCCTTTCCAGGCCTGTAAAACTCGTCTCACTAACACCTTAATGACAGGACTTGTTAATTCACAGGGGGAATTGATTACCACCGATATAGGTATGTTGTCTGTTGTTCAGCAACATATACAAGAATATTTCTCGTCTTCAACCATGTTGCCTATAGAAACATTTCCGCTTCAAAGATTTCCCACTTTACCTAAGCTTCCAGATAATCTTTTGCAGTCCCTGGTACTTCCTATTACTTCATATGAAGTTGCAGGGGTTATTAAAAGTTAAAGACTGAACTGCTCCAGGTCTGGATGGTGCACTAATGAGTTTTATAAAACTTGCTCTAAATATATGGAATTCTTTTGCCTCCAGTTTTTAATTCTGTTTTAAATTCAATCTCAACTCATAAAACCTTGTCTATTTCTCTTATGACCTTTCTACACAAAAAAGGTGATAAAAGTTTGGTACCTAATTGGAGACCGATTAGTTTATTAAACACTGATTACAAGATTTTAACTAAGATTCTGCATAATCGCTTAATAAAGGCTGCAAAAATCCTGATTCATCCAGCACAAACTTGCTCTATACCTACTAGAACTATTCAACAAAACCTTTTTTTGATTAGAGATCTTTTTACCACTTTATCACACAACTCTCTAGATCCTGGGATTATAGTAGCCCTTGATCAAGCCAAAGCTTTCGATACGGTTTGTCATTCCTATTTGTATTTTGTTTTAACTCATTACGGTATTCCGGACACATTTGTTCATTGGATAACCAAACTATATAGTCAGGCAGTTACTATACCAATTGTGAACGGATTAATGGGTACTGAAATTAAAATTAATAAAGGTGTATGGCAAGGTTGCCCTTTAAGCCCTCTTCTGTATACTTTTATTTTGGATCCAGTCATCAGAAGTATTGTTTCTGACCATCAGATTATAGGGCTTTCTCCTTCCCCCTGGTTAGACAAAGTGAAAGTTACTGCATATGCAGATGATATTACTTTGTTATTGGCAAATGCTTTGTCATTACAACGAGCATTAGAGATTTTTTCTTTTTTTGGGGAGTTTTCAGGTGCATCTCTAAATGTGGAGAAAAGCTTTATAATACCTTTACAACACACTCCCTCACTGGTTCCTAACTATTTTAATATACCTGTATCACGCATTTCAAAAAATATTAGGGATATGGTTCGAGTTGATGATATGGCCTCTATAATTGGGAAAGACAATTGACATAGGAGAATTAAAAGTAAACCTTTTGGAAAAGCTGGACTTTAGTAAACTAAAAAGAATAGCTATTATTAAACAATTTTTGTTACCCTGTTTACATATATAAGTCATATTTTCCTCCTCCTACATCTGTTGAAACTAGGTTATATAGTATTTTTTCCAGTTGTTTGGGAAACAGACTTAACCCTGTTAAGAGGGACTACACATACCTTTCAAAGAAAGATGGTGGTCTACACATGATTAACCCTGTCATTTTTTCCATTCTAATTTTTTATTTTCTTCTTTTCGTTTATTTGGACACAACCTTCATTACCATGGCAGTTTGGGTCCAGTCAATCCTAGCATAAATATTTCTTTAAATGGTCATTATTTCCTCCGAAAATTATCTCCTCTGATTCTTTACTTAAGTATGGACTTCCACCCTTAAGAAATTATATCAGTGGAAGATTCCACTACAAAATTACTTTCCTGTCTCGAAAATCTTTTTATGCATATATTGTTTATTAAGTCCAGAAAATTACACTGTTATTTCCTAATTGTACTCCCACTAAAATGATTTTTGCATTACATAAATTAACAGATTACAGAATCCCAGTCAAAACTTGGGACATTATTTGGATTTCAGCTCACGGAAGATTCGGCGTCAGAGGAAATATGAAATACAAACCTCTAGATGAAAGATATTGTTTAAGACCACAATGCATTAATGTAGAAGAAAGTCAACAACATTTTTTTATAGATTGCGTGGATAGTAAGGCTTTTTGGTCTCAAGCAGCACTTTACTGGAAGATGCCACATTTGAATTTATTAACCTATAATACTCTCATTTTAGGGGAATATACAGGGGATTTGGAACACTTATCATAAAAGCACTTTAAATGTTTTCTTTGCCTTATTACAGTATTTTTTATGGCAAGCTCGCTGTACATTCGTGTTACAACAGCAACAGATATCTTATTCAGTTATACTTGAGTCTGTTCACAATGATTTGCTTGCTATACATATGACTGATAGGAAGTTTTCTTCTAATGAGAAAATGACAAATTTATGGAAACACTTTCCTATATCGTGAAGATTTATTTTTGTTAGGATTGTATGTAACACATTGTTTTTTGTTCTTCTTATATATAATTATTTCTTTGTATTGATACTTATAGTTTGCCCTTTTTCTTTGTGATGTTATGTTTTTTCTCAATAAAAACTTCCCCCTACTCTTTTCGATAAGTGCCATGGGATCTTTAACATCCACCTGAACTATCACCAATCCAGGCAGATGGGACCTCCGTTTAACGTCTCATCCGAAAGACAGCACCTCAGAAGTGCAGCACCCCTCTCATGCGGCACTACAGTGTCAGTACTGGGATATTAACCCAAGTGCTAGATGTGGGAACTGAACCCACAGCCCTCTGATCTCCCGGCCTCAGAGGCGAGTGTGCTACCTACTGAGCCACTGACACTGCATTTATTTAAGGAGTTGTTCCTGCAATTCTTGGTAGACCAACAGATGGCTGTCAAACAAGGCTGGCAGTAAAGCGCTGTTTTGCACCCATTTTTAGATCAATTTTCAAAAGTACTAAATTGAGCCAATCTGAAAACAACTTTTATAGGCCAAGTAAAAAAATTTAAAAAATGTTATTTTTCTCCAAACAAGTAAAGAATCACAACAACCAGAAAAAGATTTGACAACTTCTTAACAATGGCTACTATTAAACCAGTCCATAAGAGTGGTGTGAGAGATTGTTTCTCGAACTATAGGCCTATTTCTTTTTTACCTCCATTATCAAAAATATTAGAAAGAATAGTTCTTGATCAGTCAATGGATCTTTTTAGGTAAATATGACCTACAGTACTTTCCAAATTTCTGCATGGGTTTAAGCCCCTCCATAGTACTGAGACAGCCTTGGTGGGGTTCACTGGCTCTTTACAGGGTTCTCTCGATAGAACAGCCTGAATTATTCTGGTTTTCCCTTCCCCCTGGATCCTCTATTTAATCCTCACCTCTGTCTGCTTTTCTTTAGGGAAGTCACTGCCCCTGACAGGGTGACACCCCCTCCCTGTGGTTGGAGGAAGCCAACACTATACAGCAGACTTTCAATTTTGGAGCCCAGAAAGAATTCCTGAGCCAAGTGCTGCTGCCTACAGTTCACTGGCTTTGTTGTGAGCTGCTTGGTTTTCAGTTGCTTGTTTCGATCTGACTGAATTTATCACCCACCCACCCCACACCTCCCCTTCCTTTATTAAATACTTTTCTTTGACCCTCCCCCCATTGAGAACACAGTCCCTTCCCTCTTAAAGGGAAACTAACCCTGTGGTACAACAAGACAGTGTAGGCTAAGGAGCACTTGTGGTCATCCCTCCCTAAGGGAAAATAACCCTGTGAGACAACTAGACAGTGCTAGATAAAGGGCATTTGTGTCACTAGTTAGCCTCATTATAATCAAGGGAGTCCCCCCCAGTTGCAATGGCTATTCTTTTTTACCCCTAAATGAGGGAAAGACTACTTTTTGCACTAGCACGATAGTTGGCATACTGTATCTACTACTACCCACCCCCTACATATCTCCACCCGGTTGCTAGGGTGCATAGTAACTTAAAAAATGCTATTCCTTTATCGCACCAAGGGACTGCTCATCTACTGGTCCCTCCTGGTACATCTGCAGTTGGCTGCGGGGCACCAGGTGACTAAATGCACATTACCCTATTCTGCAAGTGACCTTTTGTTACTCCACCACAAAAAGTTCTCACTCCACCTTCAGTATGAGCCCTTACCACACCTACGACTTCTGGCCCACGCCCAACATATTAAAACTATTCTCATTGTTCATTGGCCCAAGAAAATACACAAGTCATTGTTCTATGGCCCTACTTCTCCTCAGTCTTGTCTGTGTCTCTTGTTATTGTCTGGTGACATTGAATTAAACCCTGGGCCTAGTCTGAGGCACAAGACAAAACCCACCACTAGGTCTAAAGGCAACTTCCTAACTTCATGCCCTGCCTAGCTTGACACAAAAGGGCTCAAAATAGCTCATTTAAACATACAAAGTCTTAAGGGAAAAATGGTAGAGCTGGAAATCTGGGCCCAACATTACATGCCTGATATTTTATGTATAACTGAATCCTGGCTAAAACCCTATATCCAGGATCACAAAATTTCCCTCCCTGGTTTCTCCTCAATCCGCCATGATCAGCCCTCCAGGAGGGGTGGGGGGGTCCTGATATACACTAGGGCTGGGCTGGTTGTCAATGAGATATTAGCTTTAAACATCAACCCAGAAGCTGAGCATATAGGTCACCTATAGCCAAGTTAAGCACCTACTATTGTCCACATATACCTACCAAATGTAGCATCCAGCGCCTATATTAATTTCTTCAATAGCCTGGACACCCTCCCTCACAATGACACTATACTCTGTGGTGACTTCAACTTTGACTGGCTAGGACACAATAACTTGCAGTACCAAGCTGTCCTACTAGACGCAAAATTAGAGCAACTCTGGACAAATCTACTAGGCGAAATATGAAGTCAGGCAGGCACAGTCTTCTAGGCTGGATACTTGCCAACAACAGATCCTTTGTTACAGCCGCTGGAGTCCTCCCCGATGTGATAAGCGACCATTCCCAAACTTTCTGCATCTGGAAGAACAATTCCCCATACCCTCCTCCAAAAATCCACAAAACTAGTGACCTAACTAACTTTGATGCTGGAACCTTTCAGCAAAGTATTGCCTCAGCCGACTGGACCCCAATAACCTCCCTCCCTGACATAAACCAGGCACTAGAATATCTCATCAATACTCTTACCTCCATTCTTGACTTGCACGCTCCTTTCAGAAAAAGAAGAGCTAAAGGAAATCACTCCCCTTGGCTCACCCAGGAGCTGAGACATCTCATGTGTTCCCATGACAAAGCATGGAAAGTCTACAAAAGCTCTAGACTTCATTCAGACTGGCAACTCTATCGACAGTTATGCAACACATGTAAGACTAAAATTTCCAAGTCCAAAAGAAAGAATCTCCAGTGCTTACAGGTAGGGCTGCTTGCCAACCCCAAATTCTTCTGGAAGCAAATTCATTTCCTCAAAGACAACGTATGGGTCATCCCCCAATCTATGAGTGTAAAAGGTTCTGAACTAAACACACCTTTGGAGATAGCCACCGGTATGAACTTGTTCTTCACTGACCTTGACCCCTACAAGGTCATTCTCCCTACTATGGGCCCAGAGTTGCACAAGTCTTGCCTTGATGCACCCCACCCACTATTCCATTTTAAACTCACCTCGCATAAAAAGGTCCTTAAACTTCTAATGTCTCTCAACCCTGACAGCTCATCTGGATTCAACTCTCTCCACCCAAAGTTTCTAAAATTAGGGGCGCCTGCACTCACCCATCCACTCACCCTGCTTATAAACCAATTCTTCCTCACTCAGTCTATCCCAGACAAGTAGAAAACTGCGGTTGTTGTCCCAGTCCATACAAGCAGCCCTACCAACCTAGTAGAAAACTACAGACCAATTTCTGTTCTATGCTCTATTGCTAAAATTCAAGAAGGAATCTTATATAACCAATTATACTCCTATCTGGAGCAAATCAATGCCCTCACAGTCTACCAACATGGATTTCGGAATTTGCACTGGACAGACTCAGCTCTCCTATGTGTTACAGTAGACATTCTCCAGGTTATGGATCAAGGTAAAGTCACTGGGGCTGTCTTTGTTGAGCTCACGAAGGTCCTTGATCTTGTCAGTCACCCCCTTCTAATCGCTAAACTCCATTCCCTCGGCCTTGATGATAACTTGGTTTCCTGGGTCTCAAACTACTTATCCAATAGGTTTCAACGCTTTAAGTGGGTTGGAATCTTATCATCCCTGTTTCCTATCACTGACGGGGTCCCCTAGGGTTCAATTCTGGGGCATCAATTATTCTCAATCTTTATAAATGACCTTCTGATGAACTATGGGGGGGCATCAATTGAACTCTATGCTGATGATGCCATTCTATACAGATCACCCAGCAATGTATCTTGCATCACCTCTGATCTTGAAAAAGACTTCCAGCTCCTATAAACCTGGTTCTGAGAGAACCTGTTAGTGCTCAACACCAAGAAAACTAAATCCTTATTGTTCCGGCACACCTCCTTCAAAATGGACCAACAACCTCCACTTGTGGTCACTTCCTTCTCCGGGGTAAGGACTGAAGGGGTCAACTCCTTTAAATATCTGGGTCTGGCTCTCGATGAGCACCTGTCTTTTGATACTTACATAACTAATGTGATTAAGGCAACAAACCAAAAGATTGGACTTCTATACCAACCTGCTCTTTAGCACCAAGCCTGGTGGACTATTGCCACAGCTACCCTCCTCCATGGCCTGTTCTATGGTGCTCCAATACTCCACTCTGCCAAGAAACCACTATTGGCAAAGCTTAAGGCAGTCTACCACAGAGTTGCTTACTTTGCAGCCAAGGCCCTGGTTCGCGCCCACCACTGTGGTGTACTTAACTCCCTTGGATGGCCATCTTTTGAGGCCAAACAGGACTTCCCTGTGCTTTGTACCACTTTCAAACTTGTTCCTCTCCCTTCACCTCCTACCCTGTCAAACCTACTCACCACCAAGCCCATCCGCAGGAACCTTAGATCCTCTCACATCCCACTTCCAAATCTTTCTATGCCTCACTTAACAATTGGCCAGCGACCCTTCCAGTTCTCTGCACCCCATAAATGGAATAACCTCCCCCACACCCTACTCTCATGTAAGACTCTTCCGCTCTTCAAAAAACACCTTGAGGAGATCTTTTTTCCACCTCCTGTATGCAACAGTAACTGCAACTGACTCTTCCCTGAATAGTCCCGCTCCCCTTTGCACCTTCTGTCTCCCACTCCCCTGCTCCCCAATCCTAGCATCCTTGGATGTTCTCTATGTAGTTATCTGTACCACATGTAGTGTTTCTCTGTATATAGAATCTTATATTATACAAGTTTGTTGCGCTCACTGTAAATAAAATTCTATATTGTCCGGGCTGTTAGCTTCTACAAGGCTTGTTTACATCTCTGTACTTACTACCTGATCATGTATCACTGTCCCTGTAATAATGGACCCTCCCTAATACTAATTGTAAAGATTGTCTGTTTCTGACATTCACCATGGTTTCATAATTACCCTTGAACTTACTGCCTGATTATGTACTATAATTTATGCAATTTCCACCTGTAAGCATGGCCAGCTCCAATTATAATCCTGGCCTGCTCCTGACATCCTGTATATATATGCTGTATATTTATTTCCTGTAAACATGCCTTTGTACAATGCTGTCTTTGCTCACCTGCTTGGAATATGTTTATTCCCCGAGTTACCCCTGAAAAAGGGACTTGTGTAGCTCAGCAGGCCTACCCAGTCATCAAACTTTAAATAAATAAATAAATAAACTGTGGTATCCGTTTTTGTGGACCTCACCAAGGCCTTCAACCTTGTTAGTCATGAACAGGTTTTTTCTACCCTTGAAGAAGAAAATTTTTCCTCCAATGTTGCGGCTTAGTTTTCTAGCCTCCAGGGCCCATAAAACTGTTATTAATGGAGCTCTATCCCACCTTAGAGAGACCAAGTGTGGAATACCTCAGGGCTCCATACTTTGTCATCTTATTTTTTTTCATTATATGAATATTGCTCCTTTGACATGTCATAAGTCTTAAATGATTTTATTTGCTGATGACACTGTCATATTTTACTCTAACAGTGATCCGTCAGTAGCAGTTAATGTCATTCAGAAGGATTTTTTGCTATTTCAGAAATGGCTAGACTCCAAACAAATGATACTTAATGTTCAAAAAAACAAGTATATGTTTTTTTCTAGTACCAAGAGACAAGACCATGTTCCTCTCCCCGTGGCAGATATTAATGGAGATTTCTTGGAGAAAGTTGATCATTTTAAATATCTCGGGGTTATTCTCGATGTTGGACTAACTTTTGAAACACATATTCATTCAACTATAAAAACTATTCATCAAAGACTGGGGGGTGTTGTATTGAATTCGGCAGTTTCTTACTCCTTCATCTAGACTTCAACTTACACATGGATTTCTTTTCAGGGTTCTTGATTATGGTATTCTAATTTACTCTTCTACCAATGAAAAACACCTTTCTAAATTAAAAGTTACTTACAATAATATCCTCAGATTTGTTACAGGTCTCCCTTTTAGAACTCATAATTGTGATTTATATTACTTAGGGCTAAACTTCCCTTTGTTGAAAATAGAATAAAGATCAAATTAGGTATTTTTCTATTTAAAGTTAGCAGAGGTCTTCTCCCTACTTTGATATCTGCTATGTTTCCCAGCATCACTTCTGAAGGAAAGAATTGTTGAGTACCTAGAGGCTAGAGGGGTACAGGACCCAAGGCAGCATGGATTCACAGCAGGAAGGTCATGTCAGATGAATCTAATAGATTTATTTGACTGGGTGACCAAAGTAGTAGATCAGGGAGGGGCTGTGGACATGGCCTACCTAGACTTTAGCAAGGCATGTGACATAGTCCCACACAAAAGATTAATATACAAGTTAGCCAGCCTGGTAGTGGGTCTCAAGATGGTAGCCTGGGTAAAGAATTGGCTGGAGAACAGGACACAGAGGGTAATAGTAAACAGAGTCCACTCTGAAGAAAGGGGGGTTACTAGTGGGGTACTGCAGGGTTCAGTACTAGGACCGGTCCTTTTCAATGTCTTTATAAGCGACATTGCAGAGGGACTGGAAGGAAAAGTATACCTCTTTGCAGAAGACACAAAGATCTGCAACAGAGTTGATACACAAGGTGGGGTGGAAAGGATGAGAAGGGACTTGGCAAGGTTGGAGGAATGGTCAAATGTATGGCAACTTAGATTCAATGCTAAGAAGTGCAAAGTAATGCACTTGGGAAAAAAAAACCCAGGGGAAGAGTACACAATGGGGGGTGAGATACTAACAACAACAAAAATGAAAAGGGACCTGGGGTAGTCATTTCAGATGATGTAAAGGTGGGCAAGCAATGTGAGAGGGCAGTAAGGAGGGCTAGGGGGATACTGGGATGTATAGGGAGAGGCATCACCATTAGAAAACAGGAAGTTGTTATCCTTCTGTACAGACAGCTGGTGAGACCCCATCTGGAGTACTGTGTGCAGTTCTGGAGACCCAATCTCTGCAAAGACATAAACAGGATGGAGACAGTCCAGAGGAGGGCAACTAAAATGGTGCAGGATCTGCACTGGAAGACATATGAAGAGAGACTTAAGGAGCATAATATGTATAGCCTTGAGGAAAGGAGGAAGGGGGGACATGATAGAAACTTTCAAGAACCTCAAGGGAATCGACAAAGTCCAAGAGGGTAGCATCTTTCAAAAAAAGAGGTGTGCAAGAACAAGGGGGCACAATTTGAAGATGGGGGGTGGCTCAGAGGTAATATAAGGAAGGATTTCGTTCACAGAGAGGGTTGTGGATGCATGGAACAGCCTTCCTGAGGAGGTTGTGGAGTCAAAAACAGTGGTGGAATTTAAGAATGCATGGGACAGTCATAAGGCAATTCTAGGTGGGGGGGGTAGGAAGAAGTAGGCGTTTGGTTAACTAGGATCTGCAGCTTATCCATTAGGTAGGAATATGGGCAGACTAGGTGGGCCAAGCGGTCCTTATCTGCTGTCAAATTCTATGTTTCTATGTAAAGACAATTAGCCCTACAGATTGCTCTGCCTGGGACATGCACCAGCTACTACAGGTAATTAAGGACTTCATTGCTGAAGCAACAGGCTGGACAGGAGTGATGTCATCACTCACTAATAGGGACAGAAATAGCTTCACTGTTTTCAGTTACTGCAGAGCACATTAACAGAGGTGGATTTAAAGAAAACCACAAAACCAAACAGCATGATATTTTCAGGAAACACGAATTATGACACAGGGACTTGTAGTCCTGTGTTACTGTAAATCTGTAAAACATTGGCATTTGATCTTAAATATGTGAGTGCAATGGTGAACAGTCATGAATTACTGATTACATGCAGATGTGATCAATATTTCAGAATATATGCTCATTTTGGCTGACTTTTCTGAACTGTGGAATCATCTCTATTTCTCTGTGAAACCTCTGGTAGTTGTTCCTGAAATTCGAAGCTGGCCAACAGATGGCTGTCAAACAATGCTAGCAGCACAGCACTATTTTACACCCATTTTTTTATCAATTTCAAAATGTATGAGGCCAGAGGGGCACAGGACCCAAGGCAGCATGGATTCACAGCGGGAAGGTCATGTCAGACAAATCTAATAGATTTCTTTGACTGGGTGACTAAAGTAGTAGATCAGGGAGGGGCTGTGAACATGGCCTACCTAGACTTTAGCAAGGTATTTGACACAGTCCCACACAAAAGATTAATATACAAGCTGGCCAGCCTGGGAGTGGGTCCCAAGATGGTAGCCTGGGTAAAATATTGTCTGGAGAACAGGACACAGAGGGTAATAGTAAATGGAGTCCACTCTGAAGAAAGAGGGGTTACTATTGGGGTACCGCAGGGTTCAGTACTAGGACCAGTCCTCTTTAATGTCTTTATAAGCGACATTGCAGAGGGACTGGAAGGAAAAGTATCTCTTTGCAGACAACACAAAGATCTGCAACAAAGTTGATACATAAGGTGGGGTGGAAAGGATGAGAAGGGACTTGGCAAGGTTGGAGGAATGGTCAAATGTATGGCAACTTAGATTCAATGCTAAGAAGTGCAAAGTAATGCACCTGGGAAACAAAAACCCAGGGGAAGAGTACACAGTGGGGGGTGAGATACTAACAACAACAAAAATGGAACGGGACCTGGGGGTAGTCATATCAGATGACCTAAAGGTGAGCAAGCAATGTGAGAGGGCAGTAAGGAGGGCTGGGGGGATACTGGAATGCATAGGGAGAGGCATCACCAGTAGAAAACAGGACATTGTTATCCCTCTGTACAGACAGCTGGTGAGACCCCATCTGGAGCACTGTGTGCAGTTCTGGAGACCCCATCTCCACCATGACATAGACAGGATGGAGGCAGTCCAGAGGACGGCAACTAAAATGGTGAAGGGTCTGCACCGGAAGACATATCAAGAGAGACTTAAAGAGCTTAATGTGTATAGCCACAAGAAGAGGAGGGAGAGGGGGAACATGATAGAAACCTTCGAGTACCTCAAGGGAATCAACTAAGTCCAAGAGGGTAGCATCTTTCAGAAAAAGAGGTGTGCAAGAACAAGGGGGCATAATTTGAAGCTAGAGGGAGGACGGCTCAGAGGAAATGTGAGGAAGTATTTTTTCACGGAGAGGGTTGTGGATGCATGGAACAGCCTTCCTGAGGAGGTTGTGGAGTCAAAAACAGTGATGGAATTCAAGAATGCATGGGACAGTCATAAGGCAATTCTAGGTGGTGGGGGTAGGAAGAAGTAGGTTGTTGGTTAGCTAGGATCTGCAGCTTATCCATTAGGTAGGGAAATGGGCAGACTGGGTGGGCCAAGCAGTCCTTATCTGCTGTCAAATTCTACGTTTCTATGCACTGAATTGAGCCAATCTGAAAAAAACTTTCATAGACCAAGTTAAAAAAGAAAGCCCACATTACATAACCATATAGCAGCTCAGACACAAAGGGCAACTCCTTGGAGTGCACAGTCCAGGCTCCTTTCTCCACTGAGGCAGCTTCTCTCCTCACTCACTCCGCTCAGACCCAGCCAGCTGCTCTCTCAGCATAAGGAGCTGTTGGAACACTTACCCAGAATTCATGGCCGTGGTATGTAAATCAGCTGTGCCCACTACTGAAAAAGTGCTCAATTAATAGAAAGCTCTCAGCTGAAAGCAACAGCTCAGACACAAAGGGCACCCCTAGGAGGCATACGCTAACAGCGGTCCAGCCCCTAGCCTTACTGTCTACTGACCTTCACTGACTGCTGTACCCACTACTGAAATAGTGGTTGGCTAATAGAAAGCTCTCAGCCAGAAACACCTAGCAGCAACAACTCAGATACAAAGGGCAATCTTAGGAGGTATATGCCAAGTGAGGTCCAGCTTCTAACTTTACTGTCTGCTGAGCTTCACTTATTTTCCCTAACTGGGAGAGAGAGACCACTTATGGAGAGAAGGCAGACTCCAGCAGGTGCAGAAATAGGATTTCCTTGACAGTGGTTCTCGCTCTGCTCATACTCAGCCAGCAACTGCTTTCTCAGCATAAGGAGCTACTGCAACATTTACTCCACACCCCCTTGATATAAAAACAAGTTTCCTTTCCATCCTCTCAGTTCTGGGTGTACTTTGATTTTATGTGCAGTTGATGTACCAAGGGCTTGATACTTCTAAAAGGCAGAACATCACTGATTGTTTTTACAGCACCAACAGCTCGGACACAAAGGGCAACCCTAGGAGGCATACGTCAAGTGTAATCCAGCCCCTAGCCTTACTGTCTGCTGAGCTTCACTGATTTATCACCGATCACTGATCTCTCTCTCTCTCTCTCTCTCTCTCTCTATATATATATATATATATATATATATATATATATATTCATTTTTGGTCCACTCACAGCCTCTACCCTAATTGTCCATATACTCCTTTCGTCCATAACAGCTCAGGACAACAGCCCCCCTTACCCCCCACCCCGCTGAGCAGATACACACTCAATGAAATAGCAGGCATCCCTTTTCTTTCATCCAAAGATTGCCTCTAGGCAATCTACTTCTCTTGCCAGGAACTTAAACAGAGAAATAAAGGCCACTATGAACCTCTTGAACTGCAGTAATTGTGGTACACTTTTTGCCAAGGACTTTATTTAGAGAGTGGTGCACTGCCCAACATGCTCCACAATCAGAGACCTATGATCACAGCTTCATGCAGCATGGGCTGAGATAAAATACCTCCATGATATTTTAGATCAGTCCCCTCTGGGCAACAGTGTAAAACCTTTAGTTTCGAGGCGCACTACACCAGTACCCCTACCCCAAAGGACAAACAGGTCAGGGGGCTGGCAGCAGGTCAGGTCTCGTACAACTGGCACAGGCACCCCTAGCACAAAAAGGGTTGCCAGATGCTTCTCCCCCATCATCAACTAGTTCAGCACAATGATGCGCCAATCATACTTGGAACAAACAGCGCACCAAATGTTCTCAGACCAAGCATTTCAACAAAATTACACAATCAAAACATATTAAAAATGCAAATGACCAAAACAGAAGGGGATGGAAGGCAATGCGCGTCAATGCTTGTAGTCTGCCAAACAAAATCCCTTATCTCACAACCGTAATTGCAGACACACAATTAGACTGGGTCACTGTCACAGAAATATGGTTTACTGGGAACCACTCCTGGGCAGGGCCGGATTAAGGCATAGGCAACATAGGCACAGGCCTACAGCCCCAGCCTACCGGGGCCCCCAGCAATCCCCAACATATATTTAATATTATATACTCTTCTTTTTGCCTGAGCTGCATTTTGTTTTGTTTTGTAAAGGACTCAGCCACTGAGTAATCTGAACCAGACAGGGGATGAACTGTAACAGAACTCTCACCTCTCTGATTAGGTGTTAAGTGCAAATGGTAGTTTTTTTTTTTTTTAGTTGTTTAACCAGTAGTAGCACACTAAGCTGAAAGCTTTTTTTACAGGTGCGACCTAGGAGCACAGGGAAGTTAAGTGACTTGCTCAGGGTCACACAGTATGCAAGTGGAAGCTGTGGGATTCAAACCCAGCTCTGGTCTGCTGGATGTCACCAGATTTGCAGCTCAGAGCCTTAAACCACTGCCTGCCAAGTTTAAGGGACCCTGGCTAGACTGACCTTTAAGGTGTGAACAGGCCCATTTCCTTTGCTTTGTCTCCCAACCCCACCTACAACCCTCACTTAGAATAAGTCTTACTCTTAAATATAATAGATTAATAGTACAATTCAGTGGGTGTGCTTTATATTTCATCTTTTTCCTAAAATTAAGAACTCTACTATGTATTCCACTGGTACAATTAAATATTATACTCTTTTTTTTTTTTTTTTTTATTCCCTCATCTCACTCATATTGAAATTCTGACCTTGATATAGCTCTGTTTTCAGGGTGAATAAATATGAATGTATTTCCAGGATCCCATTAGTAAATCTTGCCATTTATTAATCCTGGCTTACTTATCAACAACAGAAATTTTTGAATGATTTCTTCCAAAATCACTCACTTTGAAATATAATTTCTAAAGTTCATGACTCCTCTAGTAAACAACTAACTTAATTTCTACACAACTTGAGGACCTAGCCTCTTTTAGAGATGGGTCTTTATCCCACCCTACAAAAGCCCCATGTCCTGGTTCATAATACCTGACAGGACAAAGTTCAAAGAAGCAGCTGCTGTGACTTGCCGGGATAAGGTGGTGTGCACACAAATAGGTGGCCAGCCCAAATGCTTAACAAGTTCCAGAACAGTGTAGCACTCTGCAGTAACAGTTGAGAATATTCAAACAACTGTAGATGAAATTTAAAAACATTTATTTTGTATTCATGTTCACAGCACAATCTGTGGTTCTGTGGTCCAAGGGGTTAACGTAGAGTGCTGCACTGTTCTGGACCTTACCTGACAGGACAAATTGAGAACACCCAAACTGCAAGCACATACATGTGTGTTGGGGAAGGGGGCCCTTTGGAGAAGTGCATATCATGACAATTCACATCTCAAAATGTCTTTTACCAGGCCAGTTAGTAATTATGTTCTCTAAATGATCAAAACTCAGACTATTGTTATTTTTCCATACTGATATTATTAGCTTCATTAATTTTGAAGCATTTTAGTTAGGTCATTTATGTTTTATGCCACTTTTGAGGGACGGTAAGAACATAGGGAGGGGCATAACCAGCAGAAAGATGGAGGTAGCATTATCCCTTTATAGATCGATGGTGAGGTCCCACCTTGAGTACTATGTCCAATTTGAGAGGCCCCATCTCTGGAAGGACATAGATAAGGTAGAGGCAGTACAGAAGAGGGCAGCCAAAATGGTGCAGGGCCTGCATCAGAAGCCCTATGAATAAAGACTAAAGGAATTTAATATGTACTCTCTAGAGGAAAAGAGGGAAGGGGATGGGGACATGATAGAAACATTCAAACACCTTACAGGTATTAAAAGGGTACATGAAGGTAGCATTTTACATAGAAAAAGATGCTCAAGGACAAGGGGTCACACTATGAAACTGGAGGGGGAGACTCAAAGGAGATGTGAGGAAATGCTTCTTCATGGAAAGGGTGGTGGATGCCTGGAACAGCCTTACATTGTAGGTGGTGGGTGCTAAAATGGTAATAGTATTCAAGCATGCATGGAATAGACACAAAGGTGACCTTAGAAATAAGCCAAGGTGGGGTTGAAGACCAAAGAGCGAGTAGGGTCTGCAGTGGCACAGTAGGTAAGGAAAATAGGGCAGACTAGGTGGATTAAGAGGTCCTTCTCTGATGACTTCTATGTTACTATGTTTCTGTTTTCCTTCAAGTTTCAGTAACTGATATGTAATGGCCAAGTGGTGCGGTTATAGCAAAGGGGCACAGTTGTGGTGAAGGGTCATGGTTGCAGTGAGGGGGGGCCCCCACATTTCTCTTGGGCCTAGGAATCCAGGTTGCCTTAATCTGTCTCTGCTGCTCCTGGGACGTCACCATCCCAGGGTATGTGTTATTCTGGAAAGATTGTGAGGGAAAGAGGGGGGGTGGCATTGTATGTCTGAGATGACATTTGCTTAACAGAAAACCAGGGAAATAACAGTAAAGCAAAGGCCCTTTGGGTTACACTAGGAGCCGGGGACAAAGCCTCTATACAAGTAGGAGTCATATACAGACCCCCATCCCAGGAGGCCGACGTAGACAAGAAGCTCTTGGAAATCATCTCAATGATGGAGGATAGGGGTGAGTTGTTGCTTGTGGGGGACTTCAATCTACCAGATGTGGATTGGTCCTCATGCACAGCATCCTCAGATTGGACCAAAGAACTCCTTTTTGCACTAAGGGGAGCAGGTTTGCATCAACTGGTGAACTCACCCATCAGAGACAAAGCGATATTGGATATAGTGCTGACAAACAGCACGAGGATCCCAGAAGCAGAGGTGGGAGCCAATCTAGGGACCAGTGATCACAGTTCAATTTGGTTTACTGTGAACAATATAGAGGAAAACAGTCACACCAAAATCAAAGTACTAGATTTCAGAAAAGCCAGCTTCCCCAAAACGAGAACTATGATCGCATCCATGCTAGAAGGAGGAATCATAGGAGCTATAGAGGAATGCTGGAATACTCTGAAGGCTGTTCTACATACAGTAACAACTGTATGCACTGAGCAGATCAGCAAGTCCAAAAGAAGGAAAAGACCTCTCTGGTTCTCTAACAAAGTAACATCCAAAATCAAAGAGGGGAAAAAAAGGCCTTTACACAATTCAAGCAAACAAAACATGAAGCAGACATGGAAGAATACAAGAACAAATTAAAGGAGGCAGGGAAAGCTGTTAGAAGGACAAAAGCACAAACGGAAGAGAAAATAGCACAGAGTGTTAAGGAGGGAGACAAAACCTAATATAGATACATAAGAGAAAAAAGAAAAACTAAGGGAGGAATAGTCCAACTAGCAACCAAGGAAGGTAAGATGGCAGAGAGTGACAAGGACAAGGCAGAAGTGCTAAACAAGTTCTTTTGCTCTGCCTTCGCCATAGAAGACAGTGGCAAAGGCCCCACACTGAGCAGGACAAAGGAAGATACTCAGGGAGCAGACAGTTTCCCCTTCACAAGGAAGCGGGTCCTAAAAGAGCTTAATAAACTGAAAGTGGAAAAAGCCATGGGACCGGATGGCATACACCCTAGGATATTGAAGGAGCTCTGAGAGGAACTGCCACACTGCTGGTTGAGCTATTCAACAAGTCACTAGACAGTGGGAAAATACCTCAGGACTGGAAACGGGCAACTGTTATGCCCTTACACAAGAGCGGAAACAAGGAAGAGGCAGGAAATTACCACCCTGTCAGTTTGACCTCAGTTGTGGGGAAAATGATGGCGTCACTACTAAATGAGAGGATAGTGGCGTACCTAACAGATACTGGAAAAAATGGACCCAAAGCAACATGGCTTCACAGCAGGATGCTCTTGTCAAACCAACTTGATTGACTTCTTTGACTGGGTCACCAGAACATTGGCTCAGGGAGGGTGGTGGACATTTGTATACTTAGATTTCGGCAAGGCCTTTGACACTGTCACTCACAGAAGGCTAACCAACTAGCTGGAACATAGGAGAGTTGGCCAGAAGATGGTCAGCTGGATCAGTAACTGGCTGAATGATAGGATCCAGAGAGGGCTAGTCAATAGATCATTGTCAAGGGATGGTAGGGTGAACAGTGGCGTCCCGCAGGGAGCGGTACTGGGGCCGATCCTATTTAACATATTTATGGCAGACATAGCAAATGGACTAACAGGGAAGGTTTGCCTGTTCGCAGATGATACAAAACTCTGCAACAGAGTGGACACAAGGGAATGATCAGACAACATGGAAGCTGACCTTAGAAGGCTATAGGATTGGTCCAAGGACTGGCAGTTACAATTTAACGCCAAAAGGTGTAAGGTAATGTAACTGGGAAAGAGGAACTCTGGAAAAAAAGTACACACTGGGAGGACATCAACTTGAGGAGACACAAACGGAGCGAGATCTTGGCATAATAATCACTAACGAATTAAAGGTAGAAAAACAATGTGAGAAAGCAGCACAGAAAGTGGGTGACATCCTCAGATGTATAAATAGAGGTATTTCTAATAGAAAAAGGGAGGTTACCATGCCCCTCTACATGTCCTTGGTGAGGCCACACTTGGAGTACTGCTTTCAGTTTTGGAGACTTCACTTCAAGAAGGACATTGACCATTTAGAAACGATGCAGAGAAGGGCTACTAAGATGGTGCGTGGACTGCATCACAGGTCATATGACGCAAGACTCAAGGAGCTGAACCTATACTCCCTTAATCAGAGAAGAAACAGATGGGACATGATTGAAACATTTAAGTACTTGAGGGGATTTAACACAGCTCAGACAGGCAATCTATTTCAACCGAACATGGCTGCACGGACGAGAGGGCATGATATGAGACTGGTAGGAGGAAGGTTCAAAAGCAACCTCAGGAAGTACTTCTTCAAAGAGAGAGTGGTAGACCCATGGAACAGCCTGCCCAGGAGGTGGTAGCATCAAAGACAATCAGGGAGTTCAAACTCGCATGGGACAGACATAAAGGGCAAATTAGGCCAAAGGCTGCATAGGGAGAGGGTAGTTTCTAGGGCAGACTAGATGGATTGCATGGTCCCCATCTGCCGATGCTTTTCTTATATGCTTATATTTTTGTAGAGTGGTTTTCAAGCTACTGCAGATAAAGATTATGACAGGGAATAGATATGGTGGGCACTCTATTGTAAAATGGGGAACACATATGGTGAGCACTCTACCATGGATTACTTCAGAAGGAACCATCATGTAAAGACAACTAAAATGGGAAAGATATATGGTGCCTACTGTACCATAGATTAATTGAGAATTAATCCATGGTCTCCAGATGCAGTTTCCCTCTAATTGGGCACAACCCTTTCTCTTCCCCATGTTACAAACTATTTTAAGTTTGTTTTTATTAGGTCTTCAATGCCTGTTTCTTTCTGGTGTCTCAGGCAAGTACCTTTTCTTTTTGGGGTGATTGTTAGGGTCTAGTGAGCAGGTTGACTAATTGTTTTCCTTTTCTCGATAGTGTATATTTTGGTGTTGGCTAGCTCCCCCCCCCCACACTTGACTGTTAGAGGGCTGTTATCTATATTGCCTCTGCCCTTGGTGCATAAAACTGCTTCTGGTGTGAGGTATACTTTTTCTCTTTCACTGGGCTCTGTGTGTTGTGTGTGCCTGTTTGTCTGAGCCTGGGTTTCTTCCCTCAGGCTCATTTGGTGTTTTTTTGCCTTTAACTCTTTCTTTTGACAGCTGATTTTACTTCTAACAGCTCTCCTGAGTTACGCAGATTCTCACCATTTCTGAGAGCCTGTCAGTTAGGCTTGCACTCATTTGCAAGCCAGGCAACTGTCTCATGCCCCAGATTTCATGCCTCTTAGCTTGGGTACATGCCCCTGAGATGGTGACATTACGTGTAGCATCATGATTCCATGTGCACATGGTTTTGCATGAGCGCCCATGTGTCAGTATTTTGTTTTTTTCAAGCACTAGATGGAGTGGTAGTGTTTCCCCACTCAGTTCCTCTTTCTTCCAGTCGTGATCATTCCTACTGTACCTGTCTTTTCTGTAGGCTGGTAGGAATGCTACTGTGTGACAGGTTTCTTGTTTTTTGTCCTGTCTTTCAGCTAGTCTTCAGTGCTCAGCTGTCTGTTGGTTTTTCTTTGCGGCTCTCCACCACAGCAGGGGAAGGGGATCAGAGCAGCATTATCATATATATTAAAATAAACAGGCAATTCCTTTTGGTGTACTCTAGGCTGTTTTTTTTTCTGCTATAGAGCCATTGGCACCACGACTTATCAGAGACCACTAGTTTTAAAAGATGCAAGATCTGCAAAAGGGTAATGCAGCCCTTCTTGCTAGGTTCCTATTGCCCCCATTGTGTTACTCAAGCTAATATGTCTTTTATAGTTCCACTCAGTCAAAACTCCGAGCTGGATGGGGTGCACCTCGTGCACCGGCTGGTAGTGGCAAAGCAGAATTGTGTAAATCTTTATTATAGCTCTTAGGTAAGCTTTTGAGCCCTAATGTTCTGCAGGACATCCCTTTCAACACATCTGATCCCAAGCCGGGCCCTTCAGGTCGAGGGGGGGGGGGCCCATACAGGCACATCCAGGTGCACTAGGGCAGGACAAGTGTGTTAACCTAGACCTGCAGGCAGACCCCAACTTTGGCCATGCAAAGGGTCAGGAGGAGGATACCAGGGATCTTGGGGGAGAATCCTGACCCAGAAGTGTTACTTGATAATGAGGACAACCCCTCTGATGAAGGGGAAGGGAGGGGATGGCGCCTAAGAGGAGGATTCCAATCCCTCCTTTGTTCGATACAAAATCTGTCCTATCTTATAACTAAGGCATGTAGGACATTGCAGCTGAAGGAGGTAAAAATTGTGGTGGCCTTAGATGTGAATCCTATCCTGTCTGCATAATCCTCCATTCAGCAGTTGCTGAGTTGGTAAGTGAGTTTAGAGAACCTAAGCAAGAGGTCCCCCTTGGAAGTCTCCCAAGGGTTGATCCTGACAACCAATGCAAGCTTGTCGGATTGGGGTGCAGTTTTGGACCATCTTATCATTCAGAATCCTTGGTTTGTGCAGTGTAATCACCTGCACATCAACATCCTGGAGATGAGGGCTATACGCCTCACTCTCCTTCATTTTCGCAAGCTGGTACAATCAAAAGTCACGGAAATAAGTTCAGGCAACGCTGTCATGGTGGCGTACACAAATAATCAAGGAGACACAAAGAGCAGAAATATGCTAACAGAAGCAATTGATTTGCTACTGTGGTGTGTGGAGAATCTGGGGGGGGAGTTGAAGATTCAAGTCGATTTGCTAAGCCGAGAGAATGGAGTGGATGCTGAGACCAGAGGTGTTAGACCTGTTGTGCAGAAGGTTCAGTCATCCACAGATTGACCTGTTTGTCTCAAGTCAGAATGCTCTAGTGCAACAGTTGTTCATCCGATATTGGTATCCACAAGTGGAAGCAGTGGATGCTATGTCACAGATGTGGGGTTTCTGCAGAGCATATACCTTCTTTCCTCTGCCAATTTTCCACAAGGTCATATGCAAACTAAAACACTCAAAAGGAAGCTTTCTTCTGATAGCTCCAAAATGGCTCAGAAGGCCATGATTCTCTGACCTAGTGAATCTAGTTCAACACACACCATTCTGTCTCTCAATTTGGGGGGACTTTCCCTCCCAAGGTCCCATTCTGCTTCCAAACCTGGAGGCGATGCAGATTGCAGACTGGCTCCTGAGAGGAAGAGACTTAAAACAGTTTTTTTCCAAGCCGGCCCGGTGGCACTGAGGGTTGAAGCGCTGTACGCCACACCTCACGCTATACCCGCGACCCAGGTTCAGGAATGAGACAGGGTCGTTAGGGGAGGAAGAGGACTGAGCATCTATTGACTGTTGTCCTCTCCCTGGAGAGAGCTCAGGGCTTGCACTGTGCTACAGCGGCCCCCCGACGGTGATCAAGGGTTCCACAGTTGCAGTGCATCTGGAGGGAAGAGTACAGCAGATGTCAGAACATAGTGCCCAGATGTCATTGCACATCTGTACTTCTAGAGGACAAAGAGCATGGTGGAAAATGGTGGCCGGTCATGGCTGCTTGATGGATGTAACTCTGCACAGCCTCGGACCCATATGGAATCGCACCTGGGTATTAGATCCAGGCCCGGTGGCCGGGAATTAGGCGGTTACCACTGTGGGCACTGTGTGTGCTAGCCCTGTGCAAGTGAGCCATCGGGGCTTGCATGGGGTGCAGAGGATGGCGGCCGGACAAATGCAGACCAAGCCACAGGGAGTAGAAATAGATTCAATATAAAAAAAAAACTATTTTTTTCCGGCAAGGTAGTGGGTACCCTGATGGCTGTCAGAAAGAATTCCATATCTGTAGCTTATGCTAATGTATGGACCATCTTTTAGGTTTGGGCTAGAGAGAAAAATATACAGCCTTCTAAAGCAACAGTTCCACAGATTCTGGATTTTTTGCAGGTGCAAGTGGACAAAGATTTGGCCTTCAGCACCTTGAGAGGTCAGGTGTCAGAGCCTGGAGCCTCCTTGGGCTTGTCTTTAGAGATTAACCTGGAGGTTATCTGATTCCTACAAGCTACCAGCAGAAGCTGACCCATTTTCTGATCCCCTGTCCCTCCATAGGATCTGAATTTGGTATTGAATGCTCTTTGTAAAGAATCCTTCCAATCTCTTTCATTGGTATGGCTAGACGTTCTGTCCTATAAGGTGTGTTTTTTAGCTGTAAAAAACAAAAACAAGGCACTGCGTCAGCATGTGGTCTAAACGCAAAACAAAATGTTTATATTTAAATGCATGCTGAAAATAGAAAATAGAGTTAAAAATCTATGTTTTGACCTTAGGTCTTCTTCAGGAAATATCTAAAAGAGAAAAAAACAAAGTTAGTGTACAGGGGTGGTAAAATGAGGGATATTTATATGTGGGGAAAGAAAAAGGGGAGGCTCAGGGAGAAGAAGTGAGAAATGTCAAGATTAAGAGAAAATCTGTGAAACAAAAAGGTGATGATGAGAAAGATAAAGCATAATAGGAGTGAAAGAGCTAGGGAAGTTCCCAGGTGGGGACTAATTAACAGGGTCTAGTAAGAAGGCTGAAAGGTGACAAATGTGGGGGAAGGAGACAGAGATGGAGACTTACGGTAAAAATGAAACAGAAATTAAATGTGTACAGATACAGACTTTAGGGAAAATAAGGGGAGGCTGAAAGATGTTAGTGGAAAATATGTCTATCATTTAAACCACAGGGCTGCTGGGAGCCAAGACAGATGATCAGCTTGGCTTCCGTGTTTTTTCTATGGTCAGAATCCCAGAAGCCCTGCTGAAGGACACAAACAGAAAGATCTTTGACACTGCAGTCCCTATAGATAAAGTGGGATCATAGGCGTAGATTGTGGGGGGGCAGAGGGGCAAGCTGCCCCCCCTGAGAAATTAGACCAGGACTTTTTTAGGAGCCCAGCCACCATTCTCCGGTTATCTTTTTTTTATATATATATATATATATATATATATATATATATATATATATTAGAATAGGCTCAGGGCTTGCCTGACTGCCTGCACCTCTCCGGGGGAGGGGGGGTGGTGGTGCGGCACCGTATCTCTTAAACAAAAACTATCCCCTTTTCCGATTGGCTGCAAGCCTGCAACCATAGTAGCCTGCATGTTGCAGCCAATCAGAAAGTACTGCAAGCTGGCGCCATCGCGTGAGCAGTACTCCGTTAGTGGCGCCATTTAGTTGTCTGTGTGCCTTCCATGAAGGAGCAGCAGCAGCATCCATATAGCGTAGGGCTGAGGAGAGATAGCTATTTGAGAATGTCAAGCAGCAGTCGTTGGTTGTTTGTCAGGTGTCACCAGTGTCTCAGTCAGTCTAGCGTTCCCACCCTCCTCCTGTCCTGAACAGCCCAGTTTAAATATACCTCACCCGAGTCTGCTGACTACCTACTCTCTGTTTCTCAGTGCAGCCAGCTGTGCTCTGGGCTCTCCTGCTGCCACCTGAGCCTCTCATCTCTGAGAGCCTAGGAGGCCTGCAGCTTTAAGGCCTCTACCACCAGACAGACTAGGCGGAGGAGCGAGTAGTACAATTACAGTGAGTCTGAGGCACGGCCAGGCTTGCCTTCACACCCAGCTCCTGTGTCCAGCAGGCCAGAAAAAGATTTACCGTGTTGTCGGCGAGTCCAACACCACGACCATTGCCCACCAGTTCCACAGTCCACCGAGAGGGATTATTCAGGTTAGTGAACAGCCAGGCCCAGAACAGTGAAGAAGTCAGCGGTCATGCAGGCTATAGCAGACCCATAATGCAACACGTTCATCTGGTGTCAGAAAAAATGAGTTACTGTCTCGTCGGGGGATTAATCGGGAGAGGAACGGGACTGTTGGGAAAGGAGTCAGCTACCTGACCTGCCTTCTTGGCCTTGCTGTGCCCTGCTGCATGCTGCCCTGTCTGTGTCCTTACTGATTTGGTGAGTAACTGTGTTGCAAGCTGGTTGTTGGAAATTAATACCATTCTCGTCCCACAAATGTGTCTTTTGAGAGGTTGTCTTAGCCATAGCCATGTGTCTGGGGTGGGTGGAAGGTTTGCTGTCAGCTTGTGTTTCTCTTTGAGTGGGAGGGATTTGCTGGCTGTTGAGGCTGTCCATGTTGGTGGAGTGGGTGGGGGGCCTATTTGTTTGGTATGGTGTGGACATTGGTCATGTTGGTGGGGTGGGGACACTCAGTTACTGTGCTACTGGTGTGGTGGGGTTTGTTGGGGAAACTCACTGGATAGTCTGTGTTTGGTGGGGCTGGGGGGATGGTCTGTTTTGTGGGGTTGGAGTTGGGGAGACAGTCTGTGTGTTTTGGGGCTGACTCACTGAGAGGATGGTCAGTGTTTGGTGCTGGGGGAGGGCCTGCGTTTGGTGGGGCTGGGGGGGACGATCAGTGTTTGGGGCTGGGGTGGTTAGTGTTTGGGACTGGGAGGGTGGTCAGTGTTTGGTGGGGCTGGGGGGACAGTCTTTTTCTATTCTGGGGTCTGGTGGGGTGGAGACACAGGCCATGGTGATGTGTGGACACTGGCTGTGATGGTGGGGTGGTGACACTAGCCATTGTTTGGTGGACTTGGCTGGCCATTTGTCTGGGGGACTGTCCATGATGGTGGAAAAGGGGGACTGTCCATGTTTGCCTGCCGGGTGTCTTGTGGGGAGGGGGGGACTATTTGCTGGTCAGGTGTCTGAGAGGGATCTTTCCATGTTGGCTTATGGGGGGTGAATGTCGGTGATTGCTGATCAGGTGTCTAGACGGACTATCAATGTTGTTGGGGAGGGGGATCTCTCCGTGTTTGCTAGCCAGGTGTTTGGGGGGATTGTTCATGTTGGTGGGGCAGGGGGAAATTCTGTGTTTGCTAGCTGTGTGTCGGGGTGGGTGGGGACTGTCCTTGGTGGGATATGGGGGACCGTCCATGTTTGCTAGCTGCCTGGGTGTCTGGTGGGACTGTCCTTGTCGGTTGGGGGCATTCTATGCTTGCTGGCCCGGTGTCTGGTGGGGAGGGGGGACTGTTCAGGTGTCTGGGGGACTGTCCTTGTAGGTGGGGTGAAGGGGGGGGCTGTCCAAGTTTGCTGACTGGGTTTCTGGTGAACTGTCCATGTTGGTTAGGAGGGGGGACATTCTGTGCTTGCTGACTGGGTGTTAGCATATAAACATAAGTAAATGTTAAAACTTAATTTCCGCCTCATCTTTTACCTGTCAAGGGATGTATCTCACTGACCTGTGCCTGCCGCTAGCATATGAACATTAGTAAATGTTGAAACATTATTTCCCCCTCATCCTTTACCTGGCTGTAAAAGTAATCTTTCACTTTTTTTGATTTCTCCGATTGTCCACTGTGGAGGGGTGAAACAGACAGATTCCTTGGCCTTGCTGTCTCTGTCTTCATTGCCTGGCAAACACAACCAAAGGGGTAGCTTTTTGTGTTCTCCCCCATTCAGTGTTACAAGACTACCAAAAAAAATCTTGCACTAAAACATGCACCCTAAAGAAATGATTATACTACTACCTGGCTATTGTTATTGCGACTACTGACTGGCCATGATTTTTTGGGGGTGGTTGGAACAATGGTCGTGTGTGGGTGGGGTTGCGGGCACTGCTGGTTGTGTGTGTGTGTGTGTGTGTGATTGGGGACACTGCTGATTGTGTATGTGTGGGGTTGGGGACACTGCTGGTCGTGTGTGTGTTAGGGGTTGGGGACACTGCTGGTCGTGTGTGTGTGTGGTGTTGTGGACACTGGTCATTTGTGTGGGTGGGGTTGAGGATACAGGCATTGTGTGGGTGTGGTGGGGACATTGTTGTGTGAGTGGGTGGAGTACTGACATTGTGTCGGTGGGGTGGGGTTGTAATTGTATACCAGGCAAACTGTGCTGACCGGTAGCTCAACATCTCTCTTTCCAGACAAAGAAAGAAACATAAACAAAATGCAGTATAAAATGTGGTTTTATTTATTTTTGTGTGCCTTTGATGGGGAGGCACAGACCTGGATAGGATACCAGATAAATGGAGCTGGAAATGGTGTTGGTTGGGTGGGGTGGGGAGAATGGCTGTGCTGGTGCGGTGGGGAGAGTGGCTGTGCTGGTGGGGTGGACACAGAGTGTGGAGGGGTGCAGAGAGTAGCTGAGCTGGCCAGTCTGGGTGGAGATAGTGGCCTTGCAGGTCTGGGGTGGGGAGAGTGGGCTGTAGCTTTTTGCATGGACATTTAATTCACTATTGCTTGCTGTGCCTTCTGCTGCCCTGCCAGCTTTGTGGTGCTGTGCTGACCAGGGCGGACTGGTACACATGCTGAAAAATGGTTCTGGCCACTGGTGATGGAGGAGGGAGGGGTGGACGGGCATACTGGCACAGAAATATTTTTCAACATGTATCCAGTCTGCTGGGTCCATGCCATGCTTACCTCCCTCGTACAAGGGGCTTCTGAGCACTAAAGATAAGTTTCTGTGTCAAAGTTAGGAACTGTTGGAAAGTATGAAATCCTACAGTATAAAAATTGTGCATGTTTATGTAGTTTCACCTTACTGTGTGGTTTGACAAGATGTTCTGTGGTCTCTCCTCCTCATTTAGCACACTGACCTGTGACCTAGCCTTTCCCACCCTCCTCCCCCCTCCCCAGGGGGAAGGTCCGTTGTTTTGTGGTCTTTTGGTGGTTTGTTGGGCATTGTAAAATGCATTGTTTCATTTACTGTGTTGTACTGCCTGGACCTGCTTTACCCTGTCTCTATCCTGAATGTAAACATGGTATAAAAAAAGTTCATTTTTTGGTGGTTTGTGTGTCTGTCTGTGTGTAGAAGAATAGAGACACACGCTCGGACAAAAAAAACTGTATTAAACCACATCAAACTGAAGCAAGCATGTTTCATTTGTGCCCTTCAAAACTGTCAGATGAGACGATTTTGAAGTAGTCTGTGGAGGGGAAGCATCCACGGCAACCTGGACTACCACAACCGGACCACCACACACTGTCGTAGGTGATGCTAATAAAAACCACCAACCAAGTACTTACCTTTCAGGGTGGATCCTGCAAGGCTGTGCACAGGTATCTGGAGTTGTTGTTCCAGCAAACTTCCTGTGGCATCTGTTCTCTTAGGTTATGTGATGCGACCACTTTTGTTTCAGGGCAGTCCGTGTTTGCTTGGATGGGGTTGTGTAACCCTGGGCATGGACAGAGATGCATATTCTTTAGGAGCCCATGGGGAGGAGAGTGGTAGGGGTTGTGGTGTGACCACACCATGCCCATGATCATCTTGAACAATTAGGGGATTTACATTGTTCTGTTGCACTGTCCCAGGTACATCAGCATGCTTGTTAAGAGCACCACCTGGGGAATATCAGCAAGTCCCATGCTTATGTATGCAATGCTTGCTTGCTTGAGGAGAGCATTATCCTCTTCGCTTACCTTACCTAACCAGATTCGGGCATGTGACATTGAATAATATGGGATGGGATGGGAAACTAATGAATTAACTTGGTTATAACAAAGAAAAGTGTTAACACTGGGTGCAAGTAAGCAATAATGCCTGACAGGGCGTGTGTCATGCTGGGATAACGTCATGCCTCAGGTGGTTGGGCACAAGTGCATCCATTACATAAGGCATGATGTTATCCTACCATGACACACACCCTGGAGGGCATTATTGCTATTATACAATGGCGTGTTGTTATACAGAATTAAAAAAAATAATTTTAAAGATGTTTTATTTGGTGTGGAAAAACATTTTTAAGAGAAGATACAAAAAAAACACACTAATGCTAACAATCATCAAGAGGTTCACGGAGAGGCTGAAACTACACCTGTGATGAATCGGACGTACTGGGATAACATCATGGGTCTAACCCAAGACTGACCAGTCAGAGGCCAGCATTCTTTCTTGTCATTGTATAATCATATTTTTTTATGTAATCTTTGTAAATAAGGGCTCATGCTGTGAAGATGCACATACTGGGATGTTTCCCATACCATCCATGTTTATAGGTATACTGAGGTGGCACAGCCATTTGCTGCACTTCCTTGAAACATGCTTTTTGCAGTCCTCAAGGGTGGGAGGGCTAGCTCAAGCAGGCATTTCAAGAAGTTCAGGATCCACTATAAAGGCTGGACTTGGAAGGGTTATATAAGCAGCTAAGGCGAGTGAGAGACTAGTGAGCTATCCACCTGGAGGTTCAGGTGGGGGCAAAATTAGGTCAAGACTGATTTGAATTGAAGCTGAGCAGAGGTCCTGTCTTCTTGAGAAGGAAGTTAAGTTCCTTACATATTTTCAACTTTACAGTCCTCACTCCCAAGGCAGAAGAAAGAAGAACTGAATACAAAACAGATCTCGGTCAGTTTTTCGATTCTGGTCTCAGGAGAAGTTGGGCTGAGAGCAGGCTGTAGTAAAATTGGTGGGATGGGGAAGTGCTCTGACTTGACCTGGGCTGGTCCCTCCCAGGAGTTATTCAGCTGTAGTCTTAAATGTGTTTTGGGCATTATTTGATGCTGGTTGATTTGTTTGCATTACGCAAGCCACCCACCCTCTTCACTGTCGTGATACGCGAAAATCAGGACTTTTTTGTTACTTTGCCCCCCCTGTAAAAATAACAAACTACGCCCCTGAGTGGGATACAATGGGTTTAGCAGTGTCCCCATTCCTGACTGCTCTGTAATGTTCCCTGAAACGGTCAGCAAGGTGCCCACCAGTCTCTCCGATGTAAATAGCTCCATGTACTCAGCCAGGATGACTGCTGAGCTCTAGGACTTGTCCCACAAAGAACCTCAACTTATTATCCATGAGGACATAGTGGTTCTGAGAACAGTTCCAGCTTGCATTCCAAAGGTTCCTACATCCTGTCATGTGAACAAGGAAATCTGTCTTCCATCCTTCTGTCTGCAGCCATCGCATCCTAGAGAGAAAGAGTTGCACAAGTTGAATTTGTTCAGCACAGTTAAGACATATCTTAGATGAACCGTAGAGTTCAGAAAATCGGATATTTTTTTTTTTAAGTTTTCAGAACAGCCAAAAAAGGACAAAAAGCCTCCATTGTCAATCTGGCAAGGTGGGTGAAGGTGTGCATTGCCAAAACTTCTGTTGCTGTGAAGAAAAGGGCTCCGGCTCTCTTCAAAGCTCATTTCACCAGAGCTATGGCCCCCTCATGGGTGGAGAAAGTGAGGCATCTGTGCTAGAATTGTGCAAGGCAGCAACATGGTCCTCCATCCACACATTCACTACATACGACAGACCGGATGTTCAAAGCTCCACTGATGAGGCCTTCGGTTGCAGAGTTTTGCAGGCGACTGTTAGAAAGCAAATTCCTTTTCCAATTTTGCAGTTTGTGTGTGAGACAGTATTCTCCCCCACCTGGTTGGGTAATGGGTATTGCTTGTTAGAACCCATATGTACTGCCTACTGATTGACTATGTGGCGCACTACAGAAAGAAATGTCTTCATATGTGCCGTAATTTCCTTTTCTGTTAGCTCCAGCATTGTCAACAGGACCTCTCCGAGGAGCCTGGCTCCTGCTGGAGAATAGTGTCTAGTGTACGAGAACTAGGATGTCTGGTGTATTCTGAGTAAACTTTTGATTGTAAGTTGTTTGGACATCCTGCTATGATTTGCCTGCTAACAATTGTACAAAAAAAAGTTCTGCATCCAAATATTTGGTTACTGGCACGAAGATGAACAGGTTTCAATTTTTCTGAACACTGTGGGTGCCTCTTTGTTACAAGTTAGTACTTACACTTTCTGCAGTGTCTTTCCAGTGTTGCCATTTCTATGTTGGCTCACACTTGCACATCAGCCAACATATTGCATTAGTAGCAGGTTTGGAGGCACAGTCACTGTTGGGGAAATGCAAAGCATGCATCAATAGGTGCGTCCCTCATTCCCCAATAAGCCTGCATGCTGGTGCTGCATCATGAATACATTATGTGGTGAGCACATTTATTGAAGGTTCGCTGCAATGCGCGCGAAGCTCGTCGTATGCAGCGGCACCTCTCGATGTGCTTTCCTATGTGAAAACATAGTGGCACACTGCCTGACATAATGTCAACTTCGGTGGTGCCCAATCCCCTGTTGGCATGCCCTGACCCAATGTATGCCCGGCCGGGAGCCCACTACCCATCGGCATAATACACCCCATTTGTTATGTGCCAGGGGGTGCCCAATCCACTGGTTCTTGCCCCCTGCTTTCATTATGTGCCGATGGGGGTGTCCAATCCCATCGGCAGCATCCCCCCAAAAACACGCAGGTGGCACGCTGGGAGCCCACCCAGCGCATAAATCCTCTGAAAAGAAAACCATCCCGCAATGTTTTTTCTTTGTTTTAACCCTGTGAGAAGAAGAAAACTGTCCCTCGCAGTCTCCCCTGCCCCACCCTGCATCCCCATACCCCCCACCCTATACTTACCTCCGGAGTCCAGCGCTATGATCTTCAGTGGACCGGGAACACATCTGCACTCTTCAAAGTTGACCATGAACTGAAGAAATGCCGGTAAGCTGTATAATGGCATAAATAGGTCTTTTTTCAACTTTGGTGAATATCTCGGGCGTTTTTTGGAATTTTTGTACCAAATTTTCAACATGGGGTTATTGGGACCCCGCCTCATGAATTCAGTCACTGTCATGGTGTAATTTAGTCCCAAAAGATGATTTCCTGGTCACTGCGTGGAATCACCTTTCAAGACTGAGTAATGAAACGACAGTACCACTGTTCATGAGGGAGGCTCTCAAAATGCCTATGTTGCAAATTTGGTGGAAAAAATCCCAAAAATGGCTGTTTTACGAGCGTGCGTTGCGCTGTTTCCACGCACGCTCATAACTTTTTGAATTTGTAATATTTTCACTCCAGATTTTCAAAATTGGCATTTTTCCACACTTCCTTATGAACAGTATAACTGTCATTTTACATATCCTGACCAAAATGTGTTTTTGCACGTCTGGCACAGAATAGCGCCGTCACTGTGCGAAATCAGTTTTGAACAGTTTGAGAAAATGACGGTGACACTGTTTATGAGCAGAGGTCCTAAAATGCCCATGTTGAAAATTTGGTGATGAAAGTCCATAAATGACTATGTTACAAGCATGCATTGCACAGTTTCCATGCACCCTTGTAACTTCGGGAATTTGCAATATTTTCATGCCACATTTTCAACACTGGTATTTTTTCACACCTCCTTATCAACAGTACAGCTTTCATTTTTCAGAGCCTGCCCAAATTGTGTTTCCACACTTGTGGCACACAATGGCGTGGTCGCTGAGGGAAATCAACTTTTGGGACAGATGAACAAAATCACAGCACCACTGTTCATGAGGGAAAGTCCCAAAATGCCTATGTTGAAAATGTGGCTAAAAAACTCCCAAAAATAATTGGGTTACGGACATGTGTTGCGCAGTTTTTATGCATGCTCATGACTTCACCAATTTTTCATATTTTCACTCCAGATTTTCAACGTTGCCATTTTTTTATGCCTCCTCGTGAACAATACAGTTGTAATTTTCCACATCCTGCCCCAAATGTGTTTTCATCCCTGTGTCACCAAATGGCATAGTCGCTGTGCAAAACCACCTTTCAGCTAACAAACTGACTGTGCCACTCTTCATGAGGTGGAGTCACAGAAAGCCTATGTTGAAAATTTGGAGTGAAAATACCAACAAACACCTACAACGTTAGGGTTTCCAACTGTAGCAGCCCCACCCTGTAGAGACTGCCAGGCATCGGTGTGACTTGAGATCATTGGCTGTAATGCTCATGCCATTCCCACCCCCACCCCACCCTGCTGCCAGTGACAGGCATCAAGGTGTGACACCAGTGTTAGGCCCTAATGTTCACCCCATTCTCCTATACTGCACCCATCTCAGCATATTTCCTTACGGGATGGGGTAAGTATAAGGCCCAAAGACCCCAAAGCACACCACGACACTTGTCAGTGTCTACAAGGTAGGGTGAGGTAAAATGGCATGAGCGTTACAGCTGATGCCCCAAAGGCACATCCCGGCCCTCTGTCAGTCTCTGCAGGGTAGGGGTGGGGTTGGCATCAGTTCCATACTTCACTGCCATTCCTATTATGCATCTCTAACTCCTGCACTACCAATGGCAATGCCAGTGAGATAACAGTCAGCATTGACAAGTGCTTGTTATTAATTCCTTTGACCAGTCTTGTTTTAGTTGATTCAGAAGTTTAAAGAAGCTTCACCACAAGAGAAGCAGAAGATAAACTTCCTTCCATCCTCCCACTCAACAGAGGAGATAGAGAATCACTTACTGTATCTTCTTTTTAAGGAAAAGGTATGAGTATGTAAACAATGTATATGTACTGGTTTATTGCAAGATGAGCTGTATCAGCTACACGGGTTTACTCTCCTGTAATTAGGGGCACTGTGAGGACAAAGGTGACTGGAGAGTTACTGCTGCCCAGAATGCTCATGTGATCAAGATTCTTTGCTGGTTTGCAGCCTTGGGCTGTGCCATTTCCCCTGGTAGCAGTGCACTTTACCCATATGTACTGATTACCCACTGACAATGTTGGAACTAACATAAAAGGAAATTACAGTAAGTATAAAGAAACTTCTTTTTGTTTTAGAACAACAAGAAAAAATGGTCATCGACTTGTTGAACAAGCATTTGTCAATGCTGAACATGTTCGTTGGCATAGTTTTACAAGTTAGAACAGCAGTATTTTGAGGCGACAGGCAGACCTTTTTCAGCCCCAGTAGCCACTGTCTCATGGAATTTGGATTCCATCAGGTTAAGGGATATAGAGCTGAAGAAATGCTGAACAGAATAAAGAATATCTTTTATAAGTTAACCATTTCTGCATAGCTTCATTGTATCCTAGATTTTCAAAATAGTCTTTTTATGACACTATTATGATCCAGACAGGTGGAGTTTTTTTAAATTCTGTCCAAAAGGTCATTTCATGGAGTGAGGAGGAACAGGCAGAAGCACTAAATGAATACTTTTTCTCAGTGTTCATGGAAGAAAACTGAGGACCGCTACCAGCATGGACTGGGAGGGTGGGGACGGGGGGAGAGGAGATGACAAATGGAAGAATAGAGGGAGGTAGAGTCCTAGATGGACTGAGGGCTCTGAGGGTAGACAAGGCACCAGGGCCGGATGGTATCCACCCCAGAATACTGAGAGAGAGATGGCGGAGGTGTTGGCAGAGCCACTGGCAGATCTGTACAGCACCTCACTGGAGTCGGGATGTGTGCCACTGGACTGGAGGATGACACATGTAGTGCCATTACACAAGAATGGATCAAGTGATGAGCCGGGTACTTATCGTCCAGTAAGTCTCACCTCCATAGTATGCAAACTCATGGAAATGATACTAAAGGAAAGACTGGTGTCGTACCTGGAGGACAATGGCCTCCAGGATGTGAGGCAGCTTGGGTTCATTTTGGGGCAGTCTTGTCAAACCAGTCTGGTACAATATTATGACTGGGTGACAGGTGAGCTGAATAAGGGTGGTGCGGTGGATGTTCTTTACTTGGACTTCAGCAAGGCCTTTGATTCAGTGCCTTATGGGCAACTTGGGGGGGAAGCTAACTGGTGTAGGGGTAGGGCTAAAAATGACAAACTGGATTACAAGCTGGCTGAATGGGAGGCTGCAACGGGTGGTGGTGGGAGGGGAGTTCTCAACTCCAAGGCCAGTGATGAGTAGGAGGCCACAAGGCTCTGTGCTGGGACTGGTATTATTTGGGCTCTTCATATCAGACATTGCGCATGGGGTGGTGAGCAAGGTAAGTCTGTTCACAGAGGATGCCAAAATGGGAGCAGTGGTGGATGGAGTGGAGGGAGGGAAGCAGCTGTAGGGGACCTAAGCAAGCTAAGGAGTGGTCAGAGAGTTGGCAGCTGGGGTTCAATGCAAAGAAGTACAAGGTTATGCAATTCAGGGTGAAGAACTGAAGGAGAGAATACTGGTTGGGAGGGGTTAAAACTGGGGATCACTGAGGAGGAGGAGAAGGACCTAGGGGTAATGGTAACAGCGACTATGAATAACACTGCCCAGTGCAGGAGAGTGGCTGCAAAAGCAAACAAAATGCTGGGGTGCATAGCGAGGGTGTTTTCATCCAGGTGAAAGGAAGGGATCCTGCCCCTCTACAGGTCGCTAGTAAGGCCACACTTGGAGTATTGTGTGCAGTTTTGGAGACCATGCCTGAAGCAAGCTATCAGGCTACTGGGGGTTGCAGAGGAGGGCAACAAAGATGATATGTGGAATGGAGGGGAGAGACTATGAGAGTAGGCTGGGAGACCTGAATATGTACACTCTGGAGGACAGAAGGGACGGGGGGACATGATGGAAACATTCAAGTATCTGAGGGGAATCAATAAGGATGGTGCAGATGGGGTCTTTAAGCTAAGGAGGGGGAGGGACACCAGTGGGCATGGGCTAAGAATAGAGGGGGAAAGATTTAGGAGGGAAATGAGGAGACACTATTTCATGGAGAGGGTGGAAGCAAAATGGAATGCACTACCAGAATGGGTGGTATCAAGTAAATCTGTGAACAGCTTTAAAAGGGCATGGGACAGGGAGCATTAGAGAGTGAGGGTGAGGGTGGCATTTGGATGAAAAAGGGAAGGGGTGGCGCAGCTGCAAACTAGGGACCAGATATTCAAAACTTTGCGTTGGGTGCACCATTTATGCAGGTTTAGCACTGGGTTAGCGTAGGTCCACTATATTCAAAAGGTCAAATAGTGTGCACAAACTGCATTAGCACCGGGCAAAATTATAATGTATGCAAGGGGCAAACTGAGGGGGCATGTCAGCTCAATGCTATATTCAGCAAATAGCACCATGCAAAGTGGTTTTGCGTGACGTTGGCACAACACTTTGCACAGCACAAATTACCACCCAGGAAAAGGTAGTCTTAACTCTGGGCAAACCAGCTTTGCATGACTTTGTGGCTTTGTGTGGCTTTTGCGCAGCTTTACGTGATTCTAACCAATAAGTATGACACATAGAAATAAGCCAGACATAGAGGAAACATGCTGCTTACTGATGGCATCACTATGATGCCATCATCTGCCACCAGTCCCAGCCATGCCAGGCAGTAAGTGGTGACCCGGCTCCCCATGGACACCATGGCAGTGTGGCCATACAGCACACACCTGCAGACCACCCTTCTGTGGACACCAATAAATGCTAGCACACACATGTGCAGCACTGTGGGCATGGAGGGTGTTAAGGGGAGGGAGTTCAAGTGGCTAGGCTGCACCACAGACTGGGTGCGGTCACAAGGCTGGGACACATCATGCATTGCACATGGGCCAGTGTTGGGAATACCCCAACACCAGTGTGCCTGTCTGATCATATGTGCCCCCCAGCTACATAACGCACATCTGTACAGACACCACAACACACACAGCCACCATGTATATGTCACTCTGAGCATCCCATGCCAGTGATGCAGTATCTGTTGGTCGTACAACAGCATTACAGTAATGTCCACTGTCAGTAAACACCTGCAAGGTGGGCCTGTCACTGTGTCCAGTGCAGTGCAGTGGTCATCGCCACCCTACACACCATAGGCATTGCTGTGTCCCTCACAATACTGGCCCCCTTGGTAATGTAGTGACTGCTGTGCACTGTAGCATGAACTACAGTTTGACAGTTGCATGCAGCACCACCACCACCACCACCTGTGCCTGTGCTGTGTAGTCCCCTGGGGCACAATATGCTATGCTGTACTCATAAATGTAGCCTGCAGCTACCACCATGCACTCCCAAACTGACCTACAGGTGGAGCTGTGGGCTGACCCAGCCAGCCCCTGTACTTCCAGACTGACCAATAGGTGGAGCTGTGGGACCCTGCAGTAACGCTGGGCAAACTGCATGCAAATTAGATCATGATGAGATGCTAATCTGGATGTTTGCCCAGAGACTACCTAAGTAGCTCATTTGCATGTCACTCGAATGAATGAGTGAATGAATTTGATTTATTTGCCATTACAAATGTTATTTAACAAAAGGAAAAATCCATAAATATTTTCTTACTGTACATTCACATATAATTCTAACATACTATAAATATCAAGTCATAAAATATGTATTCCTATCCTAACCTTTCTCATTATTGAGAAGACATTTCTTTATCTCAATCCTATTTAAGCAACAGAAACTTAAAAATACATTTCAGAATAAACATAGCTGCCTACCTATCAGTAACCTTTATCCACTTAATATTAATATCAGCTTTTTACTTTAATAGACTCACTGCTTTGTTCTTAAATGACCACTTCAGGCGGCGCAAATTAGAAAATCATCCTAAATCCCAGACCTTATACCAGCAAAATGCCCAATACACAGGAGAAAGCTCAGAAAATGCACATTCATTACTACACCACACCACACCATTGACCTGATACTTTTCTATGTCTTTACTTTGCCTGAAAACACTTAGTGTAGTACCCTAATTCCCTTTTTGGGAATTTGGGGTAAGCTAAAGGGGTTACCTCACCAGTACATTAAGATCCCCAGTTGGCCAGATTACTCCCCCTAAATAGTCCCCTCCCCGGGCAGGCTTCCAGGAGAGGCTTCAAATGCGTCCTTCTGGTCCCTAACCCACAACATTTGGGAAATCCCGCACCAAGTAACCCCAGCAACACAGTAGTGGGGCAACAAAGTGTCCCATCCCTGTCTACAGAATTGATTCTAGTAACATTGTTTGGACCCACAATTTCCAGTTCAACGAATTAAGGTCAGCAATTTTTAGCATGCATCTAAGTTACTCCACCTGCTCTGGAGCAAACTACAGAATAACCTGGGTATATTCAGAATTAACCTGCTAGGGCAGCCTTAATGGCAATAATCAAGCAATCACATCAGCTTAAATATTTTAAAAAGAAATTAGTCAGTCATAGTGGATTCCTGGCTAAAAAAACATACAAAAATTCAACATTTACAACACATAAACACTTATAATTTATACAGATAAAACCCAGTAGCACAAGACTACAGTTTTAGTTAATAACCTGTGCACACATACTTCTAAGTGCCCTTTCTTATTAGAATTTAGTATGTTTAAATTATTTATTATTCTTGCCATTCTCGGAACTCAAGGTCACTGCCTCCCCAACATTGCCTTGTAAGTAAATCTGTCTTACAGTGGTTATTTGTGAGCACGCTCAGCTCATTACCACAAATAGTTCATGCTCCTACACTTAATTCTCTGCAGCCCACTAAGTCTGTTTAAGTCTTAAAAAGTATCTGATGGGAAAACAGGATGTAAGGCTGGCCAAATACACCGCCAGCCAAAAAACACTCAGCGTACCTAAACGCCAATGGTATCCACCTTGAATGAAATTCACTGGCCTCGGATCAATCCCAGTCCAAGGGGTCTCAAGATAGTATCACTGAGGGACTAGCATATAAAATAATCCACAGTACCTCTTGTGGGAAATCACCACCATTAGCCAACTTCTAATAATTACTGCAGCATCACTTTCCTTCACTTTTTTCTCCCCATCTCCCTTTTCTTTAGTTAATAGACTGGGGGGCTAGGAGCACAAACCAAATCAGTTTTAGCTGTCTGCTCTTCTTCACCTTGTCCACTTGTTTTACTTCTCTTTTCTTGAATACAATAGCCCCTATAAAATAAGAGTAAGAGATATGCTCCTCTATGTGCAGTAAGCTTTGGTTTTTAAAGTATGTATTATAACACCCAGGCCCTCAGGCAATAATAGCATGCATTTAATAGATTTTGTGTGTGCTTATCGACAGACAATTACACCATTTCTCAAACAGACATCCACAGTTCCTCTTCTTTCTCCTTGTTGTTCAGCAAAATAACCGATCTCCTAGACGGAGCTGAAAATGCCGCAATCATCCAAAACTGTCGGTAGTCGGCTCCTTCAACCGCAAAAAGCCCTTTGGGAAAAAAAAGTACAGACCATGAGGCAGGTGGCTTAGATTCTTATATCCTGCACCGGGAAAAATATTTACGCACAGGGCAAGATGCCAACCATTAACCGCCAGACCGAGCTCCCACTGCTCACATCTCGGTAACTATACGGCAGCGATAGAACAAACTAGTAGCAAGAACTTTACTTACTGAGTACCCCTGCATGTCACTTTTGAATGTAGCAGAGTTTAGCCCCGGGCAAACGTGACTGCACCAGGCAAATGGCTTAGCTCTGCACTAAACCTGCGCAAATGTGTTAGCTCCACGCAAACGTTTCGGAAATATTGTACATTTTTGCACACTAATTTCACATGTGCTGCTGTTTGCAGCTTTACTGAGTCCATGCCTTTGCTGGCACACACATTGGCCACATAGTCCACCTCTACCTTCCTTCACATCACTGTGAACTTTGCTCCTGTTGTGGTGTGCACTTCCTGGTTGCTATATTCAGAGCTGTCCTTTTCCCAGGCTATGTTTGCACTGTACTCCCAGCCCAGTTTTTCCGGCTTCTTTAGCATGCTATATTCAGCAGGTTTAGTACTGGAGCTATCCCTTTTGAATATAGTAGCCTATTGGGTCTGGGCTAATTTAGAATGCTGGGGAGTGCTGATTTAGCCCTGGGGCAATGTTTTGAATATCTGGCCCTAGGATGCTAGCTGCACACTCGAGCAGACTTAGATAGACTGGGTGGTCTGTTTCTGCTGGCATATTCGTATGTTCATATGTTTCAGACAGATTTGGAAAATGACACCCGTCATGCGCCTGAGGTGGGGTAACAGAAGGACTATGTTGAAAATTTGGGGCAAAATCTCTAAAAATCACAAAGTTATGAACTCAAGCATTTAAAAAGTCAATGCTTCTTTATAACTTTTTTGTTTCTTACATTTTGACCCCAACTTTTCAATATAGTCTTCTCATCTCCCCACATTATGATCAAGACAGGTGGAATTTTTTAAATCTTGTCCAAAATGTGATTTCGCGGAGCAACTGCGAAAACGTGTTTTAGAGGGATTTAAAAATCCCACCCCACCCCCCATCCATAATGTGAAGTAAAAAATCTATGTTGAAAATTTGGGGCAAAATAAAAGCTGTGAGTAAACATTAAGAAATTCAGTGTTTCTTCAGAACTTGGATATTTTTATTAGTTTGACCCAAAATTTTCAACATGGTCTTTTTATGACCGTGCCTTATGATCAAGAAAGGTGACATTTTTAAATTATGTCCAAAAGGTGATTTTCGGGGTGGGGGTGGTAAAATATCTATGTTGAAAATTTGAGGCAAAATGTAAAAAACTGACAAAGTTATGAGTAAAAGTTCAAAACGCACTAAAGAGCCATTAACCAGACATAGCTTGTTTTCAGTAAGCTTGCAGTTGATGTCAGTAGCAGCAAGATGTTTGCTGGGGAACCAGATAGGTAAATGAGGGGTGCATAAGGGGGTTCGGGCTTGTGAGTACTGAGTTGGGGGTCAGCGTGGGGGGGTCTGAGGGTCTGGGATAGCAGAACACATTAATGGATCATATTCTTTTTTCAAGGTAAAAAAAGTCAGAGAGGATGCTGAGGGGTGGTTTTCTTTATAGGAGGAACCAACACTGGGGACTGAGCACCCAGTGTCAGTGTGTTGGTTGGCAGTGCTGCATCCTGTTGGGGGGGGCTTAGCTGGCACCAGGGTTGGGCACCCAGGTGTCAGGCTGTTGAAAGCTGAGTCCAGCGGGAGAGGGGATAGCTGTGGCAGGGCTGAGCACCAGTCATCTGTTGTATTATGGAAGCTAGGTCAGGTGTGAAGGGGATACAAGTGGCAAGGCTGAGCACCCACCGCTCATCATATCCGCATTTATAAATCACTGACATGATTTTAGCCCGTCAGCACACAGAGCTACCGTACCTCTTATCCAGCGGGAGAGAGGACAGCTGTGGCAGGGCTGAGCACCAGTCATCTATTGTATTATGGAAGCTAGGTCAGGTGTGAAGCGGATACAAGTGGCAAGGCTGAGCACCCACCGCTCATCATATCCGCATTTATAAATCACTGGCATGATTTTAGCCCATCAGTACACAGAGCTACCGTACCTCTTATCCAGCGGGAGCGCTGGGATGGAGTGTTTCACTTCAATGCCAAAACTAATTTATAATGAGTTAAGAGGGCCCACAAGGGATAGAAACATGTTTCTTATAGTATAAGGGACTCCGCTCTTGAGATTTTGGCAGACAGAACTACTCAACTTTTCTCAATGGTCCTCTCACCCAAACTTCAGGCTTTGGAGGCTCTTATACATAAGAGGCATCCCTTGTGGGCCCTATGAACTTACAAGTTGGGTTGGGTGGAGGGGGATACTGGCAGCTGTGAGGAACAACTGCCGAGGTTTCTATTTGAAACCTGAGCCAGGCAGGAGGGGGAGATATGTATTGCAAAGCTAGGCTGGGTGGGAGGGGGGATACTGGCAGCTGTGAGGAACAACTGCCAAGGTTTCTATTTGAAACCTGGGCCAGGCAGGAGGGGGAGATATGTATTGCAAAGCTAGGCTGGGTGGAAGGGGGGATACTGGCAGCTGTGAGGAACAACTGCCGAGGTTTCTATTTAAAACCTGGGCCAGGCCGGAGGGGGAGATATGTACTGCAAAGCGAGGCTGGGTGGGAGGGGAATGCTGGCCAATAATAGTTATATGACAGAATGCAGACACACTGTGATAAGTACAGCTGCATCATTTCATACCTGAGAAGATTCTGCCCATCAGCTAGCACACCAACATCAACAGGAACCTTGTCGGTATTAGATTTTCTGTGGTATAGCTCCTTCAGGTTCAGCTGCATATGTTGCTACATTGCATACTTCCTCAGCCACTACACTGCTGGAGGGCCCCAATACGTTTCTTGCGTGATTGCGCACAACCAAACATAAAAATTATCTGTAGTTTGCAAGTCTGACATCACTATTGCATTTGTTAGCTAGAGTTACTGTCACAGTTATTGCTGTAGTGCAAATAAAGTACATTAGAAAATGGCTTAAGTAAACACACAAATCTGATTGGCTGAGATGGCAGCAAACCTAGCCAATTATTTTTCAATAGTGCCCAGTAAGAAATAAGCATCAGTCCAAGTCCCACTAAACCATGTACGCTTCTTCCCTCTTCTTCCAAGTTGTGTACTGGGTGTGCTTTGAAACAACTGAGAAGCTGAGTGGGATATACTATATTGGACTAGGTATCTGTAAGTAATCTCTCTCTCTCTCTCTCTCTTTCTCTCTCTTGCTTTTACAGTGGTATTACTTTGTGTTTAATTATTTTAATTTTTAATTCAGGAAGGGGGTTTTCAAAACTGCTTATCTTGTCAGCATCTTCAGAAGGGCTGAAATAACTGCATATTTGATTTGCCTTTGTGGCTAACTGGACTGATTACTAGAATTCTGTGACAATCTGCATCAATATATTTTGCAACATTTGGTGGTGTTGTGTGATTTAAAATATGCAAAGATGCAGTTGTAATTGGATGCAGACATAGCCTGAGGTGGGAAATTGTCTTCACAAGTCAGAGGTCTGCATCACAGCCAGTTGTCTAGCTTGACTATTTCAGCATTGTTCAATTACTATAAACTACTGGTGTGATCCTGTTTGAGACAGAAGTCCATCTTCTTCCAAGTTGTGTACTGGGTGTGCTTTGAAACAACTGAGAAGCTGCGTGGGATATACTATATTGGACTAGGTATCTGTAACTAATCTCTCTCTCTTGCTTACATCTGAGAGAAGTGTTCCTCACTTTTACAGTGGTATTGCTTTGTGTTTAATTATTTTAATTTTTAATTCAGGAAGGGGGTTTTCAAAACTGCTTATCTTGTCAGCATCTTCAGAAGGGCTGAAATAACTGCATATTTGATTTGCCTTTGTGGCTAACAACCACGAGGCTGTTTTGGGGCTGGAGAGGTTTACCTGTGTCTGACTTGGATGTCTGGATTTTTCTCTGTTTGATTAGCAGGGTACTTTCTCTGTCAAATTGTTGTGTAGGGTATCTTGCTGACAGGAAGGCACTCATCATAGCCGGTGGGTGAGAGCTTTTAGCTGATTGTTTTGTGAGGGCACAGTTTAGGCCCAACCCTTCCCACCCTCACCCACCCACCCCTGGAAATAGTTCCTTTATACCTGAGGTTCTGACATCATTTCCTCAAGAGTGCAAGGTGCATATCACTGTCATATCCTCTCTAGCACACTGCACTGACAATATAAGCATACACATTGTATTATATATATATTTCTATATAACCAATCACACACGCACGCACACACACACGCACGCACACACACACACACACACACAAAAGTAGATAACCATGTGGGGAGTAGTGCAATGTAATGGCTGTGGGGCAGCAGTCTTCCAGGAGTCTTTCTGGAGGCTGAGATGCTGCCCTATTTGCAGACAACTATCTGCCCTGAGGGAGGAAGTTGCCTGTCTTCGGGCCGCACTGGACAGTAGTAAGGAAACCTTCCCCCAGGCCACACTGGACAGTAGGAAGGGAACCTCCCCCATCCAGGGAGCACTAGCGCCACCACCACTACCTCAGAGGTTGCGAAGAAAGCACAGCAGTTGGACCACAGTGGGCTCAGGGAGGGTGAGGATGGTGGAACAGAGGCACACCCAGTCAATTGTTCCACTCCACAATCCATACACCATTCTGGGGGAGCATAGCTCCCCTATGGATGCACCAAGAGAGAAGACTGATGACAACTGTCACAAGGGAGGCCCACAGGAAGGAGGCAGAGGACACCGGGAAAGGAAGCAGCTCCTGGTGGGGGACTCAATTATTAGGAGTATAGAACTGGGGGGAGCTGGGAAAACTGAAGTAAGGTGCCTGCCTGGTGCCATGGCTTGGAGGGACAGGAGGCGCATCCTCAGGATCGCGAGAACAGCTGCAAGGGAGTCTGAGCTGGATGTAATTGTCCATCTAGGGACAAACGACTTGGCTCATCATGAGATTAGAGCAGTGCAGGAGGACATTGCAGAGAGTTGGGAGGGGCCTAAGACAAGTAGCACACAGTATCCTTCTCAGAGGTGCTGCCTGTCAAAGGCATGGGGAGGTGAGGGTAATTAGCACCATGCAGTTTAATGAATGGTTGAAAAAATGGTGTGGAGCACAGGGGTTTGGCTTCATTGGGACTGGGGTTCCACCTGGAGGACACCAGCCTATACTGGCAGGATGGTCTGCATCTGTCCAGGAAGGAACAAGTCTTTTGAGCAATCGGTTTAAATGCTTCATTGGCAGCTTTTAAACTAGTCAAAGGGAGGCACTGACAAGCAGCAGGAAAATCCCAGCCTCCTTCAAAACAAGATACTAAATGAGAAAAAGACCGAGGTAGAACGTTCAGTGGGGATGCTGCAACAGAAGGTAAAGTCAAAAAATGGAGAGCAATGAGTACCAATGCCCGTAGTCTGGTAACAAGCTTCCTGAATTAGTGGCCTTGATGGAGGAGGAACATCTGATATCGTGGCAGTCACAGAAACATGGTACACACAAAACCATGACTGGGACATAAACATACCAGGATACACTATCTACAGGAGGGACAGGGAGGTAAAGAGGAGGAGGAGGAGTAGCTCTTACATAAGGGAAGGAATAAAAGCAACAGAACAAAAGGTAAACAGGGAGGAGAAGAAGCACTGTGGGTAAATTTGGAGACAGGCAATGGCACCACAATCTGCACAGGGTTGTCTGAGCCCTCTCCCAGGGAGAAATGGACAAGGAAATGATAGAAAGTATACTTAGAATGGCAGAAAAGGAGATATTGCTGATGGGTGATCTGAATATGCCAGATATTAACTGGAGTGCAGTTGCAGCTGCCACTTCAAGAGTGGAGTTATTCTAGATGCCCTACAGGAAGCATGCCTTAGACAACCAGTACTGGAGCCCACTCGAGGAGCAATATTAGGACCTGATTCTCTCAAATGGAGATGGAGAGAGGATCACAGATGTAGAAGTGGGTAGTCATCTGAGAACTAGCCACCACTCAGACAGTATGGTTCACAATAAACACAGCAATAGAGTCAAGCCATACAAAGACAAAAGTACTGGACTTTAGGAGGCTGACTTTGCCAAAATGGTGAGTGCCTAAGGAATGCACTAGCAAATGGGCAGGAAGGAGGGTGGAAGAACAATGGGAAATAATAAAACTGCCATCACAGAGAGTAAGAGCCTTTGTGTGAAGCAAATAAACAAAACAAAACAATGTAAGAAACCACTATGGTTCTCAAAGGAAGTGGCAGTGAAGGTTCAAGAGAAAAGAAAGCATTCAGGAAGTACAAGGAATCGCAGAAGGAGCACGACAGAGAACTGTATCAGTTAAAGCAAAAGGAGGCTGGAAGGCAGTCAGACAGCAAAGGCCCAAACCGAGGAAAAGATAGCCAACCTCGGTTAAGAAGGGGATAAAACCTTTATAGGTACATCAGGAGCGAAGGAAGACCAAGGGAGGGATAGTGAGGCTTAATAAAGGGAGGAGGGTGGGCAGAGGGAGACTGTGAAAAGGCAGAGATACTAAACAAATATTTTGCTCAGTATTTACAAATGAAGAGGGGAGGTACATAAAACAAACAGTAGAAACATTCTGGATACAGAAGTTGATACCAACCCATTTACAGAAGAAAGGTTCTGAAAGAACTCTGAAAACTGAAGGTGGACAAAGCAATGGGGCCTGATGGGATTCATCCCAGAATTCTAAAGAACTAGGGTAGGAACTAGTGACACCACTGACTACCTTTTAACAAATCATGGGAGGATGGGGTGGTACCCAGAGGACTGGAGGAGGCAGATGTGATTCCCTTCACAAAAGTGGGAACAAGGCAGAAGTAGGGAAACTACAGACCTGTTAGTTTAACCTCGGTGATAGGGAAAATGATGGAATCACTTCTGAAGGAAAGAATTGTCGAGTATCTAGAGGCCAGAGGGGCACAGGACCCTAGGCAGCATGGATTCACAGTGGGAAGGTCATGCCAGACGAATCTGATAGATTTCTTTGACTGGGTGACCAAAGTAGTAGATCAGGGAGGGGCTGTGGACATGGCCTACCTAGACTTTAGCAAGGCATTTGACACAGTCCCACGCAAAAGATTAATATACAAGTTAGCCAGCCTGAGGCTGGGTCCCAAGATGACAGCCTGGGTAAAGAATTGGCTGGAGAATAGGACACAGAGAGTAATAGTAAATGGAGTCCACTCAGAAGAAAGGAGGGTTACTAGTGGGGATGCCAGAGGTTCAGTATTAGGACCGGTCCTCTTCAATGTCTTTATAAGCGACATTGCAGAAGGACTGGAAGGAAAAGTATGTCTCTTTGCAGATGACACAAAGATCTGCAACAGAGTTGATGCACAGGGTGGGGTGGAAAGGATGAGAAGGGACTTGGCAAGGTTAGAGGAATGGTCAAATGTATGGCAGCTTAGATTCAATGCTAAGAAGTGCAAGGTAATGCACCTGGGAAACAAAAACCCAGGGGAAGAGTACACAATGGGGGGTGAGATACTAACAACAACAAAAATGGAAAGGGACCTGGTGGTAGTCATATCAGATGACCTAAAGGTGGGCAAGCAATGTGAGAGGGCAGCAAGGAGGGCTGGGGGGATACTGGAATGCATAGGCAGAGGCAGCACCAGTAGAAAACAGGAAGTTATTATCCCTCTGTACAGACAGCTGGTGAGACCCCATCTGGAGTACTGTGTGCAGTTCTGGAGACCCAATCTCCGCAAAGACATAGACAGGATGGAAGCTGTCCAGAGAGGGCAACTAAAATGGTGCAGGGTCTGCACGGAAGACATATGAAGAGAGGCAGGAGCTTAATATGTATAGCCTCGAGAAAGGAGGGAGAGGGGACATGATAGAAACGCTCAAGTACCTCAGGGAATCAACAAAGTCCAAGAGGGTAGCATCTTTCAAAAAAAGAGGTGTGCAAGAACAAGAGGGCACAATTTGAAGATGGGGGGCGGCTCAGAGGTAATTTAAGGAAGTATTTTTTCACAGAGAGGGTTGTGGATGCATGGAATGGCCTTCCGGAGGAGGTTGTGGAGTCAAAATCAGTGGTAGAATTCAAGCATGCATGGGACAGTCATAAGGCAATTCTAGGGGTTGGGGGTAGGAAGAAGTAGGCTACTGGTTAACTAGGATCTGCAGCTTATCCAGTAGGTAGGGAAATGGGCAGACTGGGTGGGCCAAGTGGTCCTTATCTGCCATCAAATTCTATGTTTCTATGTTTCTACAGTTGTGCCCAGCTTGCTTTCTAATTGGCGGAAAGCACCCGATACAATTTGAAATGGCCGCAATGTTTTTAGCTCGCCTACCGAGAGCTACTAGTCCTACCCCAACACCTCTTATTTAAGTGGCAGCTGCCTGCTTAAAAAAAAGAGAAAAAGAACACACTGCAGTTATTTTGCGGTCGGGAAGAGGAAAAAACTATTTTCTCATAACCATGTTCATTCACAATGGCACCATTCTCCCGACCGCGCTCTGCACTCCTCCAAATGCTAGATGGAGCCCAAAGAAAAACTAAACAATTGGTGCTCGCATTTCAAATTAAACAAAAAAAATCCCTTTTTTATTTTGCACTTTGGGAGAGATACATTTCCATCGCTCAATTTAAATGGCGGCTCTCTCATGCGCTCTTCTTCTAATGGCAGTCTGATGTGATTTTTAGCGAGTGGCCCCCACACTGCCACTCACTCGGATTTAATGCCCAACAAAATTCTGCCACCCACTACACATTCTGTAAGTCTAAATCTACGTGTGTGTGTTTGTGTGTATGTGTTGCGGGGGGGTAAACTTTGTCAAACAATCAAAGCAACTCTGACTAATGATCTCTACCTGTAAGGCAGGGCAACCATGACAATCAGCTCTAATGTAGGTGGAGGAACTATTTTACTACAGAAAAATAAGTTTTGACATGTAAACATAGAATACATTTTTTAAAACATAAAAAAATACACTTGCCCATTTTCTAAGCATAATAATACCCTCTAGGGTGGGCATTATTGGGAAACACTGGACCTTCCAGGGCCTATAAGGCCCTATCTCTGTGGCGTCGGGCCTCATTACGCCCCTGGACAGTCTGGTATTTCCCAATAATGCCCACCCTAAAGGGGATTATTGCTTACATAGTTTTGTATATGGATCCTCTCAGGCTTTATGTTTTTGACTGCATTAACCCCACTGCAAACACTGAACAATAGAATGGTACAGCCATGCCACCATGGTAGAGATATGCAGACCACTTTGCTAGAGAATCAGGAATTTTAATCATTAATATGTAGTTGATTTTTAAGCAGTAGTCACTGGCAAGAATACTTCTCCAGTGTATTGGGGATTCTGCACTTCTGACAAGTGGATAGCTCTGTCCGCTGCTGGTGATATGCAGGAGATCAGGGCAGTGATATCACTTGTGATGTCCCTCGGGATAGGCGTTACCTGTACTATATATACATCTCTAGTTACTCTCATGCCTCTGCAGAGTGAATAGTAGGGGCGTTGCAGCACAGAATATTAATTCCCAAATACCATGAATAATAGGGCTCCATATAATCAGGACTGAATACTGAATATTTTTAACTATTCCATAATATTTGGGGAAAATTATTCAGCATTATTTCAAAACCTAACAAAAGCTTCCTGGTAAATTAATGGCTGTTTATACAAGTCACTGCAGCCACAGCATGTAGTCCTGCCACTTACTGAAGCAAAGGAAAGGGTTACAGATATGCTGTATCCTCTCTGGAAGCCTGAAATCCAGTTTCTGCTAAATGTTATCTGCAGCAGAAGCACTCAAATTGTAACCGTTTCTACAGAAAAATATGCACTTTATAGTGCACACGTAGGATTTGTCCCAGGTTGCTTTTTTAGTTAGATATTTGTCCCAGGTTATCCTGCTGCTGTTTGCCTTCAGGCTGAGGATTACATATAGAGAAATGATGTTTAAAAAGGGACTATTTTGAAGATGCTCAAGTGTAACAATCCTCTCCTACAAGTAGGAGGTGAGGTGGATGTTCACCAAAAGGTGCCATCACGAGACTGGCATCATTGCTCAGGTCTCACGGGGTTAGATTGGTGAGTGGAGTTTAGAAGGATAAAACAGTTTATTCTGAATGGTTCAGTCTGTCTGGGTCAGAGATTATAGGCGGAGCACTTCCGGAGTGGCAGACTCTGAGGGAGCGTAGTAGGAGAGAGTCTGGTGTCAGGAGAAGGATGGAGCAGTGCTCCAAGCCTACAGAAATCACAGAGATGATGGGATTCTTTTCCTTTATTGGGGATTAATAGTCAGTATGTTGTGGCACTATCAGGATGACATCAGAGCTGTTGCAAGTTTCCCCCTGAAGGGAATCACCCTGATGGGAGACTGGTCTGAGTACAGTTCTCCTGAACTTTGGAGGAGACTCTGGTGGGTGGCATGTCCAGTGAGGTGGCAATGCAAAGGAAGAGGCACATGAAGAGACCATGTGAGAGAAGTTCGTTGGATAAGGTAGTTGATACAGCATCTCCAGGAGAACCCTGTGGTGTCCAGAGAGAGAAGAGACCCATGTGTCTGCTCCTTCATGGATTATTGGCATGTGCATGTCATGCACATAGCTAGGAAGCATCTAGGCATTGTCCCAAGGAAAGAGTTGGCAGCAGTGAGTGCAAGCAGTCCTTGTGGACCATAACTGCTCTATCTCTCTGTTTGAAATTGTTTTTGTTTTAGTCTTTATTGCTACTGCTTAAAAGGAAGAACTTGAGATAAGAATCTTTATGATCACTGATTATTCTTTGATGGATCAAAGACATTTGCCATGTAGGGAGAGTTGAAAGGAAGTCACTGCTGATGAAGCATCGAGGCCCAACTGCTTTGTCCCAATGTAAAATGTAATATTACATCACTGGCTATCAGAGCCAGGAAACCTAAGGGGAAGAACGCAGACAGATGTGCATTTCTACATGATCCAATGCAGACCTAAACTGAGATACTGCTTAGATGGTGGGCATTGTGACACCTGCCCTGGAGTGCAGATACGTGTAGGAGTGGGTTATCATACACTATGAACAACAGAATGTGTCACCTGCTATGAAGAAGATGCCCGCTACGATGAGGTGGGGGCCATTCTGAGGAATTATGAAAGGCTCAGTATACCCAATGACTTCAAGCAGGATGAAATGCAGTTGCTATGTTTACATGTGTACTGCAACCTAGTTCAAGCAATGAAAAAAGGGGATCAAGAAAAAAACATGGTTTACAGATACATGTAAATCCAAATGGTGCACTAACCTGGTTGCTTTTGAAACTAGGTTGAATGTATGGGGTTCACAGGAATCGATGCCTGTAGAACCCAAATGAACTCTGCATGTAAACTGAATCAGTTGCCCAATCGTTCCAAGAGTCATACGCTTTTCATTGATCCTCCCTTGCCAATGCACAACTGCAAGTACTGAGCATGCTCACATTAATTAATTAATTTATTTATTAATTTAAAATTTTGGTAACCGAGAAAGGCACACTGAGCAGAGGCTCATTTCCAAGTGCAACCCGTGGGAAAGGGGAGTGGGGTAAACACAGGATGTATGAAGTAGAGTATCAACAATTGCAACAGTACAAAAGTGAGACATACACAGGTGGGCCCAGACAGGGGAACAGTGGAACCTCGATTACAGTTGTACAATATGAGTTATATTTAGTGCATATATACAATAAGAGTTTAAATAGTACAATTCAGAAGGGGTGAGTGGGGGCATCATGGAGCAGGAAGTGAGGTAGGAGCGCAGTGCACAAGTGCTAATGCATTTGATGAGGCTAAGGCCAGCATCATAGAAGAGGAGTGGACAGGTGGGATAGGGGGTAGGATAGGGAGGTGTAACAGAGTAGCAAGTGAATCAGGACCACAATGTCCAATGTGGCAGTGCCAGTTGATGAGGCTAGAGAAACGTTAAACAAGAGGAGGGAGAGATGAACTTGGGGGTATGTATCAGTTTCCGGTATTCCAGAGATGTAAATGTACACTAAATCACCTCTCTGGAACCAGAATGAGCTGCTCATGTATACTGAACAGCACTGCGACTGGACCTTCCTGCACTGATCCCCGTTCCTCAATCACTTTGCACATGTACACGAGGTAAATGTGTTCGCTGGACACTGATGTGCTGTACTATGTCTTGAACTTACAGTTTATGTACTGATGTAGATTCCTATGTGTGCTGCTCTACAGTGTCAAGTGCTTATTGACCAAAGAAGAGCCCATGTCTCAGTCAAGCTTGAATACTCAGTCGTCAGAGCTCAGAATGAATGTGGACTTTGCTGTGACTGAGTTTCCCTACAAGGGGTACCCCTAGACAGGGATGGGCTCAGGCATCACCCAAGATACCAGGAGGGTGCATAGGTCAGTCATAAAGTGAGCATTTACATAAGGTTTGGATATTTTGTGACGGGGTTATTGTTTTTAGACTGGTGTCTGCTTTGCACGGTCGCTGTGTAAGCTGAGAAATAGTGTGTATAAACACAGTATTCAGTGACAATTTATGTACATTAAAATACATATTTTTCAATTTTGTGGTAGTCTCTTTAGCAAAGATTTGCCTGCTGCTCCATGATGGTTGCTGTGGTGTCCGCTCAAAGTGCTGAAATAGTATGGTGTGGGGGGCATTGGGAGACTGTGGGTGTGCACAGGTCAAGTCAGGAGGAGCAGGCTCGGGGGTAGGGTCATGCATCTGCAGAAGTCACAAACAGGATCAGTGCTGGACAGAGAGTGGGGAGAGCAGCAATGGAGCATGAGGAGGAGGCAGCCATTACCCTTGTGTGCCCTCTCTGTACCTGTCCCTCATGTCACTGCACATTGCCAGGGTCCTACCCTGTTCAGCACTGGTTGGTCTCAGCCCTTAATAACTGACATGAAGGGCTGAGGGGCATGTCCTCAATTTTTGCTTATAAATTATATTCCATTTAAGGGATATGCCAGTCTTTGGAGGACTGTCTTATCCCACAGTCTCCTGCTCCATGCAGAGGATACGCTCTAGCACCAGCCCAGGTATTCCACCATGTCCAGATCCTTTACTTTTTCAACCACTTGCATAGTGGGGAGGCTAGGGAATGCAGATTCTACAACTAACATGGATATCCATGTATGTAGGGGGTCAATGCCCAAATATACCTTTGGCATATCAGAAAAGTAGGTACAGCACAAAGGAATATTGGAAAAAAACTCTGTACTAGCTGGAAGGTTTCCACTTGTTTTATTTTTGCCAAAAGAGCATTTAGGATGAAAGCAACACTGACTAAGACTAGGCACATAGTGATTATTTTTGCATGCTGTGTTAAAGTGCAGGGGTCCAATATACAACTACAGTTGTCAATACTGCAATAGTACAGAGTATAACAGGTTTCCTTTTTGCCACCATTAAATCTATCATATATCGTACAAAAGGATTTCTCAGTTACAGTAGTGGTGGAGGGGGCAGGAGAGATGTTTATTTCAGCCCAAGCCCAATTCCACCTCAGAAAATGTACTGTATAACAAGCATTTGTCAATGCCGAATGTTTGCTTGCTTGCACTGGTATTGATAATGCGGGAGTTAGCGAGATGCATAGTCAGAGTGGCAGTGAGATATTGAAGTGACAGTGATCTGACCTGTACCTTGTAAAGAGTGACAGTGATGTGGGTGTGCCTTGGTGTGAACATTTTGTATGGAAATTTCCATGTAATGCAAACAGTGTATGATTATTGATTTCAGGACACTTGAAAGTCAAGTCCGTGCGGCCCCGTGCCTCACAACGCACCCCAGGCATGGATTAAATGCCTATAACCCCACACCCTGGAGTGGGTTATTGCACTTATAACATGGATGCATTAAAGATCACACAAACCATGCATGATTTTGAAGCATGTTATATGCCCAATGCACCCAAAATGTAATGTGGTCACAGCTCATCCATGGCTCGATGAAGTGTGGATCCCAATGTACTGCGCCATTACGCATCATAGAAATACTGAGTCAGATTTCCTGTCACCGTATCAAAAGTATGACAAATCATATTACCTCAAGTGAAGTGAACTTCCTCTATGCTACACTGACCTGTGAGATACAAAATCCTGCATGGATCACTAAATTATTGCAATGCAACAACTGAAACCTTCACAAACCTGCTAATGTACCAGTTCTAATCATCATGGTCAACCGTGGATGCGGGCAGTTAAAAATAAATAAATAAATGCCTATATTCAGGTTTGAATCTCACCACAGCCACTGCACCTGTATGCATGCAATGCAGCAATTAAAACCTTCACAAAGCTGCTAATTTTCCAATTTCAACCATCGTAATCAACTGTGGATGCGGGTGGTTACAAAAAAAAACTGCCTATATTCAGGATTGAATCCCACCACAGCCGCTGAAACTAAATTATTGCAGTGTAGCAGCTAAAACCTTCACAAACCTGCTAATGTACCAGTTCTAACCATCATGGTCAACTGTGGATGTGGGCAGTTAAAAATAAAATGCCTAAATTCAGGTTTGAATCCCACCACAGCCACTGAACCTGTATTAATGCAATGCAGCAATTAAAACCTTCACAAAGCTGCTAATTTTCCAATTTCAACCATTGTAATCAACTGTGGATGCAGGTAGTTAAAAAAAACTGCCTATATTCAGGTTCGAATCCCACCACAGCCGCTGAAACTAAATTATTGCAATGCAGCAACTAAAATCTTCACAAACCTGCTAATGTACCAATTCTAACCATCATGGTCAACCGTGGATGCAGGCAGTTAAAAACAAAATTCCTATATTCAAGTTCGAATCCCAGCACAGCCACTGTAACTAAATGATTGCAATGTAGCAACTAAAACCTTCACCAACCTGATAATGTACCAATCGCCAACTACTCTGATCACATACTAAGCCATCAAGTTACAGCACTTAAAACAAGCCTCCTTTGGAGTAATTGCTTCCTGTGTTGCCTTTGGATTTATTGTTGTAGGCCCTGTGCTGGGAACAGGGTCTTTGTTTCCACTCTCTGGAGGCTGGTGGGTTAAATGGCTGTGCCTTGGGCTTGAAGAATTTTACTTTTGGGATGAAAAGTCTTGTCTGAGGGCAAGTAGACATCCTTATCACCTTGAGCTTGTCCCTGTCCTGCCCCCCCCCCCCGTGTTTGAGTAGGGTGTCAGTCCTTCCCTGAACAGTGTACCCTCTTTGAAGGGAAGCTTCATCAATGCATTCTTGGATTAATTATCCACTTGGCACAGTTTAAGCCACAGTGCCCTCCTTGTCCTGTTGGCGAGCACGGCTGCTCTCATGCTGAACTTAAGTATGTCTGAGGAGGCATCCATTATGTACTTCACTGCCTAAATGGCGCGCTCTGCTGTGTCAGCCTGTGGGGAGTCCTCTGGGATGTTCTCGGTGAGGATGTCTAGCCACCTGTTCAGTGCTCTGGATGTGAACTAAACTGCTGTGTCCACTGAGCGTAGCATACCTGAGGCCTCATGGCTTTTTCTGAGGTGTTCCTCTATCTTTTTTTCCATTGGGTCTTTGAGGGCTCCAGCGCTTTCTATTGATATGGTTGTACATTTGGAGAGTTCGGACATGGGTTGGTTGACTTTGGGTGCTTTTCCCTAGTAGTCACTTCTGTCTTTAGCCATGGGGTACCACCTGCTTGCCATGCTCCGCTTGGGGAGTCTGGTTGGCTCAAGGGTCTCGTACTTCTTTGTAAGGATATTGTCTATGGTTTTGCAGGATGGGAAATTAATTCTTTTCTCCGGTCACCCATGGACAGGAGCAGGTCCTCCGAGGTGGAGAGTTGCTCAGATTGTTGGGGTATCTTTAGAGCTGCCCAGACCATGGTGATAAACTCATCGATATTGTCTCTGTGGCACAGTCTGGTGGACTTGTCCATGGGGGCCTCTTCTGGGTCTGCCGTGGACATGGTTGTAGTGCTGTCCGTATCTAATCGTGGCCGTTTTCTGAGAGGTTCTTCTGTGGGTTTTGGGGTGCCCGTGAGTGTCAGCGGGGCCCCTTTTTTCAATGCCTCAAGGAGTTGGAAGAGGACTTGCGCTTGGCTGGCATCTAATGTGATTGGTGCCATAGGGGGTGGTGGGGATTCTGTTATGATCCGTCTTCTCCCAATTCTGCCGTGTCCCTACAGAGTGTCAGGGTGCAGACTGTGCACATTATGTCATCCTCCTCAAGTGCCATGAAGGCAACACCTCATTCTCTGCATTTGGTCATGGTACAGCTTGTTCTGTGAAGATTAGCAAAAAATTGTATCATGTATGGTCCGTATGTTTGAGCAGGCCATATATTAAGCAGCTCGATCAACTGTTGGAAGACACCCAGTAAAAAGGTTGCCTGTCCCTTTAAATGTGACTGGATTAGCTCCATGGCTGTGGAGCCATGAGAGTTGCAGAGCATCATGGGGCTTGTCTGTGGGACTGAGAGGAGTCAGTAATGGCTGCTGTTGTCTGCAGGTGTTGGGCAGTGATTTATGGCCCCACTCCCACCCGCTACAAAGAACTTCTCAGAAGCGTGCCAAGAATGTCAGACGGAGGTGGAGGAGCTTTGAAAAAATATATTTCTGCCCCAGGACTGAAAAGGAATCAGTCGAACACTGCATTTTGTAGGTAGGGATTGCCCAGCACGGTTTGTAGTTGCAAGGGAGAGGTTTTGAAATTTTGCATTTTTGGGGATTGCAGCTGTGGAGGTCACTACAGGAGGTGCTTCCACAAGCTCCTTGAACCATCTGTATGTTTCTTCTGGCACTTAGTAGAGAAAGGGTCCCTACAGAAGGGACCCCAGCTCTAAAAGGTATTGAAAATGTGGCATGCAGAGGAGTGCTGGAGGAACAGGACCTGCTGCTGGAGGGGTGCCTGTCTCCAGAGTCTATTAAGGCTGAGATCTGCTTTGATAGTTTTTTGTTATTTTTAATATATAGATTGTGCTGCTTCTACTCCTCCTGCTCGGAATTTCTGGGTTTAAGTCCTGCTACTGGAGGGGTACTTCACCGGCTAGCAGATAATTGCATTCTAGTGCCTTCTGGTTTTGAACACTGTCTGAGTAGCACTTAACGTACATCCAGAAGATCTGGGTTTATTCACAGAACCTTCACTGAAATAATGTGTGCCACTGAGCAAGTCATTTAACCCACTTGTGCTCTTACCACACTTTAAAATGAGTTTTACATCTTACAGGAGCTCGATTCATAGTAAAACACATCTGAATCGTATGGTAAATGGTAACTTTTTCAAAATTTTTTTTTTTTTTTATTATTATTCTTTAAGTTTGTGTAAGAGTGCACCAGGACTAGAATGACTCCGCCTGACACCAACAGAGTATTGTACCTCCCATACTGAGGTTTATAATTACTGTCTGGTAAAGCTGTCTAACATATAATGGAGTGATAAGATAAATAAATACAGATTTGAACTGTTACATGGTTCAGCTACCTAACCTTCCAGGGTGTCCACTTTCAATTATGACCATAACCCCAACATGTCTCTGGGACACAATTGGAAAAAAAAAAGAGTTTATTTTGTCCACCACTGGAATGGAGATTTCTGGGTCCCATAAGCCTCAACAGCACCATTTTCTCTGTCAGTGCAGAAGTTGTATGAGCTTGTTTTCACAGCAAACCTGGTGTGCTCCCCAGTGATTTTTTTTTTTAATTCTTTTTCTGTTTCCAACACTTTGAAAGACGAGCAAGCAAAGATAGGGGAAACAGTAATTGATATCTTATGAATATTTTCCTTCCTCCTCTCTGATCGCTGTCCCTACGAATTACCCCTAGGCAAGCCCAAATATCTGAGCATAATAATTTATTATGGCTCTCAGTCAGCCACTTGTGGGACTCCCCAGTTGTTAACACATAGTTATTTTTGAACATCTACTAAGCACAACAGGCATTCTTCATAATTGAGAAAGACAGAGTGTGTGTGTGTGTGTGTAAGAGAGAGACAGAGAATGTGGGCGGCGTCAGTGGGAGACAAGGCAGTAGAAGAATATGCTAAGTTCCCTAACAGATGCAGACTAATATTTTTACAGAACTGGAAAAAAAACTAGTCGGGGAACACACAAGAGAAAAAAGAAAGAAAGGATAATTGGCTGCTGCAGTCAGGGACCACCCCACAAACACAGCTGATTGTCACAGGGTGCTACCTGATTGCAGCGGTCAAGTTTCTTTGAGCATAGTGGCATGCTCATTAACTGCCCCTACTGAAGCAATGTGTTTCTTGCACATGCGTGCAAGCAAACACAGAAAGGGAGGTTATGAAAAATTCTAATAATTCATAAGTTTGCCATGGGCACAGCAGGAATTGTCCGTCTTTATGACCTATTGCATGTAGAAAGATAGAAACAGAATTTGACGATAGATAAGGACCACTTGGGCCACCTAGTCTTCCCATTTTCCCTACCTACTGTAATACCATAGACCCTACTTGATTTCTAGCTTAGCCTTCCCCCTTCCCTCCCTAACACAAACATAGACCTAAGAGAAATTAAGGAGAAGCTTTACGCACAGGGATGCTAAATTTCTTGCTCAGGGTCACACAGTAAGTGGTAGTTGTGGGATTCTAAGCTGGGTCTCCATATTTTCTGATCTGTGCTCTAACCACTTGACTACTGGTTCTGAGGTGAGGCTTGGTATGTGCTGCTTCTAGCATGGACTTTGCGCTGGGCATGGTCCTGACCATGGCTCCACTTTTCTGGGGTCATATTAGTTGTACATAATCAGTACTGGGGGCCCTCCTTACTAGGGTCCCACAGTTGTAAATATAATAGTATTTTAATATCTGTACTTTTATGCACTGCACTATGCGTTTCTTAAAGCATAAGTCCTACTGTGTGTAACCACTTGATCATTTTATGTATGCTCTGACTCTATATACTGAATGTATCTGTACCTGAGTTGTCAAATGTATTTCGAAATTGTATTTCCTGTACTCTCTCCGGTGTCGTACCTGAAAATAGGCATATGTTTTGTCTAGTGTACCTACCTGGTTAACAAAAGCTTAATAAATAAATAAATAAATAAACTGTCTCCTATGTAAAAGAAATTACAGTGGCATGGTACTGCCTATATAGTTATGGTTGGGTAAGCAGTTTAAAGTTAATCCCTTATTTTCAGCCACTTTGTCTTGTCTGTCTTTGGACAAAGTGACCTGAAATTTAGCATCTGCATCCTCTAACCAGGTTCTCTGGTGAGACAAAATGCAAAAATTCAGTTTCTAAATACTTTTTCTTTCTCACAAATAACTGATACTAGTACCAATGGTACTGGGCAGTGGCAAACTGTCCCTGTGGCATATCAGTTAGGTTAGCCTATGTAAATAAATGGTTTGTAAATTACCTCATCAGACAGTATATGAACATGTCTATACCATTCTACTGGTCGCACTACAAGTATTTAATTAAAGTACCAATGTTACCGAAAGGTGCTAAGCAACCCTTCTCTCTTTGTCCTAGTTACTTCAATCTCTTCAACACTTCTTCTTTTTAAACTTTTTTTCTGTTACATCTTCTGCATTGGGGAAGACCATATTAAGAGTCAATTTGTTTTATCCACAGCTGTGAACAACAACAAACAATTAGTTCATGTAACCACTGCCAGCAACAAAGGACAAAAAGCAGTATTTGATCATGTATCCTCTTGGCATAAAACTACTGTGGCCCTAAAGTGCAAAACGCAAACAAAAAACCTAAAATGCAATCAAATTAAACAAAGCAACAACCAAAAATTGAAATGCAAACTAAACAAGAAAAGTAACAAACCTAAATGTAAAGCATTGTCACAAAAATAAAGTAACAAAACAAAAATAAATGTAAATTGCCTCCAAAAGAAAATGAAAAATAAATCAAATTAAAACCAAAACAGTGATGTGCATCTACAAATGATAACTCAAATATAAGTCCAACTGAAAAATGCATCTAAACAAAAGTTTAACACAGCTAAACAGTGAACACAAACAAACAAGTATTGCACAAGGGATTTCTCTAGCCTAACACCTGCAGTGGGGCAGAACTTCCACAACTGTTAGGAGTGACAGAAGCACCACTTGAGAAAAAGGTTTACTTGAAGGTAAAACATTTTCTTTTTTTATTGTAGCTTCTTATTACAGCTGTATATTCTTGACACTCTTGGAATCTTTCTTTATTTTTACCTCCTTATCTAATGGGTCAGGCCCTCATGCAGCTTATCCACAAACCCTTGATCCTACACCTCATGGAATGGTCACCACTTGTTTCCAGATATTGCATCATTTGGTAGAGTTCAGCATCATGCCAGTGGCAGAATTTCATCCTTCCGCACCCCCATCTATAACTGCATATTCCTGCCTACCTGACTGCCTCCTCCCTGGGACACCAAGAAGGTAGTTGTGCAATGAAAGGAGCTGTCTACCCTCCATTTGGTGGAAGACATCAGAGTTTGACACTCCGCACCTACTTTTCAGTCATGGCTTGGAAATCTGATTTCTGTGCTTCGGTTTCTAACCCATGAATGTTGTCTCAATATTATTTACTTGAGACAGAAATTAGGGGCGTACAGTGCTTGAATATCAATTCCTGAGCACCATGTCACTAATGTAACCTGGAGCTTGAAAGGTAGAAGCCCAAGATCAGCTCCTCAGAACAAACCATAATAACTCATTTTTCCTCCTTCAGCTAGAAATTTATTAAGATTTTTTTTTAGTATGTCCTTATTTTTACTTATTATAATGTGTTCTGGAAGATTGTTCGACAGATTTGCAACCCTCTGTGTAAAAATAAAAAAAAAAAAAAAAATGTGCTTGTTAGTTTTAAAGTGATTTATTTTAACTTGGAGTGGATGACCCCATGTTACCAAATTGATATCCTTAAATTCAGTATTAAGTTAATTTATTAAGAATCGGTCATTCATTCTATCATAGAAGAATAGGACCTTCTGACCTCTAGACTATGCAGTTCTAACTGGTTTAGCCTGGGACTGTAAGGTTCAGCTTTTGGTGTATGTATAGACTTAGTAAATTAGCCTTGCACCCTTTTGAGTCTATCCACCTCCCTTCTTGTATAGGACACCAGATCTGGCTACAGTAATCCTGCTGTGGTCTGACATAGGACAGATATAATGGTATTAGCACATCTCTCATTCTGCTTTTGATATTTATTTTATTGCTTCCGGGGTTCTGTTTAGTCTTGCTACTGTATATGCACATTGTTCTTTAAAATCCAGTTTGTCATTGATGACTATGCCCAAGTCTTTTTCAGACGCATTTACCCTTAGAGTATGGTTATTCAAAACATGTCCTTTGAGCAGATCATTTTTGTCCATATGCAGTACATTACATTTGAGTTTAGACATTCCCTACTTATATGCTCAGTTTGATATAGAGTCTAAATCTTCTTGAATGATTTTCCCTTGGTCTGTAGTTTTGTATGAGCCTCCAATTTTAGCATTGTCGGCATATTTAACTATGTGATATATTAATATTTTCATCTACATTTTATATGAATTGCTGGAATAAGATAGGGCCCAACACAGACCCCTGAGGCACACCACTCGTCACCCTTTCTTCCTCTAAGTGATATCCCATTATTGATACTCCCTATATTCTGTTATTCATCTAGTTTGTTATCCACTTAACTAGGTGGTTATTAATGCCCAGTTTTATTAGTTTCTCTGTTACCACCCAGTGTGGAACTGAATCAAATGCTCTACTGAAGTCCAGCAGTATTACATCAACAGGTTCTCCCCAGTCCAAATATTTGCTAATATTTTTATAAAAGCAGACAAGGTTTATGGCACATGAATGCCCAGGTATGAATCCATGTTGGTTACCATTGAAACCAGGTCTTTCTGACATGCGTTGCTGTATCCTTTCTTTTATGATGGATTCCAATATTTTACACAGGACTGATATTAAATATACAGTATCAGCCTATAATTGCTCGTGTCCATTTTACACCCTTTCTTGTAAATTAGGGTAATTTTTGCAGCCTTCCGGTCATCAGAAGCCTCTCCTGTGTTCACAGATTGTTCAAACAGAATTTTCAAAGGTAAGTTAATGGTGTGTTTCATTAGTTCAGCATTCTAGGTGTAATATTATCTAATCTGAGGGCACTATGGAGTTTCAATTCCTCAGTTTTTCTTGTATTGTTCTCTGTATCTATTTTAAAAGGTTTGCCGATTGAACATCGACACCTCTACCATAAATGACAGCACAGCGCCACAGCAATTGGTCACTGTACTCTCACCATGGGACACCAGCACTGCTTTCTCAGGGTCTTGCACCCCACTCCCTAAATCAACTCCAACTCAGAGTTGATTATATTAAGTATGACTTTGCCCTCTGAAGAAAACAAAGTGTTCTTGGACAGATTAATGCCGACTGCAATTGCGGTTGACATAAATCTGTCACTGTATCATCGGTCAACAAAATATTTGTTGAACTGGCATGGTAGAGCCATTTTAAAATTTCCAATGTCTTTGTCAATATATGTATTGTTAATGATTTTTTTGGTATAGTACATGTTGAACAGAAATATTTTTCAAAACTGTTTGCAATGTCCACAGGGTCTGTAATTACACTATCATTTTCCTTTATTACTGCTTGTTCTGTTTCTTCCTTGTTAAGAGAATTTTTATAACTGTAGAACTTTTTACTGTTATATTTATTAGCTGTTGCTGTCAGTTGCTTCTCACGATAATGTTATGTTTTGTTTATTTTATTCTTACAGGCCCATTAAAGAACTTTAAATTAGTTCCAGTGTTGTACTGTACTGTGTTTTTTTTATAATTACTCTATACCTTATTTTCCTTTTTTACTACCTTAAATTTATCTTTATTGAATCACATTGGCTTCATTCCCTTGTTATTGTACATTCTGATTCATCTGACATGTTTAATCACGATCGAGCGTATTACGTGTTTAATATATTCCCAACATTCATTTACTGTTTTGTTTTTTAGGATGTTATTCCAATCAATTCCTCTCATTTTGTTACTTATTCCTTCTATATTCCTCCTATTCTCCATGAATACCTAACAGGGTACTTGGTACTCGGATCTATGTACAGAGTATTTTTTTCTATCCACGTGTGTTCAGGAAAAATATTCAGGGGCACATAAAAAAACTTGGTCCCCCCCTCTACTGTGACAAGAGGTAGTCTCCTGGCCATCCTCTACCACAATAATTTTCCACCCTTCACCCTCTTTTCTGGTCTTCCACACAGTGTTTTTAAAATGCTGGCTCCTAGCTTCAGGCGTTGAATATGACTTTTGAAATATGCACCCTCCTAGCCAGACCCCTGAGTCCTCAAAGTAGTCATGTTTACTAATGTGCCCTCAACCCCAATCCATGAATTGGGGAGGGCCAATAATCAAAGATTCATGCTAAATCATCTGACCCCCTCCAGCAGTACACCTGCTGCATTAAAGTAATAACATAATCTGGCTACATTAGTGAGTGGGGTGTAAGACTGGAAGGGAGGAGTGGAACACTTAGCCTCACTGATGATTAGACTGTCTGACCAATGACATTTGGCCCTAAACATGGATAATAAGTTCAGAATACTGCACAACTGGGGTGTCGAGTATGGACACTCACTAAACTTTCAACGAAGGTATGTGCACACCTCAAACCGAAATGTAAACTGAAAACAGAAGTTGTATCTGTAACAGAGAAGCAATTGATGACAAATTATCAAACCTGTGTAGAAAAATCCTGCAGCTGCTAGAGCTCTCGGGTCTGCATTTGCATCCTTCGGCCACATTTTGAAGGACTCAAGACGGACTTCTTCATCCTCAAAGATATTCTGACTTGACTTAGAATATTCTTTCATGAAAGAGAGCATTGATGAATGGCATTAGTAAAGTATCAGAGGCAAAATCGGTGTATATCTCAATAGCAATCAGTATTTAAATGTAATCAACACACAAAACAGTAGAGGCAATGACCAGTTGAGCATTCAGAAAGCTAAGCACTCAAGTAATTTAAATATTTTGAAAGCTGAGTATTAGTTGGATGACTTTAAAGCAGGTGTTCTTGGAATGTCGGCTTTAAAAAAAAAAAATACTCTGGTCAGAGCCGATATGACTGCGTAGAGAGTTTAGGTGCTTCTTAGACATGGAGCTCACGAATATCAGAGCAGCAGAGTATAGGGTGTTTCAGAGCAGTGGTGGCGGTGTATGGTGGCGAATCAGAGCACCACCAGGGGATGCTACTGAAAGTCTTAAATAAAATAAGTAAATAAAAATGCCGGTGCAGTATGCTATTCATAGGATGGTGGCCACGACAGAACTGCGCATGCACGGCACTCGTGCATGTGCAGTTCCACTGACTGGCATGCTGCACTTACATTTTTATTTACTTATTTTATTTAGAAGTTTCAGCAGTGTCCTCCGGCAGTGCTTTGATCCACCAGCATATGCCGTCTCCACTCTGAAAAATGGTACACTTCACCGCCCAGAAGTAATGGGGAAATGCCACAGTGAAGTAGTGCACCCGTGTGTGTGTGGGGGCTCTATCCATGGAGGGCATACAGCAATGGAATCAACACTGTAGTGAGCTCACTGCATCACTGTAGGAAAATGGATGCATTCTGCTCAAGGTCCCTTTTGTCTCCTACAGTGATCGCAAAACATCTGTGGAGCTCCATCCATGCAACTGTAAAAATGGCACTGGCTGCTTGCTGTTCACTAATATACTGTAGTGCCTAGGCTTCCTTACAGTATTAAACAATCTGTGGGAAAATATCTCTTTAACTTTACTTATTTTCTACAGATCTGAAGAAAAGATAACCTTAGCACCCCCCGCCTCCCCAACTTCTGCTAGACCTTCATTGGTTGAAGTTCTTTTTGGACACCTATCCTGATTTGACTAGCTTAAGCCACAGCAGGCCAAGGCCATGTTTTTGTCAGGCAACAAAAATAAATGAGTACAGTTATGGTAAATTTAAATGCTTTAATTTTTCATTTTACAGTTTATTTATTCAGAATTGCCCAACTCAGATGCAACATCTTGTTTCTGGTGGGGTTCTGATTTTACCCATTTCCACATCTAGGGAGACTGGAGCACTGGGAGATTAAATGACTTGGCCAAGTTCATATAGAGAGTTATTGGCTCTAGTTGGGTTTGAACCTGCCAGCTCCCAGTTACCAAGCTGGTGCTGTAACCACTAGAGCACCCTGCCTATAGTTTACAAATAGTTTGTAACAACCCCCTCCCTGTACTAGGGGGTGCGGGTGTCACTAGCAGTGTCCTGCAGAACACTGGGGGCTGTGGCATCACTGCTCTGCTTTAGAGATGGGAGAGAAGCTTAGAACACAATCTATGCACCCCTACAGCTGAGAAAAGGAGGTGGTGTGTTAGATTATAGGAACATTGGTGGTGAAGATGGTCATGTCTGTTCAGCAGAAGGGGGACAGGGGACATCCTGCTCTATGGGGCTCTCATCTGGAGCCATGTGGCCAGGTGGGAGACTGTCTTGGTGCTCTCTGCAGTGTACAAGGCAGGGGCTATGATGCAGACATTGCCAAATTAAGTGCTTAAGTACTGGGTGCCAGGGGATGATGGTGTAATAGAGGGGTGGGCACATGATGCATCACACCATGTGGCTGGTTGTAGGACATGGGCCACCCCACCTGAGGCATGGACTGTCTTACCTGCAGAAAGGGAGCCAAGCCTTCCTTGATGCATGAGGCTGGCGTGAAGTCCTGAATATCAGCTGTGGGTCCTGCAGTGGACCAGGCTTGAGGCCTCGGGTATCTTAAACATTCTTCTGCTCCCCAGGGGTAGGGGTTCTGTTTTGGTGATAGGGATGTGTAACCCTTAGGAGACGCTATTCTAAGGGCTACTAACCCTGTATGTATGGCAATACACAGGTTGAGGGGCCTGAGTTCTGTAATTGGGTGCCTCCACCAAGAGAATTGGAATTGGGGAAGCTCACCTGCTCTGGTATAGCCCTCTGGGATGCTATAACCACCCACCAACCCTTCTAGTGGCCTAGACAATAATACAGTGTTACATTCACATTCAGTAAGTAGCAGTAATAATATGCTCACACCCCTTTCACTTACCACCAGGGCTAGATCTGCTGCAACTGCCCTGGAGACCACCTGGAAAATAAGATCAGCAATGTAACAATACAATGTTACCACTGTAACCACACTAATAATATGCACACTATCCAGGTTAAACGTGAAAAAGGACAATCAGATTTATTTAGGGGCAGTGAACAAGGGAGGGGTGTGAATCTAGCAGAATGATTAGCAATCTGATTTGGATCAAGATTGATCTGCATGCACTGTAAGTCCCAATTAGACAGTTCAACAATCCTGGGTACCCAATATATCATGCAGGCTAGCCTGAAGCATTGACCGGGGTGGCTGGCGTTGCAGCTGTTGTTGGGGCCCTTAAGAAAGAAACAGTTAAACATGTACACAGCCCAATTATTTGCAATCCAAGCTGGATGGCTCAGTCTGTTGCAATAACCCAGAACAAGAAACAGTTAGATGGTAACACAATGACTGTTGCTTTTGTTGCAGGGTGCTACCCTGGTTTGTACTCATGCTGCCAGGACCTGGATGCAGGAGAGGTGAGATGTAGACCTTGTGGTGATGATCAGGGAGGCCAGGGGAAGCAGGGCCGACATGACTCACCTCTGTGTTGTCACTGCCTGTTTGATGTTGTTGAGCAGGGGGCCAAATCCCCAAGCAGGTTTTTCACCGAGATGGTCTCTGAAGCAAGAGTAGTGGCCTAGGCCACGGTGGAAGGGCCCAGGCAGGATGAACAGTTCTGCAAAAGTTTGTGATCTTCTCTTGGTGAAGCTTCCAGCTGGTGCAAAAGATTCTGCCGTGGGGAACCAAATCAAGACCCACGAAACACATTCAGCACATTTAAATCACTACTTTTTCTAACAGTTCAGATACAGTCCGGTTGCAAATGATAGCTTCACTAAGCAAACCTTTCAATCCAAGACAAATTCTGTTATCAGATGGGCCGATCGCTTATGGAGAAAGTCTTCGGTCCAAACCACACGTTGCAATAACAAACTTCTTCTTTCTTCTGCTGCGGATTCCAAACATGGAAATTGGAACCAGATCTGACTTCTGCAAAAGGCAATTCACTGGCAGGAGAACATGGCAGTCAGGCCAGCAAAGCCTCTTCCCACCAATTCCCCTATGCTCCTTCTGGGAGCAGCTGCTCAAAAGCTCGAGCTGTTCACTCTTTAACCTCCAACTCTAACTGATCCACTGCTTCAGGCAGTTTTGACTATTTGCTCTGTAATCCAAAAGGTTCTGTTGGCTGAGGGAGCTGTCAGTCATAGTAAGGTTCCCCCCCCCCCCAGGTCCATTTGGGTGCCAACACTTAAAACTACATAAACTACAGAATTCCTTCCCACAAGATTCCTGGGAACAGTCTCCATTTTAGGTCCCCAGCAGTTTGTTGGTCCAAATACTGGAAGTCCAGAACCTAACATGGTGGCTTCCATCCAAATGTTCGAACTGCAATAAAAGCAGGTTAGACAAACTTCTCTATCTTTATTATAATAGCAAATTAGCAATAAATAATCACAGTTCCTAAGAGGGCTCCCTCTGTGCAAGTAGCAACTAGAGAATGGAGCAGAATAGTAGACTGTCTGGACAGTCACAAGCCTCAATTACTCAGACCCAGCCCAGACTAATTTCTAAATGCAACTTAGCCATTTTCTTAAAGGGACAGGTGTGGAGGCTCGCTAGGGTACTCTCATGCAGACAGATAGAACTACTGAAAGCAGGACACCAGCCTGAGAATGGGCATTAGAGAGACCAGGAAGACATTATAGTAAACCTCAATTTGTAGGGGGGTTACAAATGGATTTAGGGAGCAGTTACTAGGACCCTTGAAGGATAAGGGAATTCTAGGGGCACCAACTCAAGGAGTGCACTTGAACACCTTTTAGGCCTAAACGGATTCCCCAAAGATTGGGAGACAATTGGTTTTCTGGGAACTGGCCTTGAGAAAGAGTTGGTGACCATCCAGATAACTGAAGTTAGAGGAGATGTACCAGAAGGGATACTTATGGTATGTAACCAGCCTCTCTTCTTCTAGATTGAGGCAGGCTGCTGGAGAGCCCTGGAAGGGTTCAGCCTGTCCCTGAGATATGTTATTCAGTGGGCCTCAGCTTGCAGCCATAGCATCTGGAGTTCGTGCACTGAGTTTCCTGACTCAGCCAGAAGTAGAAAATTTGGGCATGAATATTCAAGGCTCTGCCCTTCTCCCTTTAACACTATAAGAGTGGGAGTTGCAATGACTGGCTGGGGGATAAAGAGGGAAGTTTGGACTCAGAACAGTGAGCCAGAGTGAGAGTCCAGCTACTCCATCTGTGTCCAAACTGAGGGTACCTGCAGTCTGAGAAATGTTGGCAGGATTCATGGGTCTGGGTGGCACTAGCCCCTTCTAACTAGGTCTCTAGAGGTACGGGACCCAACCAGGGTCCTGGATCAGAAGACAGCCCCCCAAAACACCAGTCAGTAGGAGGGGAACATGATCAGGAGTTCTGTCTTGGGAGAAAGAGATAATGGAGACAGGATGGGTACTAGGGAGTACAGGAGGGTGAGGTGGGCAGCACCCCTCAAGAGAGGTGGTTCCACCATGTCAAAATGCAGCACAGTGATAGCCACAATGTCGACAGGCAAAATTTCACCTGTCAGACATAGGCTGTTTTTTTTCAGGGGGCTTCATCTGCCTCACTCCCCCAACCCCCAATCTCTAAAGATCCAACTCAGAGTTGCGCTTGACTTGGAAGGGGGGAGTATCACAGGGGAAAAGGTGAAATTTTGCCAGCAGAACCATTACAGCAACAATTTCAAATTTTGCTGAAATTGTCACTGTAATGACTTTCACTGTTGAAATGTCACTGTTTCAATGTGAGACGAAGAAAGGTCACTGGAATCCTTGTGGATCCATTCCTATCAACAGTATGCAAGAGAGATAGCAGACAAGTAAGTGCACCAATACTTAATTGCTTGTGGGAGAAAAAAAAAGCAGTTAACTAATGTGTAACCCCCCACCGGGAAATGAAACCATTAAAATGGTAAATGGTAATTGGTAATGGTCATCGAGATATGTAACCTGGCAAGAGCTGAGGTTGGTAAGCCCCCAGTATGGGGCTAGGCACAGAAAGCCTGTTCTTTAGACCACAAGGGCTAGCAGTCTGGAGCCAGAAGGGAGACACACACGGTTGAACCAATTGTTCATTTATTTAGAAGTGAATCATAATGCTAATGTACTGAATCACTGTGATGCCACTTACTAGCACAGGAGACACATGCCGGCACAGCTTCCCTCAGGGTTGTCTCCACTCTCCCTGGGAGGATGAAAAATGTGCACAAGGTTTTGGGAGCACCAGGGCTCCAGAAATCCCCAAAACTGGGAATTAGGGTTAATTCTGAGTAATGCAACAGCAGAGTCCATTGTATACAATGGGGGGGGGGGAGGTTAAAGTAATTTACAGAGTAGCATAGTGGGTGAAGATATGTTTAATAATTGAACATGCCAAGGATAATGAAATAGTTGATGGCTGAATTAAGCCAGCCGGGATAATGCCCTTCAAAGCAGTGTAAGAACAGTACAGTGGTAATGACACATTCTGCTTGATCCCAGCTCCAACCGGTGTAAGGAAAGTGCTCTTCTGGATGACAGATAACTTCATATACCCCGAGGCACAGATGGTAGCCAGCCCTTATGTGTGTTGGCTCGTCCTCCAGTATTTGGGGGATGAAGGCACTTGGAGCACTATGCACTAGATGGCCTGAGACCTCATGCACAATTTAAACTTTATTTGGTGCAAACTGGTTCAGTAACTACTGAGATATGGGCCCCAAAAGACTTCTGTCTATAGAGGAAAAGAAAGACTGGCACTTGTTGCAGTTTATTTTCCCAGCTGATCAGACTGAACGTGAATCATCTGGAAGAGGAGTAGTTGGTACCTACAATGAATCTGCATGGCATCAAGTGTTTGGAGCTTGAGTCCTGAAGTCCCACCTTGCTATGCAAATGAGTAGTGGATAGAAGATGGTTTGCATACTGGTTGCATGCACAAGAGCAGTCCTGCATGAAGGCAAGAGTGAATATTGATTGAGGAGCAGCAACGGAACCTGCCAATAAAGGCCCTGCCAGAACCAGCATAGAGTGCAGATCAACCAGTGGTCCCATAGAAAAGCAGATTACTGACCCTTCTGCATGACCATGGAGGGCTCAGACAACTGTTCTTGACTGCTGCTATAGCACCAGAGCTCAAAGAGTAAGCGGACAACTTGATCACTCCACACCGCTATTGCTCACCCAGAATATGGGGGCATGACCAAAGACGTCTGCCACTTTTCACAGTAAGACCTCAATTAAGGACTCCACTAATGAATCACCCCTCTTGGGAATCATCTCAGCTATTGCTTAAACAATAATAAAGGGAAGCAAGCAAGTACAGCAAACAGGTCATTGAAACAAAGTAAAAGTAATTTTTCAAGTAACTGCATCAAGCCTCTTGTGTGTGCATTGGTATAGATCACCGAGCAACCTTACTTTATTGATCTTTTGAGAAAGAAAAGTCAGGATCAGGAAGTGCCAGGGAGCAGGGACCACCAAGTCATCATGCAGTCCAGACTCGGTCCAAGACTTAAAGAATGGTTGCTAAATCATGAGATGAGTCCTGCAAGACTCCAAATAGAGAGTGAAGCACTTGAAAAGTTGTTGAGATGCTCAGGAACAGGCCTCAGGGGGTGGCTGCCAACTGTGTCTGCTCCTGGGTATTGTTATCACTGCTTTATTCATGTTGGAAAAATGTGGTCATTAAAACTGTGTGAGCCATGCTGACCATGCCATTCTGTGTCCTTGTATAGAAATTGTCCCAGATCCCCATTAACGATCCCCTGGGTTATGGCCCACTGAAGAAGGGGAGATGACACAATCTGCTATGCCTGCTCCTACCGCCACCACCTCTGACCTATATCAGCCAGTAAAAGAGGCCCTAACCAAGGGCTTGAAGGATGTAGAACAGGCCTTAGATGAAGGCCTACATCATAGAAGAGGACCCACCTAGTAGAGATGCCCTCGGCCCAGGAGGTGACTGTTGAGATGCAGGAGGGAGGCCGGACCATTCAGTCAGAGATCTAGTGAGGTCCCCGATGTGGTCACAAGCCACCTCCCTGACTGACTTTGATGTGTGAGTGGTCTGTTGTACCTGCAATGAAAGCAGCTTGTGGTTAGGGGTGAGTCTGATTGGCAGCCTGGAGTGGCTAGTCTGCTCACCATGTCCGAAGACACCGGCCAATTTCAAAACCATATCTCCTGACATGGTTGCCAGTCATGTGGATTGCCAAGAGGTCAGTCTTCAGCCAGTCCTAACTGACCCCCCAAAGAAGGACAGCAGCCAGATTGTTAGGCCTGAAGAGCAGCTGGAATCTGCCAGTGTGGTGGTGGAGGTGGTTACAGATGAAGAGGCCACAGAAACAGCACTAAGAGTATCCTGAGAAAGGGTCCATGTCCCCTCCTGTGACAGTTGCCACCGCACTAGCGGTATCAGAGCAACAAACAGCAGAGGTCCACACTCTGTAAACTATGTATGCTAGCAACAGGAAATAAAGGAAGCTGTGAAACGATGGTGGCAAGTACCATGGCTGCCTTCAGGAAAAGGAGATGTAAAAGCTTTGGAAAAATAAGTTAGGGAGACAGTAATCAAGAAATGGGTCAAAACTTGCTAAGTGTACTGCTTCCTGTACATTCTGGGATGGCTCTTGAAAATTGTTGAAACTCAGTGCAAGCATGTTTTGCTACTAGAGGCTAAGAATGAAACAGAAAAGGGGGACCATGTGTTCTACCTGCAAAATAAAGAACAAACAGATTGCATTGCTAGCTCCAAAGTTTCCACCTGAGACATGGGCAGAAGCATCTGGATTCATAAAGTCCTCCACACAGTTCTGAATGGAATACAGACTGGTTCTTTCGTGTGGACCATTCAACTGAATGGTAAGTGAGTGAAGAGGCCCCATCTGAAGCACTACCCATGAGGAAATCCTCTAGACTTTTAAGAAAGCCAACAAAGGGTCATAAGGCTCCCAGTCTCTGCTCCAAGGATCAGGACCACAGTTAATGTAACAATTTTAAGATGCTAATGGGCTTTCTCCTTCACAAAAGAGGGAGAAATTGACTTCACTACTCCAGAGAAGGAGCAGCTTCTGACCTCAGTTCTAGGAGGCTACGACTTGCCTTGTACACGGACAGTGCAGCACAGGCCACATTTGCACTACCTCAAGTTTTGCACTTAGGATCCAGAGACCTACCCCATGAGGAAGTGGGGTGTTACTGATCTCACAAACTGAAAAGTAAAGGACTTCCTCATGCAACTATTAAAAACAACTTTGCAATTTTTGAAAACAAAAATATTTTCTTTGGGAATGGTGTGTGGTGTGTGTTTCTTTTTTCCTGCTTTCTTGCAGGAGAGGTTCGGCCATATCATCGAGTCCCTGCAGGATCCAAAAGAAGAAAGGGGAAGTAAAATGAGGCAGAAGATGCCATGAAAGTGAAGACTGCTGCAGGGTGACAAGACATTGTCCTGGCCCTTAGGCAGGTATCGCTGGTTTAAGTACTGTATGTTAAAGCATTGGGATTAAGAAGTGTTAAGGGAATTGTAGTTTGTGTAGTATAGCTAGCATATGCCTCACCACATATCTAATTAAGACCCATCGTACATAGCCCCCCCTCCAGGATACAGGTAAGGCCTTCTGTATGCTCCGGCCTGCAGCAGATGCAGCCTGAAGGAAGAGTACCGCATCACACTCATAGGAATACTAAGAGGCCAATACCACCTGTAAAGGAGCTGAGACCAGTTTCAGGTCACCCTAATGGGGGACCACAAGAATTTTGGAAAGAGAGTGTAACCAGCCTCTCTCTTCTTCCACCTCAAAGCAGGCTACCAGAGAGTATTCGGAGGGTTAAGCCTGATCCTGAGATGTGTTCTTTGGTAGGTCTCAGCTTGAAGCCAGGGTGTCTGAAGTTTGTGCTCTGGGTTTTCTGACTCTGCCAGAAGCGGGGAAACTCAGGCATGAATATTCATAGAAAAAAGTCTAAAAGAATTACTGCAATCAACTCAGCCCAGAATAGGTATGCAGCACTTCTAAGAGGGGCGGCTCACCCCCACACAGAAGTAATCCAAAGCAACGAAGGACGCAAATAGTTGTCACAGTCTATAGACGAATATGTGGAAATAAAGAGTTAAGTCCAAGTTTAAAGTATACAAAGGACTGAAATTTATTCATAGACTCTATTCCACAATTATATAGTAGCAAAAATATAAAATAATAATTCAAATCCAAGACTGTTCAAAAGAATCTCTGCAAAAAGGCAAGCTAAATTCCCCAGCACCTCGACTCCAGAGTCTTCAAAGGGGTCTTCGAAGACCTGCTGGAGTCGAGGCACTAGCGGAATTTAGCTTGCCTTTTTGCAGAGATTCTCTTTAACATTCTTGGATTTGAATTTCTATTTTATATTTTTGCTACTATGAATATTCATAGCCCTGCCCTTCCTCCTTTATACTATATGAGGGAGAGGCAATTTGAGTGACGGGGGGGGCTTCAGGCTCAGATCAACAAGCTAGAGCAAGAGTTTATCCACTGCAATAATGACCAAGCTGAAGGGTTATGAGGCTTCAGGGACAGTGGCAGTGTCCCTGGCACTGGGTGGCACTTGTCTCCTTTGGTGGGGTCCCTGGAGGTTCGAGACCCAGCTGAGTTCCTGAAGCAGAGGAAGAACCCCCAAGAACACCAGCCAGTAGGAGAAGGACCTTATCAGGAGCCCTACCCTGGAAGAAAGGCAAGGTCAAGACCTGATGAGCACAGGGAGTAGTAGAGGGCCACCCCTCAAGGAGATGGATGGGGTCCTTCCAGATCTGCTTCCATCAACAGTACACAAGGGGGAGAAAGCAACTTTATAAGTTCACCTTCATTAACTGCTCTGTAGGAGAAATAAGGCCTAGGCAGTTAATATATGTGTAACCTCTGGGAAACTGAACTGTGAACAGAGTAATTGGTAATGGGCATCAGGATAGGGGGCTAGGCAAAAGTTGGGTCCATTAAGTCTCCAGGATGGGGCCAGGCATAGGGAGCCTGTTCTTTGGGCCACTAGGGCTATCACAAAATTCCAGACCTGGAAGCCATCATGACAGACGATAATGTGGATTTAGTGGCCATACCAGAATCTTGGTGCACTGAGCACCACAACTAGGACAAGGCCATAATGGGCTACTTTCTGTTCAGGAGAGACAGGGCATAGAGTAGGAGCAGAAGGGTTGTATTATATGTGAGGTAGGGAATCAAGGCCGCAGAGGTACAAGGGCACCTAAAGGAAAAGGAGGGTATGGAGGTGCTGTGGGTCAACCTGGAGACAGGCTCTAGGGCTGCTATCCATAGAGGGGTAGTGTACAGACCTCAGCACAGAGAGAGGAGTTGGATAAGGCACTTGGGGAAGCCATCATCAGGATGGCAAGTAAAGGGAAGGTGCTAGCAGCTAGTTGGTGACTTCAATCTGCCTGATGTAGAGTGCAGCCTTTCAGCAGCAGCTTCAACAAGTATCAGGGGTATTCTTAACTCCCTGTAAGGGGCGTTTCCCAGACAGCTAACCAAAAAACCCATTAAAGACAGGACAGTATTGGACCTGGTGCTTATTTATTTATTTATTTATTTATTTATTTATTTATTGGAATCTCGGATAACACCTTTGAGCTAAAAGGTCGTTTACAAAGGTTCCACAGTATAAGGCAATAGACAAGTTACGTAGACATTACAAAACAGATAGGGGTATATACAGCAGGCAAGTACATTATGGTACATACAGATACAGATTCAAGCAAGTACAGTTAAAATACATCAGGTAGGAGAAGTCAACCTTATTGCAACAGTACTAAGAGCATACTTAAGGTGGACAAGCAATTTATAGTGGTAGCTGACCTTTAGAGCGTGCAGGTAGAGTTATGGAGGGTAAGTAGTGGTGGTGACCAAAGGAGGGGGAGGACAGAATAGATTAGAGCAGGGGGAGGGTGGGGACATTGACAAAGGGGGTGACAGAATAAGGGGGTTGAGTAGTCAGAGGGGTGGGATTGGATAGGAATCTACCCAGGGTTATGTAAGTAGGTGATAGAGCAGGAGCTGGGTGATGTGGCGGAGAGAGGCATAAGGAAAGGGTTTTAAAGTGGGGGTGAGGTGAGAGGGAAACTGGGGGCTGAAAATAGGGGGATTAATATTTGTGAAGAGAAAGCAGGACAGTGGCAGGATAAAGAGGGGATGTGGGGGTAAGTGATGCTTACAAACAGGGACAGCATTGCAGCCATCACAGTGGACAGTCCCCTGGGTATCGGTGATCATCATACTGTGTGATTTAAGATAAAGACAGGGACAGAGGCTAAATGCATGAGAACAAAGGTTTTGAACTTTAGGAGGGCAGATTTTAAAGAAATGGGAGACAGTCTCAGACACTGCTTTGAAGGGGGGATTGCCAGGGAGGAGTAGAGGCACACTGGGTGAAAATAAGAGAGGGCATACTTAAAGCCACCATCCTCTGCATGAAGGAAGTGAGTAAAAGCAAAAGGAAAACAAGGCTGTTATGATTCTCTAAGAAAGTGGCAAATATGGTGAAGGAAAAAAAGGGTGAAATTCAGGAGGTTTAAGGAAACACAGATGGATAAAAACGGAGATATACCAAGTAAAGCAGAGGCAGGCAAGATGGTGAGAGGAGCAAATGTGCAGATAGCAGAAATAATCAGCAAAGGGTCAATAAGCAGGGAATAAGACTTTCTTCAGATGCATAATTTAGAAGAAGAAAGCAATAGTGAGGATTAGAAGGGTGGAAGTGGAATACTGCAGAGAAGAGGTCCAAGAAAAAAACATCATCCTGAACAGGTACTTCTGCTCAGTCTTCACAGTGGAAGTGGAAGGAGACAGACCATCAGGGAGCAACCAGAATGGGGTGGGAAGGGGGAGCTGGGCACAAGTCCATTTCAGAGGAAAGAGTCAAAAAGGTACAGGATAATAGGATCAGATGGAATACACCCTTAGACACTAAAAGAACCCAGGAAGGTGCTGGCTGCCCCACTGACAGCCTTGTACAACAGCTCACTGCAAAAAGGTGTGGTTCTGGAGGACTGGACAAGAGCTGACATGGTCATGCCACATAAGAGCAGCAGCAGGGAAGAAGCTAGCAACTATAGGCTGATCAGTCTTACTTAAACCTTACTGAAGGAAAGACTAGTGTAGTATCTTGAATCCAGTGGGCTGCAATACCAGAGGCAGCATGATTTCACCAGAGGAAGGTTGTGTCAGACAAATCTGATATAGTTCTTTGACCGAGTGACCAGGAAAATAGATTGAGGGGGCAGCAGACATGGTCTAGCTAGACTTTAGCATGGCATTCAGCACTTTACCACACAGGAGGCTGATAAAGAAATTGAACAGGAAGTGGGTTAGAAACTGGTTAATGGATAGGAGACAGATGGTATTGGTTAACAGCACTCACTCTAAGGATGGGTTAGTGACCAGCAGGATATCACAGGGCTTAGTATGGGGACCAGTCTTTTTCAATGCCTTTGTAGGTGACACTGCAGTGGACTAAAAGCAAAACAGCTCCAAGCTGCTGAAGAGTGTGCCGAGTGTGCAATTTAGTACAGTGAAAAGCAGCAAGTACCAGCACTACTCAGAATACTCCTATATTCGTCAATATTTTAATATTACAATGTAAAGGATGCCAAAGACAACATCAAACCGCATAGCCCTCTACTGGTTTTGCATGTACATGTGCATTCTGATGGTGCATACGTACGTGCGAAACCGGTAGAGGGTGACACACTTTGATGTTGCCTGTTGGCATCCTTTACATTTTAATACTAAAATATTGACAAATAAATGAGTGTCCTGACTACTGCTGGTACATGCTGCTTTACATGACACTACAATAGAACTGGAAGGGAAGGTATGCCTTTTTGCAGATGACACCAAAATCTGCAGTAGGGTGGAGACTCAAGAGGGGGTGGCAAAAATGAATGCACAGGGATCTTGGGGAAACTCAAGGAGTGGTCAAAAGCATGGCAGTTGGAGTTTGTTATATGTTACTTAGTCTATTCATGATGTATGTCTACAGTTCGAGCTTGCTGTTTCAGGTGTGCTAATAAGGGTGAAATGAAATTTTCTTGTCAGGACTTTCTGTCCTGACAAGATAACTGTCTGCCTGCACAAATTGTTGTTCTTAGTGAAATTTACTTCTCGTTATTTACTATTCCAACTCCACACCACCATGGAGTGACAATCGAATGTGTTTCCCTTTAAAAACATTTGAGAACACATTTTGAGTCTTTGGCATGATTTGAGCTATGTCTCTTGTAGAAAATACAATATACTTTGTGTCTACCTGGATTCAAAATGCTGATCCTTTCCTGCTAAGCAAGACATTCAGTGGGCCACTGAGCTGCAGGGAAAAGAGCTACAGTTCCAGAGGTGTAGAGGTTAAGTTACAACTTGCAAAGCAGGTGTCCTGGATCCTAATCCCAGCAGGGGGTTATAAACTACAAGCTAAGGAAAAGCTGAAGTTGTATTGTGTTGATGAAACCCTTTCACTGCCATCAGCAATGACATCTAACAGTTTTTCTCATACTACATAATCTGTATCGAGAAAGGAAAAATGGACCATTCTGTGGATCAAACTTAGGCTGCGTAGGTCTGAAATACTATGACAAGCCCTAAAAGCCTTGTCGCTGACATCATCGATGACATCAGGCAGCTGAATCCCTCAAAGTGAATGTATCCAGAACTTAGCAAAATGCAGAAAAGAAAATGCATGAACAAGAGGTGCTTCACAGGTTACACTTCCTCTGCCACCTAAAATAATCAAAAAGCATTAGATAACTCAGGTCACAAGCCTCAGTTATAATTTAATGGGCCAAAAAAACAGAGCACACTGAGGTGTCCCACAGCAACAACTCATAGAGTTGCTGCACAAAAAGCTGTTCCCATTTTCCAGGGGAAGGAGTTCCCATGGTGCATAAGACAGAATGCAAATTAAATATTCCAGATGTTACCTGGAAAAAATTGGGTTTGCATCCAGTAACACTGCAGGTTAATACTCACACACATCTGACTCTGGCATAGTCATGTGCTACACACACATACATCCACCCCCCCCACCCGCCTGACCCATACCTTAGGCCTGTTCGTGGGTTGTAGATGAAAGTGTTGCATAGGTCTCTGTATGTCTTCCCTAGTAGTTTAGTAGCCCCCTCCCTAACTCATGCACTAAAAGCTCTCTGATTGTCCAAGGGATCCAACTCCCTCCCGATCCACATTTCCGCAAAATCCTCCAGCTCACTGGCAAGTCAAAGATATATGTCCTTCGATGGCACTTTGGGTCTCATTGCACATTTGTGATGTCTCTACTGCCTGATGTAATAGCTCTACTAGCAAGGGACATTGGAAAAGTGTGACCAGCCCAGTAGAGGTTGCTTTGCCTCTGTACCTGGCATTGCTTTCCCATTAGCATGGTGACCCTGCCCCCATCAATGCACAATCACACTCTGCAGTATGCTGGAGCAAAATGAAATTATGACCCACTTTTAGCATTCTGTAGCTCAGGGGAACAAATCAAGGGACTCATGCAAACTCACTGGCATGATGAATTCCCAACAGTTGATTGTGGCTGAGAATTGGCCTGCTGTTTATCTTCCAGCTGTTGTGGGCATTATAACCAGTTATAAGTCTAATTAATAATTCATGATGGCAGCACCATCTGTGATTGGCTGCCACACCAGTCTGAAACCTCTTAGAAATGACCGGTGCTGCACCTGTTGTCATCTTCGCACTGCTGCTGCTATCAAAAGAGAAACCCACTCACATCTTCTGCGGCACTTTGCCTGACAGAAAGTTTTCAGCAAATAACACTGACAAAGCCGAGAATAATAGCATCTAATAGAAATGTCTGTACCTGAGCCTAATTTCGATGTTGAGCTGCACAAACATCTACATACCATGCACTCCAACTGCAATGCTTATGATCAGCACCGAACAAAGTGAGAAAAAAAACAACCATTACTGTGATTAGACTTATAATTACAATAATGACATTAGAGCTGGTCATTTCCTCAGATTACCAACTGGCTGGGTGGAAGGCCCTCGCAGCTCCCTCCCAAGCCGGTTGTTAATTTCAAGGAAATGACCAGCTCCTCTGTCATTATTGCTTAATTACTACCAACACTAGACTGAGCAGGAAATGAAACTGAGGGACAAATTACTATAGTAATTAAGTAAAACATTTTATTTTTAAACAGGAAAACATGTCATTAGGACCGAGGTCCTGTTCACAAGACAGTCCTGTATGTGAAGCCTTAAATTACACAATGATTATAAAAACACAATATACACTATACAAATTACTAGTCATGTTACATTCTCAGCATACATTATATGCATTTCAGTATACTATGTATGGGCTTCAGAATGATGGTGTAAATAATTCAGCATATAGTGATTGCATTTTGGTATTCTATGTATGTGGTGTGTGTATTTCAGTATATGGTATATGGATTTTAATATGTAGTGTATGTGCTTTAATATACTGTATGTGTTTCATTATATGATATGTTTTTTATCATAATGGTGTGTTTCCACACATAGTGTAATAATTGCAGTACACAGAGTATGTGTTCAAGGTGGTTCTTTATGGCAACGGTGGGTGTTCAGAGTGAGCCCTGCCTCTTCACAGATAATACTAAGATGTGTAGAAAAGTGGACAGCGACAATGGGATTAGGGCACTATGGGTGAACCTGGGAAGGCTGGAAAACTGATCCAAGATTTGACAGCTGAATTTTAATGCAAAAAAATGCAAGGTCATGCACATCGGGAACAAAAAACAGAAACACGGTACCTGATGGGGGAGTAGTGTTAGAAAGGGCGTCAGACACAAGGATCTGAGAGTGATATCAGACAGTCTGAAATCTACAATACAGTGCAACAGGCAGTGCAGTAGGCAAAAAGGATGCTGGGCTGCATAGGAAGGGGAATCAGTAGTAGAAATAGTGACATGATCATTCCACTGTACAGATTCCTGGTGTGTCTGCATGTGGAGTACTGTGCAAGCTTCTGTAACCCATACAATACATATGGAAGGGTCGTGAGAGGGTAGCGTCTGTACAGAGATGGAAGACCAGAATGATCTGGAGTATTGGGAGAAGACATATGACAAGCAACTAAGGGATCTCAACACAAATTTTGAGGACATATCCAGGTTCTGAAATGTTTAACATTTAAAATATTCTCCATTGTATGCTTGGAGTCTCAATTGTTTTATCAAATAAAACATTGGTTATTTTCCTGTGTTTATGTATTTTGTTAGTACATTGATGCAACAGTACACCACTGTAATCTAAACACATATTAGTTGGTTTTACCTGTATATAAATTTAGAGGCTAATAGCACTATAAGCGTAGGTGCTAAAATACCATGCTATACATCGTTGAAAGGAGAGAGACCTTTCCAAATGTGCATAGTATGATCTTTCAGTTTACATCGATATAAAGAACCCACACCATTGTAAAGATCACTTTGATCTTATAAATAATAGTACATATTTAGAAGCTAATCTATGTAAAGGCTGAAATACGAGAACATCATACTATACTGTACACCATTGGAATGATGTGACAGTCACCGTTCCAAAAATGCGTAGTATGAGCTTCTAGCTCCAAGGTTTAGGGGGATATAAGCCTATACAATTATCATGATTTAGAAAAAAAGCACTGAAGCATACAGTACCATATATCAATGTACCTATTACATCAATGTACCAATACAGTACATCACTATAAACATCAAACTGATTTTTTAATGTGAAAATACCTGTACAATATTTTCTCCTTTTTGGTTCATATACATGAAAAATAAACAATAATAGTATAATTGTTGACAATATGCAGCAATCATTTATTTGTTTATTCAAGGTTCACAGTATAAGATAGGTTCTATGAGACCAAAATCTCTTTTTAACAGACTATCCTAAACACCAAATGATTGATGGCAATTAGACAAACATATAATTTGTTAATCAGAACAAGTGTAAAATGTGTCAGAGCTGGCTTTTCAAGGAGGGAGAAAAGGAAGCTAAACCGAACACTTTCTCAGAGTGGGATCAAGAGACTTTCAAGCTGAGAGGGCAGCTAAAGAAAACAAAGCTTTGACAAATATGAATGAAACCAGAGGAGAGGAAAATGTAGAGTTTAGTCATCCTGTGGCTCATAACTGTCATAGGTGACCACAAATTTATTAAAAAGATATGGGACAGGTGCATTATGAATCGATTTCCGTGATCATTTTAGCCAGTTTAGCTCTCTTACTGATTCAGAGGAGGGCCAGCCAAGTTGGTGCAACATAATGTAATGGTGTTTTTCAAAGCTCCGGTTCAAAATGAAGTGTCATAGTCTGGTAAAGCTTAGCAAGACTGGGGAAAGTGCTCGCTCCACCGGCTCACATAGCCCAGCGGTCGGGCAGCAATTTCAAGGCCACTGACCAAGCTGCCCAGCCCAGATTCAACTCCCTCCAAGTGGCACCCCTTGACTGGGAAAAAGCTCGCTCCACCGGCTCACATAGCCCTGCAGTCGGGCGGCAATTTCAAGGCCACCGACTAAGCCGCCCAGCCCGATACAACTCCCTCCAGGGTACTGCACCTCCACCAGCCTATCGGAAGCTGAGCGCCTTTTCGCTGAGTGGCCCCGATTGGTCAGGAGCCGAAGTCTTGCAATTCGAACTTTCCTCCGATAAAAGGACTTTGCTTTCCCCTCTGGGTTAAAATTGGAACATTTTACCAGTACAGGCTTCTTGTTTAAATTGTAATTGTTATAGAAAATGCAGTTATTGTGAAACAAGATACTGTTTAGCAAGCGATTACAGCCCAGTTAAGTTAAATTAGACTGCTAAACTGCCCCCACCTTTGTGGCACCCACTCTAAGTATTCCTTTTGTCTTGATAATCTGCTGCCCTGTGCTACATGACCTTGCTGTACCCTAGCTGCCTTTAAAATCTTGCTTTTCTCTCCTTTTCCTTCAGCGGCACCCCCGTGACTGGGGAAAGCGCTCGCTCCACCGGCTCACACAGCCCAGCAGTCGAGTGGCGATTTCAAGACCGCCGACCAAGCTGCCCAGCCCTGATTCAACTCCTTCCAAGGTACAGCACCTCCACCCTCCACCAGCCTATCGGAAGCCGAGCGCCATTTTGCTGAGTGGCCCCGATTGGTCAGGAGCCGAGGCCTTGCAATTCAAACTTTCCTTCGATTAAAAGGACTTTGCTTTCCCCTCTGGGTTTTTCTCCCACCTCCTCACCCAGGCCCCCATTAAATACACTCTAGCCCCGCCTCAAGTAGAATCTCTCCTCTCCCATTGGGCCATATTTGGACCTATCCCTAGGGCTCCTCCTTTCGCCCCTGGAAAGGCTGTCTCTTGTGGGCATTCTTACTCGTTACCCCTCTTTTTGTTTACCTAAACTATGGCTTACTACACTTTCAGCTTCCTCCTGATCTGCTGCTGTGTACCTCCTACTCTGTACACCATCGAGAGCCAGCCTCCAAAATAATACCTCCCTACTATATCCTGCCATTCAAGACACTTGCGTTGCACTCTACCTTACCCAGTACCCCCCGTCTTCACGCCAATGTCCTCAAACCTGCTGCTCCCATCGCCATTCATGGCTTCTGCACTCCCCTTACTATACATGCAGAACCACTTCTCATTAAAGCCCTCCGGCAATGTCATGCCTACATCCTCAGATTCTAACAAACGTTGTTTAAGGAATAAAGAGCTTAGGTGTTTCATTTACACACTTAAAAAATTACTCCTCCTGCTCCTACTTTGCTCAGGCAATGTTGAGGTAAATCCAGGCCCTTGCTCACTATTTAGTTCACCAACAGAGTATGTGTCAGCCTCAGGCCTTAAAATAATGTTAGTAAATATATTAAGCCTTACAAAAAAATCGACCAATTGCAAGTTTGGGCCCTTCACACAAAGCCCGATCTCATTGTCATTACAGAATCCTGGTTAAAAAAATCAAATCCGGATCAACAAGTTTCTCTCTTGGGTTACAATCTGTATAGTGCAGATAGGGTATCCAGAGGAGGGGGAGTAGCTATATATGCAAAAACTAAATTCTCAGTTAGTGAAATCTTTTGCAGCACTAAGCACAAGGAATATGAAATAATCTCCCTAAAACTACACCTACCATCTAAGGAATGTATTACAATCATAGGTGGTTATAGGCCCCCTAATGGTGGCACAGACATCTTGGAGACTTTGAAATCCTTAACCGCCTCCGCGAATACTGAAGTTTTAGTCCTTGGAGACTTTAACCTTAACTGGCTCACACATAAATCTCAAACCCTCAAATCACTCTGTGATGAATTGGGACTTACCCAAGTAGTGACCGAGCCAACTAGGACTAATAAGGTTAGCGCTGCAAATAGCTCCATTCTTGACTTTATTCTTACTACCCACCCTAACAAACTCCTCTGTACAGCAGTATTTCACAATGACATGAGTGACCATGGAATAGTAGTATGTATAGGTCTCAAGGAAAAGCACAAAATCAGACCAAGTTCATAACCAAACGGTCACGAAGAAAATTTCTACCAGCAAATTTCTTCATGACCTTAGTAAGATTAGGTGCCAGAGCCTATACCTTGACACAACTCTAGATGAGGCAGTCACAGTCCTAAATGAGAAACTCAACTGTATAGTAAATAAACATGCACCGCTCATTAAAGTCAGGACACGGAAGTTCTCTCACCCCTGGTTCTCCCCAGAGCTCAAGTCTGCCCTCTCCGAGCATGACGAGCTATGGGCAAAGGCAAGGCATACCAAAAGCCCAGTAGGCTGGCAGGTCTTTCGAACTTCGAGGAATGCCTGCAGCAAGCTTATCCGTTCTGTCAAAGCCAACTTCTACATGTCCATGCTAGAACAGGCCAAGGGGGATGCACAGAAAATTTGGAAGACCTTGAAGTCAATTGAAGGGAAACAGGTGGCTTCACCCTTACCTTCTAAAATCATTAAAAGCAATGTGACCATTGAAGATAGTAGCCAAATCTTAGAAGAATTTAACTCTCACTTTGCCACCACTGGGCTGGCATTTGATCCATCCCCCTATGCAGCACAAGTGAACAGACAGGCTAATTCAGACCCCGACGTATCAGCATCAAGCAGCCCTTTTTGGCTCCGCCCTATCAGCTTTAAAGAAGTGGAAGATGGCCTTATCAAGCTAGCCACCAAAAAAAGTACAGGAAATGATGGTATCGAACCATTCTTCTCAAAACTCGGATACCCCCACCTCACTGCTCCCATCCACCACATTTTCAACCTTTCTATTTCATCCTCTGTCATCCCGTCATGCTGGAAACTAGCCCACATCCTTCCACTTTTTAAATCAGGTGACCCTTGTGACCTAAATAATTACAGACCCATTTTGATCCTTCCAGTCCTCTCCAAAGTCTTCGAAAAACTGATTTATGCACAACTAAAGCAACATATGGAAACCTTCTTGTTCCTGAACCCAGTTCAATCTGGTTTCCATTCCAGCCATAGTACTGTTACTGCCCTCGCCAAAGTGACCGATGACGAGATCACTGCTATGGATTCTAAGAAAATTAAGGGGGCTGTCTTCTTAGACCTAAGCAAGGCATTCAACACAGTAGACCACTCCATAATCAAATATAGCCTTGCCAATATAGGTGCTACTCCAACAACCATACAGTGGTTTAGCAGTTATCTTTCAGGGAGGACGCAAAAAATTAAAGCCGATAGTACCTTCTCCTCCCCACTACCAATCACTAGAGGAGTCCCACAAGGCTCTATATTAGGTCCTATCCTTTTCTCTATATACATTAACGAACTTGACCGCCATATAACTCAATCAAAACTCCACTTCTTTGCAGATGACACGGTTCTGTATACTTCTGAAGCATCTCTATCCAAGGTCATGGAGATCCTTCAAGCGGACTTTGCCCAACTTGAAATTAACCTCATTAATGCCAGACTTCTCCTAAATGCTAAAAAACCAAAGCTATGATCTTCTCTCCCAAAATGGTGCCCTCACTCACTTCCACCCTGCTGAATGAATTTCTAGTTACATCTCTGGGCGAACCTTTCGAGGTCACCCCGAAGTTCAAATACCTCAGGTTCTGGATTGACAATAAGCTCACCTTCTCTGAACATATAGATGACCTTGTCAGAAGGTTAAAAATACGCCTTGGCTTTCTGTTCCGAAACAAGACACTCTTCTCTCTAGACATTAGAACAAGGCTAGTACAAGCCACGTTCCTCCAGCTCCTTGACTATGGGGACATAATTTACACATCATCTACAACTTCAAATCTAAGGAAATTAGATGTCCTTTACCACCGGGCCTTGCGTTTCATTACGAATTCTCCGATTCAGATGCATCACTGTAACTTATATTCAACCGTAGGCTGGACATCACTCACTACCAGACGTATGCGTCACGCCGGTACCTGGACCATAAAACTCCTTCTCCACAAACTGCCTAGTTACCCAACTTCCCTTATTCAGACTGCCCATAGCATCTACTCACTTAGGAACTTTGACTTTTTAGCATTAAAGGTCCCAAATACCCACACCAATCTGGGCAAACATACCTTCTCAGTCACCCTCCTCACCATCTGGAACCAGTTACAAACATCCCTGAAGCTTCCCAAGCTAGTCTCACCCAACCTTTTCAAATTGCTATCTAATGCAAAAATAAAAGACATGTGTAGCTGCCGCTCAGATCTGAGTTGTCTTGGCCCGTCTGATTACAATGGTCTTAAATATAGGGACTAGCATACTTGTTAGGTGATTGGATGCACTGTTTTCTGTTGAGTACTTTACGCATGCACTAAGCAATTACTGTTTGTATGTAGTATCTGCCTTGTCTGTATATATGTATTAGGACCTCCTTGTGAATGAGCTTGCTCAATGGATTTTTTCCTGCAATAAACTAGAAAACTTGAAACTTAAAGAATAGACTCCACAGCTTGACGATAAACCATATCACTTCACAAAGTAGTCTAATTGCAATACATATGGTCTTCCTTTTCCCCCTAGAGTAACCCAAAATCTTCCTATGCCAAACTGATTTATACCTGTAAAAGCAATGGCAGATGAATACAAATTTGGACCCTTTGATTTAGCTTAGGAATTATGTAATGGGTAATTCATTTATTTAAAAAAGAACTAACCTGCATCAGTAGAATTCACCTTTATATTTTGAACTGTTATAACATCAGAGGTGTAGTGCTTTCCCTGGAAAACCAAATAGGAAGTGATTGCAATGAAAACCTGTTATTGCATATGGCTTCCATCACTGTATTTTGCAAAATTTACATTACAGAAAAAATATAATAAAGCAAGGCCAAGGTACAATAAATGAAACACAAATATAGTTCAATGTCTCAACAGATGTGTTTCAGATTCATTTAGGAAACAGAAGAACAGTGCCTGATTAACATGCTGAATTATTATAGTGCCATGGTAGCACCACTATAGCTAGGGTTGAGACCAAGTGTTTTTTTTTTTTTTGTGGGGGGGGTTTCCCCCACACCCCTTATCTCTCAATAACCAACTCCAAGTCAGAGTTGGTTGAGGTTGGGGGTGAAACACTGGGAATCACAGTATCACTGTACAGCAGACCACCACAGTGACCTCGCAAGATTTGTCACTCTGGCGGTGTTCACTGTACTTTTGTTGTTGTGCTGACAGTACACCGTTCAACAGATGGGCCTGAAATTTGGTATGCATCTTCCTGTGGGTTAGGTCTCTCTTGACTTACCAAGTTTCTTTTCGATCGGATTTCTGGATTTCATGTAGCACATAGTGAAAAAAGTGTAAAAGTCGCTTTTTTTTTGCACCCATTTTTGCTGCTTTGTCCCCATTTTGCTCCAGCCACGCTCTTTGGAATTTTGGCCCGCCAGTGGAAAGAGATTGCTCCAAAGAACAAGCCAGCATTGGTTTGGTGAAAAAATATTAATCCGTTCCAAAGTTATTCAATTTTGAAATTCTGGGTTCTGAGCATGCTCAGTTCAGCCTTTTGGATAGCTGTACATGTTTGAAGAGGGATTTCAGCTCATGAAAAGTGATTTTGACAGCTCACGAACAAGGATTCTTTAAATCCCTGTTTATATAAAAAAAAAATCACTGTTCGCAAGTCGCCATCTTGTTTTCAATTTTCTTCAACAACAAAACCTTGTAACTTGCCCCAGGAATGTCTTCTGTAGACAATGAAGAATGAGTTTTGTTCAGGACAATGCCCTCTTCAAACCCATGACTTTGGTTCCATTTAGTTTAGTGAAAAAACAGCCATTTTTAAATTTGAAAATCTATTTTCACGACTCGCTTCCAATCCCTGTTCACAAGCTGTCAAAATCCCTGTTCTCAAGCCGATCCCTTTTCATGACCTGTCAAAATCCCTGTTTGTATGGGAATGACCAGATGGCCCTATCTCACGAATAGGGCTTTCTCACAAACAAGGATTTTGACACCTCAAGAAATGGGATTGGCTTGCAAACAGGGATTTTGACAGCTCGCAAAAAGGGATTTAGCTGGCAAACAGGGATGTTGACAGCTCATGAACAGGGATTATAAAAACTAATCCATTTTTATTAGTTGTCAAAATCCATGTTCACAAGCTGTCAAAATCCCTGTTCGACAGAAACCCCTTTTCATTAGCTGTCAAAATGCATGTTTGTGAGTGCACGACCAGATGGCCCTATCTCGCAAAAATGTGTTCACTCATTAAAAGGGATTCTGACAGCTCACGAAAAGTGATTTTTAAAGGTTGCTGTTTGTTTGCCAGTTCACTACAAAGAAACAGTTAGGACTTTTGGCTTGAAATCTGCAGGGTACAAATGGGCTGTCCCAGAGATGTGACTTATGGTGGCTTGGTGTAAAATTTGCATTAGTTCCATAGTTATGCCATTCTGAAATTGAGAAATTTCCCATAGGATAACATTGTGGCAAGCACAGCACCTTTTGGAGCTTATATCTCGAAAACAATTCGAGATACGGATTTTTCGCTACTAAATACTTGTGCAGGTTGCCAGATCATAATTACAACTGCAGTGGAATTTTTTCCAAAGTTCTTATGGTTACTGAGATATTGCCACATTTGCAGCACAAGGGTTACTTGGAATGTCTGTAGGCATGTACTACGTCTCTACAATTATAAGTAGATGTGACTGCAGGGTCCAGAGGGCCCTACCCTCCCACATATGGATACTATTGTGCAGTACTGGGCATGCAGGGCCCTCCATTATGACATACTGGGAGCGCAGGACCCAGAAGTCTCTGTGCTCCCACAGGAAGATGACAGTTCATGACAATGTATAAACACTTATGGATAGATGTTTCCACAAATGGATACCATTATGAAGAGATGGGGGCATGATCAGAGTGCAGGGCCCTCAACAGGGAAATGAGGGTTGATTACAATGAGGATACTCTTATGGTTACATAGGGGTGCAGAGCCTGGAGGGCCCTGAGCAACTACAACACACTGCAGACTGAAGGAAGCGCAGGTCCCAGAGGGCCCTGCACTCCCACAAACATATAACGGTAAGATTACACTATCCCAAAAAGTAAGGAAATTCATTGCAAAAAACATTGTTAATGCATCAGTTAGGGTTGCTGTGACAAAAGTAGGGAAATGAGGCATTAGGGTTTCACCTTAACACCCCACCCCTTCTCTGCAGAGACCAGGAGGCATCGGGGAGAGGTTGGCATTGGGGTCGCCAGCCCTAACACTCACCCTATTCCATCATAAAAATAAGCTGGGTGGCTACAGTATTGGAGAATGGGGTGAGTGTTAGGGTTGGTGACCCCCAATGCCACCCCTTCCCCTGATGCCTCATGGTCTTCACAAGGCAGGAGTGAGGTGTTAAGAGTGAAATCCTAATGCCTCATTTCCCTACTTTTGTTGCTGCAACCCTAACTGGTGCATTAATGAAGTTTTATTAATTATACAATGGGCACCAAAAGAAACACAAAATCCTACATTCTGAGTGGCTGGCTGACACCTTTTCTCCATTGTAAATCCTCCGACATACCAATGAAATAGGTGCCAGCCAGCCTAATCTAATGCCCATTGAGCATCACTCCCAACCCTTCCCACCTCAAAACTACTCTCTGCTTTCTTCAATCCAGCCCTCAAAAAATGAAGCCAGGAAAACTGAATTCAAAATAAAGCAACAAACACCAGAACAACAGTAAGAAAAATAAATAAAAACAACTTCACACTCATAAAACCCATATGCAGAACAAAACAGTGCTTATTAAATCATTTTCTCGTACCCGTTTCTTCCCAGCTCACCTCTCAAGTGTTTTTCATCATCGGCTCCACTGCACTGCAACTTTGCCAAAACATCACAACTACAAAATCCTCACAACAGCATCATACACCATAAACAAACTACCTGAGATCCCTCTTTAAAAAAAAAAAAAACACTCCGTTTCCATTTACAAACACAAACCACCTCAACAGACAGTCACCCGGAAGCACCTCCTTATTTAGGGCAGCCTATCAGTGCTTCAGCATGCTCTGTCAGCAAACTGCGCTCACTCCTATGTCGGTCTCTCACTCCCAATCAGTTTATTTTGGAAAAAAAAAAAAACATTATTGTTACCAAAAAAATCTTTAATTAATAGACATTGTATAATCACAGTAAACCACTCCAGGGTGTGGGTTATGCTGGGATTTACCCATGGCTGACCTGGTTTGATGACTCGGCCTGCAGCTTCATGGCCAATCCACACCAGCCATGGGTAAATCCTAGCATAACACATACCCTGATGTGGTTTATTGCTTAAATATTATAATCCTAGATTTATTAGCCATTAATATTAATAAAAAAGTACTGGCAAGTTGATGTTTACAAAATGATTATTTTTTTTACAAAAAAGCTAATTTTTATGGTTGCATGGGTGGAGCCTGCAGTCATTTTGTGGTAGCTCTAACAAGCATTTGTCAATGCCGAATGTTGCTTGCTTCTATGTGCTGTTTAGGTATTTGGAAGTCATTGGAGTGCAAATATTGAAAATTTGCGAACTTACGAGCGTGTGTAGGAACTGCGCAACGCACGCTCGTAAAACGGTCATTTTTAGGAATTTTTTCACCAAATTTTCAACATAGCCATTTTAAGACCTCTGCTCATGAACAGTGTCACTGTGATTTTCTTAATGTGTCCCATACATTGAGTTTGCACACCGACTGCGCCATTGTGCGCTACATGGGCGGAAACACGTTTTGGGCAGGATGTGAAAAATGACAGCTGTACTGCTCATAAAGAGGTTTGGTAAAATGGCAATGTTGAAAATCTGGAGTGAAAATATTGAAAATTTGCAAACTTACAGGCGTGTGCTTAAGACTGCGCCAGCATGCGGCTTCGTAATGAGTCATTAGGAATTTTTCACCAAATTTTCAATATAGCCATTTTAAGACCTCTGCTCATGAACAGTGTCACTGTGATTTTCTTAATTGTCCATTACATTGATTTCCCTTTACCGACTCGCCCATTCTACGCTACATGGTAGGAAACACATTTTGGGTGAGATGTGAAAAATGACAGCTGTACTACTCATAAGAAGGTGTGGTAAAATGGCAATTTTGAAAATCTGGAGTAAAAATATTAAAATTCGTGCACTTACAAACTGCGTAGAGACTGCATAGCCTTGCCTTCCGTAAAACAGTCATTTTTGGAATTTTTACACTAAATTTTCAACATGGGGTTTTGGGACCCTTCTCATGAATGATGTCACTGTCATGGTGGTATTCAGGCTGAAGGGTGATTTCACAGTCACTGGCAAATCACCCTTCTTCGGCCCGAATAATACACAAGGACAGTGACATTATTCATGAGAAGGGGTCTCAAAAACCCATGTTGAAAATTTGGTGCAAAATTCTCAAAATGCCTGAGATATGCAACAAAGTTGAAACCCTCCTATTCAGGCCATTATACAGCTTACCGCATTTCCTCAGTTCGCGGTCGGCTTTGAAGAGTGCAGAGCGTGTTCCCGGTCCACGAAGATCGTCGCATGCAGAGTCGGAGGTAAGTATGGGGTGAGGGGGGTGTGGGGAGAGCTGGGAGGCGCAGTGGGTGGGTGCGGGTTGTTGGGGGGTCGAGGAGCGCTCCAGCGAGACCGTTCGTCTTTCAGGTTAAAAAAAAAAAAAAGACGCCGGTGGATTGCTTTGCCATGCTGGGGTGGGCTCCAGCATGGCACAAGAATGTTAGAGGCGTTCAGCTGACAGGGATTGGGCACCCCCATCGGCCAAAAGGACTCATTGCCACGCTGGGGTGGGCTCCCAGCGTGGCACCTAACTGGGGGGACAGCTCAGCCAATGGGGATTGGGCACCCGTTGGCTATGCAGTAAGTAGGTGCGGGTGCGACGCTAGGTGGGGGAGCTACGCTTCAGTGGGCTTCTTATCTCTGCTCACTGAAGCGTAGTTTCCTTTTCAATCAGAGTGTTACTGCATTTTGAGCGTGTCATAGACAGCTCCAAAATGCATTAGCCACAGGTGCCGTGCCTGCCAGCTCACTGACTGAATTGGAGGAGGAGGTGACACACCTCCGAAATCTCCGATGATGGCACTATGTTTCTTGCACATGCGTGCAAGCAACATAAAAATGAACCAAGCCAACGGATTGACACCAATAACACTTCTGTTTGCAGATGCAGAACAATCATTCCACAACTCCAGAACAGTCCACTCACTCCCCGTGAGTGCGCAATTTCGGCCAAATTCCCCCAAGAATCCTTATCCTGTTGCTTGTGTTTTTGTTTTAAAGATAGACTTATGCCCTTAGCCTTCCTTTGTAGAAATACTGCTCCTTGGAATACAAAAACAGAGGATTTACAGCTTTGCCTACCGGGTCATAATGTCGCATGACATAATAGCATATGGCATTATGGCGAACCCAGACTTGTGCAAACCCCGAATTGGACCCCACCTCGGAGTTGAGAATCTTTAGTGGGGAGAGGGCCAAGGGGCAGAGCCCTCCCCATAATGGTGGTGTGTGGGTGGAGCACCCCCCACAGAACAAAGATAAATGCCTCATGGCATAAATCATGCAGCGCGATTGAGCCATGCGGCATTATGTAGTTCGACATAATGACCCTGTGCCACAGCTTTGCAGCTCTAACAAGCCAGTATTGTAGCTTTATCCAGCTAAAGTCTGTACCTGCTTTCTCCATCTGCACACTGCTCGCACATCACACTTTTTGTAGCAAGTTCTGTGGAATTTCTGACATTGTTTTTTTGGATAAGTAAAAACATGAACTCCAAGATGTTTGTCTGTAGTCTGTAACATATAACAAAGACTCCCAGAATGATATGAAACATATCTCTCTTTCAAATAGCACAGATGAAATATAAATGCAGATCAAAGTTAAACTGATTTTTCAATACCTCCCCCAAGAAAACCTGTCTTGTTGCTTGTGTTTTTGTTTTACAGACAGACCTATGCCCTTTTTTTTTTTTAACCAGGAGAGACACACTAAGCTGAAGCTTGTTTACAAGTGTGACCTAGGAGCACAAGGAAGTTAAGTGACTTGCTCAGGGTCACACAGTATGCAAGTGGGGGCTGTGGGATTCAAACCCAGGTCTTCGGGTTTCCAGCTTAGTCTTAAACCACTGCACTATACTGCCTCCTATTAGCCTGCTTTTGTAAATTACTACTTCTTGGAATACAGAAACAGAGATTTTACAACTTTGTGGCTCCAAAAAAACAGTTTTGTTCTAAATTGGAAACACAATACAGAAAACAAGCATTTGTTAATGCTAAATGTTGGCTTGCTGGCATTAGCATTGGTAGTGCAGGAGTTAAAGAGATGCATAATAGGATTGGCAGTGAAGTATTGAACTGACACCAAACCCACCCCACCCTATAGAGACTGACAGGCATTGGGGTGTGGCTTTGGGTCTTCGGCCATAACGCTCATGCCATTTCACCTCACCCTACCCTGCAGACACTGACAAGTATTGTGGTGTGCCTCGGGGTCTTCAGACCTTATACTCGCCCCATTCCATAAGGAAATACACTGAGATGGGGCAGTATAGGAGAATGGGGTGAGCGTTGGGGACGAAGACTCCAAGGCACACCTCGATGCCTGTCACTGGTTGCAGGGTGGGGGTTGAATGGAGTGAGCATTACGGCTGATGCTCCAAAGTCACACCCCGATGCCTGTCAGTCTCTACAGAGTAGGGTGTTATGTTTGGAAACCCTAACGTTCCTGCTGCTTGTTGGTATTTTCACTCCAAATTTTCAAAATGGGCTTTTTGTGACCCCATCTCACGAATGGTGGCACTATCATTTCATTACTCAATCCTGAAAGGTGGTTTTGCACAGTGACTGTGCCATTTGGTGCCACAAGAGTGAAAACACATTTATGGTAAGATGTGAAAAATGACAGCCATACTGTTCATGAGGTGGTGTGAAAAAATGACAATGTTGAAAATCTGGAGTGAAAAAATGAAAAATTGGCAAACTTACAAATGTGTGTAGAAATTGCGCACGCACACCTGTAACGCAATAATTTTTTGGAATTTTTTCACCAAATTTTCAACATGGGCGTTTTTTAACCTCTCCTCATAAACAGTGGCACTATGAATTTGTTACTCTGTCCTGAAAATTGATTTCCCACTGTGACCGTGCCATTCTGTGCCACAGGTGTGAAAACACGTTTCAGGAAGGATGTGAAAAATGACAGCTATATTGTTCATAAGGAGGTGTGAAAAAATGTCAATGTTGAAAATCTGCAGAGAAAATATAAAAAATTGGTGAAGTTTCAAGTGTGCATAAAACCTGACGCTCATAACAGTCATTTTTTGGAATTTTTCTTCACGAAATTTGCAACATGGGATTTTTGGGACCTCTCCTCATGAACAGTGGCACTGTTTTGTTAATCAGTCCCAAAAGATGATTCTGTGCAACGACCACAAAATCACCTTTCAGGACAGAGAAACTAAATGACAGTGACATGTTCATGAGGTGGGGTCCCAAGAACCCCTTGTTGAAAATTTGGGGTCAAAATTCCTAAAAATGGCTGAGATATCAACCTAAGTTGAATCCTTCCCCCTTATAAAGCTTATCATCTTTTCTTCAGTTCGCAGTTCGGCTTTGAAGAGTGCAGACATGTCCCGGTTCAGAGAAGATCGTGGCTCCCAACCTGCAGAGGGTAAGTATGGGTGAGGGGGGGTGCGAAGAGGTGGGTGCGCAGAGAGAGGGTGGGGATGAGGGAGGGCGACAAGGGAGACAACAGTGGACCTTTTTCTTGTTTGCAGGGAGGAAAAAAAAGACTGTGAGGGAAGGTTTTCTTTATTTACACAGGTTACACACAAAAAAAAATAGGCATACTGGGGTGGGCTTCCAGTGTGCCATAATTTGGAGGGGATGCCAACACAGGGATTGGGCACCCTGATGTCACCAAGCTGTATAGACAGGTTGGGGGGCATCCAACACCAGGAGTGGGCATTCTGGAGTCGGAAAGGAAAGGGGAAACTGTTTAACCAGGAAACACACATTTACAGGGGGGATGCCAACACAGGGATTGGGAACCCCGATGTTGGCTTTTCAGGAGTGTGTGGGGGGGGTGGCAGGAGCCACCACGTTATGGAGTGCCACATAATGTGTGGGGGGGCATGCTGACATGGAGATTGGGCATCCCCAATGTCAGCTTTGTGGGGATTGTGTGGTGGATGGCAGGAACCCCATATTTATTGAAATGTTTCACAAGGAAAGGCATGTAATGGAGGCGTGTCATCTGCCGCTGAAATGATGAGCCTGTCTCTGATTGCAGCGGCAGATTTCTTTCGACTCCTTGGCTCTCTCTGAAACTGCTGTCATCGGCAGCATGCTCACTGGTTGGCAGCTGAGGGACACACTCACTAAAGCATCCCCTGCATTCGCCACAACACTGACACACCTCTGAAAGTGTTACTATGGCACGATGTTGCTTGCGTGTGTGCACAAGCCAACATAAAAATGGCCTTCTTGCCTTTTGAGTATGAAGCTGTTTGGGCAGACTGATAACCCAAATGGTCTTATCTATTCTTCAAACTACTGTACTTCAAATGTTCTGGGTGTTCTGCTTCTTTAAACAGCACAGACAAAGTTAAATTAATCACTGAGCCAGCTCTCATAGAATGTGTCTAAGCTACAGTGAGATCAAAAAACGCATTTAGACATCTCACAATAAATAAAACACACATTTAAACAAGTAAACACATTTGAAACTACATGTAGTTTGTATAGAGGGTGAATTATTAGATGCTATACAAATTACATGTAGTTCCAAATGCCTTTACTTGTTTAAATGTGTGTTTTATTTGTTATGAGATGTCAAAATGTTTTTTTTTTTTTGTTTGTTTGTTTTTTTAAATCTCTCGTTGCTCGGACACATTTTATGAGAGCTGTTTTAGTGATTGATTTAACTTCATCTGCGCTACTTAAAGAAGTGGAATACCCAGAAGTTTTGCAGTACTTTGAAGAACACACAGATTAAGTTACCTTATGAGATTCAACCTTACCAACTGTGGACTTTTTTATTCTGGGTTGAAATGAACAGAAATACATTGTGTGAACCTAAACAGTGTTGTTTTAGAATCAGAGCTGTGCACCTGAAATGTAGAATCGATCACCCAGTGACATGACAGATTTCCTACTTCTGCTCCCCAGCTCTACTCACGTATCAACAGCTACACTTGCAGCAGTACAGCTCTAATTTTAGAAATAATGCATTACTTCATTCTTATCCCACAAAACAATAGCTCAAGCTGTTCATTAATTATGTATAATATCATGGGATGATCCATTCTATCAGCGGCACAACTCCGATTCTAAAACAACACTGTTTATGTTCAAACAATATATAGAGTACTGGATGGGCAACCATGCTGAACCAGTGTGTTCTGCCACAGAGGGGTTCTGATTCCCTGTGACCTCAAGAGTGAAGCTCAAGAGGACCATGGGAATCAGAACCCCGAGGTGGCAAACATCATGGTTTGGCATAGGGTTGCCCATCCATTATTTTTTATAGTGTATGGTGCCTCCATAAGTAAGTTAAAAGCAGTTTGAAGCACTTTTTTTTTTTTTTTTTTACATTGAAAGAAATTGTCCCTGTCCCTTCTTATTCCCAGAGTTAGGGATGTTTGCCAGGGCGAGCCATTTTGGTTGCTAGGTAACAGATGTCCCCAGGTTAGTGGCACAAATGTCTATTGGGTGTTGAGTGTGAGTGGGTGGGATTTTATAAGAAAAAAACATGGCGACTACATTTGTCGCTTTACGAGAGGACTTGACTGCTATTTTAGTGAGTTATGCAAGTTATTTTTAAATATCGGGTTGATCCTGCATTTGTTGTTAAATATAAGAAAATATATCTGGTTTATCCTGCATTTGTCTCCTTATCTGGTTGATCCTACAGATGCGAGTTGTGCCATCACCACCTCCTGTTATCTGGTTGATCCTGTGATTTCTGTTGCCACAGCAGCTTTCAAAACTGTGTGGCTCGTGTAATTTCCAAATCTAATGGAACGCTGTTCTACCACAGAAGGGTTGAATAGCGTTCTATTACCTTTACACTATGGTAGAACGACATTTCACTAGAGCTGGAAATCGAGTTAAAACATTTCACCATACACTGTATTATATATCGTACCTTTCATAGTACTCCACAGTCAAAACCTGTGGGTTCTCCATCCATCCTTTAGGTTGATGCACGATCCAATGAAATTGGAGCTAGCTGCAGCCAGCCCCTGTGCCTTGTCCCATATTCTCCAGTTTTAAATCGTGCATCTGGAGAGGTTGGTCATGATCCAAGTTGCTCCCAACATCTGGCAAATTAATCTAATAAGGTATTTGTTCTTTAATTATTTACTGGTAGCCAAGTAGTTTTCAAGATTTACCATATACATGCATTTCATTAGCTACATCTATATTTCGTCACGCACAGCAAATTCACTGTAAGTTAACTTTTCTGGATAAACTGTTCAATGCTATCTTTGATTGTTACTTTTGAGCAGGGGAGCACTCCAGCTACGCTCTCCTCTTACTACTGCCTGTTTGAAAGTTTGAATTCTGGCAGTGCACAGCCATTGCAGTTCACTCTATCTCAGTCCTGAGTCACCCCTCTGGCTAGCCCTCCTGTTCCACTAGCCAGTTGGAATCCTACCTATGGACCAGCACCCTCCTGAAGCATGACCTACCAGGCACCATCTCCCCCTCCACTGCCAATCCAGATGACACCTCATGAGTGGCCATCCCCTGCTAATAGGGGACCTAACGAATTCACCCCAATCTCCCTCATGGGTTCTTCTCCTGTAGTGGACCCACGATTTTGACTCTCCACTAGTGCAGGTATTGGAGGGACCTCTTTGAGCACCTCCAATGCACCACGCAGCGTCCCCCAGTACCTTTGTGGCCCTTTAGGGCCAAGGCGACATCTCCTCACTGCTGGAGTTCCTCTTCCAAGTACTCCACCCACCATGCTCTCCAACGGCCATCTTTTCCCAGCCACTCCCATGCCACTCCAGCTCATTACCCCTCACTGAGCCCTTGTATTCTCGCAAGAGACCCCTGGGGATTTCCAAGCTCATGGATCTCCCGTGAGATCTTGGCATGCCCCACACATGCAGGACTCCCAGATAGCATTCCTTAGCATGAGATTTCACTATGAGATCTAGGCAGCCATCTTACATGGGACCCTTTTCTTCAATGCACTGGTCCCAAATCACGCTTCTTAGCTTGAGATTCCAGCAGCCATCTTACTGAGGCCTGAGACCACAGCACTTACAGACAAACAGAGCCTGCCTATCCTAGCTCTTAAAGAGGAGTCAACCTTTTTTGTTGAGTCACTAGCAGTTTACAACAGCATTCACTGGTGCATGAATGGGCAACATGGTGAATGTAAATCTATACCTCATGCAGTTTTTTTTGTCTCCCCTTTGCAGGGTGACAGAGACAAGACTCACCATGAAGAAATGTAAGGAATGCGGCTCACCCTTCCAGGAAATCGATGAAGCGGACTTCACTTGCACGGTTTGCATGCTAGCCAAGCATGGGGCAGCCAGAAGGGCAGAGGATAATGCTTCCTACTGGGCATCTCCCCCCTACAGCTCCACTGGCACTTGATACCAGCCAGGCTCAATTCCTCTTCCAACTCCTCAAAACTCCCAAATCAAACCTACCTCCTACACCATGGAGGCCAGGTCAGACATCATATGGGGAGGGGCCTCCCACCAAAAGACCAAGGGAGGACACTGAGAGCACCACAACAGACTCACCAACAGTATCCAAGGAGGAAGTACCCGACAAGTCCAAGACAATGTGCCATGGTGAAAATGTAGAGGAACTGATCAGAATAATCAGATCAGCCCTTAGCATCACCAAGGTCCCAGAGCAGCCCTCATCATCCAAGGACCCCCTGCTATCCATGGGACAACCAGAGGAGAAGACACACTTCCCCACCTGCAAGACAATCAAGACTCTGATCTCAAGGGAATATGAGTCCACAGAGCCCACTAGACTTCTGGAAAAGAACATGGTCTCCAACTGGTGCCTCCTCTCTAGCACGTGCACAGAGGCATGGGGCAAAGCACCAAGGGTGGACCAACCTAAATCAGAACTGTCTAAATGAACCACAATCCCTATCAAGAGCACAGTTGCTCTCAGGGATACCATGGAGAAAAAGATCGAGGAACACCTGAGGAAAATCCACAAGTTCTCTGGCATGACACTGACAGACGACACTACCATCTGGTTCTCAAGCAGGGCTCTGCTGAGGTGGGTGGAGACAGTCACAAAATGAATTCACAAGGACTCACCACAGGCTGACACAGTGGAATGCATGATGCAGGCAATCAAATACATCATGGACGCATCCTCGGACATCCTCAGGTTCGCATCAAGAACCACGGTACTAGCAAACAGAGCTAGATGAGCGCTCTGGTTAAAGCTATGGCCGGCGGACAATGAGTCCAAGTCCATCCTGATGAAGTTCCCCTTCAGGGAAGGCAAACTATTTGGTGAGGGCTTTACTCCTTACCTCAAGAGCAAAACAGGTGACAAAAAAAGTACAGGGTAATAGAGACACCTACCTCCCCCCGATTGGCTCTTTCACCCAAAGAACAAGCCCTTTAAGCCTAAGGCACAGGGCACCTCCAACTACAGCCCCCAAACAATGGAACCAGAAGCCCAAGTTCCAGAACAAAGGCTATACCAACAAGCCATGGAAAAACACCAAGAAGACATTTGGAAATAGTGGCTACAAAGCCCAAATTCAAGTTCCAGGGAAAGAAACAATGAAGGCACGTGGGCCCCAGTGAACCCCCCTCAGATAGCAGGGAGACTGAGGCAGTTTGCAACCCAGTGGGCCCGTACAACCTCCAACAAATGGGTTAAAGAGGTCTTCATGTCGGGTTATGCAATAGAACTCATGACAACACAAATCCCAGAATGACAACTGGTGTCCCCCACACCTTCCTGCCCAGTGAAATTATGGGTAATAAGCCTCGCCATTCGGAGCTTATTGGTGGACAAAGTTATTTCTGCAGTTCCACCCGAGGAAAGAGGCAAGGGCGTATACTCCTTATTCGTTGTGGTCCCAAAGAAGTCGGGGGAATGCGACCTGTGTTGGATCTAAAATATCTAAACAAATACGTCACATACAAAAAGTTTAAAATGGAAACACTGTGCTCCACCCTCCTGGCCATCCAGCCAGGAGATTACCTAACTTCACTAGATCTCAAAGATGCATACCTACACATTCCCATCCACCAGGCACATCACAAATACCTCCGCTTCACCATTCAGGGAGACCACTTCCAATATACCTGCCTACCTTCTGCACCAGGAGTGTTCACAAAGACCCTGGCGGTTCTTACAGCATACCTGAGGAAGCGGGGTATACACATAATCTTATACCTGGATGACTGGCTCCTCAGAGCATGCTCCCTGGAAACAACACAACACAATATGACCCTTGCTGTACACTGCCTCCAGAACCACAGATGGGTGATCAACAGGGAAAAGAGCAATCTCATCCTACTTCAAGTGCTGTCACACCTGGGAGTGAGAATAGACACCACACAGGACAAAGTAACACCGACAGAGGACAAGGTCCAAAATCTAATGGCTCAGGCAAACAGACTCTTGAGATGCCCACGAAGACTGGTATGGGACTACCTACAAATGCTGAGATTCATGGCATCCACCACAGACATGATATCCTGGGTGAGATTACACATGAGACTCCTCCAACGATTTCTCATAGAGACATGGGACCAGACATCACAAAACTACCAATTTCAGGTATCCCCAATGACACAGGTGTTGGCAGGACTACAGTGGTGGACTGTCCATTTGAATCTGACTGTAGGACGACCCCTGTCACAACCAAACAGGATCACCATCACTACAGATACAGGCCTAAGGGGTTGGGGGGCAACACTCAAGAGCCATGTCACACAGGGGGATTTGGTCCAAGAGGGAGTCAGGGCTCCCAATCAGCGTTCTGGAGATGACAGCGGTATTCTTAGCACTGACATTTTTCAATCCACTGATTACCAGAAAATACATACTGGTGAGGTGCGACAACCAGGTCATGGTGGTCTACCTGAACAAGCAGGGAGGAACCCGCAGCAAGGCCATGATTCTGGAATCTGTGAAAGTGCTTCATTGGGCTGAGGCAAACCTGGCATCAGTTTCAGCAAGATACCTAGCTGGGAAAGACAACACAGAGTTGGACTAGCTGAGCAGGGTCACCTTCAACCATTCAGACTGGAAGCTGCACAAGACAGTCTTTGGCAAAATACAACACAGATGGGGCCCCCTGCAGGTGGATCTGATGGTGTTGTGCAACAATACCCAACTTCCGTTATTTCACCCAAGGCTCCACGATCACAGTGCACAGGCGCTGGACACACTTTCGGCACCGTGGAACTTCAGCGGAGCTTACATATTCCCTCCCATGGCAATGATCCACAAAGTTCTTCACAAGATATGCAGCACGAGGGCAACCGTGGTGACAGTGGTACTAGACTGGCCAAGGAGACCCTGATGCTCTCTCCTCCAGATGATGACAATAGACTCCCCAATGCACTCCCAAGATGATCAGACCTCCTGAGCCAGGGACCAGTTCTGCACCTGAACCAATGACACTCAAGCTAACAGCATGGATTCTGAGAGAGATAGATTGTGAACCTGGGCTACCTCGCTCAAGTGGTCAACAGACTGATGCAGTCCAGAAAACAATCCACCAGCATGACATATCAAAGACACTGGAAGATTTTCTGTAGATGGCACCTAGAGAAGAGAGCTTCCCCATCTGTAGCTCGATTCCCACAAATTTTGAACTTTCTAAATGATGGGGCAACCATGGGCCTAAGCCCAGCCTCTCTAAGAGTTCAGTCCACCAAATTTCCTCTGTCAGGGGTCCATTACCAGGGATTGGTGCCATCAGCTCCCATCCCGACATAATCAGACTTCTGAGAGCAGTGGAGATCTCAAATCCCAAGGTAAGACAGTTATATGACCCCTGGCAACTGAAAATGGTACTAGACACCCTACGGGACCCCACATTCCTTCAGGACTCCCTGTACTGGTGTACCCTTAAGATAGTTTTCCTGGTGGCAATCTGCTTAGCCAGGAGGATATGGGAATTACAGGCACTCTCCTGTCAGGAACCCTTCCTCACATTTCATAACGATGGAATCACCCTGAGAACAGTTCCATCTTTTATCCCTAAAGTCACTTCCCACTGCCATATGGAGCAAGAAGTAGAGCTCCCAGTCATCCCCGCATCTCTGTGAGACACTCCTATCATCCCACGTACACTGGATGTCGGTCAGTAGCTGAGGTCATACCTTGCCATGACCGACACAACTAGAAAGTCTGACAGACTGTTTGTGCTAACCTCAGGGAAGAAGATAGGCCAGGCAGCATCTAAGAACACCATAGCCAGACGGCTAAAGCACACCATCACTGAATCTTACAAGGTGGCAGGCCAAGAACCACCCACCAGGATTAAAACTAAATCAACCTGGGCTGTTGCTACCTCCTGGGTGGAGAGAGGTCAAGTATCCATCACCGACATCTGTTGAGTGGCTACATGGTATTCAGTACTTACATTTACGAAGTTCCACTGTTTGGACATTCTTTCAGCAGAGAGAGAGACTCATTTGGCAGGGCAGTGTTGGGGGGGGACCCAACACATGTTATCCTCTCTGCCGTCCAAACCCTTCTCCTGAGTCTCTGTTACACACATTGCTTTCCAGGTCCCACAGGTTTTGACTGCGGAGTACTATAAAGAGTATGATATATAATGGGATTTACTCACCTGGTAAAGGTGATTATCCGAGTACCCTTTATAGTACTCCGCAGGCCCACATGGGACGACAGGAGTACTCACCCATACATTGACTATCCTCATGCCACAGACGACTAGGGTTAGCAACTATATTGTTGTAGTAACCAATTGTATCTGCAATGATTTCTTAATTGCTGACTCTGTATACAAAATGTGTAATTAAACATACTGGCCTGGATATTCAGACTGTGCCAGGCTGTGGCGCAAGCCTGGGCGCAGCGCAACTTGGCTGTGCAGGGGCGTTGACAGGGTGATATTCAACAGAGCTGCGCCATGGCACAGCATCACTGAATATTGTACCCTGGCCACCTGCAGTGCACATGGCACAGTGGCACTGCACCAGCGCAAGTGGCCAGAGGGGAGCAGGGGGATGCGTTAGTACAAGTTCCATTGTGCTAGGTGCAACAACTATGATATTCAAAAGTGCACATGCAAATGGGGCCATAATGCATGCAAGGCACAAATGGGGACATTTGCATGTCATTATGGCCCCATTTGCATGCAGGTGCACTGATCCTCGGTGACTTGCGCCTAGCGCCCTGCCAGGCTGCTGCCATCAGAGACCGATGCCCCCTGCACATTGCGGAAAAGTGCCCCACTGCCTGATCGCTGGCATATGTAGAATATCGTAAACGTCCAATATCCCTGGTGGTCCAGTGGACTGCTCGCAGCCTGATCGTGGGCATAAGTATGAATATTAATCATCCAATATCCCTGGTGGACCAGTGGACTGCTCACAGCCCAATCACAGGCATAGGTATAAATATTAATCGTCCAATATCCCTGGTGGTCCAGTGGACTGCTTCACGCCCGATCACGGGCTTAAGTATAGAAATCAATCATCCAATATCCCTGGTGGTCCAGTGGACCGCTCGCAGCCCGATCGCGGGCATAGGTATAAATATTAATCGTCCAATACCCCTGATGGTCCAGTAGACCACTTGCAGCCCGATCATGAGCATCAGTAGAAAATAATGCCAACCCAAAACAACTCTGGTGGACTAGTGGTACCCTCCCCACCTCGCCCACTGAGCTCCCACCGCCCTGCCTCCTCGGTCAGTGCAAGTGGCAGCCTCAACCGCTTGCCGCCTGCCAACTGACACCATACGGTAGGGCTGTACGCCCATTGGTCCACAGCATTCTGATATTTCTAATTCTTTACATTTGAGCTGTGATCTGACATAGATCAATTCTTCACCTAAGTTGGAAGGTCTTGAGCTTTCCTTTCATCCAACAGGGTTGAACCTTTTCAGCCTCTCAATTCTTATGCTATGTCAGACTCCCCCCCCCAACGAGAAAAGGCTTCTCTTTTAGATGGTTCACCTAACCAAGTATTCAACAGGCTCAATGGGGAAGTTGAAAATATAGATCCTGATCCAGAAATTTTGTCAGCCTGCCCAGATGCCATCTCCAAATATACGATCAAGGCTTTAGAACATCCTGTTATGGCTAATATTGTTTTACTTGAAGCTATTAAAGAACTTAAGTGCTATGTAGAGAACCTTTCGAGCATACTTTCCAAACAAATTTCTCATTTATCTCTTAAAATGGATAATTTGGTATGGGGAGAAGAGAGGTATAGACAAACAAAGACCCTCCTTCTCTTCAATTGAAATTCTTTCCCCATCAAATAAAAGTAAGAAAAGAATTGTACAGCAAAAAAACTTAAAAAAGAAAATCAGGCAAAGTAAAAATAAAAAGGAAAGGAAAACAAAAATTAAACAGGATATCCTTTCTAACATCTCTACAAATGACGATCCGATGATAGTTAAGAATTCTGCGTTAACAAAACTTGAGGAGCCAGACTTTGTTCTGCCAAATTCTGTTAGAGTGTTCTGAGAAATCTAAAAAAGAGGAGGGAAATATGCCTTTAGAAATAACATCCATGAGTACCCTCTCTAGGGATAAAAATACAAACCTAGAAAATGATCAACTTAAGTCTTTAAACTTCTCTGTATCTTCAAAGAGTAAGAAGGCTGATCATTTTTTGGAGATGGTAACAGATGCCGATTTAATCCATCTTCCCCCTGTGGAACAATTTATCTTCTCGGGGAAAGAGGTTGTTTTCAAATTCGATCATATTTTTCTAAAACCTCATGAAACTGAAGTTTCACTGTATAACTTGATTATACATCTATTTAGCTCTGAACTGGAATTAGATATTGCAATTGATGACATAAAACTGGTCTATATGGACCATTTAACTCCCAATACCCCAGTTTATGTCCTCTTATCTAATATGGACATTGCTAAAGCTATATGGACTAAACAATGTACAATTAATAATTTGGAATTACTGATTTCATCCCCAGTAAACTGGTCTACTATTTGGAAAACTGCTTGTGGATTTTTACCACCTATCAAATACTCTAAGAGAAATATTACTTCTACTTTATCTTTGCTTAATTGGAATTTTGATAAAGATTATTTTTGTAGAAGATTGTCAATGTTCGGGATTCAGAAATTTGAAGAGGAAAATACTGACAGACTGCCATCTTATATACATTCATTGCTCACTTTAGGTTTGGATTGCGATATTTGCCCTCAAGACATAGGTCTGGTTAGCAGGACATTTACAAACTCATTAGATACCCAGGTAGATATTGAAGTAAAGTCTGTAGATATTTATAATCATCTCATGTCAAACAACCATAAATTAGATAAGTATAATATTTATCTGGTAGATTTCATGGATATGGTAAGTCAACATAATGGGTCTGAAAATAAAACAGAAAATATCTGACTATCAGTGGTAAGGGAAATTTCATTTCCTAATGATAAAAATGAGTCTGAATTAACATCTGCCAACAATCAACCTGCCGAGTTACATAATTTAATTTCACGTAATATTGCAGGTTTAAAAACTAAAATGGCTGACTCTTGTTGGGTGGCATATGTCTCTGTGTTTGATATTTTATTATTTCAAGAGACATGGACTACCTCAAAAACACATATTAATGGCTTTATGCTATGTGAAGTTCCAGCCATTAAGGAAAAAAAAATATGGGAGACTGAGTGGGGGTCTAGCTACATGTACTAAAATCAGAGATGGCATAAGTGTCATAGACTATACTTCATCAAATAAAGAAATACAACATACAGTTATAAGATGGGATAATTTGGTCTGCTTGGTTACTAATGTGTATTTTCCTCCTAATTTTCATCTTCTGGAGACAAATGATCTATGGACTCAGCTGTCTATAGATATTGATTTTCTTTATTTAAAACACCAAAGAGACATCATTATAATTGGCGGAGATTTAAATGCCAGAATAGCCGAACATGATAATCTGGACATATTACAGTCCCAGTTATACGTGGGAGACTTGGAACCAAGGAAGTCATTAGATAAAGTTGTTAATGGGGCAGGTCTCAAATTGATGGACTTTATAAATAACAGCAATTACCTAATTCTGAATGGGAGAGGGGAAAGTGATCAGCATGGAGCATTTACTTTTATTTCATCAAATGGGAGAAGTACCATTGATTATTTAATGATCTCTCCAGAAGCTTATAACCACTTCTATGGTTTTAAAGTCATAATGATGTCAGAAAGTGACCATCCGGCCTTATTAGTTAAAGTAGAAACTATGAAGTGTAATTCTACGTCTAACTTAAGTGCCATTCCCCTTTCTTCTCTTTCTCTCAGAGGTAAATATAAATTAAATTTGAATTATAAAAATATGGACAGAGTAGTAGATATAATATACTCTACTAATACAACTTTATTATTTTCTATGCTTTATGATAATTCACCAGTACAAAAAATTAATAAATGTCTGGAGGAATACTATCTTAACATCAAATCTGTATCATACCATTATAAAAACATATTTTCTAAACCGCCCACCTGGTTTGATAATCAATGCCTTGATGAAAAGAGAAGATTAGGAACTATGATTAAAAAAGTTTCCAAAAATCCAACTAGATCCATTATTTTCAATCTTAACAGAGCTAGGAAGCAATACAAAAGATTTCTAAAAAATAAGAAATATGAGTTTGTTCAGAAACAATGGGCAATTATGTCGGATATCATACAAAATAATGATACCAAGGCGTTCTGGTTATTCGTTGCTGAAGGTGTTAAGTTTTATGAGCCATCTGTTACAATATATATTCCTAAAGAAACCTGGGTTGTTTACTTTTCTGAATTATTTATTAAAGACTTAGACCCAGAGGTTTATTTCAGAATCCCAGAATGGATGATGGGAGACCCTTACCATCCATTGGAATTTGCTTATGAGGAAGTCAAACAGGCAATTTCCAATCTGGCTACCCATAAGGCGCTAGGACCTGATTCCATTCCAGGAGAAGTATATAAACAAAATTTTAACTTCTGGGTTCCATTTCTTGCAAATTTCTTTAATATATGTCTTTGAGAAAAATATGTCCCTAATTCCTGGCATAAAAACATAATTATTCCGATTCATAAAAAAGGTTCATTACAAAATCCTAATAACTATCGGTCAATAAGCCTTATTGACATCAGCAGTAAAATCTTTGCTAGAATACTGTTAAGTAGATTACAAAATTGGGTTAACAAATTTTGCCCTTTTTTGAATTTCAAGCAGGTTTTCAGGCGGGGTTCTCAACATTAGATCATATTTTTGTTTTGTTCCATTTAATCGAAAAGTACAAATTCTATAGGAAAATGAACTTATATGCACTGTTTATCAATTTTACTGGAGCATTTGACTCTGTAAATAGAGAAACACTTTGGAAGATTTTATTAGATCAGGGCATTCCTATTAGCATATTAACCCCTATTTTCTTATTATATTCGAAAACTTGTACTGCAATTAGATATGACACCCCAGGTAACATTACTGAATATTTTAAAACAAATCAAGGGGTTAAGCAGGGGTATTTATTGGCCCCACTCCTGTTTAACCTCTACATTGATTCGTTGCTTTCATTTGAAGATTTACCTTCATTGGATTCGCCCAAAATTGACAATCACCAAATTCACATCCTGGCCTATGCTGACGATCTGGCCTTGTTTGCCCTATCTCAGAAAGGGTTACAAATTAAAATAGACCAATTAAGAAATAAATGTGAAAATTTAAACTTAAGAATTAACATTGAAAAAACTAAGTTAATGGTAATAGGTTCAAAAATAACAACACCAAAACTTTGGCTAACAATAAACAAACTGAAGTAGTCAAATCATACTGTTATCTTGGTATAAAATTTTCTTCAAATGGTTTGTGGAACTTACATCATGATGTTCAAATTAACAAAGCAAAGCTTGCTGCTAAGGCTCTTCTTAGCTTTAACTATAAATATGGTGGATTGTCAATAATTCCGGCAATCAAAGCAGGAGAGTAAAAGATCACTCCAATTCTGCTATATGGTGCTGAAATTTGGGCACAAAGAACTATCCAAAGTTAGAATATCCTTTATCTTACTATTATAAACCATTATTGCAACTTCCTCAGTCTAAGGCCAATGCATTAGTTGGAGCAGAATTAGGTAGGATCCCGCTTGAGGATCTGGTCATTTTTAGACTTCTCTCATTTTTGGCTTAGGATTTTGAGTAAACATAATAATAAAATATTGCAGTCTTGCTTGAAAGAAAAACAGTCATGGGATACCCTGGGTTTTACTTCCCCATGGCTAAAAGCTTTAATTACTAATTTACAAAAATGTAATTGTGTGCATCTCTGGAAGGATCACTTAGCAGGTATTCTAATATCTAGTACTTATAGAGACAAGATAAAAAAAAAATCTTTGAGGCTGCATTTAACAATCAGTTAAGAATGGTCAGACTTCAAAAACAAGCCATTTGGCTTGGTAAGAATAAAATAGATTCATCAATAGAACAGTATTTATATCTCCCTATAGCGCCAAATATCAAAAAGGTGATAACTCAGGCTACATTTGGAATTATCAACTCCAAATTTACATATTATAACAGTTTTTCTACAATAACAAATCATAATAATGGGGACTGCTCCTGTAACAGAGGGTACAAGGAAACCTTATACCATATAATTTTACAGTGCCCTCTGTATAATAAGAGAAGAAATTCGATTTTAGTGGAATTTTTACAAAAATATTCAAACTTGGATTATGATCCTATATTTATTTTACTTCATCCTGGGACTGTTTCTGATGCAGCACTCTGTTTCAATTTTTTTTCAACTGTTATTAGTATTAAAAAAAAAAGATGCATCACACTAAATTATACAATGAACGAATGCTGATGAAAATCTAGGTGGTTGGAATGTGTCTGGTGAATTTTTGTATTTTTATCATTGTAATGTCCAAAATTTTAACTGTGTTTTGGAAGAACAATAAACGATTTGAATTGAATTGATATTGCAAGTGTCTTATCAGTAAGTTTATTCCTCCAGAAAATGGAATAACACAGCAATAAGAGCAAGTCCAAAAGTCATAAAGCACTTGTTTACGATGTTTTCAGCCAGGATAGCCTGGCTGAGAGGCAATCTATTATTTCTGCTGGGGTCTTTCTTTTACAGTGTAGCTTTGTCAGGCAGACCAGCTTTGATACACACTTTCAATGAGGGTCTGGTGTACTGGGGTCCTGCATTTACATATTTTTATTATATATTTACCCAGGATAGACCAGATAAGATGCAATATCTCATTTTCAGTGGGGTTGAGCTTTTACCCATTTTTTTGTAATTTAGATTTTTGCATTTTTTCCCCAGTTTTTCTCCATGATCCCAGGACCCCAGTAGACATGACAGTCTGTGCATGTGGAGGTGCAAACCCATGCCAGGTACTGGCTAGGCTCCTTCTGCCCCACCCCGTGGCTATCACCAGGCTCCCCATTGCTCAAACTGACACATGTCCTCCACCAGGTGGCAGCCAAGGGCCAGAGAAACCCCTCATCCCTCCCCGAGAGAGAAGAGCCTCTTTGCGGCAGCTCAGTCCCTCTCCTTGCCCCCCCCCCACCAACCCAGACTTATTCCCGAACTCAGGTTGCTGGCGTGGTGTGAGGTGTTGCATCCAGCACCTCAACCTCAGCCCACTGGGCTGGCACTTTTACCTGTTTTTAAAGTGTGTTTATCTTGGATAGCCCAACTGGGATGCAATACCTCATTTCCAGTGGAGGTCTGCTTTTACCACTTTCTAAAATAAATGTATTTTACCATGACATCCCAACTGAGCAGCAATATCTCATTATCTGTGGTGTCCTGCCTGACATATTTTTATACTGTAATTATCCTGGACAGTACAATTCAGATGAGATATTTCATTTTCAGTGTGGTTCTGCTTTTACGTATTTTTAAACAGTATTCACCTAGGATAGCACAGTAGAGGTGCAGTATCTCATTTCCAGTTGGGGCCCAGCTTTTACACTTTTTGACAATGTATTTACACAGGATAGTGGAGGTGAGATGCAATATCTTATTTTTAGTGGGGTCCTGCTTTTACAGTATACAGTATTTTACAGGACAGATCAGCTTAGATGCAGCATCCCCTTTTCAGTGAAGGTTTCTGTAGAATCCTGCTTTTACACAGTTTTACAATATATTTACTCAGGACAACCCAGTTGAGATGCAATATCTTGTTTTCAGTGGGGTCCTGCTTGGCCATTTTACACTGTATTTACCCAGAATAGCAGAACGTAGGTACCATATATTGTTTTCAAAGGGATTCTGGTTTTAGTAATTGTTATATTTAACCAGGATAGCCCAGGTGAGAGGTAATTTTTCAATTTTCTTGCGGTCCGTCTTTTATTATAATGTACTGTATTTTCCAGGACTGAGCAGCATAGATGCGCATTTTCCAAAGGCATCTGATGTACTGTCTCCTAATTTTACACATTTTTACTGTATATTTGCTATGGACAGACTAGATGAGATGCAATATTTTATTTTCAATAGGATCCTGCTTTTACACATTTTTACAGTGTATTTTGCCACTATATTTTTATTTAATTTACTGAAAACTTTAGAGATTATCTTTGAGCACAGGTGCTTATTTACAAAGGTTCAACATCAAATACATAGTCACAAAAAGCATTACAAGTAGAATAAGCAGTTGCAGAGAAAATTCACTTGAATCAGACTTAAAACACTTAAGACAGAAAAATGACATACTGTACATTTTAAATAAAAATCCATAGAGATCATTGTATAAGGAATCATAGGTTATATACAGAGAGAGACTGAACAAAACAGTTTAATGGTTACAGCTGCACTGAACTGCAAAGACAGACTGCAAAGATTATTTAAACTGATTTAACTTGGGGAGATTCAGCAGTATATCAGGCAGTTCTTTTAACCAGTTCACTGCTCTGACAGCAAGTGACTGTTTGCCCAGCTGAAGACACTGGAAAAGAGACTTAAGGGCATTCCTGGCCTTGTTCCTGGTGTTGTATTGGTTGGAGACAGTGCAGAAGCAATTTGTTAAAACAGGAGGTGTTAAGCTCAGGATTGCCTTTCTGGCTAGAAAACAAGTCTGGAGCTTTATTCTGCAGAGTAAAGATAGCCAGTTAGCGAGTGTGTAAAGGGTACACGTGTGGTTATCTGCACCAAGTACAGAATGTTATGTCTTATTACAGATCAGCTTTACTGCACTTAGCACCATGTCACAGGCAGCTGCAAAGCCAGGGAGACCATGATCTAAAAGTGACAGAATGGAGAAGGCCACAATAAGGTATCTAGCATCCCCAGTGAGATTGTTCCAGTTTTGGTACAGGGCACCCAGTCTTCTGTTAACTACGAACACCAGATTGTCAACATTGGGGAAACATAAAGAAAAGGTGCCATCCAGAGTTACTCCAAGGCACAGTGTTTGAAGGTCTCCACTTGTTCAAGGTTTTGCCTTTGGCTATTTTGGATGACAGAGGATAGATTTTTCCTCTTCTGTAAAAGGCTAGAGAAGAGCATGATCTTTGTTTTTTGTAACCGAGGAGCAGTTGGTTGTTGGAGAACCAGCTTTCTGGTAGGCAAGCTACTTTGGAGAGTGTCAGTAAGGCTGTCAGGGTTTTTGGGATAAATGACAAAATGACAGCATCATCGGCATAGAGGAGTATGTTGGCTGTCTGACAGGCACCAGGCAGTTGATTTATGAAGAGGCCAAATAAGAATAGGCCCAAGATGGAGCCCTAGGGGACACCAATAGTTACTCCATGATGTTGGACAAAGATATTTCAGTCTTCACCTGCTAAGAGCGATTGGTGAGATAGCTGTGAAACCAGTCACCTATGTTCTGCGACAAACCCAGGCCAAGGAGTATGTTAAGTAGGAGCTTATGATTTACCAGGTTGAAGGCATTAGTGAGGTTAGTATATATACTGCAGCTCTGAGGAGGTCACCATTGTCAAGGGCCTCGTGAATAAAGGTGGTGTATTCCAACAATGCTGTGTTGGTGCTGTGCAACTTCTGGAAGCTGGGCTGCTGTACACACTGGACACTGTATTGTTTGAGGTATGTGACAAGTTGGTCAGAAATTATTCTCTCAAGGGCCTTCGACGGGGGAGAAAATATCAATGGGTCTGTAACTGACAAGGTTGGTGTGATCTCTGCTTTTGCAAACTGGTGTAACCAGTATGGATTTCCACTCCTTGGGGAATTGCAAGTAGCACAGGGATAAGTTAAAAATTCTAGAGATGGGGGTGAGAAAGTTCCTCTACCAACAAGGCAAGAAGTTTCATATCAACCAAATCAGTTCCACTCCTAGGTTTACCAAGTGCTCTACCAATGTATTTTGAGGTGTGTGTTACTGAAACAGCCTGAAAATAGAATTTAGGATACCCTTGTCCTGAGCCCACTGTCTGGAAGGTTTTCAGACTGGGTTCGCTGCAGGAGTTCTGTGCAGACTCGGTGGAGATGATTCAACTTGGATCAGTAAAGGCTGTGCTGAAGTAACTGGCAATTACAGTGGGATCAAGGCCCTCTCAACCTTCCACCATAAGCATTTGAGGAGTGGTTTTGACTCCCTTGCTAGGGAGCTCTTAAATGTCCCAGAGTCATTTGCCATTGCTTAAGTTCTGGATCTGTTGGGTCTTATAGAAATCAGATTTTGCCTTTCTAATAGTACTAGTGCAATTATTGTGGGCTTCCTTGTACCTTTGCAGGTGGACAGGGGAACTTGTTTCCCTGGCCACTGCCCATAGAGTGTACCCCTCCCTCATGCAGACAAGGAGTTTGGGGGTGATTCATCCAGACGAAGTCTCTCTTGACTAATGTTTTTTAAAGGGTGCAAAGTTATCAAAGGCATGTGTAAACTCGGGCCGAGTCAGTATTGGGAATGGCATCTAAGACGCTCCAAGCAGTTTGGGCCAAATAAGATTCAAATCCAGGCACCTTCATTTTGTTTAGGATTCTGCTGACTGTGATCCAGGGGGGAGGTGGCCTTGGCTGTTTAGCTGTCCCAAGACATTGTATTGGATATAAAATAGGCTATTGCTGCAAAAAATGGATGTGCACCACCATGCATGTGTGCTCTGCCAGCTCGCACATTCTCGGTGCACCTGCAAGCAGTTCCATGTCACTGCTCCTCTGTCCCCTCTTTAGAAGGACAAATGTTATCTGGGTCCAGATAAAGACTCAGGCAGCATCAGGAACTTGGGCCAAAGCGATGGTGACCAAATCGGGACCTCCATGAGCCCAGCTGCAGCTGTATCAACTCTTGCCAGAGTTTTAGTTTATATATAACTCAAAACAAAGTATAAACAAACAAATATATATATTTACATTATTTACTAATCTTATGTCACTAATGCACAAAAGGTGGTCACTTTTTCACACACACACACACCTGTCCATAGCAACAGTGCCCTGAATTTGATTAGTATTCCAGAAGGGGACATTTTTAATTTTGGTAAACAGACATTTTTGGAGAGTCAAGCTCTTTAAAACAATTTAAGTATCTAACATAAAACTTCCTATTGAAATCACTTCCTGACAAAATAAATAGTCAGGCAGGCAGGCAGAATTTCACTAAGGCAAAGCAAAGTGTGCATGTTTATGGACAGAAATAGAATAGTAGCACACTACTCCGCGACTTCTACTCATTAGGCATGTGGGCTGAGAATGGGGTGCTCAGATTTAATGAAGTGCAAGGAGCTACATCTAAGGGAAAATAATTTGCGTCACACAAACCTGTGTTCCATTAAATGGAAATGAACTATAACTGTATAATTTAACTATAACTGTATGTATAATCACACCATCTGTATGTAGTTACCTGAATTTATACTCTGTATATCCGTACTTTGTATATTCCGTATCCCTTTCCCCTTCCCCCAGGACATACCATGAGGTGAGCATTAAGTTGCTCAGTGTATCTTTCCTGGTGAAACAATTCAATAAATAAAATAAATAAATAAAAACTACATGGGTGGTACAACAGCAGACAGCACAGCAGAGGAGAGGGATCTAGAAGTACTGTAACTGTAGATGGTAACACAGAGTCGAGCAGGTTATGTCGGCTGTAGTCAATGCAGCAAACACAATGGTGGGTGGGATACCGGGGGGGGGTAAGGAACAGCTGAGAGAAGAGAATGGTAATGGGACATGATCACAGGGTCCGGAATACTAAAGGGGATGGAAAGTATGATGTGTGCACAGATGTTTGAGCTGGTGAGTATCAGCAAAACTAGAGGATATACTCTCAAAAAGGGGAGAAGGATAAATGGAAACATTAGCAAACATGACTTCATACAGAAGCCAGTTCACATGTAAACTATTCTACCCAGTTAGGCTGTGGAGGAGTGTTCTGATTTATAGATCTATCTGTCTTTCTATCTACCTGTCTGTCTGTCTGTCTGTGTCTCTCTCTCTCTCTCTCTCTAGAAAGCCTTTGGGCAGATAGTGCCTATTTCCAAAGACAAACTCAATCAATTAGGAACATAAAATCATTCAGTATCTACCAGTACATTATCATAGGAGTAACCATAAAAGGCAAATCAAATCAATCTTTATTTGTTTAAAAGGCACCTTTCCAATGATCAGGGTGCCTGTAAAAAATCATAATCCACCAAACACTGACATAGTAAAACCATTAAAAATTAAAAAAATGTTCAAATAACAGTTAAATTCATATACAGATGACGGTCCCCGCTAGATTGACATTTTTTCTGAGAATGCTAGGCTGAATAGAAACATAGAATTTGATGGCAAATAAGGACCGCTTGGCCCACCCAGTCTGCCCATTTCCCCTACCTAATGGATAAGCTGCAGATCCTAGTTAACCAGCAGCCTACTTCTTTCTACCCCAACCCCCCTAGAATTGCTTTATGGCTGTCCCATGCAACCATTGTTCTTGACTCCACAACCTCCTTCGGAAGGCTGTTCCATGCATCCACAACCCTCTCTGTGAAAAAATACTTCCTTACATTACCTCTGAGCCGCCCCCATCTTCAAATTGTGCCCCCTTGTTCTTGCAAACCTCTTTTTTTGAAAGTTGTTACCCTCTTGGACTTTGTTGGTTCCCATGAGGTACTTGAAAGTTTCTATCATGTCCCCCCTCTCCCTCCTTTCCTCGAGGCTATACATATTAAACTCCTTTAGTCTCTCTTCATATGTATTCTGGTGCAGACCCTGCACCATTTTAGTTGCCCTACTCTGGACAGCTTCCATGCTGTCTATGTCCTTGCGGAGATTGGGTCTCCAGAACTGCACACAGTACTCCAGATGGGGTCTCACCAGCTGTCTGTACAGAGGGATAACAACTTCCTGTTTTCTACTGGTGATGCCTCTCCCTATGCATCCCAGTATCCCCCAGCCCTCCTTACTGCCCTCTCACATTGCTTGCCCACTTAAGTCATCTGATATGACTACCCCAGGTCCTTTCCATTTTTGTTGTTGTTAGTATCACACCCCATTGTGTACTCTTCCCTGAGTTTTGTTTCCCAGGTGCATTACCTTGCACTTCTTAGCATTAAGTCTAAGCTGCCATACATTTGACCATTCCTCTAACCTTGCCAAGTCCCTTCTCATCCTTTCCACCCCACCTTGTGCATCAACTCTGTTGCAGATCTTTGTGTCATCTGCAAAGAGACATACTTTTCCTTCCAGTCCCTCTGCAATGTCGCTTATAAAGACATTGAAGAGGACCGTTCCTAATACTGAACCCTGTGGCACCCCATTAGACCCCCCTTTCTTCAGAATGGACTCCATTTACTATTACCCTCTGTGTCCTGTTCTCCAAATAATTCTTTACCCAGGCTATCATCTTGGGACCCACTCCCAGGCTGGCTAACTTGTATTTTAATGTTTTGTGTGGGACTGAGTCAAATGCCTTGCTAAAGTCTAGGTAGGCCATGTCCACAGCCCCTCCCTGATCTACTGCTTTGGTCACCCAGTCAAAGAAATCTATTAGATTCGTCTAGCATGACCTTCCTGCTGTGAATCCATGCCTCCTGCCTTGGGTCCTGTGCCCCTCTGGCCTCTAGATACTCAACAGTTCTTTCCTTCAGAAGTGATTCCATCATTTTCCCTATCACTGAGGTTAAACTAACAGGTCTGTAGTTTCCTGCTTCTGCCCTGCTCCCACTTTTGTGAAGGGGAATCACATCTGCCTTCCTCCAGTCCTCAGGTACCACCCCATCCTCCCATGATTTGTTAAAGAGGGTAGTCAGTGGTGTCACTATTTCTACCCTTAGTTCTTTTAGAATTCTGGGATGAATCCCATCAGGCCCCATTGCTTTGTCCACCTTCAGTTTTAAGAGTTCTTTCAGAACCCTTTCTTCTGTAAATGGGCTGGTATCAACTTCTGTATCCAGAGTGTTTCTATTGTTTGTTTTTAGGTACCTCCCCCTCTTCATTTGTAAATACTGAGCAAAAATATTTGTTTTGTATCTCTGCCTTTTCACCATCACCCTCTGTCCACCCCCCTGCCCTTTATTAAGCCTCACTATCCCTCCCTTAGTCTTCCTTCACTCCCTGATGTACCTAAAAAAGGTTTTATCCCCCCTCTTAATTGAGTTGGCTATCTTTTCCTCAGTTCGGGTATGACTTAAGTTCCGTCTTAAAATTTTGGACAGTCAGGCAGTCCCTTATCCAATGAGATAGAGAATTCCAGAAGGTCAGGCCATAAATGCAAAGGAACAGGGCCCGGATGTTTGAAGTCACACCCTGGGAATCTCTAGCAATCCCTCATCGGTGGTCCGGAGTGGTTGGGGGGGCAGTAGGGAGTAAGGAGATCTTGTAGATAACAGGGTCCCTGATTGTGTAGGGGCTTATAGTTTAGCAAACCGACCTTGAAAGTGATACGCCATCGCACTGGCAACCTATGCAGTCCACAGAGCACAGGTGTTATATGACTGGTCCTAGACATGCCAGTCAAAAGCCTGGCTGCTGCATTCTGCACCAGCTGCAGGCAATGGCTATCAACCCCCGGTAGCCCTAGGTACAGAGCGTTGCAGTACTCAAAGCGAGAGGTCACGAAGGTGTGGACCAAGGTTGAAAGATTATCAGAAGGAACCAGGTGTTTCACCTGGGCAATATTCCTCATATGGTAAAAAGAGGTCTTGACAATGGTTGATACCTGTGATTTTAGGGTTAAACTGTCATCAAAATAACACCCAGGTTCCGCACCCGGTCTGAGGTGGTAAGCTGGACACCGCCGAACCAAAAACCAGACGTTTGTCCTGTCAACACACCCACCTTCCGATGATCAGGATCCACCACCAACACCTCAGTCTTATCAAGGTTTAGCCTCAGCCAACTAGCACTCATCCAGTCTTGGTTCTCGGATAGGCAATTGTTAAACACCAAGAGAAAATCTCCCTGTTCAGGTACAAAGGACATGTATAGCTGAGTGTCAGCTGCATAGCAATGAAAACTCAGAGTGTACTGCCTAATAATGTCCCCCAATGGCAGCACATACACAGTGAACAGCATGGGTGCCAAAATGGAGTTCTGCAGCACCCCACAGGATAGGGAGAGAAGATCAGAGGAATAAATTCCTGAGACTACTTTCTGTGTCCTACCCTCAAGGTAAGATCAAAATCATCTGAGGATGGTACCCGACAGTCCACAGATGAACTGCAGGTGCTCCAATAGCACTCCGTGGCCCACCGTGTCAAACGCTGCCGAGAGATTAAGGAGGACCAAGATGGAATGGGTCCTCCAATCTCTCGCTATTAGGAGATCATTAAGCACCTGAACAAGGGCCGTCTAGGTGCTATGCCTCTTCCTAAATCCAGACTGGAGAGAATCGTAGACAGTGTGGATGGACAAATGATTGTCCAGCTGCAGTGCCACCACCTTCTCAATAACCTTACCCACAAACAGCAGGTTAGAGACTGGTCTGTAGTTAGCAAGATTATCTGGATCAAGGGAGGGTTTTTTCAGGAGTGGTCATACAACTACCTCCTTTAGGGGATCTAGAAAGAACCCCTTTCCAATGATTGCCAGACCATCTCAGCCAGGATCGAGCTGATTTCCTCAATGCATCCCACAAGGAGGTGCACTGGACCCGGGTCCAAATGAAAGCTGGTTGGCCCCAAAGTCTGAATGATCCTCACAATGTCCATGATGTCCAGTCAGCCAAAGTCAGACCACACAAGCTGGGTGCTTGCAACCTCCCACAGTCCTTGACGCACCCCATAGAGGGGGCTGGATGGATACCGGACCTGATACTGACAACCTTATCTGTGAAAAATTGAGATTACAAAGTTGAATCCCTCGGATGATATCGAAGTATAGCTGACAAGTTCTGAAAGGGCTGCCGCAGCTTGCCAGTGGCCAATGCAGCAATGGGCAATCAGGCTGGTACCTTACCTGACAGGTAAAGTCTAATTTGCCTACAGCAATATGACTATTGCAATGCTCTATATCTAGGGCTTCAAGGGTGGACATCCACCACCTGCAGCTGGTGCAGAACGCAGCAGCTAGGCTGCTGACAGGCTTATCTCAATCTAGCCATATCATGCCTGTGCTCCACAAACTGCACTGGCTACCAGTGTGTTGGAGGATCACCTTCAAGGTCGGTTTGCTGACCTATAAGGCCCTACACAGACAGTGACCATGCTATTTGCAGGACCTCCTGTGTCCCTATCGCACCCTCTGTCCACCCCGTTCCACTGATGAGGGATTGCTGGAGGATTCCAGGGTCCTTTTAAAGACTTCAGGGGCAAGATCTTTTGTTTTTATGGCTCCAACCCTGTGGAACTCTCTACCTCAGCAGGCTAGGGAGTGCCTGTCCTCTGAGACCATTAAAACTGCCCTAAAAACCTATTTATTTAGTATAGCACTTTTAGATGCTTATTCATTGGGAAACTGCTACATATCTTAAATTATAATCTGTTTTTAGAATGTTTTAGCTTTATTGCAGTTTGGTTTTAATGTTGTACATGTGCTTTAATAATTTTGAAAAGCACCTTTTTATAAATAAATCTGACTTGACTTGACTTAACCTGAACACTGCACATTCAGAAAACTATGATCTTGTGAAAAGCGAAATCCTGAAAAGGCAGGACATCGTAGAAGAGACCTACAGGCAAAGATTCCAGTCCCTGAAGTACCACTCAATTGTTGATCCCCAAGAAGCCTTTATCTGGCTCAGAGAACTCCTTATTAAATGGCTCCAACCAAAAAACAAAAACAGTCTGACAGATCACTGACATATTTGTAATGGAGCAATTTAGCAACATCCTACCTACAGATGTGCAGCTCTGGATAAAAGAACACCAACTAGAACATGGGAAAAGGTCTGTTTCTGGCTGAGGACTATCAGATGGCCAGATAGACCGTGCAGCAGTGAAGTAACATGAGGACCGGTAAGACCCTCTTTTTCCCAATTTATCTCCAGATCAAATGAAACATCTGGTGTGGGAAACAAATCTGCACCCAACATGGGTGTAGCCAGGCATACTCCAAGTACTCCATGGTGTGCAATTTTATTAAAGGGGGGTAGCAAATAGGCTCTGAACTGCTGCATTTTCCCATGAAAACTAACAAAATGCTGAACCTTTCTGTAATTTTATTCATAGGAGTCAAAACTAGAAGGACTGGTCACTAATACTGTCTTTGCATCCCAAGGACAATACAACTTTACAGGCTCTGGGCTTGCATGTGGGTGCCTTATGGAGCAATACATGGCATTTGTATTTATCCATGCATGGCAACAACCATTGTCATGAGATACAAACGTTGTATTTGCATGGTCCTGGAGTACACTGCATATTGTCTGGCTACACCCCGGGGAGGTAGCACACCTTAACCGGGGGGGGGGAGTAGCAGTGAGTCCACTTAGTGTGCAGATCTGAAATCCCTGTCTATACCCCTGGCACCCAAAGACTTTACTTGATGTAACTGTAATAAGCCAGGGTATATTTTAAGAAACTGCCATAAAAATCAGGAGGGTAGCACTGGAGCAGATTTGTCTGTAGCAAATTGGGGCAAGTATTTAACAGATGTCAAGGTGAAAGATAAGACTGTGAAAGGGCTTACTGATTTTGGGAAGCAGACAGACCCTGGTGCATATTAAAGTGCTGTGAAAAAGGACCAGGTACTGGTGTCATCTGCATCCATGGGAACACTCAATACTATCCCACCACCCAAGTGACCCCGAATATTAATGGAGTGCCACACCAAATGAAAGTGGGGGTAGTACCTAAGTTTATATGTACCTGTGATTATTGGAAAAGACTTTCCAAGATTTGCTGAGTTAATCGCAGAAGGAGCAAAAGCTGTAATTTCAGCTGCTGTGATGACAAAAGCACGGGCAAATAAAATCTCAGATGGTAGAGAAATTTTTCCTTTTGGTGACTTTAATGCAGACTTGTTTTGAGCATGGCTCCAAGATCTGGAAATCCAGGAAAGAAAGAAAACACCTGTAGAAAAGGTGGCAACAAAAGACTGATGGACATAAGGCGTTAATATATGAAAATGCTGAAACTAAACTGATAACTTATTGTGATTTTGTTTCAGAGCAAACTAAGGATGCTTCTCTACAAGATTTTTTTAAGCAGCTGGGGGTGAAACAAAAACAGGGTGAACTAATATTTAAAAAATGAAATTGGTTACTGTACAGAGTTTGGGCTAATCCTCAGGCACAGGAACAATTAGAACAAATGATAATACCAAAGAAGCATAGAACTAGGTTGTTCCAGATCACACATGATAGTCCTATGGCTGGTCACTCAGGGAGGGATCACACCCTTACAGATTGCTGTACAGATTTAACCAGCTTGGAATTCATGAAGATGTTGCTACCTATTACAGTTCTTGTGCTGAAATGTCAGTAAGTAGTCTCAGTGACTACAAAAGATAAGGTGCCTCTGGTGACCCTACCCTTGATAGATGTGCCTTTTGAGAGAATTGCAATGGATGTGGTTGGCCCCTTAGACAAAAGTAGAAAGAGTAATTGATTCATTTTGGTAGTATGTGACTATGCTACTCGATACCCAGAGGCAATTACAATGTGTACCATCATAGCCCCAAAATGTGGCAGCAGAGCTTGCCAAAATTTTCATCAGGGTATGCATAACTGCAGAGATTATTACTGATCAGGGTAATAATTTTGGTGCTGTACTGCTGAAGGAGCTGTACCGACTGTGACGCTCTGCCATCTGCTTATGGTTACTGTATAATATTTGTATTATAAATCAATGGTCTATGTATGAAATTGTCTCACACAAGTTAGCAGTTTGGCTTTTAACCTTCAAGGCATCAGTGAGGATGTCATTGAACTGACCAAGGAAAAACTTAATTAATGCTTTCCTTCCAGAGGGATAGTTTATGGCCCCACTTATGCTGCTGCTTTGATGTTGTTTCCTGAATATGAATTTTTTGACACCAGGAAAGGACATAATTTGGCTGATTTCACTAGGCTTTCTCATATCTTAGTGACAGATTGTGGGGTTGTAAAACCTCAAAGAGAAATGTTTAATTAAAGACCGTCATATGTAGGAAATGGCTTTTTTCTGATGTTCACATTAATTAAAATACCTCCTTGTAGGAATTGTGTTAGAATTAACTCTAAGGGAAGAGCTAGATGACTCATCAAAAGGGGTTGGGAAAAGATAGAGTTAAAATGAAACATTGTATCTGGGAAGTGTGTGATATGATTCTAGACACTAAGAGAGATAGTTCTCTGATTCGGAAAGCACTTAGAAAGGTAACACTTAGAGCAGAATTAAGTGTATGTGGTAGAAGTTTGTATTCTGTAACTTTCCTTTTTATTTGTAGGTGACTGTGAGATTTGTGATATAATTTGTTCTGTATTTTATTTCACCTGTTTTAAAACTTTTTAGTACACAGCAGTTTCTTTAAAATATAGCCTGTGCTCATTTCTGATATTTTGAATGGGATTGCTGAGCCTGTATTAAGTCTGACAGCTGTTAAAAGCTTGACTGTGTTACTGAGCTTGCTTAAAAGGAAAAAATACCTAGGTCTCTTATAGAGTTGAAAAGGGTTAATTTTGGATACCTGGCTGGACACCCTTGAGCGAAAGATTATATTGCACCCCCCTGAAGAGAGTATTATCTAAGCCTGTAAATTAGGTATGCTGGCATAAGGTTCACAGTTTGAATCCCTCCAGAACTCGAGGCTAACAGGTGATTCAGACCCAAAGCAGACAGGAGGGTTACCCTGTCTGTTACCTGTTCATACTATTGCACTCTGTGGTTGGCACTGTGGGAGCAGAGGGCCTGACCTGCAGAGTGCGTTTGTGACGCTGACCACTAGGTAACACTGCTATAAGAACCTTCCCTTATCACCCTCAGACAGACAGTCTTGTTGAGTGTTTTAATCAAATCCTAAAATGCATGTTAAAAGGGTTTGTAAAAGGGGTAGGGAAAGATTGGGACCAGTACTTACCTTATCTGCTTTTTACTTACAGAGGAGTGCCACAAGCATCAACAGGTTTTTCACCATGTGAAATGCTGTATGGTAGACAACCTAAAGGGCCACTAGATGTAATAAAAGAAACATGGGAGGATAACCCCACTCCAAAAAAAAAATCTATTACATCTTATACTGTATGTGTGCCCTGAGAAAGAAACTGGCAAAATATGTTGAAATTGCCTATAGTAATCAGGAAGAGGACCAAAACCAGCAGAAGGTGTTTTATGACCATGGGGTAAAAGACAAAGGTTTTGAGCCAGGTGAAAAGGTTTTGCTGCTGTTACCCCCTACAGAAAATAAACTGTTGATGAAGTGGCAAGGGCCTTATAAGGTTCTTAGACATACTGCCACAGTTAACTATGAGATTGAGACCCTTGATAGGAAAAGCCTACCAACATATATTGTACCATGCTAACCTCCTGAAGAAATGTAGTGAAAAAACACCAAAGGCTGCTTTGTTAGTTTTACTAGAAACTTCTACAGGAGTTATTGATGTAGTTTATGACAGACTGGAACAAACAGTAATTGCTGATGCTGTAAAGGTGAATGTTTCCTTAACCTCAGAACAAACCTCAGAAATTCATAACTTGGTAAAGTAATTTAACAGTACTTTCACCACAGTGTTAGGCTAAGCAAAAGAGTTGAGGACATAACAGTGACAGGGAATGCTTGCCCTATCAGACAAAATACATATAGATTACCAGTGTTTAAGAGCAGACATGGATAAGGAATTACAGAAAATAAAATGGTTATTATTGAAGAATCAAGAAGTGTTTGGTAATCAGCGGTGCTGATTGTAAATCAAACAGAAGGGGATGTAAGAATTTGCCTTGATTTTAGGAAACTTAATCACGTGTCCGAATTTGACAGTTATCCTATGACCAGGATAGATGATTTGGTGGACAGATTGGGATGTGCCAAATACATCAGTACCCTCGCTCTGACCATGGGTTACTGGCAAATTCCCCTTGCTAAAGAATCAAGAGACCAAACTGCATTTGCCACTCCTGTTGGATTCTGTCAATTCACCCCCATGCCATTTGGTTTACAAGGTGCACCTTCTGCATTCCAGCAGTACATGGATGTACAGTAATTCTAGCTACTCACACTGTAGTAGTCATAGTGATAGTATTCTTTAATTGTTCAATCTAAAAAGAGCTTTACAATAATATACATGTACAAAACATAATAGACAAAAGTATAAAATGTAAAATATATACATTCAGTAGTACACTCAGACTAAAGTGCTCATTACAATATTTTTAAATAACTTTCAGTTAATAATTGTCTTGACCCTCATTCTCATCTGTTGTAAATTCATTAAGAAATCTGCCACTCTAGTTATTACAAGTTTGTCATCTGTTGTTAGCATTATATTTAGTTTCACATCTTCATCACATAAAGTGAGAGAGGAAATACTATCTTTTAACCATTTTTCTAGCCCCTTCATACCATGTACATCTAAGAATAACATGGATATTATTTTCTACCTCTTGGGCCCTTACTCACACTGGTTATTGTGCTGCTTACCTGGATGATGTCATGGTATACAGTCCAGACTGTAAAAGCCACCTGGAACACCTATGTGCAGTTATCCAATCTATCAAAAAGCCAGGTCCAACCATTAATCCTAACAAATGTGCACTGGGCATGCAGGAAACAAGATATTCGGGGTATATTTTGAGAAATGGAAAACTAAAGCCAGAGATTGCCAAGGTAGAAGCTGTAACTAACAATCCTGTTCCTAAAACAAACATGTCAGGGTTAGCTGGTTAACTATCGGAGATTCGTTCCCAACTTTGCCCCATTAGTTACCCCCTCACTGAACTCACAAAGAAACGGTACCCAAATAATGTGAAATGGCCCCAGAGAGTGATGAAACTTTTTGGGCCATCAAGGCTGCATTATGTTCTGCCCCTGTTTTTTTGAAGCCCAGCCTTTGAGAAACTGTTTTTACTACAGACAGATACATCAGAGGTAAGCCTCTGTGCAGCCTTGAGTATAAATGGGAAGGAACATCCCATTCTGTATGTCAGGAGGAAATTGCATGACAGAGAGAAAAGGTACTCCACCATTGAAAAGGAAATGTCTTGCAACAAAGTGGGCCATGGATTCCCTTAAGCTGTATTTGCTAGGAACTGACTTTGTACTTGTAACATATCACGATCCTTTCTGTTGGCTAAATCAAATTAAGGATAACAATTCTAGAATCACAAGGTGGTATCTGGTACTACAGCCATTTAAATTCAAAGTGATACACAAATCTGGAAAACAGAATGTCAGTGCTGATTTTTTTTTTTTTGTCAAGATATGGAACAGGAATTGAGAATTCCAAAACTGAGTCTCTAGACCTTATCCAGTTAATCAGAGAGTCCACCCGCTAAAATCCCCATTCCACAAACCGCTCCCTAATTGATTGGATCGTCTCCTCCCATCCACACAGAATATCCACAGGTTGTGTAATGGCCAACGCCCTAAATGACCACTGTATCACTCACTGTACTAGAAAAACCCAACTACCCAAACCTGCCCCTAAATACATAAAAATCCACCCTTTAAACTCAATTTACAAACTGCAGACCCTGTCAGAATAACTGACACCCTAAATAAATTCTTCACCACCTGTGCCCTCGCCAACTGTCCTTCACCCCCTCCCAAGAAGCCTCCCAAAACACATCACAATACCTTCCTGCTTGCTCCTGTCTCCATGCAGGAAGTCCAGGACACTCTATATTCCCTAAATGTCTCTAAATCCAGCCCCAATGGGATTCACCCTAACCTTCTACATATAACAGCCCCTGAAATAACTTCACCACTAGCATTCCTATTTAGCCTGTCCTCCTCAGCAACTGTCCCTTAAGCCTGGAAAATGGCATGTGTAATCCTCCTGCATAAGAGTGGTGACTCAACAGTGCCAGGAAACTACCGATCAATCTCCCTCCTCCCAGCCCTTGCCAAAGTACAAGAAGCACTACTCAATTCCAGGCTGAGTTTCTCACAGCTTCTGAATTCCTTTCTCCTTACCAGTCAGGCTTCAGAAAGCACCACTTCGCAATATCTTCTTTGAGTCTTTGGACACATCCACTCAGCCTCAGATCAAGACCACCTAATTGCAGCAGTTTTTGTAGACCTGGCCAAGGCCTTTGATTCAGTCTCACACCTCCTGCTTCTTACAAAACTTGAGGTAGCTGGATTAGCCTCCGGGCCTCCCTGCAATTCAGTGGTTCAATTCTTACCTTAGTAACAAGCTTCAATCTCTCAGGGTAGCAAACTCCTCCCTTCCCCATACTTGCAGGGATACCCCAAGGATCAATAGTCAGTCCCATCCTTTTCTCATTATTAATCAGTGACCTCCCCACTGTTTGCTCAAGGTCCCGCATACACATGTATGCGGATACCATCCTCTTCACATTCGGGCCAGTTCTAGACGGTGTCCAATCCCAACTACAGCGAGACTTCCATAACATGCAGTCCTGGTCCAGGCAAACCAGTTCCAAATCAACACCTCCAAAACAGTTTCAATGACTTTCAGGACTGCACAAAAACTAGCCAGAGTTTGCCAACCCTATGCCATCTCCTCCCTGGATGGGACCCCACTAAACACTGTCACATTTTAGGCATATGTGGGGGGCTACCCTGGCCTACCCCCTGTTAAAAATCATCCTCCAACTAAATTATAATATAATTAAATATGCCCCTAGATCCCCCTAACTTTGTGGGGATTCTGCCCCCCCCCATTCACTGACTCTGCGCACGCCTCTGCAAACAAATATCTAGGTGTAATACTCAACCCCTACTTAAACTTGTCGACCTATATAGAAGCCATGACCTCGAAGCGCCGCCCTAAGCTTGGTATGCTATACCACAACAGAGACTCCCTCTCTCTGCCAGTGAGGCATGATATACTGACAAAAATGATCACACCTATTTTCAACTAAGCTGATGTAGTACACAGCATAGCCCCTGTCTCATCTTTATCCAGGTTAGACTCCCTCCTATTGTAAATGCCTTCTGCCATTTTGCCACAAACTCCCCTCTCAGAACCCACCACTACTCTCTCTACTCCACTCTGGGTATTGCATCCCTGTCCCACTGCCGCTACATCCACTCAATCTTGGTGATATTCAAATTTTGGTTCAACCTGCTACCTCTCTACCTCTCAGAGAGGCTATCTCCAGTGAACCCATCTCCTTACATCCTAAGATCAAGGGGCATCCACTCTTTCTCTCTGCCTAAATCATCCTTGTCTGCTGGCAAATCTGCCTTCTCTTACAGGCTCCCTTTCCTGTGGAACCAACTATTTCCTCTCCTAAGAAACTCGCCCTCGCACAACTCTATCAGACAGCAACTTTGCTTGCTTCCACCCCCACCTGCTCCTTCTTCTCACCTCCCCTGGACTGCACTCCTGGTCATCCAATCCTCCCCACAAATTATTAAACTATGCTGGATTCCTGGCTTACTCTTCTCAGAAGCAGTCAATCTCTTATTTATCTATGTATTTCCTATCAGTATACTATCTGTAAATTATTGCCACTGTGTCAATTTTGTATGAATGTTACCCTGTCTAGCCAAACGTTTGTGGCTTTTATATGTATCCAGTTGTATACTTGTATCAATCTCATGCGTATAAAATCTTGTTACCCTTGTCCCCAGGTCATACCTGGAAATAAGCCACAGCTCAGTGTGCCTTTCCCGGTTACCAAATGTTAAACTGAATTTTTTTTTTTTTTAAATGTCAAAGGTTGAACAAAAAAAAAAAAGGTGTGGATTTAAGCTTAACTGTTTACTGTACTGATTGTTATGGAAAAAGGATACTGCATATCCTGCATGTAACTAGTGATGTCACTACTGCAGCACAACAAGATCGAATGTCTTTGCACAGGCACGATGCAGTGGCCGGGGTGGTGGGAGCTGGCTCAGGACATGAACAATACTGGAAAGAATCACTACAGCCCACAGTACAGTAAGGCTCCTTTAGTACTGGGGGGACCTTTTTTTAATACAGGATGCTAATAATGGTTACCCATACACTATAAATGTATTTGTATGAGCAACCATACACATACAGTGCTGTTTTTCAATCTCGAGGTTCCGTGGTAACAAAACCTCTCAAGCTGTACACTCGAGGTCTCTTAGTACAATGGAAACCTCTTGATTGAAAAACAACATTGCTGTGTATGATTGCTCATACACAATCCTCTATATAGTTATGTTGTTGAAATGATTGCAAAAAGCTATTTGGAATTTAGGGGGTTAACCTTGAATTGCAGTTTGACCTGCACAAGCTGTTTTTCAGAGTTTGTCAACCAGAGATTAGTTCTGGGACAACATGTTCTATTTTGTTGCACCTGCAAGGAAAGAAGCAGACAAAATTCTGATACATTTTGTGAGAAACAGTATGGGCCCGATTCACAAATCTCCCAGCACGGCGCAAGGGGCTTGTGCCACAAAGAATGGTGCAAAGTGCCCCTTGCACCAAAAAATGCAGCAGGAGTGATTCTCAAAGGCAGCCTGTGTCAGCCACAGGCTGCCTGCACCAAAGGGTTCTTGCACCATCGATGCACCACAAAATTGGCTTGGATATGGCACTAGGGGGCATATGGCAGATACAAACTGCCACATCCCCTGCATAGGAATTCATAAAATCCTCCCAGAGGGTGAAATTCCAGCCAGGGCTGGTCTAAGGGTACTTAGAACATCACCTTCTGGGAGGGTTTGCCACTTGCACCATTATCGGAGCCCTTTGTTCCACACCTTCCCCAGCCCTGATCTGCCCAAAATTTAATATACTAAATATAATCATTTGTCTGGTAGTCTAGCAACCCTCCTCCCAGCCCTGATCTGCCTGAAATTTAATATATTAAATATAATCATTCATCTGGTGGTCTATCAGTTCCCACTACACCCCGATCTGCCCGGATAGTAACATGTGAAAAACAACAGTCCCTGCTGATCTAGTGAACCCCCACCCCAGCAGGTAGTGCCCACCACCCTGCTACCCCCCAGCCCAAAAACTGAGCTGGTGACCGGCACAGCCCTGCTCTCACCATCATGGCTGGATACTGACTGAACTGTCACAGAGCAAGTACTGTCAGGATGGGGGGTGGGTATCGCTAGACTACCAGGTGAATGATTATATTTAATATATTATATTTCGAGCAGATCAGGGCTGTGGGGGATCCCTAGACTACCAGGGAATGATTACATTTAATATATTACTTTTTGAGCAGATCGGGGCTGGTGGAGGTACCGTAGACTACCAGGGACTGTTTTATTCTTATAATACATTTTTGGGCAGATCAGGATGATGGGGCCACTAGACTACCAGGTGCATAATTGTATTTAGCATGCTAACTGTTGGGCAGATCGAGGCTGAGGGAGGGTCTGCTAGTGCACTAGGGACTAGAGTGGCACACTGCCACCCCGTGGCTTGCAGAAAACCCTCCAGATACACTGCATGTTTGGAACATGGCCAAGGTTGCCACAACCTAAGGGACTTTGCCGCCGGGACCCTACCAGACAGAGAATCGGGCACAGAGTTCCTGGCCCACTGGGCACTGATGCAAGCTGTTGTTTGCCGCAGCTTGTGTCAGTCTAAGGTCCCTTTGAGAATCGAGTCCAATATCTCTTAACAAGCTCAGGATCCAGAAATTAATTACCAGGCAAAACTTCTTACAAAAAGAGAGTAATCTTTTGTTGGAGGAAGAGAGAGACTGACATTTAGAATTAGAGATACTCTCAGAAGAAGGACTTTGCTTTCTTTGGTTATACTGCTTTTGTAAATAGCTATCCTGAGCAATTACATTTTTTTTATTTTACTGTTATTGATTATAATAAAATACTACTTGTGAGTTTTATAACTGATCCTGGTTTTCCTATGCTTCCTACCCTGTGCCTTGATGACAAAGAACAATGAAACATTTTGTACAAGGAAACTGGAATATACAGTCTAATCTAGCACTAGGTATTGTGTGATAATTTTAACTGATTTATTTAAATTATATCGCAAACAATTTTAGATTGTGTTCTTCAGTTTTATGATTCTTTTAACTATGTACAGTGCTTTGATTCTTAGAATTCTGCTTAATAAATAAAGCACTATTATTTATTTATTGGGTGGTAACCAGTCAGACTTGGTGTACAAAGTTTAAGGAATGGATGAGTTGAGTGGCTGGCAGCCAGTACAAAATGACAAACATTAATATAGATTACATCCCATTTGGATAGTTTGCTTAGATAAGTATTAAAATAGGCTATAACACAATACTTTAAGGTAGGCATTAAAAAGGTATTCCTCTCAAGAGCATAAATACAAGACAAAATATTCTATACGTAACCTCATTCAAAATGGCTGCAGCAAACTCAGTGATTGGTATAACCCCTGGGAATACCATGGGTTCCTAAAATTCAGTGAGATTGCCGACTGGCATCTAAGGGGTTAAGGTTTGAGAGCTCCTGTTGTCATATGTTCTGGGGCTTGCACAGGGAAGGGACCTGATTTGTATTAACTGCCACTTGGGACCATCAGTCAGTTCTTGTTTTTGGTTTAGTTGGACTTCAGAGGAGAGCTACCTGACACAGAGCTGCAAAGGAGGTCCCCCTCATCTCATTCCTCTCATTCTGCCTGTCATCAGGGTCAAACCACAGATATGGCTACAATAAACTTGGACTTTGTATGCTGAAGTCTGTTAGGACTGCTGCAGCATCCATGGACTTTCTTTTATTATCAGATGTTTTGCTGTTTACTTCAGTCATCATCTATCAACAGAGATGTAGAGAGAGGTAAAGTAACACATTTTCTGCTACTAGTGTAATGCTGACATTTTTCCTAAGTGTTGTATAATTGACACTTGGGGAGCACCAGTCAGTTCTTGTGTTTGGTTTAGTTGGAATTCAGAGGACAGCCACCTGTACCAAAACTGTGAGGGAGGTCCCCTTACCTCATTCCTCTGATGCTGTCCATGATCCTCCAGGAGTTTCAGGGATGTAGCTGAGGCCATTAGGATATCATCCAGCTATCAAGTGCCTGTGCTGCAGGGTTGAACCACTGCTGTGGCTGCACTCAACATGGACACTGTATGCTGTAGTCTGCCAGGACTGCTGCTGCAACCATGGACGGCCTTTCATCATGAGATCATTTGTTGTGTATTTCAGTCATCATTTATCACCAGAGATGTACAGCAACATTTTTTCTGCTACTAGTGTGATGCTAACATTTTACCTAAGTCTACCACTGCAAGAACAGGAGAACACCTTACAGAACTGTATTCTTCTAGACTGGGAAACAAGTTCTATTCTTGCCATTACTGCTATCTGAAAATATCATTGCACCCGCTTCACGAAGAGCAGTAATGTACTGTATATATTTCACCATCTTCTTCTAGGCTAAACTGTATGTTTAGCTGGGTTGTTGTGGTATTATCACACCTGTGAAGATCCTTGGCTGCTGCAGTGTGTGGTTTCTGGTGGGTTACCTCACTGCCCATCAGGATCTGATGCTCACTGTCCAGGTGGAGCTAAGCTCGCAGGTTCTGTTCTTCATGTGCAGGGACTGAGATGAGGATTTTGGCATTAAATGTTGGTGCCCAAGGGCCTGAACCATCACTTTGCATGCTCATGGTCATAACGAATTCACACAACCACTATCTCTGAGGTAGTTGCGTGTAGCAGAAACAACAGTTACCGGTACTAGTTCTGTCAATCTCTGTTCAATCACTGCTGGGTGCCTGAAATCTCAAGGTGCACACCATGTTATTAGTTATCCTAAGTCATGTAGAGATGTGAATTGATTACTAAAAAATGCCTTGCTACCAAAATAGTATTACCCCTTGGAGGCTGTGATTCTCATACCAGATACGTATTTATCCTTATTCCCCAAGAGTGGGATCAACTGTAACTTTGGGATTTTGCCACCTAAATCACCTAACCTGGAGTCATGTCCACCATGCATTACACCTGCTGGTATTTGCATGTGTGTACAAATAAAGGAGTATCGAGACTTTACAGGTGGCATGGACATTTATTTCTGTAACTGTTACTGCAAGTTAAGGTGACCAGTTCATTGTAGGTTTCTATCCCCCAGAACAAGACATCCATTTTTATAGACACAAACGCATTCATGATGAGTCACCCCTCCTGGAGAGCCATGTAATACCACTCAGAAATACCCTAGCCTGGTGAGGGGGGTTTACACTGGAAAATAGAAACATTGACACTGTTGGTGGAAAAAGGCCATTGGTCCATCCAGTCTGCCCTGTTTTACCCTACCCTACCCTGTGGCCTATCATCTAGATGGGGGTTTTACCATCACCTCCTCCACTGTACCTTGCTTCAGTGCTCACCTCTCCCCACCGACGCATGACAATAAAATCCTTTACTTGGTCCCAGCTGTGCTTGAACCCATTAATGGGTTTATGCTCCCACAACCTCAGCTGGTAGGCTGTTCCATTACTCAACCTCTTTACAAAGAAACATTTTCTCACATCCCATCTGAATCCCCCCTCCCCACCAGCTTTCATTCATGCCCCCACATTATTGACCGACTATTCCTGTTTAATAGTTCCTCACAGCTTACCTTGTTTATTCCTTTCAAGAACTCGAAGGTCCCTATCATGTCCCCCTCTCCCTTCTGGCCTCCTGCGAGTACATATTCAGTGCTTAAGCCAGTCCTCATAGGATCTGCCCCATTGGCCATAAACCATTTTGGTTACCCTACCCTGCACCGTTTACAGCCTGTCTGTCTTTCCCATGTAAGGACTCCAGAACTGCGCACAGTATTCCAGATGAGCTCTCTAGTGATGCATAAAGAGGTACTATAACCTCTTACCTCCTGCTACTGAAACTCCTCCCAGTGCACCCCAACATTCTGATGCTGTAGGCCTTCTTGCATTGGCTAGTTTATTTTAGCGAGTCACTTATAATAACTTCAAAGTTCCTTTCCTCTGAAATAGTAGCCAGCCTAACAACTCCCATCCAGTATTCTGTCCAGGGAGTCTTATTCCTTAAGTGCATCACCCTGCACTTCTTACTGTTGAATTCTGACTACCAAACCTTGGACTACATCTCTAACCTTTGTAGAACCCTCTGCAACTCCCTCATCACCTCCTTGCTGTCAACCCTGCTTCAGTGCTTAGTGATGTCTGAAAAGAGGTATATCATGCTTTTTATTCTTTCCTCTATGTCACTGATGAATATTTGAAAAAGACTGGTCCCAGGACTGAATTCTGTGTCACTCCACTCGCAACCTCCCTCTCCACAGATTAACCCCATTACACACCACACTCTGTTGTGTCCCCTTTAGCCCACTTCCAACTCATTTAACTAGGTCCTTCATTACTCCCAGATCCTCTAACTTCTTCAGATATCTTCTGTGTGGCTACGAGTTAAATGCCATGCTGAAGTCATGGTACTGTTCCTGGACTTCAGCAAGGCATTTGATTTGGTCTCTCACATTGGCCTGAGAGAGAAGCTGGGGGGATGGGGGTAGGCCCATTGATGGTTAGGTGGCTTGGAAATTGTCTTTAAGGTCACACTCAGTGGGTAGTGGTCAGAGGGGTGGTCTCGTCTCCTAGAGAGGTCATAAGTGGGGTCCCACAGGGATCAGTCCTGGGGCCACTCCTGTTTAACGCCTACATCTCCAATATCAGGGAAGGTATCGGGTGTGAAATGAGTCTCTTTGCAGATGACTCTAAGCTGGGGGCAGTGGTGGAGGGGGAGGAGGGGAGATTGGCCCTGCAAGAGGACCTGGATACTCTGCATAGGTGGTCCTGCACCTGGAAATTGAAATATAACTCCTCCAAGTGCAAGGTGCTACACCTAGGGTGGGAAAACCCCAACTATGTGTACACCCTGGGAGGGATGAGTTGCAGGCCATGGCAAGGGAAAGAGACCTAGGAGTCTTGGTGGATGTTAACATGAATAATTCAGAGTGGTGCAGGAAGGTTACCTCAAAGAACAAGTAGGTGATTTTGCCACTGTACCCCAGCCTGGTTAGATCCCATCTTGAGTACTGTGTACAGTTCTGGAGGCCACACCTAAGGAGGGACATCCAACTCCTGGGGATGGTTCAGAGGACAGCAACCAGAATGATCTGGGGCCTGGGGGATATGACATATGAGAAGGGACTAGGGGAGCTCAACCTGTTCTCGCTGGAGGAGAGGAGAAACTGGGGCGACATGACTGAGGTCTTCAAGTACCTCAAGGGAGTAAATAAGCTAAGCCGAGATAGGATCTTTCGACTGAAGGAGGGTGGAACCACCAGAGGACACAGTTGGAAGATTGAGGGTGGTAGGATTTGGGGGGAAAGGAGGAAGAGGTACTTCACCGAGAGAGTGGTGGAACCGTGGAATGCGCTGCCCGAGGAGCTGGTACAGGTAGCTACGGTGGAGGGATACGAGAGAAGGTGGGACAGGTACAGGCAAGGGGTGAAGCAGAGGCTGGTTTGCCTGGGGAAGGGGGCAGGACTATGGGATGGAGTAACAGTGGAAGGAGACAGATAGACGGCTACAGTACCCAATCAGGGTGCTGAAGCACAAGCAGACTTGATAGACCAATAGGCCTACTCTGCTGGCATCTAGTATGTTAATATGTTAGATTAAATCTACTGCTTGTCCCTGATCCACCACCCTTGTAACCCAGTAAAAGTATACTAACAGGTTGATCTGGCAAGATTTCTCTGCCACAAATCCATTGCTGTCTATTATCCTGGAGCCTACTACTGCCCAGATAGGCAACCAATACCTCTTTGACTAGTGTCTCCATCAGTTTACCTACGATGGAGACAAGACTGAAACAAGTATGTCTGTATTTCCCAGTTACTCCTTCTCCCCACCTTTGTGGAGTGGAGACATGTCTGCTATCCTCCAGTTTCTAATCCTCTGGTCTCCCTGAACCATCCCTGATTATATAGTGAGCTATGAAATAGCACTGCCAGAAGTTCAGTCAGTTCTGATGCCAATTCCCTAGGCACCCTTGGGTGCATCCTATCTAACCCATGTGCCTTATCTATTGGGCAGCAAGCCCTTTTTTAACTCTGTCTACTGTTATTTCCATCTGCCCCATTCTTAGGATCTCCATAGCAGTACAGGCCCACTATTTTCCACTGTGACTACTGAGGTGAAATAATTGTTTACAAAGGCAGATTTCTGTTCATCTTCCTTTATTACCCCCCCGAACAGCCTTATAATTCCCTCTCTCATCTTCCTTTTTCCTTGGTACACAGAAAAACTCCTTTTCCCCTCCCTTAACCCCTCTACACAATGCACAACTTCGTGTCTGATTTTGCATCCCTGGCCATCATCTTTTTTTTTCTAACTTTCTTCATCCACCGCAGCAGGCCACTGCTGTCCTCCACCACCCTTACTGGACTCAGCGTCTTTCAGGAACATACCTGCACTATGCGTGTCCCAGTGGAACTCCTGAGCTGGCCTGGAGGCTTCAATGTGCAGTGACCCCTGATTTGTTTCCACTGTTTCTCTTCCTCCTAGCTACCCAGGACCCCAGAAGCAGCGTGGAGGCATGCATACACACTACAGCTCCAGTCTACAGCTCCTTCCTCCCTCTCCTGGCCTTGTGCCTGGGCTCTTGGATGTGGCACTGCCACCCAGCCTACACTGGAGGGCAGCCAAGCACAGAGAGGCCCTCCTGAACCCTCCTGAGGTGCCAAGCTACCAGCCGGGAGCTACTCAATGTCCTCTTCCTCCCCCCCCCGCCAACCCCTGATGACCCGAGCTCATTCCCAAACCCGTGTGTGGCATCCAGTACCTCAGCCCTCTGTGTCACTGGGCTAGCCTGACCATCATCTTGGCCTCCTTCATCTTTAGCTTTTACTCACTCCATTCCTCATCCTTCTGTTTGTTCTTGTAACTAATGAAGGCCCATTTTTGGCCCTCACTGCCTCATCGACCTTCTTGGAGAAGCAGACTGGTCTCTTATGCTTTTTACCCTTGGTAACCATTTTCAAACATGAATGAGCTACTTGGAGAATGGCCCCTTTAATTTCTGCCCACCTCCCCCATCTTGTCCACTCCATCCAGCTTTCTCTTAACTAAGTCCCTCATCTGGTCAAAATCTGATTGTCTGAAATCTAGAACCACAGCTTTGATGAGGGTATACTTTTACCCAGAGCCAGCTCAAACCACAGGGTATTATGGTCACTGGACCACAACGGTTCCCCAACCCACGCTCCACCTACCAGTTTCAAGTTAGTGAATATCACTTTGAGAACTGCAGTCTACCTTGTGGGTTCCCTGACCAGTTGCACCAGCAAGCAGTCCTGCAATGTGTCTAGCAGGACCAGACTTCTAGTGCTTCTAGCTGATGGAATGTCCCAATCTGTGTCTGTTAGACTGTGCTCTCTCACCACCACTACCTATCCCTTTGCTGCCCCCCTTCTTAATGTCTGCCTCATCCCACTATTCCCCTTGCCCCCTGGATCATTCCTTTATATTGCTGGCTTCCCAGTCTTGTTGTGAACAGTAACTACAATGATTCTGTCTCCCCATCCACTCTCCTGATGGACCTGTACTCTACAGCTTGTATGCCTTCCATTGAGGGGTGCTCCACCCCATTTTCTCATACTTGTACCAGTCCTATATAAGGTATACCCTGGTAATGCCAGATGGCCCATGTTTCTGTGCTGGCTACCACAAGGATTAATCTAGCATCCTCCACCACCACCTGGATCTTACTTATTTTGTTTCCTAGGCTCCTGGCACTTAGGCTAACTGCCTTCCAGCTTGTGCCCCTACTGATCCCCTTCACATCATCTGCTCTCAGTTTTTTTGCCCCCTTCCCTCTTGACTTCCTTGTGTTCCTGATTCTGCTGACTTTATGGGCCTGCCCTTTGCACCTTTTCCTAATCTATTTCAGACCCCAGTTTAGCGTCTTAGTCCTCTCTACTCCTAGACCCCATTTCTGGGGGACTCTTAGCTAGGTTCTCATGTTGCTGTTCATCCTCTGTGTTTCCTCCAGCCTCAGTCTCTCCCCCTCCCCCCTCTTGGTTTAAGTGTCCACCTATGTAGACTATTTAACTTCTGCCCAGGCACAATGGTCCCCTCACTTGTCAGGTGAAGGCCATCACCCTTGAAGAGCCTCCTGTCCATAAGTGAGCGCCATCTGTTCATTTGTTTCTAATCATGTAAACTAATCACACTTTGATGTTAATAGATTTAATCAAGACAGGAAGATACAAACTTATGAACGTACAACTCAGCCAGCAGAAGAAGGCAGTTTGTTCTATCTAGTCTGCTTAACTGTGCAGTCCCTAATCTACAGATCACAGTGGGCCTTGCCCCCCTCCTTGCCAACTCTGACCCTCCCCTTCTCTCTCTGCCCCACCCCTTCTGGGCCCCTCCCCCACCACCACTGTCTTCTGATCGACTACCTCATACGAGAGCTCATTTCACCCTAACACCCTTCCCCCAACATTCTGTAGCATGAAATTGAGGGATGAAAGAATCCAACAAAATACCCAAGTATTTAAAATGAACTATTACATTGCAAATTGTCTGTCTGCATACTTAAAATTGCTCATATATGGCCGGTTCATTGGCGCAGAAGTAGTTCTACCACTTGTGATAGTGAGGACCCTAGTTTGGGAACAAGCTCGAGTCGTCAGGGGATAGCCGGGGGAAGGAGAACTGTGCATCTCAGAAGAACACTCGTACTTCAGGGAAAAAGGGATGCAACCCTCACTGCTAAACTACCACCTGGGTGACCACAGGTGGCAGTGCAGCTGGGAAGGACAGGCTGGAGGATGTCGATCAGGCTCTCTCTGCATGGTACACTTGCATGCACATGCTTTGTGCTCCTTACATGCCAAAGTCCAGAGGGAGTAGGAAGAAACCAGAAAATGGATAAGCCTTGACACAAGCAGGATGATTCCTGGCATTCTGGACATTCCTACTGCCACTATCTACCCTTTCCACCCGAGGTTCTCCTGCTTCTAGCACCCTCTGAATGGAGGAGGTGTGTGCCTGCCTTGGCCGGGCCCTACCATGAAGCCCAAGTTCATGGGCTTGAAAGACACAGGGGTAAGCACTAGGGATGGGGGGAGAGAGTTGGGACCAATCTATGGAATAGGGGCTTCACCAGTGAGGAACATAAAATGTAAACAAGGAAAAAAAGGCTGCTCCTACATCTCTCTAATAAAGCTTAGAAGTTTAACAGAAAATTAAAAGGCACAGTTCGAATATTAACCGCCCCTTGAGAAGATATCTGCTTCTGTTTTCTTTCTTGTTGGGGAAGAAATCATTAGCATAGCTATGCAAACTGTATTTAGGAACAAGTCAACCATTACCCTTGATGGTTATTGAACTCTTTTGGTATCACTAGCCTGGTATTGTTATTCAAAGGCTATGCCTGTAATTCGGTGGGTGCCTGAGCTATTTAAGTCGGCTGCCTCCAGCTTCACTCAGAAGGACTGTTTCTTTGCTGTAGCTGGGAACCCCCCCCCCGTCTCCCAGTGTTTGTCTCCCACTTTCCCCTTGTGACTTTGGACTTTCTGCTTGACCTTCCTGGAGGCCTGCTTGGCGAAGATGGTGGCTGCACTGAGCTGACCATAACGAGTGTAGTAAGCAGTAATTAGGATTGTATTTTACTTTGTTATTTTGTTATTTTTGCTGTTTACTTATTATTTTGTTTAAGTGTGTTTAGTCCGTTTAATTCATTTTTATTTGGATTTCAGTTGTGGACTGGTACCAAAATAGTGACGGTGACATGTTCAGCAACACATGTGTCTATTAATCATCAACGTCTCTTATAATTAATCTTACTACTGTTTAAGCACACAACCTGCAGTTAGAATTAGGAGGATCATCTATGACAGAAGAATTACCAGTATTAGAAGAACTGTCTGTGCCGGTTGTCTTAGCAGCTGAGAGAAGCAGTGCGAGGAGTTTGGCAAAAGACCGAAGTGAAGGTTGTGGAGACGGGAACCGGGGGCCAACACCTGAAGGAGCTGTAAGGAGAGGAACAGTGAGGCAGTCTTGCTGTGTTTGCAAGGAGAAGAACATCGAGGTGGACTTGCTGTAAATGGTGGTGAAGTGCCAGGAGGAGCTCTGTCCTCGTTCCTGACCTCAACCTGGTGGTGTGCCATGGTGCCATTGCCATTGAGCGGCTGCACCTGCGGCACTTCCATTCCACTGTGCAGTGGCTGGTGGGCAGCTTTATCAGCAGGGGGGGGGTCTGGGTAGAGGTTTGGGGTCCAGGTTGGGTTCTTCAGGCATCACTTAACAGCAAGGCTGGATATACCCAGCATCCAGTTTGTGTGAAGAACTGCCCCCAGGGTCTTTGGCTAAGTGGGATCAATTTTGTTAACTCCTTTGCTTGTTTCTCTCACCCAATTGCATGATTGAGAAGAGAGCAGGCTTGTATCAGAAATACTGGCTGGCTGGGAAAGGCTATAGACTAGTGTTGTGAATGACTCTATATTCCCCTAACTGCAGTGTTCTGAGCTTGAAATTTACTTTTTTGAGACTGAGATCACTACTTAAAGCACTGAGACAGTGTCAATGGTCATTTCTGATTCTATATGTTGATGAGAGCCCATAAAGGAATTGAATAGTGACACTGTGGCCTCAAGGAGGTGGGAGCTCCTGGGTGCATTTGGCTAACTTCATTTACATTTTTAATCTCTTGACCTTGGAAGTGGGAGTTTCGAGGGTCTGGAGAGGATCATATTGGTCCTAGAAGGTGGGAACCCTATGGCCTAATCCTATCATATGAACTTTTGGACTGGACTTTTCACTGAAACTCACTTTATTCTGTAAATATTTGTTTTATTAAGTTATATCAGCACAATTATTCTGTGATTTTGTGATTAGTGTATAGTTGAATGTTGGTGTATGTTTTGTGTGGGGTTGTGTATGATTTATTTAATTTATTAGTGGGTATTTGTTTGTGGGGAGGGGCTTTGTCATTCATTTTTGTGTCAGAAATTTGTATTAGAGTGTACTGACAGTTTTTTTTCTTTAGTATTATTGGGTAGTATATGTGGTGTGGGTGTGGGTGTGGGTGTGTATGCTGGCGTGTGTGGTTTGATTGGTTGTGGTTATTTATTTATTATTATTTGCTGCTAGCTAGCTCAGGGCATTATGTGTTGGCAGGGGCTGCTGGCGGTCAGGCACTACTCTCCCACCAGGCTCAGGGACCTCCGTCCTTTTGATCATCCTCCTTTGCCTGTGGAGGAGCATGGGCACTGTTGGGCATTGGGGATAGCTAGGAGGGGGAGGAAATGGTGATCAATTGGGCCTGGGCCTGGTGGGGTTGTGGAACAGAGTGGGTAGATTGGGGTGGTAGGGATGAGGAGATGCCCTGGGGCAAAATGGGTCCAGGAAAGGGGACCTCCCTGTCTGGTTTCCTTACCCAAGGGCTCCACTTTGAGTAGGTAGGTTGCCCAGTCTACCTTGTCTACCTATCCTACTCAGACGGAGTTGTGTAATGTCAGGTCCATTAAAAACAAGACAGTGGTTATCAATGATCTTGTTGGTTCAGCTGACCTGGTTTGCATCATCAAGACTTGACTGGATGAGAATGCTGGCCCAGTATTGGAATCAGCAATTCCAGCTGGGTACTCCGTGATACATAGATACATACATAGATACATAGACAGTGTCGGCAGATAAGGGCCTATGGCCCACCCAGTCTCCCCATTTAAGTTTGTAAGTTCAGTTTGTGTTTTCCAGGAAGTCTGTTGCCCCTTACCCCTGACCTCCAGAATTCCTTTATGTCTATCCCATGCATTCTTAAATCCCGTGATTGTTTCAGCCCCCACCACTTCCTCTGGCAGGGTGTTCCACTTGTCCACCACCGCTCTGTGAAGAAATTCTTCCTCACGCTTCCTCTGAATCGTCCTCCCTCCAACTTCATCCCATGCCCTCTAGTCCTGGAACATCTATTTCGCTAAAATAGTGCATTCCTGCACCCTGTTCCTCCCTGTAAGATACTTGCATGTCTCTATCATATCCCTCTCCCCTCCTCTCCTCCAGGGAGTACATGTTCAGTGCCTTCAACCTGTCTCATAGGACTTGTGATGCAATCCATGCACCATCTTTGTTGCCTCCTCTGAACCTTCTCTACCCTGTCTATGTCCTTACGTAGGTAAGGTCTCCAGAACTGCACAGTGTACTCCAGGTGCGGCCTCACTAGTGTCTTGTATAGTGGAATTATGACCTCCCTTTTCCTGCTGGTGATGCCTCTGCCTATGCATCCCAGCATCCTATTTGCTTTACCTGCTGCCTTTTCACACTGTTTCCCTGCCTTGAGGTCATCAGATACACCGCCCAAGAGAGGATCATAGGGCCAGGGGAGTAGCCATTTGTTTTAAAAAAGATCTGGGTCTTGTAGACACCCCAGTGGGAACAACCAGATCCTTTGAATGTATCGTGGGTGCAGGTGTAGGTTGCAAGGTACTTCTCATCTACTGTCTTCCCGGTGGTGAGAAGGAATAGGAAGTCGCAGACTTCATCATTGACCTGATATTGGAATCCCCTAGATGGATAATTCTGGGGGATTTCAGTGCTTGGATTGATGACAAACTCTTGCATTTTGAGCAAGACTTCCTCCAACTGATGAGTTCATTGGACCTGACATAGGTAGTTACCTCTGCTACCCATAGTCACGGACATTTCATGAACTTGGTCTTCTTTCTAAGGATGGAGATCTCCCAACTTGGTGGTGGAACCAGTCAGGTGGTCAGGCCATCTCACTATAAGGTTCAGCCTCGAGGCCCCCCCCCCCAACAGACGTGCCCCTATGAGATGGTCCAGTGCCGCCCCATGAGGGGCTTTGCCCTAGATGATCTTATGGCAGTGCTGGACCTATCAGGTATGCCAAGTGTAAGCAGGGAGCTAGGGGAAGTGGTGCTTACCTATAATGAGGCGGTGACAGGGGCCCTCGACTCCCTGGCTCCTGTCCATATTCAACCCCTCACTCTTCACCCAAAGTCCCCTTGGTTTGATGGGACTTTGAAGGAGTTGAGGTAAAGGGGTTAAGGGTTGGAGTGGCACTGGCTGAAATCTGGTCTGGTTGTAGATAAACTTAAATTGATGGCCCATTACAAAGACTATCAATCAGCAATCTGTTGTAAGAAGGCAGAATTCCTATCCAAAGAGATTGCTGCGGTGAGGAATCAACCTGCTCAGCTCTTCCACACTGTCGACCGGCTATGCAATCCAGCTTGTCTTCAGTCGCAGGGAGCATTTTCACACGCTAACAGTGATGAGTTCACTCAATTCTTCACTGATAAGGTTGTGACTATCAGGTTGGAGATCCGCTTGGTGCTCTCAAATGGGTACTGAGGTAACTGGCAAGAGGTTGCAGGCCCTCAGCCTGTCTGGTCCAACTTCAGTCAGTTGGTGATCATGGATATTGTTCGGGTCGTCCAGGGCATGTGTCCAACCTACTGTAGTTTGGACCCGGGTCCAACGCGCCTCCTAGTGATGTGTATTGAAGTCATCAACCCGCTCCTTGCTGAGATAGCCCAGTGCTCATTGGATTCAAGGGTGTTTCCAGACTCCCTGAAGGAGGCAGTAGTAATACCTTTCCTGAAGAAATCTTCCCTTGACCTGGACTGCTTAGCTAACTACTGACCTGTCTCTAACTTGCCCTTTGTGGGCAAGGTTATTGAGAAGATGGTTGCAATGCAGCTGAATGACCATCTAACATCTTATGATGTCTACGATCCTTTCCAATCAGGATTCAGGAAGAGGCACAGCACTGAGACTGCCCTGGTTCAGGTACTTAATGATCTCCTGATAGCAAGGGGTCAGTGGAGTCATTCCATCTTGGTTTTCCTTGATCTCGCTGCAGCATTTGACACTGTAGGCCATGGGGTGCTGTTAGAGTGCCTGCGGATACCCCACGGACTGTCTGATACAGTCCTGAGATGGTTTCAATCTTTCCTCACTGGCAGGACTCAGAGAATGGTGTCAGGAATTTAATCCTCGGCCCCTCTTCCCCTGTCATGTGGGGTTCCACAGGGCTCTGTGCTGTCTCTCATGTTGTTTGCAGTGTGTATGCTGCCGTTGGGAGACATAAGGTGGTATGAGCTGAGTTTTCACTGCTATGCAGATGATACTCCTCTTCATGTCCTTTGTGCCTGAACAGAGTGGAGCAGCCTCAGTTTTTAACAGCTGCCTCTCCAAGATCCAGAGATAGACGAGTGCCAACTGGCTGAGGTTGGACCCAGGCAAAACTGAGGTGCTGGTGGTGGATCCAGGTCACCAAGGTATGGGGTTGTCAGCAGGTCTACCATCTGGGCTTTGGCTCAGGGGTGACCAGCTGCTTACCTCTGATTGGGCATAAAATCTGGGCGTTATGTTCAACACTGTCCTGACATTAAAATTTCAGATGTCTGCTGTTATTAAAACCTCTTTTTACCATCAGAGGAACATCACTCATATTAAGTGCCCGGTCCCGCCTGGTGATCTTCTAACCTTGGTCCATGCCTTTGTAACCTCACTCATTGATTACTGCAATGCCCTATACCTGGGGCTACCAGGGGCTGATATCTGCCGATTGCAGCTAGTGCAGAATGCAGCAGCCAGGCTAATCAAGATCTAGCCATGTCACTCCTGTGCTCCGCGATCTGCACTGGCTGCCTGTGTATTGGCAGATCACCTTCATGGAAGGATTACTGACCTATAAAGCCCTACATGGTCAGAGACTGTGTTACTTGTAAGATCTTCTCTATCCCTACTGCCCCCTCCACTCACTCCATTCCTCCGATTAGGGATTGCTAGAGGTTTCCAGCGTTCGGCTGAAGACCTCTGGGACCCTCTCTTTTGCTTTGTGGCCCCTACTCTGTGGAATTCTCTACCTCATCGGATCAGAGAATGCCTGACCATCGAGTGCTTCAAATTGGCCCTGAAAACGTATTTATATCCTAGGCACTTCTTGATGCAAGCATTGATTTACTTACTTCCATCTGTTTATATTGGGATCACATTTTTTAAATTTTGTTGTTTTTATTGATTTTACTGTTTTATGATTTATTGTACAGTGCTATGATCTGCTGGAATAGCGCTTGAAAAATAAAAATTTGTTTGATTGATTGTGCCTTTCCAGCTTTCTAGGTCAGTATTTTTTTTCTACCTTCCTGGCTGCAGTTTGTGCTTCTCTCATTTACCTATTCCTGCTGCAGTTCTGTTCTCATGTACCTTGTGTTTCTTTCTGTGTTGGCTCTTTTTGGGCCTTCTGGTTTTCCCATTGTCCTGCCTTTGTCATTTTGTTTTGACATGTGCTATTTCAGGCTCCCATTTTTCTGTGTTTCCATGCCTTTTGCAATCTCTCAGTTCAACTACAATCCTTAAATGTTTACACCTGGCTCCTAGCCAGGCAGCCACTCCTCTTTGGGGTTCTGCTGCTGTTCACTTCTGTAGCTACTGCTTCCTAGTTGTTCCCGCATGCTCCTGCTTTCCTTAGCAGTTTCATTGATTGTTTCTGCTGCCTTAGCCTCATGTGCATCAGCAACTAACACTAACCTCCCTTATGAAACTGGTTGGCATGCATTCATCATTCAGTCCAAGCTCAATCAACAAAGTCCAGGAGGGGAGCATCTTTCAGAAAAAGAGATGTGCAAGAACAAGGGGACACAATTTGAAGATAGAGGGTGGATGGTTCAGGGGCAATGTGAGGAAGTATTCTTTCACAGAGAGGGTGGTGGTCACATGGAATTGCCTCCCTGAGGAGGTTGTGGGGTCAAAAACAGTGAGGGAATTCAAGAATGCATGGGACAGACAAAAGGCAATCGTGGTGGTGGGTAGGAAGAAGTAGGCTGTTGGTTAACTAGGATCTGCAACTTATCCAATAGGTAGAGAATTGGGCAGACTGGGTGGGCCAAGCGGTTCTTATCTGCTGTTAAAGTCTATGTTGCTATTCAGTCTCATTCAATGTCCTAATTGTCATTTGATGTCTTAATCTGCTGTTCAGCCTTACCTATGTTTTGTTTCTGCCTTGTGCTCACAGCCATCAGGCTTCGCCATTTGCCTCCCACTACTCTTGCATTCAGGTACATGCCAGCCATAATTATAACATGAATTCCAGGGCTTCTGCCCTTTAAGCCGATGGCCTCACTCTGCCAGCTCAAAGTCCACATCTTGAGGGTCGGTCCCTTGACTCAGGCAGAGTCCTTCTCTTTTTGCCCTTAGGATGAGAATGTCCCACATTCCAGGGGAAGCCTTAGACATACAGATCAACTTAGCACCACCTCTTGATGTAGCATTTAAGACTTCAGCTGCCAGAGGGTGGGGCCTCTAAGTCCACAGGGGCTTCTTTAGCTGTGCAGACCACATTGGCAGCACCTTCAAAAACTGTTCCTCCTACAGCCACCTAAGGTTCACCTGGTCTCCTCCTCCTTCCCTTCCTCTGCCCGTCAAGGGTGAAGAAGATCATACAATTCCAAGTCCCAGCTTGTGGCACCCCCATGAATTTCCCATTAGAGGGATAGAGTGAGAGCCCTTTCTCTAAAAATCTTCCCCTTGAACTGTGTCTCTAAATTGCAATAGCTGCTCTGTCACTAATTTATCCCAAGCCTGGAGGGAAGGTAGCCAAGGCCTTGGATCCCCAGAGGTTTCCCTGTCATAGGGTCCCCATGCTGAAGGTCATAAAAGTTGGTTGTCTCGGCAAGAGGTGGTCCATAATGTAGTACACTGATATTAGAGCAACATTTACCCAGGTAAGGTTCTGCTGTGAGTTGGGGTTGGATGGTGGCCATCCTTCCATGTTGCCATTCCCTCTCTCCTTACGGAAGTCATGCCTCCTCTGCTGTAAGTTCCGATATCTGTCAGTCATTGCTCAGTTCAGTCTCTGCTACCAGTCATCACTTGTTGTCATCCTTGTATCTTCACTCAGGCTCCACGTTCACTACTTGCTGCTCAGTACTTTTTGGGGCTTCTTTCTTAGGTACCTTTAGCCTAAGAGATTATGTTCCCGCTGCATTTCTAGGGGTAGAACTCTCCCCAAGAGGGTTCCTTTGCCTTTACAATACTCCGACAGGGTGGTAGTTCCCTGTCGGACAGAGAGTCCAAAAATCCAAAGTATTCAACTATGGCAATCAACAACACATTCATTCAAATACCTTAAGACTATCAACAAAATTGCAAAAGCATACCTCCTCACTAAGTTGTGTAAGCCCCATTGAATTCAAAGGTTATGCCTGTAATTCAATGGGTGGGAGAAGTCAGCCTTAGCCCCTGACTGAGCTATTTAAGTCAGTGCCCTCCAGCCTCACTCAGAAGCACTGTTACTTTGCCCCACCATCCTCTTCTCCTCCAACAGCGGCATGCCTCTGTCCTCGGGGCTCCTTTCTAAGGTACCTTTAGCCTAAAAGAATTATGTTCATACAGCACCTCTAGGGGTGGAACACTCCTCAAGAGGGTTCATTTGCCTTCACTGTACCCCAACAGGGTGGCAGTTGCCTGTGGGACAGAGGGTGTGAACGTCCAAAGTATTCACCTATGACAATCCCACAACACAGTCATTCAAATACCTTCAGACTATAAACAGAGTTGCACAAGCATAATTTCTGACTAAGATGCATAAGCCCATTGAACTGATGTTTAACAGAAAGCATTTGTTTTTAATTTCCCAATGGAAAGAGTATCAGCTGAGCTATAACAGCAATACATTACCGTGACTCCAGTGTATCCAGTGTAGGTTTCTATGTACTGCTTAATTTCCTGCTCTGATCTGTTGCTTTGAACAAATTCACATCTACAGTTAAAAGCAGATAGTAAAAATGTTATTAGGAGCAGCAATTTATGATAAAAAACAATTATAATAATCCTATTAGCAGCTGCAGCAAACAAAAACACAAGTGGCAGCAGACCTGGGTTAGATTTCTACAACATCCACTTGCGTACTGTGTGACTCTGAGCAAGTCACTTAACCTCCCAGTGCTCCCGGGTCACCCCTGAAAACAGGCACTTGTGCCTAGTAGGCCTGACCCAGTTATGAAGAATAAAAGAAAGGAAAGTGGCATCCACTTTAAATTGGCTTTTTGTTACCATCCATGAAGGAGCTAAGCTGGGGTAAACTTATGTTTAAGTCCTTTCTTAACCTTTCTGCCCCCCCCCCCTTACCTTTTTGGACAATATACTTTTTCGGGTCACACTTACGGATTAAGGGATGTTCCAGATCATACATTGGTTGTTATCAAAGTTCATGCTCACTCTTGTTTCATGTTCCTTCCTTTTTAAATTACTGAACCCCACCACCACCCACCCATAAGAACTCTCTCCAACTTAGCTTCCTTTAATGCCTCTTTTAAGGCTAATTTTTTAAATTGTGAAAGAACTTGCCTTTTTCTTGGTTGATTTTGTTGTTTTTAAATATCTTTCTTGTCATGGTTTGTTCAAACCAAATGTTTATGATTTTTTTTTGAAGGACATTCTAGTCAAAAGATTTGTATTTCACCTAACCCTTCCTTTTGTAAATAAATAAATACACAATGTTTCATTTCCATTTTACTGTATTCCTGAGCTGAGATACTGTACATGTCCCGGTAAACATGGACAAACTTTTGCTTGCGAAGAGAATCGCAGGGTAAAGTTTCTGTTCCTTCCTAAAGCCTAATTAATTGCTGTTCTGCCAGTTATTGGAGACAAGCAGCCCCAACATATGCAGACTAAGGACAAGTGATCATGTTTTCACTTTAATGTTATATTATAGGATATACAACAGACAAACTCAAAAAATGCAATTTATCTTCAAGTGTGAGGGGGCAGGACCGTAACTCATAAGTGGCAGAGCCACGAGTGCGATATGAAAGTCCTGCCCTCTCACAAGTGATGGTAAAGTGCCTAGTTTGAGTCAGGCTATTGTATATTTGATATATACAACAGTAATTTACAAGTTATAGCTTTTAAATCTGCAGTTTATTTAAAAATGTTGTTGCTTTTCTTTTATTTTAACTGCCTACTTTAGTGCTGCACTAGGCATTATGTCATCAGCATTGTAGAAGCTGCTCTCTGATTGGTTCAGTGTTCCACTGTGATTACCATAACTTAAAAGATAACCATGGTGACAGCGGTAACAATGATATTTTTTGATATCTTGCTGTTACTGATGTCACTAAGATATCTTTTATATCTTGTCATTTTAACCCCCACTACTGTTTTGTTTGTGTGTGTGTGTGTGTGTGTGTGTGTGTGTGTGTGTGTGTATATATATATATATTAGAGGCAAAAAATTCCATTTAATGCATCAGGTAGGGTTGTTCCACAGTGACAAAATGAGAAATTCGATTGTTAGGGTTTAAGCCCCCCTTGGGCCCCAGCCACCCCAAATGGCATTGGTGTGGGATTTGGGTATCAAGTTAACTCTCACACCATCACGTGTAAAAAGAAGAGGTATAGGAGAATGGGGTGAGAGAACCGATGACCCCAACGCGCACCCTAATGCCAGTTAGGGGGTGGGTTGCGGGGTTCCAAGGGGGCTTTCAATCCTAACACCAAATTTCCTCGCTTTTGTCACTTTGGAACAACCCTAACTGATGCATTAAACAGAGTTTTTTGCCTGTAATTTCCCTTCTTTTTAAGAGTGAGGATGATAAATAGTGAATGGAATGCGGTGGCGGGAGCGTGGGGCCTGCCACCACGTGATGTTTTGTTACATAGTAGCAAGAACTGCAAAGCAAACACCAGTGGCAATGGTTACACACATGGTAAAGCAAACATTAATAGAAATGCAAGCGTAAAGTGACGTCAAAGCGAACAGAGACACAAATGGACATGCAAGCGTGTACAAAAATGCAACTGGTAATGCGCACAGTGACGACACTGGTATTGTAAATGCAAATGTTAAGTGTTACAGCAACAAGAATGCCAAAGGTAAGAGAAACGAAAACGCGAACAGAAGCACGCATGTAAATGCGAACCGTACCATGCAGGGGCACGGTACCACAATTGTAAATGCAAATGGTAAAGTTAACATGAACAATTTGACCAAAGGAAACAGAAACATAAATGCAAACGTGTATGTAAATGCAAACCGTAATGCGCATGGTAACATAACTGCAGTTGTAAATGCAAATGGTAACGGTAACAGCAACAGTAACACGAAAGGAAACAGAAATGTAAAACCAAATGCAAATGCATACGGAAACGCAAACCATAATGCGCACAGGCACAGTAACGCAATTGGAAACGCAAATGGTAACAGTAAAAGCAACGAAAATGCAAACCGAAAGAGAAACACAAATGAAAGGGGTGCCGGAAATGCAAACAGAAACAGTACTGGAAATACAAATGGTAACAGTAACGCAACCACAAGTGCAAACATGAACGCAAAGGGTAACTTACACAGAGGTGTACATGGGAACGGTAACGCAAACGGGTACGGAAACGCAAGTAGAAACGCTAACTGTTACAGTAATGGAAGCACACACCCTGTGTTTGCCCAACAGCTGCATAGAAAAACACAGTGTGTACAAAGAATGTATGCATAATAATGGGCCTGGGAGCAGAAAACGAGCAGTCGGAATACTAAATTGCTTATATCTCAGGAACTGTAAGACATAGAAAAAAAAATTAAATTTCACATGATTCATGAGTTTCTGGGCTAGGTTTTCACAAAATGTGGGCTACACATCGTCTCAACAAAAATTCCGTATCTCACACCGTTTTTGAGATACGAGCTCCGAAATGCATGGCATACGTCACCATGTTAGTCTATGGGAAACAATGCCAACTTTGGAGTAACGTAACTTGGCATCCATACAATATTTTGTCACCAAACCACCAAAAGGCACATCTGTGAGATGTTGGCTGCCTTCTCTCCAAATTTGAGCCCAAAATCCCAAACCATTCTTGTGCAGTAGGGTGGCAAAGAACTGCTGTAATTTTGGCATAGTCTGGAAAAGTAGTGTCGCTATTTGCGACACTTTTTGCAAAAATTCATGAAAGTGTCGCAAGTGCGACACTACTGTTTCCAAAAGTTTGAAAAACATATTTCTGGGGTGTTTAACCCCAAAACAAAGACATGGCTAGCATCGTCAGGGTCCGACTAGGTGAACACAGAAAGAATTATGTCCCTAGAGGATCCCAATTTTAAACGTCAAGCATTTTTCTGATCAGTAACTGAAAACAAAATGGCAGTTTTGCGACACTACTAAGCATCATTGCGACACTAAAAACTGTATTTGCGACACTTTTGAACTTTTTGTTAACTTTTCCTATTGACTTATAATGGGAACTTGTTTTTTGAATAACTTTTGAACTGTTTATTTTTTCACAAAATCTTCAAAAGGCACATCAGGGACCCTGACATGTTCCCTGAAGGTTTTGGACAGGTCACACAAACTGTATGACCTGTAGGCGAGAGGAAAGAATTCGCAAAAAAACATAATTGCGCATTTGGTTGTTGTACAATACCTCTGCAGCCATATATCTGACTGGTACAAAAGTTGGCAGATCCCAAGCTCTACCATGCTCAATCATGCATACCAAACTTCAGGCAAATCCTTTTAACAGTGGCAAAGTTATTAAGGTGCAAAGTTTCACCCTTTAACCTTAAAAGTGCTACTCAACCCTTACTATGATAGCACTACCGTGCTACCATAATTAATATATATATATGTGCAAGCAATAAAACACGACGAGGTGTAGGGTTATCTCCTGATAAGAACACACACTTACGTGCGTTCTGTACACGAGGCATAGCTGAGTGCCTTATGCACCTGGGCGTGTTTGTCAGAAGATAACCCACACCTCGGAGTGTCTTATTGCACTTATAAAATGGATCCCCCTGTAAAAAAGTTAATTAAAAAAAATGTTTATAAAAAGTGCACATAAAGATTTAAAAAAAAAAGTAGAAAAGTTGAAAAAATAGTCCCTGCATTTGTAATGCAGAACATATGTAAGTCTCACTCCATCCTCCTGCTCTTTATCTTGCTTCTCCTAGCTGATTACATTGAGTCTAACTCTGGCCTGCTTCCTCTGTTTCCACACACACACACACAAAGGTTCTAGCAACTTTCACCTCAGTGCTAGGAGCCTTCTACTTAAAGTCGATGCTCTGAGATTGTAGTTTGCCCAGCACTCAACTGAATATACTCTACATCTCTGAATTCTGGCTATCCTCTAGAATCCCAGAATGCTTGACTTCTTCCAACTATGGTCTTTTCAGGCAAGACTGTGGTAAATGTTGGGGTGGCATTGCACTCCACGTCCACCTGAGTCTCACTTGCTCCGTTTCCCTCTGTGAAACCATACCTTCCTCTCAAGAATTTCTCTCAGTAAAGCTCTCCATTCATTCCTCTCTACCCATCCTTATTGGGGTTATTCATGCCTCTCCTAAAATTTCTCCCATTATGTTGGTCAATGGTCTCTCCTCTTTGGCTACTCACTCCTCCTCTAGTGAACTTGCCCTATTTGAGGAATTCAGTACTAACTGGTTTTCCTCTGCTTTCAGGTCAACTGCTCTAAGGACTGAGTCTCTTAATCTGTCTCAGCTCATTATTGAGCCCACACAGCACACTCCTCACTCTTCAGATCACACCTTACTAGAATAGATTCTCTCCACACACCCTCATTACATACTGTAGTTACCACTGGTATTATGCCAAATGACCTTTAGTGACCACTGCATCACATATTGTGTTATAAAACTTTACCTCCCACCTACCCCTACTAAATATATATGGTCTATATTGCTCCAGTCACTGAATATTGACTTCCTCCTCAGAGGCCTTGCAGCCTTTGACTGGTCTCCCATCATATCTACTGCTGACATTGTTGTGGCTCTCACCACTCCAAATTCTTGCAAGTGTGGCACAAGCATGTTCACCTTAGAAAATCCCATATCAGGGGCTCCTACCATCCCTGGATTACAGTGGACCTCACTGATGTTTGTAAAACTCGCAACAATGCTTGGGCCTTTTTCAAACTGTCATGTTCCCTGACATACCTCCTTTCCCATATGAGGCTTAGAGTTTCCTGTGCCAAGGCCACCAGAGCTGCAAAATCAGATTACTTTAATTTTAACCTCCAGAACAATCTTAATTCCCCAGCAAAATTCTGAAAGGCAATTCATTACTTTTTTAATCCCCTTCCCCAGTCTGCCTTCTCTGTCCTGCTAGTGAGTGGTTCACCCATCTCAAACCCCTCCATGGTTGCTGCTGATTTCAATTAATTTTCACACTTGCACCCTCCCACTTCTTTCTCAACCAGCTGCCTTTCCCTCCGCTTTGCCACATTCTTCTAAGTACCTTCACTTCTCTACTGTTACTCCCCTGGAGACCCTGCATGCTCTCTCCACCCCTAACCTCTCTAAAGGATCTAGCCCTGATGGACTAGACTCTAAATTACTTCATCTCTCTGCCCTGCTATTGCTGTTTCCCTTAACCACCTTCTCAGTCTTTTTTTCCCTTCTGTTCTTTTCCTCATTCCCGGAAGATTACCAAGGTACTCCCCCTTCACAAGAGGGTTGACCCCACTTCTCCAGGGAACCTCTGGCCCACCTCCCTCCCTCCTTCCTACTCTCACCAAGTTGCAAGAGAAACTATTCATAAAAAAAGAGCCTACTGACGAAGCTCATTGGAGAGAAGTGCCGAGGCTGTTGGGTAATTCCCAGTACCTGTATGTCCATGCAGCAATAAAGCTGTTGATCTGACATCACAAATGAAGTGTTTATGTTCAGCTTTTTGGGATTATTAGCACATTTGTTTGTGCAGGATGACTTGTTTGTTTCTGAATTGTATCTTCAGGTGTGTCTCACCTTTGTCCTAGCAGTCAAAAGTGCTGTGAGCACTGTGGAAAACTCTTTGTTTTGTGTTTGCAAGAGAAACTAGTCTACACCTAGCTTGCTGAGTTTGCCTACTCTGATAAAGTACAGTTATGTAAGAACTTAACAGATCTTCAAGAGAGGCTCTTGCAGTAGGTAATTACTTATAGGACTGCGTCCAAAACAGTAAGAACCAATGGGACAGAAAAGTACGAGAGGCAGGAACTGGTTTGCTAAAAGTCAGGACCACATGGAAACTTTTGCTAGCAGTGTCTGACGGGGGACCACCCACCTGACATCATGTGACTGACGTCAGTGTGATACTATATAGTGGGTGGTATCTACTTCCGCCTTCCAGTTCTTTCCTGCCACCGATCTGTGCACATCAGACCTTCTGGAGATCATCACAGCAGTTCGATCGCCTTATTTTTGGATGAGTATCCATTTTTTCTTTCTTTGTGTATGTCTTCCACTTCTTCCATTGAATTATATAAAAACAACTTAGATTCTTGTGGCTTCCAGCTACCGCATAAGGATCTTCATTCCCTCTGCCACTTCTGCCTGAGCACAGACCACAATGTTGAGGATTATGAGGCCTGCTTCCACTTTAACCAGGCCACACAGAAAAGGTGCCAGCAGTCCCTCGAAGCCCATCTACTAAAGCTTAACATGGCCTCAATGGAGAAAGAGCTACAGAAGCTGAGGAGTGCCTCTTCCTCACCGACCGACTCCCACAAGAAGAAGGGGAATAAAGAAAAGCACCAGGACCAGCAGTGGTGCCCCTCTCACCTGAGGCTGCCTTCAGGCTCCTCTGGGGAGCAGCATCCCTTATCCTTGGGGAAGACCATCACCGTGGCCAAGTCTGCGCTCTCTCCTAAAGAGCAGGCTTCAGCCCCGACACCACTGGCTGCAGTGGCTGTGGGCACCTTGGATGTGTCCGAGGCCTTCACCACCCTTAGGCCCATTACCACCACGGGTTCTAAATCAGCAGGCGGGGCCGATAAGTCACTCATCGGACCTTATGGTGAGCACCAAACCCAGGTCAGTAAGTCGGGGGTCAGAGTCTCTGGTTCCCGTGTGGCCGAGGTCGACAAGTCGGTCATTGGACCTTCCAGCAATTGCCCAACCACTTCTCATTCATCGATCCACCGTGGGTCCTGATGACACCCAGCTGGACATTAGCTCCTTCCCAGCTGGTGGGCAGGGGTCACCCCAGGGTTCTAGCCATGGTGAACCCCTGTCTCCTCCTCCTCTATAGCCTCCATCGCTGTCCCCAGATCCACAGGATCCGGTGGACGGAGACCTTCCATCGGGTGTCCCAGACCCGGGAACTCCCCCGGACTTGTCATTGGCACCACCGACATCTTTCCCTCTGCCAGAAGTGGTGCCTGACCCTGCTCACCCCAAGCACCCATTGGCCCATTTGGTCCCCCCGGGGCTTCCATTGGGCTGCCCTCTGCCGGGGCCTCCATTGGGCCTTCTTCCATCAGAGCCTTAGTTGGGCCTTCTGCCTTTGAGGCTAGACCAGGATACCCCCCATTGGGGCCTCCTTTAGGCTTTCCGCCATTGGGTTCACCTTCTGGTTTTCCGCTATTGGAGCCTTTGTCCAGCTTTTCACCATTGGGGCCTCTGTCTGGCTTTCCTCCATTGAGTCCAACACTGAACCATTTCTCGGCTGGTTACCCTGATTACCCTGGGTATACAATGGCGGGGTAACCGAAGTCTCATTTCCAAGTGCCAGGTTATGCCCAGTTTCACCCTGCACTGGGCTTCCCAACACATGGGCCTCATGCTGCTGGTTGCCAGAAGCCAGGCTGCCATTTGGGGTGCAAGCTTTTCACCCAACCCCGCCTCCTACTCCACCTCCTCCTCTGCTACAGGTGGACTTTCGGGAGATTTTGCAGGTGGTCTCAGAGCTGGATAGCCGTCAGCAGTGCCTGTCGGAGGTAGTGCGGCAGGACCAGACCCCCTAGGTCAGTTTCACTGGTCATGCCTCAAGCTTCGACATCAGGCCTGGCAAAAGGCCGTAAGCAGGCTCTGACATCAGAGGAAGCTCCTTTGAGGCACCAGGAGCCTCTCTACCCAGGCTCCTGGCTACCAAGAGCTCTTGGACTCTTCAGATTCAGAATCTGATTCCAAATCTTCATCAGTGGGATCAGTATTCGATACCCCTTCTCCAGAGCAACCTATACCTAAAGAATCCCCCAAGTCTTCCGCTGAGGATCCCTCCTGTGCAGACCTCCTAAGCTAGTTTGCAGAGACACAAGGGTGGAAATCTGATGCTCATGATCCAAAACACAGGCTGGCTGAGGATCTGGATTTTCCTGAGAGCCTCATGAGGATTTGTCCTCAAACATTTGGTAAATGCCTTCTTTTACTCTGGCTATGGCCAAAAAAGCAGACTGTAGCTACTGGACGCCAGAGAATAAGGAACACCTCAGCGTCCATCTGAAGGCCGATTTGGTGGTCCTTACAAAGGCCCATGATAGATCTGCCAAATCTAAGCACCTCCGTACTTTCCCACCCGACAAAAAGTCCAGAAAGTTGGACCAGTTCGGGAGGAATTTCTACTCTTCTTCTACACTAGCCATCCGTGCCCTTAATTACGTAGCACATATGTTGGTGTACTAAAAATCTTTGTTTCATCAGCTCAAGGCTATTGCTGAGGCCCTTCCAGATTCAGAGTCTAAAACCACCTTGGCGGGTACCTTCTGGTCTGCTAAGATGACCAGGTGACACTCCCTAAGAGCCACTTATGATGCGGTGGACTCCTCGGCCGGGTGACAGCCACGGCCATGAGTCTCTGACGTTTTGCTTGGCTGAGGGTGTCAGGTCTATCACCCAACGTTCAGGCTGCCATTCAAGATGCCCCCTTTAGAAGCTCTGTAATGTTCAGTGAGGATGCCCAGGACATAATTACTAGCCTCCAGGATAAGGGCATGGCTCTCGGGTCGGTGCTTACATTGTATCGCACAAAGCCCCAGAGTAAAAGACCTTTTCATTGGCAAGCAAGACACCAGGCAAAACCACAACAAGGACCCAGACGCCATTTCAAGTGCAGGACACATGCAACAGCCACTACCCACCCAGGCCAAGACCCAGAGAGCTGCAGAGGCGGCTCTCCCCAACCCTCCCTCTGCTTTCTGACTCATGACCGCCCCTCCCCACGGTCAGTGGAACCAGTGGACAGAAGGTTCACAAGACACCTAAGGGTGTGGGAATCCATCACGATGGATGCTTGGGTCATTCAGTTGATCAAGCTAGGCCACACTCTGGAATTTCACAAAAATAAAACAGACAGACCTCCAGAGTTTCCCACTTTGCAAAGGCGCATATTCCCCTCTTGAGAGAGGAAGTCATGGATCTTCTTCGAAAAGAAGCAATACAGCCCATGCCCCCAAACCAGGTAGGGAAGGGATACTACTCCCACTTCTTTCTGGTCCCAAAAAAGACAGGGGACTTGCACCCAATATTGGACCTCAGCACCCTAAACCTATTCATCAAATACAAACAGTTTTGGATGCTGACCCTCCAAGGTCTACTGCCTCACCTGTCCAAGGGACAGTGACTTTGTGCCTTGGACATGCAGGATGCTTACCTGCACATATCAGTTTTTCAGCCCCACTGCAGGTTCCTCAAGTTCTCATTTCAAGGGGAGCACTTTCAATTCAAAGCTCTCCCCTTTGGCCTGTCCTCAGCTCTGCATGTTTTTACCAAGTGCTTTGCTGTAGTGGCAGGGGCCTTGAGGAGGCAGGGACACTATGTTCTCCCTACCTCGATGACTGGCTTCTTGCAGCCCCCATCGAGGGAGGTGTTGGAGGCATTCTGGTCCACTACACTGCACCTTTTTGAGCAGTTGGGTATCATGGTCAACTACCCCAAATCCCAGCTCACTCACTCCCAACACCTGCAATTTATTGGGGTGGTGCTTGATTTGGCACAGGGCCTGGCCTTCCTCCCCTGAATAGGGCAGAGGCTCTGCAGAAACAGGCCCAGTTGGTAGCCTCCAACAGGCAGATCTTGGCCAGAGCAGTTCTTCACCTTCTTGGCCTTATGGCAGCAGCCATCCCCATGATCCCCTTGGCCAGACTCCACATGTGTATTTCACAGTGGAATCTCAGAATGCAATGGGACCAGAGGGCAGATGACCTGGACTGCTGTGTCATGGTCTCCTGCCCGATGCAGATATCTGCTATGGTGGCAGAGTCCAGACAATCTTACCCAGGGGTTCCCTTTCCAGGCCCCTCCTCACTCTTAAACCCTGACCACAGGCACATCGGGGATGGGATGGGGTGCCTACCTCAGGAGCCACAGGACCCAGGGTATGTGGACTCCTTCAGTGTCTCATCTGCACATAAATGTGCTCAAGATGAGGGCAGTACTGTATGCACTACTGGCTTTTCAGCATCTGCTTCGTCAGGGCACACTGCTACTCCAATCAGACAACATGTACATAGTTTGGTACCTCAACAAGCATGGGGCACCCACTCATATCCTCTTTGCAGGGCAGCTATAAGGGTCTGGAATTGGGCGGTACTGCATCGGGTTCACCTCCTAAAAGTCTATGTTCCAGGCATGCAAAACATCCTCACAGGCAGCCTCAGCCACAGCAGGGTAAGAGCACACGAATGGGAGCTCAAGCCGAAGGTAGTCGATCACATCTTCCACCTATGGGGTCATCCAGATGTGGATCTGTTTGTAGCCCCATCCAACACAGAAATTCCCAAGTTTTGCTCACTCGGTCCCATGCATGGTGCTTTCTGGCGAGATGAGCTGTCACTTTGTTGGACGGGAAAGTTTCTGTGCACCTTCCCTCCCTTCCCAGTTCTGCAGAAAGTGCTGCTCAAGCTTCATGCAGAGGGGGCTGGGATGATACTGATCGCCCGGTTTTGGCCTCATCAGATATGGTTTCCGCTTCTTCAACAGCTTGCAGTAAAACCTCCTGTTCCTCTGCTGCTCTGTCACGATCTCCTGACACAAAAGAGGAGCACGCTGGTCCATCCAGGACTTAAGTCCCTTCACCTTCACATGTGGCACCTCAGGACATAGTTGCTTCCAGATTTGAGGTCTCACTCTGGGTAACCCAGGTCTTGGCAGAGGCCAGAAAGCCTTCTGTCAGGATGACCTATACCATGAAATGAAAGCGCTTCTCCATTTGGGCCACCTTGAAGGGCTGGGAACCCTTTTCATGTCCTGTTCCTCAGGTCATGGAGTATCTTCTTTACCTCTCTGACCCGGACCTGAGCTATTCAGCACTGAAGGTGCATCTGTCAGCTATTTCTGCCTACCACACTCTAGTGGAGGGCAAAACTCTGGCTCAGTTTGAGGTTTCTAAAACCTTCCTGAAAGAGATTCTTCACTTGAAACCCCCAGTGTGCAGTCCTGCCCCACCATGGGACTTGAATTTTGTTTTGGAGAAACTGACCTTGCCTCCTTTCGAACCAGCTGGTACGTGTGATATGCACTACTTGGCTTGGAAAGCACTCTTTTTAGTTCCTGCTACTTCCACTCAGAGGATTTCCGAGCTTCAGGCCTTGATATGTAAGGAGCTTTATTTGATTTTTCACAGAGACTGGGTGACTCTGCGTTCCAATCCTAATTTTCTTCCGAAGGTAGTTTCGGAGACTACGTTGAATCAATCTAGAAACATAGTTCTAGAATTTGATGGCAGATAAGGACCGCTTGGCCCACCTAGTCTGCCCATTTCCCTACCTAATGGATAAGCTGCAGATCCTAGTTAACCAACAGCTTACTTCCTCCTACCCCCCACTAGAATTGTCGTATGTATGTCCCATTCATTCTTGAATTATCCCACTGTTTTGACTCCACGACTTCCCCAGGAAGGATGTTCCACGCATCCACAACCCTCTCCATGAAAAAATACTTCAACACATTAACTCTGAGCCATCCCCCCTCTAACTTCAAATTGTGCCCCCTTGTTCTTGCACATCTCTTTTTCTGAAACATGCTACCCTCTTGGACTTTGTTGAGTCCCTTGAGGTACTTGAAAGTTTCTATCATGTCCCCCTCTCCTCGAGGGTATACAAATTAAGCTCCTTTACTATCTCTCTCTCTCTTCATATGGCTTCTGGTACAGACCCTGCAGCATTTTAGTTGCCCTCCTCTGGACAGCCTCCATCCTGTCTATGTCCTTGCAGAGATGGGGTCTCCAGAACTGCATGCAGTACTCCAGATGGGGTCTCACCAACTGTCTGTAGAGAGGGATAACAACTTCCTGTTTTCTACTGGTGATGCCCCTCCCTATGCATCCCAGTATCCCCCCAGCGCTCCTTATTGCCTTCTCACATTGCTTGCCACATTTAGGTCATCTGATATGACTACCCCCAGGTCTTTTTACATTTTTGTTGTTGTTAGTATCTCACCCCCCCTGTGTGTGCTCTTCCCCTGGGTTTTTGTTTCCCAAGTGCATTACTTTGCACTACTTTGTGCTGAATCTAAGCTGCCATACATTTGACCATTCCTCCAACCTTGCCTAGTCCCTTCTCATCCTTTCCACCCCACCTTGTGTATCAACCCTGTTGCAGATCTTTGTGTTATCTGCAAAGAGACATACTTTTCCTTCCAGTCCATCCTCAATGTCACTTATAAAGACATTAAAGAGGACCGGTTCCAGTACTGAGCCCTGCAGTACCCCACTAGTAACCCCCCTTTCTTCAGAATGTGTTCCATTCACTATTATGTTCTGTGTCCTGTTACCTTCTGCATCCTGTTGTCCAGCCATTTTTTTACCCAGGCTACCACCTTGGGACCCATTCCAATGCTGGCTAACTTGTTTATTAATCTTTTGTGTGGGACTGTGTCAAATGCCTTGCTAAAGTCTAGGTAGGCCATGTCCAAAGCCCCTCCCTGGTCTACTACTTTGGTCACCCAGTCAAAGAAATCTATTAGATTAATCTGACATGACCTTCTCACTGGGAATTCATGCTGCCTTGGGTCCTGTGGCCCGCTGGCCTCTAGGTACTCAACCATTCTTTCCTTCAGAAGTTTTCCCTATCACTGAGGTCAAACTAACAGGTCTGTAGTTTCCTGCCTCTGCCTTGCTCCCACTTTTGTGAAGTGGTATCACATCTGCCATCCTCCAGTCCTCAGGTACCACCCCATCCTCCCATGGTTTGTTAAAGGACATTAACAAATGGAGGCAGTCCAGAGAAGGGCAACTAAAATGGTGCCGGGACTGCATCAGAAAACAAATGAGGACAGAACAATGGAGCTCAATACTGTATGTATATCCTAGAGCAAAGGAGGGAGAGAGGTGAGATGATCGAAACATTCAAACACCTTAAGGGCATTAACAAGGTGAAATAGTCTAACATGTTTCAGTATAAGAAAAACAGCAGGACAAAAGGACAAAGCATGAGATTGGAGGTAGGCCGATTAAGGGGTAATGTGAGGAAGTTCTTTTTCACAGAAAGGGTGGTGGATGCATGGGACGGCCTACCTCAGGAAGTGGTGGATATGAATTCAGTTCAGGGCTTCAAACAGGTATGGGATAGGCATAAGGGAGCAATACAGATGAATATGAATAGATAGGCCATTGACAGAGTAAAGGCCTATGACACATTCATAAGGTAGGAAAAAAATGGACAGACCGGATAGGCCTTGCGGTCCTTATCTGCCGTCAATGTCTATGTTTCTAAAGAGGATAGTCAGTGGTGTCACTAGTTCTCCCCTTAGTTCTTGTAGAATTCTGGGGTGAATCCCATAAGGCCCCATTGTTTTGTCCACCTTCAGTTTTAAGAGTTCTTTCAGAACCCTTTGTTCTGTGAATGGACTGGTATCAACCCCCCTATCCAGAGTGTTTCTATTGTTTGGTTTAGGTACCTCCTCCTCTTCTTTTGTGAATACTGAGCAGAAGTTTTCATTCAGTATCCTTGCTTTTTCACTGCCACCCTCTGCCCACATTCCCTCCCCTTTATTAAGCCTCAGTATCCCTCCCTTGGTCTTTCTTCGCTCCCTAATGTACCTATAAAGGTTTCATCCTTTCATCCCCCTTCTTAACTGAGTTGGCTATCTTTTCCTCAGTTTGGGCCTTTGCTGTTCTGAGTGCCTTCCCTGCCTCCTTCTGCTTTAACTGATATAGTTTTCTGTCCTGCTCCTTCTGTGTTTCCTTATATTTCCTGAATGCTATCCTTTTCTCCTTAACCTTCCCTACTACCTCTTTTAAGAACCATAGTGGCTTTTTCCTTCATTTTGTTTTACTTGAAAATCTATTCAACTGCCAGTCTATTACCCTGAGCATGTGAATCAAGGGGAGGCAATTCTACAAACCTTAGATGTTCACAGAATTGCACGTTACTACACTAACAGAACAAAGTCTGTCCGGAAATTGGACCAACTTTTTGTTTCTTTTGCACCCAAGCAAGAGGGTGCAGAAGTTTCTAAGCGATGCCTCTCCAAATGGTTGGCTCACAGCATTGTGTTCTATTATCAGAAGTATGGTAAAGCCCTTCCGGGGGAGGTCAAAGGGCATTCTACCAGAAACATGGCTGCTTCCACTGCTTGCTTCAGCAATGTCTCAGCCGCTGAAATTAGTGCGGCCACTACTTGAAGTTCTGTCCACACTTTCACTAAACACTACAGTTTGGACATTGCCTTTAGGCACAGGGCTGGTTTAGAACTGGCTGTCCTCCAGGGACTCCTGTCCTAATCTTTTGCTGCCTTTTAGTAGACCAGTTCCTGCCTCCTGTCCTTTTCTGTCCCTTTGGTTCTTACTGCTTGAGTCTCAGTCCTATAAGTAATTAACCACTGCAAGTGCCCTCTCGAAGTAAGACAGTACAGTTACATAAGAACTTACCATAACAGTAGATCTTTGAGAGAGGCTCTTACAGTAGGTAACATTTTTCCCTTCTTCTGTAGCTTTTTTTTCCTCAAGCCTTTCTTGGCTCCAGGAGCCTCTCTTCAGTTCTCCTGTTGTGCCTCTTTGAGGTCCCTGGCATGAGAACTGGAGGGCGCCCACTATACAGTGTCACACTGATGTCAGTCACTTGATGTCGGGTGGGCTGTCTCCCATCAGACACTGCTAGCTAAAGTTTCTGTGTGGTCCTGATGCCAGGGGATGTAGTCCTATAAGTAATTACCTACTGCAAGAGCCCTCTCGAAGTAAAATCTTCCTCTCTCCATTCCAGTCAGCCTTCTGTAAATACCATTCCACAATCTCCTTCGTGCTGTGTGTCATTGATTCCATTCTTAATGGGATGGATCACAGTCCTGCCATAGCCAATATCGTCATTGACCTGGCCAAGGTCTTTGATTTGGAATCCCACCCCCGGAAAAGCTGAGGTTGAATTTCACTGCTATGCAGATAATACTCAGTTGTACCTGTCTTACTGTCCTGTCAGAGATCATACAGCTTTGATACTGGGGCGATGTCTTGCCGAGATGAACAACTGGATGACCTCAAACTGGTTACATTTCAACTCTGGACACTTACTGTGGTTCAAACAATATTGATGGCTAGTCCCTTTTAACTAAGTGCGAGCTGCATATGGCTCTTGCCCGACTTGGTTCATATTCAGCTATGATCCCTGTGAACCCAGGGCACACACAGGTCTTGTTGATTGAGCCAAGTTGATGGGGAGCAGCAGCGATGGGAGGTGCAGTAGCACTTCCTGTGTTCGGTGGCCAACCTCTTGCTGCTGTTGATTCAGTTAAGAATCTTGGGGTCATTTTGGACCACGGGCTGACACTAAACCAACAGGTATCAGCGGTGGTCCAATCTGGCTTTTATTATCTTGGAAACATCACCAGGATCAAACCACATCTGGCTCCTGCTAACCTGGCGACAATTATTCATGCTTTCATTACCTCTAGGTTGGACTAATATAATGTTCTGTACTAAGGTTTATCTGGTGGTATAACATGATGCCTGCAACTGGTCCAGAATACTACAGCTCAGCTATTTGTGGTAACTTCTCAGAGGGACCACATCACGCCGGTTCTATATGCGCTGTACTGGTTGCCTTTGTAGTGGCGTATAACCTTTAAGATAAGCTTGTTAACATATAAGGTTCTATGTGGTTTGGGACCAGACTGCTTGAAAGATCTGCTGTTTTTTTACCTCGAATACAAATGAAAGAAAGGAACATTCATTCCGAAATGAGTCAGGCTGTTGTTGCCTGCATGAACTGCTGCTATTATATTTAAACCAATAAATGTAGTCTACTTGAAGTGAAACAATTTGATCTGGAGTATCTTGAATGACAGGTGGTGTGTGCTTGACTTTTATGTATGCATTTTGGTTTCTCACCTCCCAACCTGACCCCTCCGCTCCACCGACACTGGTTGACTGGCTGTTCCCTCCTTCCGGCCGAAACAATCTGAGGACAGAGCCTTTAGAGTAGGCGCTCCAAGGCAGTGGAACTCCCTTTCAGGGAGAATGCACTCTGCTGGCATGGTGGAGGCCTTTAAAAGATCACTTAAATCATACTTATTAAAGCTGGCCTTCTCCAGCTAGTGAGTAGTCAGATGAACCGCAGTTTTGGTATTATAAATGGTTGTGATGTATTTATTTTTCATTATGTTTTATCTTTTATGAGATATGTGTGTCTTAACATTTTTAAATTATGTACAGTGCCCTGAGTCCTCGGTAAAGGGTGCTTCATAAATACAATTTATTTCCTTTCCTTTCCTTGCCTTGCCTTAATTAAAGGTAGCCAGTTTAGGCAGTGAATTTTATATAATGGAAGTCAATTCACGCAGTTGCATTTTAGAATATGGATCCATCTGATGGGTGGTCTACCTTGACATATGGCAGGTGGGCAAATTAACAACAGGGCCTTGATGTGAGCACAAAAAGACCTTCACTCTACTGAAGAAAAACCCTGAAAAAGGGACCTCTGGTCTCAGTGGGATTACCTGGTTACCAAAATGCTAAATAAATAAAATAAACTGGACAATTCAAGCAGAAAGAATATTATATTTGAAAGATTTGCCATGGGGAGGGAGGGTGTGCACTGAATTTGCTGTTTTATCCAATGTATGCCATAAAGCAGTAGCACTCCAACGAAAAAGCCATTTCAAGTTTGTGAATAAGCAAGGGTTGAGCATCTAATTTTGTTTTTGTTTGATGCTTGGGAGATATATGACTCTATCATTAGCTACCTCCTCACTAATTACTTGCCCATTTGCTGGGGTTTGCACCTTAATTAAAGGAAAGCATTTTAGGCAGCGCACTTTATATAAAGGAAGCCAATTAAGGCAGTTATCCCATTTTAGAATATGGACCCAGCTGATGGGTGGTCTTCCTTGACATCTGATAGCTGGAAACTCACAGGAGGACCTTGATGTGGATACCAAAAGACAACCACTCCTACTAGAGAAAAGTAAGTGATCAATTCAGGCAGGAAGAACATTATATTTGTAAGAGTTGCCAAGGGTGGGAGGGAGTGCACTAAAGTCTATGTTTTTACTCTGCACCACGACATTTAAAGACTGGTTGACAGTATAGTGCATGGAGGAGGGATTCTGCTATATCAAGGACTGGGGGCCAGCCTGGGAGAATATGGGCTTCTATAAGGGAGATGGCCTGCATCCTTCCAAGAAAAGGGCACAGTCTTGGTGAGAGGTTTAAATTTTACTTGGATGAGCATTTAAGCTAGCAAGGGGGAGGCAGTAAAACAAAGGGAGGCAAAAATACCCCCCCCCAGGATGATGGAGCAGTAGTGAGGGAGGGCCTGGGGGGAGAAAACTCCCCTAGGGCAAGGGTAAAAAAAAAGAATGGGATACGGCCAAGGCAAAAGAAAAGGGGGATAAAACTCAGGCAAGAGGGTTAAGGATTGAAGGAGACAAGGAATGAGAAATTTAAAAAGGCAGGAGGAAAGTTGGGGGAACTTCAGGGAAAAACAGTCAGAACTGCTATGGGGAAGCAGGGCAGGGGGTACGAAAAGTGTGGAGAGCCATGTGCATCCTTGTAAGAAATCTTTGAAACAAGACTCCAGACCTGGAAGCCATCATGGTGAAGGCTGACCTGGATTTAGTGGCCATTATGAAGTCGTGGTGCACTGAGCACCACAGCTAGGACATGGACAGTGTTCACAAAAGACAGGGCAATGAGGAGGGTTGTTTTATTTGTGAGGGAAGGAATCAAAGCCAATGAGGTACAGGGGCACAAGGAGAAAAGAAGGACTGTAGCTGCTGTGGGTCACCCTGGAGAAAGCTCTGGGGCTGCTATCCACACCGGGGTAGTGCATGACCTCCAGTACAAGGAGAGGAGTTGGATACTGCACTCAGAGAAGCCACCATTTATATGGTGAGTAAGGGAGGAGTGTTATTAGTTTGCAACTTCAAGCTGCTAGATACTGAGTGGAGCCTTCTATCTGCAGCTTCCACAAGGAGCAGAGCCATCCTTGACTCCTTACAAGGGGCTGTTCTCAGGCAGCTAGTCAAAGAACCCACTAGGAATCGGGCAGTGCTGGACCTGAGTGCAAACAGGGACAGCACTGCAGACATCACAGTGGACAGCCCCCTGGAAAAAGTGATCATCATACAGTGTGGTTTAACATTAAGACAGGAACAGAGGCCAACCACATGAGGATGAGGATCCTGGACTTTAGGAGGGTGGATTTTAAAGAAATGGGAGACTGCTACAGAAACTGCCTCAAAGGGCAGAGTGGCACAGAGTAGTGGAGGCACAGTGGGCAAAAATGGAGGGTATAACTAAAGCAACTAATCGCTGCATGAAGGAATTGAGTAAAAGCAGAAGGAAAAAGAGACCACGATGGTTCTCTAAGGAAGTGGCAAAGGTGGTGATGGAAAAAAGGGTGGCATTCAGGAGGGATAAGGAAACACTGATGGAGGAGGAACGAGAGGTATACCTAGTAAAGCAGAGGGAAGCAAACAATGTGTTGAGGGGAGTAAAGGAAAGAATCAACAAAAGGAGTCACTAAGGGTGACAAAACTTTCTTCAGATACAATAGGTGAGAAGAGGAAAGCAAAGAAGGGATAGTGAGTATTACAAGGAAAGAGGTGGAGACGACGCAGAAGAGGGCCAAGAAAAAGCAGACATTCTGAACAGGTACTTCTGCTCAGTCTTCACAGTGGCAGGAGGAAGGATGGGCAACCAGGGAGTAGCGGGAATGGGGGGGTTGGGGAGGTGGACACAAGTCCATTTTTTAGAAGATAGAGTCCAGAAGGGGCTTGTAGCGCTGAAGGTGAACAAAGCTATGGGACTCGATGGGATACATCCAAGGGTTCTAAAGGAACTCAGGTGGGTACTAGCTGGGCCACTGACAGCCTTGTTCGACAACTCACTGGTAACAGGTGTTGTTCCAGAGGACTGGATAAGAGCTGACATGGTCCTTCTACATTAAAGTGGCAGCAAGGAGGAGGCTACCAACTGCAGACCAGTAAATTTTACATCAGTGGTGGGGAAATTAATGTAAACCTTGCTAGAGGAAAGACTGATTGAGTATCTTGAATCCAGTGGGCTGCAAGAGCACAAGCAGGATGGATTTATGGGGAGGGGGGGTCATGCCAAATGAATCTGATGGATTTCTCTGACTGCTTGACCAGGGAACTAGATCAGGGGAAGGCAATAGATGTGGCCTGTTTGGACTTCAGCAAGGCTTTTGACACTGTGCCACACAGGAGGTTAATAAAGAAACTGAGTAGCCTGGGTGTGGGATCCAAAGTGGTGAATTAGGTTAGAAACTTGTTCATGGATTGGAGACAGATGTTATGGTAAATGGTGTCACAAACGTACTCTGCAGGTCAGACCCTCTGCTCCCACAGTGCCAACCTCAGAGCGCAACAGTATGAACAGGTAACAGACAGGGTAACCCTCCTGTCTGCTTTCAGGTCCGAATCAACTTTTGTCTCAAGTTCTTGGGGGGGGTGGGGATTCAAACTGTGAATCTTATGCTAGCGTACCCAAATGTACAGGATCAGATAATATTCTCTTTGGGGGGATGCAATGTATCTTTCACCTAAGGGCACCTAACCAGGTATCTAAAATGAACCCTTAAAACTCTATAAGAGCCCTCAGGTATATTCTTATCTTTTACCAAACATGGTAACACCATCAAGCCCTTGAACAGTTGTCAGACTTAATATCCGTTCAGCAATAACATGCAAAAAAATGACTGAGATCCAAGCAGTATCTTAAGAAAATGTTTACTAAAAATGGATAAAAACAGTAAGATAAAATACAGAACAAATATCAAGCCGCATCAGAATCATATAAAAGAACAAAGGAAAATTACAAAGCAAAACTCTAATCACAATACATTAAGGGCCAGATATACAGACTGCGCCAGGCAGGTGCTCAAGCCTGGGTGCAGCGCAACTGGGTTGAGCTAGGGCATAGTCCAGGTGATATTCAATAGTGCTGTGCCATGGCTCAGCACCACTGAATATGGCACTGGGGGCACCCGCACTGTGCATGGTGCAGTGATACTGTGCCAGCGCAAGTGGCAGATGTGGAGCAGGGGGCTGTGCCAGCGCAAGTGCAGGTGTGCTAGGTGCATCAACCGTGGACATTCAGCGCTGAGCATGCACATGAGGCCATTATGCATGCAAGGCACAAATGGGGCCATTTGCATGTCTTTATGGCCCCATTTACATGCAGTGTGCTGATCCCCGGTGACTTACGCCTGGCGCCCTGCCAGGCTGCATCCCTCAGGGACCGATGCCCTCTGCCCTTCAGCAGGCAATGCCCTCCAACGACCGATCGTGGGGATGTTAATAAATATCCCTGGTGGTTCAGTGGACCTGTTCCCCTGCCTGATCGCGGGCATATGTCAAAATTAAATTCTCTGGTGGTCCAGTGAACCTGCTCCCCTGCCCGATCACGGGCATATGTTAGAATTAAATTCCCTGGTGGTCCAGCGGTACCCCTCTCACCCGCCCACTTAGACCCGCCACCCTGCACCCCCAGGTCAGCAGAGGTGGCAGCTCCCCATCACAAGCACGCCCAACTGCTTCGCCCGACTGACAGTGTACGGTACGGCTGTACGCCTATTGGTTCACTGCGTGGGCCAACAGGTGTGCAGACCATACTGTACTACACAGCCCCAAAATGTGAATGAATTCACATTTCTGGACTGTGTAGTACAGTTCGGTCTGCACGCGCATTGGCCCATGCAGTGGACCAATAGGCGTACAGCTGTACTGCATGCTGTCAGTCGGGCGGGTGGCTTGGCGGGTGGGGAGATGACGCCCGCCGCTGACTGGGTGACGGGTGGTGGGTCTAACTGGGTGGTGGGGAGGGGGGTACCGCTGGACCACCAGGGAATTTAATTTTAACATATGCCCGCAATTGAGCAGGGGAGCAGGTCCACTGGACCACCAGGGATTGTCATTGACTATACCTGCAATCGGGCGATGAGGTAGGGTCCACTGGACCACCAGGGATCTATATGTACTATGCCTGCAATCGGGCGGGGGGGGCACGACGCCCGTACTGTGTCTCGGGAGGTAAGGTGGCCACCCACAGCAGGTGGCTGCCGTGTTGCACCCAGCAATACAGCAGCCCACCTGTGAGTGTCCCCCGACTCGTTCCTGCTTTTTACAGGCACATCTTTGGACCCCCCATGTGCAGCACAAGGCAGGTTTGTGCCTGCATATGCGCCGCACATCCCAGGCTGAATATCGAGATGTGCCGCATATGCATGGGTACACCCCTCGCACTTGCACCGCATACATTACTGGTGTGCCCCAGTGCATTGGGGGTTGCACAGAACAACCTACCCCTTTGAATATCATGCCTGGGCGCATCAGTGGGTTGTGCATGGCATACCAAAGTTGCGCCATGCGCAATCCCTTTGAATATCCCACCCTTAGATTTTTGCTATCTAAGGTATTACCTCTGAGAGTGCTTTTAGTTAAATCAGAGAACTGCTTCTCTCGGAGTCCCAAAATAACATAACCTACTGTAAATTTCAGGCACAAGTATCAGTTTAAACTCTGTCTCCACATCCCTTCTGTGAGTTATCTAGCTCCTCCTTTTAGCATATACAATTGCAAACATGATTTCCTACCGGGGGTATGTTAAATAATGTGACATCAGATGAAAAAAGATATTTCCTATATATAACTCCTTAATTAACCATTTTTTCTTTGAACTTGGCAATCCCAGCATTTGTCATTTAGGTATTAAACTTGATAGGAACAGCCAAATTACCCTTTCTTTCCTGACATCATAAACTTTAGATTTTGTTTCCACTGCAAAAGCCTGAGCATGTCCTAAAAGGTAATAAAATGCCCACTGGAAGGAAGTTAATTAATTAACTGGTTACCTTATCAGTTTTAATTACATCCCGTGGTTTCAGTTGCTGACACCTTGTAATTTAAAGGGCCAAATCTTACAGACTAACATTTCATACACTGAACATTTATTTATAATACCAATAAAATGCAATAATCATAACCAGCTGGCCAAGCCTCACAAATGGCACTCACACAAATGATGACAGAGTGACCATCCAGGTTCCACATGGCTCAATACTGGGACCGGTCCTCTTCAATGTGTTCGTAAGTGACACTGGTAGGGAAGGTATGCCTTTTTGCAGATGGTACCAAAATGTGCAATAGGGTGGACAATCAGGAGGAGGTGGAGAGAATGAGTAGTGATTTGGGGAAACTCAATGGCTGGTCTAATGCATGTGTAACCCCTCACCCCTGCCTTTTTGCCAAAATGACAGGTGGCATGCTGTTGGCACTGACAGCAGTACCTGGTGGGGACTTGGGTTCGGGGAGAATGAGGTTACTCGGCACAGGGGGACCTAGGTTTGGCTACTCTGCACAGGGGCACCCCAGTAAATCCGAACACAGGAAGCAATAACTGTAATGTCCAGAACCAGGAATGGGATTTTACAGTGTGACTTTTATTCACAACTAGCTGAACACAACAAAGCATAGATGGACTCCCATGGGGCTACATTTACTGGTAATGTAGATTAGAGACTACAAGGCAGTCCACTGGAAGAATGAACCAATTATACTGTTTTCAGGCTCTGGACCCACCAGGCACACAGCCCAGACTTGCACGCACTTTGGGTACACAGCCCAACTGGCCCGGCTCCCCTGCCGGCCACTTGAATGGCGGTCCATTGGAAGAATGAATCCATTTTCTTGTTGTGGCTCCCAACACCACTTAGAGTCTGTGACTCCTAGAGATTTCCTTCTTACTTCTTCTGACTCCCATCTCACAAAGAGAATTTTCCTTACACTTGTTGTGGCTCCCCACACCACTTAGAGTCTGCAACTCCTAGAGAGATTTTCCCATTTGCGTCGATGCTTGGGTACTTCCTCATCACTGGCCAAGCGCATGAGGCAAGTAGCAATCACAGCAGAAATCAGAGGCCTCTTGGTTACTGAAGATGGGGTGTTCCACCTCCAGCTCCCACAGCCCATACCCGCCATTTCTCTGGAAAAACTGAAACTTCTGAATGTAGATTAAATGGTGGATGAACTGTCGCACCCCTCTACAATATTACTTGAATTCACACAGCACTCTAGCTTTTGACACTACTCCATTTGTTTGACCTAGTCCTATAGGCTTCCCAAATAGTAGTTCAAATCCTAGATTTCTTCACATATCCCAGGCTGAAGAAACACATTTTTTGCCCTCTCATATTAGAGCAAACACTCACCCTTTTGTTGCAGGTGCCCCACAGATGAAGTACAACTCTTCCCATGTTCCAAACACAGACTGAACTGAAATAGGCAGCTTTCTTTCTTCTGGCAGAATTTAAGGGATTGCCCCTGGAATCTACATGGGGATCTTTACATCCCCCCCCCCAGAGGGAGGGGCACTGAGACCCGAACAGCGGTCTCCACCACTTGAAGGCAAAACTGGAGACTGACCTTCTCTTACTGAAGGCAAACAGGAACTGCACCTTCCTGTTTGAAAGCAAACAGGAGACTAACTGCTTTGAAAACTCCCAACATTCTATCTAATTCCCTCTGCTGCAGATTCCAATGTGGCTTATGCAGCTGTGAAAGTTCTATTGGTGATGTCATCTCTCAGTCTCAGCTGAGACTGAGAACAGAGTGAGACAGTGTGAAACCCATTTAACTGGAGTTTCACAAGCTGCCTTCCCTGCCTACCACTAGGTCTTACTGGGATTCTAGTAACCCCGGGTAACAAGGGGTTACACATGGCAGTTGGGGTTCAATGCCTAGGGCATAGGAACACAGGTGCTAAGTATAGCATGAGGGTACTGACAGTCAATAAATGGAATTGTGCCTTGGGGTTCTACATTTCAATGTATCTGGTGAATTCTTACAAATAGTGTTCTGAGCTTGTATCTCAGTGCAATAGTAATAAACATTTGTGGTTAATGTTGGTTTCTTCTGTAATGCACAGATCTGGATACAGAAGAAACTGACATTACCCACAGACATCAGCCTTGCCCCAGAACATATTTATTATACCAGTTAGAGGGCATTATTGGATAGCCATTGGCATCAAATATCAATTATTTTCAACTGTACTCAAGTAGAGAAAATTACTGAAAACAGGGAGCACTGCTCATGACTAAGCTCAGTTGAGCAAAATGATGAGTATTATATAGTAGCCATAAAATTAAGACAATATTCCAGTGATTAAAGAGGTGTCGTTTTTGTATAGAGCAAAGTTCATATACATAGAAACATAGACTTTGATGGCAGATAAGGACCACTTGGCCCACCTAGTCTGCCCATTTCCCTACCCAATGGATAAGCTGCAGATCTTAGTTAACCAACACCCAACCCCCTCCTACCCCCCACTAGAATTGCCTTATGTCTGTCCCATGCATTCTTAAATTCCCCCACTGTTTTGACTCCACAACTTCCTCAGGAAGGCTGTTTCATGCATCCACAACCCACTCCAAGAAAACATATTTCCTCACATTACCTCTGAGCCATCCCCTCTCTATCTTCAAATTGTGCCCTCTTGTTCTTGCACATCTCTTTTTCTGAAACATGCTACCCCCTTGGACTTTGTTGATTCCCTTGAGGTACTTGAAAGTTTCTATCATGCCCCCCCCTTTCTTTCATCAAGGATATACATATTAAGCTTCTTCAGTCTCTCTTTGCATGTCTTCTGGTGCAAACCCTGCACCATTTTGGTTGCCCTCTTCTGGACAGCCTTCACCCTGTGTATGACTTTGCAGAGATGGGGTCTCCAGTACTGGACGAAAGAAATCCAAATGGGGTGTCACCAACTGTCTGTACAGAGGGATAACAACTTCCTGTTTTCTACTGGTGATGCCTCTCCCTATGCATCCCAGTATCTCGCCAGCCCTCATTACTGCCTTCTCACATTGCTTGCCTACATTTAGGTCACCTTTAGGTAATACCCCAAATTTGGGGTTCCCCTGCAGTTCCCCAGTAGTCCCCAGTCTCCCCAGTACACCCCAGCAAAGATACCCAAATCACAGAATAAAACAATGCTAGCCAGGTTGCTAGCCAGCACGTGACAAATGTAAACAATGTGCCCAGGATAGAATGCTGTGCTGAGCTGTACATGCACAGCATTCTAATCCCAAAAATCCAGAACCTAGAGTGTTGGTTTTCAAAAAAGAAAAGTTGTTATGGGAGTTCCTGGTAGCTGTTGAGGAGAGAGTACGCAGAAAGCATGGAGGGACAAGAGAAGGCTTACCTGGTAGGTTGAAGCCATCCCTGAGGGCTTGTCTGTGTACCTCTGCTGCCTCCAGCTGCTGAAGACTGCACCTGAAGCTGTGTGGCATGGGTGGTGGTGCCACTGGAGTACCCGAAAACTGCATGAGTCATCCGATTTCCCCAGAAAGGGCTTGGTGCCCCGTTTCCTTATTTTTATTAATTTAGTAAAGTGTCTGTCCCTTGGAGGTGGCGATAGCAGTGCTGCATCATTTGCACTGCATTTGGGACCTTGCAAGGTCTCTGGTCAACGGTTGAGCTGCCTGAAACTCTCCCTCTGCCAAGAAGTTCTTCCCACCTCCTGATCCAGTTCCCTGCATCCCGGTCTGAGTGGTGAGTCGGCTAGAGGGACCCCTCGTAGTTAGGTCCACTGGATACTAGGGTTCTCCCAGAAGAATAAAAGTGCCTGTTTATTTACTGTGGTCTGCACATTGAGAATGTGTAGTTGACCACTACAGTAGGAACCGTAACATTTATTGCATTGCTATTCATCCTATGAACATTATTAAGTGTCAGAACTGTCATGCATTGTTTTGTGCCAGCATTTCGGTGCTGGGAAAGTACCTGAATTGTTTTTCAACAATCTTCAGAGCCACTTCACCTTGTGCATTCCTATCAGTCTTCATCAGCTCTTCAGGAATCATCTTCTAGTGTATCCCGGAAGCAGCCAACAGCAACTCCCTGAAGAACCGTGCCACAGTCATCTCAAGTTGCATTGCCCTGTTTGTTATTTTTCTCTTACAGTTCCCCAAGTACAGCTTGGCCCAGTGCAGAATCTGCCATCCGTTTCTTATTTTTACGTCTGCATCAGAGTACTGTCCAAATCGTCAGTTTCAGTTCTCCAAGTGACTCTCTGTTTGTTGTTTTCATTGTGCCCGTGGCTCGTCTGGCCTTGGACAGCGACCTTTGTCACAATGTGCAGTTTGTTGTTTTGTGTGTGCCCTTGGCTCATCCTGCCTTGGAGCCCAGATGACTGTCGTACTCCGACATCCAGAGACTTCCTTATCCAGACTTCTGTATCTAGTGGAGTCTGTGTCATCCTTCTCATCCAGCAGTTCAGAAGCAGGCAATGGCAGGGTGATCATCTTCTTCATCTTCCAGTCTGGTAGTCCAGAAGTGGACTGTGGCACAGTGATCTTCTTCATCTCCTCATTCGGCAGTCCAAAAGCAGACTGTATCTTTCTTGTCTTCTCATCCGGCAGTCCAGAAGCGAGCTGTGGCTGGGTGGCTTGCATCAAATCCTTCACCTGGCAATCCAGAAGTGGTTTGTGGCTGGGTGGTTTGCATTGTTTCTCCTTTATGGGCAGTCCAGAAGCGGACTGCGGCCAGATTGTTTGTCCCCATTCTGATGGCCCTCTGTGTATTCTTAGCCGAAGAAATCTTGATCCTGTGTTTGTATTCTGGAGACCCTAGAGAGGTGGGGTGTGGCTGTGAACTCATGGTCTGTTAAAAATCCTGTCTGCATCCCTTTGTTTCCCAAAAAGATCCTCAGAATTGCACTGGACAGCCAGGTGAGTTGCTTTACATTTTCTTCTCGATGACAGAGAAAATTCGTACGTGCACGAACTGCCATCTGCCATATGTATAGACTCTTCCTATAGCATATAGAGTGACTGATAGTGTGGAGTACTCTGGTAACAGTTAGAGGTGCACCTCAGGGTTGATGCAGAAGCCTGAACAGGGATTAGAAATAAGACACTCTTACAGCATAGCTGTTACAGCCACTCGAACCTTTTTGCTAACTGTACTATAGAGTTACCTTCTTACAGGGAGTATAGATAGGATGCTCTTACAGCGTAGCTGTTACAGCTTATTCTTTTTACAGTTCTCCTCATACAGGAGATTAGAACCATAGTACAAGGCCTCAGGACATTAGTAAGGTTTCAGAAGTAGTATTTAATGTTGTTGTTACCCCCCTCCCTTTTCTCCTGTTCCCTGCCATGTGGTCTGTTGCTCAATAAATTGGTTCTTTTCTCAAATCGTGCCTCCTGCTTCTCCATTTTGGTGAAAGTAACAACAGGTAGCCAAATAGGAAAAAAACTGCCTTACCACCTAGTGGATGTACTTTGAAAGTCTGATTTCTGGTATTCAGACAGTCGAAACACTCATCCTCTTATTTATCCCATCATCATTATATATATACACTTTTCTCTATCTTCCCGGCTCACTTTACTTGACGTCATGGACAATATACTTTAACTGGAGTCCAAAGCAGGAAATGGTTTATCAGAACTGGAACCCAGAAGACCAGAAATCTCAGGTGAACCTGGAGAAGGGGCACGGTTCAACCCGATTACGATGCCATACTACTTTGGTGCACCCTGGTTGCCACAGTTTTCCGGGGACCCTACAGATTCATCTGCCACCAATTTGGGAGAGTTCCAAAGCAAAATGCTGTGTATGTTCTGATTGTATGAGATTCCTGAGCGACAGCACGTAGAAATGTTGATTGGACAACTCACCAGCATGAAAAGGCACTGGCGGAGCAAATCTTCAGCAAGCTACATAGAATGTTTAATACCCATACGCTGTCCGATCTGAAAATGAAATTTTTCTCGAGGGTGCAAGGAGTTGGTTAAACTTTATGGGAGTATGCTCTCAGCTTGCAAGAGGCCCGCAAGGAGACTGAAAGGTTGTAGCCCCGTGATCTCCATGACCCTGATGAACTATTAAAGGAAAGATTTATAGAAGGGGTGATAAGCGAGACTCTCCACCGAGAATTACGGCTGTTGTCAAAGCAGAACCAGGACATGCCATTTCTAAACTTTAAAGAGGAAGCTATTGAGCTGTTGGGACATGAATGTTCTGGCAACAGATCAGACATTCAGCAGTGTTGTGGGATAACGCCAGAGAACTGTTGGATGAGACATCCAGTATACTGTCAGACTGTAGTAACAAATAACCGACCTGAATGGGCGTCACACGAGCCTCAGGCACAAGAGTATTCAGGAGGACCACAGGGATGTCACAGTTACCAATACGACAGAGATCAGAATATGGGTGATTCTGCACCAAGAACATCCAGCCAGGAGATAAACAGAGAAGGGCAGAAGTCTTTGGAGATGGAACTGTCCATGTGGATGCAGCAGGATATGAAGATGGAACTCCAGAATATCAAGGAAGATTTGAGACATGAAATGAGAGACCAGATGGCAAGAGAACCAGAGTGGTGCCCGTCTAGACCCCTAGCAGCCAGAAATATGGGAAGAAGGCCATCTGAACAGTTTGACATGAATGGGAGGCCCATATGTAGAAGGTGTGGAGTCGGTGGCCACATTGAGAGGAGATGCACTCAGGAGGTGAGCATACCTGCCATGGCTTTAAACAAGGAATCCCCAGCGTGGCTGACCTAGCCTCGGGACAATCCACAGTAGGTCCATTAAGAAATTCAACTCAAGCCAGGTTTGTCGGAAATTGTCAAACCACCACTGTAAAAGTTAACGGAATTGAGGTGGAAGCCCTATTGGACACTGGCTCACAAGTGACGACACTGCAGGGCAAGACTTTCTTTGAGCACTGGATGAGAGAGCAACTATCCCAATCACCTTATAAGTGGATGAATCTTGCTGCTGCAGTGGTCTAGATATTCCTATTATCGGCTATATGGAGGTGAATATTAAGTTGGGAAGGACCAAACACCCAAACCAGGGGATCCTGATCAACAATCTCTACGACGATAACTTACCACCTGTGATCTTGGGCATGAATCTGCTCCAGCATTGCCAAGAGGACCTGATACAAGCTCTGAGGGAACAGACCAGTTCACTTCAATGCAGAGAGAAACAAGACCTACAAGGAACAATTAAGCTACTCCAGTGTCATCAGCGGTTTGCTAATGAGAAAGGAGAAATCAAAAAAGTCTGAGTGATGGATAAAAGGCCAGTACAGCCGAAACCTGGGGCCGAGACAATACTGATGTGCAGAACCAAATTAGGATTGCCAGGTAAGGATTATATGGCCTTACTGGAACCAGAGTGGGTCAAAGGAGAGGATCCAGTTGTGGTGGCTCGGAGCCAAGTCACAGTAAAGGATGGCAAGGTCTCTGTCCACCTGCTCAGTTATGGTACTCAGCCAGTGACAGTGTATAAATGGCAAGCCATTGGTCGACTTATGAAGATCAAATGGGAAGATGTCATAACCCCAGGTGAGGAAGAGAAAATGTCTCGCTTGACAAGTGCCACCATAACTCTACAGGAAAATATAGTTAACAGCGAAACCTCCAAAGCATGGATCCAGGAAATCGATATGGGCAATCCAAAGACTACAGAGGAAGAAAAGTCAGAGCTGCAGGAAGTGATAAATAGACATGTTGATGCCTTCTCTCACCATGCCTTAGACCTTGGCTGCGCAACGCATGTGAGACACTACATTCCTACAGAGAATCACCCACCCATCCAGGAATGGTTCAGACCCATACCCCCTGCTCTGTATCACTCAACCAAGCACTTACTGAAGGAAATGTTGGAGGCAAATGTCATAAAAGAGAGGCACAGCCTATGGGCAGCACCAACTGTCTTGGTTAGGAAAAAAGATAGATACGATTTTGTGTCGATTATCGCAAACTCAGTCAAATCATGCACCGGGATGCCTATCCATTACCCTGCACTGAGAATGACCTCACAGTATTAAGGTCAGCAGTATTCTTCTCTACCATTGACTTAGCAAGTGGATACTGACAAGTACCCGTGGCACCAGAGAACCAAGAAAAGACAGCTTTTGTGACTCCAGTGGGACTGTATGAGTTTTCATTGATGCCATTTGGACGTTGCAATGCACCAGGAACGTTTCAGTGCTTAGTGGAACAGTGTTTGAGCAGTGAGAATTTTGACACAGTACTTCTGTACCTAGATGATATTATAGTATATTCAAAAATGTACAAGGAGCATCTAAAACACATGGAGCTGATTTTCAAGCCCTTAAAGAAATATGGACTGAAACTCAAGCCTCCAAAGTGTCATTTCCTGAAAAAGGAAGTAAATTACTTGGGACATGTATCCACAGACGGGATAGCTCCAGACCCAGAGAAAATCAAAGTGGTAATATCCAGCCATCATTAGAGATGTGAGACAATTCTTGGGATTTGTCAGATATTACTGTAGATCTGTGAAAGATTTCTCGAAACAAGCAGCCCCTTTGCCACTCAAAAGGGAGTAAAATCAGCAAACACAGTTGAGAAAAATGGACACCAGAGTGTCAGATTGCATTTGATCACCTTAAGGCAGTGCTCACCACAGTACTGATATTAGCCTACCCACATTATCAGAAACCTTTCCACCTCTACACAGACACTAACAACAAAGGCCTAGGAGCTGTACTTGCCCAGTTACAGGAGGGAAAAGAACAAGTGATCGCCTATGCAAGTAGAGGTTTGAGGGGTTCAGAAAGGAACGATAAGCAGTACAGTTCCTTAAAGCTAGGGGTTTTAGCACTCGTTTGGATTGTAACGGAGAAAGTTCGACACTACCTCATGGATACTTCATTCACTGAATATACAGATAACAATCCCTTGGCACATCTTGACACAGCAAAGCTTGAAGCGTTGGAGCAGCTATGGGCCTCCAGGCTGTCCAACTTCAATTTCACAAAAAAGTGCCATTCAGGAAAGTCTAATGGTAATGTGGATGCTCTCTCCAACTTGCCTGATCGTGACAAAGAGGAAATAGTTGAAACCAAGCAGGAAGATTTGGAAATGCCACCATTCATCAGGATTCCTGCAAAGATAGTCCAATTGTGTTGTCAGTACTCACAGAGTGTCGATCACAGCCAAGAAGCGACATCTACATTGCCAGCGGATGAGAGAACAGACTTATGGACACAGTTGCAGAATCAGAATCCTCTGATCCAGGAACTCAAAGAAATACTCAGAACCAAAAGAACAATAAGAGCACAGGAAAGAAAGACTCTGCCCCAGAACTGACCAAACTGTTGAGATGACAGTACATCAGCTTAGAGCAAGGAAAGACTGTATGGAAGGCTTGAGATCTAAGAACATAAGGAGAGATTGTTCAGATCCTCATTCCACAGGCGGGAGCAGATACTGTACAGGAGGCCTACCACAATGGGTCAGATCATTTCGGACACCAAAAAACTGATAAAACAATGAAAGAGAGATTTTATTGGATCGGCATGAGAGAAGATATTAGACAATGGTGTGAGAACTGCTTGGCCTGCAACCTAAAGAGAGAGAGGCAGATAGTAAATAAAGAGCACCCTTGCACCCGATTGCAACCAAAGTACCATTGGAGATTGTTGCCCTAGATCATTTAAAGATCAAACCCAGCAGAACTGGATTTCAGTATGTGCTAATGATCATTGAAGACTAAACGAAGTTCATGGTGGCAGTACCAGTAAAGAACTTGTCAGCTCAAATTATGGCTAAAGCACTCTGGAAGCATTTCTTCCATCCATATGGGTATCCATCTCAAATATTAACTGACCAAGGTGGTGCATTCGAATCTATATTATTTAAAGAACTGTGTTCCACGTACAGCAGCAAGAAACTAAGAACAGCCCCCTATCTCCCGCAAACAAATAGGTTATGTGAATGAGCAAATCGCACCCTACTGGAGATGTTGAGAGTGATGCCAGAGCATCAGAAAGCAAAGTGGCCTGAACTGCTTCCTGAATTTTGTTACCTTTACAACAATACTGTTCACTGTTCCACAGGATACATGCCCTATTACTTAATGTTTGGCAGACATGGAAGACTCCCAGAGGACATGGTTCTGGATGTACAGTCAACATACAGAAAGACAGAGGAGCCAACCACAGTATGGGTGGAAGAACACCAACAACGGCTCAAAGAAGCAGCTGATATTGTGTCAACCCAAATGGGATATGCACAAGAGAGGCAAAAAGAATAGTATGACTGCAAAGCACATGCTGTGCCTTTGTCCATAGGGGAGAGAGTTTTACTGAAGAACACTGATACCATAGGACAAAAGTTTGCTTCCAGGTGGGAACCTACACCGTTTGTGATCACTGACATTCCATACCCAGGACTTCCAGTATATAGAATAAAAACAGAAATGGGAGGACACTCGAGTAAGATAGTGCACCAAAATATTCTGAAGCCCTGTACGTTTCAACCCTCTTGTCTAGACAATGGTCAGGATGACAAAGAAAACATATGGGAGAGGCAGGAGCACACAAGGATAGATATGGCTACCCCTGGAGACCCAATGGAATGGACTTGGTTACTAGGTATTACTATGTTCAAATCCAGTTCTCCTGAAGGTTCTGTACATAGCTCCACATGTACAACAAAGGGTATTCCTCCAAAACACTGGATAGAAGAAATCCAATAATCCCTTAAGGGTCACTTGTAAATAAAGCAAAATTACACTATAAAGTTAGAATATAGAATTATCTTACAGTTAGAAATGTTAAATAGTAGAAGTGTTAAACAGTAGAAATGATAAATGGTAGAAGTTAAGAATGTTTAAAGTTTTAAAGTATTGTGTCTTATCAAGAAGTTCAGGAAGATACATGGAGACATATATCTTTTAGTGGGGCCGAATATGTAATACCCCAAAGTTGGGGTTCCTCTGCAATTCTCCAGTAGTCCCCAGTCTCCCCAGTATACCCCAGCAAAGATACCCAAATCACAGAATAAAACAATGCTAGCCAGGTTGCTAGCCAGCACGTGACAAATGTAAACAATGTGCACAGGATAGAATGTTGTGCTGAGCTGCACATGCACAGCATTCTAATCCCAAAAATCCAGAACCTGGAGTGTTGGTTTTAGTTGAGTTCCTGGTAGCTGTTGAGGAGAGAGGATGCAGAAAGCGTGGAGGGACAAGAAAAGGCTTACCTGGTAGGTTGAAGCTGTCCCTGAGGGCTTGTCTGTGTACCTCTTCTGTGTCCAGCTGCTGAAGACTGCACCTGAAGCTGTGTGGCATGGGCAGTGGTGCCATTGGAGCACCCGAAAACTGCATGAGGCATCCAATTTCCCCAGAAAGGGCTAGGTGCCCCGTTTTCTTATTTTTATTAATTTAGTAAAGTTTCTGCCCCCCGGAGGTGGCAGTAGCAACGCTGCATCATTTGCATTGCATTCGGGACCTCGCAAGGTCCCCGGTCGACCGTTGAGCTGCCGGAAACCTTCCCTCTGCCAAGACATTCCTCCCACCTCCCAATCCAGTTCCCTGCATCCTGGTCTGAGTGATGAGTAGGCGGCAGCACCTCAGTAAAATGCTGACCACCACCAACTGAAAGAGAACTGTTTATTTATTTGAAATTGTGCTAGGCGCAAAGTGAAACGGCAGAGCACAATGAAGGAGGGGACTCCTTATTTAAATATTCACTCGGCGCAGTGACGCCCATGTGGAGGGGTTGGTACAGAAAGGCCCATATGGGGCTCATGAATATTCATTGGGGGGTGGAACAAGGTGGGACAAAAGGAAAGAATGACAGCAAGGCCTCAGTCAGGCCTAGGATTTAAAAGAGCAAGCAAGGCCCAAAAAGGTTTTAAAAGGGCACCTTAGGCACAGTGCACTAAAAAGGGTCCAGCCAGTTAGGCCCAGCAGCAAGGCCCAGAGATTTTAAAGGAATCCAGCCACGAAAGGCCCAGAAACTGAAAGGGGCCCAGCCAAGTTAGAAACACCATTGCTGTTAAAGAAGGTGACTAGGCTCAGACCTTAAAGGGGCAAATTAGGCCCACAGGTGCTAAAGAGGGTGACTAGGCCCAGATCTTAAAAGCAAATTATGCTGACAGGAGTTAAAAGGGGCCTGGTGAAGGGAAGCCCACAGCCACTTAAAGGGGCAATACAAGGCCCAGGACCTGTAGCTAGCCATTTAGACCCACAGGTGTTATAGGGGCCCAGCAGTACAACAGACCCCAGATGTTAAAGGAGCCTAGCTAGCTATGTAGGCCCACAAGTGTTAAAAGGGCCTGGTTAGACATCGGAGCCTATAGCCTTTTAGAAAACCTATCCCTAGCTGTAGTATTTCCACAGTAACAAGAGAACCCGATTTAGTTAGAGGGACCCCTCGTAGTTAGGTCCACTGAACACTAGGGTTCACCCAGAGGAATAAAAGTGCCTGTTTATTTACTGTGGTCTGGACATTGAGACTATGCAGTTAACCACTACAGCAGGAACTGTGACATTTATTGTATTGCTATTTATCCTACGAACATTATTAAGTGCCAGAACTGTCTTGCATTGTTTTTTGCCAGCATTTTGGTGCTGGGAAAGTACCTGAATCAGTCTTCAACAATCTCCAGAGTCACTTCACCCGTATGCATCTCTATCAGTCTTCATCAGTTCTTCAGGAATCATCTTCTAGTGTATCCCGGAAGCAGGCAACAGCAACTCCATGAAGAACCGTTCTGCAGTTGTCTCAAGTTGCATCGCCTTGTTTATTATTTTCCTCTTACAGTTCCCGAAGTATGGCTCGGCCCAGTGCAGAATCTGCCATTTGTTTCTTATTTTAACGTCCCCATCAAAGTACCATCTGAATCATCAGTTTCAGTTCTCCAAGTGATGCTCTGTTTGTTGTTTTCAGTGTACCCATGGCTCATCCAACCTTGGAGCCCAGAAGACCATCATACTCTGACATTTAGAGACTTCCTTATCCAGACTTCTGTATCCAGTGGAGTCTGTGTCATCCATCCATTCGGCAGTCCAGAAACGGGCTGTGGCAGGGTGATCTTCTTCGTCTCCTCATTTAGCAGTCCAGAAGGGGACTGAATCTTCTTTGTCTTATCATCTGACAGTCCAAAAGTGGGCTGTGGCTGGGTGGTTTGCATCGAATCCTTCACCTGGCAATCCTGAAGCAGATTGTGACTGAGTGGTTTGCATTGTTTCCCCTTTCCAGGCAGTCCAGAAGCGGACTGCAGCTGGATTTTGTGTGTCCCCATTCCAGCAGCCCTCAGTGGGTTCTTAGCCAAAGAAATCTTGATCCTGTGCTTGCATTCTGGAGACCCTAGAGAGGTGGGGTGTGGCTGAGAACTCATGGTCTGTTAAAATTCCTCTTTGCATCCCTTTCTTTCCCAAAAAGGTTATCAGAATTGCACTGGACAGCCAGTTGACTTGCTTTACATTTTCTTCTCGATGACAGAGAAAATCCCTACGTGCAGGAACTGCCATCCGCCATATATATAGGCTCTTCCTATAGCATATAGAGTGACTGATAGTGTGGAGTACTCCAGGTAGCAGTTAGAGGTGCACCTCAGGATTGGTGTAGAAGTCTGAACAGGAATTAGAAATAAAACACTCTTACAGCATAGATGTTACAGCCAGTCGATAGAGTTGCGCTCTTACAGGGAGTATAGATAGGATGCTCTTACAGCATAGCTGTTACAGCTGATTCTTTTTACAGTTCTCCTCATACAGGAGATTAGAACCATAGTATAAGGCCTCAGGACATTAGTAAGGTTTCAGAAGTAGTATTTAATGTTGTTGTTACGCCCCTCCTTTTTTCCTGTTCCCTACCATGTGGTCCGTTGCTCAATAAACTGGTTCCTTTCTCAAATCGTGTCCCCTGCCTCTCCATTTTGGTGAAAGTAACAACAGGCAGCCAAACAGGAAAAGAACTGCCTTACCACCTAGTGGGCGTACTTTGAAAGTCTGATTTCTAGTACTGAGACAATCGAAACGCTCATCCTCTTATTTATCCCATCATCATTATATACAGTATATACACTTTTCTCAGTCTTCTCAGCTCACTTCACCATCACATACTTATTGTCTGACTGTGAGCAAGTGACTTAATCACTTAGCCAATAATATACTTAATAAAGCATCTCAGCAGGACTATATTGGGCACACAGTACATACGGACACACTAGGCAAGGCAATCTTAATTTATAACGTGCCCAATCCCAAGGGGTCTGGGTGTTGTACATAAAACAATTCAGAAAATTGCAAACTAGACTACATCAAAACTCAACATTTTGATACATGAGCAAATTAGCAAAGCACATATTTATTTATTTATTATTTTATTTATTGAAATCTCGGATTGCAACCTTTGAGCTGGAAGGTCATTTACAAAGGTTCCGCGTCATGACAAAACAGGGATACAGTAGTTAAATTATACAAATCAAAACAGTGTTAACAAAGAAAACAAACAGGCAATTCAGATACAGATGTTTAACATGTAGGATTATAAAAGTACAGATATTATGGTACAGTATATGCAGCAACAAAATCACATGTATCATATGTGCACTAACAATGCAAGGCAGGAGAAAGACAGAGAGGACCATGGAGGGGAAGGGACTGGTAGCAGGGGGTGAGGGAGGAGAGGGATAGTGAAGGAAGGATTAGGAGAGGGGATGAGGGGAGAGAGGGTAGTGAAGGAAGAACTAAGGGGTGAGGGAGGACTGGAACAGCAAAGTAGGCCTTATCAAAATTTAGCACGAGAGGGGAATAGATAGAGGGGGAAGCAAGGGGTGATGGGGAGGGGGCATGTAGATCTGGGTTGGGGGGGAGATGGAGGGACATGACTGAGGAAACTGAGGGAGGCACTCTGAGAAATATGAAGGTGAGGGGATGTAGGAGGGGGAAGTGGAGGTGTTGATAGGGGCTTGAACGGGTTAAAGGCAGCAGTCGCAACAGTTTAGAATTGCAAGATAGTCACAAGGCTTAGCTTTGAATGGGCCGAGTTTAGTACTGGATAGCATGTCCTCACTGAGAGAGTTCAGCCATAGGGGAACATGATATAAGAAGGAGCGTTGGCCCTGGGTAGTGCAGTGGAAAGGGACTTTTAAGTTCAGAATGTTGGATCTCCTAGTGGTGCAGGTACTGTCGTTGGGGGAGAGAAAGCTTTGAATACCAGGGGATGAAACATAGAAACTGAGTTGGCAGATAAGGACCATAAGGCCCATCCAGTCTGCCCATTTCTTTTTCTACCTTATAAATGTGCCATTTGCCTTTGCTCTGTCAGTGGCCTATCTATTCATACTCATCTGTATTACTCCCTTATGCCTATCCCATGCCTGTTTGAAGCCCTACACTGTATTTATAGCCACCACTTCCTGAGGTAGGCCGTTCCATGCATCCACCACCCTTTCTGTGAAAAAGAATTTCCTCACATTCCCCCTTAATCGGCCTCCCTCTAATCTCATGCTGTGTCCTCTTGTCCTGCTATTTTTCTTATATTTAAACATGTTAGACTTCTTCACCTTGTTAATGCACTTAAGATGTTTGAATGTCTCGATCATATCACCTCTCTTCCTCCTTTGCTCAAGGGTATACATATTGAGCTCCGTTAATCTGTCCTTATACGTCTTTTGATGCAGTCCAGGCACCATTTTGGTTGCCCTTCTCTGGACTGCTTCAATTTGGTTAATGTCCTTGTGAAGGTGTGGCTTCCAGTACGGCACACAGTACTCCAGATGGGGCCTAACCAGTGTCTTGTAAAGAGGGATGCAAGCCCTAGTGTCAGGAGGTCTAAACCTCACTTTCAGGTTCTTGGCAATATTGGGAATGCAAGTAATCACCGACATGTTGCATAAGAGTAATAAACATGTTTATTACTACCAAAAGGAGAAAATCACAGTTGCCCTAAGCATTTTTTACCAATATGAACCGGGAGCCAGTGCTAAGCGTTCCCTATACCTCGAGATTTCTTTGTGTCTCTTGGGATCTCCAAGGTACAAGACTAGTGTATCACATTATATACCTATGATAATTACTATGGTTACTGTAAGATAGAAACATTTCTAGTTACAGAGATGAGCCCTATTGGCTAAATTAGAGGTGGCTCCACGGTACAAGATAACATTATACAATTTGCAGAAGTCATCAGTTTGTGAACAAAAGAGTTCTTATACAGAGTCTTACATAACTCAATGCAGTGGTACAAATCACCAAAAGGTGGCAATGCTGACTTACATATCATAATTATTCCAAGGATACAGGTGCCTTGGCATCTTACAAGTAAGAAATACACAGAAAATACATAGGAGAATATATGTATTAGCAAGCAAAGTGTATTACAACAATATGCGTACATATCCTGACATCTACCCTTGTACGGTAGATGCCCTTAGCCCTATATGTTAGTATAACATATGCTTAAGCACTAGCTGTCTACGGTGTACCTCTGAGGGTACCAATTAGGGTGCAGGGACCTCGTGTAACATCCCCCTCTCGTTGCCTCCAAGGGCAACACAAGGTAAATCTAGGAAGGCCAGAGAGCAGTGGTCGCTTACAAACCCTGACACGCAAGCTTTGTAAAGGAACTCGAACTGCTCACGGTGTTGGCGCAGTGTGCGCCATAGGCAGCATAGCATAATAATCAAAACAAATATCAAAAATGCTTGTATAATAACAAAACCTTTAGAAGTAATTTCTAACCAGGTGTTAGTCAATGTGTCATTCATGTCACCATCATTAATCAAAGAGAGGATAGCTTCATTGGCCTTAGTCATATTATTGCTGATGTGGATGAGGTGTGTGTCTTTCCTGTCTAAAAGTGATTTTAATGTAAGTGTAAGTGGATCTATGTGTACATTAAAATATGGTAAGTATTCAGACAGTGTGAGCAGATAATCAGGGTTACCATCAATGATGTCTGCATCCATGAGGGGGATGGGGGTTATGACAGTATGTCCAATCACAGTCTTTTGGTGGGGGACAAAACAAAAATAGGGGTTATCAATAACACATGTCACAGATCCATAAGTATAGCTTTTAAAGTTAGTTACCACACAATACTCCTCATCAGAATTATACTGAGAGAGAGCAGTAGGCAGTTTCCACTTTTGCAACTAGACAGGGCAGGTATAGGCCGTCTTCGAAATCCATGTTGACAGGTGATGAACCTCGTCACGATATGATTGGTAGAGCTTATCCAGAGCCAAAGTCGAATCAGAGAAATCCGTGCCATTCCTGCTGATGTCATCATCCATGGTAAAAGTCCAGTCAATGCTATCTGGAGAATAACCACAAATAGGTTGAATAACATCAAATACATCACATCGGCACAAGTAAATGTATTGCTTCTTCGCACAGCAGTCCGTGTGTGGAGCCACCCAGGCATCCAGGAAAGGATGGAAAACCAGTAGAGGCGGTAGATCCAGGCATTCTCTGTCGATGTCTTTGTCCAAATGCCCAATGGAGTGTACCAGTGCAAGCTTGTCAAACAAGGCTATAGTGGGATCAAAACATGGTAAAGAGACAGTAAAAGAAACAAACATAGTATCTGTTATGGAACATTTCTTAGTAGAGAAACAAGGACCAGTGTTAGGGTGTCTGGTCACAAATCCCAAGTTCCTAGCTGTGGAGAGAGGAATGGTTAGTGTGTGTTGCATACACATAGCAATACAGCTAGGGGTTTTACATCGTGGACAATACCATTTGGAAATGCATTTGTCATGTATGATATCAGGGATCCTTCCAGATTCTAGGTCACGGAAGAGATTGCTGATGGTAGCGATGATGTATGAGCCATAGGCAGAGCAGAGGATTTCTCTAGCAATGTATTGTTTATCTGCTTCCTTGTTGTTTTGTCGAATGAGTGCGTTAATCTTGTCTTTCGAATCAGTGAATGCCTTAGCAATGTTGTGCATGTTGTATACTGTGTATCTTTCTTCCTGACTAAGGCCATCCACACCATGCAATAATGGGGATAGAATATTGTTAACCAGGCCAGTTAAAAATTTGGTAGAATGAGACTTGATAGCAGCAATGTCTGCTTTATTTCAAATAGACATAGCTGTACCAAAAAGGCCTGTGACAGTATCTGTTGTACCTGTGACATCAGCACTGTCAACTTCACGTGTCTTACGTTTATGACTTTGATCATCAGGAGTGGGCTTTCTCCTGAAGTTTCCTCTATGTTCAGTAGAATGGACCCCGGCAATAGGGTCTTGAGTACGAATCTGAAATGCAGCTAAACTATCAAGCAATGTATTAGCAAGCAAAGTGTATTACAACAATATGCGTACATATCCTGACATCTACTCTTGTACGGTAGATGCCCTTAGCCCTATATGTTAGTATAATATATGCTTAAGCACTAATTGTCTACAGTGTATCTCTGAGGGTACCAATTAGGGTGCAGGGACCTCATGTAACATTAGCATAGATTTTTTAGATATATTATGTTATATTTTGATTTTTAGCTAAATTAGCTAGTGATGCATATCTTAAAATTAATTAACTAGGGAAAGCTTGTTCAAATAAAAAGGTTTAAAGAGATGCCTTAAAGGCCTCCATGCCAGTCATATGAATGAAACCAGGCATTGAATTCCAAAGTATTGGAGCTGCCACTCCTAAAGCTCTGTCCCCCGAGAGTCTTAGTTGGGAAGGGAAGACTGCAGGCAGGCCTACATCGGTGGAGTGGGCTGGGTGAACTGGGTAGTAAGTAACAAGGAAATCTTTCAGGGAGTCTGGTCCCAAGCTTTGTAGAGCATTGTACATTAACAAGCAAATCTTAAAGGTGATGCATCACTGCAAAAGTAGCCAGTGCAGCATCCACAAGATCAGTGTGATGTGGTCACTCTGAGAGGAGCCCATTATTATTTGGACTGCAGCATTCTGGACCAGCTGCAGATATCACATCAAACCTCCAGACAATCCTACTGTAAGTAAAGAGCATTGCAATAGTCTAACCTAGAGGTGACGAAAGCATGGACGATCGTCACCAGGTCTGCGATAGCTAGATGTGGTTTATCCTGGAGATTTTTCAGAGATGGGAAAAGTCAGATTGGACCACAACTAACACCTGTTGTTCTAGTGTCAGTCTACAGTCCAAAATGACCCCCTTAACTGTATCAACAGCCATGAGAGGTTGGTCGCCCATTGAAGGAAGTGCCAAACCTCCCAGAGCAGCCGAGCCCCAGCGTCCTGGCTCGGTCACCATCACCTCTCTTTTCCCTGGGTTGAGACATAACCAGTTTGAGGATATCCAGTTGTTTACCTCAGCAAGACATCATCCCAGCACTGAAGTTACATGATCTGTGCCAGGAGTACAAGACAAGTACAGCTGATTGTCATCTGTATAGCAGTATACCTTGACACTGTACCATCTAATGATCTCCCCCAAAGGCAGCATGTACACAGAAAATAACACAGGGCTAAGATTCAAGCCTTGAGGAACTCCACAGGATAGTGCAGAGGCCCCAGAGGTCAAATTACCTATGGCTGCCTACTGCATTCTCCCGGTTATGTGGGAATCAAACCAATGAAAAACTGTACAGTGAGACCCACATAATTCCTTAAGTGATCCAAAAGCACCTCATTATCAGCTGTGTCAAACACTGATGAGAGAGATGCAGGAGGACCAAGACAGAACAAAGTCCTCACTCCCTTGCTATGAAGAGATCACGAGTCACCCTGATAAGAGCAGTCTCAGTGCTCTGATGGGACTGAAAGCCGACTGGAGTGGTTCATAGATGAAAAGAGTCTCCAGGCAGTCCACAAGTTGCTCTACCACCACCTTCTCAGTAACCTTAACTACAAAGAGAAGGTTAGAGACAGATCTGTAATTCACCAGAACATAAAGGTCCAAGGAATCTTTTTAGGAAGGGTCTAACCATGGCCTTGTTCAAGGCAGATGGAAAAACACCCTTCCTCAAGAAGCTACTCACAATCTCAGTGAACACTGGGCCCAGGAACTCACTATAGCTGAGAATAAGTCACGTTAGTCCCAGGTCCAGCATACAGCAGGTGTGGTGCAAACTAGAGACTACTGGGAGCACCTCAACCTCAGAAACAGGCCAAAACTCATCCCAGATAGGAAGATCTACATCGCCAAAGGAGCGCCCACTACTTGCCCATGACAGGCCACTCGAAGAAATACTCACTCTAATAGTGACACCTTATTAGAGAAAAAATATCCAAACTCCTTGCACTCTTCCATGGAAATGACTCAAACTGACCAAAGACGGAAAGGATTCAACAACCTTTAACAGTACAAAAGAGCTGAGCTGGCCAGTTCTTCCCTGCAGCAACCAGCCTTGACAGTAACGCTGTCTTTTTCAGGTTGATTGCCCATTGATATTCAGCATGATGAGTCCTCAGTGCCAACCTGTCCTCCACCAACTGGGAACTTCTCCAAGAATTCTCCAACTTCCATCCTTTAGTCTTCAAATAACGCAGTTCATCACAATACCACGGTGAGCTACGACAGGACGTCAAGGGATGAATGCAGTAGGGTGCATTGGAGTCTATGGCAGCCATGAGGACTGTATTATAGTGCTCCATGGCCTTCTCAGAACCCTGTGCACAAGCAAACAACATACCCAAGACATCCAATACCACCTGGATCTTGCGAGGCTCCAAATTATGTTTTGGATGATACCAGATGGTCTTCATAGATGCAGTAACCAAACAGGGGATGACACAATGGACCGATACTGCATGATGATCCAACCAAAAGACCCGATCAACCTTCACCACACTAATGTCAAGTCCCAATGACAAGATCAGGTCCAAACTGTGGCCATGCAGATGAGTTCCAGAGGCAACAGTCTGTGTTAGTCCCAGAGATGACATCATCTAGAGGAGCTCCTGTCCAAAATGCGAGGATTCATCATCGATCCAGGCATTGAAATCCCTCAGCACCAGAACTTAGGGGCATCCAAACACCTGTCCGGCCATGTAGTCCACTAACACCTGCACTTCCACTCCACCTGGTGGTCAGTAAATGAGAATGATCCTGCTAATGACATCTGGACCACATCTAGCCCCTACAGATTCAAAGAACCTGAAACATTACTCACCAATATGTAAATACAGCCCCCCAAAATGTAATACATATGTTCATACACATTCTTTACTGCAGAAGTCTACTGGTGGCTTCAGCTGGGGCCTTATTTTGTATGCTGTATTGATCCACCAACTATTGGCTCTCCCCAAAATTGCCATCAACACCTAAGGAGAAGGGGGTTACCAAGTTTGATGCTAATAGCTAGATTCTCCCCACAGCACAGTTGGATATAAGATAATAGGGTCAGGGACTGATATATAGCTGTAATGGTGAGAGTACTAGCTTAGAAACTAGGAGGCTGGGGTTCAAACCCCAGTCTGTGACCTTGAGCAAGTCAGTTAACCTGTCAGTGCTGCTGCAGTCAACCCAGCTTTACAAACAAGTAGAAGTATCACCCAACCAGAAAATGAGATGTTGCATCTCAGCTGGACCATCTTGGAGAAAGAAAGTCAAGAAAAATACATTGGCCCAAGGCAAGCAGCAATGTGGGAGGCCAGTTGAGGGCCACTGGAGCATACCACCATCTGTGGCACTGTTGTGGTTCAGTGTTCACTAGTGGGATTCATCAGAGGGAGAGCAGGTGGGCATCTGCATCGATTCTGCTGGCAGACAATGGCTCACCAGTCCATGCTGTTTGTTTTCATAGGTGACAGAGGGATGATGGGTGGAGGTGGGAGAGCATACATAGAAACTGGTGGCAGATAAGGGCCACTTGGCCCATCCAGGCTGCCCTTCTTTATTGTGCTTCATTCTCTGCAGACCCTTCCAGGTCTATGGCACTTTCTTCTTCTACCCCTTGCCTACCTTTTTTGATTCCCTTGTGCTTATCCCATGCTTTCATGAACCCACCACTGTTTTCACTACCACTACCTCCACTGGAAGACTGTTCCAGGTATCCACCCCCCTCTCTGTGAAGAAGTATTTTCTCACATCTCTCCTGAACCTACTCCCCTCCAACTTCATATTGTGACCCCTTGTTTTAGAGTAGCACACTTTCCTCTGAAAAATGCCTCCGCTTGTACCTTATTCACCATTCCTGTGAGGTATTTAAAGGTCTCGATCATATCCCCCCTCTCCCTCCTCTCCTCCAGAGTGTGCATATTTAGTTCCTTTTCCCCATCCTCATACAACTCTTGATGTAGACCCTGTACCATCTTGGTAGCCCTCTTTTGGAAGACCTCCACCCTGTCTATGTCCTTACTGAGATGTGGTCACCAGAACTGGACACAGTACTCTAGGTGGGGTCTTAACAAAGACCTCTATAGTGGCAATACCACTTCCTCTTCCTGGTGGTAATACCACTATCTATATACTCCAGTATCCCATTAGCTCACCTGACTGCTTTGTTGCATTGTCTGACCACCTTCAAGTCATCTGTTATAATTACCCCCAGATCCCTTTCCTGCTTGGTCATTGCTAGAATCTCTTCCCCCATTTTGTACTGCACCTCCAGGTTTCTGTGACCCAAGTGCATTATTTGACACTTTTTGCATTAAACCTTAGCTGCCAAACTTTTGACCACTCCTCCAGTCATTTTAAATCTCTTTCCATCCTTTGCACCACCCCTGGATGTCCACTCTGTTGCAGATCTTGATGTCCTCCATAAAAGGCAGACCTTCCCTTCCAGTTCCTCTGCTATGTCACTAATGAAGACATCAAAGAGGACTGGCCCCTCTCTCAACCCCTGCGGTATCCTGCTGGTCACTCTCCCCTCCTTGGAGCGAACTCTATTTACCACCACCCTCTGCTTCCTATCCCCTAACCAGTTTCTTACCCAGGTTACCACCTTATTGCCCACCCTTGCTACCCAACTTTTTTACCAGCCTCACACGTGGGACGGTGTCAAAGGCCTTGCTGAAATCCAGGTAGGCCATGTCCACTGCTCCTCCCTGACCCGCTCCGGGGACAGTGTCAGGTGGGGAGTTTGACTGGGGCGGTACACCTATGAAAGAGTAACGCAGGTGTCCTAAGGTGAGCTCAGGGAGGACAGAAACCTTGGTTACCAGTCAAAAAATTCAGATTTGTTCGGCATGACCGCCCCTCTGTAAAGCCATACTGCCTCAGCTCCTACAGTCCGTTGGATTCCAGGTGTTCCTTGATTCTTTTCCTTTAATAGTGTTTCCTTCAGTTTCCCTACTACAGATGTCAGGCTTACAAGCCAATAATTGCCCACCTCCTCCTTGCTACCACTTTTGCAAAGTGGGAATATATCCCCTCTTCTCCAGTCCTCTGGGACTGCGACGGTCTCCAGTGAACTGTTAAACAAGTCTTCCAGAAGAGCAGCTAGCATCTTCCTGAGTTTGTTTAGCACTCTTGGGTGCACTCCATCTGGCCCCATGGCTTTCTCCACCCTCAGATCAGCGAGTGCTTTCCTTACTCTCTCCTCAGAAACAGGACTGGTGTCCACTTCCCTCCCCACCAAGCTCTTGGTGCTTATTTGTGATCCCTCCCCTTCCCATTCCACTGTGAATACTTAGCAGAAATATTTGTCTAAGATGTTTACCTTTTCCTGGTCCTCCTCTGTATAGCCCCTTCCTCCTTTTTTTAACCATACAATCCCTCATTTGGTCTTCCTTTTCTTGCTGTTATATCTAAAAAGTCTCTTGTCCCCTTTCTATACTGTCTGGGCTATTCTTTCCTCAACTTGCGCCTTTGTGCTCCTTACTGCTTTGCCTACCTCCCTCCATTTTCCCAGATACACTTCCCTGTCTTCCTCTCTCAGGGTCTCCTTTATACCTTCTGGATGCCAGTGTTTTGCCCTTCTCTTTTCTGCCCCATGCCTCGAGAGCCATAATGGTCTCCTCCTCCTCCTTCTGCTTATTTGCCTGACATACAAGTTTGTTGCCTTTACTATTCACTCTTTTAATCTGGCCCATCTGCCCTCCACCCCATGACATCTCCCCTGCCAGGTCTTCTCTGAGGCATTCCTCTATCTTTGTAAAGTCAGCCCTTCTGAAGTCCAGGATCCTCACCCTTGTGCTGCTGGATTACACTGTTCTTATTTTAAACCATACTGTGCGATGGTCAGTGGTCTCCAGAAGACTTCCCACTCTGATGTCCTCAACACTGTTCCTGTTTATAAGTACCAGGTCCAGTATTGCCTCACCCCAAGTGGGTTAATTGACCAGCTGCTTGAGGAATGCCCCCTGCAGGGAGTCCAAGATGTTTCTGCTTCTAGTTGATGCTACAGTGGGTTGGCTTCACTCTATATCTGGAAAATTAAAGTCCCTCATCGGTGCCACCTCCTCCTCCTTCTTAGCCAGTTTGCATATGTCTTCCAACATTTATTTGTCTAAGTCCTCCCCCTGTGTCGGAGGCCTGTATACTACTTCTATCCAAATGGTGGCTCCATTTCCTGACTCAGGGTTGACCAATAACATCTCGACCCCCCCCCACACTGAATTCCTTGTACCTCTGTCGTTTTGTTGTTTTCCGTAACATTAAGCACTACTCCCCCACTTTTCCATCCTACCCTGTCTCTTCTAAACATGATGTAGCCAGGCATGACCATATCGCAGTCATGGTTGTCAGTGCATCATGTTTCGGTGATGGCCACAACATCCAGGTTTGCCTCAGCCATGGTGGCAACCAGGTCTGCTTTCTTATTTCCCAACCTAGCATTGGCACATATGGCTGTCCAGATTTTGTTAGTTCTACTTCTCTTCCTTCCCATGTTTTCTCACTGTTCCCCCTTCCTCTCCTTTTTGTAGTGCCTACTTCTCTTCCCCCCCTTCCTCCCATGCTGATCCCTTGTTGCCCTAGTTGTCTTTTATTCCAGTGTGAATCTTTTCCCTCAGGATTTCTCTACCCTTCATCCCAGACTGTGGGGGGGACAGTCTCTGCCACCCTTTGGCTTTTGCCACCCCTCTAGGCTAGTTTATATGCCCGTCACAGTGACACTTAAACAGTCCAATGAGGACTGCCATTACCTTCCTAGATGGATGCAGGCTGTCCCCCAGTACAAGCTCTGATCCCTCCAGGTGGAGCCCCAGTCCCCAGTGTAGCCATACCCCTCCTTTCTACACCATTCCTTCAACCATGAGTTAATGGCCTTAATGTAGAGCTCCCTATCATTCCCCCTGCTGTAGACAGGCAGCACTTCCGTAAAGGCTACAGTGTGTGCTACCTGCCGAAGACCCATCCCCATCTCCCTAAACTGCTCCTGTACTGTACTGCCCTGTCCCTTCCAGAGTTAGGTTATTTCTCCCCAGGTGTACAATGACATCCAACTCCCCCTTCCTTCCTATGGTCCTTGTGATCCTCTGGATCTGCTTTCCATCCTTCCAAGCTGATGCACCAGGTAGGCACTTAGCCTCCCTCTCTGCCCCCTTTCCTTCCACCAGCTCTATCCCCCAGACTATACAGTCTCCCAACAGAAGTTGCTTTCTCTTTCTCCAGGGAAATTCTCCCCCCTGGGGTTCCATTATGGCAGTCTCCCAGATCTTCACTGTCCACACCACCTCAGGTGCCCCTTATTGGCAGTCCTGCTCTGCCAGAATGCCGAAGGAGTTCCTTAGTGGCACTGGATGAGAAGTGCACCTGTTACCTACACCCCCAGCCTTCCAGATCCTACCACCCCTGCCTGCCTTGAGACCACCATAATCTGACCACTCCTCCCTTCTGGCATCCTTTGAGGTAGCAGTATCTGGCTAAGTGGTCCCTGGGTGGGAGTGATGGTTCTCTGACTCCTCACCAACATGACTTTGAGTCTAACAACATTCTCCTGTCTCTCTTCCAGCACTGCCTTGAGACCTGCTCCTTCCACCCAGAGCGGTGCACGCAAATGGGACAGAACCACAGTCTCTAGGAGGTCTCCATGTAAACTGCTGGGCAGGAAAGGGAGGGTTGGGTTGTTGATGGTGAATGGGACTGGGAGTTGAGGGTGGGGATTCAAAAACTGCACAGACGTAGGGGGTGTGCCATGTTATAACAGAGACTAGGAATGGAAGATGGGAGAGAAGGTAATTTAAAACCTATTATGTGACACTGAGCAAGTCACTTAGCCTCTCAGTGCTCCAGTCAACTCACTTTCATAAACGGATTGAAGAAGGACCCTAATGTAAATGAGATGTTACTACTTTGGGAAAATCTATTTAATAAAAAAATGTAATCTCCCCCAGTAAGGAAAGATTGTGCCACTGCTGACAGGGACAGTATAGCTGGCTTGAAAGGGATAGCTGGATGGTGCAGCCAGCCAAATTTCGCAAGAACTGCTAGAATCTAAGCCAAGTTAGCTAGGACTTGGTGGACCTCCTCCCCCACCCAGGGGCCACCAAGTCTGCCACTGTTACCTCAGAGGATGCCAGGGAGGAGGAACATCTGGACTGTGGTGGGCTCTGGAAGGGTAGGGGTGGTGGGACAGAGGCACATTCCTCAACCGGTACCAGTACGTAATTCCTACACCACTTTGGTGGAGCAGGACTGTTGAAATGAGGCACCTGCAGTAGTGACCAGGGAGGAAGTGGGGCCCTCCATAGTGGACATGCCAAGGAGGGTGATGGGGGGGGACCCCAGAGTAGGAGTATAATGCAACTTCTGGTGGGCAACTAGACTGTGAGGGGGATAGATTTGGGAACAGGGAAGTGAGGAAGAGGCAGGGTAGGTACCTACCAGGTGCCAAGGCCCAGGGTGATGGGAAGCAGATCCTGAGGATTGCTAGGGCAGCAGGACAAGAGGGAGAGCTGGATGTCTTCGTCCACCTGAGGACTAATGATCTGGCTATGAACAGGGCTGGGACAGTGCAGGAGGAGTTTAGGGAGCTGGATAGAGGTCTTAGATAGGTAGCTTGCTCAGCGACTTTCGCTGAGGTGCTGCTTGTCTATGAGGGGTGAAGAGAGAGAGAGATCTCCACACTAGGAGCTTCAGCTCATGGCTGACGGAATGGTGCAGAGAGGAGAGGTTTGGCTACACTGGAGAGTGGGGACCCACCTGGGAGGATAAAGGCCTATACAGGGGTGATGGACTGCAACTATCCGGGAGTAGAACTGCAGTCATCAGTGGACAGTTTAAATGTTACTTCAATAAACATTTAAACAAGCCAAGGGTGGTGGTGGAAGGAATCAGGAAGGCAGAAACTTCCCCCAACCCCCACACAGGCTGAAGTAGAAAGCAAAAAGAGCCCAGTGGGAGTGAAATCCCCAGGGTAAAATTAATAAAGGAAGCAGGGCTGGTAGAGGTATAGGGGAAGGAATGGGAGCATTAAAAGAGAGGGGGAGGTGGGAGGCAAAAGAAAGAAGGGTCAACAAGCAGAGTGAAAACAAAATCTGAAAGGCCATGTGGGTGAATGCTAAGTCCAGGAAATAAGATTCTGACCTAGAAGACATCTTGACAGAGGCCAGCCTGGACATTGCGGCCTTTACTGAGTCATGATGCACTGAAAACCATGACTAGGACACGGCCATACCAGCCTATACTCTGTTCAGGGAGGACTGGGTGGAAAGGAAAAGAGGGGGTGTGGTGCTTTATGTGAGGGAAAGCATAAATGCAACAGAGATACAGGAAATACAGGGGGAGGCAGAAATACTGTGGGTCACCCTGGAGATGGGGAATGGAGCCACTATTTGCACTGAAGTGACCTACAGGCCTCCAGCACAGGGAGAAGAATTGGATAAGGTACTAGGGGAAGCCACTGGCAAGATGGCAGAAAAGAGGGCGGTGCTGCTGGTGGGGGACTTCAGCCTGCCAGATGTAGATTGGAGTCTCCTAGCAATGGCTTTAGCTAGAAGTAGGGACATCCTGGACTCCCTATAGGGTGCATTCCTCAGGCAATTAGTCAGTGAACCCACTTATGAGGGGGCAATACTGGACCTGGTACTAACAGGGACAGTATTGCAGACGTCAAGGTGGGAGGCCATCTGGGGACAAGTGATCACCGTACAGTTTGGCTCACTATAAGGATGGCTGCAGAATTGAGCAACACAAGGGTGAGGGTCCTGGACTTCAGGAGGGCAGATTTTATAAAGATGGGTGAGTGCCTCGGATGACCTGGCGGGGGGCATGGCCTGGGAGGGGAAGAGGAACAGTAGGCTTTGCTAAAAGGGAGCATAGTAGTGACAACAAACTCTGCATCAAACAAGTGTGCAAAAGTTAGAGGAGAAAGAGATTGCTATGGTTCTCAAAAGAGGTGGCTGAAAAGGTAAAGGCAAATGGGTAGCATTCAGAAGGTATAAGGAGATGTAGAGGGAGGATGATAGGGAGGTGTATCAGGAGAAACAAAGGGATGCAGGGAAAACAGTAAGGAGTGCAAAAGAGCAAACCGAAGAGAGAATAGCCCAAGAAGTAGCAAAAGGGGACAAGACATGTTTTAGAAATGTAAATGAAAAGAGGAAGATCAGGAGTGGGATTGTAGGTTAAAAAGGAAAGGGGTCACTGTGCAGAGAGGGACCAGGAAAAGGCAAACATTCTGAACAAATACTTTCGTTCAGTGTTCACAGAGGATGGAGAAGGAGAGGGGCCACAAAAAAGTACCAGAAGCTTTGGAGGGAGGGAGGGAGGGAGGTGGACACTAGTCCTTTTTTGGAGGAGAAAGTCCTGAAGGGGCTCGCTAATCTCAAGTTGGACAGAGCAACTGGGCCAGATGAGATGCACTAAAGGGTATTGAAAGAGCTCAGTGAAATATTGGCTGCACCTCTGACAGTCATATTTAACAACTCACTGGAAACAGGAGTGGTTCTGGAGGACTGGAGGAGGGCAGATGTAGCCCCACTACACAAAAGTGGTAGCAGGGAGGAGACTGGCAATTATAGGCCAGTCAGCCTGACATTGGTGGTGGGAAAATTAATGGAATCACTGCTGAAGGAAAGGATTGTGAAATATTTTGAATCCAGTGGCTTACAAGACCCAGGGCAGCATGGTTTCACAAGGGGGAACGTTATGTCAAACTAATCTGATAGATTTCTTTAACTGGGTTAACAAAGAAGTTGGATCAGTGTGGAGTGGTGGACATGGCCTTCTTAGATTTCAGTAAGGCTTTTGACACTGTTCCACACAGAAGACTAGTAAGCAAGCTGGGTAGCTTAGGAGTAGATCCAAAGGTGGTTACTTGGGTAAGAAATTGGTTAGGGGAAAGGCGGCAGAAGGTAATGGTAAATGGAGTTCACGCCGAGGAAGAGAGAGCGACCAGTGGGGTGCCTCGGGGATCAGTGCTTGGACCGGTTCTTTTTAATATCTTTATAAGTGACACTGCCAAGGAGCTGGAAGGGAAGGTTTACCTCTTTGTGGATGATGCCAAAATCTGCAATAGGGTGGACACTCCAGGGGGAGTGGAAAGGATGAGAAGAGGCATTAGAAAACTAGAGGAGTGGTCAAGGGTATGGCAGGTGGGTTTCAATGCAAAAAAAGTGCACAATAATGCACTTAGGGCACAGAAACCCAGCGGCAGAGTACAACATGGGTGGAGTGGTACTGACAACCACCAAGGAGGAAAGAGTCCTGGGGGTAATCGTATTAGATGATCTAAAGGTGGCCAGCAGTGTGACAAGGCAGCAGAGAGGGCTAGTGGGATGCCGGGGTGAATAGGGAGGAGTACCACCAGCAGAATGTGGGAGGTGGTGTTACCTCTGTGTAGATCACTGATAAGACCCCACCTAGAGTACTGTGCAGTTCTGGAGACCACACCTCTGGAAGGACATAGACAGAGTGGAGGCTGTCCAGAGGAGGGCAACTAAAATGATGCAGGGTCTCCATCAAAAGCCCTACAATGAAAGACTAAAGGACCTCAATATGTACAACCTGGAAAAGAGGTGGGAGAGAGGAATATGGCAGAGACCTTTAAATACCTCACAGGAGCAAATAAGGTACAGGAAGGAAGCATTTTTCAGAAGAAAAGGTGCTTAAGGACAGAGGGACATGCTATGAAGCTGGGGGGGGTAGATTCAGGAGAGATGTTAGGAAGTACTTCTTCACAGAAAGAGTGGTGGATTCATGGAACAATCTTCCAGTGGAGGTGATGGGGGCGAAGACAGTAGCAGGGTTACAGAATGCATGGGATAGGCACAAGGAAATCATAGTGGACAGGAAGGGGAGGTGGGAGAAAGCGGTAGACCAAGTACGGTCTGCAGTAACAATGTAAGTAGGGAAAAAGGGGCAGATTGGGTGGACCAAGCAGTCCAAATCTGCCATCAAATTTTGTTTCTGTGTTTCTAACTGTTCCACATTACGAGGGATGTCCCTCATTTAGCCCTTCAGAATTGCTCTCTCCCACATCGAAAAGGTGCAGCCCTCAGAGAAGCTGCTGAAAGCTTAGCATTGAAAGCACAAAAATTCATCTCAATATATGGCCTATATTCATGGACACTAACTCCAGTGTTAGCACCACTTTATTTTGTCTTTACTACCTCGATTCTGCAATCTCCGTGTTATTCAATGGCACATGCTGAGCTGAGATTGGAACAGTTAGAGTGGTGTTAATACTGGAGATAAGGTATGTGAATATAGGCCGATAAGTCTGAAGTAAATAAACTTGCCCAAGTAAAAGCCATAAGCCTCTAGTTTCTACAGTGTCCAGAACTAATCTCCATGATGGATGACTGTTTCCCATTTTAAAGGACAGTGTCCATTATTAAAGTTTTCAGCGTTTTGGTTAAAGCACTGGATGTTGTTTCTTGCATTCGGTGGAAACTGAGAAAATCCAAAATTGACAGGAAACCGCGAAAACTCAAAACTGACCCACACTGTGACCATTTCAATCCCCAGTGCTCTTAAATGGCAACTACTTCTGCCCTCACTCCAGCATGTGCTAAATCTTCATAAGGATTTCTGACTGGTGTCCTGAACAAGCCAAAAAGCTGAATGCACTGTAGTCATCCTTTTGCCTGCCTCTATATGTCTATATGTTTTAGTTGTTGTTGCTGGGGGTCATTAAAAAAATGAGTTGAACTAGAATTCTGTTGAGCGCTAGGCTACGAAGTTTGCTTACATTAAACATCCTGAAGTCCTGATTCCTGCTCTGCAGTCCTAAAATAATAAAAAAGAGAAACTTAACATTGCTTTGTGCTCCCAGTCCTGACTCCCTGTTGAAGAACCCCCTTCCTGGAAGCCCTGTCCCATTGTATTAGTGGTATCCCTCCCAGTTCTGGCCCCAATTGTTCGTGCCCCCTTCTCCCGAGCTCTGGACCAGAGGTGGTGGTCAGCATTTACCATCTGCTCACTGCCACTGCCACCTGATCCATACACATAAATACCAGTTCGACATACAAGTCAGTGTATCAATATTGTACTTGCCGGAGGGCAATATTTATACAGTGGGCTAGATTCATGAAGGTGAAAGTAGCACACAGTAAATAAAGAGACCACTGCTGTGTCTGCAGTACCACAAGATTCAAGAAGCAACAGAAGCACTGCTAACAGGCACGGTAGTTGTGTTCATGAATCATGTGGTGCAGGTTTGCAAATGCAATAATAATATTCATGAGATCACTAGCTTGTTATCTGGGCTGTAGAAGATGACATCAAAGGCATTATTACATAAGAGAGTGCAGTACTGCAAGCACCATGTGCTATAGGAAAGGCAAAGAGCACACACTATCTGCCATTAACCTCACATAGCTTATTTTTTGGACACTCAGGTCTGTAGTATCTTGAGTGGTCTTTTGACTTCTACACATGGAAACCACAAGAACGCAGGATGAAACTTTGCTAGAGCCAAATTTTCACTGTGTGACCTTGAGCGAGTCATTTAACCTCTCACAACTTCAGACTGCCCAGTTTGGAAATGGGAAGAGGTAGCACCCACTGTAAGGAGGGTACCGGGTTAATAAAGCGCTGCCGAAACAGCGCAAGGATAACCCCATGGTCTGAAGCGTGGTGTGAATTACAGTGACAGAGGTATAATAGTGGTAGGAAACTATGCTACCCCTGTCACTGACCAGGAACTGGAGATAGGGCTGAAGAAGACATAGGTGCTGTACCTGGTTGAGCCGCTGTTGTGGTGGAGTGGCTAAGTCCAAGCACCTGGCACACTGGAGAGTTGGGGATCAGGGTTAGATTCCCTGTTTCCCAACATGTTATTTATTTAAGTTCCCTGCTCCTGAGTTTCCCCTTTTCCTGTCGATCCACATCCCCTCGGAGCTGATTAATTCAGTTAGGGGATGTGGTGGCAAAGCCTCCGTCAGGGGTGCAGGGAAAGCACCATGAAAATGAAGAAATGGGACTGTTTCCCATTTCTTCCTCTGTTCTTGTGGTTGTTGTTTGACTTGGTGTTTCACCCACTGTTTTTTCATTTCGCTTTTTTGACTGCAGCATTGTTGTGCTGCGCTATTGTCCGTGCAACATTATGATCCTGTGCCGTAAAGAGTATGTTGCATGTCAGCTTATTCTGGGTGAATAATTTCTAAATAAAAACAGTTAAAATAAACCTCTGCATCCCTTTCTTCCTCTGCATGGGGTGCTGCTAGTATGTAGGCAGCCATACAATTGTCATTTTGTGGCACTGCTGCATAGTGGTGCGATCCTGTGCTATTTAAAGGGTGCTTGAGAACCCCTTTATTTAGCATAGCAGGAGCAGTATTCTATTTGCTTCCAGAATCAGTGCTGCAGTGTCCTAGGGGTGTGCTTATCATGGCCACGCTAGTGAAGGCAGCTCCATTTGCAGCAGTTTGGTGTGCTGCAGTGCCAGCATCCCTCATGAATTGCACCATGTGGGGGGGGGGGGCACTGTGAAGCAGCATCATGGTGGCAATTTGAGATGGCTCAGCTCTTCAACTTTTTATAAACAAATTAAAGTGGTTTCTGCTGTGGCTTGAGAAAGGTAGACGTATCTATTACCCATTGGAAACTGCTGATCACGATGGGACCAAAAAAAGGACAGTAAACACCATGGACAAAACCTGGATCTCTACCTTACTTCCGCGGGCTCCTCTAAAGGGTCGGGACCTAGACCACCAGCTAACTTAATGGTACTGGACTTATCTTCAGCACAAATCATGGTGATGTTGGCCAAAATACAAGCCATGGGAGAGGACACTAACAGGCGGCTCACTGCAGTTGAAACAAAACTTATGACTAATGAAAAACAAATCAAGGACAACTCGCTGGCCATTAAAGATTTCTCAGATGGCAAACAAGCCAGAATGACTGTACTGCCACCTTGGTGCATGATGTGTCATACCCAAAAACAAAAATTGAGTCCCTGGAGAATGCACAGCAGCAGGCCAATGTCAGGATTCTGGGTTTTCCCCCACGTTTCGTCTGAAAGTCAGCAATTCTAGACACGATTATTAAAATGAAATTTAACTACCGGCATCTTCTACCTCAAGACTCCAGAGCTAAACACCTCAAGGCCTTTGCGATCCTGTAGTGGCCGTGTTCCCATGGAGACTCATCCTAAAGGCTTGTCACTGCAATTGCTATCCTGTCATCCCCAGAAGCACAATTCACCCTATTACAGGCCGCACGATCTAAGGGTGAGATTATCTAGGAAGGCAATTGTATCGCCTTTTTTCCCAACCTAGCAGCCAGCACCCAGAGCTGGAAAAAGGAGCTTCAGGCAGTGAAAAAAGACCTCCTTAAAAATGGTATCCAAGTGCAGCTGAACTACCCGACGAGGCTCCAGGTGCGCCATGAAGCCAAGACCCATCTGTTTACCGACCCAGCTGCTGTGGCAGCTTTTGCAGAGAAGTTGTTGGCCAAGCTAAACCCTTCTGAACATTCATCAGACAGCGAAGGGGGAAGAACTGTACCTTTTATCCCACTTTTAAAGTTTTTTTAACTAACTTACTTTGCAGGGTTGTTTGTCCTCACACCGGGAAAGGTGGGTAGTGTCCGTAGCTGCACTGGAGATTTAATATTGGGAGGGCTTAAGCCCGAGGTTCAATGTGAGGAATAGCTCCTACCATAGCCTCTACTTAAACTCATCACTAACACCACCTCCTTGTTTAGGGAATGTTTTTAGTTCCCTGAACTCCCTGCATGGCTCATGTAGCTGAGCTATCTCCTGTGCCTGCTGCTGCTCTTTCTCATTGTTCTCCTTCCCCCGTGTGTCTCCCCCTTCCCTCCTGTTGTTCAGGTTCTCTCCCGTTTATGTGTTTTGTTTTCATCTTTTTGTCCCATGTCCTCAACGCTTCTCCTTTTGGTGGCTCCATTCAGCCCTCCCCACTCCTTTCTTCCTCCCGTCCTCATCCCTCGCTGGATCCTGCTTTCCCCCTTGGTATTTCTTTTGGGCTTCTCCACCTGCCTCTGTCCCCTCTCACTCCCGGCACTTCCGAGCATCCACAGCTCCTGCATTTCCAATTCCCAAATTTCCTCCGGTGCCCCTCCTGCTGCATGCCAGCTTCCAGTCCGCCCCCTCAGGTGTCCCATCCTTCTCGACTTCCACTGCTCTGCCTCATGCCATCTCTCCGCGGTGTTCGTATTGGATTCCCATTGCCTTTTTCCCATAGCGTGTTCTGCTCTGTGCCAATAAATACAATGTGGTGTACACTCTGTTATTTGCCATTTTCACCAGCAAGCTGTGATTGCAAGCAGTGTTTCATTTGGACAGCAGACCTCACATGGTGTCAACGGTCATTACTACCTCCCCTGCATATTGATGCACTCCGCATCTTCCTCAGAAAACAGTGTTTGTGGCCATATGTACCCCCATCTACAAATTATGCACTTACTACCTCTGTCTTTTGTTTTTCCAGTGCTTGTTCTGTGGCTAGTGTATTGGGCTGTGACTTTGGGTTTCATCTGTTTACTTGCCACATTGTCTGACTCCCTCCTGGCACTGGTTTGGTAGGGTTGGTGATGTGCTTACTCGGGAAGTTCCAGCTTCCATTGCACATAAGTGCTGCCCTCTGTCTACCTGTACCTGTTTTGGGGTTGGCTACAGACTGGTTGCAACTGATGGGACTCTCTGCTTCCACTGCTCCTCTCACGTGTGGTACTGGTGGGGGTTAAGTCTGGCCATCCTGGGATGCTTATTGCACTTTGCGGTATATTCTTTTGGGGAGCTGCGATTATCTCCTGCTGCTCACTGTATCTTTTAAACTCTTGGCTGGATGCTTGCATTATCCATCCCTTCCAGGACCATTTGAGCTACTTGCCTCAGGACATTGGGGGTGAAGGGGGTAAGGGGTGAAGGGGGGTACTGGGGGGTGCTCCCATTCTTCGAAACGGTTGTTCCAGCTTAACCGCCCCTACTACCTACAACCTGAGTCACTTCCACCACATAATTCTCTCCTCTGGTTCCTGCTTCCATTTATAGTGGCGTCTCCTCTCCCTGCATTGTTACTGCTTCCAAGGCCAGACTTTCCCCCTATACAGCACTTCCCATTTACGTGCCTACCATTCCTATCATGCTAAGTACATCTTACCATATCTGTGTGCTATTCATCATGCCTGTCTCATTCCAGTTTCCTAGTTTACTCTCATTCTACAGCAGCGTTCTGTGCTTTCTGCCAACCCATACCAGCAGTACTCCAAACTCCATCCCTAACTCGAACCTCCTGAGGTGCTAAGCGAAGATAGGCTTCCCCTGTCTACCGGGGATGGGATTCCCTTACAAGCACTACCTCCTACTCCTTACTAACATGACATTCTCCGTTCCTAACTCTGCTTGGCAGCATTGACTGCAGGTTAGCTTGCCCCAACTACCAGGGATGGGAGCCATGTCTGCAATCTACTGTGACCTACCACACATTATCTACCTAATTCCAGTTGCCACTTCCCTTCAGGAATGGAACTTCTTCATCCCATGTACTTTCATCATCCTACCTCTGCCTTGCTGCAGCAAGTCAAGATCATCTCACCTCGACAGTTATGGGTGGGTGCCTGAGTCTACATCCACTGCTTCAACCTTTCACATTCTCAACCTGCTACCCAGATGCCACTTCTCTTCAGGATTGGAACTTGTCCTACTTGCCTTCTCCATCCTACCTTGCCTGCGGCCTCAAATCATGGCCATTGCACACTGACTTCCATGGTCAGGAGCCTGAGTCAGCATTCGATTGTATCCACCTCCTGCATCCTCTGCCTTATACAGATCACCGCTTCCCTTCGAGACCGGGAGTTTTATACTCCAATTGCTTCCACATCTCTGCTGTGCCCGTCGATATTGACTGTAGGTCATCTCACTGACTACCGGGTGTGGTAGCCCGTCTATGGATCCGCTAGTTCAATATATCCTCTGTCTCTTGCCTGGTTGCCATTTCCCTTCTGAAACAGGACCTCATTAACTCATTTGCCTCCATCCTCCTATCTCTGACAAGTGATATCAGATACTAGTTATCTCTCCTCGATTACCATGCCTGGAAGCTCATTTCTACAGTCAACTGTTTCAACCTTATTTACTCTCTACCAGACCAATGTTTGCTGCTCCCTCCTGGACCTGAGCTGCATATCGAATGTGCCTTCACCTTCCTGCATTATCTGGAGTGTCATATCCAGGTCATCTCACCTCAGCTACCTCGATTAGGACCCTGCATCTGCACCTGCAGGTCCATCCTTATGCATTTTCCATCTCCTACCCGATTACTACGTCCCTCCAGACCAGGACCCCTCTGCTTCGAATGCCTTACATCCTTCCTCACCAGTTTGCATCACACACTTCCATGGACCATAGTACTCGAACCCCCTGGCTTCCTTTCCCTCATAATTTGGATCTTGCAGCTTGTCCAGTCTCTATTTCAGCCCAGTTCGACTACTTTATGGGCTTTCTAGCTGCAGGTCACCCCTTCCAGCTGCTGTACAGGTTTGTTTTCTCCTTCAGATATGGGAACCTCATCCTCTTCACTCCAGCACCTTCCATCCTCTCCTCTCATCGTTTGAAGTCTTCGTCAGATGTGGAACTCATGTATCTCAACTCAGTTGCTCTTGGTGTTTGACTTCACTCCTTGGCCTTCAGTGGATCTCCTCAGGTTCCTTGCTACAACCTTCCTGTCTTTCTTTGCTGTACGCTGATGAGCTGACCTGGTCCTGTTCCTCCCTGCTCTGTATGTCATTCAGCTTCGCCTAGGCCATCTCCTTTCCTGGATCATTCCTCCAATCGGGTAGGATGCATTCCGGAGTTTTCTTTCCATCAATGGATAGCTGCCTTTCATCTCTGCCTTGCAGACTCGGGGCTTCATATTGTTTGCTGTGGCTCTTGATGGGCATATTACCCTATCTCCAACCAGTATTCCTACCCGGTCAACTGCTCCTCCAGTTTATCCATCTCATACTCCTACTCTGGCCATTCTATCAGTTCCCATCCACTACTCGACGGATCAGTTGTTCATTACTCTTGAGGAAAACTACATCTAGCAAGCATCCCTTGGATAACCTGCCTCAAAAACTCTTATATCATCATAGAGCCTTACATACTGCCCAATCAGCTCCTCACTATGATTCCTGGAATCTCATTCGACTGAACAATAGAAAGATCTCATCCATCTCTATTGGATGCTCCTTATGAATCCTGTCTATTCAAGCATTGTGACTTCCCTGTCTACCATGTCTCACAGGATATCCCCTACACACAAAGAACTTAAATCCTTCTGTTATGCTTTGACTTCATAACCATGATCGCTGCTACAGATACTGGAAATCGCAAGATACCTCATACCATTATGGACATCACCCGTTTACCTTCTGCAGCCTCTCCTACCACACTGACTCTGTTGACAACATTACTCAACTCCTACTTTCTCAACAGCCATTGCTTGTCCTAAGACTTTCACAGCTGCCTTCCCAGAACTTCCATCATTGGATCTCCCATGCCTAGTCACTTTATCAACGTTATGCCATCCAAATCACGTCTTTCTAGCTCCTGAACATCACCATTTCTCATATACTCATCTGCATTTTCCTTTGTATTACCATCAGTCAAGTCAGCTGCCCATCCAGCTGTCCTTCTAGTCCATCCCTCACAAATGATCTCTGTTACTCTCTCCAGTGAAGACTTTCACCAAAAACAGGTTCCTCCGATTCTCAATCTGGATATCCGCAACTGTTATGGCGAATTCACTATCTCAGTCTTGCCTTCCATCAGGTTTTACAGCTCTAGGATCCTCTGGTGTTTCACACTACTCAGCTTCACTACCAACCCAGCCTATAGACACTTTCATATATCTGCTTCCAAGCTTCTCAAGTATTTAGGCATTGGATTACCTGTAAACCTAACCAGCCATAGCCACCTCAGTGCATCTCATGGGCAATTACACCACAGAAATACCCATATTTACTTCAGCCAGTGGACCAGCAGAACATGTACAAAGTATAGTTATGACATCAATGCCCAAATAAGCTATCCAGTTACTCGTACTGAAATTCCTATCATTCTCTATATCTATTCAATTACCATCTGGACTGCATACTCCAATCTTCCCATATTTGTCTACAAATTTCTTATAGCATTTCTCTTATCAGGTTCTGAAACACTCTACTCGACCCCTTCTCCCACTTCATCAATGCTTATTTAGCAACTTATTGCTCACTCTGAATTCCTTACCTCCAGACTTTACAGTGAACGTCAAACCTTACACAAGTTGGATCATTCACCTAGGACTTCACAAATCATTGTATTTCCCTCAGTTCGCTGTCTGGTAGCATATCGATCCAAATCATGCTCTTCTTGTTTATTACATCCCTGTAAACCCTTTGGACAAGCAACCTTCATCATCTTGGAAATCTGAATTTCATTCACCCTTCTTCAACTGGATCAACTTCAAACTCTGATTCTACCACTCCTTCAGAAAAAAACTACTACTTCAGCCTCAGGATCGTCACCCAAACTACATCATCCATGGATCAGGAATGGATCATCATCTCTCCAAGAAGCTCACCTTCCTCAAAATCAGCTATGGTTACTAGAACCTAGGTCCTTCTCCTCTTAGTATGCCTAGAGGACAGGCAGACCAATGGCCATGGGTCCTCAGAGGTTTCCTCCACCTGGGGGGTTTTCCTCTCCTGAGTGCCAGCGGTCATACTCTCTGTGAGTTGGAGGAGTTATTTTTTGGGGTCTTCTATTCCCTACAAATTCCCACTTACATACCTACTACTCAAGGGTGGGAATAGAGTAAAGCCACAAAAAGTACTACAAGTTACACAAGCACTAAATACCCCATCGCTATTCCCCAAACATTGAATGAGAAGGCTTAAGCCCAAGGCTCAATGCGGGGAGTAGCTCCTCCCACAACCTCTACTTAAACCTATCACTAACACCATCTTCCTCACTTTGGGAGTGTTTTTTGTCCACCTCTGTCCCCTTCTCCTCCTTCTCCGGGGCTCTTCTCACCCTTGTTCATTGGCCTTCTATTCCCTATGAATTTCTACCTACATACCTACTACTCAAAGGTGGGGATAGAGTAAAGCTACAAAAAGTACAACAAATTACACAAGCACTAAATACCCCATCACTATTCCTCAAACATTGAACTAAGAGCTAAGTACTCCCTCTCTATTTCATTTAAAGAACGGCTTTCTGAAGGTAACTGTTGATCTTAACCATAATACTGCTCCGAGTATAAGTTCTATACATGTATTCTTAAAGTAGTTACCTTTATGGAATTAATAATAGAGGGCATCTATGTACGCCACTCAGTTCATGAACTTATATCATATCCTAAGATAATGCACTGAACTCCCACGGGGAAGGTTGCCTTGCCTTACCCAGCAATGTGATATTGAATATATAGCTTAACTGAGACCGGGACATCTTAAGATTGTTGTCCCATAAAGTAACCGCTAATCAGCCTCTCCTCAGCCTAGAAGATCTGCATGGGGTTGCTATGGTGGTGTTTGTCACCTAACTTTCTTGCAGGTGGTGACAACATCAATGAACTACACCATAACCAAACTGGACTTAACTCCATTATTTAAATAATTCCTGGCAATAGCAATGTATGGACACATTTAGAGGTCTTATGCCCAAAAGGGTATTTTGTTAGCAGAACTATCCTGTACTTACACTATGGAGACCTACAAGTCTCAATATCTGTATTTTAATGTATCACAGTCTTGGCTGTAACATTCATAAAAATCAATAAATATAAATGTTAAAACAAAATGCTTTGCACCGTGTGTGCATGCTTTGCAGTGGTTGAATTGGAACTGTTTAGGAGGGGAAACTCTCACATCCAGATTTCTAGGTGGTGGAACAGTCATTTCTAAGTGGTGGAACTCTACTGTAGTAGTCAATGAAGAAAAATGACAGAGGTGGTGCAACTGTCATGCAGTTTTTTAAGCCGTGGTATAACCAAGTTCCTGTGTGATCCTGCCCAGTTTAGACCCTGTGTCTGGATTTTCAAAGGGGGATGCAGGGCTTTCGTCAAGCCCCACATCAAACCCATTTTTTGGTGTAGTTGCACCAAATCCCTTTGCCACAACTGTACCCGATTTTAGTACCTCAGGTTAGTTACGACACTTTTCTCATTTTACGGCAGCTTGCACCAAGGATTTGGTGCACGCCCCCGAAATGGGTACCAGGATTGGCACAAGCTACAATAGTCCAAAGTGGGTCTAACTTGTAGCAATTGGCGCATGTGATAGAAAATCCTGATTGCCAGACTGGTGAATGCCCAGGCTCCATGCACCATATGTTTGGCACAACCAGGGGCTTGGGGCATTGACAAGTGTTTGAAAATCCAGCCCCTGATGTTTGGTTACTGTGCCTCCATTGCTTGCTGTGTTTTTGTTCTCAGTGGCAGTGGTGTCCTGCCCTGCTATCCTGCAGCTGATGTACCCCTGCTGTTAGCATGTCCTACTTTCACATTGTTGGGCTGGAGTGCTGTTGTGTATTCACTAATTGCTGCTGTTTCCTCCTGGGGCTGTTTCCTGAAGAAGGAAGTATGAAACAACACATGCTACCTGAAGTAGCTTAGGTAGCATGCATTTACAGTGTTGTATTCCTTTAATAAATTCCATTCCTTGACGTGTATGCCAAACCAGTACAATATGCACTTGTATGAGTCAGATGGCAACCAGCAGCAGCAGTCAGCAGAGGGTAAATGCTGGCCATCACCTCGGGGCCATTGCTGAGGGGAAATTCAAAGAACAATTGAGACAGGGACTGACAGTGATAACCGCTGGTACCACAGAAAAGGGCTTGGTAGTGGGGTGGCGCTGCGGAGCAGCAGCATGGCGGCAGCTCTTTGATTCAGCTCAGATGGCAGATTATATATTAGTTAAATAACTAAACCTTTTCATGCAGCTAGAGAAATGAAAAAACAACTGTTGCCTATCAGAAACCCCAGTGATTAAGATGGGGCCAAAAAAAGACAGCAAACACCACAGACAGAACTTGGATCTGTACTTATCTCCCGCGGCTCCTTGAAATGGTTGGGGCCTGCGACACCTGGTAGTCTGGTGGCACCAGGTCTGCCTTCAGCTGAAATCATGGTGATTCTCTTCAAGATACAAGCCACCGGAGACTATACTAACAAGCATCTTGCTGCTGAGGAAGTGAAGTTTAATGAACAATGAACCTAGAGAATTATTCAGCTATTAAGGAACTATCAGAAGCACAGCTATGACAGACTGAACAACCTTTGTGTGTGATGTCACTTACCTTAAAGCAAAAATCGAATCCCTGGAGAATGCACAGAGGCAGGCCAACATCAGGATCATGGGTTTTCCTCCACAATTTGCCAGGAAGCATACAATCCTGGACACAGTCACAGAAATGCTGTTTCAACACCTGAAACTCCTGTCACCAGACTCTGGAACCAGAGTCTTGAAAGTCTTTGCAATACCACAGCAGCCGCACTGCTGTGGAGACCCAACACAAAGGCCTTCAACCGCAATTGCCACTCTGTCATCTTCGGAGGCACGGATCTCTCTTTTGCAGGCAGCCCAACCCAAGGGACAAATCACATGAGAAGGCAGCCACATCGCTTTTTTTCCCCGACCTAGCAGCTAGCACCCAAACTCTGAAGAAGGAGCTCCAAGTCATTAAAAAAGACCTTCTCAAAAATGGTACCCAAGCACAGCTGAATTATCCAGCGAGACTTCAGGTGTGACATGAGTCTAAAACGCACATGTCTGTAGATGCAATTGCAGCAGCTGCGTTTGCAGAGAAGCTGATCGCCAAGTTAAACCCATCTGAACACTCATAGGATGAAGAAGGGTGACAATTAATGAACTTTCCTCCCACTAATAAATAACTTTCAATATCTTACTTTAGGGGGTTTTATTGCCCTCGTTGGGAAGGGTGGGTAATATTAGTGGCTGCACAAGGTATTTAATACTTCTGACTCATGATTGCTATGTGCAAACTGTGGTAAATACTCTCGAGTGAGTTAAATGGCTGCCTGCAGAGAAACACTGATAAAAATAGAATGTGGATTACTAATTATGTATGCTGCTCCAAATACGGTTCTAAAATTGTTTATCTTATACGGAGCTAGTTTTATTGAAGTTGTTAACAGATGGCATCTACGTACACCGCTCAGTTCACAAATTTGAGCCATAGCGTGTAACAATATCCTGATTTTCCACATGGTAGGTTGCCTTGCCTTATCCAGAGAGGTGGGATGGAATGTATACCTTAACTGAGACCAGGGCATCGTTTAATTGCCTCTCCATAATTTTGAAGTTCTACGTGGGGTTTGTTATGTTGGCATTTTCTGTTCTGTTTTATTTTTCAGATGGTGAGAGCATCAATGATCTACAGCATACTCAAACCGGACTTTACTCTGATAATTAATTAAATTACTGGCACAGCCTCGCACTGTATGGACTTATTGAACTTATTTCCAATTGGGTATTTTGCTACTGTAATTGCCCTGTACATCCAGTGGAGACAGACTAGGCAGGAACCATCTGGGCAGACTGGGTGGGTCTGTGTCAAGCGGTCCTTTTCTGTCAACAATTTCTAATGTTTCCATGTTACTTATAAAGTGTGACAGATAGCAATAGCAGCCCATAATAAGTTAGTTCATGCACTCATTTTGTATCACAAGTCTCAGCCCCAATGAGCTGCAGTGGAACAGTTGCAAAACATTTCCTGATGTGATCGTAATAAGAACTGGTCTGCAATGCAGTTCAGCCCTAATGAACTAACTGTCTACTGAGTGACAGATATTGCGTTATTTATAATACTGTCTGCAAGCATGCTATTTAATTGTCAATTTAAGCAATCACACTAATAAAAGATTTTTGCACAAGGCAGAATTATAACTTACTCTGGAAACCATTTAGAATGTTCTTTCCATGGGTCATCATCTGGTTCCCAGTTGGCTAAACATCCACTGCAGGAAAAGCACTGCACTTTATCCTTAATGCCTGTAAAGTACATCAACAGAGAACATTCAGAGAGCATGCCAGGCAAATTTGGTTAACATCTGACAGTGAGCAGTCCAGGTTTCAATGACTGATCTTGCCTAAGCTGGCAATGCACTGGCAACTTACAATGATGTGTTACAGGATAACATTTGCAGAATGTAACCAATACTCAAGTACGGATCAGTAAGCTGGCATCTCAGTGTGGAGGACATACTGAATCCAACATACTGTAACATATCTTCATATTTTTGGGAGTATATTCAAAATCAGTTTTTATGTCCAGTTTTAACAACTTAATCTGTTTTACATTTCTTACTTTATCATTGGAAGGGGAAGGAATTAGACGGCAACCTGCCAGAAAAGGAGAAAGAACAATAAGAAAGAAAATGAGCTGCAGCAAGGAAGATGAGACAGAAGGAATAGGCTGGAGAAACTGCCCATCTTCCATACCTCAAACTTAAGAGAAGTTTGAGAACCATGCTGAAGCCATAAATTAAGTTCTTATTTTTTTAATATTCAGTTTTTTCTCTTCCTAGTCTCCACTCTCACCTGTCCTTCTTTTCCCTGGCTAGTCATGCTGCTCTAGCTTTCTTCAAGCACATCAAATAACTCATGAAAATCTGATCCACAGTATCTTCAAACTCTGTCAAGCCTACAGCCCTTCCAGGTGATGAGAAATTCTCAGTATACTGTTAACTGACCTCCATGTCTTCCTTCCATGCCAGCTATGTAATCTGGTAAGTGGTGGACTATGTTTTGACAAACTAATGACCTAGCTCTGTAGTGCCTGTTAAGCTACATTGTAATCCCATCTCCACAACACCTACTGCTTAAGCATTAAGACATAAAAGGGTGTGTGTTGTGGTGGGATAATGGCACACCTCAGGTGTGTAGTGAGGCATGGAATATCACCAAGTGCCTTCAACCCCCTGAGATGTGATGTTATCCCACCAGAAAGCATACCATGAAGTGTCTTATTATGATTATAAAATGGATCCAAGACTTTTTTGGAGGGAGGTAAAAAATGAAGACAAAAAATAAACAAAAAAATGTTTACTATTTTTTTAAAACATTTATCCACCCCAACAAAATAGTCCCAGGCAGCACATCCAAGCATTGGTGTGCCATCTTAGGTTTAAATATAATGCACAGCAAAATACATGTTTTATTAGCCCTTAAACTCCCCATTTTCCCCAACCCACTCCCATTTACTTATTTCCTCACCTTTCTTTTTTCTTCTTCTTCTTCTTTATATGATTTTCACCCTTTCCCCCACCTTTTTTTTCTTTTCTGTCATTCCTACATTCCAGAAAGTGAATGTTTATTTTGGAAGGAAATACTACAATTCAAATCTCTACTCAGTTCTACTGGCAGAATGTTCACCTCCACAATCACACAATATAAGGACTCAGATGGAATCAGAGTTTTTGTTTGATCTTTAGCGGGTTAAACAGCAGAGATTTCCCTGGTAAGCAGGAGAGGATAGGTTGGGATTTTTCTTAGCCAGCAAACTAAAACTAGAAATAGAAACTGTAAGTACTGACAGGCTTGGACACGTGATGGCTGCCTGAGCAGACTTGCCTTTTGCTGCTCCTGCAACTCCCACTATAAATTAAACCTATTTTGGTGCTAACTCAACAAACAAAATTCTTTTTTGGCAAGTGGGGACCTTCTCATAATCTCTACGACCCTGCTGCATAAGTTATATCGTGAATATGGAGGCAGAAATGAGGGAATCGCTCCCGCAGCATACCCCTCTCAGAACACCGACGAGGGATAAAATGGCAAAGCGCTCAAAGTCTCAGGCCTCCGGGGCAACGTCTACTGCAACCCCCCAGGCCGCACTTACTGAAGCCAAGTTTCTGGAAGGGCTGAATTCCCTTAAAGCTACTCTCGACACATTGGTGCACAATTTGCAAAACATCAAATCTTCTCTAGACCTATTCACCAGGCATACCAGAGACAACGAAGTGAGAATCTCTTCATTGGACAACTGGCAGGCTAAAATTGATCCAGAGATAGTGCTGCTGAGGCAGCGGGTTAAGCTGATGGAGGGAAAGCTAGACGAGCTCGAGGGGAGATACCAAAGAAATAACCTGGTCATTCTTGGTCTCCCAGAGGGAGAGAAGGGGGCGGCACCTGTGCTTTTTGTACAGAAATTCTGTAAGAAAGTTGCTGGCCCTTCTCCGCATGGTCCCAATTACATTGTTGAATGTGCGCACAGGTTGCTGTGGCCTCCTCCTGCCCTGGTATCTCCCCCAGGACCCCTAATGTTCCGACTGCTCAATTTCTTAGAGAAGCAGCACGTCCTTAATAAGGTGAAAGAACTGCATGAACTTCAGTGAGAAGGGCGCCGTATCAGAATTGCCCAGGACCTCCCCAAGTCGGTAAGGGTGAAGAGGACAGAGTTACATCCAGTGGTGTCCAAACTGATTGCTGCGGGTGTAAAATTTCACATGAGGAACCCAGTAACTTTGCAGGTTTTACATATGGATACTTGGCATAGCAACAAATCTTTTGAACAGACCACCACTAGCCTCAAAACACTGTACCCAGACCTATTCAAGGGTGGAGTGAAGTAAACATTATTCCACTATGGAGGGCAATAGAAGCGCAAGTATATCCCTATATGCTGCTTTTCTCTCCTACCCTTAAAAATCTCCTTTTTATCCTGTGACTTGCCAAGTGCTGATGGTATAATGACTCATGATGGATGAGTAAATTTGCCGATATGGGCGATGTGTATATAATCAGTGACCCACCTAATCCCTGTCTCCTATGGACTTGCGACCCCATCTTGTGACAGAATGAAAGAACTACATCAACTAAAGAGGATTTTTCAGGCCTTTGCGTAGGTCTGAATTTATATGGTTCCCTTTATGCTGCCAATGCTTTCTTTCATCACCTCTGGACCAATGACTACTAATCAGAATCCTTCTTCATCTCCTTGCACCCTCTGGACATCTGGGGCTTATCCCAGGGACTAGAATGGTGGACTGTCTGTAACAGCCATAATGGCAGGGCCACTACAAATAAAGAAGTGGACTCTCCTCTTTTTCTTTTTCTTCCTAGGCTTCTTTCATCCTGCCTGTCGGCTATTTTGGTGCCTGATGACCGCACGTTACTCCCGCCAGCTTATCAACATGACTGGATCCGAGGCTGCCTATGTGGACATCGCTGATATTTGTTCATAATTGTTTTGCTCAGAGGGGACATTCTCTTATACTAGCACTATTATGCTGGTGCCCTCATGGTTTTTTGACCTCCTGCATCTGTTATTATTACTGGTGCCTGTGGCTCCTCATTTGAAACCCCAACAGCCTAGTATGGGTCCCTCTGTGTAGGCTATTGTTGCTATATTGTTTTTTGTGGTGCCCATTTTTATGCGTAGAGGTTATCTGCTTTGCCATGACACTAATGGGGGCTCTATTACAGAATAGTGCTTCCCTGAGTTCTGGTCTTTTTATTTCCACGGGGACCCCAGTTACTTGTTAATGTGCTGGGATTTTTCCTTTTTTCTTTTCTTTTCTTTTTCTTTTTTCATTTGTAATGAGCCACCCTCTTGGTCTACTTTATAATCTTTATGGTACCCGATGGGGATACGCTCAAGTTAGCGGCACCTAGTTGGACATCCAAGGATATCTGTCTGTTTTTGCAAGTGCCTAATGTTTGTTTGTACAGTGGTTTACCTGTTTGCAGTTCAAACACTATGAGGCTTACAGGTGTTAAAGTTCATGTTTAATGGGTTGAATGGGTCAGTATCAGTACTGGGAGGGGCAGTGGGAGGGCTGTCTCTACAGTGAGAGATGTGTCTCATCGCAACCAGGAATGCAAAGGGAGATCAGTCTTTAGGACTGGGGGCTTATGGGGGTTCATTAGGGCCTTTTGGGGTCTGGGGCAATCTTCGAACATCTTGGTATATGTGGGGTGGGGGTGGGATTCTTGTATCACACCTTTCTTGTCTACACAGGGGGTTGAGGCTAGGCTAGGGAGGGAGTCTTGGTTAGTGGTGGTTTTAAGGGAGGATTGGGTATGGAGACGAGGGAATTGCAACTATATCAACCCTCATATGCTATTTGCACTTTAAATATTTCCCCATTAGTGGGCCCACCAGATAATACCTTACAAACATGAGATTTATTTTATGTGACTTTAAAGGTGCAAGAGTGAGGGGAAAAGATACCAAGTCATTAAACATCTTAACTCGCTTCAATGCGGGGTTGCCTTCCTGCAGGAAACCCACCTCCTGATCATGAAGAACTTGCAATTTAAATGGCAGAATGTGGGGCAGGTCTTCACGGCGGGCAACTCCACTCAACAGAGAGGGGTAGCAATCATGTTCTTTAAAGATATTAATTTCTGCACCAAGCATAGTATAGTAGACCCTTTAGGTCACTGTATACTACTCCATGGGGTCTTAGAGCACTGGGAAATCCTCCTCGGGTATATTTATGGTCCAAATATTCCCACGCCTGAATTTTTCTCCCAATTGACCACTCTAATCGCTCCTTATTTGCACATTCCAATAATACTTCTTGCGGACTGGAATGTAACTCTCAATACAGACCTGAACAGGACTAACCATCATTCTGTCCGGCTTTCCCCTACCCAATTAGCTTTGCATGATTTGCTTGCAATGGGAGGATTGTGTGACCCATGGAAAGTGTTACACCCAGACGCCCACAAATTTACATTCTACTCCCCAGTCCACAAATCGTACTCCTACACAGACTTTTTCTTAATCAGTCTAGTTCCCTACCTGGGGTCCTAGACAGTGGCATCTCAGCACAGGCCCAATCTGATCATTCCCCTGTTTGGCTTGAGTATACACCTCTCACTAATGTTAAAAGAGATCACATCTGGAAACTTGATACACAGCTTTTAAAAGATCCCCAGACACTAAAAGGAATCAAAGCGTTTATTAGCCAGTTCATGGATCAGAATGCTGAGTCTATTCCTGACTGTGATAAAATATGGAGCTCACTTAAGTGTTCCCTGAGAGGAGAGTTTATACATATTGCAGCCTCCTGGAAAAGAAAACGGGAAGCCACGATACAGGACCTGTTGGCTTGAATAAGTTCTCTCGAACGGGCGCCAACCTTGGATTCATCTGAGGCATTTACTTATTGCCTGATTCGGGTGGGTAACTGGTCTACAGATCAGGGGGAGTTTATCTCCCAGGTTATATCCCTAGTCTCACAACCACATGCAGTTTCTCAGTTAGTCTCCTTTTTGTTTGACTGCACCTACCCAGGTGTATAAGGTGAATCTAAGTATTGGGCATCCTAACATACTATAATGCCAACAGAATAGGTCTAACAATCTCTCGAGTCGCTCGATTTTCAGCACCCACACTGAGGTCTGATTTTGGTGTCCCCCCCTCCCTTTTGGGTGATACTGTCCCCAGTCCCAGATGTTCCACCTGTATTGGGCCTGGTCAGATTTACCCTCCCCCTGTACCTGTCCCATCCCCTCTTAAACCCGTCCACAGTCTCTAGCTCTACCAACTCCCTGGGCAGTGCATTCCATGGCTCCACCACCCTTTCAATGAAATAACATCTCCTACTCTCCCCGCTAAACCTGCCCCCTTCCAGCTTACACCCGTGACCTCTTGTTTCCCCGCCCTCCTTCCTTTGAAGCACCCTGACTGGGCCTCCTTTATTGATCCCTTTCATGTAATTAAAGGCCTCCATCATGTCCCCCCTGTTCCTCCTCTCCTCCAGGGTATACATGTTGAGCTCCTTGAGCCTCTCCTCATAGGTCCTCTTCCCCCAGGCCCCAGATCATTTTGGTTGCCCTCCTTTGGACCCTCTCTAGAAGTGTAATGTCCCTCTTTAAATAAATGTTGCCTCCAAAACTGTACACAATACTCAAGATGTGGCATAACCAAGCAGTTGTACAGTGGATCACTTCTGCCTTTCTGGAGGTAATCCCCCTGGTGATGCATCCCAGCATCCTATTTGCCCTTGCCGCTGCCCTCCTACAGGTCTCTGAGTTCTTCATTTTGACATCTACCACTACCCCAGGCTCCTCTCACCCTCTGTGGCTTGAATCATGTCTCCTCCCAGGGTATATCCCTGGCCTGGATTTCTAACTCCCAGGTGCCAAACCTTACACTTCCCCACATTGAATTTTAGTTTCCAATTTCCCGACCACCTTTCCAGAGCCTCCAGGTCCTCCTGCAAGGCCACCCTCCCCTCCTCCCCATCCACCACTGCACCCAGCTTTGAGTCATCTGCAAAGAGACTCCTCTCACTCCTGATACCCCTCCTGATGTCTGAGATATAGGTGTTGAACAGGAGTGGCCCCAGCACTGACCCCTGGGAAACCCCACTAGTAACCCACCTTGGGGATGAGGCTAACCCTCCAACCACCACCTTCTGAGTACACTCAGAGAGCCAATTTTCTATCCATCTTAACAACTGTCTCCCTACCCCCATTTCCTTCAGCTTAGCCAGCAGGCCACAGTGCGTTACCGAATCAAACACTTTGCTAAAGTCCAGAAAGAGGATGTTCACTGGGCTACCCTGGTCCAGGGCCTTCGTCACCCAATCATAGAACTCAACAAGGTTTGTCTGGCATGATCTTCCCGTGACAAAGCCATGCTGCCTATCATCCAAGTACCAAATTTGCTGCAGTAACCCCCCCACCCAGCCTTTCCTTGACAATACCCTTCATCACCTTGCAGACCACCAATATCAGGCTAATGGGCCTGTAATTTCCCACCTCCTCTCTTGATCACCCCCTTGTGGATCGGCACGACATGGGCCACCCTCCAGTCTTGGGACACCCTCCCAGTCCTCAGAGAGATGTTGAAAAGCTCCGCTAGAGGGACTGCCAGGACATCCGCCAGTTCCCTCAGCAAACTGGGATGTATCTCATCTGGCCCTGGTGCTTTTTCCGTCTGAAGGGACCTGAGAGCTTCCCATACTCTCTCTACTGGGATTTCAGCCTCCACATCCTCCCCCTTTTCACCTTACACTGCTAGGCCCCCACCTGTCTGTGGTGGCCACTCTCTTTCCCCCAACCCATCAGGGCCCCTGGGCTCTACTGGTCCCATCCCTTGCTCCAGTTTGCCCCGCTTCCCTTGCAAGACATAGCCCCTCCATTCCTACTGGTAAAAACTGAGGCAAAGTACTCATTTAGGACTTCTGCCTGTTCCCCCTCCTCCTGTGCCCAACCATCCCCTATCCTTATCTTGCTGCTCTGCCCCCTTACTTTCCTTTTTTCCCCTATGTATCTAAAGAACCCCTTGTCCCCCCTCTGGATCCCACTTGCCAAGGACTGCTCCTTTTTTGCCTTAGCTGCTCTCACCATTCTGGTGACTCTCTTGGCTGTCAGCCCATATTCCTCCTGATCCCTTTCACTTCTTGAGCACTTGAAGCGCCTATAGGTCGCCTTCTTTTCCTTCACTACCTCCTGCATCTCCCGGGTCCACCAGCAGGGTTTTCTGGCCTTACCAAACTTATGCCTTTCCCTTGCGCAGGATCTGGTAACCTCCTGTATTCCCCTCATAATGATCCCCCACCTGCTGTCAGCATCCATATCTGGCCTTATCCTGTCCAGATGATCTTTAAGGATCCTTCCCATCTCCCTGAAGTCTGCACCCCTAAAGTCAGTTACTAGCATCCTTGTTTGGCTTTCCTCCCTCCCAGGTCCAGGAAGAATCAGTCTGTGGTGTGATCACTCCCTGCCAATGGGTCCCTCACCTCTAGGCCCCTAATCTGATCACTGTCCACCAGGACCACGTCCAGAGTCAGGGCTTCCTTAGTTGGCTCACCCACGTGTTGTGTCAGAAATGCATCCTGGAAGACATCCAGCAGCCTCTGCTCTCTGGCCACTGGTGACATCATAGTCCCCCAGTCTGTTCCTGGAATGTTGAGGTTTCCCCATTACCACTACCCTTCACTTTCCCAATCTACAGTGTCCCTCGAGATTTGCCACCAGACTTTCTTCCAGGACCTCCTGCAGTGCTGGTGGTCTGTATATCACTTCGACCTTTAATCTCTTACTCCCTGTGTCAGCAAGGTGACCCAAATAGCCTCCACGTTCCCCTCTGCCTTCTCTATCCCTCCAATACCCATGTAATTTCTGACTAACAGTGCTACACCACACCCCCTTCCTTCACCCCTATCTTTTCTGAACATAGTATAGCCCTCCAGATTTAAGTCCCACTCGTGCCCCTGAGTGGCCCAGGTCTCAGTGACTGCTGCCACATCTACCTCCCCCTCAACTAGCATCACCTGGAGCTCAGGCATTTTATTTCCTAAGCTCCTGGCATTTATTAGAACCACTCTCCACCCCTTTTCCCTCCTCTCCTTTCGCCCCCTTGAGCTCCCATTTCTCAGCTCCTGCACCCTACCTGATGACCCATTTCCATATCTCCCTAGCCCCCTAGAGGAGTGGAGACCATGTCCCTCATTGATTGTACCTGCTGGCACTGCCCCTTTTTTTTTTATCCCCCCCTTCACAAGTTTAAACCCCACCTTTCGCTGATGAACCCAGCTAGCCTGAGCTTATGGATTTCTTTCCCTTCCAAATTAAGGTGGAGCCTGTCCCTAGCACACAGCCCCTTATCCTCCCAGGTCTCCCCCCAGTCCCCCACCAGGCCATATCCCAATTCTTCACATCACTCCCTAAGCCACTGATTTATCTCCCTAATCTTCATCTTGTTTTCCCCACTAGCCCTTGGTACCAGCAAGATTTCTGAAAAGGAGATCTTACAGTCTATGGAAAGGCATACCCTGGCCAGCTCCTGAAACCTTGCCTGAATTTCTAGTTCACTATTACCATTTATGTCGTTTGTCCCCAAGTGCACTAGAATGTCCGGGGTCCCTTGCATTCCCTTGCTGGTGAATACAACTCATGCTTGGCCTTGTGCACCGTCAGGCCTGGGTGGCATTTGGTTCTGATCAGACAGGTTTTACCCTTCTCCTGCCCCTCCTGGATGCCTCTGAATGTGGAGTCGCCCAATAGCAGTACTCTAACCTCCCCCTTGCCTCCCTGTTCACCCCTCGGGCCCCCCCTCCTTCCATGCCCCTCCTCGTCCCTTCATCTGAATTCTCCCCTCAACCGACTCCTTGCACTCCCACAATCTGGGTGTTTAAGGTAGCTCCTTCACTGTTGTCCCTGGTCACCTCCTCTACCCGTGTCCTGGCCTTCTTTACCCCCCCACCTAAGTATCTTTCTCTGTATCTCTTTCCCCACTCCTTACTAATCCAACAGTCCTATCCATTTGCCTACTTGGCTTTCTGCTCGCTATCATCCCATTTACGTTCTGCGCCTTCCTGCCTGTCGTACTCCCCTGTTCCATACCATCAGTCTCCTCCTTGTTCCCCTGATCCTCCTTTTTCTTCTCCCCTCCACCTCTCTTCCCCCATCCTGTCTGGGACCTCCACTATTGTGCCCTTGCCTCTGCCCCCTTCACCCTTTCTGTCCGTCCCTGCCCCAGCTTCACCAGCAGCATCCTCCTCCTCCTCCTCCCCCATACACCCCTCTTCTACCAATGGGCGTAGAGGGTTAAAATAATTTGTGAGCCTTAGCTCATCCCCCAGTACCCCCATCCCTACTGCCCCTCTCAGTTTCCTTTGGACACCCCCAGACTCTTGTCTACTGCTGTGAAAATTTCTACGTTTTGGGTCCCACCTGCCAGGGTCCCCTAGAGCCCCCTGTGTACCCCTTTCCCTCCTCTCCTAGTGTGAGCACCTCTTTTCACTCCTCCCCCAGCTTGGGAGGCCCCAGCACCTAGTTCTTCCATGTAGGTGGCCGCTTGCCTCCTACCTCTCCAATCCTCCCCCCCAGCACCCCTAGCTGCCTTCGGATCCCCTCTACCTGCTCCTTAAGCTGTGCCAGCTGGTTGCACACTGGACATTCCCAAAACTTCCAAGCCCAGTCCGGTGTCATGGCCGCACCACACCCTGTGCACCCAACCACCCGCCCAAAGATACCTGCTCTACTGATATGCAGTCCTTTCCCCATCATCACAGCAGTCTTTTCTAGGCCAAATTACCAACTCAGTGGCTCTACAGTTTCTCGAGCTACCAGTACCTATACTTAGGCGATCCCCCTCATACAGCATGCACACCTAACAAATCATGGGAGGATGGGGTGGTACCCGAGGACTGGAGGAGGGCAGATGTGATTCCCCTTCACAAAAGTGGGAGCAAGGCAGAAGCAGGAAACTACAGACCTGTTAGTTTAACCTCAGTGGTAGGGAAAATGATCGAATCACTTCTAAAGGAAAGAATTGTCGAGTATCTAGAGGTCAGAGGGGCACAGGACCCAAGGCAGCATGGATTCACAGCAGGAAGGTCATGCCAGACAAATCTGATAGATTTCTTTGACTGGGTGACCAAGTAGTAGATCAGGGAGGGCTGTGGACATGGCCTACCTAGACTTTGCAAGGCATTTGACACAGTCTCACACAAAGATTAATATACAAGTTAGCTAGCCTGGGAGTGGGTCCCAAGATGACAGCCTGGGTAAAATTGGCTGGAAAATAGGACACAGAGGTAATAGTAAATGGGTCACTCTGATGAAAGGGGGTTACTAGTGGGGTACCGCAGGGGTTCAGTATTAGGACCGGTCCTCTTCAATGTCTTTATAAGCAACATTGCAGAGGACTAGAGGAAAAGTATGTCTCTTTGCAGATGACACAAAGATCTGCAACAGAGTTGATGCACAGAGTGGGGTGGAAAGGATGAAAAGGGACTTTGCAAGGTTAGAGGAATGGTCAAATGTATGGCAGCTTAGATTCAATGCTAAGAAGTGCAAGGTAATACACCTGGGAAACAAAAACCCAGGGGAAGAGTACACAATGGGGGGTGAGATACTAACAACAACATAAATGGAAAGGGACCTGGGGGTAGTCATATCAGATGACCTAAAGGTGGGCAAGCAATGTGAGAGGGCAGCAAGGAGGGCTGGCGGGATATTGGGATGCATAGGGAGAGGCATCACCAGTAGAAAACAGGAAGTTATTATCCTTCTGTACAGACAGCTGGTCAGACCCCATCTGGAGTACTGCGTGCAGTTCTGGAGACCCAGTCTTCGCAAAGACATAGACAGGATGGAAGCTGTCCAGAGGAGGGCAACTAAAATGGTGCAGGGTCTGCACCGGAAGACATATGAAGAGAGACTAAAAGAGCTTAATATGTATAGCCTCGAGGAAAGGAGGGAGAGGGGGGACATGATAGAAACGTTCAAGTACCTCAAGGGAATCAACAAAGTCCAAGGTAGCATCTTTCAAAAAGAGTGTGCAAGAACAAGGGCACAATTTGAAGATAGAGAGGCGGCTCAGAGGTAATTTAAGGAGTATTTATTCACAGAGGGTTGTGGATGCATGGAACAGCCTTCAGAGGAGGTCATAGAGTCAAAAACAGTGGTGGAATTCAAGCATGCATGGGACAGTCATAAGGCAATTCTAGGGGATGGGGGTAGGAAGAAGTAGGCTGCTGGCTAACTAGGATCTGCAGCTTATCCAGTAGGCAGGGAAATGGGCAGACTGGGTGGGCCCAGCGGTCCTTATCTGCTGTCAAATTCTATGTTTCTATGTTTCTATACACTTTTAAAGTTGCAATGCTTGAGTGGCTGAACTTTTCCTCACCTGACTATTAGCCTTAAGAGTTAGCTTATAGGGGAAGTTTACAACTCCCAGAGCTCCTCCCTCCCAGCCTTTAAACCCAACCCCCAGTGTCTCTTCCGTATTTAAGAAAGGCTAATACAAAGGTTGGGTGGGAGAGCTTCCCCAGAAAGATTTTAAGGAATTAGGCCAAATTTAAAACACAACAGCAAAACTTACATAAACTTATAACAAAGATAAGTTAGCTCTCCAGAACCTCACCACATCTTCAAACTTCCACTGCTACCTCTGCCCACGTCAAGAAGATTTAAGAATTACCTAATCCTAGCTAGCCTCTAACAGAAAGTTTACCTGATAATATTCCAGTTGAAGGTCTTCCACAATATCCAACTATCACACTAATCAGCAATTCACTGTGGATGCTGCACTCCTATTTGAGACCTACCTATGCTTTTTCCCTGCCCCATGGCTGCATTATTGGATAGAACTACATGAGCTGCACCTGAAGCCTCTTCTTTCAATTGCAGGGCAGATGTTCCCCTATAAATGAGCTGTGCTCTGGGGAGGGAGGATGGGTTTAGTGCCCACACTCGAGTCTCATAAGAGTGTATTAGATCTGTGTCTGCCCCTCACTGCACCTCCAAACACTGCAACCTCCTCCGGAGGAAGGTCCCACTCAAGCATTGTTTTAAACAAGTCAGCACTCCTGCCCTAAATTCCACAGACTAAGAATTTAAAGCTTATCAAGAAACTAAAATCCTTTCCCCAACTGCTCAGCAAAATCAGGTTCACACAACTTCTGCCAGAACCTAACTGTTTCTGCAGTACTGCTATGTGATAAGCCCTGGTATTTAAGCACCAATGAGCTGCAAATTGATCCTGGCTAAGAAGGAGAGAAACTTCAAGAAAGCTGCTCACAATACCTGTAGAAAAGATAAATGAATATCCAGCTTCCACTATGAATCCCCTACACCACACAACACTTATTAAACAAGTCAGTACTCCTGCCCTGAAGTCCACAGATTATAAGAATATAAAGCTTATCCAGCAACTAAAATCCTTTCCTCAACTGCTCAGCAAAAGCAGGTTCACACAACCTCTGCCAGACCCCAACTATTTCTGCCTCCCCAATTCTCCTATCTGGCTCGATCAAGAAGTTGTTTCATTTACAGAATGGCTGAATGATATATTATTTAACCTCAGAGTGGAAAAAATGATTGCCAGTATTAGAAACCGGCTCCCATTTTATTCTAAGAAATAGGGTAAGCTGGAGGCCCTTCTTACTATTTAGCCTCCTTCCACCTAATAGGATGAGGTTGGTACTTAGGGATAACTGCCCTTAAGCTAATGGGGCAATCAAAGCTGCTACCTCTGTGTGGTGGCACACTGAGGGCTTAGTTTGTTGGTTGTGTTGAGAGTTTATGGCATTTTCTTATTCCACGTTTGGATCTCTGTCTCCAGGGGTGGGTGGAAAGGTGGGAATTGTTGTGGAGGAGGTTGGGTGTGGGTGGGTGGGGGCGACTTTTATTTAATGTGTAAAATGTATCATGTTATTTGGTGGTTTTCTGGCTTACACTCATGTTACTGGCAACCTGAACTTGGTAGTATTATATGTCTAGCTGATCTTTGGTGTACTCAATTCTCATGCCTTTTAATAAAGCATATTAAATAAAAAAAATAAAGACACTGTAAGTACTGACGTACTTCTGGGTTGTTTTTTATATTTATGTACATGTGTTTAAGAAGAGGATTATAAGGCCAAGTGAAATTCAGTTATTTTTAAGGCAGTTTTATTTTTAGGGCCTAGATGAAGGTTTTTAGTGAGTAAAGGAGAGAGCCATGTTTGTGATGACAAGTATGGACGTGTAGTTAGTACTGACTTTAACGTGAAGAGGCTGCTGGATCTTTACCCATTGCTGTTGTACTGAGACACCAGCATTGGTAAAGATGGCCCTCAGCCAACCAGGTTTCTCAATTTTTAAAACTCATTTTGTAATTTTTATTTTCACCTTTGCATTACATCTCATGGCCTCCATCATGTCGGTCCATGATAATGCTAGTTCTACGAATGCCCCAAATAGTGTAACAGATGTCCTGGGCCCTGAATGGTGTAACAGATGTCATGGAATATTCAGGTAGTGTGAAAAGAGAAAGTAGTAGCTGAACATAGAAACATAGAATTTGTAGGCAAAAAAGGACCGCTTGTCCCACCCAGTCAACCCAGATGGTCCCTGCCTAGTCTGTCTCTGCAGACTAACTGGTCTCCAACAACCTTCCCTTCCTCCTCGCCTATTTACTAATATTCCCCTATGTCTATCCCACACATGTTTGAAGCCCCCTCCTGTTTTTGCCTCTATCACTTCCACTGGCAGTCTATTCCAGGCATCTACCACTCTTTCAGTGAAGTAGTACTTCCTTATATCCCTCTAAAACTAACCCCCCCCCCCAGCATCACCACATGCTCTCTGGTCATGGTGGTCTTTCTTGTTTGAAATAGAATACCCTGCCCCCAGTACTTACAGGTCTCTCTCATGTCCCTCTAACTTTCCTTTCTTCCAGGGTGTACATGTAGAGATCTCTCAATCTCTTATCATAGGTCTTTTGATGCAACCCCTGCACCATTTTAGCTGCCCTCCTCTGGACCATATACTGTTGAAACAGCAAAATTTTGACAGCAAAAGTTATTACATTGACAATTTCTATGGAATTCGAAGTTGTCGCTGTAAAGGGCCAGATGGCGGAATTTCGTTGCTTTTGCCAGTGTTTCGTCCCCTTCAATTAAACTCCAACTAGGAATTTGGTATCTAAAAAATAGGGGGATGTGGGGTGGTGGGCACAGCCCCCCCCCTCAAAAAAACAGTCAATGTCTGACTCACTCACTTGTTGACATTGTGGATGTTGCCATGCCACACTTCGACAACTTTGTTGTCGATGCGTCTTGGTGGAACCCCTCTGGACTGCCTCCACAATGCCTATGTCCTTTCTGGGGTATGGCCTACAGAACTGGATACAATATTCCAGGTGGGGTCTCATGAGTGAGCGATACAGTGGCAACACCACCTCACTCTTCCTGCTAAAGATTCCTCTCCCTATACATCTCAGCATCCCACTAGTCTTTTTTTTTTTTTTTTCAGTTCTTTTTATCTTCTGTAGCAGACACTGCTATTCTCCGCCACTCTGCCAGGTTCGGGGTCTTTCAGGAACTTACCTATGCTATGCATGTCCCGGCAGAACTCCCAAGCTGGTCCGGAGGCTTCATCGAGCGGTGTGCTCTATTTCCACCATTTTCTCCTTCCTAACTGCCCGGTGCCCAGGAAGCGGCAACTCATGTGTGGAGGCACACATGTGTTCCACAGCTGCAGACTACAGCCACTTCTGCCCTCCTCTGGCCTTGTGCCTGGGCTCTCGGAGGTGGCACTGCCACCCCAGCCTCCACTGGGGGGGGGGGGCAGCCAAGAACTGAGAGACCTGCCAGATCCCTCCCAATGTGGAGAGCTTCCGACAGCTTCTAACTGCTCTTCCCCCAACCCACCCATCACCCAAGCTCATTCCCAAACCCGTGTCGCCAATGTGGTGCAAGGTGTGGTGTCCAGCACCTCAGCCTTCTTTGCCAAGAGGCCGCATCCCACTGCTTTGCCACTTTGATGTCATCAGATATGATAACCCTAATGTTCTTTTCCTGCTAAGTGAATGTCCTGCTAAGTGAATGTCAATACCTCCCTTCCCATCCTATACTCAACTCCTGGACTCCACTGCCCTAGGTGCAGGATTTTGCACTTCATGCCATTAAACCTCAACTACCATGCTCTTGGCCACTCTTCAAGTTTCCCAAGGTCCCTACGTATTTTCTTCACCCCCTCCTGAGTATCTACTCTATAACAGATTTTGGAGTCAAGTACTGGTCCCAGTACAGAGCTCTGTGGCACCCCACTGGTCACTCTCGCCCCTCATTAGAGGATGTGCCATTAACCTCCACCCTCTTGTCTTTCAATTAACCAGTTCCTTACCCAAGTCACCACTTTGGATTCCACCCCTAGGCTGCTCAGTTTATTTTTATTTTTCAATTGTTTAACCAGGTGAGACACACTAAGCTGAAAGCTTGTTTACCAGTGCAACCTGTGAGCACAAGGAAGTTAAGTGACTTGCTCAGGGTCACACATTATGCAAGTGGGGGCTGTGGGATTCAAACCCAGGTCTCCAGATTTGCAGCTCAGAGCCTTAAACCACTGCACTATACTGCCTCCCAAATTTCTTTGTCATTCTCCTGTGTGGCACATTTCTGATGATCTTGCTCAAGTCCAGGTTGATTACACCCACTGCCTTCCCCTGATCTAATTCCCTAATCACCCATTCAATGAAATCAATCAGATTCATCTGGCATACCCCCCCCCCCCCCAACCAATGAATCTGTGCTGCCTTTGGTCTTGTAGCCCACTGGATTCAAGACACTCTACCAACCTTCCCATAATCAGGATTTACATTAATTTCCCCACCAATGATGTGAGACTGACCAGACTATAGTTGCTAGCCTCCTCCCTGCTGCTGCTCCTTTGGAAAGAGACCACATCTGCTCTCCTGTAGTCCTCTGGAACTACGCCTGTTTCCAATGAGCTGTTGAATAAGGACATCAGTGAAGCAGATAGCACCTCCCTGAGTTTAAGCAACCTCGAGTGTATGCTGTACAGTCCCATGTAACATTGTCCACTTTAAGAGATTCTAATCCCTTCAGGACTCTTTCCTCTGAAAATGGACTTGTCCCCCCATTGCTACTGCTCCTGGTGGCCCATCCCCACTCTCCACTGTGAAGACTGAGCAGAGTACCTGTTCAGGATGTCTGCTTTTCCTTGATCTGCTATGCTCCCCCACCCACCAACACCCTCCTAATTCTCAGTATCCCTTCCCCTGCTTTCCTCTTCTCACTTATGTACCTGAAGTAAGCTTTTTCCCCTTTAGCTACCACTTTGACTATCCTTTCCTCTGTTTGCACCTGTATTCCCTTCACTACCTTTCCTGCTTCTCTGTTTTACTTGGTATAACTGCCTGTCTTCCTCCCGCTATATTTCCCTTTACCTCCGGAATGCTACCCTTTTTCTCCTCACCACCTTGTCCACGGTGTTGAGTGAGGCGTGGATTCAGTATATCTTCAAAGGCAGGAAAAACATATTATTTTAACAAAAAGGTCAAAACATATCAGAATATAAGATGCACTAAAAGAACAAAATGTGGTTGGTGCCAGCATTGCTATTCTTGTTTTTTTATGTTGTTTTGTTTGCTAATCTTTGAATCTTTTCTATTATTTATTTTAGTATTGTATATACTGCATCATAGTATCGCAGTTATTATATCACCTTTACAATGTTATTTATTTCAAGTTTCAAGTTCAAGCTTATTTGTAGGAAAACTCCATTCAGCACGCCCATTTACAAGGAGGTCCTGGTAGGACAGTGTGGTACAACAGGATATACAAGATATAATACAATAAACTGGCATACAACACAGTCACTGAAATAAAGGAGACAGCTGTGATGAATGCATATCAGTATAATATTCTATCAGGTACAACAGGCAGGGGAAAAAGAATGGTTGAGAGGGCATAAGTGCTGATTTATTTACTTTTTTATTTAAAATTTGGTGACCAGGTAGGCCCACTGAGCCCCGAAGGTCCCTTTTTCAGGGGTGACCCGAGATAACAATACTTATTTTCATACAGACAAAGACTTGGGTTACAGAGTAGTTTCAGGTGTGTGAGCAGGTTACAGCCATGGTTATCATCATGCATCAGTCCTTACAAATATGTTGACAGTAGAATTAACAAAAGGTGCAGAAGAAATGTCATTTTACATGGTAAGCTCATTGTTTACTACTGGCATGGTTCAGTGGAAAGTTAGCTGTGGCACTATGCCTAGAGGGAAGCACCGTGGAACCTGATAAGGTGCTTGGAGGATCTGGATATTAGGAGGATAGTAAATCTGCCATGGATGAGATATGCTAGCCATTATGACATTGGCTAGTTTCTTTAAGTACCTTGCTGGTCAGGGGTTTAAAAAATTTGGGGAGCTGGAGTGATGATTGTATTTTATTCCAGATGGAAGGGATGGCATAATTGATTGCAGCTCTGCCATAATTAGTATGGAATTTTGGAACATCTAACAGGATGGCAAGAGTTTTTCCTGAGGGAATAGCAGCTGTGGGAATGGTAAAATAATGATGTGATGTATAGAGGAAATTTGTTCTGCAGTGTTTTGAGAGCCCAGGTGCGTGTATGAAGCATCTTTATTGTTGCAAGGGATTTTCAGCTCACTGCAGAGTAGAGGGCACAGTGATGTGTTCTGTATGGTGCGTTAGTAATGACAAGTATAGCACGGTGAACAAGGATATCCAGCTTGAGCAGGTTGGATGCTGTACTACTATTGTATATAATGTCCACGTAGTCAAGAAGAGGAAGGAAGGAAGGTAACTTGCACTAATCTTTTCCTGATGTCTGTGGGAAATAGGGATTTATTCCCGTAGAAAAAAAGCAGTCTAGTTCTTATTTTATTAGAGAGGGATTCAATGTGTACAGCAAAGATAGGTTGCTGTCCAGCCATATTCCTAGATATTTACATTTTCAACTATCTCAAGTGAATCCCTAATAGAGCTGTGATAGGTGCAGGTGAAGCCTGACTGCATAAAGATGATGAGGATGAGGGAGAAGAAAGAACATTGCTTTTCTTTTGGCATTTAACAACAATTTGGAGTTTACTAGGTTGCGTTGTAGTTGATTAAAATTAGACTGTAATTCTGTGCCAATGGCTGATAGGGAGGGTTTTGAGATACATAATACAGTGTTTTCCACAAAAAAAGTGGAATCTCGAGTTGTGAATATTGTTGCTTAGAGAGTTGATGTAGATTGAAAACAGCATTGGTTCTAAGATGGAGCCTTGGGGTACACCTCTTGTGAGTGGTAAGGGAGAGGATAGGAGCCCATCAGCTTTAGTGAACTGGAGTCTACTGGATAGATAACTAGAAAACCAGTCTACTGAGCATTTGCTCAAGCCATGTTCTTTGAGTTTAACTAGCAGGAGACTGTGATCAACAGTATCAAAGGCTTTGCTCAGGTCTAGGAAGATGGCCCCTGTGAGGTGTTTATTATCAGGGGCGGTGAATCAGTCATTTGTTACTTTGGCCAATGCTGACACTGTACTATGGTTTTGCCTGAAGCCTGATTGCAGTAGGTTAAAGGAAAACTACACTCAAATCCTGAAAAAATATATGTTGTGCAGAGTGTTTTCATTTGTATGTGAAGTTCTAGTGTTTCCTTCCCTCTGACTGGTATTAGGAGTTTTTCCCAAATTAGCCTGCTAGCTTTATATTAGTTTTACGACCCTTGGGGATCTCCATACCTGATAGTGTAATTGTATTTCTGGTTCCCACAGTGCATTTTGTCTCATATGACTGTGATGTAAGATAGACCCAACAATCAGCACACGCATGCCAAACAAACTAAATGTCTTGGGAGATTTACAAGCTACACAAAAATTACCAGCAGCAAAGTTTTTTCAGGACAGTAAAACCTTTAGGATGAGTGTGGTCACCAAGCTGAAGTCTACAGATTTTAAAATATAGCCATCTCTGTTGCTGTGAACTGATTGTAATGCATTGCTTTCTGCTGGATTTATGGGCTCTGCTACATCACCATTACATGAAACAAGGTGCACTGTAGGACAAAGAAATGCAATAAAACTATTTGATATGGTGATAGAAACATAGAAACATAGAATTTGACGGCAGATAAGGACCGCTTGGCCCACCCAGTCTGCCCATTTCCCCTACCTACTGGATAAGCTGCAGATCCTAGTTAACCAGCAGCCTACTTCTTTCTACCCCCACCCCCCAGAATTGCCTTATGACTATCCCATGCATGCTTGAATTCCACCACTGATTTTAACTCCACAACCTCCTCCGGAAGGCCATTCCATGCATCCACAACCTCTCTGTGAAAAATACTTCCTTAAATTACCTCTGAGCCGCCCCCTCTATCTTCAAATTGTGCCCTCTTGTTCTTGCACACCTCTTTTTTGAGAGATCTCTCACCTCTTGGACTTTGTTGATTCCCTTGAGGGTACTTGAAAGTTTCTATCATGTCCCCCCTCTCCCTCCTTTCCTCGAGGCTATACATATTAAGCTCCTTAAGTCTCTCTTCATATGTCCTCTGGTGCAGACCCTGCACCATTTTAGTGCCCTCCTCTGGACAGCTTCCATCCTGTCTATGTCTTTTGGAATTGGGTCTCCAGAACTGCACACAGTACTCAGATGGGGTCTCACCAGCTGTCTGTACAGAGGGATAATAACTTCCTGTTTTCTACTGGTGATGCCTCTCCTATGCATCCCAGTATCCCCCAACCCTCCTTGCTGCCTTCTTACATTGCTTGCCCACCTTTAGGTCATCTGATATGACTACCCCCAGGCCCTTTCCATTTTGTTGTTGTTAGTATCTCACCCCCATTGTACTCTTCCCTGGGTTTTTGTTTCCCAGGTGCATTACCTTACACTTCTTAGCATTGAATCTAAGCTGCCATACATTTGACCATTCCTCTAACCTTGCCAAGTCCCTTCTCATCCTTTCCACCCCACCCTGTGCATCAACTCTGTTGCAGATCTTAGTGTCATCTGCAAAGAGACATACTTTTCTTCCAGTCCTTCTGCAATGTAAGCATAAAGACATTGAAGAGGACTGGTCCTAATCTGAACCCTCACGGTACCCGCTAGTAACCCTCCTTTCTTCTGGTGGACTCCATTTACTATTACTCTCTGTGTCCTATTCTCCAGCCAATTCTTTACCCAGGCTGTCATCTTGGGACCCACTCCCAGGCTGGCTAACTTATATATTCTTTTGTGTGGGACTGTGTCAAATGCCTTGCTAAAGTCTAGGTAGGCCATGTCCACAGCCCTCCTGATCTACTACTTTGGTCACCCAGTCAAAGAAATCTATCAGATTCGTCTGGCATGACCTTCCCGCTGTGAATCCATGCTGCCTAGGGTCTTGTGCCCTCTGGCCTCTAGATACTCGACAATTCTTTCCTTTAGAAGTGATTCCATCATTTTCCCTATCACTGAGGTTAAACTAACAGGTCTATAGTTTCCTGCTCTGCCTTGCTCCCACTTTTGTGAAGGGAATCACATCTGCCCTCCTCCAGTCCTCGGGTACCACCCCATCCTCCCATGATTTGTTAAAGAGGGTAGTCAGTGGTGTCACTAGTTCTACCCTTAGTTCTTTTAGAATTCTGGGATGAATCCCATCAGGCCCCATTGCTTTGTCCACCTTCAGTTTTAAGAGTTCTTTCAGAACCCTTTCTTCTGTAAATGGGCTGGTATCAACTTCTGTATCCAGAGTGTTACTACTGTTTGTTTTATGTACCTCCCTCTTCCTTTGTAAATACTGAGCAAAATATTTGTTTAGTATCTCTGCCTTTCACATTCTCCCTCTGCCCACCCTCCCTCCCTTTATTAAGCCTCACTATCCTCCCTTGGTCTTCCTTGCTCCTGATGTACCTATAAAGGTTTTATTCCCTTCTTAACTGAGTTGGCTATCTTTTCCTCAGTTTGGGCCTTTGCTGTTCTGACTGCCTTCCCAGCCTCCTTTTGCTTTAACTGATACAGTTCTCTGTCCTGCTCCTGCTGCGATTCCTTGTACTTCCGAATGCTTTCTTTTCTCTTGAACCTTCACTGCCACTTCCTTTGAGAACCAATAGTGGTTTCTTACATCGTCTTGTTTTGTTTATTTGTTTCACACAAAGGCTCGTTACCTCTGTGATGGCAGTTTTTATTATTCCCCATTGTTCTTCCACCCCTCCTTCCCACCCATTTGCTAGTGCATTCCTTAGGCACTCACCCATTTTGGCAAAGTCAGCCCTCCTAAAGTCCAGTACTTTTGTCTTTGTATGGCTTGACTCTATTGCTGTGTTTATTGTGAACCATACTGTTCGATGGTCGCTAGTTCCCAGATGGCTACCCACTTCTACATCTGTGATCCTCTCTCCATCTCCATTTGAGAGTATCAAGTCTAATATTGCTCCCTCTCGGAGTGGGCTCCAGTACTAGTTGTCTAAGGCATGCCCCCTGTAGAGCATCTAGAATAACTGCACTCTTCGAAGTGGCAGCTGCAACTGCACTCCAGTTAACATCTGGCATATTCAGATCACCCATCAGCAATATCTCCCCTTTTTCTGCCATTCTAAGTATACTTTCTATCATTTCCTTGTCCATTTCCTCCCCCTGAGAAGGGGGTCTGTATACAACCCCTGTGCGGATTGTGCTCTCCAGTGGTCGTAAAACTACCCTAAAGCTAGCAGGCTAATTTAGGAAAAACTCCTAATACCAGTCAGAGGGGAAGGAAACACTGGAACTTCACATACAAATGAAAACATTCTGCACAACATATATTTTTTCAAGTTTTGGGTATAGTTTTCCTTTAAGTAAGTTTCAGTTTCAAGATGTTCCTTTAGCTGATTATTCAGTACCTTTCCCAGAACCTTAGACTGAACTGGCAGAATGGAGATTGGTCTATAATTGATTAGGTCTCTCGGGTCATCCAATTTAAACAAAGGCAGTAAGAATGCTGTTTTCCAACAAGAGGGAACCATTCCAGATGTGACTGACAGACTGAAGATGTGCATTATGGGGGTGGTTAGGAAGTGGGACCCTAGTTTTAAGAATATGGACTCTACTCCATCTGTGCCAGCACTCTTTCTCATGTCCACTTTTTTTAATAGGTCCTCAATTTGTTTGAAAGTTACTTAGGAGAGACAGAAGGAGTCCTAATTCTGCAGTTCCACAGGAACATCCTTAAATGTGGGACTGTCTGCAAGACTAGGAACCCAGGAAGAGTCAAATGCATATCCCACTGTCACAAAATGCACATTTAATTTTTTGAGGATAGTATCCTGATCAATGATTGTGGTACCCTGAGTACTAATTTTGACAGGGATTGAAGGGGGGATTCTGTGACCTTCAACTCTTTTGATCATTTGCCAGATTTTAGCTGAGTTACCCATGGCACCTTCTAGGGCCTTCATGTAATAATTGGTTTTAGAGGTTCTAATACTCTTTGTACAAGCATTTATCGCAGTTCCGAATGCTGTCCAGTCTATGGGGGCTTTGGTACTACTTGCTGTTGCCCAAAGTTTGTTCCGTTGGGTTATGACTGTTTTTAATTCAGCAGTGAACCATGGTTATGAAGACTTTTTCACTCTACATTTTCAGTGCTCCCATATCTATGGGGATTCCCGTATTTCACGGGTTTTTAAGCCTGAATACGGGGTACGGGGAGGAATTCACTATTTTGCCAAATCCACGGGGACGCTACGGGAGAACAATGAGGAACACACTGTCAACTTAAAATGCCAGCCGAGACTCTCACAGAGTAAGACAGAGCGAGTGAGACAATCGATTGGCGCCTCTCAACCCCCACATGCTGGGAGCTCATGATCACCCGCCGGAATGCAGCCCTGATAGGCTGTCAGATAAAAGTCACGCACACCTCATGTCACATTGCCCCACCTAGTGCCCCCGATAGGCTAGGCAGGTGAACCCTCTCCTATAAAACCAGCAACTCGCAGCCCGCAGTTTGATTTCGGGAGACGAGAGAGAGAGAGAGAGGGTTCCAGTGAGACAGTTCGACCATCAATCTGAGGAGAGTGAGGATTGCCGGCGGTTTTGGGGCATTACAATAGCGCAATCACCCCACTGCAGCAACAAGCAAGCCGGAGAAGATTCATTGCCAGACTAGAGACAGTCAGCGCCGAAGGACCTCAACAAGTACTTTTCCATCGCCGACCGGTGCCCTGGTTCTGTGAGTCTCAGTGTCAGCATCGGGCAGGGAGGCCGAGTGGTAGAGTTTTTCCCAGCCATGAGCATGCCACGGTAGCAGTCTGACCACCCACCCCACCACTTTTCCTAAAAGCAGGTAAGGTAAGCAAGTTAATGGTGCAGCCAGTCTGATGCAGAGTGACTGAGGTCAAAGTTACTGTATTTAAGTATGAAAGAAGTGCCTTTCCTTGACACATTATGTATCATAATTAATGTTGTCTATCACTGATTCTGATTGCATTTTTCAGCACAAAAAGTCAAAATTAAGTGTGAATTAGAAAGGGCAGTGACCCAAGGCTACTGTTAGTACACACACTCCTAGTGTTGCCATAAGGTATTCTCTGGCCATGGGCTTAGTAGCTGGTGCCTTTTTGTGAAGTGTGGTTGTTTCTGTTTACTTGTAACTTACAGTAAGTAACCCCTTAAGGCTGCACCCCTTTTTGTTTCTAAAAATTGCATTTTAAGTTATAGTAAGTGACTTGCAGATGAACTGGACATTCATTTCTGAATAATGCATGTCTTTTTGAGTATATATTTCACATAGGCTCATGAAAAGCTGCCATGAAATGTCAAATTAGTAAACGTTTTAAATGCCAGAATATATAAATTCAAAATGTTTGTATTGTACAAATTTAAAAAGGGTTTTCTGAAGAGTATTTCTGTTTTTGGTGTAGGTGATGTCTCTAAAATACTCTTGCCTTTCAATTTCTGTGGTATGGTGGTGTGCATTATTGCTGTAAATATCTGGTGTTTCTCTGCCTGTTGTTTCTCCCTGTCTTTGATTACATTAAAGACATTAGTTGCCATGTAATTATGTAATGTTTTAGGTCAATATTAATTCTTAAAGTAAATAAGAACACTTAAAACAGCCAGAATATTTGTTGTAGTGATTTTATTTACCATCTTAGTGACACCAATTGCAATAATAAATCGGCTTGGGCATACAGGAAAATCTACAGGAATTTCACCAAGGTTTTACAGGGAAAATACAGGAAAAATGAGGGTCTGCTACAGGAAAACGTTTTGGCTGATCTGGGAGCACTGCATTTTATGAGCAGGGAATATTTGTTTGCTAAATTTGTACGAGTTGTATTAAGGGTGTCGACAGCCTTATCCACAGAAAGGGCCAAATAAAAGTTTTGCTAGTTTGTACTCCTAAGGTCGTCGAGTTCGTTTCCAAGTTTGAATTTATGGAAGCTTCATTTAGTGATAAATTTGGAGCAGGAGATGCATTTTTCCAGGCTTCTTGTACAGACAACTATATTCTGGTCACTTTGGTCATTATAGAAAATGGCTGAGTGTGAGTTGTGTTTTCTAAACTTTGTTTATTCTCCTGTGGACCAAGGCATCTCTCAGAGGTGCCCACATGACCTTACACCTCTACTCCCCGCCGTGGTCATCCCTCCTCTGGCACCCCCCCACCAGGACTTTCCAGCCCCTTCGATCACCCATCGTGGGAGGGCCTGCCTATCCTACCTGGCAGCCTTTTTGAAGTTAGTGGGTCTGTCCTGGCCGAGGATCATACGGAGCCATTGGAAGGATGACAGAGCACTGGGGATGTGGGCCAGGTCCCCAGAGCCATTGTCCTCTCCCTGATCCAACAGGGTCTTTTTCTGTGGTGGTGTTTCCCTCTGCGGAGTACAGACATGCAATGTCTGGGCATGTGACATCTACTGCTGCCCCGCCCCCCAATCTCATCACTGCATGTTCCTTGTGCTGCCCCTGGTATCCACCAAGGGCCACCCAGGAGCTATGCTTACCCAGATCCCTCCCCAGGGAAGGGAGAGCAGTCCTCTGGATGCTTGATCCCTTCCTTCCCCTGCCAACCCCTGGCAGCCTGAATCTGTTCTCGAACCCGGGTTGCCGGCATGGCATGAGGTGTGGCATCCAGTGCCTC